>CM035141.1:91284724-92763474 GCA_020205605.1 Panax ginseng | reverse complement strand
TACATAATGTGTTATCACATATAAATTGAGTTTCATAACCCAATTAACTTAGTCATATTTTGACTTTAACAATTCGCTGTTAAAGCATTTTCTTGTAGTGGTGGTAGACCAATCAATTCGAAAGATAAAAATTCTCGGAAAAGAAAAGAAGTAAATAAATAAGTTGAAATTATTGAGGAAGAAAATATTCATGAGAATATAGACATAGCTAATCATAAAACCCCAGAAGAGGTCCAGGTACCTAAAAACAATAAAAATGATGAGAGCTCGATAAGTTATGTATTTAGGAAAGTACTTGTCATTGAAACGACTCTTGGAACTTCTCCCAAGACATCTTGAGTGCGTCGAATTTGAGTGCGTTTCTGATTCCCACCAGGTGATCTGCTCTTCACTTGACGCAACATAAAGGTGGCAAAGGAACCTTTTGCTCCTCGAGAGCATCCCAAGACATCAAATATCTTGGTGATCTGCTTTATCCACGTCTCTACCTTAAGTGGTTACGGCTTTCCCAAAAACTCGGTGGTCCCGGCTCCTTGAATTGCTTAGCGGTGACCAATGCAGTGGGTTGCCATTGTTTCCTCTGCATTATGAGCAAGGCAGCCTTCTTACGATGTTGCATGAATTCTAAAAAGCTCCTAAGCGTCTGCATCGTTAATCGATTGATCGGTGTTGTTGTTTACGGAGGATTATCGCCATCTGTTGCACATTGTCACGATTATTGATATGTGGAGAATCAACGGTCTCATGTGCTCCATTGCTTATCTCAAAATTAGGTATACATCACCCATCTTGAGTGCGCGGGATACATGGTACAAATTCAAATAACTTAATAATACAACCTATGTGTACAATACGACAAAACATAAGCTGTGAGTTTGAATACAAATATTGTCTACTAGAGAGTATACAAACTCAAAAGGAGTCCTCATTACAATTATTATCACACTATTTCACGAATAGTGAGGACTACTAATGCACCATCTAGGACCATCACTCTGTTCCCAGAGCTAGTCCCGACTATATTCTCATTTCACGAAGAACGGTGAAAAGAAAGGGTGAGCTCAACTAGCCCGATAAAAAATATTATGACTAAGATAATGCGAAATAAATTATCATTAGCCTTAAACGAGTGTTAAAGCGATACAATATAACAAACATCAAGTTTAGCTGCGGTGAAACAAAGCAATCCATTAAAAGAGTCAGTAGAGAATAAAATCTACTATCTTTTATGATTTAAAGGTTTTCATCACTTTTATCATTTGAGACTCGACAAATAAATAATCCACATCATCGAATCATCCACACTTTTCTGACGAGGATATTCTTTAGTATCACGACCACAATTATCCATACTCTCACGGGCCAATAATCATGTTTTCATCAGCGGTCTGATCATGCCATAAAACAATTCATCTTTTGCACCCTTGGTCAAAGATCCATAGCCATAATCACCAAAAAGCGTCCATCAATGCCTTTACGGGCGATGAGGACTTTTTCCACATCATTTGTAACATTACGGTCATGATTACATAGAATAATCCACAGTCATAATCATACCAAGTCCATCATACTTTCTGACCCACGAGATGACTTTCAAAAAATATAAACATGAGGATGATGACAATGATATAAAATTCAATAAAACAAGTTCAAAATTAATTTATCCGAGAACTAATAACGTCCAAATTATCGACATGATCTTTGCTTTGTAGAGTAAAATTCAAGAATGCTCGGAAGAATATTTCCATGAAAAGATCTTTGGATGAAGCGCAAATATCGAGGATATTCCACTAATTTCATGGAGTATAGAAGTCAAAACTTTAACCAATGAGTATAATAAAGAATGGAATAACAAAAGAAATCACCATGCATGCGGTACTTAGCATAGAGCAGGTTATTCAACGAGAATAATAAATAACGGAACCGGTCGGTGAAATTAAACGCATGTTCGGGATGTTCAACGAGAATAATAAAGAATGGAATAACAACAAATCACCATGCATGCGGTACTTGCATATGAGGTTATTCAACGAGAATACTAATAAAATGGAATCGGTCGTAGAATAATAAAAGCGCCTGATGAGCGAGGATATTCAGCGAATAATAATAAAAAAAGCGGAACCGGTCCGTCGTAAAAAGCGCCTGAACGGGATATTCAGCGAATAATAATAAAAATAATGAATCGGTCACGGCGTAAAAGCGCCAGAGACGATATTCAAACGAATAATAAAGAATGGAATAATAAGAATGTCACCAAGTATAGGGTATCCGCGTATCTGAGTTATTCAACGAGAATAATAAAGAATGGAATAACATAAGTTCTCTTCATGAATAAGAAAGAAAGAATACCCCTTATGAGTACAACAAATAATATTCCCTACCTTAAGAAGAAAATCTTTGGATATATAAGTAGTGAAGTAGCGAGAACTTTTCTTCTTTCTCTCTATAGTTTATCTCTCTAGAGTTTGATGAATTAAGTAAAAAATAATGAAGGAATGAGCTTATTTATAGAAAAATGGAATGCATAGTAACTAACTCATGAGCGGTCCAGTTGATTTACTTTAATCGGACGGTCCATATTTAAAAGCAAAATCTTTTAAATAAAATATAATATATTCTATTTATAATCTAATAAAATGAATAACTTTATAAAAGATTTTACTATGCAAAAACTTATCTATGATGAGCCTTATCTGAACCACTATGCATAATAAAATATAATATATTCTAATTATTGTCTAATAAAATAGATAACTTTATAAAAGTATTACATTTTATATAAAAAAATTTTATTTACTATAAAAAAACACTATCTGAGACACTATACAACACTATGCATAATAGAATATAATATATTATTTATAGAATAACTTTATAAAAAGTATTACATTTTTATATAAAAAGATTTTTATTATTACATTAATAATACCAATAAAATAAAATTACGAGTGACTTATCACGTAAGCATCAATAATCAATCTGGTGTCTCTTATGCAACCAATCGCGTATTCTTTTATACTTTACCAACTATTCTTTGTACTTTTAGTTTCAGCGTTTCATTAACGGTAAAACTTCCGTAGTTATTTTCATAAAAATATTTTTGTCGTTTTCTCGATCAAATGATAATTACATTGTTGGGGTCCACCAATGATTGTGTTGTTGTCATGCGAATATTCCACTGATAAAAAAAGAATATTCCCAGACCAATCGAATATTATATAACAACTTGCATACTTTTTAAAATTTATAAATACTACCCACAACTATAACATTATATCAAATCCACACCATAATATTCAAAAAAATATTTTGAAAAATTAAATCTTTATTCATAAAATCTGGGGTCTCCTGATCTCCCTCCTTATGAAATTTAAGCCCTCGAAATTTACGTCGTACGTACTGGTATCTTAGAAGAGGTGAGGATACCTTGACTTCATTTCAAATTCTAACTCTTGAGGTATAACCTTTGAGTGTTGAATATGATCCTTCTTATCGAGATTTTAACACGTATCTCCTCATCGTTAAATCTTCTGCTATCTCGTCGGTTCTAAATTAATAATGTGGTTGGGTTAGTCCACATATTTACGTAACATCGATCGTTAAAAAAAAATTATGAACACTGTGACATACTTGGCGGTAAAAGCGAGTCTATAAGCCACGGTTCCTACTCGATCGAGGATTTTAAATGGGCGATTAAATCGAGGGTTGAGATTTCCTCTCTTAAATCGATTCTTGCTTCTAGAATAACGCCCTCTTGAACCTTCTTCCTTCTTCTTCATTCATTCATCATTTCTGGTATGTAGCTTGGCGGCTTTAACTTTATCGATTAAAGTCGATTCTAATCGTATATTAGATTATCTTCACGTGGGTCCTCAGAGTCTTTAACTCTATCTTCATCATTTGTAAGTTATCTGCGAAATGGGTCTTTGTGTTAACAACATCACACTTTTCGTAATAGCATCGATCTTCTACTCACTAGCGTCGTCGGCTACCACGTTCGCTTTTCCCGATGATATTGAATGATACGATCGTAATCTTCAACATTCGAGTCAGCGTCTTTGGCGCGTTATACGTTCATTTTAGTTGAAGAAATATTTGAGGTTTTAGAAATGGGTTTTGTCTTTGGGGTCGATACAAAATTCGATTTCACGCTCTCTGGGTAGGCTAAAAGTCTTCAAGAATCGTCGAAAATTTATTAACAATAGAAATATCATTCAAAAGCTGTGACTCTCATCCAAGACTTGGATAACCGTCACATTGATACCTATCAACTTGCCATCCGTCATTCACGGCGTCCCTACTGAAAAATCGGCTTGGTGCATTCCACACAAGAAAATCGACAACGAAAGGATCGGGGCTCTTTACTTATGGCTTGATATGACAATGATTGACTTTAGTGGTTTGGTTGCTTGAATTAGCATAACGGGTTGGTTAGGAATATGAAAGCTAACAACCTTACAAAAAGCATGATGAGTAGTTAACGATCGATTCCTAAAATCACATCAAAGGCAAGTATTTTCAAAGAGATAAGATCGACGATTAGCGTGAAAGTGTTGATTTGAACAAGATTTATAAATAGTGGAGGTAACGAAGGTTTCTCCCAAGCGAGTTTAAACGAGATATATCAAAGTCTAACTTCTCGGAGTTAACTTCAAACATTGAACACAACTAGGTGAAATAAAAGTAGTAAGTAGAACAAATATCTAACACGGTATAGACTTATGAGTTTATGACTAACATACAAGTGATAATTTTATTGGGTTCCTCGTCACGAAAAAAAATGCTCTCTCTTAAACTCTGGCTTTGGCTTATGCAGGACATCCTTTGGCATCACTATCCCGGTGGACTTGACTTCACCATCGACAAAAATCGAGCTAGGTGACCTTCTCTTCCATAATTAAAACACGTTTTGGATTCTTTGCGTATGGATTTGGACGGATGTGTCCCTCTGTCGCATTTGAAACATCTGACCGAATTGGTGGTTCTTCTTCCTTTGAAGCGGTCTTTGGTCTTGAAGCGTCTTTCGTCGTCATTGTTGAACCTTCTCTTCTTGAAATGTCCATTCTTATTATTTTTTGGCCATGATTACCACCAGAAGTGGTTACCATTTACGACATGTTGATTCCTCCATGCTTATTATCATCCTTTTGATGGTATTATCATTATCCGTATTATCATTTTGTCGGTTTGCTCTCTTTTTGGTTTGGTTGACTCATTATCGCGCTCCAATAAGCGAGCCCTATTAACAACATCTCCCGAATACAAACCACGGTTTATGAGAAATAAGATATTGGCGTATATCTCGGTTTTGAAACCTCTTAAAAACATCCGCGTCATTCTCTCTTCATTATCAACCAAGTGGGGCCTGCAAATCGGGACAACTTCGGCAAACTTGGCCCGTCTTTGCGACACGGTCATGTTGTTTTGCTCGAACTTGATAAATTCCACCTCCTTCATGTGACGAATGCTTTTCGGAAAAGTACTTGTCATTGAACGACTCTTGGAACTTCTCCCAAGACATCTTGAGTCGTCGTCGGTTTGGAGTGCGTTTCTGATTCCCACCGGTGATCGCCTCTTCCACATGACATAAAAAAGTGGCAAAGGGAACCTTTTTGCTCCTCGGAGCATCCCAAGACATCAAATATCTTGGTGATCTGCTTTAACCACGTCTCTTAAGTGGTTACGGCTTTCCCAAAAACTCGGTGGTCCCGGCTCCTTGAATTGCTTAGCGGTGACCAGCCCGTGGGTTGCCATTGTTTCCTCTGCATTATGAGCAGGGCCGCCTTACTTTGATGTTGCATGAATTCTAAAAAAAGCTCTAAAGCGTCTGTCGTTAAATCGATTGATCGGTGTTGTTGTTTACGGGAGGATTATATCGCCATCTGTTGCACATTGTCACGATTATTGATCATGGAGAATCAACGGTCTCACATGCTCCATTGCTTATCTCAACATTTTCGGATGCCATTTTCAAATCTTGCCACAAAACAAGGTTAATTAACATATCACATATTATCTCTATACTACGTGAGGCCAATTAAATACCAAATAAACTTAGGTAGGTCATCTTAGCTAGCGA
The DNA here is from genome assembly GCA_020205605.1 of Panax ginseng. NCBI lineage: Eukaryota > Viridiplantae > Streptophyta > Magnoliopsida > Apiales > Araliaceae > Panax > Panax ginseng. The sequence continues at coordinate 92,757,395 of CM035141.1, read as the reverse complement.
AGAATTCCCGTCTCTCCCCTCTAGTTCTATTCTCACATCTTAGCAGGGATCATATCCTAAGCTTTGATACCAAGCTGTGGCGCCCCCCCAAATTAGGTATACATCACCCATCTTGAGTGCATGATACATGATGCAAAATTCAAATACAACTTAATAATACTGCGTGCATGTATGCAATCGACACAAAATAAAAGCTGTGAGTTTGAATACAAATATTGTCTACTAGAGAGTATACAAACTCAAAAGGAGTCCTCATTACAATTATTATCACACTATTTCACGAAATAGTGAGGACTACTAATGCACCATCTAGGACCATCACTCTGTTTCCCAGAGCTAGTCCCGGCTATATTCTCATTTCACGAAGAGAACAAAAAGAAAGGGTGAGCTCAACTAGCCCGATAAAAATATTATGACTAAGATAATGCGAAATAAATTATCATTAGCCTTAAACGATGTTAAAGCGATACTGATATAACAAACATCAAGTTTAAGCTGCGGTGGAACAAGCAATCCATTAAAAGAGTCAGTAGAGAATAAAATCTACTATCTTTTATGATTTAAAAGTTTTCATCACTTTTATCGGCTTGAGACTCGACAATAAATAATCCACATCATCGATCACCCACCTTTTCTGAGGCCGAGATATTCTTTAGTATCACGACCACAAATTATCCATGCACTACGGGCCAAAGAATAATCATGTTTTCATCAATGGTCATCGATCATGCCATAAAACAATTCATCTTTGCACCCTTGGCGAAGAGAATCCATAGCCATAATCATACCAAAAAGCGTCCATCAATGCACTACTGGGCCAATGAGGACTTTTCCACATCATTTGTAACATTACGGTCATGATTACACCGAATAATCCACAGTCATAATCATACCAAGTCCATCATATACTTTCTGAGGCCACGAGATGACTTTCAAAAAATATAAACATGAGGATGATGACAATGATATAAAATTCAATAAAACAAGTTCAAAATTAATTTATCCGAGAACTAATAACGTCCAAATTATCGACATGATCTTTGCTTTGTAGAGTAAAATTCAAGAATGCTCGGAAAGAATATTTCCATGAAAGATCTTTGGATGAAGCGCAAATATCGAGGATATTCCACTAATTTCATGGAGTATAGAAGTCAAAACTTTAACCAATGAGTATAATAAAGAATGGAATAACAAAAGAAATCACCATGCATGCGGTGCTTAGCGCAGAGCGAGGTTATTCAACGAGAATAATAAATAACGGAACGAGTCGGTGAAATTTACATGCAAGAAGCGGGATGTTCAAACGAGAATAATAAAGAATGGAATAACAACGAAATCACCATGCATGCGGTACTTGGCATGAACGGGTTATTCAACGAATACTAATAAAAAGCGGAATCGGTCGGGTAAAAAAGCGCTGACAGACGGGATATTCAACGAAATAATAATAAAAAATGGAACCGAATTCGGCGTAAAAGCGCCTGAGACGAGATATTCAACGAAATAATAAAGAATGGAATCGGTCCGTAAAAAAAGCATGCGTGATATTCAACAGAATAATAAAAAATGGAATAATAGAAGAATGTCACCAAGTATAGGGTAGCCGCGTATCTGAGTTATTCAACGAAATAATAAAGAATGGAATAACATAAGTTCTCTTCATGAATAAGAAAGAAAGAATACCCCCTATACAGTACAACAAATAATATTCCCTACCTTAAGAAGAAAATCTTTGGATATATAAGTAGTGAAGTAGCGAATACTTTCTTCTTTCTCTCTAGTTTATCTCTCTAGAGTTTGATGAATTAAATAAAAAATAATGAAGGAATGAGCTTATTTATAGAAAAATGGGTACGCATAGTAACTAACTCATGAGCGGTCCAGTTGATTTACTTTAATCGGCGGTCCATATTTAAAAAGCAAATCTTTTAAATAAAATATAATATATTCTATTTATAATCTAATAAAATGAATAACTTTATAAAAGATTTTACTATACAAACACTATCTAGAAACTATATCTGAAACACTATAAACATAATAAAATATAATATATTCTAATTATTGTCTAATAAAATAGATAACTTTATAAAAGTATTACATTTTATATAAAAAGATTTTACTATACAAAACACTATATCTGAACTTTATACATGCTAATAAAATATATATATATACACTTATAGAATAATATAAAAGAATATAATATATATATTTATAGAATAACTTTATAAAAGTATTACATTTTATATAAAATATTATTTTAACTTTATTATTACATTTTATTACATTAATAATACCAACAAAGCGAGTGACTTATCACGTAAGCATCGATAATCAATCTGGTGTGTTTCTTATGCAACCACAGCGTATTCTTGTACTTTTTTTAACTGCAGGGTGTTTCAGCGATTAACGGTAAAACTTTCGTAGTTATTTTCATAAAAATATTTTTTGTCGTTTTCTCGATCAAATGAATAATTACGTTGTGGGGTCCACCAATGATTGTGTAGTTATTATGCGAATATTCCACTGATAAAAAAAATATTCCCAGACCAATCGAATATTATATAACAACTTGCATACTTTGCAAAATTTATAAATATTACCCCACAACTATAACATTATATCAAATCAACCACATAATATAATAAAAAAATTTTTTGAGAAAATTAAATCTTTATTCATAAAATATAACACTATATGCCCATGTGTTTTTTATAAAGAAAGTCGAATTGATTTTCCTATCATTCTTTAGCTATGTATGTTGATGATTTAAATATTATTGGAACTCGTGGAGAGATACCAAAGATAATGAATTATTTAAAGAAAGAATTTGAGATGAAAGATTTAGGAAAAACAAAAAAAAATTCTCGGCCTGCAGATCGAGCATTTAGCATATGGAATTCTCATTCATCAATCAAGTTACACATAGAAGGTGCATGCTTAAAAGATTTTATATGGATAAAGCTCATACATTGAGTACCCCCAATGGTTGTTAGATCACTTGACGTGAAAAAGGACCTCGTGAGGATAATGAAGAATTACATGGTCCTGAAGTACCATACCTCAGTGCAATTGGTGCGTTAATGTATCTTGTTAATAATTCACGACATGATATAGCATTCTCTGTGAATTTGTTAGCAAGATATAGCTCTTCTCCTACCCAGAAACATTAAAATGAGGTTAAACATATTTTTCGTTACCTGCGAGAAACTATGAATATGGGCTTATTTTATTCAAATAATGATAATCATAAATTTGTTGGATATGCTGATGCAAGATATTTATCTGATCCACATAAAGGTCGATCTCAAACAGGTTATCTCTTTATGTGTGGTGATATTGCTATATCATGGAGATCTACAAAGCAAACATTAGTTGCCACTTCAATATCTAATCATGCTGAAATACTTGCAATCCATGAAGCAAGTCGAGAATGTGTACATGTGGTTGAGATCAATGACTCAACATATTCGTGAAACATGCATGCGGTTTATCCTCCAGCAAAGGAACTCCAACCATTCTGTATGAAGATAATGCTACATGTATAGCTCAATTAAAAGGAGGATACATCAAAGGAGATAGAACAAAGTACATCTCACCGAAATTCTTTTTCACACATAACCTTGAAAAGTGTGGTGACATTGATGTTCAGCAAATTCGCTCAAAAGATAATCTAGCAGATTTGTTCAAAAAAGCTAAGCATGCATTACCAACTGCAACGTTTGAAGGACTGCGTCGCAATATTAGAATTCGACAGCTGAAGGACTTAAGGATATATTCATGAGGGGGAGCTAATACGTACTGCACTCTTTTTTTCTTAACCAAGATTTTTTCCTATTGGGTTTTTCTTGGTAAGGTTTTTAATGAGACAACTTTCAATATATATGGCTATACAATAGACATCCAAGAGAGAGTGATATAAAATTATAATATATATATATATATATATATATATATATATATATATACACACACACACACACACACGTTTGGATGTCTAGAATCATTCCTCTTATATTTAATTATAACAATCCTTGATATTTTGAAACTCTCATGTTCCTTAAGTTTTGAAACTCATGATCTTTGAGTTTTGAAACCTTCAAATATTAATGTTCATATATTAATAATATATACAAAATACAATGAGAATGATCTCTTTCCTCTAATCATCTTTGTTTTTTTTAATTTTAGTAATCTTTTATAATAACTATCGCGTATGACAACAAAAAAGTCGCATGTATCAATTCTTTTTCATCAATTATAAAGGATGCTGCATAAAGAGATAAACAGGCGATTTATTTTTTTCCCAACATTATTATGAAGCAATAACAAATACTAACAATTTATCTACTTGTATGTACCCTAAGCTTACTATTTCAGTTTGTTATCATTTGATAACTTAATAGCCAACTACAAAATTCGGCCCAGTTTAGCTGTCAGATTAGACTGGGCTTGATCATGGGATTAAAGTTTTCAATCTTACATAAAAAGGAAACACAAGACACATAAATAAATTAATAAATATATATATATATATATATATATATATATATATATATAATTAAAATAAAATAATGACTTGATTGAAACAAGAGAGAAATCACTTTAACGTGTGATTGATAAATAATTGGTCCTCACCCTCACTCAAATCAAAACAAACAAAGCCAAATGGTGATTCGTTTTCCTTTCTCAAATTATTCCAGTGGTGCTACTATCAGATGATGCCACGAGTTCTATATTTGTCCACTGCTTAGCGTAATAAATGGGTGCCTAATAATACTCCCTCCTTTTTAGAATTTAAGAGTTAATTTTAAAAGTACTTAAATTTTCAAAAAAAATTATTATAATTTAAAATTTAAAAATAATAGATCTTTTAATTAACAGTAATTTTTTAAAAAGTTATAATTTTTATAATTCCATTTGGTTAAATTAAATAAGTTCATGTAAATTTAAAAATTTTAAAGTGTCTAAATTAACTTCAAATGAAAAGCCACAAGAAGTCTTATATTTCGGAATTGAAGAAATATTAATAAATAGTTTAATAGGGCACTGTTGATTTGATTTTTTTTCATAATTAGGTTTGTTCTATCAGCTTTTGCAGCGTTTGAGTTCTAAATATTATGTTTTAACCTACTATATTCAATTAATTAATCATATTTTTAAATGTGTTTTAACTTTTAAAGGCTCCAAATATACCCAACGCTACAAACGGTACAGTTATTTGGGTTTTCCATGCATTAAAGAATATTTTGACAACCTAGTTGCTACTTATGAGTAGTGTCTCATCTGACATTGTGTTTGACAACTGAGAAGGACGCACGCAGAGGCAGAAGAATTAATTTGTGTGGTCCTTAGAACAACTAATCATTGTGAACTCATTTTGGATTTTATTGGTGTCATCTGCCGGTTACTTGTGTAGCCATTAGCAATTGTTAAAGGGAGTTGCAAAATGAAACCCATAAATTTATAATAAAAACTAATATTTTTATATGATAATTGTCGCTATAAATTTTATAGCGATGATTTTTACCGTCGCTATATATTTATAGAGATATTTTTCATGCGAAAATATCAAAAAATATAGTAAAAATATCAATTTTCTTGCAAAATATATTGTTGACAAGTGTATTTGACCAAAAAAAATAATGTCTAATTTGTAAATTCACAATATATGTTTATTTATTTTTATATATAATGGATATTTAGTTTAGTATTAATGATATAATTGTGTTACGAGCAAATAAGTTGCTGTAAATGCACAAGCCCAACAATAATGTCGCCTATTATTCTTTTTTAGTTGAAGTTGAGTGTAGCTCAAGTAACATAGCTTTAACCCATTAATAACTAACTAAAATTAGGTCAAAAAGGTGTTTAGACTCCATCAAACAGCTAGCATATTGCTATTTAATGCTTAAGAAGGGAAAAGAATATATGCTAACTTGTGCCAAGTTATAAATTGTTAAAAAAAGAAAAAATAAAAAATGGAAGGTGTAATAAACATTAATTTATGCATTTCATAATTCTCCAAGAATACCTTCATCAGAAAGCATTAAACAATTTTTTAACTAATTTTTAACTGAAATTAAACACACACCTTACTTGACCACTGTCAAAATTCGAACACATCCTAGTTGGCCATTGTCAAGTTTCGAACACACCCTAATTGGCCACTGTTAAAGTTCGAACACACCCTAATTGCAAGAGGCATAGTTCACCATCTGAGTTAAAGTTTTGGTGCCCAATCTTCTTGTTTTATTACCAACTTAATTGGCCAGTGGAATGGACCACATGCAACAATTAAGCGCAATTAATTGGTTCACTCATGCAAAAAAAAAAAAAAAATTAAATTTTTTTCCTAATAAAATGGTTGGGTTGGGTTACTTCTAGGTCTTAATTAATGGAAGTCACATGGATTCATGTGACTTCAACGGTGGTACGTCCTTACATATTTAACACCAAGGTACCTTCATTTCAACACTTATTAGCTACCAACTAATTGCTTTATTTCTAGAAACCCTAACTAAAACGACACCACTCGGCATGCATCGGTCCATGTCTTCTCAATCTGAAGATTGACAGAGGTGAAAGTCGTGGCGGCACACGTGTTACCGGACAAAAGGGCTGGCTGAGAGCGACTTCTCTCCCCTTATTAACGACAGTAGCTAGGGTTATATTTATTTCGAGACATCAGACATGTACTCCGATTGGTCCAAGTATTAAGAAACCATGCATTTGAAATAAGTCGAATTATAAATTATAAAATTATAAAATTATTCGATACATAATATTAGTATGAATTATAGGAAGATTCCACTTATTATGTATTTCTTTAAAAAAATTATTATTAATATTTATTCACGTAATTATTGACAATTAAAATTTTTACGGAAATATTTGTAATATATATCCTTTTTCGTTAAAAAATATCCCAATTAATTTGTTATCTAGTTCACACAATAATATATATGGATATTAAACGAAAATTAGATTTAATTACTTTAAGAGTATAGTTTGAAAGAAAATTCTCTGCGCTATTGGAAAATAAATTGAAAGCTTGATTTTTGAACATAAGGAGGAGTTGTTTTTTTTTTATAAATTTTTAAAAAAAATTTATTAAACCCCAAAATCATACAATATAATGATAAATCCAAAAAGAAATCATACAGTATGATAAATCCAAAAGGTATGGTGATAGAGTCGCAACACAATTACGTAAGTTTATAAATAAAATGCCCTTGCAAAGTGCAAAGTGCAAAGTGTTGGTTATATATTTTATGCTTTTAATGATGATAATATTATTGGATTTGTATTTAGTATAATGGACTTTATATAAATTGTTTGGGCTGTTTTAATTGCTGATTTATTAGTTGTCGGATTGGATTTTTAGTCTATTAATTGCTAAATTCAAAAGGAATTATTATTGCTTAAGATTTACTTAATATACATTAGGAGTCTATTAAACTTTGCTGACTGAGTAATCTGTTGGTATATTTTAGGCACTCTTTCTTTCCTTTATTTAAGTTATTTTAGTTTGACTAGGATATTATATCCATTGATTTCTTAGTTGCTGAATTTGTGTGATATACTAACTCTGATATGAGTTTTTCATGCTAAAGAGATATAGCAGCTAAGGATATTTTGCTAAACAATATATAAACGTTGTTACTTATGTTATATATACTCCTTTTCGGCTGAACAGGACACACATACTTGAAGCTATCATCAGTTATATTGTACAAATATTCAAGAGATTAATTCAAAAAGCTATTTTCAGCTCTATATTGTATTGCTTATTAATTCTTCTTAGCTGAAAATTAAGAGTCGACAGTATTCAAAATACTGTGTAACAAATTCTGAGTTCAAGCAGTGTTTAGTTTGGTTGTTCTAATAGTGGATAAGATTTGTTCAAAAAGAGCTTTCAATGTTGCAGATGTACAAATGTTGCAGAAGTGCAAAAAAGTCAGAGGTGTATATCGCAGTGGAAAGTTTTATTTGAACAAGGAGTTCTTTTTATTGTATTTAATTGAGTTTTAAAATTAATAAAAAGAGTCCAATACCGATTGGTTTTGGACGTGAATTAGGCTACTAGACTAGAGGATAGAGGCTGAACTACGTACATAAAAATTCTTGTGTCTGTGGTTTGTTATTTATTGTGGTTTGATCGTTTGAGTCTCACTTTGCATCTAAACACATTCACGTAAAAGTAATCTCCTGATAGAACAAAGTGTACTAATCCAGACACTATCTCACACATGTTTCATCTGTCTGCATTATAACTAAAATATATTTTGGCCCAATCTAGACACTATTTGTCATTGCTTTATTATGTCTACATTATATGAAAAGAAAAATTTGCTCTAAAGCAAACGTTATAAATCACTAGGTCCAACTGTCTGTTTTAGTACTGTAACAGAGAATTAAAAAAATAGTCATTGTTAAACACGTTTTAGTTTAGACACATGATCATTCCCCTCTAGGTGTGTACATACTCGAAATTACATTTGGTATTAAAACAAGGCTCTACTAATATTGATCTTTACAGGTCGTAGGGAAAGATCTTATGACACACCTCAATTTATAAGAAGGTCAATCCACAAGTCGGCCACCTCTATTGCTCGGAAGTGAGAGAACTTCAACTTCTGGAAGTTCAGAATGAAAATCAACAACTCAAATAGAAAACTGTCTATTTTAAGAATTGTGTAAATGAGCTAATGAGTGAAGTTGAGTCACTTATTAAAGAAAGAAAAGAAAATGAATATCTCAAAAAGGAAAATGATATTTTAAAAGAAAATTTGAAAATGAGAGATGCATGCATAGATGCTTTTAATGATGGAAAAAAGATGAATGTACAACATGATAATAATGAAAAAATAATATCTTTGAAAAAGGACCTTGCAAAATTTGTACAAGGAGAAGAAAATTTAAATATAATGTTGGGTGCACAAATGTCTAGTCTTGATAAACAAGGGATTGGGTATAATCCTATTAAAAATGTGGTAAATAGAACTAATGATAATATTAGAATGATTAATAGCAAATCAAGGTTTAAGCCATTTTATTGTTCACCGTTTGTTACTTGTAAAAAATGTTGTTTTAAATGTTATTTTGATTCTAATTATAATAAAATTAAAATAAAATAAATTTGGGTAAAGAAATGTGATTTATATGCTACTAACCCAAAATGACCCAAGAAAATTTGGGTACCAAAAAGGTAGAGACTATTTGTTTGTTTTTGTAGATATCTCAAGGTCAAAAAGGAGACGGATAGTGGTGTACTTTGAGAGAGTAAGATGCCTATAAATTATTTGACAGAATCTATAAATTACTCGTGTTTTTTAAAAAAAGTTTTAATTAGATATATGAATTTTGTAACACAAGGGTTAATAATATTATTTGTTCTAAAGTTTATTGTGTTAAATGCTCTATATTTAATACAAATGACAATCTTGATGAGGAATCAATGAATATTACTTTTAATGAACTTAACCTTAATCTGTCAAAGGAAGATAATGAGGTTTCTGCAGGAAAAAGATCGACAATCTAAATCGTGGAACTCAAATAGCTCAATTCGAACAGCCTAAGTTGTCTGCATCAGAAGGAAAAATAGATGAACCAGAAAAACAAATAAATGAAATCAGACAGCTTCACCCGTCTGTTTAGAAGAAAACTCAGACATGCAGACACCTAAATTCAGACAACTCGAACCATCTGTTTTAGAAGACAAAATAGATGAACATTCGGATGCAGAAACTGATATTCCAAAGGATGAATCTGAAGAGCAAATGACTACTGCTAGGCTTCCTAAATCTTCGACAACTGTGGGACATCATCCTCCAAGTCTGATCATCGAAAATCTCAACATTGGGATGTCCACAAGAAAAGGTTTTTAAATAAATTTGTTTGTTACACTAAGGAGCACATCTATCAAACTTACTACTGTTAACAACAATGTTGATATATAGGTAACAAATCAAAGGTATGATTATATGGTTTAAATTGCTATATGTGCTCCAATGTCATTCTTTATCCTTAAGTTTATTTCTTTTAATGTTGGCAAATGGGGAGAGATATATGGGTAATGATTATGATATAATTATCAACTTGTGCTTAATGATTAATATGCTTGGTTTCATTTATCACTTTGATAATGATAAAGGGGGAGAGATATTTTGGGATTTAATTTGGTTACTTATTTTGATATTTGATGATACTTGTTATGACTAAGGGTGTGAACGAACCGAGTCGATCCGAGTATTGAGTTGCTTAAATTTGGTTCACAAAATTTATCGAGTATAAAATAAGGTTTGATTGAGGCTCATTTAGCTACAGAGTCGAGCACGGTTCCGAATCTAGCCCGAGCAGTTTGAACTTTTCCAACGAATATGATTCGAGTATAATTAGAAAATTACAATTTGAGAAGGTTCGAATAATTTATCGAACTTTAAAATGTGCTCATATTTGACTCATTTATATTTCGAGTCGAGCTCGAATCGAACTTTTAGTCGAGCGAGTATGAATCGAGTCCGAACTGTTTGCTCATTTTACAGCTTTAGTTATGACTATTAAGGTTTATCAATTTGCATATTATTATCTTTCATAACAGGTTGAATGATTCTCTTTATAGGCATAAATTTAGAGGGAGACATAGATTTAGGGGAACATGTTAATTAAATGATATAATGTATTGTCATCATCAAAAATAGGGAGAATGTTGGTTATATATTTTATTATTTTAATTATGACAATATTATTGGGATTGTATTTAGTATAATTGTGAGACCCCGAATTTTATGAAATAAAAGTATTCAATTTTTCTATTTTGGTAAATAGTTAAATTGATAAAAGTTTAAAGTTAAGGGTAATATGTGAAATTTTTTTTTTGCAAAGTAAACAAGTTGATATAAAATATTCCTTGTGTCGGGGAATATTCGATTAGTCGGGGAATATTCTTTTTGTCGGGGAATATCCATACGACGTTACAATCATTGGTGGACCCCACAATGGAATTATTGTCGGATTTAGAAAACGACAAAAATATTTTTATGAAAATAACGACGGAAGTTTTACCGTTAACTATTGTGACGCCCCAAAAATAGGTCCATTCCATCCAACCCATTCTGAGTCGCCAAATACATGGTACAGAAAATAACTACAACTTTATTACAACAATTGTCGTACAAAATACAATAACACATATGCTTTGTGAGTTTGGATACAAATATATACCAAATGTGACACATGTCCCAACCGTGACAACACCTCATGATGACACCTTACATAAAGGTATAGTCAAAAACTGTTTTAGAAACTAAAATCTTTGGGAAGTGCTCAAGGAAACCTTAGTACATGGGAGACCATACGTCTAGGTTATGATAGATATCATATGTCCAGAGAATTATCCTTGGTTGACCTAATAGACCCCAAAGAAAAACGAGAAGATTACTATCATGTTCTTTCCAATGTTGAGTCTTCTCTTGACATATAACTATCTCCACTGTCTGCAATTGAAAATTATATTTCAACCAAACTTCAAGATCATACAGGTAGTGCTCGTAGATATACTCATCAAGAGGATGTACACAACCCTGTCTTATGATGATATGTGGTTATATGTCATTAGACATCTTGTATGATAGTGACAAAACACCCTTCCAACGTTGGGTTCGCCTCACCCTATTAGATTCACCAAATATAACTACTAAACGATGACCACCGTTCTATTCCCCTGTTACCCCCGCTCGACCCAGCTACACTCTTATTACCTGAAAGGAATTGTAAAGCAAAAGGGTGAGCACAAATAGCCCAGTAAGAATATCATGACTAAAGATAAATAAATTATCAATAGCCTTCATCAGTAATAAATCAGAGATTTAGAACATATGGTAGATGATAAAAGTTTTCAACCATAGTTGCAGCGGAACGAGCAATCCATTAAAAGAGTCAAATAGACCATCAAGTCTATGATCTTTTTCATGTTAAAAGTCCACCAACAACATTTTATCCCTGTAACATCAATCAACAATTCCTGTCCACAGTTATGTGAATAACTCATAATCATAATTGTTGTTCTAAATTCCTTTTCTCATTCAGGACGAAGATAATTTTCATCACTTGTCTTTACCTGAAATATCAAAGATCATGGTTATACCAAATCACAGTTCCTGTTCATAATCATACTAATAAATTCATCTTTGCACTACGGGCCAAAGATATTCATCAAATGCTCATCTTTGCACTACAGGCCAAAGATATTCATCAACCGTTCATCTTTGCACTACATGCCAAAGATATTCAACAACAAGTCATCTTTGTACTATGGCCAAAGATATTCAACAACAGGTCATCTTTGCACTACAGACCAAAAATATTCATCAATAACTCATCTCTGCACTACAGGCTAAAGATATTCATCAACAAGTCATGTTCACCTCAACACCTGTTCATCTTTATCTCAAAGAAATACATAATCATTTTAGAAGTTATATAACAATAATTATAACCATGTTGATCAATTCACCTTTGCACTTAAGCTAAAAATATTCAATTGTAAATTCAATGGTCATGATCATACCAATCAATGATTCAACTTTGCACTACTGGCCAAAGAGAACCCCTAGTCACGATTATACCAATAATTTACCCATCTTTATACTCAAGTCAAAGAGAAATTTCAACACTAGAATTATAAAAATGTTATATATGATAATAAAAATAATATTATCAAAACATGGATTCAATCAAAGATAGTAACCATAATTGTCATCTTTAACAAAAAGGAAAATTTTATTTTTCGGTGAATAGTGTCGTATTTGTGAATAGTAACCCCGACACAAAAAGGTAAAAATTCCACAATAAAATTCATACCAATATTTCTGTATAATGATATTGAAAGAATAATATTTCTTAAACTTATAAACAATTTATTTTAATTGTTTACACTTTACTAAATAATGTATATAATCATTCTAAAATGCCAAACTCATAAGATTTCATCACCAATAACCAAAACCCTCATCAAAAATTTGCATATACCTCATATAGGATTTGCAAGCCATAAAATCTTATTTTCCAATTTTCTTACTTCACACGACATATTTAATTCATTTACTCGTAACTAGTCCATTTTCATGAAAAATACCAAATCAGTTCCAAAAATATTTCTTTTCTGAGATTTAGCAGAATATAGTCTCATATTGAACATATATTTTTCTCGTAATTTTTAAAATTTATTTACTATTTTTCATATGGCCAAAACCACTTGAATATTAAAACATTTATCATAAATTGTACTTTTATCCAAACATTCTGAAATTTATAGAATATACCCATGTTATATATATGTACTCCCAATAAAAATTTCATCAATTTTGGAATTAATCACAAGGAGTTATAAGCGGTTACTTTTAAAATAGTCTTTTCCGTGTAAAATTCATAACTCTTAACTTATACATCCAAAATCGTCATTTTGGACACAATCAACAAAACTCATCAAATTATCATTTCAAATTTTTCCAGAATTTTGAAGGTCTAAAAGTTACTGAAACCTGAAAACACAACAACCCTTAAAATCCCTTACCTCGAAAGAGCAGTATTTCTGACTGGAATAACGCTGAACGAACTTGCACCGTATAGCAACACTCAAGATACAAGAATATACTTGATAATATAGAGAGACAAATAGAGAAAAACTTGAGTTTACGATGTGATTTTCAATTCTAACTTAAGCTTCTATTTATAGGAAAATCTTAGAACGCATGAAAGGAGACTAAAATAATAAAATATTATTTTTCTTTTCTACACACCAACCATCCAAGACCAGCCATCCAAGCATGCCAATTCTGAAAAAATATAGCAGCCCACATGTTATTAACACCAACCAAAGTGGGTCCCACCATATAATTTAATAAAAATCATTTTATTTTCTGAAACTTCAATAATTCATAGAAAATAGCCCGTTTATCAGAAAAATTCGAAACTCGCGATTTTCCATGGGAAATTCCATTCTCTACAACTTTGCAGAAGAAAATTTTCCAAATTCCAAATGAAATTTACCAAAAATCAACAAACGAGCGATTTTACAGTCTATAATCAATTTTCGGTCAAGAATTGTGTCCACCGACACCCAAAACATATGTTAAATATTTAATGCCACAAAAATACTCTTCCTCCTCATATACTCATATATCCTACATTCATTGTAAAAATATTACCGTTAATATATTATTAAAATAATATATTTAAATGAATTATTTTATCAGAAAAAGATAAAATATTAATTTTCAATAGTTGTCACATTAAAATTTTCTCCATCTATATCCATAATAAATATTTTCTTTATCATAATAATCAATAATTAATTATTCATAAATAATATTACAGACTCACAAGATCGACAAATCGTGCGGCCTCAGGGATAGAGGGGGCTTTCCAATAAGGATTTCTCCTTCTCTGGCGGCAATTTAGGTGACCAAACCTCTCCTTAGATGAACTTTCTAGACATTGCCAATAATGTTATCTCGATAATATTATTCAAATAATTTGAATTATTGATCCGATAATAGAAAATATTGTCTAATGACAATTATTGAAACAATAATAATATATAATATCAACGCAAAGAATTATTGAATCAATAAAATAAAATATTGAATAATAATTATCGTAACAATTATTGAGTAGTGCCTTCTTACGTAAGAATCAATAATTCAAAAATACCTGCAATACCGTGTGGTATGCTTGTAAACAACGCGTATTACTTTATTTTACCAACCGGGTATTCCAATAGTGTTAAAGGTAACGATTACGCCATTATTTATAAAAACTTAATTTTGTCGTTTTCTTCATCCGACAGTTATTCTGTTATGGGGCCCACAAATGGTCTGCATACCATACGAATATTCTCTGACAAAAGAATATTTCACGACCAAACGAATATTCCCAAACAAAATGAATATTTTATAACCACTTGTGAAATTTGAAAATTTTATACATATCACCCTTAACTTTAAAATTTTATCAATTTAACTATTTACTAAATAGAAAAATTGAATACTTTTATTTCATAAAATTAGGGGTCTTACAACTATTGAAACACCCGCAAGTTTAAAGAAATGCGATGTCTGGCGTGGTTGATATAGTAGATACTAGGTATTGATTATTGATGCTTATGTGATAAGTCACTCGGTTTTGTTTTATTGGTATTATTAATGTAATAAAACAGAAAAGCTTTTATATAAAATGAATACTTTTATAAAGTTATTCGTTTTATTAGGTTAATAGTAAAATCTTTTTATATAAAATGAATACTTTTATAAAGTTATCTGCTTTTATTAGACAATAATTAAAATATATTATATTTTATTATGCATAGTATTTGCATAGTGCTGCGTATAGTATTTTGCATAGTAAAATCTTTTATAAAGTTATTCGTTTTATTATATTATAAATATATTATATTATATTTTATTTAAAAGATTTTGCTTTAAATATGGACCGTCGAGTTTAAAAAGTAAATCAATCTAGACCGCTTCATGAGTTAATTACTATCAGTTCATTTTTCTATAAATAGAAGCTCATTCTTTCATTATTTCTTACGAATTATTTGAAACTCTAGAGAGAAACTATAGAGAGAGTTCTTCTTCTATAATCTTGGCGTATTTCTTTAGAGTTTAAGAAAGCTTTGAAAGTAGTGAAAATTTTATTATTCAAGTATATTCTCTTCTACCAATGGATTACTTTTCTTTTTAAGGTAGGGGATATAATTGTCGTACTTTCGTAAAGGATATTATTATTATTATTAAAGTAAGGGGTATTATTTCGTTCAGATTCATGAAGAGAACTTACATTATTCCATTCTTCATTATTCATTAGAATAACTTTTGTATCTGTGAGATCTACCAGTATACATGGTGAAATTCTTCTATTATTCCATTCTTTATTATTATGTTGGAATAACTTTGTCTGAAGTAATCATACATGGTGAAATTCTTCTATTATTTCATTCTTTATTATTATGTTGGAATAACTTTTATCATTAAATCTTCTGCATACATGGTGAAATTCTTTTATTATTTCATTCTTTATTATTCTGTTGGAATATCCTGTCTGTGCATTTTACGTCGGACCTGGTTCCATTATTTATTATTCTGTTGGAATATCTTGTCGATGCGTATCACGTCTTACCTGATTCCGTTATTTAGTATTCTATTGGAATGACATGTCTGTGCGGTCTATTGCATGCCTGGTGAATTCTTTTATTATTCCATTCTTTATTATTACGTCGAATATCACATGCGTAAGCGTTTACGCATGACCTGGTTCCATTCTTTATTATTCTATTAAAATAACATGTCTATGTAGATTACCACATGCATGGTAAATGATCATTCGTATTCATACGAATAGTATTTTCATTAAAAGGGTTTCGCTTGGAGGCGCTTTACGTAATTTTTCGACCCTCAAAAATTCTGAAAAATTGGAAATGATAATTTGATGAGTTTTCTAGATTATGTCCAAAAATGATGATTTTTGGATGTATAGATTAAGAGTTATGGATTTTATGGGAAAAAACTATTTTAAAAGTAAACCCTTATAACTCCTTGTAGTTAACTCCAAAATTGGTGAAATTTTTATTGGGAGTACATGTATATAACAGGAGTATACCCTTTAAATTTCAGAATTTTTGGACAAAAGTACAATTTATGATAAATGTCTAAATATTCGGCAGTTTTAGCCATATAAAAAATAGTAAATGAATTTTAAAAATTCTGAGAAAAATATATGTTCAAGATGGGACTATATTCTGCTAAATCCCAAAAAAGAAATATTTTTGGGACTGATTTGGTATTTTTCATGAAAATGAACTAGTTATGAGTAAATGAATTAAATATGTTACGTGAAGTAATAAAATTGGAAAATAGGATTTTATAGCTTAAGAATCCTATATAGGGTATATGCAGTTTTTTTATGAGGGATTTGATCATTGATGATGAAATCTTATGAGTATGACATTTTTTGAATGATTAAATGCATTATTTGATAAAGTGTAAACAATTGAAATAAATTGTTTATAAGTTTAAGAAATGATTAAAATATTGTTATAATATTAATGATATTAGATTATGAGATTATTAAGTGATTGATAACATTTGGTTATTATTGAACGTTGGATAAATTATATTATAAATGTTTAATATTTATCCTTTATCTCATTTGATTGATTCTTATATCATTGTCATCATCATCATGCTTATATTGTGTTGAAAGTCATCTTTGGCTGTAGTGCATAGATGGACTTGGTATGATTATGACCATGGATTATTCGGTATAATCATGACCGTAATGTTATAAATGATGTGAAAAAAGTCCTCATTGGCCTGTAGTGCATTGATGGATAGTTTTTGGTATGATTATGGATATGGATTCTCTTCGGCCAAGGGTGCAAAGATGAATTGTTTTATGGCATGATCATGACCGTTGATGAAAACACGATTATCTTTAGCCCGTAATGTATGGATAATTCGTGGTCGTGATATTAACGAATATCCTTAGCCGTAGTGCATGGATAATTCAATGATATGGATTGATTATCGAGCTGAGTCTCAGCGATGAAATATAAATTCATGGATGTGATATTAACGAATATCCTTGGCCGTAGTGCAGGGGTGATTCGATGATGTGGATTATTTATTAAAATTTGAGTCTCAAATGATAAAATATTTATTATACACTTTTAATTAAGTAGAAGATAGTAGATATCATGCTCTACTTGACTCTTCTAAAATACGGTTGTATGTCTTTGGCATGTAGTGCAAAGATGAATTGTTAATGAATATCTTTGGTCATAGTGTAAAAAGACGAATTTATTAAATATGATTATGGCGGAATTACGATTTGGTATAACCATGATTTTTATTTTCGGTGAAAATAGGTGATGAAAATTATCTTAAATCACAGTTGCGAAGAGAATTTAGAACCACAATTATGATTATGAGTTATTCATATGATTGTGGATGGGAACTGTTGATTTATTTTACATGGATAAAACATTATTGGTGGACTTTTAACATAGAGAAGATAATAGACCTTATGGTCTATTTGACTCTTCTAATGGATTGCTTGTTCCGCTGCAACTATGGTTGAAAAGTTTTATCATCTATCATATGTTCTAAATCTCTGATTTATTATTGATGAAAGCTATTGATAATTTAATTATCTTTAGTCATGATATTCTTTACTGGACTAGTTGTGCTCACCCTTTCTCGCTTTCACAATTACTTTCGAGGTAATAAGAGTGTTGCTAAGTAAGAGTGTTCTTGGATTCGACGGGGATAACAGGGGAATAGAACAGTGGTCTCTAGCTGTGGAAGTTCTCCATAAACAGTATAGAAAAGTGTGTTGTATTTTATACAATATTTAGTAGTTATATTTGGCGAATCAAATAGGGTGAGGTGAACCCAACTTTGGAAGGGTATTTTGTCACTATCATACAAGATGTCTAATGACATACAACTTCGTGTTATCATAAGACAGGGTTGTGCGCATCCACTTGCTGAGTATATCTACGGGCACTACCTATATGATCTTGGAGTTTATTTGAAATATAATAAGCACTTGGAGACGGTGGAGATAGTTATATGTCAAGAAAAGACTCACCATTGGAAAGAAGATGATAGTAATCTTCTCGTTTTTCTTTGGGGTCTATTGGGTCAACCAAGGATAATTTTGTGGACATATGATATCTATTATAACCTAGACGCATGGCCTCCCATGTACGAAGGTTTCCTTGAGCACTTCCCAAAGATTTTAATTTCTAAAACAGTTTTTGACTATACTTTTATGTAAGTACCATTGTAAGGTTGTGGTCGAGACACCATGAGAGTTACATACATTTGTATTAAAACTCACAGTTAACTGTGGTTGTATTCTATACGACAATTCAACAGTTGTATAAATGAAGTTATATTTGAATTTTGTACCATGTATCTGGCGACTCATAATGGGTGATGTATACCTAATTTTGGGGGCGTCACAATAATGGACTTTATTTAAATTGTTTGGGCTATTTTAATTGTTGTTTTATTGGTTGGCTCAGATTGGATTTTTAGTCCATTAATTGCTAATTTCAAAAGGAATTATTATTGTTGAAGATTTACTTAATATATATCTTTTTTAGAATCAAATTAAGATATTCTATTTGATTATGAGTCTTTTAAACTTTGCTGACTGAGTAATCTGTTGGTATATTTTAGTCAGACTCTTTCTTTTCTTTATTTAAGCTATTTTGGTTTGACTAAGAAATTATATCTTTGATATTATATCCGTTGGTTTCTTAGTTGTTGAATTTATGTGATTTACTAACTCTAATAGGCGTTTTTCATGCTAAAGAGATATAGCAATTACAGATATTTTGCTAGACAATATGTAGTCGTTGCTACTTATGTTATATATACTCCTTCTCTTCGGCTGAACATGACACACATACTTGAAGCTATCATCAGTTATATTGCACACATATTCAATAGATTCAAAAAGCTATTTTCAACTCTATATTGTATTGCTTATTAATTCTTCTTAGCTAAAAATTAAGAGTCCATTGTATTTAAAATACTTTGTAACAAATTCTGACTTCAAGCATTGTTTAGCTTAGTTGTTCCAATAGTGGATTCAAAAAGAGCTTTCAAGGTTGCAGAAATGCAAAATGGGTGTCCATCGCAGTGGAAAGTTTTATTTGAACAGAGATTTATTTTTATTGTATTTAATTGAGTTTTAAAATTAATAAAAAAAAATCTCAAATACTAGTTGGTATTGGACGTGGATTAGGCTACTAAAATAGAGGATAGGTGTGACGCCCCCAAAACAGGTATACATCAGCCATCTTGAGTCGCCAGATACATGGTACAGAACTCAACTACAAACTTAATTATATAATTGTTGTGTAAAAATATGACAAAACATAGCTGAGAGTTTACATGAATATTGTCTCATAGACAGTATACAAATTCAAATTCAATCCTCAATACACTTATTATCACACTAAGTAGTGAGAACTGCTAAAACAACCATCTGGACCGTCAATCCGTTCCCCGACTCGTTCCAGCTATATTCTCATTTCTTGAAGAGAACAGTGAAAGAAAGGGTGAGCTCAACTAGCCCAGTAAGAAATATTATAACTAAGATAATGCAGAATAAATTATCGTTAGCCTTCAACTGTATAACAACTGATAGAATATAATTGACAATAAGTTTTAGATCAACAACTGCAGCGGAATAAACAATCTATGACGCCCCCAAAATTAGGTATACATTACCCATCTTGGGTCGCCTGATACATGGTACAGAATTCAAATACAACTTACTAATACAACTGTCGTGTATAATACGACAAAACATAAACTGTGAGTTTGAATACAAATATTATCTACTAGAGATTATACAAACTCAAAAGGAGTCCTCATTAAAATTATTATCACACTATTTCACGAATAGTGAGGACTACTAATGCTATCCTCGGACCATCACTTACGTTCCCCGACTAAGTCCCGGTATATTCTCATTTCACGAAGAAAACGGTGAAAGAAAAGGGTGAGCTCAACTAGCCCAAGAAGAAATATTATGACTAAGATAATGCGAATAAATTATCATTAGTCTCCAACAATGTTAAACTGATAAAACATAATAGATATCAAGTTTAACTGCAGCGAAACAAGCAATCCATTAAAAGAGTCAAGTAGAAAATAAAATTTACTATCTTTTATGATTAAAAGGTTTTCATCATTTATTATCATTTGAGACTCAACAATAAATATTCCACATCATCGAATCACCCTCGCACTTACTGACCAAGGATATTCTTTAGTATCACGACCACAATTATCCATGCACTACGGGCCAAGAATATTTGTGTATCCATTAATGGTCATGATCATGCCAACAACTGCCCATCAATGCACTACGGGCCAATGAGTACTTTTACCACATCATTTGTAACATTACGGTCATGATTACACCAAATAATCCCTGGTCATAATCATACCAAGTCCATCTATGTATTACAGGCCACAGATGACTTTCAACATAATATAAACATGAGGATGATGACAATGATATAAGAATTCAATAAAACAAGTTCAAGAATTAATTTGTCCAAGAACTACTAATGTCCAAATTGTCAACATGATACTGCTTTGTAGAGTAAAATTCAAGAATGCTCAGAAGAATATTTCCATGAAAAGATCTTTGGATGAAGCGCAAATATCAAGGATATTCTACTAATTTCATGGAGTATAGAAGTCAAAACTTTAACCAACCGAGTATAATAAAGAATGGAATAACAAAAGAAATCACCATGCATGCGGTACTTGAATGAGCAGGTTATTCCAATGAATACTAAATAACGGAACCAAAGTCGGGCAAAATTACATGACCGAGCGGGATATTCCAATGTAATAATAAAGAATGGAATAACAACAAAAATCACCATGCATGCGGTACTTGTGACAGAGCGAGTTATTCCAACAAAATACTAATAAGAGGCGGAATCGTCCCACCATAAAACGCATGCATGATGGATATTCCAATGTAATAGTAAAGATGTAATAATAGAAGAATGTCACCAAGTATAGGGTAGATCAGCAGATACTGAGTTATTCCAACGAAATAATAAGCAATGGAATAACAATAGTTCTCTTCATGAATAAGAAAGAATAACACCCCTTACCGTAAAATAAACTGAATATAAGAATAGGGAAGAAGCAGGATACTTTTCTATAACTTCTCTTATAATTTCTCTCTCTAGAGATTCAATGAATTCGTAAGAAAATAATGAAGGAATGAGCTTCTATTTATGGAAAAATGGAATGCATAGTAACTAACGTATAAACGGTCCAGATTGATTTACTTTAATCTGACGGTCCATATTTAAAGCAAAATCTTTTAAATAAAATATAATATATATAATATATTATATATACATAACGCCTGATAACTCACGGGTTGCAACACCCGTGATTACCATCTCAGACAACTTTCAACTATCAAATATATATATTAATATATATATATAAAACATATAGTACTCCCACCATCCTTTTTCTTATTTATTCATTACCAACCGTGAATCCATTTCTCATTTGTCAACATCACATGCACTACACATGCTTTTATATATATAATATTATATATATATAAATATATATATATATATATACACAGAATAACTTTCTACCGATTATTTTGATAAACGGGTAAATGGGAATCCAAATAAAAACAAAATTTACAACAATTACCATAGCAATAATTGAACAAAATTGAGTGACTTCTCACGTAAGCATCAATAATCAATATCGCGTGCTACTATGCAACCACGCGTATTGCTGTACTTTTAACACTGGAGTGTTTCAACAGTTAACGGTAAAACTTCCGCCGTTATTTTTATAAAGTATTTTTGTCTTTTTCTCAATCCGAAATGATAATTACATTGTGGGGTCCACCAATGATTGTCTTGCATTATACGAATATTCCTATTAAAACGAATATTCCCCGACCAATCGAATATTATATAACAACTTGTGTACTTTGCAAAATTTATAAATATTACCCACAACTATAACATAATATCAATTTCACTCCATAATATTTAAAAATAATATTTATAAAAAATTCATCTTTATTCAAAAAGTTGGGGTTTTACACAATCCATTAGAAGAGTCAAGTAGAACATAATGTCTACTGTCTCCTCTAGATTAAAAGTTTATCATCAATTTAACCCTGTAATACCCATTAACAGTTCTTTATTATACCCAAGATAAAGAGAACTATCATCACCTGTCTTCACTTGAACCACCAAAGATTTTAGTTAAATTCACAATTCATGTTTATAATAATGTGAATCAACAGTTCCTCCTTGCCACAAAGGATTAATAGAACGTTTACTCAATATCCTTACCCCCAAAGGGTAAAGATATTCAAATGTAATACTAATGATCATACCAATCAGTTGTCTACCTTTGCACTACGGGCCAAAGATATTCAACTATAAAAACAATGGTCATGATCATACCAATCAATTGTCTGTCAGTGCACTACGGCCAAAGACATTCAACTGTTAACTAATGGTCATGATCCTGCCAATCACATCATCGAATTATTCATGCATTACGGGCCAATGATATTCGTTAGTATCACCAGTGGTCATGATCATGTCATACACCTGTCCATCTTTGCACTACGGGCCAAAGCTTTCAATCAAAAGTTTGTCTTTGTATGAAATCCAAATATACAATTGTAAAATCAATAATCAACAGTCCATCGTTGCACGTAAGCCAAAGATATACAACCGTAAAACCAATAATCAACAGTCCATCTATGCACGTAAGCCAAAGATGACTTTCATCACAATATAAGCATGAGGATGATGACAATGACATAATAATTCAATAAAACAAGTCCAAGGATAAATTTTAAAGATTTATAATTTAATTTATCCAGAAATCAATAACGTCCAAATTGTCAACATGATACTGCTTTGTAGACTAAAATTCAAGAATAATATTCATGTACCAAAAATAATTTGGACAGAAAAGAAATATATTTTTTTAGTAAATAGTACCCCGTGAATAGTACTTCGATAATAGTATATCGTGAATAGTATCCCGACATGAAAAGTACCCCAAATACCTGAGTGAATAATATTCGGGTGAATAGTAATTTGGGTGAATAGTAACCCATGAATAGTAACTCGTGAATAGTACTCCGACACAAAAAGTGCCCCAAATACACGAGTGAATAATACTAGAGTGAATAGTAACTGGGTGAATAGTAACCTGTGAATAGTAACTCGTAAATAAAATACCAAATAAAATGATATTTCATGACGATTACAAAAGAAATGATATCTCATACTAGTATAATAGAATATACGAACTGCAAATGGATTTTCTTCCGCCATGCGGTAATCCACGTAGACAGATCATTTCCATAATTTAATAAAGAATGAATACAAAAGTTCATTCACCATGCATGTGGTAATCTACATAGACAGGTTATTCCAACAGAATAATAAAGAATGGAATAACAGAAGAATTCACCAGGCATGCGATATACCGCACAGACAGGTTATTCCAACAGAATAATAAATAATGGAACCGGTCATGCGTAATCACTGACAAACAAGGATATTCAACGAATAATAAAGAATGGAACCAGGTCATGCGTAATCCGCACAGACAGGATATTCCAACAGAATAATAAAGAATGTAATAACAGAAGAATTTCACCATGTATGCACTACTTCGCATAGACAGGTTATTCCAACATAATAATAAAGAATGGAATAACAATAACTCTCTTCGTGAATACAAAAGAAATAATACCCCTTCCTATAATAATAATATCCCTTACCTCAAAAGAAAACTGGATACTAAAATAGTGAGGTAGCAGACTTCTCTTCTTCTTTCTCTCTATAATAATTGTTCTATAGCTTTAGTAAATTGGTGAAAAATAATGAAGGAATGAGCTTCTATTTATAGGAAAATATAGTTTCGATAATTGCACGTTTTGGGGCTCAAAAAATTACAGTATAATACCTTCTTTTTTTTCTTCATTTTTAATTTAGTCTTGCAAGTATTATCAAACTTGCACCACCTCCCCTAATAGTAAATAATGTGAATCAATAGTAAATCATGTAAATCAAAAGTTCTAGACATGTGAAAATATGAATTATAGTATAGTACCTCCATCTATACCTCCATTTTTAACTTAGTCATGCAAGTATTATCAATCTTGCACCACCACCTCTAATAGTACAAGAATGTGAATCAATAGTACACACATGTGAACAAATAGTTATAATCATGTGAATTAATACCAATTAATTACTCATTTATCTGATTAATTACCCGATTGGTCAATATAACCTCCAGACATCAATTATTATCGAAATAAATGTCAATTTCCACTAACACTAATAATTTCCACACAATGGAACTATCCATTTCATCTTTAATCAACACGAACTTATTCATCATTAATATTATAACTCACAATATTTAACAACCAAGTCATTCCCAGGAAAGAGGGGGCTTTTCGATAAGGATTTCTCCTTATTGGTGCGCAATTAGGTGACCAAACCTCTCCTTGACAGAACTTCTAGACATTGTTAATATTGCAAATAATAATATGAATAACTTTGTCTTCTCAATTATTGATTTAATAATGTAAAATATTGATACTGTGAAAATAATTGAATCAATAATATGAGAGATATGATGCAGCAATTACTGTAGCAATAATTGAGTATAACTGAGTGACTTCTTATGTAAACATCAATAATCAATACCGTGTGCTACTATGCAATCACGCGTATTACTGTACTTTTATTACCGGGTATTACGTTCTTTCTATTTTGTTGGTCAATATAAAATAAATCTTCTATTATATAAAAAAAACATAAATTTTATTTATACAAGCTTCTCTATTTAAACTAAAAAAAAAATTGATAACTAATAATAGCACGACACTATTTAATAATTAATATATAAATAATGATATGTAAAAAAAATGTATACCGCTTAATTCATAAAATAAAATATATCTATAATTTTATAATAAATTAAATACGCATTTTCCAACCAAAAATTAACACACTTTTAATTTGTCTATTTCTACTACTAGCAGTCAAAAATGGGACGTCATGCGTAAAAGAATCAGTTGGACTTGACCCACCCAAAATTATTATCTATATATCTACTTAAGGTTGTAAAATGAGTAAACAGTTCGGGCTCGATTCATACTCGTTCGACTAAAAATTCAATTCCGACAATACCTCCGTTGTGGGGTCCACCAATGATTGTGCCATCGTACGAATAATCCCTGTTAAAACGAATATTCCCCGACACAAAGAATATTTTATATCAACTTGCTTTCTTTGCAAAACTTTCAAATATCACCCTTAACTTTAACCTTTTATCAATTTAACCATTTACTAAATAGAATAATTATAAGAAAATTGAATAATTTTATTTCATAAAATCCGGGGTCTCACAATAGGGTCTAAGCCACGTAAAAGTTCTTGTGTATGTGGTTTGTTATTTCTTGTGGCTTGATTGTTTGAGTCTCACTTTACATCTAAACACATTCACATAAAAGTAATATCCTGATATAAAAAAGTGTACTAATCCAGACACTATCTCACACACGTTTCATCTGTCTGCATTATAACTAAAATATATTTGTAAAATTTTCTCAAAAGTAGACACTATAAATCACTAGTTCTAATTGTCTGTTTTAGTACTACAACAGGGAATTAAAAAAATAGTCACTGTTAAACATGTTTTAGTTTAGACACCTATTCACCCCCCCCCCCCCCCCCCTCTAGGTGTGCACATACAAGAAATTACATTTGGTATCAAAGCAAAGCTCTACTAATATTGATATTTTTCCAAGTTGTAGGGAAAGATCTTATGCCACACCTCAATTTTCAAGAAGTTCAATCCACAAGTCAGCCACCTCTGTTGCTTGGAAGTGAGAGAACTTCAACTTCTGGAAGTTCAGAATGAAAATCAACAACTCAAAAAGAAAATTGCCTATTTTAAGAATTGTGTAAATGAGTTAATGAGTGAAGTTGAGTCACTTATTGAAGATAGAAAAGAAAATAAATTTCTCAAAAAGGAAAATGATATTTTAAAAGAAAACTTGAAAATGAGAGATGAATGCATAGATGCTTTTATTGATAGAAAAATGATAAATGTGCAACATGATAATAATGAAGAAGTAATTTCTTTGAAAAAGGACCTTGCAAAATTTGTATAAGGATAAGAAAATTTAAATATAATGTTCGTTGCACAAAAGGTATAGTCTTGATGTGAGATCCCGAATTTTAAGAAATAAAAGTATTCAATTTTTTTATTTTGGTAAATAGTTAAATTGATAAAAGTTTAAAGTTAAGGGTCATATTTGAAATTTTTCAAAGTAAGTAAGTTGTCATAAAATAATCGGTGATAAAAGTACAGTAATACGCGTGGTTGCATAGTAGCACACGGTATTGATTATTGATGCTTATGTGAGAAGTCACTCAGTTATACTCAATTATTGCTATAATAATTGTTGCATCATATCTGTCATATTATTGATTCAATTATTGTTACAGTATCATCTGCATAATATGTTATATTATTAAATCAATAATTGAGACAGCAAAGTTATTCATATTATTATTTGCAATATTGACAATGTCTAGAAGTTCTATCAAGGAGAGGTTTGGTCACCTAATTGCGCGCCAATAAGGAGAAATCCTTATCGGAAAGCCCCCTCTTTCCTGGGAATGACCTGGTTGTTAAATATTGCGAATGATAATAATAATGAATAAATGTTATTAAAAATCGAATTTGAGTTCGGAGTTGAATTTGGAGACGCGGACATAATATTTGAGTCCGGAACAATGAAATTAGTAGAAATAAACTATAAACACAAAAATTTTTGGGGATGACTTTTTTGTCAAAAAGTCAACGGTTGACTTTTTCAAAAAAAGTCAAACTTCAAAATTTCAAAAATAAATTTTTTGATAAAAATAGTTCCATTGTGTTGGGATTGTTAGTGTTAGTGGAAATCGGCATTTATTTCGATAATAATTGATGTTTTGAGGTTATATTGACCAATCGGGTAATTAACCGGATAAATGAGCAATTAATTGTTATTAATTCACATGATTATAACTATTTGTTCACATGTGTATACTATTGATTCACATTCTTGTACTATTAGGAGAGTTGGTGCAAGATTGATAATACTTACATGACTAAGTTAAAAATGGAGGTATAGATGGAGGTACTATACTGTAATTCGTATTTTCACATGATTATAACTATTGATTCACATGATTGAACTATTGATTTACATTATTTACTATTAGGGGAGGTGGTGCAAGTTTGATAATACTTGCGGGACTAAATTAAAAAATGAAGAAAAGAGGAGGTATTATCTTTGTAATATTCTGAGCCCCAAAACGTGCAATCGAAACTATATTTTTTTATAAATAGAAGCTCATTTTTTCTTCATTTCTCACCAATTCACTAAAGCTATAGAGCAATTATTATAGAGAGAAAGAAGAAAAGAAGTCTGTTACCTCAGTATTCCAGTATCCAGTCTTCTTTTGAGGTAAGGGATATTATTATTATAGTAAGGGCTTATTTCTTTCGTATTCATGAAGAGAGCTATTGTTATTCCATTTCTTATTATTCTGTTGGAATAACCTGTATACGTGGACTACCGTATACATGGTGAAATTTTTATGTTATTCCATTCGTTATTATTCTGTTGGAATATCACATGCATGCGGATTACGCGTGACACAGTTCCATTCTTTATTATTACATTGAATATCACATGCATGCGTATTACGCATGACATGGTTCCATTATTTATTATTCTGTTGGAATATCATGTTTGTGCGAATTACGTATGACTTGGTTAAGTTATTTATTATTCTGTTGGAATAATCCGTCTGTGCGGTCTATTGCATGCATGGTGAAATTCTTCTGTTATTCCATTCTTTATTATTCTGTTGGAATAACCTGTCTATGCGAACTACCGTATGCATGGTGAATTCTTCTGTTATTCCATTCTTTATTATTTTGTTGGAATAACCTGTCTATGTGGATTACCGCATGCATGGTGAATGATCCTTTGTATTCATATGAATAGTATTTTCATTCAAAAAGGGTTTACATGTAAGGTTTAAATTATTATTTTGACCCTCAAAAATTCTGGAAAAATTTGAAATGATATTTTGATGAGTTTTCTAGATTGTGTCCAAAAATGGCAATTTTTGGATGTATAGATTAGGAGTTAGGAATTTTATAGAAAAAGACTATTTTAAAAGTAAACCCTTATAACTCCTTGTGGTTAACTCTAAAATTAGTGAAATTATTCTTGGGAGTACATGTATATAACAGGAGTATACCCTGTAAATTTCGGAATTTTTGAACAAAAGTATAATTTATGATAAAGGTCTAAATATTCGACAGTTTTAGCCATATGAAAAATAGTAAATGAATTTTAAAAATTCTAAGAAAAATATATGTTTAATATGAGACTATATTACTTTAAATTCCGGAAAAAAATATTTTTGGGACCCGATTTGGTATTTTCATAAAAATAAACTAGTTATGAGTAAATGAATTAAATATGTTATGTTAATTAACAAAATTGGAAAATAAGATTTTATGGCTTGAGAATCCTATATAGGGTATATATGAAATTTTTGATGAGGATTTGATCATTGGTGATGAAATCTTATGAGTATAGCATTTTGAATGATTAAATGCATTATTTGGTAAAGTGTAAACAATTGAAATAAATTGTTTATAAGTTTAAGAAGTGATTAAAATATTATTATAATATTAATAATATTAGATTATGAGTTTATTAAGTGATTGATAATATTTGGATAAATTTAAAGTATTTAATATGTATCCTTGTTTTCGTTTGATTAATGCTTATATCATTGTCATCATCCTCATGCTTATATTGTGTTGAAAATCATCTTTGGCCGTAGTGCATAGGTGGACTTGGTATAATTATGACCGAGGATTATTAAATCATAATCATCATAAGTAATGTTACAAATGATGTGGTAAAAGTCCTCATTGGGCATGGTGCATTGATGGACGATTTTTGGTATGATTATGGCTATGGATTCTCTTGACCAGGTGCAAATGAATTATTTTATGGCAAGATCATGACCGTTGATGAAAACACGATTATCTTTGGCCCGTAGTGCAGGGATAATTCGTGGTCGTGATATTAACGAATATCCTTAGCCGTAGTGCATGGATAATTCAATGATATGGATTGATTATCGAGCTGAGTCTCAGCTATGAAATATAAATTCATGGATGTGATATTAACGAATATCCTTGGCCGTAGTGAAGGGGTGATTCAATGATGTGGATTATTTATTAAGCTGAGTCTCAGCGATAAAATATTGATTATACACTTTTAATTCGTAAAAGATAGTAGATATCATGCTCTACTTGACTCTTCTAAAATACAGTTGCATGTCTTTAGCCTGTAATGCAAGGATGAATTGTTAATGAATATATTTGGCCCGTAGTGCAAAGATGAATTTATTAGTATGATTATGAATAGGAACTGTGATTTGGTATAACCACGATCTTTTATGTTTCAGGTAAAGACAGGTGATGAAAATTATCTTCGTCCTGGGTGCGAAGAGGAATTTAGAACCACAATTATGATTATGAGTTATTCACATGATTGTGGACATGAATTGTTGATTGATGTTACAGGGATAAAAAATTGTTGGTGGGCTTTTAACATGTAGAAGATAATAGATTTTATGGTCTATTTGACTCTTCTAATGGATTGCTCGTTCCGCTGCAACTATGGTTGTAAAGTTTTATCATCTACCATATGTTCTAAATCTCTGATTTATTATTTGACGAAGGCTATTGATAATTTAATTATCTTTAGTCATGATATTCTTTATTGGGCTATTTGTGCCCACCCTTTTACTTCACAATTCCTTTCAGGTAATAAGAGTGTAGCTGGGTCGAGCGGGGGTAATAGGAGAATAGAATGGTGGTCTCTAGCTGTGGAGGTTCTCCCTAAATAGTATAGAAAAGTGTGTGGTATTTTATACATCATTTAGTAGTTATATTTGGTGAATCAAATAGGGTGAGGCGAACCCAACGTTGGAATGGTGTTTTTGCCACTATCATACAAGATGTCTAATGACAGACGACTTCGTGTTATCATAAGACAGGGTTGTGCACATCCACTTGCTGAATATATCTACGAGCACTACCTATATAATCTTGGAGTTTGTTTGGAGTATAATTATCAATTGGAGACAATGGAGATAATTATATATCAAGAGAAGACTCACAAATAGAAAGAAGATGATAGCATTCTTCTTATTTTTCTTTGGGGACTATTGGGTTCACCAAGGATAATTCTGTGGACATATGATATCTATCATAACCTAGACGCATGGCCTCCCATGTACGAAGGTTTGCTTGAGTATTTTCCAAAGATTTTAATTTCTAAAACAGTTTTTGACTGTACCTTTATGTGAGGTACCGTTGTAAGGTCTTGTGGTCAAGGCACCACGAGAGTTATATATATTTGTATTAAAACTCACAGTTTAACTGTGGTCGTTTTCTGCACGACAGTTGTATAAATGGAGTTGTCAATAGTGTATTTTCTGGCGACTCAAGATGAGTGATGTATACCTATTTTGGGGGCGTCACACTTGATAAATAAGTGATTGGGTATAATCCTATTAAAAATGTGGTAAATAGAACTAATGATAATATTAGAATGATTAATAGTAAACCAAGGTTTAAGCCACTTTATTGTTCAGCGTTTGATACTTGTAAAAAATGTGGTTTTAAAGGTCATTTTAATTCTAATTGTAATAAAATTAAAATAAAAGAAATTTGATTTATATGCTACTAACCCAAAAAGACCCCAAGAAGATTTGAGTACCAAAAAGGTAGAGACTATTTGTTTGTTTTATGTATGTCTCAAGGTCAAAAAAGAGAGGGTCTTTGTCATTCTTTGAGAGAGTAAAACATTTATAAATTACTTAGCAAGATATATAAATATCTCATGTTTTTTTTAAAATAAAGTTTTAATTAAATATATGGATTTTGTAACACTAGGGTTAATAATATTATTTGTTTAAAAGTTTTTATTATGCTAAATGTTCTATATTTAATACAAATGACAATTTTGATGATGAATCAATGAATATTACTTTCATGAATTTCCTAATCTGTCAAAGGAAGAGAATGAGGTTTCTGCAGGAAAAAGATCGACAATCTGAATCGTGGAACTCAAATAGCTAAATCCAAAAAGCCTAAGTCGTCTGCATCAGAAGGAAAAACAAATGAACCAGCAAAACAAACAAATGAAATCAGACAGCCTCGCCCGTCTGTTTTAGAAGAAAATTCAGACATGCAGACACCTAAATTTAGACACCTCGAACCGTCTGTTTTAAAGGCAAAACAGATGAACATTCGAATGCAGAAACTGATATTCCAGAGGATGAATCTGAAGAACAAATGACTACTGTCAAGCTTCCTAAATCTTCTAGAACTGTGGGAAATCATCCTCCAAGTTTGATCCTCAGAAATCTCAACATTAGGATGTCCACAAGAAGAGGTTTTTGAATAAATTTGTTTGTTACACTAAAGAACACATCTATTAAACTTGCTACTGGTAACAAAAATGTTGATATATAGGTAACAAATCAAAGGTATGATCATATTATTTAAATTGTTATATGTTCTCTAATGTCATTCTTTATCCTTACGTTTATTTCTTTTAATGTTGGCAAATGGGGTGAGATAACTAAATAATGCTAAATTGATATGTTTGTTCAAAAAGAGCTTTCAAGATTGCAGAGGTGCAAGGTTGCAAAGGTGCAAATGTTGCAGAAGTGCAAAAGGGGCAGATGTGTCCATCGCAGTAGAAAGCTTTATTTGAACAGAGAGTTCTTTTTTATTGTGTTTAATTAATTTTTAAAATTAATAAAAAGAGTCTCCAATACCAATTGGTATTAGATGTGGATTAGGCTACTAGGCTAAAGAATAAGGGTTGAACCACGTAAAAATTCTTTTGTCTGTGGTTTGTTATTTCTTGTGGTTTGAGTCTCACTTTACATCTAAACACATTCATATAAAAGTAATCTCCTGATAGAACAAATTATGTGTATTAATCCAGACACTATCTCACACACGTTGCATCTGTCTTTATTATAACTAAAATATATTTTGGTCTAATCCAGACACTATCTGTCATTACTTTACTATGTCTGCATTATAAGAAAAGTAATATTTGCTCTAAAGCAGACACTATAAATCACTAGTTTCAACTGTCTGTTTTAGTACTGTAACAGAAAATTAAAAAAATAGTCATTGTTAAACATGTTTTAGTTTAGACATCTATTCACCCCCACCCTCTCTAGGTGTGCACATACACAAAATTACACAAAACAACTCATAATCAAAAAATCTATAGGAATATAATATGATAAAAAGGAGATATAATATCACTTTTCCTATATATTGTGAAATATTTATGTCGAATTATAATATCACTATATTAAATACATCGTAAAAGTATTATCAATTAAATTTATCTACATAACTCATAATAAAAAACTCGACATGTAAAATCGCAATATATATTATTTTCCATATAATATTTTTAAATCGCCATTATAATTTTATTGTTATTTATAGAATCACACAACTACTAATGTTTAACTAGTATTAAGTACATATTTGTAAACATAAAATTATTCTTAAAATTTTCATTTTAGAAATATATATTTATAAGACCCCAACTTTTATGAATAAGATTTAATTTTTTTTAAATAGTAAGGTATTGATTTAATAAATATTATAGTTCTAGGTGATATGTGCAAATTATATGAAGTGAACAGTTTGTCAGGGAATATTTGTTTTATCGGAGAATATTCGTACGACGGTGCAGAAATAACCAATCATTGGTGGGGCCCATAACAGAATAATTGTCGGATAATAAAAGCGACATAAATAACCTTTTTAAAAATTGACGGCAAAACCTTTATCGTTAACTTTTGAAATACCTGGTAATAAAAGAACAATAACACACGCTATTCCACAGTAGCACGCGGTATTCCATAGTATCACACGGTATTCCATAATAGCACATTCTGATTATTGATTCAATAATTGCTACAGTAGTAATTGCATAGTATTTTATATTATTGACTTAATAATTGTTACAATGATAATTGCATAGTATTTCATATTATTGATTCAATAATTGTTACAGTAACAACTACATTGTATTCCACACCATTAAATTCATAATTATCATATTGTTTGAAAGGAAATTATTAGTTTGCACTATTGGCAATGTCTAGAAGTTCTGTCGAGGAAAGGGGTTAGGTTATATAATTGAGCGCTAATAAGAAAAAATCATTATCGAAAAGCAATCTCTTTCCTTGGAACGATCTGGTTGTCAGTATTGTGAGTCTATAATATCAATAGTGAATAATTATTGAAGAATTAAAAAAGTGTTGATTAATTATGTGATTCGTAGCATAACCATTAGTAAAAAGTTGGCGACACTCAAAGGAAATAAGGGTGATATGTGGCGTTTTGTAAGTTTGGTTTGTCCGTGGGACCCACAATTTTATTTTTTTTAGTGGATTTATTTCTTCTGTGGGGCCTATAAATTTATTTAATTTCTTTTGTGGGACTTTTTTATGGGACCCACAGGTAATCCAAGAGTCACTTTCGCCAATAGTACTTGCCTTTTCGCATTGCCAAGAGTCACTTGCCCCTTCGCAAATAGTCATTTGCCTTTTCGTATTACCAAGAGTCACTTGCACCTTCGCAAATAGTCGCTTGCCTCTTCGTATTATCAAGAGTCACTTGACCCAAATAGCCATTTGTCTCTTGCCAAGGGTCAAGCCAATTGTCTCTTCACATTGCCAAGGGTTAAGTCAGTTGCCTCTTCATGTTAGCAAGAGTCAAGCCAGTTGTCTCTTCACATTACCAAGAGTCAAGCCACTTGCATCTTCACATTGTTAGGACCACTTTCAGTTCGTCTGTAAATAGAAGCAAGTATTCTTCATATTTTACTTACAGCTAATAAGAGAAAGCTATAGAGAGAAATAAGAGGAATATTCGAGAAAACACACACCAACAACACAAAGTTCTGTTACTATACTATTGTAGTATCTAGTCTCTTATTAAGGTAAAGGATATTATTTTCTTTCAATACTCGTAAGTGATATCATTTTCTTTCATACTCCATATTATGGTAAGAAATTGTTATTCGTTCTATAACTTTTTCATTAAACGGTGAAAAGTCCTAAACTATTTCAAAACTTCCTTAATAGTTTGTGCTTCATTTATTATCTTTTCACCTGAATCTTCCTATTGCGTTTTACACGTTATTAATGAATTGTGAATCTTATTTATTCTATTCTTGAACTCTAATCAAATTTCTGGATATCATATTGACAATTTGGACATTCTTGGACTCTGGATAAATTAAATTATAAATCTCTAATATTTATTCATGATCTTATATATTGTTCTTATTATTTTTATTCATCCTTTATATCATTGTCATAATCCTTAGTCTGTTGATTGGTATGAGTATGACTAGGAATTGTGTATTGGTTAATCATGACCTTTGGAGTTACATATAAAGTCTTGTGACGAAAGTTCTCTTTGGCCCGTAGTGCAAAGATGGACTAGTGTTTGGCATGATCATGATCACTGGTGATACAAATGAATATCTTTGACCCGTAATGCAAAGATAAACTGTTGATTTGCATAATTATGAACATGCACTGTTGATTGATGTTATAGGGATAAAATATTGATGATAAATTTTTAAATCTTAGAAAATAAGTGATACCATGTTTTACTTGACTACTCTCAATGGATTGGTTGTTCCGCTACAGTTATCTTTAAAAACTTATAATCTCTGATTTATCACTATTACAGGCTATAGATAATTTATTCTTCATTATCTTAGTCATAATATTCTTTAATAGGCTATTTGAGCTCGCCCTTTTTCTTTTTGTTTCATTGTTCTTCTCAGGAAATGAGAGTATAGATGGGACTAGCCGGAGAATCGAGTGATGGTCTGAAACTATAGAAGTATTTCGATACATTATAAAATAGTGTGACAATAATTGTATTGAGAATTTAAGTTTAGTGTGGATATTTTTGTACTAGTTACGGTACAATATTTGTATTGAAACTCACAGTATATGTGTTGTCGTGTTTTGTACGACAGTTTAATAGTTGTAAATATGAAAATTTGTATTTACATTTTGTAGTATGTATTTTGGAGACTCAAAATGGGTTGTGTGGACCTATTTTAGGGACGTCACAGTATTATACTCTTTTATTTCGCATTAACATTTTTTAAATTAATTTGTGAAATTCTCAATTTTAAATTTATGTGTTAGTTAGAGAATTAAAGTTTAGTATACTAACAATTGTATAAACGAGTGTATAAATGAGTGATATTTGATTTATAGCATACTATTAAAATAATAATATAATAATATATTGTAATCCTAACATGTATATATTTTTCGAGTTGAATCGACTTTTTCCACTCTACTCGACCTCAATTTTCAATCGACTAGTTGAACTACAAATTATTTTCAAATTGTTAAAAAATCCGTTAAATAAATTGACTTTTAACAAAACATCCACATCACTTTTTAAATGAAAATTCACATCAGCTGCTTCATGTGTTATCATTCTAATTGTTGTCACATTGGAACTTTAAATAGGTTTAACTACTTTTTGTTGACTTTTTCTTTGCAAATTGTCATAATACGGTAAATATTAATAATGAAAAATTATTAGTATTTACACATAAAAATTAGGATCTAAGGCTTTCTCCCACCAAGAAAAAAAATTACTTTCAGAATTTCTATTATCATATCATATTACTAAATTAAGATTTTTATGAAACAAATTATACTTAAAATGTCTAAACTTTATATATAAGACTCTGATTATGAATATATTGTAATATATTACTAACTTTAACTTAAATAACAATTAAGTCATTACAATCAACATCTAAAAACTAAGAATATTACAAGGAGGTTCCAAAATAAAATTAACACCAAAAGAAGAAGAAACATGTCATATATCAGTCAGAAAGTCTGCACATTGATTTGTTTCTCTTCAAACATGAGTGAACTTAGTATTCTATGGCATACAAAGAATTTGTTTACAGTCTTGAACTAAGGTTGCATCACGATCGATGATTATCCACGTTTGCCTCTTCGATACACTTCAAAGCATTTGTGAATCCGTTTCCACCTCTAGGTTCTGAAATCTCATATCACATGCCATGTTTAAACGTCCTTGATTGCCCATAATTTGGCAATAAGGATATTACATATTACCACAGGATATTATATTAACAACACCAGCATATTATTTATAACTTTATATATAACTCTGTTTATGAACATATTGTAACCATGATTTTTTATAGAGTGAGGCTATCAATCAACTCATCAGTGTAGAATTCACATATGATTTTTTTTATTTTACCTCAAATCACTTCATTCACTTTCGTTTGACCCTTTGTAGATGAATAATGGCAGTACGTAGGAGGAAAGATTGATGTAGGAGGAAAAACAATATGAATGAGCAATTAATAGTTAAAATAAATTAGAATTCAACTTTTACTAAATAAGGATAAATTAGGCATAAAAACAAAATCATATAGTTAGTTTACTGCACAAAGGGTTGGTTTAGTTAAAAATGGGGCCCATTTGCAAAAATATCATATTAGCTTGTGGAAATATCAATTCCTTAATAATAAATCTTTAATTTCAAAATATTAGATAATTTATATTTTTAAAGTGAACTTAATATATTTAAAAATTAAAAAATAATATGAATTAATTTATTTTATATAAATACATTTGTAAAAATTATACATTAAATTATTTTATTATTAATTAATTTAATAATTTTTTATTTCAAATAAAGAGAAAGAGTCCAAGCTTGAAAACCGAAGAAATTAAACTAAACTTATTTTGTTTTTATTATTAATTTTTTTTCTTCTAACGTGAATCTCGTAATTATGGCCATATGGTGCAATGTAGACTTTATGTTAAGTTTTTAACAGAATAGACGATTTTTTAAATTTTTATAAAAAAAATTACAGTTCAATGAGTTGTGTGACGCCCCCAAAACAGGTATACGTCACCCATCTTGAGTCGCCAAATACATGGTACATAAAACAAATACAAACTTAATTATACAACTGTCGGGAAATATACGACAAAACATAGCTGAGAGTTTAAATAAGAATATTGCCTTCTAGACAATATCCACACTCAATGGAGTCCTCATTATATTTATTGTCACACTTTTTAACAGTATAGTGAGGACTACTAATGCTATCATCTGGACCGTCACTCCGTTCCCCGACTAGTCCCAGCTATATTCTCATTTCCTGAAGAGAACAGTGAAAGAAAAGGGTGAGCTCAACTAGCCCAGTAAGAAATATTATGACTAAGATAATGCAGAATAAATTATCTTAGCCTTCAACAGTATAACAACTGATAGAATACAATATACAACAAGTTTTAGATCAACAACTGCAGCGGAATAAGCAATCCATTAGAAGAGTCGAGTAGAACATAATGTCTACTATCTCCTCTAGATTAAAAGTCCATTGTTAATATTTCATTCCTGTAATACTCATCAACAGTTCTTTGTTATACCCAAGACAAAAAGAACTCTCATCACCTGTCTTCTCCTGAACCACCACAAATTATAATTAAATTCACAATTCATATTTATAATCAGGTAAATCAACAATTGATACAACTGTAAAACCAATAATGCTGAGACTCAGCTTAATAGTATCACGACCACGAATTATCCATGCACTACGAGCCAAGGATATTCGTATTTTGAATTATGGTCATGATTATACCGAATAATCCCTGGTCATAATCATACCAACAATTGTCCATCAATGCACTACAGGCCACTGATGACTTTTACCACATCATTTGTAATATTACGGGTCACGATTATACCGAATGATCCATGGTCATAATCGTACCAATCAATAGCCCATCTATGCACGTAAGCCAAAGATATACAACTCTAAAACCAATAATCAACAGTCCATCTTTGTACGTAAGCCAAAGATATACAACTGTAAAATTAATAATCAAAAATCCATCTATGCACGTAAGTCAAAGATGACTTTCATCACAATATAAACATGAGGATTATGACAATGATATAAGTATTAATCAAACGAAATCAAGGATAAATATTAATGACTTTAAATTTATTCAGAGTTTAAAAATATCCAAATTGTCAACATGATACTGCTTTGTGGAGTAAAATTCAATAATAATATTCATGACTCAAAAATAATTTGGACAGAAAAGAAATATATTTTTCGGGTGAATGGTACCCCGTGAATAGTACCCTGTGAATAGTACTTCGGGAATAGTACCTCGTGAATAGTAACCCGGCATGAAAAGTACCCCAAATATCTGAGTAAATAATATTCGGGTGAATAGTAATTGGATGAATTGTAACCTGTGAATAGTAACTCGTGAATAGTACTCTAGCATGAAAAGTGGCCCGAATACCCGAGTGAATAATATTTGAGTGAATTGTAACCGGGTGAATAGTAACCCGTAAATAGTAACTCATGAATAGTATTCCGTCATGAAAAAATCAAGAATTATCAACAAAGCTCTATAATTTCTCTCTATAATAATTGCTCTAAAGCTTTTGTGAATTGGTGAGAAATGACAGAAGAATGAGCTTCTATTTATAGGAAAATATAGTTTCGATAATTACACGTTTTGGGGCTCGAAATATTACAGTATAATACCTTCTTCTTTTTCTTCATTTTTAATTTAGTCCTGCAAGTATTATCAAACTTGCACCACCTCCCCTAATGATGTGAATCGATAGTAAATCACGTGACTCAATAGTTCTAATTATGTGAAAAAATTAATTACAGTATAGTACCTTCATCTATACCTCCATTTTTAATTTATTCATGCAAGTATTATCAATCTTGCACCAACTCCCCTAATAGTAAATCATGTGAATCAATAGTACACACATGTGAACACATAGTTACAAACATGTGAATTAATAGCAATTAATTGCTCATTTATCCGGTGAATTACCCGATTGGTCAATATAACCTCCAGACATCAATTATCATCAAAATAAATGTCGATTTCTACTAACACTAATAATTCCCACACAATGGAACTATCAATTTCATCTTTAATCAACACGAACTTATTCATCATTAATATTATAACTCACAATATTTAACAACTAGGTCGTTCCTAGGAAAGAGGGGGCTTTCCGATAAGAATTTCTCCCTATTTGGCGCGCAATTAGATTATCTAACCTCTCCTTGACAGAACTTCTAGACATTGTCAATATTGCAAATAATAATATGAATAACTTTGTCGTCTCAATTATTGATTTAATAATATAAAATATTATACAGATGGCACTGTGACAATAATTGAATCAATAATATGAGATATATGATGCAGCAATTACTGTAGCAATAATTGAGTATAACTGAGTGACTTCTTACGTAAGCATCAATAATTAATATTGTGTACTACTATGCAACCACGCGTATTATTGTACTTTTACCACCGGTTTTTTATGACAACTTGTTTACTTTGCAAAATTTTCAAATATCATCCTTAACTTTAAACTTTTATCAATTTAACTATTTACCAAAATAGAAAAATTGAATACTTTTATTTCACAAAATTCGGGGTCTCACAAGTTGACCGTAAATTTTTTTAGTCCATTGATACATTGGTAAACTGATGTCGAGTAGAATAGAAAAAAATATATTTAACACATATTGTAGACACTCAAAAATTTGCATTCCTGTTACTAACCCTGCAGGAGAGCAAAACTGTCTTCCAGAGATAACTCTGGAAGTCAAATCAGTTTCAACCCCGGAGATAACCCCGGGAGGTCCAGTTTTCAATCTATGAGATAACCCCGAGAGACACAGTTTTAACCCCGGAGATAACCCTGGGAGATCCTGTTTTAACCTCAGAGATAACTCCGAGGGATATAGTCCAAGTTCCGGAGATAACCCCAAAAAAGTCAGTTTCAACCCGCGAGATAACCCTGGGAGGTCAAGTCAACCTCAGCGATAACCCTGAGGACATTCAGCATCAACAGTAGCCCAATCTCAAAGATAACCCTAAGAAACAACTACGCCAAAGCCAGATCAGATAACCCTGGTGGAGTAAAATCGTCATTTTTCCACCTCAACATCACATCCACGTCGTCTCAACACAATTAAACTCAAACTGCGTATCAAGATGTCCCACAAGAATCATAGCTCAAAATCCCACAACTGCACAAGACAGCACAACAGATAGACTTTCAAGACTTGGAGATTTGGTCATGAAAAGTCATCTTCCCGGCTTTGTACAACCTCTAATCTCATGTCATTGTGTAGCTCTCGACAACAGCTTTCTGAAAAGGTACATCACTCCTTTATCGGAAGCCCAAATTGAAAATTATGAAGGTTCGAGAGGATATTTCGTGATCCTGAGTGCAATGACGATTTGAGACGGACGGGACCCATGACTGGCCCAGGATGACTGGGCGGTCGTAGAGTGAACCATGATTCTGCAGAGTAGACCCTTGAGAATGCCAGGGTCGACTTCATGACCATATGGTTTTTAAATATGAGCTCTTGGCAGCTCATTTGAAAAAAAGAAGAAGAAGAAACGAGAGAAAACTCTGTCCATTTCAGTCTGTAACCCCTGCTAGAGTGCTCCAAATTGAGTGATTCTTCTTTCTAAACACTTGTAAGCTCGTGTTTTGTAACATACTGAAGTTTAACCGGTGGAAACCGAGTTTTCAAGCCTTAAAAGCTATCTGAAGTCTTCTTGGCAGCCTACTGTAAAATATTTTAGATTTTTAAGCTTTTTACTACTTTTTGTGTATATTATTTTTTCATGTGAGTCTAGGAATCATGTGATCGAAGATTCAGCTTCTAAATCTAGATTCAGTTCCCACGATGGACATTTCTCAGCTGTAATCAGCTTGTAAATTATATACGGTGTCTGGATATCCTCAGATGACTCTCATGCCCACAAGGAGTTCGGCACTCCTATGTATTTTATTTTCTCGAAGATGCCTCGCATCTCGAAAATAAAAGTAATCAAGGTGAATACATAATAAAATGGAAGTATCAAATGTCTCAATTACTATAGTGCATAAGGGTTTGAAAACCTGTTTTCCAAAACTTCACTGCTATATCTTGTTAAAATTTTACTTTTATACGCAAGTCAACCCCTTTGTATATAGGTGCAAACAAGACATAGCACTACTTCCAGATAATTGCACATAGCCCCCCCCCCCACCCCCACCCCACCCCACCCCACCCCACCCCACCCACCCACACACACACATGCAGACAAAAAGTTAAATGAAAAGTGGCAGTAACCGTGTTTTCACAGAAGTCAAGGGTGTTAAACACCTTCCCTCCGCTTAATCAAGCCCCCGACCCTAACGAATCTTGGTTTCCAAGACCAGTTAAACAGTGTCAAACCATTGGGTCTTTGTGCAAACCTTTTCAAAATCGGTTGAGTTGGTACAACCATTTCAAATCTATCAATTGGTGACTCTAAATCAAATCGTCGACATTTATATGTCGGACCTTTTTAAACTTGTTTTTCCAGACAAAACTCACCCAAAATGAGAACACTAAAAGACAAGTACACAAAGGAACACAAATAAATCCCGACGTGTACACATATATTTTCAGTGTATTAAAATTTAACTCAAAATTAAATAGGTGGAATGGAGCCACGTGAGAAGTATTAGGGAAGTGGGGCAAAACAAACCATGTGGAGATTTATTTTAGGAATCGACTTTTAAATTATAGACTAAAATTTAATTTTGTCTTGTTTCTGATTTTGGGCCAAACGGCCTAGCTGGACCCCATTTTCCCACTATTGAGACCCATAATCCAGCAACGTACACGACAAATGAATTCTTCTTTTTCTTTTTTTTCTTTTTTCTTCCCATGCTATTTGTTTAACTCTTAAAAGCTTTACATCTAATACCTAATGAAAATTTTAAATTTATGGAGCCTCTCTAAATAATTTACTCTCTTCATTCTAAAATTTAAAATTATTATTATTTTTTGAAAAGTTAATTTAAAACATTTTTAAATATACTAATTATTCACTCAAATGATCTAATTTATTAAAATATACTAATTATTCAGATGTTAATTATTAAGTTTTATCAAACACCACCTTAATTACATTTCAAAATAAATGATATATTTTTTAAATTTCTTTTAAAACTATAGATATACTTTTAATTTTATATTATAAAATAAGGTGAAATTATTAATATGTTATTATTTTTATATATTTTACAAAAACTGAGTATTAGTACTACTTATTAAATTTCTAATCCATTAAGGATAGCTAAACTTAGCCCAAGCAGTGCTCAAAGACTCGTGTATTTCTTGGTCACACCACATATTTAAAAAAATAAAAAAATTCTAATTTTGAGAAAACAACAGTCCTACTATGTTAATATTATGTTCATAAAGAAAAGTTAACAAAAGTTAATAGTTTTGGAAAGGGAATACATGCACAAAACAAATAAATACAATTTAGAAAACATGAAAATTGATTTTGAATCAAAATTAATTCTTTTTAGCAGTAATCACGGATCTTTATCTGATGACTTACT
Source organism: Panax ginseng (assembly GCA_020205605.1). Lineage (NCBI taxonomy): Eukaryota > Viridiplantae > Streptophyta > Magnoliopsida > Apiales > Araliaceae > Panax > Panax ginseng. The sequence continues at coordinate 92,714,070 of CM035141.1, read as the reverse complement.
AGAAATGATGGGTACATTAATCTCTCACATGGATGCATGTGAGCTTTTATGGGTATGAAATAGGTTGAGAAAGCCATAAATTACATTACATGGCCTTTGATTTAACATTAGGTATAAACTTATGTTGGGGATCACATGTGATGTTTCTAGTCAAAAATAAATAAATAAAAGCGGCTTAAGCTTTACCCTATAAAACTTTGCATATCGTATTCATCAGAAATTTTTATCTCTTTAACCTATTTTTAAAATTTTCAAAAAAATTTTACACCTTTGACTAAACTTATTGCTTTGACAATATAATTATTGTCTTAAAATTATCGCGTATATTAACTAAATCAATAGTTAATTAACAACATGCCAAACTTTTGTGTTTAGCCTAAGCACGGGTTTTATATATATATATATAGATTTAATCCACAAAGAACCCATTGTTGAGAAAGAACTCATTTTTTTGCCAAATGCACACAAAGACGTAATTGGGTCCTTATATAAATTTTTTTTTTTATAAGCACATAGTCAGAATATACTACTAAAAATAAAAAATCTTCCCAACAACCTGTCATTGCGAATTAATCCCATATATATATATATATATATATATATATATATATATATATATATATATATATAAATCCTCTCCAACAAAGTTAAAACAAAACTGAATATTTCACGAAGAAGATTATTGAGTTAACTAAATTGATTGTGAACTCGTCCAAAATAGATGAGATGGGGCTCTTTCTTCATTAATATCACATGGATGCATGCTACTTTGTAGTTTTCATTTTACACATCATGAATCAATGAAAGCACTTGCACATTATATATATAGCCAGTGGCGAAGTCGGAAAGATATATCAGTGGGATCAAAATTATTAGTAAATTATAAAAAAGTTGGATGATGTTAAAGCAACGCTTTAAAGCCCAATTTTTTTTTAATACTTTATATTTTCAGGTTAGACAAATGAATTCAAATATCCAATTTAATAATACTAACAAAAGGGAGAAATTATAATTGATTTCTGAAAATAAAACTGAGGTTGGAGAAATTGAAGAAAGAGTAAAATTTGCAAGGCTGTAAGAGAGTCACAGTAGAATAGAGTCGTACTACAGTCTCCACACTCGCGGCTCACTAGTCACCAATACTCACTCCGAGTACTCGCGAAAGGCTTTGACGGTTCACAGTTTGGCTTTTGCCTTTTGCGATTTGGCTTTGCCCCTTCTCTCTCTATTTTGTGGCGTGTTGAACATATATTGATGTATGAGATTTAGGACTGAGACTTGACCGCTTGGATATCTCTAATTAAAAAAAAAATTGAGTGGAGTCAAAAATTGAGTGGGGGTCAAAAATTGAGTGGTGTAAAAAAAAATTATAAATGCTTTCAAAAATTGAGTGGGGTCAATTGACCCCACATTTTTGCATAACTTATACCCACTATATATATTTATTTGTATATACACAACATTAGTATTATTCAATGTCGGCTATGACGGTGATTTTTTTGGACTATGGCGATAGTTCACCCGTCGCCGTCATAGTCAAGAATAGCTATGGCGACGGGTGAAACCGTCTCTATAACTCAAAAAACCGTCGTTATCGCGTTATCATGGATTGTATGTCTACACAAATATATACATACATTTTTTTTTATATATATATATATATATATATATATATATATATATATATATATATATATATATATATATATATATATCTTGCTAGCTGTGAAGCCCACAAAAACAAAAAAAAACAAAATAATGTGGTCCTCCAATATTTCAATTTAACACTTGTCTTTGAAAAGGAAAAGTTTTCATTAAACACCATAGATAATACCTTTCAGCTCCAAGAAACTTCAGGCGATGCCTATTATGTCGATTTCAAAAAGTGACAGCCGGGCAGTCACGGTGGCACACGTGCTACCGCTTGAATAGTAGAAGGGACTAAACTGATGGCGAAGTCCAATTGTCAGGGCCAGCAATGGTGGGATCGACTTATGTTGGAGACAAGTCTAATTAAAAGTATAAAAATTGGTTTATATACTTTGTGGTTCCATTTCAAAATGAGAGTATCACTTTTGAAACAGTAGTTTTCATTTATTCTTACTAAATTTGAATATTTATTCTACGTGGATTAGAATGAAAGTTAGATTTGAAACAGATGAATATACCAATATATATACCTACCTTGAGCACAAAGTTTGTGTAGTATGTATATATATATATATAAAGGGTAGGGGTAAATTCAACAGCTAAAGCACATATCACACTAGCAATATATATATGTGGATTGTTAGAAATCACATGTGCCATTAGTGGGTGTGGCTGCACTTGAAAATGAAGCACATGCATGGGGGTCAAACTATTGCTTATTGTACCAATTTTGGCGGATTCGCCAGCTTTGAGTTGTGGGAACACTCCAGTTCTTCTCTACCACATTAATATCTCACAAAAAAAGTATACATACATGCATGTCTTTGTGTAAATTTAATTAGAAAGATCGATCCTATAATTTTATTTAACTTGTTTTTCGTTTTAATGATGGTTAAATTATTTCTTTTCAATTATTAACATCCATATTATTATATATAACCTGTTTTTGTTTTTAAATATAGTTGTTAATGCTGTCAAAGCAAAAACTTATATTGTAGCAGTAAATATATTACATATAGTAACACTTTTAAATATATTATTATTTTGTTCTTTTTATTTTGAATTTTTTAATTAATTCTCTAAAATTTAATTTAATTTTATATAATTTATACACACAGCGTGCGTGTATGCCACTTATTGCTAGTTTGAATAGTATTTGCAAGGACTAGGCACGATATATGAAACAAATAGGTACCAACAAAAAAAAGAAAAAGAATTGTACGTCCTTCAAGGTTTTAGATAGACAAATAAATACAAGAAGCCTAGTTTGGCTTCTTGTTAAATTGGAGTCTATTGAAGATGTGGGTTATAATATAACAATTGTCCTAGACCATTTATGGTTTGTGTATAATAAATAAATATAAAAGGTACAACTAAATTCAAAAGCTAAGGCACATCTCATTATCACAATAGCCATATATGTGGATTGTTAGAAGTCACATGTGCCATTTAGTGGGTGTGGTTGCACTTGAGAATGGAGCACATGGGGATCAAACTATTGCTTATTGTACCCATTTTGGCTATACCATATAATAATTAATTCTTTAATTTTAATTAATGATAATTAAATTTCTTTTTAATTATGAATATCCATATAATTTGACTTTATTTTGTTTTTTACTTTACTAATACTTGAAATATCTTTGTAATAAATCATGCCCTTTAGCCTCCATTTTTGAGTAAGGGAGGGATTTCTCTTCCTACTTTTTCTTTTTATTTGTAAGTCGTGCAAGTCACAAATTTTTTTATAAAATTTATATATTATATAAAAATATTTATATTTGCATAGAAAATATCTTAATACTTTGTTATATATAGTTATTAAAATTTTATTCTCACTTTATGCGGAAGTTTGTTTTCTCTGGCGTAGAATTTTTATTTTTTCAACGAGATGATTGATTTTTTTCTCTTTTTAAGAGAGTGAAATTTCTATTTTGTATGCATATTTATATAGCATCACTAGTCATGTGTATAAAATTATACAATTAAATAAGAATTTAAATAGAATATTTTTACAATTTCATACTCTTTCTTAATATACACAAAAAATTAATAAACATGTCGTCCAAATTAAACACCACATTAATTGTTCGAGATCTACTCATTTAATTAAACGATCAAATTCGAAATGGGCTTAACTGGACTCGCGAACAGCCCTATTCGTTTGTCGTCCAAATAATTGTAAATCACATAATGTTTGTGCTTTAATATTAAAAAAATGATAAAATTGTTGGCATGTTCAAGTTCAACCCCAAGTCCCAACTACTCAATTCTGAATTAATTAATAAATAATGTTAAAGAAAATAAATCGAAAGCAAAGAACGATGAAAGAGCCAAAGATGCGGTTGCTGTACAATATAAAATATATTTTCTTCTTAAAGTAAAAACTCAATAATTAACAAAGACATCCTTTAATACATTTTAAAAAATTAAAAAATTTATAAAAAAAGAAACCAAAAAAAAGAAGAAGAAAAGAAAACTAAGGTAATGAGCCGACGACTAGGACAAATTTGGGCCGAGCCGATCTGAAGAAGCGGCAGAACCGGTGAGAAACCCGGTAATAGCAGTCATGGCTCGGACTTGCATCTCCAAAGCGGCAATATAATCGGTAGCTTCTTCTAGAAGATTAGGAAACGACAGTTTCCGGCAACCGGGAACTAGCCGACCGAGAACACGCACTTTCCGCTGTAACAACGGTAAATTCTTCTTCGCCACTGGTTTCTTCGAACGAATATCGCCGGTCACCTTCACTTTTTTACTCTTTTTATGCTTAATCATATTCATTTGGAGCCTGAGCCGGTTCGTCAGAATCGTTCTGCTCCACCGCGTCTTCCCTTTCGCCGCGACGGCGAGTACTCTGTCGGCTGTATCTCGGACGGCGCGAGCGCCGGAAGCAGGAGTAGAGGAGCTCCGGTTACGGAGTGCTTCGACGAGCTTAGTTGAGTAGATCTGGTGTTCCGCGTTGGATTTCCATCTGGTGCGATCGATTTGGAATTGCTGCTGTTGTTCAATTTGACTGTTGTTAGTTTCGATTTTTCTTCTCTTTTTGCGCTTTGATTCGCGTGAACTGATGGAATTTGAGTTTTCTTCGGGATTCGAGATAAAAGATGATGATGCCATTGATAGAGAGATCTGGAGCAAATTCAGATGAAATTCTAAGAGGAATATGTGTATATAAATACTCTGTTTCTCAAATTTCTTTCTCTTGAAAGCAAACAATAAGCTCAAAAAACACAAACACCTGCGGATAGAAATAAGAAATTGCTTAGATTCAGTACAGTTAATTTATGCACATATAAATAAAGTTGCAAATGGAAATTTATTATCAGTAAGTATTGAAACTATTTTGGTGGAGAAACAGTGGATGAATGAGTTAATAATAGTAGGAGTATGAATGCAGAATTGGTGTTTACCTTGTAAATGACGGCGGAGACTCTGCGCATGAAATACCAGAAAGAAGGATGAGAGACAAGGAGAGGTGTAATGGTGAAGGAAGGTGGAGGGAGAAAGAGTTATGAAAGAGGGGGAGGGGTGGGAGCGAGGACTTTAAAAGAGGGAATGATATAGAGAGAGAGAGAGCAACAAATTACTGATGAGGTGTTTGTTTATTTATTGTTAGGGAGTAAGTTATTAATGTATATATAACATGATTCCTCCTCCCTTCTTAAAAGTATAAATGAATTTTTAAAATGTCCGCCGGCTTAAAAAAAAAGAAGAATTGAGTTTTTCTAATTATTAATGTTAAATAAATGCTTAGACAATAAATATTCAAGATCAAGCAATTGTTAAACAAGTGAATAAATTTTCGCATATTAGAATGATATGTTTATCTGAGTCTTTCTCACATAAAGACGTGACTCACTTAGTATTTTTATTTTTTTTGATAATGTGAGATTTTCCGATGGCAATAGGAATCATGTGAAAATATCATGTGAACTTGTTTAAGATTTCTGGTCATTTTATTTTCCGAACAAAATATGATACATAAGATTAAAAAAAATACTCGTAATAAATTATTTTAAAATTATCATATAATTATGAGATTTGTCGTCATAAAATTATTTTAAAAAAAATTAATTGATTCTAAAGCCCTCAAGTGATGATATTAATATTGCCTTTTAAGTTTTTTTTTGATGTGACATCAATAATAATATTTTATCGGTTCTATAATAATTGTTTTTTTAAAAAAAAAAATTTATTTCAATTTATTTGTCGTTTATAATTTTTTAGAAGAATAAATTATTTATTTTCCTATTACTTCTAACTTTTCTCATTATCCCAAAAATTTTATCTCTTATATTAATAATTTTCAATTTTTCATAAAGGGATAATGATGAAATTTCTTATAAATTTTAATTTTTAAATAATTAAATAATTTTTTTTAATTAATATGCATGAAGCTAAAAAGACAGTTATTATAGAATAGAGATAGTAATATATTTTATTTTCTCTCATTCGTCATTACACTTTCATTAAATACAATTTGTTTTTACTCTCAATATATTGAAGAGACTGAAAAACCTCAAACAAGTGCCTAATCAGTTGCTCCGAGCCATTGAAAAATTTATTTATTTTTCTCTGTACTTATTTTTTCAAAAAATAATTCAAATAACTGAAATATATTAAAACTATAATATGTTATAAATATTATAAAAAAATTAAATAATACTCCCTCTATTCTCAAAACGATGGTCTAGGGTATAATTTTTTTTTTTCTCAATAAAATGGCAAGAAATTCATAAAGTAAAAAGTAAATATGTCATTTTTAGTGAGATCCACTAATATATAAAAAATATACTTATCACTCTATATAATTTTATGGGACCGCTAAAGATAAATCTTAGGAAACTGATATTTTCATATGACTTTTTGATATTTTTACATGAAAATTGTCGTTATAAATCTTATAACGACGGTTTTTACTGTTGCTATACATCTATAACACCACTTTTTATATAAAAATATCAAAAATTACGTGAAAATATCAGTCTTTTAAACCTAAAACTCTTTCGATTCTATTTTTCCTACTTTAATTTTTATAATTTGTATGTAAAAATGCACGTTGAACATCTTTTGAAGGACGGAGAGAATAATCTCTCCACAAAAAAACAAAGGAGAAAAAGATTATTTCTCCCTTTTTATTATTGAAAAAGAAAATGATGACATCATATTGGAAAATATAAAATATGATATTTCAAAGGTAGCAGATTATCACATGGCCTTGACTGCCTAACTTCTCCAACTTTGAATGAGCTTCGGGATTATGTACAAACTTTGATAATTAAGTCAATTGTCATGCGAAGACGATAAATATTTCTAAACTTCGTACTACTAACTTATTTACACATGGTCATATAACTTATTACTTAATCACTACGTCTGTCAAATATAAAAAATTATATTTTTAACGTATTTTATTTTATTTTCAAATATATATTTTTCTATTTTCAATGTAAATTTATTTTTTTTAACACATACATATACTTTATCAGTACCTCTGTGAAATGTAAAAATTATAGTTGTAACGTATTTTTTTCTATTTTCAATGTAAATTTAATAATTTTAATACATACATATATTTTTGGTGTCTTGAAAAATGTAATGCAAACTCTGAGTTTTAAAGGCTTAAAACGACAAAAAAAAAAAAGCCTTTTGCTAATTACTATTAAGATAGACATAAAAAAAACTAAGAACTTTTCTTGAACAAAAGAGCATAAATACAAATGAATACCAAATATAATAACCGACTATTTCAATATTTCTAAAGCATCATTTAGATATCACATTATCACTAAGTCTGTCATTGAAATTTGGGTCTATTTCATTGGGTAGTTTTTTTGTAGGCCTTTAAATTTAAAGTGACGTGAAATGGACTCTTTTATTTGGGTATATATATACATAACAAAAATACATATTGAGGGCCTTGAAAATTTATTAATTTTAGTGGGCCTAAAGTCCGGGCACCTTGGGCTTTAGCCCAGGGCCGGTGCTGACTGAAAATATCAATTCTAATTTAAAAGTTTTATCCAAAGAAATGAAAAAGCCATTTGTAGTCAAGAAAACGAGATCTCATTATTTTTATAAAAAGGGAATTGATATTTTCACAAGTGAAAATGTTAGTTCCGCAAAATATTTTCTCACATGAGGGTGGACCCCACTTACTATTCATGTGAATAGGAATTTGTGGAACTATCAAATTTACTTGTAGAAATATCAATTTCCTATATAAAAAAAAATAATTAGTAATTTTTGTACCAAATGTTAGGTTTTAAGATCGGATATTACAAGTAGTCACACAAAAATTATAGAACAAAAAAAAGTACACACAAATTTACTTAGGTTTACCAATTAATTTAATTAGTCCTGCTTATTTGATGTATTAATTTAGCAGTCTTACATACTCTACATAGTTCACATATCAAACAATATTTTTATAGTAGCTAGAACCCTAACTTTTATAATAGGAGCTCAATCCCATGAGACCAAATACATTAGTCAAACCCAAGACTGAATTACTAATAAATCTCCAAGCCCAAATAAACATTATAGATGGTTTCTAGGAGCATCGCCTCTCAGAACTCCACTTGTCACTCATCGGCAAGTTTGACGATCGCTGTTCATCAAGATTGAAACCCCTGACTACCCTATACATAATGGTCATTGTGGGGGATCATAGAAGTATAAGTCAATCCCAACATTCTCCCACTTGATTATACTTCTTGATGCCCACCTCAGATGTGCACCATTCAAACTTTTTCAAACTAATTGTCTTACTCAAGAAGTCTGAGATGGAAACTACTGTGTCAACCTTCTACAAGAGAATTGGTTTTCTCATCAACATTCTTTCTAATGAAGTGATATTAGATATCAATATGCTTCATGAAAGTGATATGCACATAAGTCAGTCATATTTGATATGATATAACATATACTTTGTAATCTTATTTATTTATTAATAAAAATTAATTTATTAAAGGTATTTTACTTTATCTACATGGTGTTGTTATTTTATAAGTGATAAACTCATAGTTTTGAGTAATACTTTTAAAATCATGATGATGATCATGCTGATGAGATTTAAATTCTTAGAAAGCTTAAAACTAAAATCGTTCCTAATAGTTGGATTACTAAAAAGGGGGTTAATGAATTCGGATATATAGATTGATACATACTTTGTTTGCTCTTAGGAAGAGGATGATTGATCTCATAATTAACCATTTGTGTGGAGACACTAAAGAAAATATGTAGGTGCTTATTAGAGAATAAGTTCACTGAACGTGACTCGCTAAAGGAATACCTAATGAAGTTTTACTTCTCTATCAATAGGAATTCCTCTAGTGATAGTAGTACACGTGATTCTTGGACTTGAGATTATCATAGTATCTTGTGTATGATGTTATACTTTGACATGCCCGTTAAGACCCTAGCCTTAGGGTATATCAATGGGTATGCTTGGGTATAATAAGTTATACATGAAAATCATGAATAGTCAACAAAGAATCTACCGATTCTAGTAAAAAGAGAGAATGTCGTATGTGATTCGATAAATGACGACTCAGTAGTCTTTGGCTAAGGCAAAATGAAATTAGAAATTAGTTTCTAATTTGTATTATTTAGAATTGTGCATTTGAGAATCGAAATACATATAATTAAATCAAATAAGACTTGATAGTAATTTCATGTCTTATTGTATGGTAGAAGGATTGAATTTTAGGGTAACGTACTATCCACTGAAAGGTTCTTTTATGATTAATGTTGAACTATATTATCTTAAAAGTCGTTAATCGGTAAGGGAGCTTACCCTTATTATAGAATAAATATTATTTATTTCAATGAATTAAATATTTTAATTTATTTATTTAATTAAGATTAAAATTATTCTAATCGATTTATTCACAACGGTTTAATATAGAGAACCTAAAGGGTCACACCGCAAAAGAAAAATATTTATTTAAGAAGTAATGGCATAATCGTAATAATAAGTTAAGTATATTTAATTTAATTTATTGTGATATAATAAATTAAATAACTTAATATTTATTATTTAGTATTTTGGAAAAACTAATTATAAATTAATAAGAGTCTTATCTTATTATTATTATTATTATTATTATTATTATTATTATTATTATTATTATTATTATTTATTTCATAAATGGTTTATGAATTAATTAATAAGAGTATTCTCATAAAATTTTCTAATTAGATTAGGAATAAAAAAAATCATATTCCTAAATAGTTTAGGAGAGTTGTTTACATTTATAAATAAGAGAAATCTTATTATGTATTAAGGTTACACACACTTCCATTAGATTTGGGAGAATACTCACAAATTCTCTAGAGAGAAAAAACTAGAGTTTGTCACTACCCACTTCTTGAATCATTATTATTTCTTGGTGGATCACCTCTAGAGGCCAATTAAACACTTGGGTGGTAATATTGATTATAGGAATCTAATTGGTGGAATTAAAAGAGCTGGATGCAAAGAATTTGGAGTTGAACTTATGCCTGAAGAAGCTTTGTTCTACAAAACTATATTTCTTTATCTCCTTTATTAATTGATAATTGTGCATAAAGGTTGATCATGATTTTGGGTTTGTAAAAATTTTAAAATTTGATTATATCACACTTCTGCTTATTATATGCAATTTGATTGTATACTCGTGAATATTACAAACATAACACTTCGACTGTAAGTGAAACGCATGATTTTTTGCAAAGTGTATAAAACTATGAGTGTCACACTTTAACTTTACTGCCTCCAATATAACCTACAAATCCATATAGCTTCCTTACCTGCATTAGTAAGTGTCATGTATTCTACGTCAGTGGATTATAAAGCAGCAACACTTTGCTTATTGCTCATCCAACTCACAAGACCATTAAACAAGTTGAATACATAACCACTTGTTGATCTCCTACTGTCAACCACTACAAAAAAATAGGTCATTGGCGACGGCATCATTAGCGACGGCAGTACCCCCGTCGCCAATAACATCATTCTCGACGGCGTAGCCGTCGCCACTGAGGCCCGTCGTGAATGACCCTTCCCGGCCCAAATTTGGTGGGAATTTTTTTGGCACGCGTGGTAAAAGGACATAGGCGGACATATCTTTGGTCGGCGATGAAATGTCGTCGAGAATGAGTTTATATTTACTTTCAGTGACTGAATTTTTCTCCATTTCGCTTATTATTTTTCTCCCTCTTCCCTCGCGCCATTGTAGCCGGCTTCTCTTCCCGTCGCCCACTCGCCTTTTATTGTCGTCGCCGATCTCTTCCCACCGTCGCCGGTCTCTTCCCGTCGTCCCTCTCTCTCGACTGCAATGACTCTCTCGCTCTCTGTCTCTCTCGACTGAAACCCTCTCTCTCTGTCGTCTCTCTCGACTACAAGGTAATCTTCCCAATTTTAGTTCTATTTCAGAGCAACTAATTAATGGGTTCATTCTTCTGATTGATTTATTTGCTTGTACACATTTTTTTGTTAGTTAATTTTGATTGTACACATTTGTTCTTACTATACATGTTGTGGGATTTTGTGGTGTTAATTGGTTTATTTTATTAATTTATGTTGGCGTTGTTGTTTATCAACCATGTAATGCTGGTCATATGTATGTCCATTTAGCTTAAATAGCATGATTTTATTTATGATTAAATAGATACAATTGTGTCGAGATGTGTTATTCGGGATAAGAAGTTCAAATTGAAAATCTAGTATTATGTTGAGGATACATTATCAAACAATCTCAGTGTTCACAACTGTTATAAATATGCCTGGATATTATAATTTTATATTTGCAATGGTCTACATGACTACAAGTAAATGGTTAAAGGTAGAGTATGTTTTATGCAGGCATTACACAATTTTGGGGAAGGGTCTTTTGGGTACTACAAGATCAAGTTTGTTTCTGTCAGTTTACTGTTCATCTGCGTGGTAAGCATTTATTGAACGAAGCATTGTGTTACTGTTATATATTCCTTCCATACCACAAAAAGAATCCCATTTGCAAAAATTACAAACTTAAGGATATATTTATGTTCTATGTTTACATATTGTAAAGTGGAAAATTTATTCCTTATATTATAAAGCCTTTTATAGACTAAGACCAATTCACTACAGTCAAACGAAAAATGAGAATGTATGAAGTGTTTATATTACAGTAACATGAAGACAAGACCTCAACTTTTTCGAGTTATTCAAGTGCATACAAGTTGAATTTGGATAACTGCAGTAATAACATGATTTAGAGTTTACAAAGAACACATTTTAATGCTCATTCAAATTTGGAGCTATCAGCCATTCTTTTTGTGCTTTTCATCCAAATGATCATATTCAAATGCTTCCATTGAAACATAATTAAACATATTTCCCATCTCTCTCTCTCTCACACACAGTCATGTATTAGCTAATTGAGAAATTGTTATAGTAGTAATTTGACTATCAGTTTTGCTTTCATCCTCAATATAAGGGTGGGTGTGGGGTGGGGTGGGGTGGAGTGGGGTGGGGTGGGGTGGTTTTTAAAAAGTTTAATAATAGTTTGTGACTGATAAAAGCTAGTATTCTTTTTGTTATACAAAATAATCCTTATTTTGACATGTGCATATTTTCATATAGTTTAGGAAGCTTAGAAACCCGCTTGAGATTCACTTAGTAGAGTGAATCTCAAATAGTCCCCGCTTTGGGACCGTTTCTTGTATGTTTCGATCTCACTTAGGTTGGTGTTAACGACTTGAAACACGCCTTTATATTTTTTTGAATTTTCGGTCAATATATATCTCTTGGCGTTCTTGGTGCATATTTAGACTACGATGTGTTAGTCTATTTCGTGTACTTGAAGACCATGGGGAGGTGCTGCCAAAATTTCTGAAAAATTTAAAGATGTGTTCAAGTAGTTAGCATCAGTGAGGCGACACATCCGGGAATGAGATAGAAGCTTGACCCGTTAGAGTGGGAGATGAAGTTAGGAAACTCATAAGCTTGCATATACATTAACTTCGAGACTTGATTGTGTTTGTCTAACTTTCCATATACATAGCAGACAGTTGTCCAAGATGTCTGTTGATCGAAGTTGGATGGAATGTAGGGTAGCCAATTGATAAGAGTGGGCTTAGCTCTGAAATCTTAGTAGTGGGGGTTGAACAGCTTTCTCAATTTCAAGTTTGAGCAAGTCAGCGGCGATGAGATTAGATGTCCTTGTAAGAGGTGTGTGAATGAAGTGTGGAAGGAAAGGAGTGATGTCATGTGTGACTTATTTGCGTATGGGTTCAAGCAGGGTTATACGACATGGATCTATCATGGGAAACCCGGTTGGATGAACATGAATCGAAACCGTAATCTAGAGGTGATGAAACCTTTGGTATCTTAACATGATAATCGAAAGCTGGCCGGGTTCATACTTCCAATGGAATACGATACCACGGATGACATGTAGCACACAACAAGAGCCGAATGATGGGGCTAAGGGTTTCTATGAGTTATTGCATGAAGCAATGACTCCAATTGTATGGCCAGACACGAAAAGCACACCGTCTTATCTGTCGTGACTAAGTATTTACACTTCAAGAACGAGCACGACTGTACCGAGAAAGGTTTTAATGAATTGTTAAGCATTTTGAAGGAGTGCTTACCTGCAGGCAATAAGTTAACGGAGTCGTACTATGATGTGAAGAAAATGGTCAAAAGGCTCAATCTAAGGTATGAGAAGATCGATGCTTGTGAGAAGGACTGTATGTTATATTACGGTGATGTCAATAAAGATAAGAGGTCATGTGATATTTGTGGTACAAGTAGATACCGTGAATAGCGCAAGAAAAAGGGAAAAGACGTGTCGAGAAAGATCTTACGTTACTTTCCCATTGCCCCGAGGCTTCAGCGGTTGTTCATGTCAACACATACCACTGAGGATATGAGGTGGAACTCTACACGGGACATAACACCGCGTAGGTAATAGACACGCGTTACAACTTATGGGACTCGATTCCGACATACGAAGACCGAGTTATCGCACAGTTTGCAAAACTCAACAACACTTAGGCAAAAAGTCGAAAAAGAGCCCAAAACCCGCATCGGCCGTTCGAACACCACGCAAACACACACATAGCACCGCGTAGGTAATAGACATACATTACAACTTACGGGACTCGATTCTGACATACGGAGACCGAGTTATCGCACAGTTTGCAAAACTCAACAACACTTAGACAAAAATCTGAAAAAGATCTCAAAACCCGTATCGGCCATCCGAACACCACGCAAACATACACATAGCACTGCGTAGGTAATAGACATGCGTTACAACTTACGGGACTCGATTCCGACATACGGAGACCGAGTTATCGCACAGTTTGTAAAACTCTACAACACTTAGGCAAAAAGCAGAAAAAGAGCCCAAAATCCGCATCGTCCGTCTGAACGCCACGCAAACACACACATAGCACCGCGTAGGTAATAGACACGTGTTACAACTTACGGGACTCGATTCCGACATAGAGAGACCGAGTTATCGCACAGTTTGTAAAACTCAACAATATTTAGGCAAAAAAGAGCCCAAAACCCGCATCGGTCGTCCGAACGCCACGCAAACACACACATAGCACCGCGTAGGTAATAGACACGCATTACAACTTATGGGACTCTATTCCGACATACGGAGACTGAGTTATTGCACAGTTTGTAAAACTCAACAACACTTAGGCAAAAAGCCGAAAAAGAGCCCAAAACCCGCATCGGTCGTCCGAACGCCACGCAAACACACACATAGCACCGCGTAGGTAATAGACACACGTTACAACTTACGGGACTCGATTCCGACATACGGAGACCGAGTTATCGCACAGTTTGCAAAACTCTACAACACTTAGGCAAAAAGCCGAAATAGAGCCCAAAACCCGCATCGGCTGTCCGAACACCACGCAAACACACACATAACACCGCGTAGGTAATAGACATACATTACAACTTATGGGACTCTATTCCGACATACGGAGACTAAGTTATCGCACAGTTTGCAAAACTCAACAACATTTAGGCAAAAAGCCGAAAAAGAGCCCAAAACCCGCATCGGCCGTCCGAACACCACGCAAACACACACATAGCACCGCGTAGGTAATAGACACACGTTACAACTTACCGGACTCGATTCCGACATACGGAGACCGAGTTATCGCACAGTTTGCAAAACTCTACAACACTTAGGCAAAAAGCCGAAAAAGAGCCCAAAACCCGCATTGGCCGTCCGAACACCACGCAAACACACACATAGCACCGCGTAGGTAATAGACATAAATTAGAACTTACGGGACTCGATTCTGACATACGGAGACCGAGTTATCGCACAGTTTGCAAAACTCAACAACACTTAGGCAAAAATCTGAAAAAGAGCTCAAAACCCGTATCGGCCGTCCGAACGCCACGCAAACACACACAAAGCACCGCGTAGGTAATAGACACGTGTTAGAACTTACGGGACTCGATTCTGACATACGAAGACCGAGTTATCGCACAGTTTGCAAAACTCGCCAACACTTAGATAAAAAGCCGAAAAAGAGCCCAAAACCCGCATCGACCGTCTAAACGCCATGCAAACACACACATATCACCGCGTAGGTAATGAACACGCGCATAAACTTACGGACTCGATTATTCAAATACAGAGACCGAAAGTTATCGCACGATTTCAGAACACTCAACAACACTTGAAGAACACAAACAAAACTAATTTAAATATGCTCTATTTTTGAATTCATTATTAATATTTTAATTTTGTAGGTCTTGTTGATGAGACTTGGTAGGGTGGAGGTCTGGCATGACGGGCGATGCCCGTGGTGGAGATGGTGATGACCGCCGGGCTGATGCTGATGAGACTATTGAGGGTGAGACCGGCAGTCAGACCGGAGGTGGGACCGAGTGTGGGGCCATAGGTGGGATCGGCAGTGGGACTAGTGGCGATGATGATACCGACGACATTCCTGATCTTGGGTTGTAGTACCCTTTATGTTTATATTTTGACCTTCATATATGTATATTTATACAACTTTTGAGTTGTACAGACTAGAGTTTAGTATCTAGTTAGGTTGATGGTATATGTATCTAACTATACTGATTTCTTATGATTACATTTTGTATTAACATCGTACGACTTTTATTTATAAGTCATTACGTTGTTTACATATTTGATGGTTGATATAGCAAAAGCTATTATTGTTATTGATATGCGTTTGTGAAGAATTCTTTATTTTTCTTTATTTTATTATAGGTATAATTATGTATATGTAAATGAACAGGGGTAAATTGATATTCAAAATTTTTTTTTTTTTTTAAAAACCTCGTTGGCGATGGGGTGTTCAGAGTCATAGGCGACGGCTATGCCGTCGGCAATGACTATTTTTAATTTTTTAGTGATAACCATTACTGACGATTTGTTCGTCGCATCACTACCGTCAGCCAATACATCATTCATTGACAAGCGGTGGCTGTCGCCATCAATTCCGTCGAAAATGAATAGCTTTGTCACTGAAATGACGGCGGAGACAGAGGCGACGACCCATACGGAGACGGGAAGGGCGACGGACTCTGCCGTCGCCAATGACCTCATTGCCGTCGTCGGCAATGACCTGTTTTTTTGTAGTGAACGTCTCCACCCCAATTAGCATCCACAGATCCTACCACCTCAAAATTTATACCATCTCCTTTACCTCCAAAATACAATGCAAAATCATAAGTACCAAAAAGATTCTTGAGAACTCTTTTGATGGTAGTCGGGATAAATAACATTTTGGTCACTCTATTAGGGTCCGATTTTCATTGTGATTACCGAAATTTTTTTTGTTACAATCGAATAATCAGATTTCTCTAAAATTACAAAATGGTCATTCAATTCGCTCGATTTCATCCAAAAATTTGATGAAATGCTTGTTCGTATATTGACCAATTATTTTTTCTTGGCGTGGCCGTTGTTTGCTGACGTGGAGGGTAGAAAGCTTGCATTAAAAAATTTCTTAAAGAAAATGTTGCTAAGAAGTGTTTTTAACTCTAGACCTCCCCAAACTAGAACCTTATATTCTAACAAAAACCACTAGACCAACTACCTACTATGTTAAAATTTATGAAACACTAATATTTAAACCACCTAGCATCGTTTATATGCATGTAAAGATGAGATAATTATAACTGTAATAATAATAATAGTAATAATTGTAATAATTATTATTATAATAATAATACTAAATTTTAAATAATTAAAATTTTAAATAATAATTAAAATTTTTAATAATAATAATGATAATACTAAATGTTATCATCTATAGTCTTTGAGACCCTAACCTGGTAAAAGGAATCGAAAGAAAGATAGAGAGAAACAAAGCAGCATACGTACAAACGTAGCTCAAGCTGCTATATATGAATAATTTAATATAATTATATATCCCTTGTTTTTTATTAATATATATAGTTTAGTGGCTTTGACCAAATTTTACAAGTAATTAATTAAAAGTTAATTTTTTCCATCTATCTTATTTTTCTACTGCCCAAACACAATTTGTCTCTCTCTAATGAGATTCTTCTGGGGTAATTTTCCTCAACCTATTTTTTACAACTCCTATACCCAACTGGATACAAATTGAAATTGCTATTTTATATTTTTGGGTGGCCAAATCAATAATTAAGAAATAAATATTATTCTACAAATAGAGTTTCCTTGGCAAAATTTACAAATTTTAAAGATATGTTTTTGTTTCATATTATCTCCTAAATTTATTACGTATTTAATTTAGTAGAGATGATAACATAATGAAATTGTAAGAATAAATTTAAAGACGTTAAATTTTACAGTATTATCAAAATAGATTACTCACTGTACTAGGGTCCGGTATTATTGTGAGACCCCAGATTTTATGAATAAAGATTTAATTTTTTCGAAATATTTTTTTGAATATTATGGTGTAGATTTGAGATAGTGTTAGAGCATTTACAACAATTTTCCCAATAGACTCTCTATCCCCACATTTGAAGAATATATCAATAAAGCAGTATCCAACAGTTTTCTTATCCTTATATAATTCTCTATTTTAATCCCTATATATGATTTGACTCCTCAGGATGAGGGAATCAAAAGAGCGTTCCTTATTTATGTAAAATGACATTTCACACCTTATTTATTGTAATTTTATGTTGGTTAAATGATCTTATCTCACTTAATTGATGATTTGGGTATGCCAATCAAATTCACTCATTTTTATTTTTTAAACAAAGGATTTAAAGAAGAAAGAGAACTATAAAAAAATTAAAAATCAGTCAAATTTTGATTTTGATCATTTTTGTAAAAAATATTATTAATAATTATAAATTTTATTATTTTATAATTAAAATAAAGTTCTCATAAACACATAATGATCGTTGCACATTTTGATTTCTAGTAATATCTATTTTTAAATTAAAATAATTGCAAATTTTAAATTCAAACAACAATTACTTTTAAATAAAAAATAGTTACAACGTTCAAAACATGATTTGACTGTTGGAACTTTCAAATTTTAACTTTTAAATTTTAATTTTATATTTCAAAATTTAAAATTTAAGGAAACAATATTGTGTCGCCCCCAAAATAGGTATACATCACCCATTCTGAGTTGCCAAATACATGGTATAGAAACAACTACAACTACATTAATACAATTGTCGTGCAAAATACGACAACACATAAACTGTGAGTTTAAATATAAATATTGTCTTCTAGACAATATCCACACTCAAATAAGTCCTCATTACAATTATTGATACACTATTTTATAAAATAGTGAGGACTACTAAAACAACTGTCTTGAACCATTACTCCACACCCCAACTAGTTCCTGCTATATTCTCGTCTCCTGAGAAGAAAAATGGAACAAAAAGGAAAAGGGTGAGCTCAACTAGCCCAGTAAAGAATATTATGACTAAGATAATGTACAACAAATTATCCTTAGTCTTCAACAGGGAAAAATCTGATAGAATACAATAGACAACAAGTTTTAGATCAACAACTGCAGCGGAAACAACAATTCATTAGAAGAGTTAAGTAGAGAATGTAATCTACTATCTTTTATATATGAATTTAAAAGTCCATCATCGATATTTTATCCCTGTAACATCAATCAATATACATCTTGAATCAAATAGTCATCTTTGCACTACAGCCAAAAAGATATTCATCACTTGGTCTTGTTCATCTCAACACTGCTTCATCTTTGCACTTACGCCAAAGATATTCGTCGATTAATCATGTTCATTTAAACACTGCTCATCTTTGCACTACTGCCAAAGATATTCATTATAAAATCATTCATCTTTGCACTACAAAAGCAAAGATATTCGATTATATCATCATTTAGGACCGAGGATGATGAAAAATATTTTACGTAAAACGAATCCAAAGGAAACAAAAGAACAAATATTAAGGATTCGTACTCTTTAAACAATTTAAGTTCAAAAATACTTCATAAATAACCAGAGTGGAGTAAAATTCAAAATAAAGACCAAAATATAGATCCAATCAAAGATAGGAATCATAATGCATAATTTTGAACACAAAAGAAAAATTTAATTTTTCTCGTGAATAGTATCATATTCGTGAATAGTGCCAGATATCGTGAATAAGAATCTACACTAAAAGATGAAATTTCACAAAAAATATCATCATGCTTCGTGAATAGAACTCGTGAATAAGTAACTCATGAATAGTAACTCGTGAATAAGAACTCATGAATAGTAACCCCTCGATGAAAAAAAGTTCCAAGTTTGATAAAAATTTCAACCAATATTTCTAATAATGATATCAAGAAATAATATCATTTTCGAATAAAATAACATCCTTTACCTCGTAAAGAATAAGATTTCCATTTGAATATCGGATATAGTCTTTGAAAGAACTTGCACACTGTATAGCAATACTCAAAGTACTAAAATACTCACAAAATAAGCTCGATGTTATAGAGAGAGAAAGAGAGAGAAATCTTTAGTTTCTGATGTGATTTTCAATTCTAACCTAAGAACCCTATTTATAAAAAATTGCTTAGAACACCAAAGCAAAAAATTTAATAAAATAATTTTATTTATTAACATTCAAGCACACCACCTAAGAATCAAATTCACTTTCATTTACCACACATGTGGGATTGCAAAAATGTTTTTCTAATTAAAATAATTAAAACTTTCAAAAACCAATTATTTTAACTACTTAAACTTCAATAATTCATAATAAATAGTCCTTTTATCGTAAAATTCAATCTCACGAGTTTTTATAGGAAATTCAATTCTCTACAACTTTGCAGAAGAAAGTTTTTCCAAATTCCAAACAAAAATTGACCAAAATCCACAAACGGGCGATTTTACGGGCTATAATCAAATTTCAGTCAAGAAATGGGGTCCACCGACACACAAAACATGTGTTAATCATTTAATGCAACAAAAATACTCTTCCTCCTCATATACTCATATATCCCACATTCATTATAAAATATCATTATTAATATATTATTAAAATAATATATTTAAATGAATTATTTTATCGTAAAAAGATAAAATATTAATTTTAACAATTATCACATTAAAAATTTCTCCATCTATATCCACATAAAATCAATATTTTCCTCATCATATAAATCAATAATTAATTATTCACAAATAATATTACAGAATCACAAAGATCGGCAACTAGCCGCTCCTCGTGAAGAGGGGGGCTTCCAATAAGAATTTCTCCTTACTTGCCGCAATTAGGTGACCAAACATCTCCTTAGATGAACTTTCTAGACATTGCCAATAATATTTTCTAATAATATTATTCAGATAATATAAATTATTGTCTGATAATGGAAAATACCGTGTAGTGACAATTATCAAACAATGAATATAAAAAAAATCAACGCAGACAATTATTGAATCAATAAAATAACGAATGCGATAATTATCAGAAAATTATTGAAGAGTAGTGTCTTCTTACGTAAGAATCAATAATTGGTGCAATCACAGGTATCTATCTTTGAACAACGCCAGACATCGTGTTTTAACCACCGGGTATTCCAACAAAGATTAATTGTAATAACTACGCCATTATTTATAAATAACTTATACTTATCGCTTTCTTCATCCAATCGCTTTCAGTTATGGGCCCATTACAAGGTTAAGGCCGTCGCATTTAATATTCCCCGACAAAGAAGAATATTTCACGACCAAACGAATATTCTCCGACAACAATTAGTATTTTATAACCACTTGCTTATTTAAAATATTTGCGCATTTTACCCACAACTAACCACATTAATCAAATCAACCTTACTATTTCAAAATAATAAATAGAGGAATTAAATTTCATTTATTAATAATTTGGGGTCTTACAAATATAAGGAACATGTTGGGAACATAGTGAAAAAATTGAATCCCTATCCTACAGAATAACCCAATAGCACTGCGGAGTAGGGATAAAGATAAAGAAACTGTTGTGAATGCTCTTATAGTTGTGGGTAGTATTTATAAATTTTGAAAAGTATGCAAGTTGTTGTATAATATTCTATTAGTCAGGGAATATTATTTTTGTCGGAGAATATCCGTACAACGGTATAATTATTGGTGGACCCCGCAACGAAATTATTGTCGGATGAAAAAAACGACAAAAATATTTTTATGAGAATAACGACGGAAGTTTTACTGTTAAAACTGTTGAACTACTTTCAGAAGACGTAAAAGCACAAATGTCTGCGTGGTTGCATAAGTAGCACTCTCGGATTGATTATTGATGTTTACGTGATAAGTCACTCGGTTTTGTTTTATTAGTATTATTAATGTAATAAAACAAATTTTTTTATATAAAATAGAATACTTTTATAAAGTTATTCTATAAATAGAATATATTATATTCTATTATGCATAGTGTTTTGTATAGTAAAATCATTTTATATAAAATGTAATACTTTTATAAAGTTATTCTATAAATAAAATATATTATATTTTATTATGCATAGTATTGCATAGTGTCTGCATAGTGTTTTGCATAGTAAAATCTTTTTATATAAAACAAAATACTTTTATAAAGTTATTCGTTTTATTAGATTATAAATAGAATATATTATATTTTATTTAAAAGATTTTGCTTTAAATATGAACCGTCTGATTAAAAGTAAATCAATATGGACCGTTCATGAATTAGTTACTATGCAGTCCATTCTTCTAGAAATAGAAGCTCATTCATTCATTATTTCTTACGAATTCACTGAAACTCTAGAAAGAGAAACTATGGAGAGAGTTCTTCTTCTATAATCTTGAGTGTATTTCTTTAGAGTTTAAGAAAGCTTTGAGCGTAGTACAAGTTTTCTTCGAGTATATTATCGCCCTACCAGTCGGAATACTCTTCTTTCAAAGGTAAGGGATATTATTTGTTGTACTCGTAAGGGGTATTATTTCTTTCTTATTCGTTAAGAGAACTTCTGTTATTCCATTCTTTATTATTCTGTTGGAATAACCTGCATACGCGGGTTACCCTATACTTGATGAAATTCTTCAGTTATTCCATTCTTTATCATTATGTTGAATAACTCACATACATGCCAATCTGCATACATGGTGAAATTCTTCAGTTATTCCATTCTTTATTATTCAGTTGGAACATCATGTCTGTGCGTTTAAGCATGACCTGGTTCCGTTCTTTATTATTCTATTGGAACATCCTGTCGGTGCGTTTACGCATGACCTGGTTCCATTATTTATTATTCTATTAGAATATCCTGTCTGTGCGTTTATGCATGACTTGGTTCCGTTATTTATTATTCTGATGGAATAACCTGTCTGTGCGGTCTATCGCATGCCTGGTGATTTCTTTTGTTATTCCATTCTTTATTATACTCAGTTGGTTAAAGTTTTGACTTCTATACTCCAAGAAATTAGTGGAATATTCTTGATATTTGCGCTTCATCCAGTATCTTTTCATGGAAATATTCTTCTGAGCATTCTTGAATTTTACTCCACAAAGAAGTATCATGTTGACAATTTGTGTAAAACCCCAACTTTTTGAATAAAGATGAATTTTAAATAAATATTATTTTTGAATATTATGGAGTGAAATTGATATAATGTTATAGTTGTGGGTAATATTTATAAATTTTGCATAGTATGCAAGTTGTTATATTATATTCGATTGGTTGGGAATATTCGCTTTTAGCGAGGGAATATTCGCATAACCACAAGAATCATTGGTGGACTCCACAAATGTAATTATTGTTGGATTGAGAAAACGACAAAAATATTTTTATGAAAATAACTGCGGAAGTTTTACCGCTGATATCGCTTGAACTACTCTCAGTAGTAAAAGTACAGTAATATGCGTGGTTGCATAGTAGCATACGATATTGATTATTGATGCTTACGTGAGAAGTCTTTCAATTTTGTTTAATTATTGCTCTAGTAATTGTTGCATAGTATCTCACGTTATTTGATTCAATTATTGTCGATATTTATTATATTGTTAAAATCAATAATTGAGACGACAAAATTATTAATATTATTATTTGCAATATTAACGATGTCTAGAAGTTCACATCGAGGAGAGGTTTGGTCACCTAATTGCGCTACCAATAGGAGAAATCCTTATTGAAAGCCCTCTTTCCGGGAACGACTTCAGTCGATTAATATTGTGAATTATAATAAAGGTGATAATTTTTTTAAAATTATTAAGGTGATTTTTATGAAGATTTGCTTATTTTATGGACCCCTATTTACCCATTTTCCAAAATAATCGGTAGAAAATTATTTAAAGGCGGGCCCACATGTGGGGCCCATATGTGTTGGAAAAATAATTTTGGAAATGGAAGAGTATACGTATGGAAGTATATGTGTGTATTGAGTATATGGTGGGAGAAAATGAGATGTGAAAGTTATGGGTGTGTGAGTGGAAAATGGTGGAAAAGTGATAGTGATGTGTAAGAGTGTAGTAAATTTGATTATTGGGTGGGTGGGGGATTGATGTTGATTATGGGGGAGAAAAATTAAGTAGTGTATATATAATATTGATATATATAATTTGAAAACATGTGTTTATATATATGTGTTATGTTTTAATTTGTGTTGTAATCTTATTGGTTAATGGTTTGACTTAATTATAGTTGATTGAAGAAAATGATTTTGAAAAATTATTTCGTTCATGAACAGTACACTTCAATTCTCCTATAAATAGAAGCTCATTCCTTCATTATTTCTTACTTAATTCACCAAACTTTAGAGAGAAAAATATAGAGAGAAAGAAGAAAAGTTTTCTCGCTACTTAACTACTCTTATATTCATTCTTTTTACGGTAAGGGTGTTAATCTTTCTTATTCATGAAGAGAATCGCTGTTATTCCATTTCTTATTATTCTATTGGAATAACTCAGATCGCTGGGATCTACCCTATACTTGGTGACATTCTTCTATTATTCTGTTGGAACATCCTGTCTGTGTGTTTTACATCGGATCTGGTTTTGTCTTTATTATTATTCTGTTGGAACATCCCATCTGTGTGTTTTTATATCGAACTCCGGGTTCCGCTCTTTATTATTATTCTTGGAACATCCCGTCGGCAAATTTTGCATGACTTTGTTCCGTTATTATTATTCTGTTGGAATAACTTTGTTTATGGCAATCTGCATGCATGATGATTTCTTTTGTTATTCCATTCATTATTATACTCGGTTGGTTAAAGTTTTGACTTCTATACTCCATGAAATTAGTAGAATATCCTTGATATTTGCGTTTCATCCAGTATCTTTTCATGGAAATATTCTTCTGATCATTCTTGAATTTTACTCTACAAAGCAGTATCATGTTGACAATTTGGACATTATTAGTTCTTGGATAAATTAATTCTTGAACTTGTTTTATTGAATTCTTATATTATTCTCATCATCCTCATATTTATATTTTTTTTGAAAGTCATCTGTGGCCTGTAGTGCATAGATGGACTTGGAATGATTATGACCGTGGATTATTCTTGTAATCATGGTAGTAATGTTACAAATGATGTGGTAAAAGTCCTCATTGGCCCGTAAGCGCATTGATGGATAGTTGTTGGCATGATCATGACCATTAATGAATACACAAATATTCTTGGCCCATAAGTGCGTGGATAATTGTGGTCGTGATACTAAAGAATATCCTCGGCCGTAGTAAGCGGGGTGATTCGATGATGTGGAATATTTTTTAAAAGTTTGAGTCCCAAATGATAATAAATGATGAAAATCCTTTTAAATCATAAAAGATAGTAGATTTTATTTTCTAGTTGACTCTTTTAATGGATTGCTTGTTCCGTTGCAGTTAAACTTGATGTCTATTATATTTTATCAGTTTAACATTGTTGGGGACTAATGATAATTTATTCTGCAATATCTTAGTCATAATATTTCTTCTTCGGGCTAGTTGAGCTCACCATTTCTTTCAATTTATTTCTCTTCGTGAAATGAGAATATAAATTTGGGACGAGTCGGAAACGGAGTGATGGTCCAGAGGATAGCATTAGTAGTTCTCACTATTCTGTAAAATAGTGTGATAATAATTGTAATGAGGACTCCTTTTGAGTTTGTATAATCTCTAGTAGACAATATTTGTATTCAAACTCACAGTTTATGTTTTATCGTATTGTACACGACAGTTGTATTAGTAAGTTGTATTTGAATTCTGTACCATGTATCTGGCGACCCAAGATGGGTGATGTATACCTCATTTTGGGGGTGTCACAATTTGGACGTTATTGGTTCCTGGATAAATTAATTCTTGAACTTTTTTTAATTGATTTCTATATCATTGTCATCATCCTCATGTTTATAATATGTTGAAAGTCATCTGTGGCCTGTAGTGCATAGATGGATTTGGTATGATTATGACCAGAGATTATTCAGTATAATCATGACCGTAATGTTAAAAATGATGTGGTAAAAATCCTCATTGGCCGTAGTGCATTAATGGACAATTGTTGGCATGATCATGACCATTGATGAATACACGAATATCCTTGGCCGTGGTGCATGGATAATTTGTGGTCGTATACTAATGAATATCATTAGTCAGTAGTGCGGGGATGATGTGGATTATTTATTGTCGTAGTCTCAAATGATAAAAGTAATGAAAACCTTTTAAATCATAGAAGATAGTAGATTTTATTCTCTACTGACTCTTCTAATGGATTGCTTGTTCATTGCAGCTTAAACTTGATGTTTGTTATATTTTATCAGTTTAACACTATTAAAGGCTAATGATAATTTATTCTGCAATATCTTAGTCATAATATTTCTTACTGGGCTAGTTGAGCTCACCCTTTTACTTTCATTATTCTCTTCAGGAAATGAGAACGTAGCAGGGACTAGTCGAAAAACAAAGTGATGGTCCTAGATGGTGCATTAGTAGTCCTCACTATTTTGTGAAATAGTGTGATAATAAATGTAATGAGGACCCCATTGAGTTTGTATATTGTCTAGATGACAATATTTGTATTAAAACTCACAGCATATGTTTAGTCATATTTTACACGACTGTTGTATAATTAAGTTTGTATTTGAATTCTGTACCATGTATCTGGCGACCCAAGATGGGTGATGTATATCTATTTTGGGGGCGTCACAATTATCATTATTATTATTTAAAATTTTAATTATTTAAAATTTAGTATTATTATTACAATAATAATTATTACAATTATTATTATTATTACAGTTATTATTATCTCATCTTCACATGCATATAAACGATGCTAGGTGGTTTAAATATTAGTGTTACATAAATTTTAGCATAATAGGTAGTTGGTCCAGTGATTTTTGTTAGAATATAAAGTTCTAGTTTGGGGAGGTCTAGAGTTCAACACTTGTTAGCAACATTTTCTTTAAGAAAATTTTTAAGGCAACCCTTCTACCCTCCATCGTCGAGAAATAACTTGAAGCCACGTCGGCCAAAAATAATTGAACCACGTCAAAGAAAATAAATTGATATACGCACAACAAGATTTTCGTCAATTTTTTGGACGGAAATCAAACGGAATGACCATTTTGTAATTTTTGGAGAGTACAGTTATTCGATTGTAACAAAAAAAAGTTTCGGTAACAACAATGAAAACCGGACCCTAGTACATTGACCAAAACGTTATTTATCCCGATGGTAGTCTAATGCTCCTTCCCAGGGTTAGACATGTATTTGCTCAATACTTTCATTGTTTGAACAATATCTGATCTCATACATACCATTGCATACATCAAGCCACCAACTGCGATTACATATATAATGCAAGCCATTTACTCCTCTTTTTTCTTGGTCTTAGGACACTAATTAGCAGACAATTTTCATCTTGTAACCAGGGGCAGATCCAACCCTTTAGTTCAGTGGGGTCAATTTTTTAAATATAATGATTTATAAAGAAATAAAATACAATATAATAAAGGCAAAAAAGATGTGAGGGGCATTGTAAATAATTGCGTGAGCTATCATATAAAATCGATGTCGTTTTATGTAATTGAATATATTTCCTCCTATGTTATGTATAAAGTGATATTTTATAATTTTTAAAAACATTGTTATTATAAGAAATACCTCGCGCAAGAACGTGAGAATATCCCCCACCGTGTCCTCTAAAATAAATTATAAATTAAATAATATTATAAATATATTATTTATAATAATATTTTTTGAGACTTCATTACTTTAAACCATTGCAATGATAGTCTCATTTCAATAGTTACAAAAATATCATGTTCACTATAAGTTACTAAACAATATAAAAGAGTGGAATGATAGTACTAACTTTGTATCAATTCGATTTTATTTAAACAAATTTAATTAGGTTTATGAAATTAAAATTAAAGCTAAAATTATTAAGCAATGGTTGATATAAGATTTATAAAGCTAAGATTAAAATTTTCCTCAATGCCTCATCTAAATCTCTTTACTCTATTTTCAATTAATCAATCATAGTAAATCGTTAACCGAGAATTCATAATTATTTATAAAACCTCTTCCGATAGTTAAATAAATATATATCTTCAAAATAAATCACTATATTCCTATGTGAATTAACTTAGAACAAATTTATTAAGTTCAAATTCTCAAATTGGTTACACACGGTATATAGGTATATTCAAATCTTATACAAGAATTAGTTACTCAATCCTAAGAAGAATAAACTAAACGCATGTTATCATATTCAGATCTAACCCTAGAATCAATTTTTCAATTTCATCTAGGCTATCAAATTAATTATTGATCAGACAATCACACATTAAGCACAAAATACGGTAAACAACTTGCATATGATTAATAGTAATTGATACGAGAGTAAATAAATTCATACTAAACATTGGGTTTCATTGTAATCTTAATTAAAATTTAGTTCTTAATAGAGTTGAAAAACATCATCATAAAATTAAATATAGCACCTTAGAATTACAAAAATATAAAGAAGAGATAGGAAAACAAAATATGTGTCACGCAGCCTCGCTCTCTGAATCAGCCTTTAATCCTCAATCTCCTTTGTGCTCCTTTAATTTTGATATGCAATCCCAGCTCTGTGACGCCCCCAAATTCGGGTATCTTCCAACCAGACAGATGGTGCTACACGGTGCTACAGTTCACACATACATTCAATTGAAATGCCTCAAAAAGAATGAATGTCTTATATATATTCCAAAAACAATATTTCCATTCCCAGGTTTTTTATTACAAAGGAAACCTATTCGTTTCATATTCCTAAATTTACACTTACTTTGACAAGTATTGCTTCTATAATCCCTGAAATTAATAGAATATCCTTGAGTTTTGCACTTCATCTAGTATCGTTTCACTGTAATATTTGTCTAAACCTTCTTATTAAATTTTAATATTTTCATACGGGGTACTATTCATAGAGTACTATTCATACGGTACTATTCACTCAGGGTACTATTCACGGGGTACTATTCACGATAAAATTGGTTTCTTTTCTGTCCAAATTATTTTTGATATCTGAATATCATTCTTGAATTTTACTCCACAATTAGTTATCATGTTGACAATTTGGACATTCTTGAACTCTGGATAAATTGAATTATAAATCTCTAATATTTATCCTTAATCTCACTTGATTCATTCTTTATATCATTGTCATCATCCTCATGCTAATATTGTGCTGAAAGTCATCTTTGGCCCGTAGTGCATATATGGACTGTTGATTGGTATAATTATTGTGAGACCTCAGATTTTATGAATAAATATTTAATTTTCTCAAAATAATTTTTTAAATATTATGGTGTGGATTTGATATAATGTTATAGTTGTGGGTTATATTTATAAATTTTGTAAAGTAAGCAAGTTGTTATATAATATTCAATTGGTCGGGGAATATTCTTTTTGTCAGGGAATATCCGCACGACAGTACAATCATTGGTGGACCCCTCAACGGAATTATTGTCGGATTGAGAAAATGACAAAAATACTTTATGAAAATAACGACGGAAGTTTTACCGTTAACTATTGAAACACCCAAAGTTAAAAATACGATGTCTGCGTTGGTTGCATAGTAACACACAGTATTGATTATTGATGCTTACGTGAGAAGTCACTCAGTTATACTCAATTATTGCTACAGTAATTGCTGCATCATATCTTTCATATTATTGATTCAATTATTGTTACAATATCATCTGCATAATATGACATATTATTAAATCAATGATTGAGACGGCAAAGTTATTCATATTATTATTTGCAATATTGACAATGTCTAGAAGTTCAGTCAAGGAGAGGATTGATCACCTAATTGCGCGCCAATAAAGAGAAATCCTTATCGGAAAGCCCCCTCTTTCCTGGGAACGACCTGGTTGTTAAATATTGTGAGTTATAATTTTAATAATGAATGTTATTAAAATTGAAGTTGTGTTCGGAGTTGAATTTGGAGATGCGGACGTGATATTTTAGTCCGGAACGATGAAATTAGTAAAAATAGTCTATAAACACAAAATTTTTCGGGATTCACTATTTGGTCAAAAAGTCAATGCATTGACTTTTTTGGGAAAAGTCAAACTTCAAAATTTCAAAATTTATATTTTTGATAAAAATAGTTTCATTATGTTGGAATTGTTTGTGTTAGTGAAAATCGACATCTATTCCGATGATAATTGATGTCTGGGGGTTATATTGATAAATTGGGTAAATTATCGGATAAATGAGCAATTAATTGCTACTAATTCACATGCTTATATAACTATTTATTCACATGTGTTTACTATTGAATCACATTATTGTACTATTAGGGGAGTTGGTGCAAAATTGAATCACATGTGTGTACTATTTCTTTTGTATTCATGAAGAGAACTTACATTATTTCATTTTTATTATTCTCTGTTGGAATAACTCTTGTATCATGCTGCCTACCCTATACTTGGTGACATTCTTCTATTATTCCGTCTTTTTATTATTTTGTTGGAATATCATATTCATGCGCTTTTACGCCGGACTGATTCCGCCCTTATTATTCTCATTGGAATATCATGTATCACATGCGTTTCTACCAACACAGTTCCGTCTTTATTATTATTCTGTTGGAATATTATGTCTGTGCGTTTTACGCCGGACCTAATTCCATCCTTATTAGTATTCTGTTGGAATAACATGTCTATCTGAAATCTGCATGCATGGTGATTTGTGTTGTTATTTCATTCTTTATTATTCTCATTAGAACATCCTCATGTCGGTGCAATTTACTTTGACTGTTCCGATATTTAGTATTACATTGGAATAACTTTTCTGTCATCAATCTGTATACTTGGTGATTTCTTTTGTTACTCCATTCTTTATTATACTCAGTTGGTTAAAGTTTTGACTTCTATACTCCATGAAATTAGTGGAATATCCTTGATATTTGCGCTTCATCCAGTATCTTTTCATGAAAATATTCTTCTGAGCATTCTTGAATTTTACTCTACAAAGCAGTATCATGTTGATAATTTGGACATTATTAGTTCTTGGATAAATTAATTCTTGAACTTGTTTTATTGAATTCTTATATCATTGTCATCATCCTCATGTTTATATTTTGTTGAAAAGTCATCATGCCACTGTGGTGCAAAGATGGACTTGGTATGATTATAACCAAGGATTATTCGATTGTAATCATGGCCGTAATGTTACAAATGATGTGGTAAAAGTCCTCATTGGCCGTGTAGTGCATTGATGCACGCTTTTGGTATGATTATGGCTATGGATTCTCTTGACCAAGGTGCAAAGATGAATTATTTTATGGCATGATCAAGGCCAGTTGATGAAAACACGATTATCTTTGGCTCAGTAGTGCATGGATAATTCGTGGTCGTGATACTAAAAATATCCTTGGCACAGAGTGCGGGGATGAGTTAATGATGTGGATTATTTATTAAGCTGAGTCTCAGCGATAAAGTTGGTGAAAAACTTTTTAAATCATAGAAGATAGTAGATTTTATATTTTACTTGACTCTTCTAATGGATTGTGTATCTAAAACTTGTTGTCTATTATATTCTAACAGTTGTTATACTGTTGAAGGCTAATGATAATTTATTCTGCATTATCTTAGTCATAATATTTCTTACTGGGCTAGTTGAGCTCACCCTTTCTTTCACTGTTCTCTTCAGAAAATGAGAATGTAGCTGGGACTAGTCGGGGAACAGAGTGATGGTCTTAAATGTTTGCATTAGTAGTCTTCACTATTCTGTGAAATAGTATGATAATAATAGTAATGAGGACTCCTTTTGAGTTTGTATACTCTCTAGTAAACAATATTTGTATTCAAACTCATAGCTCATGTTGTATATTTAAGATTGTATTTGTATTTTGTACCATGTATTTGGCGACTCAGAATAGGTGATGTATTCCTGTTTTGGGGGCGTCACAATTATGACCAAGAATTGTATATTGGTATAATCATGACCTGTAATATTACAGAAAAATATTGTGGTGAAAGTGATCTTTGGCCCGTAGTGCATTGATAGACAGTTGTTTGGCATTATCATGACCACTGGTGATACTAACGAATATCCTTGGCCCGTAGTGCATAGATAATTCATTGATTTGAAATATTTATTGATTAATTGGTGTTACAGAGATAAAATATTGATGATTAACTTTTAAATCATAGAAGATAGTAGACATCATGCTCAACTTGACTCTTCTAATGGATTGCTTGTTCTGCTGCAGTTGTTGATCTAAAACTTGTGGTCTATTGTATTCGATCTATCAGATTTCTCACTATTGAAGACTAATGATAATTTATTCTACATTATTGTAGTCATAATATTCATAATTGGGCTAGTTGAGCTCACCCTTTTCTTTCATTGTTCTCTTCAGGAAATGAGAATATAGTTATGACTAGTCGGGAAATAGAGTGATGGTCCAAAATGGTTGTTATAGTAGTTCTCAGTATTCTATAAAATAGTGTGATAATAGATGTAATGCATGAGGACTTTATTTGAGTTTGGATATTGTCTACGAGATAATATTTGTATTAAAACTCACAGCTTATATTTTCTCGTATTTTACATGACAGTTAATGATTGTATAAATAAAATTTATATTTGAATTATGTACCATGTATTTGGCGACTCATAATGGTTTATGTAGACTTATTTTGGGGGCGTCACAAAATGGGTTAGGGTTTGGGTCAATTACAAAATACTTTTGCGCTACCATGCATCTACATTATTTGAGCCACACAAACAAACACATGCCCAACAAATTTAATTCACAATACCCTTTTTATTTAATTAGGGTTACTAGTTCACCTAATTTGGACTTTAATTAATTACCCACATTGGTTTAATTATATAACACAATAAGACTTTCTATTAAATAGGTTGAGATAATAAATTAAAGGGTTATTTACACTTCCTAGTACATTTTTAGAAAAAATTACAACAAAAGTGCATCTAGAAAATATTTACAAAATTAATAAATTTTCAATATTTTATTTATAAAATTAGTGCATTTGGTATGTCTAGCTATAGATTTTCATCAGAAAATGAGTAATTTGTAGGAAAAAAGAGATTGAAGATGGTGAAGTTATGGAAATTAAGAAGGAAATGGAAAAAAAGAGATACCAGCCGCTGGCAGCGATGGTCATCATTGGCCATGACGTCATCATCGGTCATGTCTTCACACTAGCCGCTAGCAACAACTGTCGAATGATGGGGAGGTGCTTCACTACGGAGAATGCTTTATTCAATCGTGCAACTTGTCTATTGTAGTCTACTAAATACCGCTTCTGGTTGTCCGCTCAAAAATCATAAGTGCGATTAGTAGTCAAACCTTCATACAAAGGTAACCAATTCAGTTTTATTGGATTACCAATTAATTATAAAAAATTTAAGAACAATTTTCAAGTGTTACCTGAATTTGTTTTCTTCAAGTACATGTGCATCCATGAACATTTTTATTGGGTTATGCAATGGTCGTTGTCGGTACATTTTTTTTTCATAGTGCAGTTGGTAGCCAAACCTTCATACAAAGGTAACCAATTCAGTTTTATTGGGTTACCAATTAATTTTAAAAAAAATTTAAGAACAGTTTTCAAGTGTTACCTGGATTTGTTTTCTTCAAGATGTGAAACCATGAACAATTTTATTGGGTTCTGCAATGGTCGCCGTCGGTACATTTTTTTTCCATAGTGCAGTTGGTAGCTGTGGGCAAGAAAATCGTGCCTTGCTAGGGTTAAGGTTTAATTTGTGTTGACTGAGGAGGAGAGAAATCTACGAGAACACATAATTAATTGATGGATTAAATAGGGAAGAAGAACATGTGATCAGTTACTCCAATGACACGTGACAGAACTCTCAGAATCTGAAAATCTTGTTAGGGTATATAATAGGGATTCAGAGAGTCATCTTGAGTGGTTCGAGTTGAGGGAATGTCCAGTGCTTCGAGTTGAAAGAATGTCCAAGTCCCAAAGTCCAAAGAGAGGTCCCTCTTTCATAGAATGAAGAGGGTATTTATAGAGTATCCTTATACTTAAGTTGTCACATGTCAGGCACATGTCTTCAGAAAATTTTTAGAAATAACCTTTAGTCATTAGAATAATGCTCATATCGTCCTGTCCTTCTAGCCACAAATTCAATCCCTAAATCAATTTCCAAAACGAGCCGCCTCCACGAGCCTTCTGCCTCGGGATACGTGGAGGCTTCTCTTGGGATCTATCGTATTTGTTTCTGGCTTTTCTGTCTTCATTCAATTAAGTTATGTGAACCCTAATTTATACATTTAATTTAATTAGGTCATGTGAACCCTAATTTGCACTTGGGCCCACAGTAACCAAACCTTCATAAAAAGGTAACCAATTCAGCTTTATTGGGTTACCAATTAATTATAAAAAAAAATTAAGAATAGTTTCCAAGTGTTACCTGAATTTATTTTTTTTCAACATGTGCAACCATGATGGGATCATAGAGTAGTCATGTGGATTTCTCTTACTTTTTTTAATTTTTCTCCTTTGATCTCCATGCTTTTTGGTAAGTGTTACGTGATTATTATGTTGCACTCTTTTGTAATTATTTTGTGGATGCACTAATCTTGTAATTACTTTATAATTGTTGTATATTAGTGTAAAGAACCCTAAATTAAATATTTTAGCTAGTTTATAATTAAATACTTGGGGTCTTAAATAAATATAACACTTAAGTTATTTAATTATTATACCTACAATATTTATAAATAGGTCTCAAGACTTTTCTTTTCATTCATTAGTCAACTTAAAATACATAAATTAATTAACTTACTTAATTCACATCGCATAACACATATTCACACATATGCTCAAGACAATTCCTCATAAAAATTCATTTCATTATATATATATATATATATATATATATATATATATATACAGTAAAGTTCAGGGACAGAACTATTAAGTAGCATAAAATCTTAAGTAACATAAGTATATAAGAGCCTTACTATCGTGTATTTTAAAGAACCCAATTTTGCGTTCTGTGTCTCCTCTCTCCAAATCACGAACTCTTCTCCCCAAATTCGTGAATCTTAGAGAAGCCTTGAAGCAGAGCCCAATCCTAGCCCTAGGTGTTGCGTCTCTCCTCTCTCCAAATCCCTAGCCCTAGGTCATGAACTCTTCTCCCCAAATTCACGAATCTTAGAGAAGCCTTGAAGCAGAGCCAAATCCCTAGCCCTAGGTTCTGCGTTCTGCATCTCTCCTCTCTCCAAATCAGGTATGTGTATGTTTGAATCCTTTGTTTGTTTTATCTATCCAATCCTGCAATAAAATATTTAAGAATGTGTCAAATGTATGTAAAGTTTGCTACATGTTGTATTCGGGATCAAAATCAAAATCAAGTGTAAAAGAGTCTGGTTTTGCACTTTCAAAAAACTTTGGAAAAAATATACTCCCATGTACGCCTGTTAAGTGTTTGTGTTATGGTTACTGGATATTACATACTAGTGTTTGTGTTATATTGTTTTGAAGTTTTTATTCTCAGATGGATTTGTTTTTATCCTTCTTTGTAGGGAGTTGATTTCCAGAGTTGTCAATATGGATTTTTTGAAAATTTGGTCAAAATGTGCTTGAATAGCTTCACTTGTGATGCAACACTCAAATGTTGAAATTTTTTCATAATTTCATCATTTCATCTTTTATGTTGGCAACGTATTAACCTTAATTAATTCTCTCTCCCCAGTCATGAGCACAATTTCATCAGGGAGTTCATCACGCAATTGCAAATGTGGAGTTCCTTCACCTGTGAAGGTTTTATAGACCAAAACAAATCCCGGGAGATGATTTATTGGTTGCACAAATTATAAAACAATACCATGTAACTCTTTTGAATGGATTGATCCACCAATGTCACCGGGCTCAAGAATTGCTCAGTATTATCGCGAAAACAATGAATTGAAGTCTGAAATAGAAATTTTAAATACAAGGATTAACGAGCTGAGTATTTTTATTGTCAATGCCAAAAATGACAAAGCTATTGAATCAAATAAAAATCAAGAGCTGGTGCAAAAAATTGAGGAGATGACATTGAAGAATGAAAGACTGAAGAAAAAAGTGGTGTACTCGATTTTCCTTTTTGCTTTCATGTTGTGGTTTTTGTTGTCTGTAATGTAGTTGTAGTTGTGTTGTAATGAAATTATAAGTTGTAGTTCCTACAAAGAGGATGGCTCCAATGTCTTTGCGCAACTCCATGTCACATGTTTTTTATTTAAGTTTACTTCTGAATTTTAGTCATTTTATGTACATGAACTACTGAGATATGACAGACTGCATTTTGGAATTATAGAGTTTATTGCACTTGTACTACTGAGATATGGTATTTTAATAACTCGGTATTTGAAAAGGAGCGAGCACTTGTACTACAGACTGCATTTTGGAATTATAGAGTTTATTTGCACAACTTATGCTTTATATTGCCCATGATGAAATCTGTTGCAGTATGCATAATTCTATTGGATCAACACAACTAGTGAAATATCATAAATAGTATGTTGCAGTATGCAGTATGTTTTAAGGTGTTATTCAAACAAGCCATTGAACAATTTCAACCACTAACTACACCTTTAGATACACTTTGACACTCCCTGTAATATTAGAATGATACTAAGTAAAAACAAATGCAACTTTAGACCGATCTCATATCCCGCTTGAATACACAAACATAAATATAGAAAGTTAAACAAAATCATATTAGAATGTAACACTTGTAGTCATTACACAAACATCCACCTCCTGTACTGCTTCAAAAGTAATGATTAGTGGTAACCCCTATTGATAGTGATATTTATCTCCATAAAGGCCTTCATCGTTTGAAAATGTACATATCTTAATATTACACTTGGAAACAACTCAAACACTTTCAACTAAGCTATACATTTAACAATATACTAGGATTGCCTTCACCAAAATCAACTGCCCACTTTTGTATGCCTCTGTTATTGGATTGACATGACCACATTACAACTGCCCACTTCATGTATTCTTGATACATTTGTGACCTTCGATCACTGTACACTGCATCATAAAAGACAATTTATCCAACCATGGCGGATGAGGAGGATATATGAATTTTATATGCAAGGAAATTCAAAAACACCTAAAAGACTACGATGAGTCATGACTTAAAAAAGATCTCACTAAAACCCCAAATTGAGATCGCCCAGGAAAGTGTTATCAGCAACAAGCACATCTCTGGTAACATCCTTTCATGTGCTGTAGAGATTACTTTATTTATTTAAAAATAGGACAACCATGCTAAACCAGCCTATATGGCTTATATCACAACAACTCACAATAACTTATAATTGGAAGAGGATATAACCAACATCTTACCACTGTCCTTTCAACAACTTTATGACTAAAATCGTAACTCAAAACACAAGTTAAACCAGGAGAAGATTATTCTTGAAGTCAGTGCATGTGGTGAAAAAGAAGAAGTGCATATATACCTCTAATAAACTCCATAGCTTCAACCAAATCCAGGTTCAGCGTTCCTGTTACTTTGTATGATAAAAAGTCACAAAACTGAAACATAAGACTGAATACAAAGACATGCTTCAACATAGGAAAATAACCATGCTCTAACAGTATTAGAATGACTAGATTGAAAAATGTTAAAAAAAATACTTTAGTACCTCATAATCTCAGTTGCACCTGGGGGTGAATCACTATCATCGTCATCTACACTTGGATCCTGAGTAGCATCATCATTTGATGCTCCAGTTTTACATTTAAACAAAGTTAGATTTCAACAATTAGCAAAGTCAAATTTAAACATGCCAACAAAGTTAAACAACTTATAATTGCTTACTGATTATTAAGCACGTGACAATTTCTTTTATCGTGTGTCACACCAACTCTGCCACATCCATTACAACGTCTACCCTTGGAATTCTTTGCTTTACCCAAAGCTCTTTCTTTGCCACCCTTCAACCTTTTGCCACACCCTTTTGCGCGCACTTGGTTTGGCTCAATGTAACTATGATCATAAGTAATGTCTTGTTAACCGACTTGGACACTCTCATTCCACCACACTCCATTTCATTGTTTCTTTTGGAACCATTCTTTCCAATAATATGATTGATCTTTTCATCCACAACACCAAACTGTTCTTTTAAGACATTTGTTGCTTCTTCATTTGTGAGAGCCCTATCAATGAAATCTAAGGATTGTTGAATCAATTGACTCTGCAAGAGTAAGTAGGGCTTGTCATCTTTTATCGCCACACCATTAGCATCAATTACACCACTTGATTTTGATGTCTTTGTCCACCTCTTCAAAATATATTTGGTAGGCAATTTGTCAAGATCATGATACTT
Source organism: Panax ginseng (assembly GCA_020205605.1). Lineage (NCBI taxonomy): Eukaryota > Viridiplantae > Streptophyta > Magnoliopsida > Apiales > Araliaceae > Panax > Panax ginseng. The sequence goes on along the minus strand of CM035141.1, from coordinate 92,676,128 downwards.
ATTCAAGTAAGCTATCACATGTTGACACAGGATTCCCGAACTCTCCCACTTTTTGCAAGTGCATGTTGCATAATCTAAAGATTTGTCGTAATGAATTTCTCTTACTTTACAGTTGTTAATATTCCTTCAATAAATCTTATAGACATGGTAGTTGACATCCTCTTTCATAAGATCAAACCTATAATTCAAGCTCCCACACAACTCTTCTTCAAATTTATAATATATAGAGTGTGTATAAATGTCAACCATTTGGACTAAAAAGTCATGACGATATTTGATTCTCGGCCTCTCAACCAAATCTTTGTTATCCGAAACCAACTCCCCATGTCGTTGATGTTGAAAGCCCCGACCAAATTGAATCATAAAATCCACTAAAGAATTTTTTTTTTGAAACAAATTTTTAAAAAGGAATGAGAACTCTCCGCCGCTCGTTGGCTACTTGACATCTTAAATTTGAAAAAACATGATTCACATGTGCGGTACCCATCTAGAACGGATGTCATACATTGATTGTAACCATTTATTAGCATTCAACCCACTTTTCTCCATCCAACTCCACCCAAGTGGACTCAAACTTTTCTACAGTCTCCGAATTCCAAATGCAATCTGCAAACTCTTTATAATAATCCTTGAATTTTACTGAGTCAATCTTCTCTGAAAATTTGGTCAAAATGTGCCAACTACAATACCTATGATAGGTATTAGGAAGGATATGTGAAATTGCATTTGTCATAGCCGGATCCTGATCGGTGATAATCATCATAGGGGCATCACCTGGCATTGCTTCCAAAAAATACTTGAAAAGCCAAACAAAAGTTTCTATGGTCTCATCACTTAAGAAAGCACAACCAAATACAGTATTTTGCCCATGGTTATTAACCCCCAGTAGTGGTGCAAATATCATTCCGTAACGATTAGTATTGTATGTAGTATCAAAAATGACAACATCACCGTAAAAGCTATATGCCTGTCTAGATGTTGCATCGGCCCAAAAACAATGAGTAATCATATTTTCATTGTCTGTGTCAATTGTGAAAGTGAAAGCAGGATTCTTTTGTTGTTTTAACTGTAAGTACTCATTCAACATATCACCATCATGTCCCTTTACCTCATTGCGCTTGTCTCTTTCGAGGTTATACAAATATTTTCAAACCCTTCACCAACATATCACCACCATCGTGCAACCAATATTTTCAAACCCTCCCGCCTGAACTGCAAGAAAATTGTATTGTTGGCATTGTTGTATATTCACCATGCCAAGTTGTTGACTCAAAGATTTTTGTGCAGTTGACACATTACGCTGCGATCGTAAAAGATGCCTCTTATGTGGGTTGACAATGGGCGAGAATGACCCTCCTCAATTTTCTTAATTACGTATAAGTCATTTCTTTTGACCACTACAATTCTTGCAGTACAACCTTCTTTTGTCGATCCACGCTTTCTTTTTACTACCACATCGGCTAATTGTTTGCCCTTTCCTTGTTTATAACACACATACTCCTTCCTACAAATCTCATCACTTCCCGCCTTTTTTGTCTCATACCACTTCCGCACACTAAAACCAGCATGCATTGCATATATATTGTAAAAAGTGTGAATTTCATCTAATGTTTGAAATTCTTAACCTAGCTTAGGCGTAAACTCATCAGCAACTTGAGGATAGTAGACAAAATTATTAGTATTGTTCACATTCAACCCCTCTGAATTCAAGTTATCCTCATTCATTTCTATTTCCAAATCCATTTCTACATTATCCCCATAACTCCCTATTTCATGGTCCATGTCATCCATTATACCTGATATAAAAAATCATCAAATGTTCAAATAATGTGAATATGTGGATTAGTATCAAGCAGATAATTAAATTAATACCGAACTGTTATACTAAAATTGAAGAAGTCTGACAATCAAGGGCTGTAACAGGGAGATTTTAGCAAGAATTCGAGTTATATGAACTACTCAAATGATATTGAGTGAATTTTAACAACTAAAAACAAGTACTACTCAAATTCATTATTCATGAACAAAATACTCAAATTATCCAATTAACAAAGTGCCTACTTTACAAAGTGCCTCTTCCTTGTGAGATTTAGTCAACAACTTTCCCCTTTATAGTAGGGCAATTATAGGGGAGAACAATGGAAAACCCAATAGAAAGGCATGAGCTATATAGTAAATCATTTTTAGATATTTTAATTGATATATCCATGTTGTATCCAGATAAAAAAAGTACTGCAGTTAAATTAGAAAAGGAGGCTTTCGAGTACTAGAAAATTAGAGATTCACTAGTGCTTTCTCAAAAATCAGTTTTAGAAATTGGAATTTGATTAAGACAGCTGATTTTAAGGATACGCTCAGCTTAAACAAACAAGAATAGAGAACAAGAAAACACAGGATAATCAGATTATAACACATACCTGATTTAGAGAGAAGCGACAAGAATAGAGAACGCAGAAGCTTGCTCTAACTTCTAAATCGCTCAACTAGGGCAGACGATTTGGGTTTGGAGAGAGGAGCTCAGCTTTTCAGATTCGCGAATTTGGAGAGGGAGGAGAGAAGCGAGAAATAGAAGAGAATGCGTTTGGGTTAGGGCAGAGGAAAGCTAGGGCTCGACTGAAGTTTGGGTTTTTTTCCAAAAGGCTTGGCTTTTAAATACTTCTGTTACTTAACGAATTATGCTACTTAATAGTTCTGTCCACTGAACTTTCTTCAGTATATATATATAGGGATTCCATCCACGACCTAACCGGTTGTTGGGGAGCCCCATTTTGTCCAAATTGCCACAACTGAACACTTTATACCTTATATTATCAATTTTTTTTTTTATAAGCCCACTACAACTTTGTGGCTTTTGGGCCAAAAATGGGTTGCTCCCAACAACCGGTTGCTGTGGATGGAATACCATATATATATATATATATATATATATATATATATTGCGCACATAGAATTCTGATCATTACATAAAGTATAATTGTTTTAAAAAATAAACTTCAACGTTACTCTCTCTGTCTCTCAATCTCTCCATCTCCTCTCTCTATATATCTATATGTGTTTGTAAACGCCACTCAATCGGCCTCTTGATGATTTTCAAAAAAAATTAGTTGGGTTTGTTGAATTTTCTTACCTTGCTTACAAAGATAAAAATGAAGCATTATAATGTATATTCAGTGATTAGGACCTAAATCTCGATTTGGTACCAAATAGAAATTACTTAAGAGACTTTATATGTGTTTGGTGAGACAAATGTTTAAACCACATGCTTTATCTAGAAACTAAACATACCTTTCACATTTATATTGAAACAATCTCATTTGAAATGTATATAATTATCAAAAGGTAATTAAGTTGAATTTGGATCGATCATCTTCATCATCATGTACTATATATCTCTTTGTTTACTTTAAATATGGGATTATTATATATAATCATTCAAGTTAGAGGAGCTCACAAGAGTAACATTTATAATGTATTAGTTCATTCATATATTAAACAAATTTTGTAAATGTAAGACCCCAACTTATTATTAATGAAATTTAATTTTCTCTATTTATTATTTTGAAATAGTAAGGGTTGATTTGATTAATGTGGATAGTTATGGGTAAAATACAAAATATTTCAAAATAAGCAAGTGGTTATAAAATATTCATTATTGTTAAAGGGAATATTAGTTTGGTCGTGGAATATTAAATCTTTGTCGGAAATATTAAATGCGACCAGCAGCGACCGTATGTGGGCACCATAACGAAAGCGATGGAGGAAGAAAACGACAAGAATAAGTTGTTTAAAAATAACTACGTAGTTATTCTGAAGTTAATCTTGTTAAAATACTAAATGGTTAAAACACAAGAAACACGGTATTGCACCAATTATTGATTCTTACATAAGAAGGCACTACTCGATAATTATTCTTACGATAATTCTTTATTCAAGACTTTATTTTATTGATTCAATAATTCTTTGTGTTGATATTTTATATTCTTGTTATTTCAATAATTATCACTACGGTATTTTTCATTATCGAAGCAATAATTCATATTATCTGAATAATATTATTGGATAACATTATTGGCAATGTCTAGAAAGTTCGACTAAGGAGAGGTTTGGTCACCTAATTGCGCCAGGAAGAGAGAAATTCTTATTGGAAAGCCCCTCTTCACAGGGAACTATGCGGTTTATCGATATTGTGATTCATAATATTATTATTCGTGAATAATTAATTATTGATTTATATGATGAGGAAAATATTGATTTTATGTGGATATAGATGGAGAAAATTTTTTAATGTGACAATTGTTGAAAATTAAAATTTTATCTTTTTCTGATAAAATAATTCATATATTATTATATTTTTAATAATATAATAATGGTGATATTTTTACAATGAATGTATGATATATGAGTATACGAGGAGAAAGAGTATTTTTGTTGCAATAAATGTTTTAAACATGTCGGTGGACCCCATTTCTTGACTGAAATTTGATTATAGCTTGTAAAATTGCCCGTTTATGGATTTTGGTCAATTTCTGTTTGGAATTTAGAAAAACTTTCTTCTGCAAAGTTGTAGAGAATTGAATTTTCTATAAAAACTTGAGAGATTTGAATTTTCTGACAAAAGGGCTATTTATTGTGAATTATTGAAGTTCCAAAATAATTGATTTTTGGAAGTTTAAATTATTTTAAATTAGAAAAACGTTTTTTTTGTTGTTAGTCTTGTGTAGTAAAATTTGGTTGGTGGGGTGATGTTGGGCAAATTAAGTGTGCGTTGGAAAATATATATATATATTATTAATTTATTAAATTTTCTACTTTGGTGTTCTAAGCATTTTCCTATAAATAGGGTCTTTAGGTTATAATTAAAAATCACACCGAGAAGCTGAAGTTTTCTCTCTATATTATCGAGCGTATTCTTGTGAGTATTTTGAGTATACTTTGAGTATTGCTATCTGATTGCAAGTTCAAGTCATAACCTATATCCTGTGTTTTTACTAAATCTTCTTGTCTTTTCGAGGTAAGGGATATTTTTTTTTTCATAATGATATTATTTCTTCAATATCATTATCTTCAAGTATCGATCTGAACTTTTTAATCAAATTTCGAACTTTTAGTGTCGGGGTTACTATTCACGTATGCGGCCTTATTCACGATATCTGATCTTATTCACGAATCACGATCTTATTCACGAATCATATTACACTATTCATAGAAAAATGAAAATTTTCCTTTTAAGTCCAAAATATCTATTCGGATACTAGCTTTGATTGTATCCATGTTTTGATCATTCTTAAATTTTACACCACTATGATTGTTTTTAGGTATTTTTTAGACATGGATAAAACAAAGTACGAATCCTTAATCCTTAATCCTTGTCATTTTGTTTCCTTTGGATTCGTTTCTTTAAAAATATTTTTCATCATCCTCGGTCTTAAATGATGATATTATTGAATATCTTTGGCACATAGTGCAAAGATGAATGATTTCGATGAATATCTTTGGCCCGTAGTGCAAAGATGAGCAGTATTTAGATGAATATGACCAATGATGAATATCTTTGGCTGTAGTAGTGCAAAGATAAATATTTGATTCGGATATATATTGATTGATGTTACGGGGATAAAAGATGAGCGATGAACTTTAAATTCATATATAGAAGATAGTAGTTTTCATTCTCTACTTAACTCTTCTAATGAATTATTATTTCCACTGCGAATATTGATTTAAAACTTGTTGTCTATTGTATTCTATTAGATTTTCCTGTTGAAGACTAACGATAATTTGTTGTATATTATCTTAGTCATAATATTCTTCTTGGGCTAGTTGAGCTCACCCTTTTCCTTTTGTTTCATTTTTCTTCTCGGGAGGCGAGAATGTAGCGAGTACTGAGTGGGGTATGGAATGATGGTTATAGAGAGATTTGTTTAGCGATCCTCACCATTTTGTAAAATAATGTATCAATAAATATGATGAGGATTTATTTGGGTATAGATATTGTCTAGAAGATAATATTTGTATTCAAACTCACAGTTTTACTATTGTAATAATAAAGTTGTAGTTGTTTACATACCATGTATTGACAACTTTCGAAATGGGTGATGTATACCTATTTTGGGGGCATCACAATTGGTATCGAGCTTAGGGATATGATCTCCATGCGGAGATCGGGAATAGAACTAGGAGGGAGAGCGAGTAAATCCTTCATTTGGTGTGTCCTACCTAAGCCTATTTGTTAGTTGGTCGATATATAGGGATATTATGTGATATATTGATTTCCTTAATTAACCCTTGTTTTATGACGATGTTTGAGAATGTCGATGAATATATTAACAAATGGAAATGAGACCGTGGAGACGCATGTACTCACCAACGAGGAGAACGCGTAACAAGGTGACAATGTTCCTCCCGTGAACAACACCAATGAAAGGATGATGAGCGAGGGATGTTTAGAAGCTTTTTGCGCTTCATGGAAAATCGACGAATGAGACTCGTGTTCAAAATACGAGGAGGAAATGATAGCAATTCAAGGGTTGTCAAAGTCAAGCGATTCAAAGAGTTGGGACCACCGTAATTTAAGGGAAAGCGGATCCGATCATGGTTTGAAACATGGGTCAAGCAAATTACCAAGATATTCGATGTCTTGGGATGCGGAGGAGAACGAAGGTTCCATTCGCCATCTTTATGTTAAAATGGCGAAGCGGATCTTTGGTAGGAGTGCGTGAAGCGTACCCATCCAGCGCACTCAAAGCATGTCTTGGGAGACATTTGAAACTATTTAATGACAAATACTTTCCAAAGTGTTAAATCATATGAAGGAAGTGGAGTTTATTAGGCTGGGCGAGAATAACATGGCGGTGTCCCAAAGACGAGGAAAAGTTTGCGAGAGTTATCCGGTTTTGCACCTCATTTGGTGGAGAATGAGGAACGTATGACGCGGGATGTTTCTTAGAGGTTTGAAACCCGGCGTCGTCGATATCTCATTTCTCATAAATTTTCTCTCTCTCGAGATGTTGTAAAGCGGGCTCAATTATTAGGCAAGATATACGAAAATCTACGGTCAACCGAGGGACCATAACCGAGATAATCTAGGAGATAACGGTCAACAAAACAACGATAACCAACGGAGAAAAAAAAAAGATTCGACAAAAATGGTAACCACTCTGGTGGTAATCATGGCCATGAAAATAGAAGAAGTGAGTCGGGAGGAGATTTTAAAAGAGGAGATTTAACAACGACCATGTGAAGACGGCAGCGTCTTGCGTGTGAACCGGTTACAAGGGAGGGAATGACCACCGGTCAGTATCTTATAAATGCGAGAAAAGAGGATATATCAATCTAAACCGCCTGACAGTTCAAGGTATGCTATAATTGTGGAAAGGAAGGACATATCGCTCGAGATTATGCGGTAGGGAAACCTAGTTCAATGAGGGACGGTGACTCAAAAGATCATCCCAAAAAAAGTCAAAAGTCAACGGTTCTGGAAGAAGCGTTTGTTATTCTTTGGTCAAAATGCGAGGAACCCAAACGAGGTGATCACGAATAAGCTATTTATAAATTCATGCGAAGTTTATACCTTACTTGATCTGGGTCTTTACCCATTCATTTATCTCTCTGCTTGTGCTCAACGTTTAAACTTGACTCATGAGAAATTAGACTTTGACCTATCGGGAATATTCGTTTGGTCGTGGAATATTAAATGCTTGTCGTCGAATATTATTATCTTGCAATGCCAGCGACCATGTGTGAGCCCCATAACTGAAAAAGCGATTGGAGGAAGAAAATGACAAGAATAATTTGTTTAAAAATAACAACGTAGTTATTCACAGATTATCTTGTTAAAATACTCGGTGGTTAAAATACGATGACACTGCAGTATTGCACCACCATTATTGATTCTTACGTAAGAAGGCACTTCTTCGATAATTGTTACGATAATTCTTGTTCGATATTTTATTTTATTGATTCAATAATTGTTGTGTTGATATTTTATATTCTTTGTTGTTTGAATAATTGTCACTAAACAGTAATTTTCATTATCGAAGCAATAATTCATATTATCTGAATAATATTATTGGATAATATTATTGACAATGTCTAGAAAGTTCTGTCTAAGGAGAGGTTTGGTCACCTAATTGCGTGCGATGAGGAGAAATTCTTATTGGAAAGCCCCTCTTTCTGGGAACCTACACAGTTGTCGATATTGTGATTACTGTAATATTATTCATGAATAATTAATTATTGATTTATATGATGAGGAAAATATTGATTTTATGTGGATATAGATGGAGAAAATTTTTAATGTGACAATTGTTGAAAATTAAAATTTTATCTTTTTTACGATAAAATAATCATATATTATTATATTTTTAATAATATAATAATGGTGATATTTTTACAATGAATGTGTGATATATGAGTATACGAGGAGAAAGAGTATTTTTATTGCAATAAATGTTTAAAACATGTTAAACATGTCGGTGGACCCCATTTCTTGGTTGAAATTTGATTATAAACTTGTAAAATCGTCTGGTTTATGAATTTTGGTCAATTTGCTTGAATTTGGAAAAACTTTCTTCTGCAAAGTTGTAGAGAATTGAATTTCCTATAATAACTTGCGAGATTTGAATTTTCTAACAAAAGGACTATTTATTGTGAATTATTGAAGTTCCGAAGCTCCGAAATAATTAATTTTTGAAAGTTTAAATTATTTTAAATTAGAAAAAGCGTTTTTTGTTGGTGTAATGTAAAATTTGGTTGGTGGGTGATGTTGGGCAAATGAAGTGTGAGTTGGAAATATATATATATATATATATATATATATATATATATATATATATATATATATATATATATATATATATATATATATATTATTAATTTATTAAATTTTCTACTTTGGTGTTCTAAGCATTTTCCTATAAATAGGGTGCTTAGGTTAGAATTGAAAATCACACCAGAAAATGAAGTTTTCTCTCTATATTATCGAGCGTATTCTTGTGAGTATTTTGAGTATACTTTGAGTATTGCTATACTCTGGTGCAAGTTCAAGTCTTAGCCTATATCCTGTTTTTGACTAAAAATCTTGTCTTTTCGAGGTAAGTGATATTATTTTTTTTTCGTAATGATATTATTTCTTCAATATCATTATGTTGAAGTATTGATCTAAACTTTTAATCAAATTTGGAACTTTTAGTGTAAAAGATTCTTATTCACGTATCTGACACTATTCACGAATCTGACACTATTCATCGAAAAATGAAAATTTTCCTTTTAAGTCCAAAATATCTATTACGGATACTAGCTTTGATTGTATCCATGTTTTGATCATTCTTGAATTTTACACCACTATGATTATTTTTGAGGTATTTTTGGACATGGATAAAACAAAGTACGAATCCTTAATCCTTAATCCTTAATCCTTGTCATTTTGTTTCCTTTGGATTCGTTTTTTTTAAAATATTTTCATCATCCTCGGTCTTAAATGATGATATTATTGAATATCTTTGGCTTTGTAGTGCAAAGATGAATGATTTCGATGAATATCTTTGGCGCGTAGTGCAAAGATGAACAAGTGTTTAGATGAACATGACCAATGATGAATATCTTTGGCTGTAGTGCAAAGATAAATATTTGATTCGGATATATATTGATTGATGTTACGGGGATAAAAGATGAGGCGATGAACTTTAAATTCATATATAGAAGATAGTAGTTTGCATTCTCTACTTAACTCTTCTAATGAATTATTATTTCATTAATGAATATTGATTTAAAACTTGTTGTCTATTGTATTCTATTAGATTTTTCCTGTTGAAGATTAACGATAATTTATTGTATATTATCTTAGTCATAATATTTTTTTCTTTGGGCTAGTTGAGTTGAGCTAACCTTTTCCTTTTTGTTTCATTTTTCTTTCGGGAGGCGAGAATGTAAGCGAGTCGAGTGGGGGTATGGAATGATGGTTATAGAGACTTGTTTAGTAGTCCTCACCATTTTGTAAAATAATGTATCAAAAAATGTGATGAGGATTTATTTGGGTATAGATATTGTCTAGAAGATAATATTTGTATTCAAACTCACAGTTTTACTATTGTAATAATAAAGTTGTAGTTGTTTCTGTATCATGTATTGACAACTCAGAATGGGTGATGTATACCTATTTTGGGGGCGTCACAGTAAATGTATGAGAAATGGAATATGTGACAAATTTAATTTTGACCTCTGGCCCCTTTCTCAGGTTTCTCCGATGAAATGTATTTTAAATATCGAATTGTAATAGAATTTCTCTCTCTCTCTCTCTCTCTCTCTCTCTATATATATATATATAGTCCGGTTCCAGTTCGGATGTCAGGATTTTAGTCCCGTCCGGATTTTTTTTTTTTGCTTTTTTTTTTAAAACAACTAAAAAAAAATAATTAATATTTTATGGAATTAAATTTTTTTCATAATATAGTGTTTTGGGCGTGATTTGGGTACGTATAATAAAACATGTATGTACAGTCTGTGAAGACTGTACCACCATTTTTTGGTATAGGTATTTAAATCACCCCCAAAACATTGTATTATGAAAAAATTTCAGTTCCATAAAATATTAAATAATTTTTTTTAGTTATTTTAAAAAAAAAGCAAAAAAAAATAAAAAAATTGGGGTCCGTTTTTCCGCTGTGTGTATATATATATATATATATAAGCAAGAATAATTTCTCAATTAAATTTATTAATTGTGCAATAAATATAATTAAAGTAACAATTATTTTATTCAAATTTTTCTCTTTGCACTTTCTCCTCTCTATTCTTTCTTCCCATTCTCTCATTTTCTTCCGGTCTATACATTTTCCTATGATAAAAGAAAAGAAACTACAGGTTTCCTAATTTCTCTCCTTAACATCTTCACTGTCAATTTTTAACTCTGACATTTGTAAATAAAATAATCGCGTTTCATGACGATTAGTATATTTTAATGTGATTCATTGATGACATTTTTATCATTTAATAAATAATAATTTTGTCATTTCATCACTTTATTGTTAAAAACTTTGTCGTTTTAGACCCAAACACAATCAAGATTAATTGATATTTTCCGAGTATTTGTTTCCCTTTTATAAAGTAGTGTAGCAAACTAGTTGATGAATTAGGAATGCCTTATTGGATAACTTCCTAGTGTTGCCTTCCACTAATTGGCTGCCATATGGGGCCAATCCACTTTGTTTCTATTCTCAGCAATCATCAATGGTAATCTATACATACACACGTATAGATAGGGCGAATAATTCATTAATTAAATGTATTTGCTATTAATTAAAAATAAATATATATTATTTTCATCGTTTAATATAAAAATTATTAATAGTAGCGGACTCGTCATCCCTACTAATAGTAACCTATTATTAGTAGCGAATGTAACCGTCATTCGCTACGTACTAATATATAGTAACGAATCTGAATTAATTTTTTCTATTGGTTCATATATTAAACGATAGAGATAGTACGTTTATTTTTTATATATAACAAATATATGGACGTATATATATTTAGAGAGAGCATGTGGTTGTTTTCATACACGGGACTTTCTATCAATTCTAGCATTTGTTCTTAATTTGTTTATTATTAATATAGGAGGGTTTTTGGACAGACGTAACTTTGTTAGGGTGTGGAGAGGCTTGATCCACATTGCCTGCCTATGCAAGCAGCCTCTCACTTTTGCTTCCTTTAACTACTGATTAAGAGATTATTCCATTTTCTATTCCTTTTGAATATTTGTTGTACCATCACTGCTTTTGTCTATTTTCTTCCTGTTCCTTTGTCCGTCTGCCATTTTTCTATGGTATATTGCATGTGCCTTTGCTTTTTGGGTATATGCCCCACTCCAAATTAATGTATTCCATCCTCTTTTACTCTTGACATTATTCTTTTACACAAAAGAGGAATTGTTCATGAATCTTTAGATCGATTGACTTATTCCTAATTGGTACAGAACTGATGTTACATATATTATTATTTGGCGTCTGAATTATGCAAGTTGAAACATAAAAATAATTTATTAGAGTTTGTAGTGGATACCATTTAGTGAATTTGCCCACCACACTAAAAAAATGATGCAGGTCGTAATTTGAGCTTGAAACTGCAATAATTTAAGCTCCGAATGGTACGTTTATAAGTTAAATACTCTGATTGTATATCTCTAGCAGAGGACGAAGAAATATTAGCTAGGAATAAACAGAAATTGACAGAATATATTTATCCAAATTGAGGGACTCTTGTTTAAGCAAAATGTTTTGTACGTACTACTAAACATTCAAACGTTAAAATTGGGAAAGTGTTTTTCTGGAAAGAAACGTGCATGATTAAAGTTCATCTTTTTGACATGCATGCATCTGCATCTGCATCTGCTTCTGCTTCTGCCTCTCCATGTTAAATATATTAAAGTAGTTTAAAATATAGAAAAGAGAGAAAAAGAAATCTTGCCAAAAACACAGATGAGATCTCTCATCACCAGGCAGTAGGGGGCGACAGTAGTTTGCCTCCTTGTGTGAGACATGTTTCAAGGTCTGGAAGATTTACGAAACAAAAAATAATTAATAAATAAATTAATTAATAAATGAGCTAGTGATCCTGTCCTGTCCCACTATCTTAGACCAAGCTTAGGGTCCTTCCCCCACCCCCCCCCCCCCACACCCCCCCACCCACCCACACCCACCCACCGAAAAATAAAGCTTTCAATCACATGCTATAAAGTTATCAAACAATTGACCCTATTGACAAACTTGTTCCTCTCTCACAAAAATGAGGAAAAGTAAATCTTGGCTACCTAATATAACTTGTAAATAAATTAATAATTAGTGGAGGGTAACTAGATTAATTTTTCATTATTATTGTAATACAAATTTATTTGTTCTTTACTAATTGTGAATTTATTTGTAAATTGTTAGTATGCACAGATTTATTTAATATTATTTATTCTTTTAATAAATAACCTTTTCCAATTTAAATAGAAGAAGATAACCTTCCTATTTCTCTCAAATCTTTTCAATGACTTTTATAATTGTAATATTGATACTATTTAAATCTGATTTGGCTTATCTTCGTTACACGTGCATTTCTTCTAATTCCATCCAATACACCAACTATTTGATCTTAATAATTTTGTTAGTAATGATCAAAATATGTTAATAGATAGTTGATGGTATTAAGATTGATCATACAAAAAATTAGAATCATAAAAAAATGTTTTCACCGGTAAATGTCTAAAAGAATTTTCATCCATTGAAATTTTGATTAAAAAATGCGGATTAGTTTTATTTTTGAAATAATTATGCTATTCAATATAATAAATTAGTTGATCGATATCGATTTCAATTATATTTTTTACAACTATAAAAATATGGTGTATTCGATAAAATTAGAGAAAAAGTGTAATGGAGGGGATCCAAATCCATTTAAATCAATTTGTACAAGTATATATTCACTCTATTTCAAAATTAAAAAATTCTTATTGCTCTTTTATAGCAACATGCATGCATAAGTTTTTAAAGTTATCGAAGTCAGAAAAGGAGATTTACTAATGATTCTAAGATATTCGCAATTAATCAGTGCAGTTTTGTTCCTTTACTTTATGTTATCCCTGTCAGGAATTGGGATTTACTCCAGAGTAGATTATGGGCAAATTCCCCAAGCACATTTGTTTATTGCATTCTTAATTAAGCAACTAAAGTGTTGAAAATGAGTGTTAATTAGTAATATATTAATCAAGTTGATGAATAGATTAAGATGATTAAACTTCACATCAGAGGCAGAAATCATCCGTCTAATCTTAATTTGATGTTAGTGCTCACCAACATTATTAATTTTCGAATTAAAACTAATGATTTAGGTCAAGCTTATCTTTAATAAACACTGTCTTGTCTTCTTTTTCATTTATTCAATAACAAGGATTGATTACTCTTCTGAATTAATTTCGTAGGCAGACCATCAATTTGTCTCCTTTGTCACACATGGTTGGTACGTTATAGTTGGAATAGTTAGTTATTTTTCTTTTCCTTTTGGATTAAGAAAGCTTATTTTAGTTTAAATTATGAAAATTGATATTTTTCACATGATTTTTTGATATTTTCACATGAAAACCGTCGTTATGAGTGACGATTTTTACTGTCGTTATACATCTATAACGACACTTTTCATATGAAAATATAAAAAATCATGTAGAAATATCAATTTCCTAAATTATATGCCAAACAGTTTCAAGGGCCAAGTATTAATTGTCAATGAGCCAAATCTTAATCTTGATCTGATTTGTTTCAGCACAATTTATTGGATCAAAGGTCCGGTTCATTTATTTCCTGATTTGATCCATTGAATTAATATTTCAAATGAGCCAAATCATGGATCAACTATTAATAGTTAAATGATTAACATGGTAAAATTAGGCTCACAGAACAATTTAATTGTTTAATTTTTTTATGGACAGAACTGCCCTTTATTAGTAAATATATGAGTGAAAACTTTACACAAACTTTTTATTCAATTGAATGACGATTCTTTGCACAAACTTTTGAGTTTAGTAGAAAATATTCCGATCCTTGGATTTTTTATTTTTCTAGTTTTTGACCATCTTACACCAAATATATATATATATATATATATAGGAGTTCCATCCACAGCAACTGGTTGTTGTGGAGCAACCATTTTTTGGCTTGTGAATTTTATTTTTTTTTGCTCCGGTCGAAATTTCACGGTAAAAAAGGAGTTCTTCCACAAAGAAACCGATTCTTAATGATGAAATCTATATATATATATATATATATATATATATATATATATATAGAGAGAGAGAGAGAGAGAGAGAGAGAGAGAATGAAATTGTTTGCCTTTTCAACTAACCCATGTTCTTGATAACTTTTTCACCTCAATTAAGATTATGGGGCGGTTTGAAATGTTTATGTTAGGATGTACTCTTTTTAATCGGTGTGTTTCATTGTCAAATTTTTGTTTTACAATCTAGTTTATTTCTTACTTTTATGAAAAGCAGATTATACTAACTTTTGATTACAAAGTGGAAGGGGTTTTGGCACAAGGATGAAAATCAAGGATTCTTGTGTTTGATTGCATTTTAATGGATCTTAACAACTCACATTGTAATACATCTTAACAGCCCACATTTTTGTATTAAAAAATTCTCTAAATAATTTAAACTAATATTTATATCTTAACTATTCAGATGACCTCTTAATACAAATATATGAACTCTTAAGAGTCATTAAGAGGTGCACTGTTAAGATGCAATCAAACACCACCAGTTCAGGCCCAAAAAGCTCTCTGTGGCATTTATAGTACTCCCTCCGTCCCAAGATAAAAATCATGTTGGACTTTTCACGCATATGAAGAAGATGAATAAAATGACAAAATTGCCCATAATAATGTCATTAAATATGGAGAGAGAATTAGAATAAAAAAAGTATGAGATATTTAATGATACGGGTATAATAGGAAAATATGTATAAAAATTTAGTTGTTAAAGGAAAATGGACATTTAACACGAGACTACCCAAAATACTCATTCCGTCCCAAATTAATTGCTCAGTTTTGACTTTTTAAAGTCAAATTGACTATTTTTAGAATTAATAATTAAGCATATATAAATATATTTCTAAAATTATAAAAATTAGGATTAGTAATAAAGTGTATATACTTTTTTTTGGTTATAATCTCTTCACCTATATTTTAGCAAAAATAATAAAAATATTAGTTTTAAAAATAGTCAATTTGATTTTAAAAAGTCAAAATTGAACAATTAATTTGGGACGGAGGGAATAGTAATAAGGACTTTTATCATGGGACGGAAGGAGTATGAAGGAGTATGAGTTAGTCTTGGTACACCATACTCATGTAAGACATGGAATGAGAAAAGAATGCATAATGTCGGACTATTTATAACTTAATTTGACCAACCAAACAAGAAGAACGTCACCTTCGAGTGAGTCTTATAATACAATTGGATCCATTAAAAAACATCAGAACACATGAGAATACGTTAAAAACCAAATTCAGCCTCCCAGTTCGGCTTCAATTTCTTGGAAGAAAGTTGTTCCTATCTATGGGTTTACACATTAACCAGGAAATTACCAGTTATGCTGCTATGCTAAGCCCTACCAAGGAAAGAAACAGGAAGGCCAGTAAAAACTAAACTGATCTTTGTGCTTTGCAATTTCTAGTCAGACAAAATTTGTTGAGGATAAGATAAACATGGATTTGGTGGAACTAAACGCGTTTTACGCTGTCAACAAATAATATCTTAATGCTTTATTTAAATCTTGAATTGATCAAACATAAAATAGTTCTCATATAATTGATCAGAGCTTGCTTACAGATAGATAGATAGGCTTTGTTTACTAACATATTCTTTGCCTGGTATGTAGGGAACTAACCTGGTCCTCTGCATCATTACACAAGAACATATTATATATGTTCCAAATAATTGACCTCTTCCTTAATTAGAAATCCAACCCTTGCTTAGCGCAAAATCAATGATAACTGTGACGATGATGATTATAATAATTAGAACTAATTCAAACAGCTTTGCCGCCTGCCTGCCAACCCCTTTAATACAGGCACGATAGCAGCCATTATAAACCCAATCAAGCATGTGCACATCACAATCACATAACTCTCAATTAGCAATGATAAGGATCAACCATGTGGCACTAAATTAATACCAAGTACATGTTCTCTCAGCAGTTTATTCCAAACTTGTTGGTGAAGCATAGGATAGGACAACCTACTTCCTGCCCCTTGATTGAATATATATTTGGTTTTTCATGTATAGTTCAAGTCAATATGTATGCAGATCCACAGCCAAAGATCTAATAACACTATAATTCATACACGCACTATATCACAGATGTAGATACACCTACTGTCTATATTTGCGAGTCAAAATTAACAAAATGAATTTTTTAAAAAAAAGAAAAAAGAGAGAATTAACGCAGTGATATTGCATGATTTTAATAGATAAAAGGTTTTTCAGACATTATGCCTAAAGGTAAATTTAAACTATATTGGCAATTTGAGTAATAACTGAAACTTGTCAGATGCTCGTCCTTTGTATGAGAACAGATAAAAGAATAAAAAGAAAAGCAAGCCGTGACAAAAATTTACATATGGTATATTTACACTTATTTCCTCCAATCACTTGTAAGTAACTGCCCGCATACCATTGTAAATCTTATTATATAGACAGAACTATGGAAAATATTATTGAAACAGGAAGGCTTACATACTATTCACATGTATCAAGTCAGCGAACACCTTAAAGCTGCAAGCTGTCTGTGGAAGTTTTTGGCTTCACGACATAAGGAAGTGTAATCTCTTCTGGGGTAGAGTTCGGAATCACCTCTTGGAATAGCACTTCAAAAGTGAGAGACTGATACAAACAAACCTCATCTTCCTTGCAGTAGTATACCTTCAGAACATGCCAAGGATACCAAATCGGTTACTGGCTTAAATTAGTAAATTCCAGTTGTGGAATCGATCTGAAGTTATGTTTTGCTTTAATCACTCATAATCTCTCTTCATTTCTCTTACACACTATTGCGAAACCAGAAAATACTGGTGCCTTTTAATATTACACGGAAGTTGGAACACACTCGAGTGAAATGTGACATTACCAATTATTAATAGTAAACCTTACTTCATTTTTATTTACTCATGGTTATACACATGTAGTTTATACCAATTAGATTGAAAAATGGGATTTGGAAGCACCAGTAGCGAATCTATCATCTTCCTTGATGGATTGAAGTGTTGCATCCGACTGTCACAGTTAATGGCAGCTAGAAACTACATAAATGAAGGGATAAGTGCTAAGACTGATTACCATTGATCAATAGGATTCCCCAGTAAATTTTTACTGTCAAAGTCTATTACTAGGATAAGCCTATAATAATGCCTAAGTCAAGCAAAAGGGATAATGGGTCATAGACTGAGCACTGGAAGGGAAAGTCCCGGCAACATAGTTAAGGTTCAAGGTTAAGGGTTTAGGGTTTACAAAGAAATAAGCCTCTTGGATGAAAAGGTCACCATTTCGAGCTTGCATGTAATATTTGGCCAATCGCTCCAACATCTATTTTAGAAAGCACATTGGTGCAATGCAAAGCCTCTGTAGGGTGTATTGGTGGTTCGTTAAAAAAGTAGGAGAATGCAATATTTCATGTAGTAGGATATGTAATTTGAAAGAACTTTAAAAACAAAGAAAGCATACCTTGCAGTTAATTTTCACTGTGGAAGCTGAAGGGGAGGATCTTTTAAAATGAAGCACGGCAGTTCCTTCTGCGTTGAGATTTTCATCTAAGGGGTCAATAATCGCTGCATCTTCTGGCTCAATCTCTACACTGTACTTGCTGTGTGCTTCCTACATTTAGAATCACAGTGTGTATTGGAAGCCAGAGCTTATAATGTATAAGTGAAATGCTGAAAGCCTAATGGATATAATATGGTAGTAAGAATGGTGAAAGAAAGGGAGAGAAACCATGAGAGAGAGAGAGAGAGAGAGAGAACCTTGGAGAAATGATACCCTTCAGGTACTGATATTTTAAGATACAAGTTACCCTCATTAGATGAACCACCATCAACTTTAATGGTCACTGTATCAACTGCAGATCGCCTTCTAAGACGCTTCAAAGACCTCGATTTTAGTGTAGGGGGCTGAACTCCTTTTAACTCTAGAGTGAGAAGTTCAGCCTCGTGCTTATTCAGGTCCAGATATCTTATCAAACTGTTGTTTGTATCAGCTATGAAAAGTTTCCCTGCATGACATCAAGGAATTATATCAATTTTCTGTTGTGTGTGTAGTGCCTGATTTTGTACTTCATTTACTGCATGATGAGTTAGTAATCTCTACTAGATCTTGGTAGTTCACACGATCGAGATTGTGAAAAGCTAGATGTGCTTAAGAAGAAAATAAACGTCTTTGACAAAATAGATGCAAGTGTAAGCTAAAGAACCGATTTAGGCTATTGAAGGAAAATAAGCATAGAGAAGGGCAGTGTTCTAAAAATCCCCGCCTAGGTCCGCCTAGGCGCTAGGCCCTTCCTTGGCACCCCGCCTAGGCGCTAGGCCCCCTGGTACCTCACCTAGGCCCAATGCGGCAAAAAAATTCCTCCAGAGATTTTTTATTTTTATAACTATCCAAACCAGATCTTGATATATTTATTTTTCTAATGATTTACCATATTCATAATATATGTAGCATATCATATCACAACAAAAAGTGAACAATATCAAGTCAAAATGGATAATTTTATTATAATTGTAATTTTTTGAACTTGTACTAACTTCAAATTATATAAATGATACATTTGTAATATTTAGTTTAATTCAATATAATTCTTAAATTTATGTTTAGTTTCTTAAGTTTTAATATAGAATTTAATTCTTGAAATTTTAAATTTTATTATTTAATAGCAATCTTGTTTATGAATAAAACTAATACGTTAAAAATATGTTTGAACTTTGAACAATTGCATATTTGTGTTTAAACTTTGACATTAACAATATGGATATGTGTTTGAACTTTAAACAAAATCCTTTATTATCTTTATTATAGATTGTTTTTCTTTATATTATTGTTTTGTTTGGATAAATGTAAGATAAAATATTAAAATTGGCTTAAAATAAAAAATCCCGTCTAGGCCCCGCTCAGGCCCTGCCTAGGCCCCCTCGGCCGCCCGCCTCCCGCCTCCCGCCTAGCGCCTTTTAGAACATTGGAGAAGGGAGAGTAGGGAATTTCCAACAATTACCATTATATTATGCCCAATTATATATACATATATACACACACACAAGAGAGAAGCTCTACATAAAAGAGAAACTCTAAAAGATGAGGAAATTTAAATCCTACTAAAACAAGGATTCTTGTAAAACTCAGAAATTAAACTAAAAAATTAAATTAGCCCATAGATTTACTTAAGGCAGAAACATCAGTTCACACACTATTTAAAACAAGATAGGTCATATAAATGAGTTACATAAATATATTATCTAAGTCTGATAAAAGCATCCTCTCAAGCATCAAATAGAAAATATTAGAAATGTGCGTTACCATTTCCTGCTTCAACAATTCCTGATGGCTCTGAAAGCTGCATAGACAATTGTGTAAGTATGAGAGATGGCATCTAAATACAATAGAATAAAATAAACAGTAGAATGGAAACATATAGGTGAATAAATACTTAAAAAGAGTATTTCTCCAGGTAGAATTGGTCCCAAATCTATGAGGCTGTTTGGATACACTTTCCTGAATTTGATCATTGCTTGTTTAAACCATAAATTGAACTTTGGATTTGCAGATTTGATCCACGTAATCAAAATTTGGAAAAACATGAAAAAGCACTTTCAGATTTTATTAATAAGTTTTGCAGTAGGGTAAATGACGCTAAAAACCAATCAAGTTTCACGTTCATTCAATCTATATTTAACAATCAACTAATTTTTTCACACTTTAAATGATAAACTCATGAGATAGATTCTGTTTCTCCTAGAAACATTATCATGAGTTGACCACGGTTGACGGTTAAAAAATACTTATTTGGCAAACTAATTAATTTCTAACACCACGAATAATGATATGCATACAAACATTTTGCATCCAGTGTCGGCATATGTCTCTTTTAACCTACCATCATGCTTCCACGCTTTATGGTCAATTCTGAATCTCATTCAAATGTTTAACATTCTTACAGAAGAAAAAACATTTTTCATAGTCTGGAATGATAGTCTGTCCCTTTGCTCTTGTTAATCCACGCTTTATGCATGTTTAAATTTTTTTGACTTCATGCAGACCGAAAAAACAAGACAATTGCAGAATAATGCAGATAAGAGAATAGAGTATGTGATTTTACCTGAGCTTCTAGGGCTGCTCCATCCTTGAAACCAGCTTTGCCAAGGCCTGCTAATGTACTCACGTTTCTACTAGCTGGATCCAACTTCTTGATCTGAAATTTGGCTACAAACTTCAGCATTCCATCCCAACTTTAGCCATTGGATACAGTTATAATGAATTCCGGAAGCAAGTTTATTTGTTCTGAATCACCAGTCGTTACAAAAGATTAACTAGTTAAAGAACGATACTAATAGACACACCCACCCACACACACACACACATAAAACCTATATAATTCTTTAATATCCCCATTCAAATGCGATAACTCCATTATGGGGAGACAAACTAAGGTTCATCCTAAAGCAGAAACAGAAAGAGGTGTAAATTACAATAACAAGTGCAATTTGCACCAAACAGAAGCAAACACCAACATAATGAAACAGAATGATGCTTAGTAATTATATATACCTAGTTGCATCGATTCACATATATTTTTCAACAAAATCTTCCTTTCCACTGTTCTCTTGTTATTATAAAGCTAATGGATTTTGTGTGTTGTTGATTTACAAAATGGCCTCTCACATTAAATTTAACATGTACTAGACAAAAATCAACTCTTTTTATGGAACTTTTTTTTTGTAGCAAATGGGACACTATTTTGAAGAGGCGGTACTAAAGTATGCTTTGATGCATGGTCATGATCAAAGTCAAGCAGCTATTAAGAAAATGCGAAGTTCGAATTGTCATGTTTCTCGTGCAACATTGTTCATTCGTTAAAATGTAACTCTATAAGCTACATTAAGAGTATAATCAGAAGCTTAAAAGGAGAGGATAGATGTAACACCCCAGTCCCACATCGAAAGATAGGGGAAAAATTTGTCTTCATATAAGGAAATAAGTTACTACCAATAGTACCTTCAAGTCATGACCTTTTAGGAGCCTGTAGTGGGTTAAGATGACCCAAGAAGATACTATTGGGCCAGTAGTTTGAGGCCTTATTTTGATGGATTTGATTCGATTCGGACTTGGGATTTGACCCAAGATTTGTTCCGGACTCGGGATTTGACCCGGGTTGTTTCATATGGTATCAAAGCCGACTCTCGAAAGCTCGGGTCGGGTCATCCGATCGGGTTGCCGGAGGTGGGGACACGAAGGCTGGTGGTATTATCCCACAATGGAGAGATGAAGGTCCGGAGGTGGGGACACGAAGCCAGCCGGTATTATCCCACAATGGCTAGAGAGGCAAAGATCTTTGGGCCGTGTGTGTGATCGGTTCTGACGGGGACGTCAGAAATTTAAGTGGGGGAGTTTGTAACACCCCAGTCCCACATCGAAAGATAGGGGAAAAATTTGTCTGCATATAAGGAAATAAGTTACTACCAATAGTACCTTCAAGTCATGACCTTTTGGGAGCCTGTGGTGGGTTAAGATGACCCAAGAAGATACTATTGGGCCAGTAGTTTGAGGCCTTATTGTGATGGATTTGATTCGATTCGGACTTGGGATTTGATCCAAGATTTGTTTCGGACTCTGGATTTGACCCGGGTTATTTCA
Source organism: Panax ginseng (assembly GCA_020205605.1). Taxonomy (NCBI): domain Eukaryota; kingdom Viridiplantae; phylum Streptophyta; class Magnoliopsida; order Apiales; family Araliaceae; genus Panax; species Panax ginseng. Next base: position 92,653,708 of record CM035141.1, on the reverse strand, counting down.
ATAGAAACCACCACAAATTTTTTTAAGGTGAAGGTAATGGCAAAAACTATGTCCTTATAGGCGAATGGAGCATGTTTAAACAGTACGCTTCAAATTGAAATCAGAAAGTACCTTGTGATTATAAGAATCTGCAAAATAAATTTGACCATCATTTCCACATACTACACCCAGGGGATGTTGAAGCAGCACTTCAGAGCCTATTCCGTCATGATCTCCAAACTGCAAAAGTTAATCCAAGTTAAACAAGTGTCAACCAGAATATATATTAATATATAACATACTAAGCATGGCTTTTCAAATTCATGAGACAGAATCAAAGACAGTAAACTACTTTAAAGATGAGTCGCATGTTTTGAATGGAAAAGAAATACCCGAAACAAATTGTCTGAGAAAACTGGATCACCTCCAGCTAATAATTTTGACCCTCCTGTTTTCAGATCAAGTGCTCGAATGGAGCTACTCTCACTATCAGCGATATATGCCTCCTTCAAATCTATGAAAGCATAACGAAGAGATACTCATGGCATTGCTGAGGTCACGCAGAACTTGCAATGGACTGAAAGATATGAAAACTATCAATTATTCCAATATAGTACCAGGCGATAACGAGATTCCGGAAGGTTGGGCAAATGATGTGCTTGAAGAGCTGTCTCAACAAAATTAAAAATCTAAACTTAGCAAGAGTGGCATTTGAACAAGAAATTAGAAAAAACAACACGAGCAAAAGTTTAGTCTCGTTGCAGAAAACTAGATGAACTGTAAGTGAACAATCAAGAATCTACAAGATTTTCTTGTTAGAAGTGCTTATAGTGAGTATGGATATTATCTATAAAAATCTAACAAAATATGCTGATCGTATTCTCCCTTTGTTTTTAAAGGAAACTGATGCGGCCAAAAACTGTAGAACCGAACTAGCTGTGTTGGAGATCTTAGAGTAGGGACAACCAAACCAGAGAAAGTTAGCAAAAAACCTAAAAGGCTCGCCGTGGGTGGACTCTTTGATGACTAAGTTAGAATTCGGATATAGAGGAAATGAAATAATAGATATGTAGAAGCTAAAATTGTGCGGGTAAACCAAGGGAGATATTTATAGGGACATCCCCCGGTGGAGTACCCTCCAAGGAAGGAGATTTAGTAGTTCAGTGAACCTAGGATTGTATCCCCCGGCCGTACTCAATCAGGAGTATGTTACTTGGTAGAGTCCGCATAGGATCCTTAGTTATCTAGAATCTTCTTTAACGTGTCCAAGGTAGTTAGGGTTTTTTGTCCACCACCAAGGGACCATAGCACCCTCTAGTAGATAGGGCCTTCAGGTGGTGTACACATGGAGATATCCTACAGGTGGATACTTGTACCCACATCAGTTGCCCTTACTCCTTTGTAACCTAAGAGGTTGGAAAGGAGTAAAAAGGAAATAGAGAATATGATTCGTAGGAGACTCTTGCTATTTGGAGATAATCCCGGAGATATTGACCAAAAATAATTTTTTGGAATATTCGTAAAATTTGTAGTACCATCATAATTATTTTATAAAATTTAAGAACCCACTCTGAAACATCATTGGAAATTCGGCATTCCCAAGCAGAGTAATATGCTCATGGAATGAGAGGTGATAATAAATTTTCACGAGCGAAAGAGTCTCCTTGGAGAATACTAGTGAGAAGGTCCTCTTTTGGTAAAATAATTTTTCCCTCCTTTTTTTTAACTTAAAAAGAGATACAGTACATGAATAAATTGAGCCGCCTAAGTAACCAGCTGGCCCAGTGGTATGAAGCACCCCTTGATAACTCGGGAGTCCCAAGTTCAATCCTTGGCAGCATGGAAAGTAGATTTTTTTTAATTAAAGGAACACCAACGTTAGCACACCAGCGCGCGCCCGCGCCCACGCCCACACCCAGGGGGGTCCACATAGGGATGTCGCGCTTGCCAAGCACGCTCCGCACCCAACCTGTCGCACGACTGTGCGCGCTTGTTCACGCCCACGTCCAGGGGGTTCCACCTAAAGGACATCGCGCGAGCCCAACAAGTCGCACGACTAGCAGGCTACGCGCCCGCTCGTGCCAGCGCCTTGCCTTGTTCACCCATGTATGGCTAGGGGGTTCGCATGACACCCCTTCCCAGGAGACATCCGCCTAGGGAAGGTCCATATAATAAATTTTTCTTTCAAATTGAAGGTATGCTTAGAGAGATCTAAACAAAGAGGTCGTGCGGGGGAGTTAACATATAGGCTATTCTAGACACCAAATTATATGAACAAAATCAAGCTCATTCCTCCTCCACACTGAGGTAATTAGGTGATATCATACCAATGACATCACATAGGGGGCATCACCCCTAGTGATGTCACTTTTAGATATTTTATCTTGGATGGAGAGGTAAATTACAACCACTCATTTTCACCCATCTTCAAGTAAATTTCTCTATAAAAGGGGAAGTTCTCTAGTAAATTCTACACTTTCAAAATTACATTGGGTGAGAATTCCACAGAGAGAGAATGGAGATATCTTTAGAGAGCTTAAGATCTTCATAATGTTTTTCATGTTCTAAAGAAGTTCTAAGGCGCTCTTGGCGTTTTTCGTCAAAGTTTTTCAAGATTCCATTCTTAGATCATTTTTTTCATCTTTCCAAAATGCTTGCCATGTCTTCCACAGTAAGCTTACTTTCACTTCCTCCTCACTTTTTTCATGATCAAGTAGGTAGCAATAATAATAATCTTCATTTATCTAATTTCCAAAAAATATCAAAGTACAAAATTATTAGGACAATAGCAATGTACCCACGGGGGTACCCCCTCAAACCCCCCACGAGTGGAGGAGGCCTTCCATGGCCTCTGAAGTCTATCGACCAATATAGTTGCTATGAGGCTTCTAGGATGTGTTCTAGTATCCTTTCAAACTCCCGTGTAGCCCAATCAGCGAAAAAGTACGAAGTACATTTCCCTGACTTTGAATGTTGCCCGGCCTATACCAATGATTGTGCATGTTATCGCACCAATGATCTTTGTGTCTCTAGGGGGCCTTCCTAGCAGGTGTACAATTTCCACTTGACCCCTTTATTATTGAAGTCTTAAATAGCTACCCAATTGAACATGAGGCATCCTAGGAGTCTACTCATCACTAGCAATAGTGTCATTAAAGGCAGCTCTAGCACTAGTGCCAGCCTTTGTAGCAGCATTTCTCCTCTTTGTCTCCTCTCCAATCACAATGCACTTCTCAGGGTCAACATTGGGATAAGACGATCTAACCTTCGAGCACTAGTCCCAAGCAGCTGTGAATATCTCATCTCAAGTAGAGATTAGCTTCTGCCTCCCATGAGTGTGACTTCTTGTATGCCTCTATGGCCAAGATATCAGACTTTTCCATCTGCTTGATGGCTTCATTCAACTGCCTCTTCAGGTTAGCAACGTCCTTTTCCAATCCCTTGTTTTCCTCCTTGGCTTCCTTGAAGCTCCTCTCTGTTGCTTTGGTCTTCTTGGAGTTCTTCGCCAACTTCTTCTTGGCATCCTCCAAGGCCCCTTCAAATTCTAGGATCTTGCTTTACAGCTCCACCTTTTCCCTTGCCCAATATTCTGAGTGCTAACATAACTAGGAGGTGAAAACAAGGTTCTGTAAAGAAGAGGGTGCACCATTAGTTTCTAAGAGATATTTTAAAGGAAGATGAAGAACAAAAATAAAAAGTGGCTACCTTCATAAATTTTTGGCCCACTAGTTAGCTAATCTTCTCATCACTCTTGTTTTGCATTGCTCCCATTGATTGAAGTTGCGACACGATACAACTTCTCCTTAGAAGTCTTGGGGTCACAAATATCCCAAGGGGCAATGTGCCTTCTTTCCCTTCTCTACATTGACAACCTTAGTAGAGGAGGGGCTTCCACTGGCCCCCTTGGAGGGGGACTCATCATGGAGGTGCAAGGGGCGATTCTTCAGGTGACTACTATCTTGTGAAATCTCAATCTTTTCATTGCCCTCATCTCCAACAACACCCATCTCTCTTGCCTCCTCAACGTCGATTATGCCCATCCATAATGACTTGAGAGAAGTGAATTGGGTAACTATTCAAGACTTCACGGCCTAAATATACTTGTGCTCTCACGGCCTAAATATACTTATGTGCTCTAGTCATTTTATCATTGGACTTAGGTGGTGTTTGATAAAACTAAGTGTTAAAGATCTAAACAGTTTAGACATCTGAATGAAAAAATATTGTTTGATAATTAATTTTTCCAAAATGTCTGAATAACAGTATTTTACCATTTTAACCCTCTGAATAGTTTAAGCAAAACCTGTTTGATAATAAGAAAGGTCTGAATAATATTTTAAATACATATTTATAATATTTTGACCACAATATGATTTAAAAAAATGTATCATGTTCAATGAAAACATCAACATAGCATAATAATTCAACCATAGCATTAGAAAATGTGTAAACAATAAAGAAAAAATATTTAAATAGTTTGAACAATAAAGAACAAATTAGGAAGGAAGTAGTATCCAACAACTATAACATAGCAAAGGCCTATGCACACACAATGTATTACAGAAAAGAAAAGGAAACCTGAGATCCTCTCATAAACACTACGTTTATACAGAAAAAACTCAAGAGAAAACCAACATTATAATCCTATAGGAAATGCACCCTAATTCTTGCAAAAATAATTAAGAAAACAATGGGAACTAGTAAGCTTAATTAATGGTTCACTATTCATGTAATCGATCGACAAGAATTCTGATTATACACATTGTCTTAAAATGTTGTAAAAGTTCTTTCCGTCTGGCATTAGTCACTCAATTTCATTATATAAATCCTTTTTTCCTTGAGAATGAATTTAAAAATACGATAATAATAATATTAAAAAAAATATTTAGAACTTTATGTTATATAAGTACTTGGTTTATATATGTTGAAGAATAAGGTTTTAATTATAGTATTATGTATTTCAGATTCAGCTTGAACATATACTTAATAAAAAGAAGATAAGTATAGTATAACACTCGTGTGAATTTAGTCATGGTGTCCATTTAATTCGTAATTATCCCAAAAAATAAATAAATTATGATCAATTCCTGTTCTGTTTCGTGAAATTATTATCACACTAGATATATAAGGCTTTGTTCTTATGAATTATGGCGGCAAAACTAATGAAATACCCACGGTAGTTGACACGTTTTACTGATTACACCATTGAACTTTTAATTTTTCAAATTACCACACTAGTTAGCTAATCTTCTCATCACTCAATTTCAAAATATTAATTAGTTTAATAGAGCAATGCAAAACAAGAAAGTGATGAGAAGATTAGCTAACTAGTGGGGTAATTTGAAAAATTAAAAGTTCAATGGTGTAATCAGTAAAACATGTCAACTATAGTGGGTAATTCATTAGTTTTGTCGATAAAAAATTAACGTCCGTTTATTTTTTTTAACGGAATTACTCAATTTCAAAATAATAATTAGTTTAGTGGGATAATTTGAAAAATTAAAAGTTTAATGGTGTAATCAGTAAAACGTGTCAACTACAGTGAGTATTTCATTAGTTTTGCCGAATTATGGCTAATACCCAATATATAAGCAGCAACCGGATATAAAAACCAGCAGTTTCGAATCTCTCTGGTAACTTCACATAACAAACACACTGCCAAATAAATAATATAACAAAAAAATGCAGAAATTCTGGTCCTAGCAATTAATCAAAGAGCAAAGGAGATGTAGCATAGCATAAAAGAAAGAAAAATGTTTTTCATTGAAATTCTACTGTTTGTTTTGTCTTTATTTTTACATTATCTTTGAAGGTTTACTGGTTAGCTACCACAAAAGACGTCAGAATATGAACAAGGCTAGATACAAGGGTTGCGACCTTGCCCTATACATAATTACAGGAAACGGAGACTACTTAGTTGAAGGATGTCAAATAAAATGCACTGGAAGAATACCCAAAGCAGTGAAGGAGATTTGAAAAAAAAGGTTTGAAATCACAAAAAAATTACAGTAATCACTAATAGAGCAATAATGAACAATAGATGAAGAAGATTAATAAGAACAAATCAAGCAATAACAAACAATAGATGAAGAAGGGAGAGAAGATTTACCAGCGAAGGAAGAGTGAAGATTTGAGAGGGAGCAACAGACAGGAGCGGCAAAGTGAAGGAAGAGGAAGAAATCAGTAGGTTTAAATTGTATTAGAGATAAAGGAAGGATTTTGTAATATTGTTGAGGTTATTTTTGTCCAAAAAAACATAAACTCGCTCAAATGTGGTTCTGAATGGTTTAGCATTATTTTTGAATCTTATCGATTAAAAGACATAAAAAAATTTACCAAACAAGTTGTGCCTCTGACAAAATCAGGCACAACTATTAAGAGCCTTTAAGACAAACAAACACCACCTTAGAACTGGTTTACAGCTTTATCCGATATGGGTTATGATTGTGAAATAATATGCCCCACAATATTATTATATTTAAACCTTATATCTTTATATATATGTATATATTTTGGTGTATTTAATTGTAATATTTTGATATATATTAAAAATAATAATAATAATTTTTAAATATATTTTTGGTACCACTTAAAATCTATCCCTCTAAAAAATTGTATTTAGTATTGTTGATTGTAAACTATGAATATAATTGTGAGTTATTTTTCTATGTTTAATGTATTTTTTGATGTACAAAATATACATATAATTATACATGTATAAATTGCTTATTGTAAACGACTAATTGCCTTGCGGACGACTAGGTGGGCGCTTTATCGCTTAAGCACTTAGTCACCCGGCCACCAACTTGCGTCGCCTTAGCGCCTTGACATCTATGGAGCATAAACAGGCGTGGGCGGACATGCAACAGGTTGAGCGTGCAATGTGTTGGGCGCGCGACGTCCCCATTCGGATCCCCTGGGTATGGGCGTGCGACAGGTGCATGCTACTATCAAGGACTAAACTTGGGAATCCCCCAGGTTATCAAGGGGCGCTTCATACCGCTAGGTTGCTTGTTACTTAGGCAGCCCAATTTATTCATGTACTGTATCTCCTTTTTAAAATCATATTCTCCATTTTCTTACTCCTTTCCAACCTCTTATGTTACAAAGGAAAGGAGTATGGGACAACTGATGTAAGTAAAAATATCCACATGTATGACGTCTCTACGTGTACACCACCCGAAGGTCCTATCTACTAGAGGGGTACTATGGTCCCTTAGTGGGGGAACAAAAACTTTAACCGCCTTGAACACCTAGAGAATTCTAGATAACTAAAGATCCTATGCCGACTCTACCGAGTAACATACTCCTAATTGAGTACTACCGGGGATATAATCCTAAGTTGACTGAACTATTAAATCTCCTTTCTTTGTGGGTACTCCACCAGGAGGACGTCCCGATAAATATCCCCCTCAGTTCACCCATCAAGGTACGCAAATTTTTAGCCTCTACATAGCTATTATTTGCTTTCATCTATATCCGAGTTCTAACTTAGGCATCCGAGGGTCCACCAAGGAAAACCCTTGCAACCCTTGCAGATCTTTTAGGTGTTTTGATAACTTTCTCAGGTGTGGTGTCCCTACTCAAATATCTCCAACACAGCTGGTTCGGTTCTATAGTTTTTGGCCGCATCAGATTAGCCATGTAATCTTCTTTGGCTCTTGGAAAATCATGGGCACGGCCAAGGACTTCCTGGAAGGTCTTGGAGTTGTTCCTCATGAAAGCGCGGAAGGTAGTCTCTAAGGGTCTCCCCCTTCTTCTACTTCACTAATATGAGAGAGGCGGAGCTCTTGTGGATCTTATGGCTACTAACGAAGTTGCTACAAACTTTCGGCGGAACTCCTTAAATTTGTCTATGTAGTTTCGAGGTAGGCGATTGTACGACTCCCTTACTGAGCCATCTAGGGTTGTGGCAAATGCCATGCACAAGATTTCAGCCTCCACAACTAGGAGATTTATCATGGTGATAAAGGAATGGACGTGATCAAAAGGATTAGTAGTCCCATTGTACATCCTGAGTTGGGGCATATGAAACCTCCTTGGAAGTGGGACGTCTCTTACCCGTTGAGTGAGTGAGGGGTGTAGCACTGATGTCTAGGAGGTACTTTTCGCCTAACTTGGTTCCCATAATCTCTTCATACTTGCATTTAATATCGTCCAACCTTCGATTAAGTCTTGTACTCATGTTCCCCCTACTTTGACTCGAGACAGATGGAGAACGACGACCCCTGGTGGACCTTGACCTTTGACCAGAGGTTGCCCCTCTCGATGCCCCCAGAAGTGATGTCTTTCCTTAGGGGGAGAGGAGTCACCACTAATGACTATTGTCTTGGACTTTTGCCCAGAATTGGCTTTGGAACCTACTCCTTGTCCTTGACCAACTTTATTTGTGCCTTTGCGACCATATCATATCAACGAGCTTCTTCTCAAGGATATCTCAATCTTAGCCTTAAGATAAGTTGGATCGTTCACATTGAACTCCATCTCAGAAGGGACTTAGTTTGACGAAGTACTTTGTCCGCCTTCTTAATTATGAGTAGTCGCTCTTGGAGGCACCTGATTCTGAGTCGTGGATCTTGGAGGAGCCTGGTGGTGAATTGTGGCTCCTGGAAATGGATCTGGTGGAGATCCCTTCTTTGGAACTGGGTGGGGTTAAGGAGTGGGCTGGTGGCTTCAAGTCCACCGGGTTGTTTGGGATGAGTACCTGTAACCTTACTGGCGGTCTTCTTTAGAGGCATCTTGAGAGGTGATTTTTCGCAAGTATGGTTATTGTTCTAGCTGCATTGGAGATCTTTGAATAAGGACAACTATACCTGAGAAAGTTAGCAAAACGCCTAAAAGGCCTACGTTTGGACGGACCCTCCGACACCTAAGTTAGAACTCTGGAAGCCAATAATATCAATGTAGAAGCTAAAATTGTGCTACCTTGATGGGTGAACCGAGGGGCGCATTTATAAGGACGTCCCCCCAGTGGAGTACCCTCCAAGGAAGAAGATTCAATAGTTGAGTCAACTTAGAATTGTATCCCTGATAGTACTCAATCAGGAGTATATTACTTGGTAGAGTCCGCATAAGATCCTTAAGTATCTAGAATCCTCCAGAAGGTGTCTAAAGCGGTTAGGGTTTCTGTCCCTTGCCAAGGGACCATAGTATCCCTCTAGTAGATAGGGCCTTCGGGGGGCGTAAACGTGGAGATGTCCTACATGTGTATATTTTTACCCAAAACCAAGCATAAATAAGAAATATACAGTAAAAAGATACAGAATCGAAGGTACAAGCTGTAAGTCCCATTGAAAGTTAAGATCCCTTACGACAACATAGGCTGAAAGTTAAGATCCCTTGCGACAACATAGGCTTTAGCCAGAGTTTATGAAATATGAGGAACTTACCAATATATATGTATTTATGCATCTGCCATTGATCGAAAATAGCATTACCAAACTCAGATTGCTTCCAAGAGGGTTAAATAATGGCAACGTAAATATAACATATAATAAATCATCCCTCCTAAATCCCCACAAGTAAAATTGTGCAAGATATAATAACAACCAACCGCAACCACCACCACCACCCACAAATCCAGATCTACAATTCCCAATATCTATCACCACCCATCCACCAAAAACTCGACAACTACCAACTCGAAAACACCACACCCCTGCAAATCCACTTTGCTCTAATCACCAACTCCACCACCACTTTAGTTGTCATATCCACCATCTCCGCCACATAAACCATCACAACCAGATCAAAAAATTGAAGGTCCAATTATAGGGTTCTCCAACCGCCTTTTCAAAATACTTTAACCATGGGAAAATTGAGGCATCCTGACCTCTGAAGCTCCTGTAATAAGATTTAATAGTAAACCCAACGCAAAGACTCCTCGCCACAATTGAACTAATTGAACTCTCCTACAACACCAAAAAAAGCTCCAACTCCCAATCTTTTAGCTGCCTCCTAAAAATAAGTTTCCATAATATCTTACCACCCACTGTCCAAGCATAGTCAGCAATCATTGCATCCAATCCATAGCTAACAAGAACAAGTTTGGCGCAGACCCCCATCACATCCTTCCAAAACCGGATAAGGTTCCCATTGCCTACCACAGAGAAGGTGCAACCCACAAACTCATCCCAACCTCCAAAAATTCATTCCCAAAAGCCATCCCCAAAGGGCGTTTTGGTTTATTTGTGATCCATCCTCTGCTCCAGCCCAAAACTACTTGACCACCCTTTTTGTCAGATTATCCTCCTCTGAGGCGAACCTCCACAATGATTTGCCCGGAATGCTATATTAAATAGAGTAAAATACACTGACACCCCATGTAGATAATCATAATAACACTCACCACCCTTCTAGTTTTTCAAGCAACAGTCAGTACCCCTCTAGTCTATAATATGTAACATTCACTACCCCTAGTGTGGTTGACCAACTAATATTTAAAAATATTTTTAATATAATGTCTAATACACAAGTTATAATGTTTAATTTTTTCACTAAATAAATTTGTATATCATAATTTTTACTTTACTTGATCTAATTAATTAAATTATGAAATTGTGCAATAAATAACATAAAAGTCAAAAATAATAAATATTCATTTTATCAAGAAAATAAAATCGATAATTTTTACTAATTAAATTTCTCAAATATTAAAATTTACGTGATATATATTCAAATATATTTTTTGTAATTAAAAAGTATAATGTTAATACCAATAAAATTACAAATTAACGAATAAAATAAATAATTTTTCCAAATATTAAAATTTACGTAAAACAAACTTATTATTACAATTTAAACGAATCTTATTACTCATATAAAAAAAGTATTAAAAATTATATTAATTATTTTTCTCATATATTAAATTAAACATAAGTCACACTTAAACATAATTATTTACAATAAAAATGACAAATGTTGTTACTAAAAAAAAAAAAAAAATATATTAAAAGAATTTTTTCTTACAAGATAGAGGTAGTAATAAATATAATTATATTTTTTATTTAACATTGCATAAAAAACAACGCCAACCGTATACTAAAACAATGTAATCAAAATCATAAACATCCCAATTTTTATATATACTCAATAAAAGTTTAACATATAAAAATTATAATATAAAACTAAAAATTCAAATAATATTTTTTGTTGTTAAGCACCAAAAACTAAACTACCAATATACTCAATCACTCTAATTAGAATAGCTTCATTAATAATTTAATTTAAAAATTTTAATATTTGTATCACTTATCCAAAAATGTGTTAATTAAACTAAATTAGTTTTTTATAAGTTACCAACAATTTAAATGAGATAGTTTTAATTACAAATAAAACTATAATTAAAATGTATTGTATTAAAAAAAGGATATATTAAACACACACACACACACACACACATATATATATATATATATATATATATATATATTATTTAGTAATTGAAATTTGATAAAATACAAGGGTAAATATGTAACTTTATCTATTTAGTCAACCCTAAAAACTTGCAGGGGTACTAACTGTTACTTAAGAAACTAGAGGGGAGGTAAGTGTTATTATGATTATCTAGAGGGGGTGTCACTGTATTTTACTCTATTAAATAACCCAAAGTCCTTCAACCTTAAATCCTCAATCCTTGAGGGCACGAACTTTCCCTCCATTCACTTAATGGTATTTACCCCCTCATCGTGCCTCCTGTACAAAAAATCTAGAACAAGTTTCTCCAACCGCCTCCCAAATGACTCGGGAAGCTGCATTAGGGACAAGAAATAAGAAGGCTTGCAAGAATACTCTTGATCAAAACAATTCTCCCACCTTTTGACAGATAACTGCCATTCCACTCTGCAAGTCTCCTTTCAGACCTTCCAATATATCCTAGAAAACCTTAGATTTATGTTTTGCTTCCAACAGTAGACCCAAGTATTATGTAGGCAAGGAATCTACCCTACAACCATACTTCGATACCAAAGAGCTCGGATTCTCTACTTACTTTATTGGAATTCCTCATTGCCTTTGGTGGGTTATTTGGAGGGAACGGAATTGTAGATGCTTTGAGGCTAAGGAGCAACCTATTGTGCATAAAAAATTCTTAGTCTAACCTGCTTTTCATTGGGCAAATGAGATGTATCCAGGTCCAACAATCGCTTTTATTGATTTTTTATTGTAGTTTAGCCTAAGGACATGATGTAATTAGTGTCTTGGTGGCACAGACGTGCCTATTAACTTTTAGCTCTGGTTGTACATGGGTAATACCCCTTTGGTGCCTCTTTAAATATACTTTTATTACTTCTAAAAAAAATGAAAAAATGAATCACATCAATTATAAAATTTGCATATATTGACTTTAAAAAGTCAAAATTGGCCTTGTATCTCGAAAATGAGTAATTAAAATTGACCTCCTATTCCACAAAAGACATATCCTAAATCTTTAAAGTGGTACAGCAACTCGATCTTCATAGAAACTATACCACTAATGAAACTAGATCGTTAGGATGCAATATTTAAATGCATATTTCTGCTTTAGGATATATCTTATCAAAAACGCTGCTATTATCAAACAAGTTCTCTTCAAGCACTTAAAAGAGAAAAGGCTATTACACATGGAGAAAACTCACTGAAATATAAGTATCACTAACTCCTTCCCAGATTGAATGTCTGCTAAACAGGCACACTTTAGTAATCGAGCATTGACCAAGTTGTTCCCTTTTATATCTCTTTTAAATGTGTGCGCAAAGGGCAATAGTATGGGGGAGTTGGCGAGTTTTTATCTCTAATCCTTAAAAAGGGGAGTATGGACCATCTAAATTATAGTTGCATGAGATTTGTATAGAAACATGTACACAAAAGGAAAGCATGCATGTTATTAGTGACAGAGTGAGTACTACAGTATCAAAAATATCTCAGTATATGAATTTTCAGAGACATTTTTTCTATATCACGAAGAAACTAGTAAGTATGATTATGGAGAGAAAACATGTTATATAAGTACAGCTCACGTACTCTTGTTCTCTTTATCTTTGGAATTTTACCACAATTACCTTGAACCATTCAAGTTTCTTTCATAACCATCACCACTAAAAGCTTTTGTAACTCCATCTAATGTATTGTGTTCCCAAATCTGATGCTGGCCAGCCATTGCAATGTAAACAATTTCACTATCTGGCTCAAAGCAGAGATCCCAAGGAGAGTTGAGGAGCTGAAAAATCAAAAGAAATTTCATTTCAAAAGGTCACTTATCCCATGACTTTGCAACACAATTGATTCTCTATCATGATGATACTATGCACCACCCCATATAAACATATTGACATTCCATAACACATGCACCAGTTTCATCTAAAAAATGTAAACAAACATGTTTCCGAAAATTGAATGAATCCTCGTCATGCCTGGGTGGTTCCTTTTCCTCCGCCTTTGTAGTCAGAACCTTTGGTTCCATTTCCAGCAAGAGTTTCCACCATCTCATTAACAAAATCAATCACCCTGCAAAGGTAAAAAGTTTAATCAACTGCGATGAACCTAAAACTTTTCAATTTATATAAGTTGGAGAAAATGTGATAAAATACAATCAAGAAGTGAATGTGAATCCTTTATATCTTACAGAAACAAGGAATAGAGTGGCGCAATTGAAAAGGGATGGACGCTAATCAATGTCGTTGCCCTTTGTTAAACATGTGCACTCTTTTGCAAGTTCTCATGAATATATATTATATATAGGGAAAAAGGAATCTAAGGAATGCCTTAGTGAGCTTGGCGACAAATCACTTTAAAAATGATATTTTTTATGTTTTCTTTCAAATCCAACCATATAGATGATGAAAACATGAAGGAAAAAAAACAAAAAGAAGAAGAAAAAGAGAATGACTTGTAATATTAATAAATATAACGTTGTCAGTTAATTCTGGAACTACCACTACCTCAAAGCATGGTTTTCAGTATCCGCAACATACAGGAGGTCTTTCTTTGGGTTATATGCCAGACCCTAGATAAAAAAAATACATCAAATAATGAGTTCAAAGAACAAAAGTTACAAAGAAACATTGGATGCTCAAAACATAAGAAAATACTTTGAGGCTTGAAGTTAGATATATTTGACAGATGACAAGTATAGAGGATTAGCTGCAATCTTTACCTGTGGGCGATTGAAGGTGGCCTCACTAAAATTACCATCTTGAAAACCCTCCACTCCTGTACTCCCTACTTGGACTAGAAAATTTCCATCCAGGTCAGTTACCACCTATAATCCACATCAGGTATTTTCCGTCAAAGAAGATTCAGACACACATACAAATATTTCAAATTACAAAGTTGTATAAAGGTTCAAAAAAAACTGGCATAGACTCGAAGTTATCGGCCACTGTAAGCAACTCATTTCAAAACAGAGGTTGAATCTGTGGATAGCCTTCTCATATAATTGAATTGAAGGTTAGTTTATACAAAATGACGTTTTCCAAGCACCAACTTTCCGTTCATTTTCTTGCAGTGTTCGCAGTCATATATGTTTTAGTTATGCAACAGATAAATGTAAAATGAGCAAGTTATTGAGCATATTAGTAACCTAGGTACTAGTAGAAAAATTATTATAAGATATGTTACTATTGTTGAGCTTATAACAACCATAAGGGCAAACTGCAAAATGTCCCCTCAAGTTTCATCAAATTTGCAATATAGACGCTAAAGTTTCAATTTTTGCAACTCATAGCCAAAGTTACATTTTTTTTGCAAGACTATCCCTTCTAACTAGATTTTGTTAAAATAAGTCAATATTTTGCATATCATGTGGGTGTTTAATTGGCAAAATAGTCAGCTTGTACACTAAAATATATTTCAATTTTTGACAGTGGCTTAAGTTGCAATTTTAGTGTACAAAATGAGTATTTAGCTCCTTAACACTCGCATAATATCCACATGATTGACCTATTTTTACCAAAATTGTTCAGACTGGAAAAATTAGCAAAAACTTGCAACTTTATCTATGACATTGCAAAAAATTGAAACTTTAGCGCCTATATTGGAAATCAGATGAAACTTTAGGGCACAGTTTTGCAGTTTTCCATAACCATAAGCTAGCTATAATAAAATCCTGGTAATGTTTACACTATTTACAATATCTCTGTTTCCATCCACTATAAAAGTTTTCCTTAATTATTTTTTTGTGACGATATGACTCCAGTTTATTATTCTACACATGTACAACGATCTCCACAATACATTATCTATCCCTTAAGATCCAAATACTCCCTTCGTTCCAAAATATAAGATCAAGTTAGACTTTGTTCAGTCAATTTGAGACATTTCCAAATTCCAAATAAATCGATAAACAAAGATTTATTGTTTTTCAAACTTTAAATGTATTACGTCACTTTTGAACTTAAGAATGTTTCAAATTGACTTCAGAAATCAAACTTGATCCTATATATTGGAATGGAGAGAGTATGTTTTCTCTTTGGGTATGATACTACCCGGACCTCTACAAGCATCCAACCAATCTCTAAACTACTCACCCCTGTATAAGAGTTATGCTTTAGGTGATCCTGAAAAACACGTGTCTGGCCCCTTGAAATGGGTGAGAATCTATCACGTGTTATCTCCCTTCAACGATCTAAATTCAGATCATTTTCGATATGAGATGAACTTTGCACAGACTTAAACTATTTCCTTGATATTAGTGTCAGTTTTTACTCCGATGGTTGGATAAGAGCACAATTCTACGTTCAGATACAAACATGTTTCAGTTCATGCCTTCAAAAAGTATAAAATATTTAAAGCCTTATTAACATTTTTCATCATTACCTAATAAAATGGACTTGTACTTTACTTAACACATCAGTAATTTGTATCCCTAACTAGTTAGTTTAGGCTGAAAATAAATTTCATTTGTAAACGTAAAGGAGAAAGGCAAGAGAATGAAAATGAAATACATATGTAAACATGAAGTAGAAAGGCAAGAGAAAAAGATAGAGATAAAACAAATACCTAAGGACTTAAAATTGTAATAATTTAAACTAAAAGAATAGAAGGGAAAGGTTAGAAATAGAATAACAACAAATCCCCATACAGTCATACACACCCCCACATACATTTAGAGAGAGAGAGATTAAATGCTAAAACAAAAACAAAAAAGGAAAATAATGACAAAACAAAATATAAATTTTAAAAAATATGGACTTATCAATTGCATATTCCACGAACAAAAACTTCTTGTTAACGTAGGGTATTGCATAACAAGTAGTAATCAAACTTTTCATTTTCATGGAGTATCAAGTTCTTTGATCTAAAAACGGAGATATAGTAGGCAATCAAAGTGTGTTGACTATGTGCATGTCTTTCTTGTGTTGTGTGTGTGGGGTCTCGGTATAAATGTGGAGGTGAGAGAGAGAGAGAAAAAGGGCATGTGTTTGTCTATGTGCATGCATGTGTGTGTAAGCGAGAGAGGGAGGGAGGGAGAACTTACAACTCTGTTATGATTACTGTCTGAAATGAACAGTCGGTTGTTGAATACATCAACTGCCAGTTTACCAGGAAACTTCAAAGGGGATGCCAGTAAGCGGGGATCATTATCCTTCTCCAAACTCAAGGGAATTGGTGTATTACTCAACATTTTCTTTTCACCATAAAACAAAAGAGCAGCCTCCACTAAATTGTCAAGATCCTATTTGGGGGCCAGAGGAGTAAAAACAACCATTATGTAAACTCTATATATTGTATATCAACCACATGCTAAGGAAGATATTCAATAATAACTAAAACCAAATAAACATTAGTAAATTGCAGAAAGATATTCACAACCATCAGAATGCATAAAAACTTATTAGATTATCGCTAAAACAGTTGATTCAACATAACTAAAATGTGTTTAGTCTCATCCACATTGCCTGTGGCAATGTGTTTACAAAATAAATAAAATATAAAATAATGAATTTGATAAAATTGTTCATATGATATTGAAAAGCAGGATGTCTAATAATATATGGGCTCCATATTAACCCAATAAATCCTACACATGCTTGTAGGACTGCATAATACAGATA
Source organism: Panax ginseng (assembly GCA_020205605.1). Classification (NCBI taxonomy): domain Eukaryota; kingdom Viridiplantae; phylum Streptophyta; class Magnoliopsida; order Apiales; family Araliaceae; genus Panax; species Panax ginseng. The sequence goes on along the minus strand of CM035141.1, from coordinate 92,636,699 downwards.
CTCTAATGATTTGTGCACCTCCAGGCTCCAGCCCCAAGAGGAATACTCAACAAGTTACCACAAGTCACCCAGGCACCACTTATAACCAAGATGCTACCTAGTGAAAGAAATGTAGAATCTCGAGGGATCCACCTAGTTCATACATTACTTTAATGCCAGATAAATCCATTGACACAAGGATCAGTTCGCATTCCTTCAGATTATTGAAAAGTTATTACTGAAAGTAGATTATGAAAAAGTGATTACGCAAAACTCAGGTTCCTGTTTGGGTGTATTTTTCTGAAAGTTCTTTTACGGTCTCTGACAAATTTAAAAATAAATGTGATTATTAAATGATTTCTGTTGAATTTTCCCTAATCTACGATAAATGTGATGTGCGTTCAACATCACATTGTTAAGAAGACTAAATTATATAACATTCATAATATCATGCATATACTAAATTTAAAGGGTTGCCAGAACTCACGTGGGTGAGAAAGGGATGACGAAAGGGTGGTTGTTGGAATAAAGCATTAGTTTTTAATGCAGAATATGGAAATATTAGATTCAGGAAAAGAGTGAGGTTATAATAACCCGAGCCCAGACTGAGCCCGAACCCACTATCCTAATAGCACATGGGTCCTCCTGGCCTACTACAAGATGGGTACTAGTGGGCTACCACAAGCACGTGGGACAGGGGGATTTAAAAATTCACAATCCCCCCACTTGAATCCTTAATGTCCTCATTAGGGTCCACACATTCCTTCTGATCAACCTCTATAGTGGAAGATTATAGAGATGGCTTCCGTGCATAGGGCGTCATTTTTTGCCTTGCTTTCAGCCTTAAGGATTGGCATGTGTTCCTTCATTAGGATTTCATTTGTTTCTTTTACATTATAACATACTCCCTCCATTCCAAATTATAAGATCAATATTGACTTTCTAAAAGTCAATTCAAACTCAAAATTGACATGAATTCATTTACCTTATGTCATTACAATTATGAATATCATAAACTATCTAAAAAGTAATACTAGTTATAAGATTTATTGTTTTCAAAACTTAAATGAATTATGCCAATTTTAAATTTAAAAATGTCTCAAACTGACTTTTAGAAGGTAATATTGATCTTATAATTTGGAACAGAGGGAATATTTTAAAATGGGCAAAAAAAAAACAATTAGATGGCTAATATCTTAAAGGGATTACTAAAATGGTTTTTGGACATGCTTCTTATTTTCAAATTCCAATAAGCTATTCATTACTACATCCATAAAATATTTAACCATAATAATAAAAAAAAAACAAGAAGTTAAGGTAGGATTTAAAAATATAGTTACAAAATTAATTCACTCACAAGATGGTGGGAATTATTGTTTCCAAATTCCAAATAATATTGGTGATAATAGCAACTATTGTAATTCTGATTTCGGTTTTCTTATTCCTTGTTAATATCAGTGATCATGCGAAAGTTTTAGTTTGATTTGAGATTTATTAATCCTTCTGCTCAACACAACAACCACAGGAGTAAGAGAAAGGGGGACATGGGATTAATATGAACGAATTCAACAACACCGAATCCAAGACTCTCACCTCTCCCAAACCCCTTTGCTCCAACACGCTATCAATGAAATCCCAACTAACACTACCGTAAGGTATCTCAAAGTCAAAAGAGAACCATTATTTGAAGACCCAACCTACAATATCTTCAACAACCTCACTGGCAACCCAAGCTGCATCCAGAATCTACATACACCCACAGAAGAACTTAAAGCATTGACACCACTATGCCACACTACATCCAAATGCCTAGAAAGAACCTTGGTGACAATTTAATACACATTAGTCACCAGACTAATGGGACGAAAGTCCTTCACCTGCATAGGATATTCCTTCTTAGGCACTAAAGGTGATAAAAGAGGTGTTCAATAATCATGCCAAGGACTTCAGTTGCATGAAAATGCTGAAAAAATCTCATTGAATCAGTCCTAAAGTCTCTTAAAACTGCTGAAAGAATTTATAGAAAACCTATCAGGACCAGGAGTCCTGTCACATTTTATATTCATATTGATTACTTACAATTATTGTGGAGTATAAAAGCTTCTCTACAAGTTCACTGTTCACATTAAGTTCATTGCATCAAAAGAAAAAACATGAGCAAACTAGGAAAGGACAGAGGGACATGTTGTTTTACAATTTATAACATTCTTTTATCAGTTTTGTTGAAAATTTCCACTCATATTAGAAAGAAGACACTAAAATAAATTAGTTCACGAAAATTTATTATTTCTTGAAAATTCATTGAACCAGTTGCTCAATGTCAATTATGCGAATGCAAAGGAACATGGAAAGAACTAGAACATTCAGGCTAATATATAAGTACCTTTCGACGACCTTCTCCTGCTATTTGCGCGATGAGCTTACCATTTGGACCAACAATAGCGAACGTCGGCCATGAACTTATACCTAATTCTCTCCATAAATACATATCTCCATCATTGACGACCTACAAAATATATTCACCGATAAATGATCTGTTCAAAGAACATAATTGGCTATAGAACTAAAGATTAAAAGACAACCATTTGAACAACAATATGTTGTTGCAAGAAAGGATCAGAAATTTCTTATAGCAATAGCAGAAAAACTTAGATATAAACAAAAAAGTGCGTAAATTTGTTTTGAAATTTAGAGTCTGCACACCCCCCAAAACAATGCAAAGCATTTGTTGCAAAACCAATCCTCCTCAAACACAAATTTACTTGCAAATAAACCAAAATGTGGAATGACAACAAGATTATGGTAGAAAAGCTAAGAAAACATTATATGCTTATATCTACTAAACAGCTCTAAGAATAAAAATTACAATAAAATGTTTTAAATCCCAATTAAATCCAAAATACAAAAATATAAGTATTTTGTCTCGCAACAGTTCTTTAATGGGAGCTTAGAGGGTTAGCTATCTCAGACATACATAGGAATTGGAGTCCTATCTTATTTTGAGAACATTTCATTTTTCACTTTTTGACTGTCCGAGGACTTCTTGTCTTTTAATTTTGTATTCTTCCTTCCTTTCTAACAGAAATCATCTTTTATCAAAATGAAAACAATGCAAAGCCATGTAATCCTCTTCAATTGTTTTGTGCTGTTTGATGAAGTTGTAACCAAACATGTGAAGCCTTAAACTTTTCTCATCTTTTTCATCATTTTTTATGCACTTTTAAATTATTATCTCTTTTTTTATGCACTTTTAATTTTATTTTTTTATGCACTTTTAAATTGTAATCGAACTCACACCCTTGATGACCTAAAACAACTTATTAGCTCAAAGCCTTCACCAAATCCAAAAGAAACTCTAATATGCCTTGGTACTATTCTCAATTTCTCTTGAACTGTTTAAGAGCCCAGAACAGTCCCTAAAATGTTCATTTACTTCAATCGATACCTAAGACTTACGAAACCCTCCTCTGCTTTTAGCCCCAACATTGATCCACGAGAGAGAGTGAACATTTAGGTTTCCAACGCTTTTAGAAACAAAGAAATCCTGTGGATAAAAAGTATTAACGCATTTAGCTTACAGGGTGAGTGATGCCATAGCGTAATACTGCATTGCGAATGGCTTCCAGGTCTTTCTCATTGTCAAACTTTGCAGAATGAACTCCAACAACAGTAAACTGCACAAACATAATTGCATATGAAAATTAGCGACAAAGTGAAAGTGCATGTCAAGCACATGCATATGACACCTAAATAAGGCAAGTATTTCCACAAATATCATAAATAGAAAAATATATAATACTAATTATGATTGTTGCGGCGTGTTATCAATTCTGTCCTATAATAACTGACTTAATTTTACAAGGCTAATTTAAAATTCCCTCAATCAAGCAACAGTGTTACCTCTTCCTTTATCAATAATGTATAAGTTTATGTGCTTTTACATATCCTCCAGACTAATATCGTATAATGTATACTATAATATAAAGGGCCACAAATACTTTGGCTCAAATAAAAAGTTGAGCTGATCTTAGTGTAACAACCCGGGTCAATCCCGAGTCCGGAACAAATCTCAAGTCAAATCTCGAGAAGGCCTCAAACCACTAGTCTAATAATATCTTCTTGGGCCCACCACATACTTACCCAAAAGGACATGACTGAAGATATTATTGTTAGTAAATTAATTCTCATGTATATACAAATCCTTCCCACATGTTTCGTTGTGCGATTAGGGAGCTTCAAACTCTCCCACTTAAATTTTTGACCTCATCATAATTGATTGCGTACACAGTCCACAGATTTTTACCTATCTAGCTATAGTGGGATAATACCGGCAGGCTTCATTTTCCCACCTCCAGACCTCTCTCTATTGTAGGATAATACCACTAGCCTTCGTGTCCCCACCTTCGGCAACCCAATCGAATGACTCGGTCCGAGCTTTTGAGAGTTGACTATAATACCATATGTAACAACCCGAGTCAAATCTCGATTCTGGAATAAATCTCAAGCCAAATCCCGAGTCTGAATCGAATGAAATCCATCTAAACAAGGCCTTAAACCACTAGCAATAGTATCTTGTTAGGTTATTTTAACCCACCATAAGCTCACCCAAAATGTCATGACTAAACGTATTGTTAGTAAATTAATTCCTTACATACTGACAAATTCTTCCCAAATATTTCGATGTGAAATTGAGCTGTTACACTCAACTTGTGAAGCATTCACACTTGTCAAGGTCGCATCTGTTTTATGTAGAATGTTGAGCTTAACACTCTTGATCAAAGATAACCCTTTCATAAAGATTTAAATTTGGTTTCACATACAAATGAAATCATTACGATGCGTGTAACCAAAGACATAGGCTCCCAACAAAAACGGAAAACCAATTGGCAATTAGTTTCAATTCTTATCGAGTTAAATCAGGCCTAGACAGGCATAATTTGATTAAGGTTGAAATGCATTCAGAAAGGTTACAATATATCATAATAATTTGTACATAATAGTTTCTTATTCTTACAAGGCATAAATATAATTATGTCAAAAATCTTTCTTCCTCTGGTTTGCGAAGAAATTAACCTTTTTTGGAGTATTATTGGCATGGAAGTTTAAAACATGCCATAAACCTATTAAAATATATATCTCCAATATATGTCTATGTTTTATTTTCACATTATGGAACATAATTGTGTATTCCGCATGTGTGCCAAAAGACACTTAAAAGAAAATATGACGCTTCACAAAACGGAGGTAGTATTATATAAAAACCATGCACACATAATATCCTTAATTTGTCATTTAGAAGCATGTGATTTATCTCAAATATTTGGATTTTATGCAAATGTAAATTCAGTCAGATTTTCATAATATATGTTACTCAAATTCAAAAACTCAAGATGATACTGGCTGTAAATAAAAATTTAAAAATGATTAGTTCAAAAGAAAATCAAATGCATGCCATACATAAAAATAACTGACAAAATTTAGGGCATAATGGCTCACAAGGCAAGGAAAATATAAAATTTAATGAAATAGATATTCATCCAGGTGATATATTTCCTCTCTCTCTCTCTCTCTAAACATGAATTGCGTATGCACCAACAATAAAAATCACATGCATAATAAAGAGGGATTTTAAGGTAGAACAATGTATAAACAGAAAATATGATTAGTCTAATTACTATACAAAGGCTGACTGGAATCAAACAACAGGGACTAAGATCCCAACCATTATACATTTCATCCAATTCCCTTAATAAATATTTAGTGACACAGGTATTGCTTTTAGTGACGACACCAACAACAATATTTATTTGTGATGAATATTTTTGTGTCATTAAATATAGTATTTTTGTTACTAAATGTGTATTTGGTGTAACTGGGTGGAAGGTATAATGGCAGGGGAGCCTGGTCCAAACAACATATTTTTGAGGGAAATGAAGTTAGATATATAGGAAACACACATAAAGCATCTTAAAAAGGCATAAAACAAGCAACTTTATGAAAGCAACCCCTCACAGATCTATGACAAGGAAATATAAACGATCAACAGATTGAAATCGTATAGCATCTTACTGGCATATCCTTGTATTTTTTTCTCCAAAAACTCTAGATCCGGCAATACATGCATACAATTTATGCAACAATAGGTCCAAAAGTCCAGCAGAACCACCTTTCCTTTCAAATCCTGGTCACACCTTCAAATATATTAGTATAACTATATTACTGTCTTTTTTATGGAGAAAATGAACCAAAAGAATTCAGAAAGGTTTTCCATCATTGGCAGACTGTTTGATGTGCATAAGAATAGTTATTAAAATTTTTGTTAATTTTCTCATATCCCTAACTAGGTCACTGCCTTATATGCATGTTTTCCTAAGAATAGCATCCATTTATATAAGTAAGGGTGAAAACATTTGAAGGGAAAAGGGAAACCAAAAGGAAAATGAATATCTTTCAGCACTATTGAGTAAAATATTTCTAATACTACATCTATTAAATTACTAGCATTTGTAGCAAAATTAGGAAAGGCAATAATAGCAACCACGGAAATGCTCAGAATAAGTTTGAATAAATATTATCAATAAACCATAACTTGGAAAATATAAGTAGTGTATACAACATAAAGTCCTTCAGTTCATAGAAAACAGCAGCAGAACTATTTAGCCATGTCTGGATTTACCCTGCTTAGCTGAAGGGGAGCTGTATTTAGCCAGTCAAGTTTTGATGGAAATTCCGGTACAACAGTTGCAGTTCCCCTTATTCAATGAAAAATGTCACATATATTACAGATAGGAAAACCTTCAAGAAAGCAATTAAATAATCATGCTGGCATTCAGAGTTATGTAGCATAGTCTCAATGTAGATAAATAACATAATTTAAAAAGGTCTAGGTTCTCCATCATTTCAGTACGGTGTATTTGTTGGGAAATTTCACAATGTCAAGAATACATCATTATTAACTTGTTTATTTAGCGTATATCATAACTAATAAAAGGCAGAAGTTTCACTTACCTGCTCTCCAGATCAGAAATATAGTTCATAAACTGTTGCATTCTCGCAGAGCGAGACTCTTCTGTAACCATTAAAAAGCAAAAAGGTTTTTCTGTCATGATATTTTACTTCCCAAAAAGCATTGAAAGAAAAATATATACATCTACAATCAGAAAGATAAAAATATTTACAATCAAAATGAAAAATTTTCTGTCAATTGTTTGCAGCATGACTGCATGAGTAACAGTTATGGACTTCTTAGTAGAAACAAAAATTATAGAAAAAGAAAACAAAATGAAATGGCAATACAAGATTTACCAAGGCATATTTTGTAAACCAGATGGAAAATGTCTTAAATTAATTATTATACCTTCACGTTGTTCAAAAGGACTGCTGAGTCCAAATAACAGATTCCATATAGCTTTTGGAGATGCATATTGCATGGACTGCAAAGGCAGAGCAGCTTCCAGAGATCCAATAATACTAAAGTTAAACAAACAGCATCAAAATGTCCAATATGTATATTTACAGAAAGAATATATCTTTCAGAAAACATAAATAAATTTTTGTTTTCGTTTTTCTCTTAATTCCTTAATCTTCTAACTAATACCTTCCAATTTGAAATGGCAAAAAGAAGACATGATAGTGAAATGCCCAAACTTCCATATCTCAAGATATCTCGTCGAGAACCCTGCAACCTGTAGAAGAATTATTTTCATAACCTCAAGATAAAATTGAACAAAATTGCCTAAATTTTTTTGTTGCACTGCCATTTAATATATTTATGGAACAAAAAGAGAATAATAGAAAATTTTGGGGATGTAAAAAGAGAATAACATTATAATATTAGGGAAAATAAAAGCATTAAAACTTCAGTTCCTATACAAATATTGAAGGAAATCTCACAATAAAAGGGTTCTTCAAGAAAAAAAGAAGTTATGTCGTATTATAAAGTACAACATCAGAAAACATCCAGTAAACTCTAATAGCTTATAATTTTGCTTCACTTTAGGATTAATAATTAAATGGATAGAACTGCTAAAGAAAAGCTCCACTGATGGGGACGGGGGGTTTTGGGACGAAGGATAATATCACACAAAACTCAATCAATTATAATTATTCAATGTATCAAAATAATGAAGTACATCACTATTTGTAATACTCCTAGACAACTTTCCTAACCTAACTTGAACTCTAATAAGATAACTACAATTCTAATAAGATATAAGATAAATACAAATTAAAGAAACTAAACAACTTCTAATTCATAAGCTTCCAAAGCCTCTTATATTATTCTAACCAACTTTCACGGGCTCGTCCTGCATCATTTCTTCTCCGTTGAAAAAAACTCGACTCCGTCAAGTTATGAACATCAACACAAGAACAATCACGTCGAATCACAAAGGAAGTCTTTGCAAGCTTCAAATTTGGCATGTCGAGAGTGCAAATAAGAGTGAATTTGGTAGTGCCTTTCATAATTGAATAGATATTATAGCACAAGCATCATGTTGCGCATGACGATCTCATAGCCATTTACGCCCTAAGATAATGTGACAAACCTTAAGGGGTAGAACATCACACATAATAGTATTTTTAAGCTTGTCAACGGAAAATGTAACCAAACACCACTGGATAACCCATAACTTTGTATTGGTAACCCACGCAACATCATACAGCTCCGGGTGAGGCTCAACTTTTAACCGAAGTTTCTTAACTGCTTCCTCAGAGATAATATCCGTACAATTCCTAGTATCAATCACAAGAGAGCACACATGTCCCACACATATGACTCTCGTCTGAAAAATTCCCCCACGATGGATTTTAGGATCATCCTTATGTTTTTGGGCAACAAGTAAAGGTCGAAGAACACCTAAACATCCTTCCAAATGAGCATCAGCTTCTAAATCTTGCTCATCAGGCTCATATTCGTCGTCTATTGGCTTGCAAATCTCTTCGTTTAAGTCAGCTTTCCCGCACGCTTTGTCAACAATAGCAAGTTGCCTAGAGGGAGAAGAGGCAACATTCATCGGACACTCAAAAGACATGTGGCCAAAACCACGACAATTATAGCACCTAGACGTATGGTTGTTGCTAGTATTAGAAGAATCTGGGGTACGATGATGTCTGCTTGTAGCTGAAGGGCTTGTTGACGATCTTTCTATTGGCTTATTTAAAACAGACTCCACAAACATACGCTCCGTCCGAGTTTGGACTTGTATTGGAGGTCTAACAGAATTCCTTTTCAAATTATCCTCTATTTGGGTGGCAACTTGAACAGCATCGTCCAAGACCAAGAGTTTACTTGTAGCTACACCACCTGTTCGTCGTCTATTGGCTTGCAAATCTCTTCGTTTAAGTCAGCTTTCCCGGACGCTTTGTCAACAATAGCAAGTTGCCTAGAGGGAGAAGAGGCAACATTCATCGAACACTCAAAAGACATGTGACCAAAACCACGACAGTTATAGCACCTAGACGTATGGTTGTTTCTAGTATTAGAAGAACCTGGGGTACGATGATATCTGCTTGTAGCTCAAGGGCTTGTTGACGATCTTTCTATTGGCTTATTTAAAACAGACTCCACAAACATACGCTCCCTCCGAGTTTGGACTTGTATTGGAGGTCTAACAGAATTCCTTTTCAAATTATCCTCTATTTGGGTGGCAACTTGAACAACATCATCCAAGACCAAGAGTTTACTTGTAGCTACACCACCTGCAATTTCCAGATTCAATCCCCAACGGTACATGGAGATTAAAAAAATTTCAACCTTAGGGAATTCAGACCGTGTAACCAAACTGTAGAACATTGAAGTATACTCAGCTACAGATTTACTTCCTTGTACCAGCTCAGTTAACTGCAAATATGTTCACTGTTTATAATCTGAAGGTACAAAACGTCGTGTTAATGCAGCTTTCATATTTTCTCATCTTCTCGCAGTTGTATACAAATTTCGCTAATGTTGATCCCACCAAATCTGGGTTGTTCCTTTCAACTTCGTTTCAGCAAAGAAGAGTTTCTTTTCATCGGATAATTCATACCAACGAAAGAAGCTCTCCAAACTATGAATCCAATCGAAGGATGTTTCGGGACCATTATCGCCATTAAAATCTCCAACATCTAATTTTGCTCCTCTATCCACTACATTCATCCTAGGATCTGGAACATTAATTTGTGGATTAGGGTCATGTTGCTATAGTCTCAGATGATTAAGATTCGTGATGTGGTCTTCCAAATTTTAATGAGTATCTTCTTGTCCCTTATCTACGTGTTCCGTGAGTACATCAACTTTTACTGTAAGTGCTGTAATAGAAACCTAAACATTTGCAGCAAATGTTGTGAGTGAATTTTCAATCCTTTTGACACGCTAATCTTGTTGTAACACATAAGTATCAAGCTTGGCGTTGATTTCTCCAGCATTAACTATGGTTCCTGCAAATAAAAATATAGACTTTTCTTTTTGCTCTAGGGACTTGAGTGCAGAAAGTTTAAAGAAACAAGAGCTGAACTGAAACTGCTGAAACTTCATGGCTAAAATGGAATCAAATGAAACTACAGGGACTGATATGTAAAATTCCAATGGTATTTTGAAATTTAAGAAAACTTGGGGGACTAAACTAGAAAAGTATAAAAAATATAGGGTACCTAACTGTAATTCGCCAGGAGATATTAGGCTGCGAATCACCTTTCTCTTCTTCTACCTTCCTTTTTGTTTTTCTTTTCTAGTTTTGATGTAGTTGAAGTTTGAGGAAGGGTTCGAAATAAGGTTGTGTTTGGCAGATTAAAGACTTATAGCTAATGTTTTGACAGGATGCAAATAGGTTGGGTAGATTTGATGTAGCAGGGCTTTGTGCAGCTAGGGTTTTCTGGCTAGGATTTAGTCAATAATGACACTGATTTTGGGACACAGGTAGGGACGCAGAAGGCTGTGGTTTTGGGTTAGACTCTGATACCAAAAATGATGGGGACGGGGGTTTTGGGACAAAGGATAAATATCACACAATAATCACACAAAACTCAATCAATTCTAATTATTACATCACTATTTATAATACTTCTTAGACAACTTTCCTAACCTAACTTGAACTCTAATAAGATAACTACAAATCAAATAAGATATAAAATAAATATAAATTAAAGAAACTAAACAACTAATTCATGGGCTTCCAAAGCCTCTTATATTGTTCTAACCAACTTTCACGGGCTCGTCCTACATCATCTACTTTAAGATATGACATGGAAACAGAATTAGGATCTCTACATCACTGGCGGAACCCCCTGGGAAATTGAAACGGAAGGATTGTGAAAACATTCTATCACAAAAGAATATTAGAAAACAGAAGGTATATGGGAGAAAGAAGGGAAAGTTTTTTTGCATAAGGAGTGAGATTAATTTATATGCAGCTCAAAGATCCTTCTTCAAGGTTACACTAATTCTAATGTACTACATGAAAAATTCAAATGGAGCTCAAAAATACTTGCTCAAGTGTACTTTTGCACTGAAAAGTGCATCGGATGAATACTAACAGTTCAACAACCCATATCTAGGATTATTCCCTGGGCCTTGTGCTGAGCTAGTTCAGAATTGGTACTCATAGTTTCATAAAAAAAAAATATAAAGTTTGAGTTCGTATGAAGGCCATAGAAAGTAGAAGACAATATGAATGTTCAAGATGACTTGATCAAAATGGGGGCTCTCTTACCCTCCCAGTGAGAAGGCCACTTCATTTGTGGAATATGCATCCTGGATTGACCCAGTCCCCAATCTGTCGTTGACTGGCTCTGGTGAAGTTTGTGCAGAATACTTGACAGACTGAGGTCCCTGCATCTTTGCATCTGCAATAGCTCGTCACCATTAGAACTCATTTCTCGAGAAAAAGCAAAGGTAAGAAATCATAACCCAACAAAGAATGCAAGTACAAGGATAACAATAAACCAAGCCCCTCATGTCTCAATGGTAAAAAAACTACCCATAAGGCTTGGGTGCATGAGAGCTTGGGATCCATTATAGCAACAAAAAAAAAGGATAACAGTAGAGTTTTTCCCCCTGCCAATTTAAGAAATCAAACTAGCATTTACAGAATCAATTTAGTGGTGCATAAGGATTAACTACAACAAAAAAATAAATAAAAACAATCACATACATAGACTGACATTTACCACGCAACTAGGTCTTTTGATTCTTCAAGAATTGATAGTGTAGCTAAATCACTTTACAGTATTGCTGGTACAAGAAAAAATTCAGTACAATTTTAGAACTACATACTACCGCTACCAGAGGAACCACTGAGAATGTCATCAAGTAAAATATATCCTATCTCCTTCCTGATAAGTGATGGACCGGCACTTTTGAGAGTATCTTCTGATAAAGTTGTTGTCACAGCAATGCATCTGCAAGCAAAGGAAAGCCTCGCAATAATATAAATGAAGTAAAATGCATGATACTATCATGAAAAGTAAGCAAACAAAATAGCAAAACTGGAAGCTATAAAAACACGGTTATAGAAATTACAAATGAATGTTACTAACATATAAACACTAAACTACAACAATATTTCAGGAATCAGCAGATTTACCTCATTTGCGCAGCTTTAGCAGCTTGTACTCCAGCCAAGGCATCTTCAATTACGATACACTGGAAAAAATAATTGTTCACTATTATGAGTTTTGCAGATAACAGAAAGAAACTGAATATTAGTATAGGGGCTTCCAAGATCAAAAGCTCACCAGCTCAAATGAAAGTGAACAACTCTTTGTTTAACTTTCATGCCAAAAGGAAATGGTAGTATGGAAAAAGTTGAAACTTATGAAAATGTTTGAAAAATCAACTTCTAAACTTAGTTGACCGTTTACAGTTAGTTAGCATGTGGGGGAAAAAGTAGTTAAATTGTCTAACTCCTTCAAATCAATCGAAGATACTCTTTCCAACTGATAACTGAAAAAAATAAACATTACATAATCTGAAAGCATACCTCACTCGTGGGCACAATCAGATGCTTTGCTGCAGCCAAAAATATATCAGGAGCAGGCTTCAAATTTTCAAACGCATCAGCTGACACAATAGCATCAAACCTGATAAATGAAGACCAAGAGAAAAATAAGGTCAAAAATTAATAATAATAATAATAAGGGCTATATGTATATACACAGCTGTGTAGTACATAATCGTGCTATGACGACGGTTCAACCGTCGCTATAGCCCAAAAAAACCGTCGCCATAGGCAACTGTGTACTACACAACTGTGTATATACATTTTTCCCTAATAATAATAATAATAATAATAATAATAATAAAATACTGAATAAAAAACACTTTAAAATGTACAAATGGAGGGGAAGAAGGGGAGTTCATGTACCTGAAGAAAATAACAGAGTAATTACTATTTAATAGATGCCTTGAAGAAAACATTGATTTTATATTTTTTATATAAAAGAAGAAATTACGCTTGAAAAAATGAAGAAACATCATAGGTGGACAAGCAGTCCACCAAAAAGGAAAATAATACAGTGGAAAAAGGAAATACACGTCTGTAACGCGAGGACAACAACTCATTCCCTATGAATATCAGAAATACCTATAACTGGAATCCCCATCCCGACGCCCAAATAGAAGCAAAAAAGACACCCTGACCCAGATCAAAGCGGAAATGAGATAGCAAAGAAAAAGGCAAGCCCGAGCCTCACCTAGCTATCTAGCAAACAATAAGCTCCACAAACCCTTATTACAAAATAATGGACAAAACAATGAGAATGGGATTCTGAACTTTTCTTGGAAATAGAAAAAATATCAGGGCACAATAACTTATTCTGTCTACGACTCTGGTGCAAATTTTGAGTCTTTACAGAACAACAGAACAGATAAATGTCTTGATCCTTGTGGGAACCTTAGCTTTCCAACTACAGGTGGAGGAGTTAAATGACTAGGGCGTCTACTGCAAATAAGAAGAAAAAAAATAGGACTTGGGAAAGAATTTCCTATAAGATCTAAGGACCAAACCTTCCTATACAGACAGGGAGAGGGAGAGCATGAGAGTAAAAGGAGAAGAGAAGTAACATCCTCCATCTCTTGATCATTAAAAAATCAAAATTCCTGGATAACAAATGCCATGTGGTATCCAACTATCCATGAAAACCGAAGCATTATGCTGAGAAGAAGGAAGAAAAAGTCCAGTAAAGGAACCCTGAAAAGCAGCCTCCCCCTAAGACATGTTCTTCTCCACAACATATAAGGTAACCAGCCCCCAATCTAGGCCTGATCAATTGTATAAAAGAGAAAGTGTTGAATCTCTTTTATGGACTCAAATAAGTAACTGCAGCATGACTGGGGTTAGAATCTAACCCATCCCAATGAAGGCCAAGGTTGTTTCTGTCTATGCCAAAAGTAAGTTTGCTCCAACTGAAAAAGTCAAAGCCATGGTTCCAAAACCCTAAACCTCCATCATCCGTAGGACAACAAACATACTACAGGAGCTAAAGATGATTGAAAATCTACCTCATACCTCTGGTTATTCCAAATATATTAGGAGGAAACATAACCACTGGGAAAAGTAATAAGCAAATTGTCTTGGCAAGTCCATGTAGAGGTATAATATAGAACCATGAAGAAGGGATTGTAATAAACTGTTTCAGTCCCCAGCTATTAAAGGATACAAGAATATTCATATAAGCCAATAAGACTGTACATCAATAGTACATTAATAATGAGACAGCAATCAACATTGTACAAATCCAATTCAGCATGACACAATGACGTACATTAAGATTGACCGGTATTTCATCAAGGATAAATTAAACTACATATTAACCTGTATCCACCAACTTCAGGGGGACTACTACATGTTATGTTTACTTTCAAAGGTAATAATGTTATGGTGGCTAATACAAATATGGGAAAACAATAGGCAGTGAAAATATGAACAAAAAGAAAAAAAATCATAAAATATACGAATCTTCCACCCTCTTTCTCATTCATTTTTCTCCGTTGTTTTAATTTTCAACAAAACACCAAGGTGAAGTAATGAAAATGAATGAAGGTTGGTTTCCAATGTTTTGTTCTTGTTCAATAGGAAAGAGAACTGTTTCGGCTGTTTCATGAAAGAAAGAATATTAGTCATTCGAAACTACACACCTTTGGCCAAACACAGATCTTTGTAAGATTAAAACTCACAACCAGGTGGGCCACTAATCATTCTATTTAAAACTTATGGGTCTAGATATGAAGTGAAGATCAAAGCCTAAAATGTTTAACACAATTCCAAGCTCTTATGGACAGTGCTTTGACTGCAGCAACATGAAAAAACCAAAAGTTGAGATATCTTAAATTCATTGAACAGTAACACATTAGCTTACATTGACACGGGTAAGCCAGCAGCGGCTAGATTTGCATCAACCTTGATGCGGTCAGCGCTAGACGCAACAACAACTTTGAGGCCACTGTTTTTACACTGTCGTACAGAAACATCATATCAAACAACACAGAACAAAATAACCATATTAATTCGGTTCCAAAATGACTACCCTAAATACCTGAGCAATAAGTTCAAGGGCACCAGGGAATCCTATTCCAGAATTTGGTTTTGCATACTACATGAAATCATACAACTTTTTCAATAGATGTCCATCCAGTACATTAAAACAAAAAATTATAAAAAAATAACATAAAAAAAATATCGATATGACAGTCCAATCACCTTGTCTAGATATATCTCGAAAAATCTCTTCTTTGCTTCCTCCGTATTGAATTCCTTCACTCCCTTTGCTGAAGCAACACCTCCTAGAAAGTTCGCTTCACCTAGTGCATTTGAGGGGGCAAATGTAGAATAAAACTAAAAAGGTAAGAAGGGGAAAAGAGGTATATAAACAAATGATGGTAGCCAAAGTTTACATGTGCATATTTACAACTTTTTCTCTCACACAGACAAAATTTACCTATAGGACCTGCTGAATTTAATTAACCATCTGCATATAAATTATATGTAGAGAGAATTACCTATAGGAGCGCTGATTAAAGTAACCATTTGCATAGAAATTATAGTACAGAGAACTACCTACAGAAGTACTAATTAAATTACAATCCCAATTAATAATTGTTAGGGATTCTAGAGAATTCCAAGAGCATGATTATTTTGTCCCGAGTACAACATCGCCAAGTACTCCCACAATTCTTTGACTGTATCAATATGAGTAACCAAATCAACAATCTCACTGTCCATGGAATTAAGCATCTGATAGAGAATCCTGGCATCGACTGTCTTCCATGCCTCATTGGAAACGTTTACTGTCATTAAGTGATCACCTTGTAGGCTAATCAGGGCCAACCTCACAATCTTCCTCCACTATGGATAATTGGTAACGCCTTCCAATTTCTTATCAGTAAGACGAGTTGATGAAGATAGTACTTCTGTAACAGTTATTGACGGTCAAGAGTCAAATGAAGATGTACCAGAATTCTGGCTCACAGGTGGCTCGAGTGTTGCTGACATCTTTCTTAGAATATCTTGTATTAAATATTCTCAAGTAACAAACTACGACAAAGGATCACAACTAAACAGTAACCAAATACATCTAACCCAAACAAATATATACTAATGCGTCGAGTACCACATATATCTAATCGCAAAGTAAATCCCATGAGGCAAAGAAACATCAAAAGGATGCAATTAAATCACCGAAAAATTTCCACGACCCAAGTACTTCTCACATGCATCTACCAAAGCAAAACAAAACAGTGTCGTCACAGTTCACGATGAACAAAATTTTTTTTTTGAAGGAAAAAGAATGAAAGGAAGAAGGATGAAGAATTAAAAAGAGACTCCGAGAAAAAACTTAAAAAACCATGGCTTTCATACCATATAAAGTGGAGAGTTTATTCCTCATATTATATCAAGTACAAATAAGAGTTGAACCTTTTATAGACTAAGACTCATGCTATATAAGGAAACTAAATGAATGACTAGCACATATCACTCCACGCATTACTCCTAAAATCATGCTCATACAATCATGCTTCTGAAATCCTCTAGAATCCCAAACAATAATATATACAGATACTGTAGAACTAGATTTAGTTTTGAAAATCAAAAAGAAAGTTCAAAATGACTGAAATAAATCCAAAAAAAATAAGCAACTTAGGCTTAGGCTACCATCTGTAGGAACCAAATAAAATATCAATTTAATTATTTCGCTCAACAAAAGCCATATGGAAATTTGGTGTATGGCACAAAGGAATAAATGGAAAGATTTATATAAAGTAACACACTTTTATTGGGCAATTGCCAATATTTTATTGAAAACACTCATAATTTATTCCTCACACACAAAACAAGGAAATAAAGAAATAACAATGGGAACTAGAACTGTTGTCTATCTGCTCTCTCTATATCAAATCTGAGTATCTGTTGCACTCCTTGATAATATGTGATTGAGTTGCTATTTAAACTACACTCTCTGATACTGCAATTCTCTCAGGATGCAATTTACTCCTCTTGTAATGCAATTATGCAATTCACTCAATTGCAATGCAATGATACTGTGTTCCACTTCTATTTATAGATGAAAGTTTCCTTCTTGTTCAAAGCCTCCCAAGTGTCAAAACGCCTAAATAATTTTCATTTATTTCGGCGCCTTCACGTAGTAAACTTTATTTGCAAAGTTTTATACCAAGCTCAATATGTTTGACCAGAGGCGGAACCCGGGGGGGTCGAGGGGGGCATATGACCCCCTAGGATGAAGATTATTGCCGCATGCACTTTTGCCCTTGCCTTGATGCCGCCTTTGCCCTCTGAAGAGTCCTTTTTGCGGCTTGAAAGATGAGACCGAGAGAAAAGTGTCGGGAAATTTGGGATCGACAAATTCAAAGTCTTTCTGCCATTGATGGTGAAGAAATTGAGAGTGATTCCGAAGCAAATAGTGATCTTGACTCCTTTTTCTTTTCCTGGATTGATCTGTTTCTGCATTAAGACCAAGACAAAGAACAGAGACCTCTATCAAGCCCAACACCATGATGGTTATTCTTTAAACTAAATAATACTCTAGAAAGAAAATATTGATGGTAGGTGCTTTGAGAATTGAGACCTTACTTCAAGAAAATTGAGGTCATTGTTTCCATGTGTTGCAATCAACCAGTTGGGTCTGATTATTGGTGTTCTTGCCGGTAGCGTGCTGCCTTGTGCATTGGGCCACGATTCTCTGGTCGTATGCATTGGGCCGCTAATATACTTTCCATTTTTTTCAATCTGGGTCAAAGTCAAACCCAAGGACCTTAACTCCGCTCCCTCGCCGCTACAACCTACACGTCGCTGCTCCGGACCTCCGGTAACCGCCCTCAAATTTTGACCCCCTCAAATTTTGTTCTGGTTCCGCCACTGTGTTTGACTAATGAATTACATTTCCTTCATCAAAATGCATACTAAAGAAAATAATCAAAACATGTGTCCATTCAAATGGTTAAGTTGTTGCACAAGTTCCCAAAATCAGATTATCAATTTTAAACAGTCTTCTTTAATCGATATGCAAAACTCAATTTTGATTTCTTCATTTCAGACTAACTCTCTTATATAGTGATACTTGATAGCAATATGTTTGCTTTTGCTATGAAATACGGGATTCTTAGCCAATGCAATTGCTGACTTTTTATCACACATAATCTACGTAGGACCATCATGCTCGTGCTTCAGCTCTTCAAGCATCCTTCGAAGCCAAACTGCTTGACATGCCGCAGAAGTTGTTGCCATATACTCTGCTTCTGCTATGGACAATGCAACAACCTATTGCTGCATTGATGACCATGAAAACACTCTTGATCCAAGATAAAGGACAAAACCGAAAATACTCTTCCGAGTTTCCATATCTCCTGCTCAATCACTATCTGTATACCCTAATTAACTGAAATTGTCGAAGTAGGTATAGAGAATTTCATGATCTTGGGTTCCACTAACAGACCTCAATATCCTTTTTGCTGCATGCAAATGTGACTGGTGTGTTCTCTCCACAAATCGACTGATAAGTCCCACTCCATAAACAATATTCAGCCTTTTTGAAGTCAAATATCTTAGACTGCCAACTATGCTTTCAAAATAGGTGGGATTTACCAGTTCACCTGTTCCTTCTTTCTTCATTTCCAGACGCTCTGCAATTGGAGTCCAGATTGGAGTAACTGATTCTATCTTGAATTTCTTCAGGATATTATCGACTTACTTCTTTTGCAAAATAAAGATGCCCTCGTTTGTCTGTTGTAATTCAATGCCCAAGAAGTACGACGTTAAACCCATATATGTCATCTCAAACTGGTGTGACATAGCCTCCCTGAATTTTGCAAACCTTGCTTCAGAGTTTTCTGTAAATATCAAGTCATCAACATAAAAACAAACAATTATCATTTCGCTTGTAGGTTTTGACTTGACAAACAACGTGTGCTCATAAGAACACTTCTGGAATCCATCCAGCAACATGTATGAGTTTATCCTTGTGTACTAGGCTCATGTATCCATTGTGGCAACTGGTGCGAAAACTTCGAAATAGTCAATCCCTGGTTTTTGCTTATAGCCCTTGACCACCAACCTTGCCTTAAGTCGGTCCACCTGACCATTGGGTTTGTACTTCGTCTTCTGCACCCATTTGTCAACAATTGGCTTTTTACCTTCGGATAAAGAAATTAATTCACACGTATCACTCTTTTCTATGGAATGGATCTCCTCACTCATTGCTTGAATCCATCCATCATTCTGTGATGCATGTGCATATGAAACTGGGTCACAATAAGAAAATAAACAAAAATTTACCAGAGCTCATTTGTGACTTCACCACTGTCATCATCTCTTGTGACCACATAGTCTTGCAAGTGTGCTGACATCACCCTCGTTCTCTTAAAATGTTGTACTGGTATTGCAATTGGTGTTTTTAGAGAAGATGAACCACTAGGTATAGTCTCACCAAAATCATTAACTTGACCACTTTGTCTTTGAAAACAACACCTTTTCCTTAATTATCCTCGCGAGTCCATGTCCATGCCATCTTCAATGAATTGGACGTCCCTACTCACAATCACTTCCTTTGAAACTAGATTATATAGCTTATAGCTATGCAATGTACCCAAATACTTGCAATAAAAAAACATCTGGTTTGCTACCACTCCATCACTCTTTCTTGGACACCTGTTCAACAAATATACTGCACACACAGAAGCCTCTACCCAAAATTCCTTTGGCAATCCTTTTGCCTTCAACGTACTCCTTGTCACCTCGATGATTATTCTATTATTTCTTTCAGCTAGTCTCTGAGGTGTATAATTGGCTGTCAACTAGCGCCAGATCCCATGTGACTTGGACTAATTCTAAAGTTCGTTACAAATGAACATACCGCCTCTATCGAATCTCAGAGTCTTCAAATTAAAGTCACTTTGTTTATCAATCACTTTGTTTATCAACAAATGCTTTAAATTATTTAACCATTCACATGGTTAAGTCGTTGCACAAGTTCCCAAAATCATACCGCCTCCCTTAATCTATTCGAGAAATTAAAAGAGTTGCTTGGGATAGCAAAAAATTCAAAGATTAGATTCAGGAAGGCTGTTGGAAATTGATAATCTAATTTTGAAAACTTATGCACCGACTTAACCATGTGAATCATGGTTCACGGCCGTTACGCCGAAATATTGGCATATCGGCTAGGTATTGGTCGGTGTCGAACCGCAATCTTGACACGAATTGCAAAATTAGAAAGTATCCATCTACACAGTAATTTCCGACGAAATTTCTACAACTCAGCATAATGTAGCGGTTTCAAACCAAATAAAGGAGAAATCTCAGCATAACGTAGGGGTTTCGGACCAAAAAAGTAGAAATCACGGCATAAAGGGGAGAAACACCACCTAAAAAATCAATTATGCTAAAAGCTATAAAGGGAGACAACAAAAGAGGACGAAATTTTCTCTATAAATTATACCTATGTAGTACCTAGTTAAGTATACCTTAAAAAAATATAACAAAAAATGTACTTAACATATAATTAACTAAGCTAAATTATACTTAAATCATTATTAAATTATACATGTATAGTTCTTAGTTTTACAACTTAAAAAAAATTGCACTTAAAATGTATTCAGTTAAGTCAAATTGTACTTAAACTATGAGATCATGTGTGCTCAAGCATTTGAGCTAAGACAACATCAATATCAACTTTATTCAAACATAAAATTGATTAAACATATCTACGAAACGTTTGTTTTATAATTTAGACAATGTTGTATGCACTAGATAGTATTTTTTTTTAACTTAATTAATTCCAATTATTGCTTTTATTAATTAGAATTTTTTTCATAACTCATTTACTATTTTTGAAGTTCCTAACTAGCTAACGATGTGTATCGCCCGATATTTAAACTGAAACCGAGTCAAAAATAACCTTCCGAAACATAGGCCGTTACAGCGATTTTGAACCATGATGTGAATGGACACATTTTTTTATTTTTATTTTTATTTTTTTGTGGACTATGCATTATGATGAAGGAAATGTAATTCATTAGTCAAAAAAATCAGACTTGGTATAAACTCTACAAATAAAGTTTACTACGTGGAGGCACCAAAATAGATGAAAATTGTTTACACATTTTTTCACTCGGAAGCTCTGACCAAGGAGAAAACTTTCATCTATAGATAGAGGTGGAAAAAAGTATCATTGCATTGAAATTAAGTGAATTGGATAATTGCATTACAGGAGGAGTAAATTGCATCTGGAGAGAATTGCAATAGCAGAGAGTGCAGACTGAATAGTAACTCAAGCACATATTATCAAGGAGTGCAGCAGACACTCAAACTAGATATAGAGAGCAAATAGACAGCAATTCTTGTTCTCGTTGTTATTTCTTTATTTCCTTATTTTGTGTGAGGAATAAATTGTCAGTGTCTGCAATAAAGTATTGGTAGTTGTCCAATAAAAGTGTGCTCCTTTATATAAATCTTTCCAGTTATTCCTTTGTGCCATACATCAAATTTCCATACATATAGCTTCCGCTGAGCCAAATAATTAAATTGATATTTATCTATACCATCACTAATTTGCTTTAGCAAGTCAGCTAGGTAATCCTTTAGTCAAAATCATCCTGTTCTTTCACATCCTTATTTCAGTGTAAAGGTATACCAGATTTGTACATCAATTTGTTAATGTTACAACCAAAGGTGAAAAAGACTCACAGTTTTCTTCAAGTTTTAAAATATGATCTAACATATTCAATGTTCAATCTGCTCTTAGGAGCACATTGAGATAAGATCAACTATTGGTGGATATAAATAAACCATCCATCCTAAAATAAGAGTCCCATTTGACATTTTACGTTTTTCTAACCCCTATTAATGTTTGTCATAAATTAGTTGGACAATACTCTTTTTTCAATTATTTTTCTTCAAAATTAAATTTCAAAACTAAGGGGCTGTTTGTTTAGGTCTGAATGGCTCGGTCAGCCATTAAGTGCGTTTGTTTAGGGAAAAAAATCGTCTGAATGGCTGAATCGGTCAGCCATTCAGACCATTTGGACTGAATGGTTGTGTCATTTTTTTTTTGGCTGAATGGGCTGAATTAAGGTTTTTTTTCCAATATTAACTATTATATTAAGTAATATTAAATATATTTATAACAATTTTGAATTTTTTTAGAGGGATAAAATAATAAAAATTTGTTATTCGCATGTCAATTATAAAACAACTTTTTTTATTCAGATTCAGCGGATACACCCCCTAAATTTAAGATATGGACATTAGAAATGTTACATTTAACTACAATTACATTACAGTTTGACAAGTATATTAAACATTAGATTTACCCAATACAAAAATTTGAGGCATTTTCAAAGTCAAAATTGACACGCATTTTAATACAACAACGAAATATTGTAAATAGTCAAAGTAATTTGTAGAATTTACCAGTGCCCATGAATGGAACGAAATCTTCGACTGTAACTTCAACTCCCATCTCAGCAAAAACGTCGACTGCAGCCAATCGTGACGCCTCCTCGCTGTTACAAAGCACTCCGTCCATATCGAACAGGACCGCCGACACTTTCCCCCATTCCGTTCCGGTCTCCGATACATTCTTCTCCCCGATTTTCGCGCAGGCTCTCACAGTCACCCCGGCGCTCCCTCGGCGAGAAAATTGGAAGGAGTTTATCGACCGCCATTGGAGGAGAGAGCTCGACCTCAAGATGAATCTCGAGTTCAGGAACAAATTTGAGAGAAGTGATTTAGATGAAGAAGAAAGGGGAGGCGATGAGAGTCTCACAGCCATCATCTTTCTCCCTCTAATGTCTTGAATTGTTTCTCTCTTAACTAAATCCAGTTGGTGTTAGTGGCGGGTACTCAACGTGATAAAACTATAAATAATTCAAGTTGAAGATACACATATTATTATTATCCACTAAAATAATTACATAGTATATATTTTTCCAGTTGTTTTCTATTTCTTCTCACAGGGGTAAATCAACTTTTGGTATAGGTACTGGACACGACTTATAATTTGGTACCTAAAGTGAAAAAAGTTACAAACTGGTAATTGTACTCGAAAAATATTACACTTCGTTAAACATTAGGAACACGACTTACAATTTGGTACCCGAAATGAAAAAAGTTACAAATAGGTGATTATACTCAAAATATTTTGTAATCTGGTGTTTGTACTTTCTAATTTTTAAATAATCGTTCAAATTGATCCAACGGGTGAGACAAACATACAGAGAGAGAAGCGAAGTCGACGCGAAGAAGATCCTCGATGTTTTGTTCCATCTTTTCTTGTCTCCCACATTCGCACCATTGCTCCACAGTGGCACCGACTTGGGAACTCAGGTATAATCCATTCATTTTTGTTGCATGAACTACAATCTTCTTCCCCGATTTCATTTACGATTCCACTCCAAGACGAGCTCATCTATTCAATTAAACACTGAAAACCCTTTAATAAATATATGAGAACCAGTAATCAATGGAGAATCGAGACAAGAAGAAGGACAGAAGAAGAGAACCGTAATTTTCAAATAGAATAAAGATGAAACCCTACTGTTTAACGGAGTGTAACATTTTTCAAGTACAATCACCAATTTGTAACTTTTTTTACATCGGGTACCAAATTGCAAGTCGTGTCCCTAATGTTTAACGGAGTGTAATATTTTTCTAGTACAATCACCAGTTTGTAACTTTTTTCACTTCGGATACCAAATTATAAGTCGTGTCCCAATACAGATACCAAAAATTGATTTATCCCCACTAAATAAGATGCCCAACCAAATCCACAACATTGAAATGAACAAGACAATAAAATAATAATTATATAATCATTATAGTTTTTTTTATATAGATAATTACTCCCTTCGTCCCAAATTAACTGCTTAATTTTAACTTTTTAAAGTTAAATTGACTATTTTTAAAAGTAATAATTAAGCATATATAAATATATTTCTAAAATTATAAAAATTGGGATTAATAATAAATTGTATATACTTTCTTTTGGTTATAATCTCTTCACCTATATTTTAGCAAAAATAATAAAAAGATTAGTTTTAAAAATGGTTAATTTGACTTTAAAAAGTCAAAACTGAACAATTAATTTGGGACGGAGGAAGTATATGGCAGGGAGATGCACAACATTAAAATAAATTCTAAGATAATTATATGGCAAGGAAATGCACAACATTAATAAATTCATAAATAATTATATGACAAGAAGATGCGTACGAATGTTTTCTTGATCAATTTCATATTTGATTCCTAAATTATTGATTGTATTTATATGTAGAGTATTGTTAGAATTTTCTTTCAGATTATTTTTATTTATTTATTTTTTTCTTTTTGCTAAGATAAACATGCTTTCCTTAATTACCTTATATATATATAGGGAAGTCTGTCAAAACTATATTTTTTTGGAAGATTTGTTTTTGATTTCTGATTTGAGAGGAGAAAAGCTTCTTTTTTTTTAAAAAGCGCATAATTTTGACAGACTGTATACAAATAAAAAATATACAACTGTGTATAGCCATATTGTACATATATATATATATATATATATATATATATATATATATATATGTTTAATATAAAATAATAAAGATATTTGAAAAACTAATCCCTGCAATAGCTCGTCACCATTAGAACTCTTTTCTCCAGAAAAGGCAACGGTAAAAAATCATAACCCAACAAAGAATTCATGTGCAAGGATAACAGTAGAGCTTTTTCCCCTGCCAATTCAAGAAATCAAACTAGCATTTACAGAATCAATTTAGTGGTGCATAAGGATTAACTACAGCAAAAAAATAAAGAAAAAACAATCACATAAACGACATTTACCACGCAAATAGGTCTTTCGATTCTTCAAGAATTGATAGTGTTATCTAAATCACTTCACAGTATTGCTGGTACAAGAAAAAATTCAGTACAATTTTAGAATTACATACTATCGCTACCAGAGGAACCACTGAGAATGTCATCAAGTAAAATATTTCCTATCTCCTTTCTGATAAGTGATGGATTGGCACTTTTGAGAGTGTCTTCTGATAATGTTGTTGTCACGGCAATGCATCTGCAAGCAGAGGGAAGCCTTGCCATAATATATAAATGAAGTAAAATGCATGATACTATCAGTGGCGAAGTCAGAAATAATTTTCAATGAGGTCAAAATTACTACTAAGTTATAAATAATTTGGCGGGGGTTCGGAGATGGTACCCCCGAGCTATTTTTTTCTAATACTTTTGTACTTTCAGCTCTCACACACATGTATATATATACTATATTACAATGACAATATAATAAGTAATAATATATGGTATATTGACTCATATTAGACTTTTTTAATCACAAATGTTTATAAGTAACTAATTAATTAATTATTTTTTAAAATAATATAAATTTGATTATTATTTAGTTTAAAATATTATAGAGAGATATATATTGAGAGGATATGAGTCATATGTAGTTAAAATTTGATTGACAAAGTTGTAAATTTTTAATTTGACCCTGTATAATAGAAAATTTATAAAATTTTAGTGGGGTCAATTTATATATAATACTTAAAAATTTTAAAATTTACCTTACATTATAAACCAATTATTTTTTTCAGTGGGGTCAATTGACCCCGCAATAGTGTATGTAGCTTCGCCACCAGATACTATCATGAAAAGTAAGCAAACAAAATAGCAAAACTGGAAGCTATAAAAACACGGTTATAGAAATTACAAATGAATGTTACCAACATATAAACAGCAAATTACAACAATATTTCAGGAATCAGCAGATTTACCTCATTTGCGCAGCTTTAGCAGCTTGTACTCCAGCCAAGGCATCTTCAATTACGATACACTGGGAAAAATAATTGTTCACTATTATGAGTGTTACAAATAACAGAAAGAAACTGAATATTAGTATGGGGGCTTCCGAGATCAAAAGCTCACCAGCTCAAATGAAAGTTACTCTTTGTTTAACTTTCATGCCAAAAAGAAATAGAAGTATGGAAAAAGTTGAAATTAATGAAAATGTTTGAAAAATCAACTTCTAAACTTAGTTGACCATTTACAGTTAGTTAGTGTGTGGAGGAAAAAGTAGTTAAATTGTCTAACTCCTTCAAATCAATCGAAGATGCTCTTTCCAACTGATGACTGAAAAAAATTAACATTACATAATCTGAAAGCATACCTCACTAGTGGGCACATTCAGATTCTTTGCTGCAGCCAAAAATATATCAGGAGCAGGCTTCAAATTTTCAAATGCGTCAGCTGACACAATAGCATCAAACCTGATAAAAGAAGACCAAGAGGAAAATAATGTCAAAAATTCATAACAATAATAATAATAATAATAATAATAAAATACTAAATAATAAAACTTTAAAATTTACAAATGGAGGGGAAGAAAGGGAGTTCATGTACCTGAAGAAAATAACAGAGCAATTACTATTTAATAGATGCCTTGAAGAAAACATTGAATTTATATTTTTTTATATGAAAGAATAAATTATGCTTGAAAAAATGAAGAAAAATCATAGGTGGACGGACAAGCAGTCCACCAAAAAGAAAAATAATACAGTGGAAAAAGGAAATACACGTCTGTAATGCGAGGATAGCAACTCAATCCCAATGAATATCATAAATAGCTATCACTGGAAATCCCTCATCCCGACGCCAAAATAGAAGCAAAAAAGACACCCTACCCCAGATCAAAGCGGAAATGAGATAGCATAGAAGAAAGGCAGCCCGAGCCTCACCTAGCTATCTAGCAAACAATAAGCTCCACAAACCCTTATTACAGAATAATGGACAAAACAATGAGAATGGGATTATGAACTTTTCTTGGAAATAGCAAAAATATCAGGGCACAATAACTTATTCTGTCTACGACTGGTGCAAATTTTGTGTCTTTTCAGAACAGCAGAACAGATAAATGTTTTGATCCTTGTGGGAACCTTAGCTTTCCAACTTCAGGTGGAGGAGGTAAATGACTAGGGCGTCTACCGCAAATAAGAAAACAAAAATAGGACTTGGGAAAGAATTTCCTATAAGATCTAAGGACCAAACCTTCCTATACGGACAGGGAGAGGGAGAGCATGAGGAGAGTGAAAGGAGAAGAGAAGAACCATCCTCCGTCTCTTGATCATTAAAAAATGAAAAATTCCAGGATAACAAATGCCATGTGGTATCCATGAAAACCAAAGCATTATGCTGAGAAGAAGGAAGAAAAAGTCAAGGAAAGGAACCCTGAAAAGCAGCCTCCCCCTAAGACATGTTCTTCTCCACAACTGATAAGGTAACCCAGCCCCCAATCTAGGCCTGATCAATTGTATAAAAGAGAAAGTGTCAAATCTCTTTTATGGACTCAAATAAGTGACTGCAGCATGACTGGGGTTAAAATCTAACCGATCCCAATGAAGGCCAAAGTCAGGGGCGAAGCTAGGATAAAATTGTGGGGTCAATTGACCCCACTCAATTTTTAAAATCACTTGCAAAAATTTTTTGACCCCACTCCGATTTTTTTTTAATTAGAGATACCCAAGCAGCCAAGTCTCAGTCCTAAATCTCATACATCAATATTTGTTCAGCACTTCAGCCACAAAATAGAGAGAGATGGGGCAAAGCCAAATCGCAAAAGGCAAAAGCCAAACCGTGAACCATCAAAGCCTTTCGCGAGTGGTCGGAGTGGGTACTAGTGACTGGCGAGCCGCGAGTGTGGAGACTGGAGTGTGACTCTATTCTACTGTGACTCTCTTGCAGTCTTGTGCCCTTGCAGGTAACAAAAATTACTCTCTCTTCAATTTCTCCAACCTCAGTTTTGTTTTCATAAATCAATTGCGGTTTTTTCCTTTTGTTAGTATTATTAAATTGGATATTTTGATGCATTTGTCTAACCCAAAAATATAAAGTCTTAAAAAAAATGGCTCAAATGCGCGGGTGCGCTGCCCCCGAACCCCCGCCAAATTTTTTCTAACTTACTAAAAATTTTGACCCCACTGCTATACCTTCCTGGCTTCGCCACTGGCCAAAGTTGCTTCTGTCTATGCCAAAAGTAAGTGACACGATGCTGACCAGGGCCACATCAAACGATATGACAAATTCTTTTCAAGAGGAAAGGAATGGTGAGGGCATGCTTAGCTTAGGCGTGGATGTGAATCAAGGAGATCAAACTTGGGTTGATGAGTTCCTATTGGTCCAGTTACGAGGGCACGAGCTAAAAGGTTCAAGGAAGGACTGAATGGATTAATTCAAGCCAAATAATGTCAAATTAAAATCCAAGTGGGCTGACCCAATTTGCTAGTTTAATTCATGTGTGGGCCACGGACATGCAAAGGATTTCAATTGATATCAGCTAGAGTACGTTGATCATATTAAGCAATTACAATACACGAATTCAGCAACCATGCAGCATATCACATGGGCCTACATATTATGGAAGCATTACATTGAAGCAAATCCCATGGGCCTTATAAACTAACATAATTCAGCAAGTAATTACATGCAGATCATGTGGGCCTTCTAATCAAGCATCATGCTAATTCAATTCAGCATCAAAGTGGGCAGCATGCATGAACAACTAAAGCAAGTGGCTTTTTTCAAATATATGCAAGTACATGCAAAGGAAGTTAAAGCATGTGGACCTTATTTCATGAAGTATTTTTTTCCATGCAATTTTAATCTAAGGATTCTTTGTTCCAATTGATATCATGAAGACTTCCATTCACGTGGCAATTTAGCTAGTCACGCGGCAAGAAGATTCAAAGCGGCAAGGGAAAAAAAATCAATTACACGGCAATAGTGGATTCAATTTCAAATTTAAATCTGATTCTTGGATTCTAGAAAATTAGTTTTAATACTAATGTAATTAGGATTTTATTTAGATAGGATTTCAATTTTAAGTTTAATTGTTATGTAATTTGTTTCTTTTGTTATTAGGATTATGATGACTTTGAGTAGTATAAATAGGGGTTAAAGCTGATGTAATTGACACACTTCATGTAATTAATAAAATTACTTGTGAGATTTTCTCTTCTTTTGGTTCTTTAAGAATTTCTAAGTTATTCTTACTTTTTCTTGAAATTCAAAATTCAATTTTGACTTATCATTCAACAATACATAGTTGGGTGTGACGTCTTCTACCGCATCAATCGTCGATTGTACCAAGATTCCTGCTTACATATAACTTATAAGCAATGGGTGAAGGTGTCATTGGTGTCCATTCAATGCAGATTTCATTGCACTATCGATTGTATCAAGGTTCTCGTCTCAAAATAGGCGAAGGGTTGAGGCGTTGAGTGTGTTCCACCAATACAACTTGCTAAAAACGATCCGGACGACGACCACCTCACGCAAGCGTGCCATGAAGTTTATCCTTTGATATCAGATCTAAGTACCTAGCGGGTTAAATTCTTGTTTGAATATCAAAAAAATAATATACAAAAAAAAAGCACCAGATTTCTTGGTTTCAATTGTGCTAACCCAAATTGTAGCACACCATTAACCCCATCAAGTCCAACCAGTGAGGCCATAAAATTTCCGCTTGTCTAACAAGCTTTCCCAAAAAATTGAAAGCATACGAGGAGCAAGCCAATCGTGAGGCTTGAGATTATTGAAAGTTCATTTAGAGGATCAATCAGTGAGGATCACTTCGTGAATTACAACTCGGCAAATCTAAAGCTTACAATTGGCAACCCGTGAACCTTGTATGTAACCATAGTCATATATCGCTATATTTTGTTCTTGATAAGTTTTTGTTGAATTGAATAGGAAACTTTGATTCTTATTTGGTGAATTCAAAAAGAACCTATAAGAGAGAATATTTGAGCGACAAAAGGTAAGACTGGTGAGATCATTAGAAGGTAAAAGTCAATTGAGTGATACATGAGTGATTCATTGTTGAGTTAACTACTAACCTTTGTTTTGCAGCAAACAAGTTTGATTACGAGTTTGAGAATACTCCTGAACTTCGAAGGAAATCTTTTCAAGGCAGTAATGATCCTGAAGCAGATTTGAAGTGGGAGAAAAAGGAGTGGGAGTTTGACTATCATGACTATTCCGAGCGTAGGAAGGTCAAACTTGTGGTTCTAGAGTTCTCCGATTACACAGCTACGTGGTGGGATCAATTTGTGATTAGCAAGAGATGTGGAAAGCGTCCGATCGAGACATGGGAGGAGTTGGAAACCGTGATGAGGAAGCGGTTTGTTCCGGTTCGTTCCAGTCCAGCTGAATAGGAGGAAGGAGTATGCATCTCTAAGACGTTTAGAGCAACCTCCAAGGCGGTCAACATTGGATGACGATAAGTAGGTTTATAGGCATGAAAAGTTGCATTGGAGACGGCCACAAAACACTCCTATGGAGAGTAGGAGGGGGCGAGTATTGCCTAGGGAGGCAAAGAAGGACTTCATGGCAGCGGTTCGCAAGGGACTGGAGGCATGTTATTTGCAGTCACAAGATACTCCTAAAGCGTATAGAGAACGAGTACAGCCGAGGTAGTTAAAAGTTGAAGAAGATCATGCAGTCCACAAAGAGCCGTTGGAGACGAAGAAAACTACAAGTGTGCAAGTTAAAGAGGAAAATACAATGCGGCAAAAGGACACCTTTTATACTAGGTTTCTAGTACAAGAAAAGGTATGTATTGTAAAAATTGATTGTGATATTGGTACTAACATTGCTAGCACTACACTGGTGGAGAAGCTAGATCTATCAACAGTTACGCATCCCCAGCCTTACACGTTGCAAGGAGTCGATGGTATTGGAGAGGTAGATGTGACTAAACAGGTGATAGTTTCATTTAAAATTGGAAGATATGAAGATGAGGTGTTATACGATGTAGTTCTGACAAACACTTGTCATTTGTTACTTGGGAGACCATGGCGACGTGACATGCATGTGAAGGATGTCAGCGGTACGAATGAGTATTCATTGGTACACAATCGAAGAAGAGTTACCCTGTCCTATGACACTCGAGCAAGTCCATGAAGATCTAATGCACATACAAAAAGATCATGATCAAAAGCAAGAGAGTGAACAAAAGAAAGAGAATGATCAAAAGATTGTGAGTGAAAAGAGAAAGCAAATAAAAGTGAGGTTGAAAACAAAAGAGATTGAAAAGAGTGAGGTTGAAAACAAAAGAGAGATTGAGAGAAAAGAAGATAGAGAAATAAGTGACTATGAAAAAAAGAGTGAGTGGGAAAGTGTATTGAATTTTAACCGCCGATGATTGTACGTTCGTACAAAGAGACACTTTTGAATACTAACCAGTTTAACTCGTCTTAGTCTAGTTCGGTTGTTTCTCTATTTCAGGTTGATATCATACCCAGTGCTATCATTCTGTACCGATCAACCTATAGCATGCCCGAGAAGACGACAGAGTTACAAAGGCAGGCGGGAGAGTAAATGGAGAGGGGTATCGTGAAAGGAAGCATGAGTTTGTGTGCATGAGATCATAGTACCTAAGAAGGATAGGACATCGAGTGTGTGCGTTGATTATCAATTGGTAAACAAGTATCGATATTATTTTCTTTGCTTAGATAATATGCTAGATGAATTGCATAGTACTTGTGTTTTGTCTAAATTTGATCTGATTAGTGGTCATCATCAAATTAGTATGAGAGAATGTGATGGATGGAAAGTTGCATTAACATGTGATTTGTATAAGTGGTTAGTTATTTCAGTTAGATTAACTAATACATCTAGTGTTTTTATGAGTTTATTAAAACATGTTTTGCATGCTTCCATTGATAAATTTGTTTTTAGCTATTTTGATGATAGAATCATCTTCATCATAAACTATAGAGGATATTTGATATATGTTGAGTTAGTTCATGATCATACTGTTTATTCTCGTTTTCAATGTTCTTATTTTCATCGTATTCATTCTAGTTTTTCTTGTCATTATTGTTTTCATACTGTTCAATCTGTACCTAAGTTGTTATTATTTAACATCGGATGTGATCACGTCTTTCCATTCGAGCAATCATAATTGCATGATTTTGAGAATGTTGTCGTGAATGGAAAGGAGTCTAAAATTAGTTTTGAACGTGTTTATCATCAAATTAGAGTAAGGTATGGTTTACATGCCTGTTTAGTTATATCATTCGGATTAGCTAAGGCATTAAGTGTTTTCATATTGAGCCATATTTTGCATTCTTTCATAGGAAAATTTGTTATTATCTATTTTGATGATATTTTGATTTTTATTAACACCTGGGAGTAGTCTTTAACACTTGTTGAGTTTGTTTGTGATCATCGTAAATATGCAATAGAGTTTTCATATTGTGAAGATGGATGTGACCTTTTAATTCCATTAACGTCGTTACTTGATTTTGCATGTGTTAATTTCGATGGAAAAGGAAAGGTTGATTATGTAATATGATCAAATTCAGCGATGAGAATATCAAGAATTATTGTACAAACCAATCGGAACGATGCATGGAACATTTAAATGGAAGTGTTTTGATTTTTGATCTAGTAGGCTATGCATATAAATTTGAGTTTCTTGAGTTCTTAGTGATGATACAAAAAATACATGTTGATTGGTTTTGTTATGTGTTTAATCCATTAGTTCTTGTATGTTTGCATATGTGACGTGACAAGTTTTAAAAATTGATATTTGATCCAGGAGGGGATGGAACTGTTCATATCCTTACTTGCGATGTTGATAATGCATACACTGATACACGTTAATTTTGCCAAGTAAGAATTGTGATTGCGTTGTTGCTAAAGTTGTTAACTTGGTTCATTTTGATGTAGGGCCGGATTTGAGGACAAATCCTTTTCAAGAGGAGGGAAATAGCACGATCCTGACCAGGGCCACATCAAACGATATGACAAATCATTTTCAAGAGGAAAGGAATGGTGAGGACATGCATAGCTTAGGCGTGGATGTGAATCAAGGATATTAAACTTAGGTTGATCCAATTCAAGTTCCAATTGGTCCAGTTACGAGGGCACAAGCTAAAAGGTTCAAGGAATGACTAAATGGATTAACTCAAGCCAAATAATGTCAAATTAAAATCCAAGTGGGCTGACCCAATTTGCTAGTTTAATTCACATGTAGGCCACAGACATGCAAAGGATTTCAATTGATATCAGCTAGAGTATGTTGATCTTATTAAGCAATTACAATACACGGATTCAGCAACCATGCAGCTATATCATGTGGGCCTACATATTATGGAAGCATTACATTGAAGCAAATCCCGTGGGCCTTATAAACTAACATAATTCAGCAAGTAATTACATGCAGATCATGTGGGCCTTCTAATCAAGCATCATGCTAATTAAATTCAGCATCAAAGTGGGCGTTCATGAACAACTAAAGCAAGTGGCTTTTTTCAAATACATGCAAGTACATGCAAAGGAAGTTAAAGCATGTGGGCCTCATTTCATGAAGTATTTTTTTCCATGCAATTCTAATCTAATTCCTAGCAGCCACGGATTCATTGTTCCAATTGATATCATGAAGATTTCCATTCACCCGGCAAGAAGATTCAACGCGGCAAAGAAAAAAAATCAATTACACGGCAATTGTGGATTTAATTTCAAATTTAAATCTGATTCTTGGATTCTAGAAAATTAGTTTTAATACTAATGTAATTAGGATTTTATTTAGTTAGGATTTCAATTCCAATTTTAAGTTTGATTGTTATGTAATTTGTTTCTTTTGTTATTATGATTAATATTACCATTGAGTAGTATAAAAAGGGGTTAAAACTGTTGTAATTGACACACTTCATTCAATTGATAAAATTACTTGTGAGATTTTTTCTTCTTTTGGTTCTTTAAGAATTTCTAAGTTATTCTTAGTTTTTCTCTAAGATTCAGTTTTGACTTATCATTTAACAATATATAGTTGGGTGTGGCGTCTTCTACCGCATCAATTATCTATTGTACCAAGGTTCCTGCTTACATATAAGCAACGGATCAAAGTGTCGTTGGTGTCCATTCAACGCAAATTTCATTTCACTATCGATTGTACCAAAGTTCTCATCTCAATATAGGCGAAGGGTTGAGGTGTCGAGCATGCCACCAATACAACTTTCGATCCGGGCGACGACCACTTCACGCAAGCGTGCCGTGGAGTCTATCAACAAGTCTGCTCCAACTGAAAACGTCAAAGCCATGGTTCCAAAACCCTAAACCTCCATCATCCGTAGGACAACAAACATAGTAGCCTGGAGCTAAAGGTGATTGAAAATCTACCTCATACCTCTGGTTATTCCAAATATAATAGGAGGAAACATAAGTACACAACCACTGGGAAAAGTAATAAGCAAATTGTCTTGGCAAGTCCATGTAGAGGTATAATATAGAACCATGAGGAAGGGATTGTAAACTGTTTCAGTCCCCATATATTAAAGGATACAAGAATATATTCATAGAAGCCAATAAGACTGTACATCAATAGTACATTAATAATGAGATAGCAATCAACATTGTATAAATCCAATTCAGCATGACATGATGAAGTAAATTAAGATTGACCTGTATTTCATCGAGGATAAATTAAACTACATATTAACCTGTATCCACCAACTTCAGGGGGACTACTACATGTTATGTTTACTTACAAAGGTAATAATGTTATGGTGGCTAATACAAATATGGGGGTGTTATAGGCAGTGAAAATATGAAGGAAAAGAAAAAAAATCATAAAATATACGAATCTTCCACTCTCTTTCTCATTCATTTTTCTCCTTTGCTTTAATTTTCAACAAAACACCAAGGTGAAGTAATGAAAATTAATGAAGGTTGGTTTCCAATGTTTTGTTCTCATTCAATAGGAAAGAGAATTGTTTCAGCTGTTTCATGGAAGAAAGAATATTAGTCATTAGAAACTACACACCATTGGCCAAACACAGATCTTTGTAAGATTAAAACTCACAACCAGGTGGGCCACTAATCATTCTATTTAAAACTTATGGCTCTAGATATGAAATGAAGATCAAAGCCTAAAATGTTTTAACACAATTCCAAGCTCTTATGGACAGTGCTTTGACTGCGGGCAACATGAAAATACCAAAAGTTGAGATATTTTAAACAGTAACACGTTAGCTTACATTGACACTGGTAAGCCAGCAGCGGCTAGATTTGCATCAACCTTGATGCGGTCAGCACTAGACGCAACAGCAACTTTGAGGCCACTGTTTTTACACTGTCGTACAGAAACATCATATCATACAACAACACAGAACAAAATAACCATATTAATTCGGTTCCAAAATGACTACCCTAAATACCTGAGCAACAAGTTCAAGGGCACGAGGGAATCCTATTCCAGAATTTGGTTTTGCATACTACATGAAATCATATAACTTATTCAATAGATGTCCATCCAGTACATTAAAACAAAACATTATTAAAAAAATATCCAATCACCTTATCTAGATATATCTCAAAAAATCTCTTCTTTGCTTCCTCAGTATTGAATTCCTTCACTCCCTTTACTGAAGCAACACCTCCTAGAAAGTTCGCTTCACCTAGTGCATTTGAGGGGGGAGAAGTAGAATAAAACTAAAAAGGTAAGAAGGGGAAAATAAGAAAAAAAAGGTCTATAAACAAATGATGGTAGCCAAAGTTTACATGTGCACATTTACAACTTTTTTTCTCTCAGTCATAGACAAAAAATTTACCTATAGGACCTGCTGAAGTTAATTAACCATCTGCATATTAAATTATATGTAGAGAGAATTACCTATAGGAGCGCTGATTAAAGTAACCATTTGCATAGAAATTATAGTACAGAGAACTTACCTACAGGAGTACTAATTAAATTACAATCCCAATTAATAATATATACAGAGACTGTAGAACTAGATTTTAGTTTTGAAAATCAAAAAGAAAGTTCAAAATGACTGAAATAAATCAAAAAAAATTATTCAACTTAGGCTACCATCTGTAGGAACCAAATAAAATATCAATTTAATTATTTGGCTCAACCAAAGCCATATGTATGGAAATTTGGAGTATGCACAAAGGAATAACTGGAAAGATTTATATAAAGTAACACACTTTTTTTGGGCACCTGCCAATATTTTATGGCACTCATAATTTATTCCTCACACACAAAATAAGGAAATAAAGAAATAACAATGGGAACTAGAACTGTTGTCTATCTGCTATCTCTATATCAAGTCTGAGTGTCTACTGCACTCCTTGATAATATGTACTTGAGTTACTATTTAATCTACTCTGCTATTGCAATTCTCTTAGGATGCAATTTACTCCTCTTGCAATGCAATTATGCAATTCACTCAATTGCAATGCAATGATATTGTGTTCCACTTCTATTTATAGATGAAAGTTTCCTTCTTGTTCAAAGCTTACAAGTGTCAAAACGCGTAAACAATTTTCATTTATTTCGGCGCCTTCACGTGGTAAACTTTATTTGCAAAGTTTTATACCAAGCTCAATATGTTTGACTAAAGAATCACATTTCCTTCATCAAAATGCTTACTAAAAAAAAATCAAAACATGTGTCCATTCACATGGTTAAGTTGTTGCACAAGTTCCCAAAATCAGATTATCAATTTCCAACAGACTTCTTTAATCTGATCTTTGAATTTTTTGCTATCCCAAGCAACCCTTTTAATTTCTCTAACAGATCTGCTTTCAATAGTTTAGTCAGAATTTCTGCAACCTGATCTTCTAATCTGTAACCGGATCTTTGATATGCAAAACTCAATTTTGATTTCTTCATTTCAGACTAACTCTCTTATATAGTGATACCTGATAGCAATATGCTTCCGTCTGCTATGAAATACGGGATTCTTAGCCAATGCAATTGCTTACTTTTTATCACACATAATCTCCGCAGGACCATCATGCTTGTGCTTCAGCTCTTCAAGCATCCTTCGAAGCCAATCTGCTTGACATGCCGCAGAAGTTGTTGCCATATACTCTGCTTCTGCTATGGACAATGCAACAACCTGTTGCTGCTTTGATGACCATGAAAACTGTAAGACCCCAAATTATTAATAAATGAAATTTAATTTCCTCTATTTATTATTTTGAAATAGTAAGGGTTGATTTGATTAATGTGGTTAGTTATGGGTAAAATGCGCAAATATTTCAAATAAGCAAGTGGTTATAAAATATTCATTGTTGTCGGGGAATATTCGTTTGGTCGTGGAATATTCTTCCTGTCGGGGAATATTCGTACGACGGCACAGCCTTGTGTGCGCCCCATAACGGAAAGCCATTGGATGAAGAAAACGACAAGTATAAGTTGTTTATAAATAACGGGCGTAGTTGTTACCGAATTATCTTTGTTGGAATACCGGTGGTTAAAACACACGATGTCTGGCGTTGTTGCACAATAGCATACCAGTATTGCACCAATTATTGATTCTTACGTAAAAAGGCACTACTCAATAATTGTTACGAATAATTCTTCAAAGATTTTTTTTTATTGATTCAATAATTGTTGCGTTGATATTTTATATTACTTGTTGTTTCAATAATTGTCACTACACAAGATTTTCCATTATCGAAGCAATAATTCATATTATCTGAATAATATTATTAGATAACATTATTGGCAATGTCTAGAAAGTTCTGCTACAAGGAGAGGTTTGGTCACCTAATTGCGGCGCCCAAAGATGGAGAAATCCTTATTGAAAGCCCCTCTTTCTCGGGAACTACCGTTTATCGATATTGTGATTCCAGTAATATTATTTGTGAATAATTAATTATTGATTTATATGATAAGAAAAATATTCATTTTATGTGGATATAGATGGAGAAAATTTTTAAAGTGACAATTGTTGAAAATCGATATTTTATCTTTTCTGATAAAATAATATTTTATTATATTATTATAATATAATAATGATGATATTTTTACAATGAATGTGAAATATATGAGTATATGAGGAGGAAGAGTATTTTTGTTGCATTAAATGATTAAAACATGTTTTTCATGTTGGTGGACCCCATTTCTTGACTGAAATTTGATTATAGCCTGTAAAATCACCCGTTTGTGAATTTCGGTCATATTCTGTTTGGAATTTGGAAAAACTTAAACTTACAAAGTTGTAGAGAATTGAATTTCCTATGGAAGGACATAAGATTCGAATTTTTCTGATAAAAGGGCTATTTATTATGAATTATTAAAGTTCCGAGGTTCCGAAATAATTAATTTTTGGAAGTTTTAATTATTTATATCAACAAAAACGTTTTTAACAAGTTGGTGGGATCATTTTGTTGTTAAACATGTGGGATTCTAGCATTCAAAGGTTGGCATAGGAATTTATATATAATATATTAATATTATATTAAATTTTCTGCTTTGGTGTTCTAAGTATTTTCTTATAAATAGGGTACTTAGGATAGAATTGAAAATCACATCAGAAACTAAAGTTTTCTCTCTCTTTCTCTCTCGATATATTGAGCGTATTCTTGTGAGTATTTTGATACTTTGAGTGTTGTTATACGGTGCAAGTTCCCTTCACCACTATATTCAGTATTCTAGTCAGAAGTACTATTCTTTCGAGGTAAGGGATGTTTTCTTCTTAAATGATATTATTTTCTTCAATATCATTATGCCGAAATATTAGTCTGAACTTTTTATCAAATTTGGAACTTTTTGTGTCGGGGTTACTATTCACGTACACTATTCACGAATACGGCACGAATACGACACTATTCATCGGAAAAATGAAATTTTCTTCTTTTTGTCCAAAATATCTATTATGGATACTAGCTTTGATTGTATCCATGTTTTGATCATTCTTGAATTTTACTCCACTATGATTACTTATGAGGTATTTTTGGCTATGGATAAACCGAAATACGAATCCTTAATATTTGTTATTTTGTTTCACTGGATTCGTTTCCTTTAAAATATTTTTTTCATCATCCCCAGTCCTAAATGATGATATTACTGAATATCTTTGGCCTGTAGTGCAAAGATGAATGATTTCTGATGAATATCTTTGGGCCATAGTACAAAGATGAAAAGGTGTTTAGATGAACATGACCAACTGGTGAATATTTTTGGCCTGTAGTGCAAAGATGAATATTTAATTCCAAATATATATTGATTTAGGTTACAGGGATAAAACATTGACGATGAACTTTTAAATTCATATATAGAAGATAGTAGATTTCATTCTCTACTTAACTCTTCTAATGAATTATTATTTCCGCTGTGAATATTGATTTAAAACTGGTTGTCTATTGTATTCTATTAAATTTTTCCCTGTTGAGGACTAACGATAATTTGTTCTATGTTATCTTAGTCATAATGTTCTTTACTGAGCTAGTTGAGCTCACCCTTTTCTTTTTTGTTGCATTTTTCTTCTCAGGAGGCGAGAATGTAACGAGTACTAGTCGGGATATGGAATGAAGGTTCTAGAAAGTCGTTTTAGTAGTCCTCACCATTTTTGTAAAATAATGTATCAATAATTGTAATGAGAACTTATTTGGGTATGAATATTGTCTAGATGGCAATATTTGTATTTAAACTCACAGTTTTTATGTTGTATTAATAAAGTTATAGTTGTTTCTGTACCATGTATTTTGACGACTCAGAATGGGTGTTGTATACATATTTTGGGGGCGTCACAAAAACACTCTTGATCCAAGATAAAGGACAAAACCAAAAATACGCTTCCGAGTTTCCATAGCTCCTGCTCAATCACTATCTGTATACCCTAATAGACTGAAATTGTCGGAGTAGGTATAGAGAATTTCATGATCTCAGGTTCCACTAACATACCTCATGATCCTTTTTGCTGCAAGCAAATGTGACTGGTGTGTTCTCTCCACGAAACAACTGATAAGTCCCACTCCATAAACAATATTCAGCCTTGTTGAAGTCAAATATCTTAGACTGCCAACTATGCCTTTAAAATAGGTGAGATTTACCGGTCCACCTGTTCCTTCTTTCTTCATTTCCAGACGCTCTGCAATTGGAGTCCAGATTGGAGTAACTGATTCTATCTTGAATTTCTTCAGGATATTATCGACTTACTTCTTTTGCAAAATAAAGATGCCCTCGTTTGTCTGTTGTAATTCAATGCGCAATAAGTACGACAATAAACCCATATCTGTCATCTCAAACTGGCCTGACATAGCCTCCCTGAATTTTGCAAACCTTGCTTCAGAGTTTTCTGTAAATATCAAGTCATCAACATAAAAACAAACAATCATCATTTTGCTTGTAGGTTTTGACTTGACATACAACGTGTGCTCATAAGGACACTTCTGGAATCCATCCAGCAACATGTACGAGTTTTTCCTTGTGTACCAGGCTCATGTATCCATTCTGGAACCTGGTGCAAAAACTTCGAAATAGACAATCCCTGGCTTTTTCTTATAGCCCTTGACCACGAACATTGCCTTGAGTCAGTCCACCTGACCATTGGGTTTGTACTTCGTCTTCTACACCCATTTGACAACAATTGGCTTTTTACCTTCGGATAAAGAAGTTAATTCACACGTATCACTCTTTTCTATGGAATGGATCTCCTCATTCATTGCTTGAATCCATCCATCATCCTGTGATGCACGTTCATATGGAACTGGGTGACAATAAGAAAATAAACAAAAATTTACCAGAGCTCATTTGTGACTTCATCACTGTCATCAAATCTTGTAACCACAGTCTTGCAAGTGTGCTGACATCACCCTCGTTCTCTTATAATGTTTTGGTTTTGCAATTGGTGTTTTTAGATAAGATGAACCACTAGGTATAGTCTCACCAAAATCATTACCTTGTCCATCTGTATCTTTGTCTTCGAAAACAAAACCTTTTCCTAAATTAGCCTCGTGAGTCCATGTCCATGCCATCTTCAATGAATTGGACGTCCCTACTCACAATCACTTCCTTTGTAACTAGATTATATAGGTTATAGCCCTTTGTCACTTCACTGTAGCCTATAAAGATGCACTTCTGGCTCTTATCATCCAGTTTCTTTCTCCGGTCATCTGGTATAGGGGGCATGCGATGTACCCAAATACTCGCAATAAAAAACATCTGGTTTGCTACCACTTCATGCTTCCTGTGGAGTCCTTCCATACACTCTTTGTTGGACACCTGTTCAACAAATATACTGCACACGCAGCAGCCTCTGCCCAAAATTCCTTTGGCAATCCTTTTAACTTCAACATACTCCTTGTCACCTCCATGATTATTCTATTCTTTCTTTCAAATATACCAGTCTGCTGAGGTGTATAATTGGCTGTCAAGTGTCAACTAGCGTGGATCCCAGGTGACTTGGAATAATTCTAAAATTCGTTATAAATGAACATACCACCTCTATCGAATCTCAG
This sequence comes from Panax ginseng, assembly GCA_020205605.1. Classification (NCBI taxonomy): domain Eukaryota; kingdom Viridiplantae; phylum Streptophyta; class Magnoliopsida; order Apiales; family Araliaceae; genus Panax; species Panax ginseng. The sequence continues at coordinate 92,594,982 of CM035141.1, read as the reverse complement.
AGTCTTCAAATTAAAGTCACTTTTATCCACAAATGCCTTAAACTCTTTAATCATTCACATGGTTAAGTCATTGCACAAGTTCCCAAAATCACACCGCCTCCCTTAATCTATTCGAGAAATTAAAAGAGTTGCTTGGGATAGCAAAAAATTCAAAGATCAGATTCACGAAGGCTGTTGGAAATTGATAATCTAATTTTGGAAACTTGTGCATCGACTTAACCATGTGAATCATGGTTCAAAGTATTGGCCGTTACACTGAAATATTGGCGTATCGATTAGGTATTGGCCGATGCCGAACCGCAACCTTGACACGAATTGCAAAACTAGAAAGTATTCATCTAAACGGTAATTTTCGGCAAAATTTCAACAACTCGACATAATGTAGCGGTTTCAGACCAAATAAAGGAGAAATCTCAACATAACGTATGGGTTTCGAACCAAAAAAGGAGAAATCAAGACGTAAAGGGGAGAAACGCCACCCAAAAAAATTCAAATATGCTAAAAGGTATAAAGGGAGACAACAAAAAAGAACGAACTTTTTTCTATAAATTACACCCATGTAGTAATTAGTTAAGTATACCTTAAAAAAATATAAGAAAAAATTTACTTAACATATAATTAATTAAGCTAAATTATACTTAAATCATTATTAAACTGTACCTGTATAATTCCTAGTTAAGTACAACATAAAAAAATTGCGATTAAAATGTACTTTGTTAAGTTAAATTATACTTAGATTATGAGATCATGTGTGCTCAAGCATTTGAGCTAAGACAACATCAATATCAACTTTATTAAAACATAAAATTGATTAAACATATTTGCGAGAAGTTTGTTTTATAATTTGGACAATATTGTGTGCACTAGATAATATTTTTTTCAGCTTAATTAATTCCTCTTATTATTTAGAATTTTTTCATGACTTTTTTATTATTTTTGAAGCTCCTAACTAGTTAACAGTGTGCATCACCCTATATCTATACCGATACCGAGTCAAAAACTAACCTTCCGAAACATAGGCCGCTACCGTGATTTTGAACCATGATGTGAATGGACACATTTTTATTTTTTTGGAGTATGCATTATGATGAAGGAAATGAGTCAAACATATCAACCTTGGTATAAACTCTACAAATAAAGTTTACTACGTGGAGGCACCAAAATAGATGAAAATTGTTTACACATTTTGTCACTCGAAAGCTTTGACGAAGAAGAAAACTTTCAATTATAAATAGGGGTGGAAAAAAGTATCATTGCATTGCAATTAAGTGAATTGGATAATTGCATTGCAAGAGGATTAAATTGCATCCAAAGAGAATTGCAATAGCAGAGAGTGTAGATTGAATAGTAACTCAAGCACAGATTATCAAGGAGTGCAGCAGATACTCAAACTTGATATAGAGAGCAAATAGACAGAAATTCTTGTTCTCCTTGTTATTTCTTTACTTACTTATTTTTTGTGCGAGGAATAAATTGCGAGTGTCTGCAATAAAGTATTAGTAGTTGTCCAATAAAAGCGTGCTCTTTATATAAATCTTTCCAGTTATTCCTTTGTGTCATACATCAAATTTCCATACATATAGCTTCCCCTGAGCCAAATAATTAAATTGACATTTTATTTGGTTCCTACACCATCACAAATTTGCTTTAGCAAGTCAGCAAAGTAATCCTTTAGTCAAAATCCTCCTGTTCTTTCACATCCTTATTTCAGTGTAAAGGTATACCAGATTTGTACATCAAATTGTTAATGTTACAATCTCCAAAGGTGAAAAAGACTCCAGTTTTCTTCAAGTTTTAAAATATGATCTAACATATTCAATTTTCAGCCTGCTCTTAGGAAACTGCACATTGAGATAAGATCAACTATTGGCGGATATAAATAAACCCTCCATTGAGTCCTATTTGACATTTTACGTTTATCCCTATTAATGTTTGTCAAAAATTAGATGGACAATACTCTTTTTTCAATTATTTTTCTTCAAAAATTAAATTTAAAAACTAAATGTAAGATATGGACATTAGAAATGTTACATTTAACTACAATTACAGTTTGACAAGTATATTAAACATTAGATTTTAATAAGTTTTCCGAATACAAAATTTTGAGGCATTTTGAAACTCAAAATTCGACGACCAATAGTGTAAATAGTCAAAGTAATTTGTAGAATTTACCAGTGCCCATGAATGGAACGAAATCTTCGACTGTAACTTCAACTCCCATCTCAGCAAACACATCGACTGCAGCCAATCGTGACGCCTCCTCGCTGTTACAAAGCACTCCATCCATATCGAACAGCACCGCTGACACTTTCCCCCATTCTGCCAATCGTGACTGTAAATTTGAGAGCTGTGATTTAGATGAAGAAGAAAGGGGAGGCGATGAGAGTCTCACGGCCATTATATTTCTCCCTCTACTGTCTTGAATTGTTTCTCTCCCTAACTAAATCTAGACGGTGACAGTGTTAGTGGCGGGCAGGCGCTTTCAATTACTTAACTGTTCGAAAATGAGTTAAAATATAAATTTATCTATTTATCTAATAAAATACAAATAATTTTGAATTTACAGCTCTCAATAAATCATCTGGACCGTCTAAAGTTTAGGATAAATCTCACCGTCTATACAGTGCCGGAGGCACGGGACACATCTAGTTGATTTATAAGTTAGGACTTATAAGTAGAAGCGTTAAGTATTAATTTAATTTATAAGTTAAAAAAAAGATAAGAAAGTGTTCGGTTCATAATGACTTATAAATTAAAATTAATATAAATTAATAAAAAGGGCATTAATAAAAAAGGGGGCAAAATAGAAAAAGGACAAAATAGACATTACATTTCAAACTAACTTATTTTAAAATGATTTATAAGTTATTTTTAAATAAGTCACAAATAATTACTTATTTTTTGACTTAAAAATTAAGTTATAAGTCAAAAAAATAAATTATTGTCAAACACCGAAAAAAAACTTATAAATTAATTTACGAACTTATAAGTTATTCCCGAACATGACCTAAATTTGTTGGGACAGAGCTGCCTTTTTATTTGGAAAGGGGAATGTGGTTCTTTTTGGTGATAAGTGGAAGGAAATTAAGAATTTTAGTGATGCTTTCATTTTATATTTCTACCTTATTCAAGAGAATGGCTTAATGATACTCTATTTGTGAATTTTAAAAAGAAAATAAAAGAAAAGAGTAAGAGAAAAAATTTAAAAGTTAAGAATTTATGAGTTTTTTGAAAAGAAAAAAGAAGAGAGAATGAGAGAGATTTTATATAAAAAAATCCTTTCAAAAAATTTCTCCCTAACTTAAAAAAAAATAAAAGAAATTTATTAAAGACTTAGATGTCATATTAAAATAACAAAACTATCTTTATAATAACTCTCAAATGTAATCTCATAAGGTAAAATACTAATATTCTTTTGTAAGTAAAAATTTTCTTCCAAAACTCAAAAATATAATGAAAAAAATAAATTTCATTTCCCTCGCTCTCTCTCTTCTCATAAATTTTAAATTATTTTATTTTCTTCTTTCTCCAAACTAACAAACACGGTGTTAAGGTACAATTTTTTAATTACTCAAAATGATGACAATAAGTATATGAAGTAATGAGCAAATATATCAATTAATTAGTAGGGTACACTTGTGACGCCCCCAAATCCGGGTCCTTTCGAACTACGGATTCAGTCCGCCACGATACTACTATCGTCAAACTATTTATATATTTTATTCATAACTTAACTTAATGAATATAACTTTTTTTTATTACAATTTAGAATATAAATTCTTTCCATTTTCAGGATCTGTATAATGACTCCAAATTTTTATAAGTTTCAAATCTTGGTCATTTATCATTCATGTCTTACATCATATTCGATGTTATATAAATATGTAAAATAATTTAAACTTTATCAATCTCCTTAAAAATAATTATTTTATTGATATCTTAACTTGAATCAATTACATATCCTTGAATCAAATTATGTTATGATTCATTCTATTCAAATTACTGTATAAATCTTTACATCTCGATTCGAATTCCTCTATGTATCACATAATACAATTTAACATGTATTACACATCGTAAACTACTATCATGTACATCTCCTAGAACCTAAACATGGTTCAAGAGTATATATTTTAATAAATGAATCAATGTCCTTTGATACTATTGAACTCTATCAATCAAGTAGCACGTAATCTTTACCGTGACTCCTTAACATGCAAAAATAGTTATTTGCAAGGGTGAGCTCGACAGCCCAACAATTCTAACAGTTTTCATGCATCACATAACATATAATAGCATACTCAGTTCATGCATTCATAATCAATTAATATTTACTACGCATGTTACTTCTCACATAACAAACATAGAGATTTACTTCACATACATATCATCAAATACCAACTTTCAACTTATGCATTTCATATACATACATCAACATTTGCATAGCATAATATAGCTCAACTAACAATTATCGAATTCATATATCAAATAGGAACTGAAAGACTTGCTTGATTCATAGTTTATAAACTACGACTTAACTGCTTAAAGCTTATCTACACTTTGTGTATTCCTACACACTTATATAATCATGGATTCATATACATTAGTCGTACATTCATAATGTAATAATAATGTTGCATTGTTCTCTATCTTGGTTTTTAAAACCTTCCATTTGCTTTCTTAGTAAACTCTTAGAATAGCTATGTATATCCGTACTTGACATCAACATTCATATACATTTATCACACACTGAACTCGTTATGTGTTCGACACATATTTAAAATTTATAGATGCGTGATCTACATCGTTCTTACATTTTGCAAACTTTAATAAAATTTAACAAATTTGAGTTTTATATAACTATTACTTGTTCATATACTTAAAACATCAATTGCGTCAAGTATTAAAACTCAAGACATTCATACACACATGTTTTAAGGTTCAAGTTATCCCTAAAATAGTTTGGCAACACTGTGCTGCAGTTTGGCCTAGGATGGGCGCAGCTGTGCCGTCCCCTGGCCAAACCAAAGTTGAATATTTATTTTCTGGTTTCATCTTAGTTCTTAGCATGCATGACTGTTAACACATAACATACCCACATGTCAAGAGGTCTTAGCCCAAGTTGGGCGTCTCTTGTATTTACCTTAAATTGTTTTACACTTTATAGTTTTATTGTCATTTATTTCACGGCTAAGTAAGTTCATACAACAAGGGTCTAACTATATGACCACCAACGAGGGTAAACAACTTTCAATACACATGCTTTCATGTAATCATATGTCTAGTATGGTTTATCACTTGGAATCTTACTTTAAGACATGTATAGTTCATATTACGTCTATCTAGTAGTGTGGACGTACTCATCATGCCTAGAGGCATAAAAGTCCTTTCATGCTTGCACATAAGATCAGAACATGAGTACTTAGTGTTCGTCTCTCTTAGTTTCAAGACTTCAAAACTTTATTCTCAAAGTCAATGTCATACTAAACTAATCATGCAAAGCAACTTCAACTCACACGTCATACTTGTTTGTACATGTTTCTACGTACGTTTTCAAGGTTAAAATATAACCACTTTATGTTTTAAAACTTAGTTTACAAAAGATAACAGAGTTTGCCCTTGAAATCGTTTTAACCAAAATGAAGTAATCTATCACTCATATGATTCAACTTTAAATCTTACATCATGCGTAATTCGACCTCATATAAATGCTATCAAGGTCAGAATTAAAGGTACACAATTTCGTCAAAGTTTGTTTTCAAAAATCGTTAAGTTTCTTTTGAAAACACATACTAAGTCATGATAAAACATTCCATTATAAGTAAGGTAATCTCATATGGCATATCTATTATCATGCATATATATGTTTAATCACTTAGAATAACATATTCCATCGTCGGGAGCACTATACTTGCATATGTGCTCGTTCGAAGCCCTCCGATTGCCTCCAAATACGTAACAGACACAAAGATGACTATTTGTACCCCTTCTAACGACCTCAAATTGAAAAACTTAAAGAAAATAAGTTGTAGGTCTATTCGTTATCGTTCTGGATCATCTTGAATCACCTCAATCGGAGTTCGTATGAAAAAGTTATGTCTAATTTACTACAAAGAGTCAAAGCGGTCTACCGGAGACATCGAAGCTTGCAATCAAGGCTCAACTAGCTTGAGGCGTAACAGAATTTTCGCTACCGAGAGGCATAACAATGACCCCTCGTGCTCTCGCTTTCTTCAGCGATTTTAGAGATCCATACTCCTTCCGATTTTTATAACATGAGTTATACTCATCCAAATTAGTCCATTTTCTATTCTATGGGTTTGTAACTCATAAAACTACAACATACCAAATACCCATCAACTAACATAAACATTAACTAACCCAAATATGAATTTACAACTCTTGTTCATACTAAATGTTCATATTTTTGACAATTTAGCGAATTCGTTCACTATGAATTTGTTTCTCAACCAAATTGGTCCATTTAACTTCCGTTGTTTTCGCATATGACTACATTAACAGTACCTAGCATCAATTCATGGATTATAACAACCCTTAGTCATCAATTTTGTGACTCAAAAGCTACTTTTTCATGACATTTCTGAGAAATTAAAACTTAGGAAATCAAAAGCATATAAGTTAGCATCATTACCTCTTGATTGCTCCAATTTGCTATCTATAGCTCTCCCAAACTTTGATTGCTCTTAATTCTACCAAACTTTCATAACCAAATTCTCAGAGAATTTTTCAAACGGGAAAGAGAAGAAGGGGACTCTATTTATAGGGAAATCATTGTCCATACAATAATTTTGCCCAAAGATTTAAACTAAGAGGAGAAAAAAGAAGCCAGCGGATTGAGAAGGGTTGTTGAACCACTCCATCTTTCTCCATCCCTCTAGCCATCACCAACTCTAAATTTTCAGTAATAACAATAGGCTAGGCCAATGGCCTATTCACGTGATGAATGAGAATGACTAAGAAATTGGGACAAAGCTTTTTAGCTTACTATTTTAGCAATAAGGCCACTTAATGTACCAAGGTTATTTTCTTTTGGGCCTATTAAATCAATTATAATTGACTTAACATTACTATATTAAATTAAGTTATGGGTACATATACACACATATATTTATGTACCTACCCAATATAGGAAGTATACTTATATTTTAAATATACTCCAATACATAATATCATGTACATTAATCCAATAATATTTTAATTGGGCTAATTATAAAATAGTTGGATATTCTCAATCCACCATTTTCCATAAAATTTATCATTTCAAATATACCCAATTATCATAATTATAATTAATATCAATTATTTATTAACTCACATCATATACTCCATGTACATTTGGGCTAGTCCAAATAATATTTTATTTGGGCTAAGTTTAATTCAGTTGGATACTTTCAACCCATTATCACATCACAACGATTAAGTAATATTAATCATTTATTTTCTTTTCAATAATTATTATGTACTCCACTTGTTAGAGTTTATGCCTTAGAGGCCAATTACTTGATATAATTGCTTAACATTTTGATATTATATTTGATTAAATAAATGAATGATTTTATTATGGTTTTATTTACTGCGTTATATAAATGTTAACATAATAAAATTCCTTAGAATAGTGATACAATTTATATAGTTTCAAGTATGTGACTTGAACATGAGATTATATAATTACAATTAGTATCATTGCTCTTAAAAGTCCCTAGTCGAGTACCATTGTTGATAGGACAACAATGATGCATTAAGACTAGTATGTGGATTGACTGATGACCAAATCACATTGGTCATAAATATATGAGATATTAAGTCAATGCATAGGTATGTGTTAGAGAATGATGTACTGGACAGACCCACCATGAGAATTCTATGTGGAGCATCAAAGTGTCATTAGCGATTCTCATAGTGACAATGATGTAATAGTCCTCCGACCTGAAATCACTATATTTCTACACGAGAATTTATGTACTTTGATATCATCAAATGTCACCTTTAATAGGGTGGACTATAAAGGTGATTATTGGGTACATCATGAATCGTGTGAGGAATATGAGTGATCTAGATGGAATTTAACCATCCTATATATTAGGGGTGATATCCATAGGCCTCTTGATTGAGTAGGACTATGAAATGCATGGCCATGCTCAAATATTGATTTGTTTCATATAGTTTACTCATTGATCAAGAAAACTCAGATTAAATTATAAAGAGTATGACACATTCCATGACTCGAGTTTAATCTAGGATATTAAGGTTAAAAGGATTAAATTACATTGAAACATTGGTCACGAAAAGGTTGCATCGAATCATCGATCTTATTATTACTTGGGTAGCAGTGATGCATTACTAGATGTCACTCACTGTTTATAATTTTATAATATGATTTTAAAATTATTGCCAACGTAATAATAACCTATAGGGTCACACACAAAGACGTTATTAAAAGGGAATTAATTTAAATTGTAAGGATTTAAATATATCAATATGATTGATAGTATTTAAAGCACGAATTTAAATTAAAAGGATGCTTTGTATATGTATATATATATTAATGAAGTAAGACTTAATTAAGATATAATATATATATATATATATATATATATAAATCTGATTTTTATTTTAATTAGATTAGGGTTTTGATTAATTCCGATTTATTGCTATATATATGATATATCAGCGTCTTTGGATTTTTAATCAAAAATCAAAACAAAACCCTAGCCGCTCTTAGAGAGAGACTAGAGAAAACAACTTCGAAAATCCTCATCCTTGGTGGCTAATCACCGCTCTTTCTTTCTTCTGCAGATCGTAGGATGATTCACGGAGCGTTAGGTGGGATACCGTAGAGACGCCTTTCGCTTGGATTAAGGTTGGAGATTCGATCGTATCAATTTCAGTTTCTTAATCGGTATAATTTCTAACCTCTGAATTAATTGATTTTTCGCATGGATCCTTTTTAGGGTTTCGAATTTGGTTTAAATTGTTCTATTTCCGCTGTGCGTTTCTCTGTGTCGAAACCCTACACCACTAATTAATATAATATAATTCTTTCATTTTATTTCTTTCAAAAATTGTTCTAAAACAATTTTCTTTTTCCACCACATAAAGTATTAACTTAATACATCAATCTCTAACCAATAATTACTTATAACTATATTTTCTTTTCTTTTATAAATCATTTATCTTTCAAATACTAACCCTTTTATATATTACAATACTATGTAATATATTTAAAATATCAAATTAACATATTTCTTTCATCCTCTTATGTTAAACACATATATTAATTCACCGTCTTATGTAAGTGAATTAATCCTTTCTATTCAATTTAATATCATGTCACTACCACGTAAAGCTTCATACTATAATATTCTATAATATCACTTAATTAACCACTATTTATTCCGGGTTAATTAATTAATTCTTATTCAAGTCATGTTTTGCTAACTTAATTCCTTCATGAACAACTTAGTCACCATTTATGACCCTTATAAGAGTTATTAGTATATATGTCTTTGAAATCAAATTTTCATAAACTTACTCAGAATTTTCTACAGACCGGCGCAGCTGCGCTGATCATAGGCTTGGAAATGGCATAGTTGCGCCATACCAAGTTTAGAGGCAGACAAGCTCTGTATTAGCAGGAATAAAATCTATGCTCCTAATCACTTTACATATACCTCATAAATGGTAACTCATCTAAAATCAACCTCTTCTTTGGTTCCACATCATGGATTACTGTTTTCTTTAATAATTTTAAATATTAAACTTAGAGTTTTAAAATCTCTATTGTTCTCAACTATAAAATCTCATTAATAGTATTTCTTACTACCAATAACATAAACTTCAAAATATAACGCATATATACATTCCTTTAACCTTCACTTCTCGTCGTATATCAAATTACATAATAATTCTCTAACCAATTTAAAAGTATATCGATTTTCTTCTCTCGTCACAACGTACACGCATACAAGTCTAAACCTAGCACGCGTCGAGTCTTTAATAGTATTCAATATAGTACACTGAGTGGTTTCTCACAAAAAACCAACTAATTGGTTTCCATCTCATCTACATTGTTTCCACAATGAGTTAGATCGGTTACTAATTCATATATACCTCCGCTCTCTGAGGAATTGTTTAGCCCAGATCCTATACATCCACCATTAAAGGCAGTGGCGAAGCTATGCTACAAATGTGGGGTCAATTGACCCCACTCAATTTTTGAAATCACTTAAATTTTTCACTCAATTTTTGACCCCACTCAAAAGGCAAACCATGAACCATCAAAGCCTTTCGCGAGTGGTCGGAGTGAGTACTCGTGATTGGCGAGCCGCGAGTGTGGAGATTGGAGTGTGACTCTATTATACTGTGACTCTCTTGCAGCCTTGTGCCCTTGCATGTAACATAAATTACTCTCTCTTCAATTTCTCCAACCTCAGTTTTGTTTTCAGAAATCAATTGTGATTTCCCCCTTTTGTTAGTATTATTAAATTTAATATTTGGATGCATTTGTCTAACCCGAAAATATAAAGTATTAAAAAAAATTGGCTCGGGGGAGCTGCCCCCGAAACCCCGTCAATTTTTTTTATAACTTATTAATAATTTTGACCCCACTGCTAAACCTTTCTGGCTTCACCACTGATTAAAGGGTACGGTTGCACTGCCTTAGACTTTATACTTATTCGTAGATATATTCAAGAATTTGGTGATTATCAAAGATCATTAATGTCACCAACTTACTATGATAAAATAATTTCACATCAATTATTTAATATCAATAGATATATTTCTACTCATCTTCTTTACTAATTCATCTCTACAATTTATAATAAATATACAATAATGATATATATTTATTAAATACAACATCACTTATTACATAGTTCGTATTATCCTATGTAACACAATACTAAATACATCGTATCACATTTATATATTCTTGTTCGAACCCATCTCATGCTTTAAAAATTTTATTTACTAAATTATTATTTTAATATTTTCTGAAAATTCAGGTTCTTACAACACTACTATATATATATATAAAACTCGTCATTTTATATAATTTTATGGGGTTACTAAAAATAAATTTGAAATTTTACTCTTTTTATTAAACTTGATCCAAACCGCCAATTCAACCTAGTAAAAAATAAAGAACCTAGGTTGGCTCTCCCAATCCAAACCAATTTTATTGTTTTTTGTCAAAAACCAGTTGACCACCGGTCGAACTGGTGATTCAACCGATAAAATTGGTTAATTGACCTAGTAAACCGATTTTTAATTATTTTTGTATATTTTTTTCTATTAAATTTTTTTAAATAATAAAAATAATCACTTTTAGTAATATTGTAACTCACATTTATTATGTTTTAGTTCATAAAAAATGAGATTTTTTAAAAATCTGTTAATTACTAATAATATATATTTATAAATTTCTAACGTTATTGGATAAATAATGGTTTGATTACTAGTTGACCCAATAATTCATTATTGTTTCTACTAAGTAATAATAATAATAATTAGTTTTCATATTTTAGTTTTTTTATAATTTTGAATTATTTTTTTATTATTTTGTGTTGATTTTGATTTTGATTAGTTTTTTCTAAATTTGAAAGAAATTGAGTAAAAATTTGGTTGAAGGAATACATAATTGACATAAATAAACCACTTAGAGGACTTAATTGACAAAAAATAAAATGTAGGGAAGATTGTAGCACCATGTGTCAACTTAAAGGGAAAAAAGTATTATTTAGCCATTTTAAAATAAGGAAGAGAGTATTATACAATAATAGTCGGTGAAATTATTTGATAGAGTTGTAGTGTTGTAATCTAAACAGTTTGACAATAACTAGCTAAAAATAGTTTTGTGAGTTTATTGATTTTATTAATTATTTCACCATTTCGCTAAAACAAAATTATGTTAGTCTTCAAAAGACTGTCACAACTCACAATTGTCTTATGTTAGGATTGATTATCAACATAAAAATTTACGAGTTTTTCCAAATTCCAGTAAGTCCACCGGAACAAAAAGATGTGTTTAATTTATGATCCGAGTACATATGATTTTTATAATATATATATATATATATATATATATATATATATATATATATATATATATATATATATATATATATATAAGCTGCTACTTGTATTTCAATCTTAATTCAAATTATAGCATGGATACCCATAGTTCTCTTGTAACATTGTATCATATTGTGGCTAGGGGTGAAACTATTAGTCGAGAGATCATTATAAAATGATTTAATATAGGGGATTATGGAGTATCATGTTCAAGAAGTGTGACGCCCCCAAAATTAGGTATACATCACCCATCTTGGGTAAATCGGATACATGGTACGAAATTCAAATACAACTATGTGTATATAATCGACAAACATAAACTATGAGTTTGAATACAAATATTATCTACTAGAGATTATACAAACTCAAAAGGAGTCCTCATTACAATTATTATCACATTATTTCACGAATAGTGATGACTACTAATGCTATCCTCTCGGACCATCACTCCGCTCCCCGACTCGTCCCATTATATATTCTCATTTTCCGAAGAGAACGGTGAAAAAGAAAGGGTGAGCTCAACTAGCCCAAGAAGAAATATTATGACTAAGATAATGCGAATAAATTATCATTAGTCTCCAACAATGTTAAACCGATAAAATATAATAGACATCAAGTTTAATCATAACGGAATAAAGCAATCCATTAAAAGAGTCAAGTAGAAAATAAAATCTACTATCTTTTATGATTTAAAAGGTTTTTCATCAACTTTATTATCATCGCCGAGACTCAAACAATAAATATTCCACATCATCGAATCACCCCTACACTACGGCCAAGGATATTCTTTAGTATCACGAACACAATTATCCATGCATTACGGGCCAAGAATATTTGTGTATTCATTAATGGTCATGATCATGCCAACAACTGTCCATCAATGCACTACGGGCCAATGAGGACTTTTACCACATCATTTGTAACATTATGGTCATAATTACAATCAATAATCCTCAGGTCATAATCATACCAAGTCCATCTATGCACTACAGGCCACAAATGACTTTCAACATAATATAAACATGAGGATGATGACAATGATATAAGAATTCAATAAAACAAGTTCAAGAATTAATTTGTCCAAGAACTACTAATGTCCAAATTGTCAACATGATACCGCTTTGTAGAGTAAAATTCAAGAATGATCAGAAGAATATTTTCATGAAAAGATATTGGATGAAGCGCAAATATCAAGGATATTCTACTAATTTCATGGAGTATAGAAGTCAAAACTTTAACCAACTGAGTATAATAAAGAATGGAATAACAACAGAAATCACCATGCATGCGGTACTTCGCATAGACAGGTTATTCCAATGTAATACTAATAAGATTTTAAATCGGTCCCACGTAAAACGCATGCATGTGGGATATTCCAACGAATAATAATAAAAAAGACGGAACTAGGTCCGGTAAAAGCATGACGATGGATATTCCAATGTAATAATAAAAGATTAATCAGTCCCACGTAAAAGCGCACAAACAGGATATTCCAATGAGAATAGTAAAAGACGGAATAATAATAGAAGAATGTCACCAAGTATAGGGTAAACCGCACAGATACAAAGTTATTCCAATGAAATAATAAGCAATGGAATAACAACAGTTCTCTTTATGAATAAGAAAGAATAACACCCCTTACGAATACAACAAATAATATTCCCTACCTTAAGAAGAAGAGTACTGGATATATAATGTTGGGAGAATGCATAGCATGATTTGATGTTTTAATATGCTTGTGATTATTGTAAGGTCCTTAATTGAATTTATGTACAAGGACTTAGTGATGGAAAGATCAAGATTGTTAGGCTGATCTAAGCTTTCAACGTGTATCATTCTGTTCTACAATGTATAGATAGAAAGATCAAAACTGTTAGGTTGATCTTATGATGTAATAGATAGGCTTGTCGATCGTCGAGCACTTGCTGAAGTCGTGATCTGCCGCCAGAGAGTCGAGTCAACTCGAGAGCTATCGAGGCGTAATAGAAGTATGCAAGATAGTGAGATCTCGGAGTTCGTAGACTTCGGAAGCGAAGAAGGATCGTAGTGTGTCGAGAAGAGCCTCCTCGGGATCGTGAGTGTCTTGAGGAAGTCGTGTTCAATCGTGAGAGACACTGCTTTTATAAAGTAGAACGACAATCTGCCGGGCTAAGTATGAAATGCACTCTACGCCGTAGTCGTAGAGTCTAGCGATGCCAAAGTCAAAGACAAGGATCGTAGACCACACTCTGCGATCGTAGAGTCCATCAACAAATCGAGAGATCGTGGTTGGACAAGATCGGATGAAGACAACAAGCACAAGTCGTGATCGTAGAGTGGACTCAACATTAATGAAGCTAACTCTCCGATCGTGGTGTCTTTGAAAGAAACATGAAGCTTACAAGTCGAGAGATCGTAGAGTGGACTCAACGTTCACCAAGCTAACTCTCCGATCGTAGTATACTAAAAGAAACATTAAGTTTACAAGTCAGCGATCGTAGAGTGGACTCAACGTTCACCAAGCTAACTCTACGATCGTAGTGTGCAGAGTCAGCGATCGTAGTGTGCTCTTGGGATCGTAGAGTCAACAACAGGAGCAAGTAAAGATCATAGTGTGCTCTTGGGATCGTAAAGTCAACAACACGAGCAAGTAAAGATCGTAGTGTGCTCTCGGGATCGTATAGTCAACAACACGAGCAAGTAAAGATCATAGTGTGCTCTCGGGATCGTAGAGTCAACAACACGATCTGAATCGTAGAGTATAACAATCCAAAACGTAGAGCAACATCTGTCATGTCAGAAAACGTTAAAGCCTCATGAGTTGTTAATTCTACAATACGAGGAATGGATCCTAGATCTTTGCGGCGCCCATCACCCCAGAATAAATGAAATATCCTTAGTATGCAACAAAGAAGCGTATTGAAGAAGCTAAGGATAAGACTATGAATGAAAGGACAAAACACCTTTTCGGTGGTAGGTGAAAAGCGACTGCGATGTCGGTGGTCCGTAATGCGAAATTCGAAGATGTGCGAAATGTCTCCATCACAAAGACAAAAAAATTCGGATGCATTTAATGCCACAACGGATGGATCCAACGGATAGTTTTCAACATCACATATATACAGATCAGACAGATGAAAAAAAAAAGCAAGCATAAACATTTTAACGTGAAGAACTCTCTAAGGCTCAACTCTACGATCTGAGATATTACAAAGCTTGCTCATTTTACTCAAATTACGAACGAAGAGCTTACACAAAGAAATGAGTAGCAACCTTGAATGCAACAACAATAATCATCAATCAATCAAGAAGTATACCAAGTCTGCTGGACTTGAAGAGTTCGTAGTGAACTGTAAGAAAGCCAAGTCTGACTGGACTTGAAGAGTTCAAAAGTGAACTAGAAAAGTTCCTAGACTGCTTGTCTAGAAGGAATCTGTGTGATTCAGAAGATTGTATAAGACATCCTTAGTGGATATCCTACTCGTTGAGTAGAAGAGTGGGACTAGGAGCTTTGAGTGCTCAACCACTTAAAAACAATCGTGTGTCGTTTACATTCATGCTATAAATCGCTATAATCGCTATATATCGCCATAACCGCGCTTTACTCGCTTCATAACTCCATTGCTTGGTAAAGAAGATTAAAACAAACATTAATTCCGCAAAGTTTTAATCATTATCTAAGAACAAGTTAAAACGAAAAGATTTTCAAATATCTATTCAACCCCCCCTTCTAGATAACTTGTGCCTACTAGGGACTAACAATTGGTATCAGAGCAGGTTCTATTTTACAGCTTACACGCTTTAGTAGATCCAATGGCACTCGTACCAAGCGAATCCAGGACCGGGGGAGGCAGCAAGCCACCAATGTGCAACAAGGATAAATTTGCGAACTGGAAAGTCAGGATGCAAGCTTACATGGACTCAATAGATGAAGATCTATTTGAGACTATTCTTAATGGGCCCTATATACCAACAAAGCTTGCACCAACCATTGACGATCCAAACAGAGTACAAATAAAAGTAAAAGAAGAATGGACAGACACAGAGAAGAGAGCTGTCCAACTTGACAAAAAGGCGAAGAACATCCTGTTCCAATCCTTAGAGGACGATCTGTTTGAAAATGTTGTAAACAACAAAACAGCTAAGGAGGTTTGGAAGAAGCAACTCACGATCATGCACGAAAGGAACCAAGAAGTTAGAGAATAAAAAGTCTCTTCTAACACAAAGATGACGAGATGTTTGCTCATGTGCAAAGGCGAAAATGTAATCGCCACTTATGAAAGATTCAACATTCGCTTTCGACTCTCTGCGAGCGTATGGAAAGATCTATCCTAACAAAGATCGACCACCATAAAGTTCATGAGAGCTCTCTAGAAACAAGTGGGATGCAAAGACCAACGCAATAAGAGAGTCAAAGAATCTTAATGAAATGAAAGTTCAACAACCGTATGGCAATCTCCTGACATACGAGCTGGAGCTAACCCAACGTGCTGAAACCCTTTCAGAAGGAAGAAGAAAAGATGAAGGTGCATCAAAAGTCATCACTGAGACTGACTATGATGATGATGAAGACGATGATGATGACTTTGGTATGCTGGTAAAGAGACTAAGAAGGTTCATGCGACAAGGCGAGAATCCAAGAAGCCAAGGAAAGTCAAAGAATCACGTCGACCAGAAACAAATAAATGATTTATGCTACAACCTAGCAAAACACTGGTCATTTCATTGCCAACCGCAACAAGCCTATCAAAGAAGAGCTAAAGAAGAAATCCAAGGCAAAGAAAGAATACAAAGGGACCAAGAGGCCTCAGAAAAGAGACAAAGGCCTGGTTGTCGGAGGATCGTGGAGTGATTCAGATAATGACTTAAATGCACGGACTCAGGAGATGAGGAAGAACCACATATGGCCAATCTGCGGCTTAATGGCCAAACATGCAAAGGAGAAAAAAAGCCTAAACATACATGATGTAAGTATCGATGAGGTATTTGATTTTAATTCTCCTGATGTAGATATAAGTGACTTAAGAACTGCTTTGCATGGCATAACCACTGATCTACATCAATACATGAAGTGGTTCGAGTCTTGTCTAAAGATCATTCTCTTCTTCAGAGGAGAAGAAGAAAGTTCAAGAAGAGCTTGAAACAAACCCTTCTAAGTACTAATCTTCTCTCAAGCTTGAAGTTGAGAATGAAACTTTAAATGATAAACACACATCATGCTCAAAGAGAGTCTATGCTAACCTCTAAAATTGAGGATCTAGAGAAGACTATCTCTGCATGGAACAGATCCACATCTTCCATGGATTGCCTCGCTTCTCTGGTCGGAGAAAGCGCATTCGACGTAATCTGGCTTAGGCTTTGGGGAATCCATCTCGAGCTAAGTATGGAAAAGACAATGAAAACTAGCACCATGAATGTCTCAAGTTTTGGTAGAGGCACCGCCAGTGTGAAATCCTCACGATCGGAAGAACCGGTTCAACCTTGTTCCACTTGTCTCTAGTTATACTCGGAGAAGTAAAGGATCTCACGCGGGATGCAGGTTTCATCAAGGAAAAGAGTAACCCAACATCTACTTACTAACCTCGAAGAATCGTGAGAGTCAAACAAAATCAACTCTACGAATCAACTGGGAAGGTACAGAGAGAGTAAGGCACACTCATCACTATTTATGAAACCTAAGGACACGTGGAAGAAAGAGAGTCGGTTTTAATGTAAGGTTAACTAAGGAACCATACAAGTCCAAGTGGAAGATGAATCACCACACACACACAAGCATGCATTATAATAGATGCTTCATATGCACAAAATATGGTCATAGGGCCACAAAGTGTTATTATAATTCCATGCATGTGAGACCCAAGATTAGACAAATTTGGGTCCCCAAAGGTACTAACAAAGAAGGACCCATGCAAATATGGGTACCAAAATGAAGGTTCAAATGTTTTGACAGAAAAGAGCTCCACGTCCTCAACATGGTATCTCGGGCGGTGGTTGCTCGAGGCATATGACAGGAACAAAGCTCTACTATCCAACTATGTAGAAAAGGAGGTCCTCACCATCTTTGGAGATAATGGTACTTGGCAAGACAAGAGGCTATGGCTCACCGAAATGGTGGTGTGATATCATTCAAGAAAGTGGCTCTGTGGAAGGTCTGCAAGACAACCTTCTAAGCATTAGTCAACTCTGTGACAAGGGACATCAAGTAACATTCATCAATAATCAATGTCAAGTCGAGATTTGAAGACATCCGCAGAAAAAAGCTAACCTAACAAGAGAGAGGAAATATCTACACGGTAAATCTTGGACAACTAAGCTCGACGAGATAATATGTTTTCTAGCTAAAGCTTACGAAGAGATGAAATGGCTATGGCATCAAGATTATCCCATCTCAACTTTAAAAGCATGTCCAAACCGGCATCAAAGATCTCGTGGTTGGCCTTCCTAAGTTCAACTTTGTGAAGGAAAGGCCATGCAATACTGTCGATTTGGAAAACAAACCGAAAGCTCATTCAAAAGGAAGACCGATAATTCTATTGACAAGCCCCTACAGCTTCTTCACATGGATCTCTTTGGGCCAATCCCAACAACCGGTCTCGGAGGAAAAGATACTCTCTAGTCATAGTTGGCGACTTTACACACCCGATTCACATGGGTATTCTTCCTAACTTCAAAGGATGAGACAAGTTCTGGAATTAATCAAGATGTTCGTATGGGTGATGAGCGAGAAAGGAGAGAAAATTAAGGCCATAAGGAGTGATCATGGCGGAGAATTCGATTTCTCGAAAATGGATCGATTACGCTCGAACAATGGCATCGATCATAACTTCTCGACTCCACGAACTCCTCAACAAAATGGAGTCATTGAAAGAAAGAACAGAACCACGATAGAGGTCGGAGAACTTTACTAGTAGCGGCCGTCTTCGCTCAATACTTTTAGGGCGAAGCGATCAACACCGCATCTTTACACTCGAAATAGATCACTAATTCACTCTACGATCAAGAAGACGCCCTACGAACTATGGAAAGGAAGAAAGCCAAGTGTCAGCTACTTCCATGTCTTTGGATGTGCATGCTATATTCTCAACAATGGAAAACAATACCTGACAAAATTTCAACCAAAAATCGGATGAAGGAATCTTCCTTGGGCATGCCACTGACAAAGAAGGCATATAGAGTGTTCAACAAAAAGACGCTGAATGTCGAAGTCTCAATACACGTCATTTTTGATGAAACTGACTTAGACAAAGCAGTACCTCAAGACACTACGACCAATGATGCGAACACTACGACTAAAGTCGTCGAGGTCAACACTACGAGTATAGTACCAGACAGAGAAATCGTAGAGCATGATAATGCAATCGTAGAGAGGACCATCCAAGATAATGAACCTCCACTTCAAGAAGAAGAAATAGACCTTGAAGACTTAAGACAGGAAGGCATCAGGACAGATGTTCCAACTGGCAGTAGATGGGCAAGAGATCACACTCAGGATCTAATCATTGGAGATCCGAATGCTAGAATTAAAACAAGATCTGCTACTCAGAATGAATGTTTCTATCTAAGCTTCCTGTCACAAATTGAGCCAAAGAAAATAGAGGATGCAATGGAAGACTCCAGTTGGATAGAAGCTATGCAAAGAAGAACTCAACCAATTTGAACGAAGCAAAGTGTGGAGATTGGTGCAAGACCAAATGATCATCCAAATGATAGGAACTAAGTGGGTCTTCGAAACAAAATGGATGAAGATGGGGTCATTACCGAGAACAAGGCAAGATTAGTGGCAAAGGGCTATTCTCGAGAAGAAGGTATCGACTATGATGAGACTTTTGCACCTGCTGCTGCGGACTAGAAGCCATCGAGAATCTTTCTTGCCTTTCTTTGCCCACATGAAGTTCAAAGTCTTTCGGATGGATGTCAAGGTGCATTTCTAAACGGAGAGCTTTAAGAAGAAGTCTATGTCGACCAACCTCCAGGTTTTATCAATCCATCTCTTTCCAATTATGTCTATAGATTAGATAAAGCCTTATATGGTCTTAAACAAGCACCTATAGCATGGTATGAAACACTAACTAACTTCTTAATAGAAAATGGGTTCACTAGAGGCAGGGTAGATACCACATTATTCCTTAGAAAGCACAAAGACAAAGTCTTACTAGTTCAAATATATGTTGATGACATCATTTTTGGTTCTACTGACGAAAAATTATGCAAGAGATTCTCTAAGCTAATGCAGAGCAAGTTTGAAATGAGCATGATGGGTGAGCTGAATTTCTTCCTTGGACTACAAGTGAAGCAAACTGATGAATGAATATTCATAAATCAAGCCAAATACATCAAAGACTTGTTAAAGAAGTATGGCATGGAATCAGCTTCTCCCATGAAAACACCAATTGCTCCTGCAACTAAGCTTGACAAAGATGAGAATGGTAAAGGTATTGATATAACTCAATACAGAGGTATGATAGGTTCTCTTTTATACCTAACTGCTAGTAGACCAGACATAATGTTCGCAACATGCATATGTCTTTGAGATTTCGAAGCTAACCCAAAGAGTCTCATTTATCTGCTGTAAAAAGGATCTTCAGGTATCTCAAAGGCACACCTTACTTGGGGCTTTGGTATCCCAAGGAATCCTCATTTGAGCTAACAGGATACACAGATGCTAATTTTGCAGGATGTAAAATAGATAGAAAGAGTACCAAATGCACCTTTGTCAATTGCTAGAAATAGAAACATGTCTGGTTCAAGAAAAAAGCAAAACTCGGTGTCCACTTCATTGCGGAAAATTTGAATATATTCTTTCACCGGCATTCTTGTACTCAAATCCTATGGATGAGAAACCGACTAGTGACTATGGGTTTGATTTCAAATCTATACCCATACACCGTGATAACACAAGTGCCATAGCAATAACTCATAATCTCATATGCATTCTAGGACCAAGCATATTGAAATAAGGTATCACTTCATTAGGGATCATGTGCAAAATGGAACTATATCACTACAAAGATATCCCTACCGAAAATCAACTTGCGGATGTTTTTACTAAACCACTAGATGAATCCAGTTCAATAAGTTATTAAGTGAACTAGGCATGCTTAATCTTCAACCATGAAATATATGCTCTGGATCGCTAACCATATAACAGTACAAAAGGCTAAACTCAATATCATAGACATGATCAAGGAAAGTCCACGACTGTAGAGTTGAAAGGATAGACTCGACGATCGTAGAACAGACTTGACGATCGTAGGATAGACTCTACGAATGATGATCAAACTCAACGACTGTCGAACGGACTCGACGATCATAAAATAGACTCGACGATCGTAGGACAGACTCTACCAATGGTAGACAGACTCAACGACCAGAAGACTACCTCTACGATCGTAGTCATTCTAAGGACATCTCAAAGACCAAGACTCAAAGGGCAAATCAGTACATTCAAGCAAATCAAAATCGTAGAGCCAAGCAAAAGGCGACACCTGTCCCACTAAGTCAAAAAGAGAGAGGGAAGCTACAAGTACAAATTGGAACCGTATTTTTGAAATCTGAAGTTCAAAAGATTATCTCTCTCTCTCTCTCGCTCTCAGCAAAACCCTAACTCAAGAGAAAGCTCAATCAGATTCCACTTCTCAACCACAGAATCATGGCATTTTCAAATGTAATCTCAAAGCTCTGAGACTCTGTTTCGATGAGTTCAAGGATGCTCCACCAAAGTTTCACAAGACCTTAGCACTACTAAAGAAGGCAGGTCTCGAGAAGTTACCGAAAATCGACACCCCTCATCTATCCCAAGCTAATGAAAGAGTTCTACAAGAATGGAGTGTACGAACACAACACCATCACTACACGAGTAAGAGGAGTTGAAATGACGCTAAGGGAAGAAAACTTCAATCTGGCCCTAGGTTTCAAGAATACAGGGCACTCACTTCTCGACAACATAAGATTTGAAGAGGGATTGAAGAGAATGCATCACAAAAAGAACTCCTCTGTAAAAGGTTATAAAAAGAAGGAATTCCCTCAAAGTTCAACTTAAACTCATGATTGCCATAACTCTTGGAATTCAACTAAATTATGGAGCCATACTACTTGAGTGGATCGCAAGTGGATTGTGAGGCTCAAGAAATCAAAAAGTACTCGAGAAGATCAGATGGGAGATTTATTAGCATCATTCTCAATCTCTTGTGGGTGATAAAATTGGGGATGATGAAGGAGAAGCCATCAACCCAAACCAAAGAATGACACAAAGAGCTTGTTTAAAAACGGGAAAAAACCCTGCTTTGAGTATCTGAGGAATGATGACAGAGTCGATGGGAGAACTGAGGAACAAGGGGAAGCAGGAATGACTATTGTCAATGAAGTCAAGAAAAAGAAGAAGCGGATAAGGGAGAACCCTTTGCTTTGTCAGGAAAAGCAAGGCAAAGAGAAAGTCGAGGGAACACAAGTCAAAGAGCCTCGAGGATCTGCAGAATAACATGCCCAGTAGAGTCCTCCTCACATAGAGACTCTAAGGAGGCCGAGGAACATACAACAAAAGAAGAAGAGGTCAAGAGGATCAAGCCACCATTTCACAACTCTTAAAGAAGAATAAAATTTGGTCATAAGTCCAAAAGACCAACAAGTGTCTTCAATCATAGAGACTTCTCGTTTTCCTCAAACCAAAGCAAGTGTGTGGCGAAAATGGAGGAAGCCGCTCCAAGGACGTTGGTAGGTCAATGTGGCAAAACAACCAAAGAAAAAACAAAGAAAAAGCAAAGAGAAAGTCGGGTCAAGAAGTATATTCTTGAAAATGAAAAAGTTCTCAAGAAGGAAGCCAAGAGCATGGGTCAGAAAAGTAGAATCGCCCCAAGCAACCAAGAGAAGAATGCACCAATTGAGGGGAGAAGCTTCTTGCTCAAGAAGAAGTTCCAAATGAGAGGCGGTTTAAAAGAAGATGATCATATTGAGGGGAGCCTCACAATATCCTAATGATCAAGAAGAAGTCCTTGCTCAAGATAAAGATGAACCAATGCCAAAGGTCATTGAGATAATGGATTCTTCGAAAAGACAACAAAGAAGAGAAGAGGATGATGATGATGAACTTGAAATAACCGGGTGTAGGTAAAGATGGATACGTAAGCTATCTCAGACAACCAAATGTTTTCTTACCTACCCATGATGGCATACCATCAAGCTCGGTTATGAAATCATGGGATCACATGTTCGGAGCTTCAAGGAATATCCAAGAATCACGATTCGCTCATGAATTTCCAAGGAAGTCATCTTTGCTAAAAAGTTGATTACAAACCATTCCTCATCAAATGCCAAATCGAGGTATTGACTATCCTACAAGCTTTAGAGTTAATCATCGACCATCATCTTCATTTAGTTATTTCTATGAATTTCCTAAATGGTCGGAAGTGGTTCTCAACCCAATAAATCGGCTTCGATTCTGAGAATCCCAAAATTACAGAATCAAGAACCGTAAAGCCATCTTTGCTCACCTCCAACAAATCCTCGCTTTCTACGATTCCGTGCTATAGTCCTCTGTAAGAATCAAATATCTAAATCGTAGAGTCACTTATCCCATCCATCCAAACTCAAGCCCTCCATCGGACATCCCTTCCTCGTCCAGAAATGAATGCTTTAATCTTGAACTTGCTCTCTGCTCCCTTAAAGAACAATTCAACAATGCACCACCCTCTTCCTCAAGATTTCCCCAGATGGATGAGATTCTCTCGTAATTGTCTACCAAGTTCGATCTATCGCCTATGTCTAAGAAAGTGATCAAGAACTAGAAGAGAGTCTTGAAGATCACTCTGAACTGATTCAGCTGAGACTGACATCCATGATCAATGCTGCAAACACCCTTCCGCAATCTCTGAGCTCTGAATTGTCCAAAACACTAAAAGAGATCATCGAGAAATGCTTCAAAGCATAAAGGATGTGGATGACATTCACTTCCTTGCGACCAAAAGACATAGGGATGTTGTCTTAATCTTACAAAGAAAATCAAGAATCTCGGAACAAACGGATGTTGCAGAGCATTCAAAATCTTCAGACTCACATCCGAGAGTTTTCAACAATTCTATGTCGAAAGCGTCCTAACAAATGCATAACATTCTATCCATCCTTCAACAAAGAGAAGCAAGGTCTGAAGTTCTCATTGAAGAAAATAGAAGACATTGCTCGCACTACCAAAAGTCGCCTAAACGAACTTGTCCAAGGAGTTGCTCGTCTGCATCGATGACATTCAAACTCTTGATCTTTGACATAAAGGGGAGAAAAGAGGTAAGGGAGATCGGAAGGAGATCGTGCGGACCCGAGGACATAAGGGACGCGATTCCAAACAACAAGGAATCCGCCGCAAGGCATATCTCTCGGCCAGACTCAACGATCGGATCGGCAGGAAGTCTTAGTGGCTCAACCTTTAAGAAGTCGAGGCCGACTTCTAGCTCACAACGAGAATAATCACGAAGCCTAAGAATGCCAATTGGAGATCCGGCATTTATGAGCGAACCACGACCACAATCCAAGATTAAGTCCCAAAGTGAGCTCAAGATTTGGCTAAGAGAGATGAAGCCAATGAGAAAAAGGAGAAGCGGAAGAAAAGGCAAATCCTCCAAGGCAAAGAAGCCAAGAAAATAGAGATAAGTTGAATTTCACTTCTTATTGATGTATCTATTTCAAATGTAACATCTATCTTCATACATCAATAAATTCATGCTTATTCTCTAGAAATTTCAAATTCTTCACCAAATACTAAGTCATGTTTATTTTTCTCAAGATCTGCGTATAATCAATAATCATAACAAAGAAATCTCCTTAGTTATGTCAACATCAAATAGGGGAGATTGTTGGGAGAATGCATAGCATGATTTGATGTTTTAATATGCTTGTGATTATTGTAAGGTCCTTAATTGAATTTATGTACAAGGACTTAGTGATGGAAAGATCAAGATTATTAGGTTGATCTAAGCTTTCAACGTGTATCATTCTGTTCTAGAATGTATAGATAGAAAGATCAAAACTGTTAGGTTGATCTTATGATGTAATAGATAGGCTTGTCTCGATCGTCGAAAGCCTTTGCTGAAGTCGTAGTGATGCCAGAGAGTCGAGTCAACTCGAGAGCTATCGAGCGCGTAATAGGAGTATGCAAGATAGTGAGATCTCGGAGTTCGTAGACTTCCGTGGAAACGAAGAAGGATCGTAGTGTGTCGAGAAGAGCCTCCTGGGATCGTAGTGTCTTGAGGAAGTCGTGTTCAATCGTAGAGACAACTTTCGCCTTATAAAGCCGAGCGACAATCTGCGGAAGCTAAGTATGAAATGAACTCTACGCTCAGAGTCGTAGAGTCTAGCGATGCCAAAGTCAAAGACAAGGATCGTAGACCACACTCTGCGATCGTAGAGTCCACTGAACAAATGCAGAGATCGTAGTTGGACAAGATCAGATGAAGACAACAAGCACAAGTCAGCGATCGTAGAGTGGACTCAACGTTCGCCAAGCTAACTCTCCGATCGTAGTGTACTGAAAGAAACATGAAGCTTACAAGTCAGCGATCGTAGAGTGGACTCAACGTTCACCAATCTAACTCTCCGATCGTAGTATACTGAAAGAAACATTAAGTTTACAAGTCAGCGATCGTAGAGTGGACTCAACGTTCACCAAGCTAACTCTACGATCGTAGTGTGAAGAGTCAGCGATCGTAGTGTGCTCTTGGGATCGTAGAGTCAACAACACGAGCAAGTAAAGATCGTAGTGTGCTCTTGGGATCGTAGAGTCAACAACACGAGCAAGTAAAGATCGTAGTGTGCTCTCGGGATCGTAGAGTCAACAACACGATCTGAATCGTAGAGTACAACAATCCAAAACGTAGAGCAACATCTGTCATGTCAGAAAATGTTAAAGCCTTATGAGTTGTTAATTCTACAATACGAGGAATGGATCCTAGATGCTGCAGTGCCCATCAGTCCCAGAATAAATGAAATATCCTTAGTATGCAACAAAGAAGCGTATTGAAAAAGCTAAGGATAGTACTATGAATGAAAGGGACAAAACACCTTTTCGTGTGGTAGGTGAAAAAAGCGACCGCGATGTCGGTGGTCCGTAATGCGAAATTCGAAGATGTGCGAAATGTCTCCATCACAGTACAGAAAATTCAGATGCATTTAATGCCACAATGGATGGATCCAATGGATAGTTTTCAACATCACATATATACAGATC
Organism: Panax ginseng; assembly: GCA_020205605.1. Lineage (NCBI taxonomy): Eukaryota > Viridiplantae > Streptophyta > Magnoliopsida > Apiales > Araliaceae > Panax > Panax ginseng. The sequence continues at coordinate 92,568,698 of CM035141.1, read as the reverse complement.
AGACAGATGAAAAAAAAAGAGCAAGCATAAACATTTTAACGTGAAGAACTCTCTAAGGCTCAACTCTATGATCTAAGATATTACAAAGCTTGCTCAGCTACTCAGCTATTACGAACCAGAGCTTACACAACAAACTGAGTAGCAACCTTCAGAACGCAACAACAACAATCATCAATCAATGAAGAAGTATACCAAGTCTGCTTTGGACTTGAAGAGTTAAGTAGTGAACTTTAAGAAAGCCAAGTCTGCTGGACTTGAAGAGTTCAAAAGTGAACTAGAAAAGTTCCTGGCTACTTTGATCTAGAAGGAATCTGCGTGATTCGTAAGATTGTATAAGACATCCTTAGTGGATATCCTGCGTTGAGTAGAAGAGTGGACTAGGAGCTTTGAGTGCTCAACCACTTAAAAACAATCGTGTCGCTTTACATTCATGCTATAAGCTGCTATAATCGCTATATCTCGCTATAACCGCCTTTACTCGCTCATAACTCCATTGCTTGGTAAAGAAGATTAAAACAAACATTAATTCCGCAAGAAAGTTTTAATCATTATCTAAGAACAAGTTAAAACGAAAAGATTTTCAAATATCTATTCAACCCCCCCTTCTAGATAACTTGTGCCTACTAGGGACTAACATATAAGTAGTGAAGTGAAGTAGCGAGAATACTTTCTTCTTTCTCTCTATAGTTTATCTCTCAGAGTTTTGATAAATTAAATAAGAAAATAATGAATGAATGAGCTTCTATTTATAGAAAAATGGAATGCATAAGAATTAACTCATGAACAATTAGAGATTGATTTACTTTAATCTGACGGTCCATATTTAAAAGCAAAATAAAATATAAAATATTCTATTTATAATCTAATAAAATGAATAACTTTATAAAAGATTTTACTATCTGAAACACTATATCACGAGCACTATGCAAACACTATGCATAATAAAATATAATATATTCTAATTATTGTCTAATAAAATAGATAGCTTTATAAAAAGTATTCTATTTTATATAAAAAGATTTTACTATGCAAAACACTATGCATAATAGAATATAATATATTCTATTTATAGAATAACTTTATAAAAGTATTACATTTTTATATAAAAGATTTTCTCGTATTATTACATTAATAATACCAACAAAACCGAGTGACTTATCACTTAAGCATCAATAATTAATACTGGTATTACTACTATGCAACAACGTGTGTATTCTTTATTTTTAACACCGGTGTTTCAACAGCTTAATCTGGTAAAACTTTCGCCGTTATTCCGCCAGGGGTCCACCAATGATTGTCTTTGTTGTACTAATATTCTCTGTTAAAACGAATATTCCCACCAATCGAATATTATATAACAACTTGCGTACTTTGCAAAATTTATAAATATTACCCACAACTATTTTATCAATTTCACTCCATAATATTCAAAAATAATATTTATAGAAAATTCATTTTTATTCAAAAAGTTGGGGTTTTACAATCTCCCCTTTTTATGAAATTTCGCCCTCGAAATTAGGGTACGTACCTGGTATGTCGAAGAGATAAGGATACCTTGATTTCATTTCAGATTCTAACTCCCAAGTCATTTCCTCAACATCGTGGTTTCTCCACAAAACTTTGACTTGAGGTATAACCTTAGTGCGTAGAATATGTTCCTTCTTATCCAAGATTTGAACAAGAACCTCTTCATACGTCAAATCTTCCGCTATTTCATCCGGTTCCAACTCAATAATGTGGTTCGGGTCTTCCACATATTTACGTAACATGGATATGTGAAAAACGTTATGAACACGAGACATACTTGGCGGTAAAGTGAGTCTATAGGCCACAGTTCCTACTCGATCAAGGATTAAAAATGGGCCGATAAATCGAGGATTGAGCTTTCCGCTCTTTCCAAATCTCGTAACCCCTTTCCATGGAGCAACACGTAACAACACATGATCTCCTATATCGAATTCCACGTCCTTTCGATGAAGATCATCATAACTCTTTTGTCGATCTTGTGAGGTTTTTATACGTTTTCAGATCGTTTGAATCTTTTCTGTAGTCATACGTACCAACTCCGGTCCCAACAACGTTGCTTCACCCACCTCATCCCAGCATACTGGAGAACGAAACTTTCTTCCATACAAAGCTTCGAATGGAGCCTGTTAATACTTGTTTGATAACTGTTGTTATAGGAAAACTCCACCAATGGTAAGAACTTGTCCCAACTTCCCTTAAAATTAAGGACACAGAGTCTTAATAGATCTTCAAGATTTTGAATAGTCCTCTCCGACTGTCCGTCCGTCTGAGGATGATATGCTGAGCTAAATCGTAAATCTGTGCCCATAGCTTTTTGCAAACTAACCCAAAATTGTGAAGTGAATCTTGGGTCTCGATCAGAAACTATGGATACTGGCATACCATGCAGTCTTACAATCTCGTTTATGTACATACGAGCAAGACGTTCAAGTGTATAAGTCTCTCGTGACGATGAAGAAATGAGCAGACTTGGTAAATCTATCAACAATGACCCAAATCGCATCTATGCCTTGAGAAACCTTGGGAAGACCAGTAACGAAATCCATGGTAATGTGCTCCTACTTCCATTCTGGAATTTCAAGTGGTTGTAATGGACCTTTTGGTACTTGATGCTCCGTCTTGACTCGTTGACACGTTAGACACCTTGAGATAAACAACGCTATCTCTCTCTTCATATTGCCCCACCAAAATGTATGTCGAAGATCATGATACATTTTGGTACTCCCAGGATAGATTGTAAACAGTGTGTTATGCACCTCCATCATGATTTTATACTTTAAATTAGGGTCGTTAGGAACACAAAGTCTGGAGTTGACTCAAAGTATTCCTTCTTCATCGATTCTTGCTTCCGGCACCGCACCTTCTTGCACTTTCTTCCTCATACGCATCAGCTCCGGATCTGTAATTTGAGCAGCTTTTTTATCAATTAAAGTCGATTCTACTCGTATATTTGCCATCATCACGTGGGTCCCTGGAGTCTTTATCTCTATCTCCATCATTTGCAAGTCATACAAAATGGGCCTTTGCGTTGACAATATTGCACTCGTACCCGCATATGATCTTCTACTCAATGCGTCAGCTACCACGTTCACTTTTCCATGATGGTATGGGATGGTATGATCATAATCTTTCAACAGTTCAAGCCAACGTCGTTGTCGCATGTTGAGTTCCTTTTGAGTGAAGAAATATTTGAGGCTTTTATGATCCGTAAAGATCTCCACTTTCTCCGCATACAAGTAATGCCTCCAAATTTTAAGTGTGAAGACAACAGCTGCTAACTCTAGGTCATGAGTAGGATAATTCCTCTCATATTCTTTGAGTTGTCGTGAGGCATAGGCTATGACTTTCCCATGTTGCATGAGAACATATCCTAACCCTTTGCCGAAAGCATCATCAGATGACAAATCCTCCGAACCGGATGGTATTGTCGTAACAGTCTTTGAAATGAGTCTCCTCTTGAGTTCTTGAAAATTCTTCTCACATTCCTCGCCCCACCCGAACTTTGTATCTTTCCGAGTCAATTTGAGTTAGTGGAGTAGCAATTCGAGAAAACCCTTCTACTTAATCTCCGATAATAACCAATGGCGAGAAAGCTACGACTTTCTATTCATCGATTTAGGTTGCTCCCGACTTTGAATAGCTTCAATCTTTGCTGGGTCAACAGAAATTCCATGACTTGATACTACGTGCCCAAGGAATGCTACTTCCTCAAGCCAGAACTCGTATTTCTTCAACTTAGCATAAAGCTTGTATTCACGAAGCTTTTGGAGTATCGACCTCAAGTGTTCCTCATGATTTCACTACGGCTTTTGGAATATATGAGGATGTCATCAATAAAGACGACCACAAAATGATCCAAATATTCCTTGAATACTTTGGTTCATCATATCCATGAAGGCAAGAGAGCATTAGTCACCCAAAGGATACGACTAGAAATTCATAATGCCCGTCATCGAGTTCTCGAAAGCCGTCTTTGGAATATCATCGATTCTACTCTTCAATTGGTGATATCCTAACGAAGATCAATCTTTGAAAAGAATTTGGCTCCTTGCAATCGGGTCAAACAGTCATCAATACGTGGCAATGGGTACCTATTTTTGATGGTGACATGATTCAACTCCCGATAATCAATACAAAGTCGCATACTCCCATCTTTCTTCTTCACGAATAGAACAGGAGCACCCCAAGGAGAAGTTGTAACGACCCCAAAATAGGTCCATTCCATCCAACCCATTCTGAGTCATCAAAATACATGATGCGGAAAATAACTACAACTTTACTACAACAATTGTCGTGCAAAATACAACAACACATATGCTGTGAGTTTGGATACAAATATATACCAACTGTAGCACGTCACAATGACATCTTACATAAAGGTATAGTCGAAAACTGTTTTAGAAATTAGAATCTTTGGGAAGTGCTCAAGAAAACCTTCGTACATGGGAGGCCATGCGTCTAGGTTATGGTAGATATCATATGGCCACAGAATTATCCTTGGTTGACCCAATAGACCCCAAAGAAAAACGAGAAGATTACTATTATATTCTTCCCAATGGTGAGTTTTCTCTTGACATATCATTATCTCTACTGTCTCTAATTGAGAGTTAAATTTCAAATAGACTCCAAGATCATATAGGTAGTGCTGGTAGATATACTTAACAAGTGGATGAGCACAATCCTGTCTTATGATGACACGAGGTTGTATGTCATTAGACATCTTGTATGATAGTGGCAAAACACCCTTCCAAGTTAAATTCACCTCACCCTCAACATCTATAGACCACCGCTTCTATTCCTTGTTATTCCCCGTCGACCCAAATTCTGATCTTATTACCTGAAAAGAATTGTGAAGCAAAAGGGTGAGCACAACTAGCCAGTAAAAAAATATCATAACTAAAGATAATTAAATTATCAATAGCCTTCATCAATAATAAATCAGAGATTTAGAACATATGGTAGATGATAAAAAATTTCAACCATAGTTGCAGATGAACGAAGCAATCCATTAGAAGAGTCAAATAGACTATAAAGTCTATTATCTTCTCTATGTTAAAAGTCCACCAACAATGTTTTATCCATGTAACATCAATCAACAATTCCTGTCCACAATCACATGTATAACTCATAATCGTAATTGTTGTTCTAAATTCCTTTTCTCATTCGGAGACGAAGATAATTTTCATCACTTGTCTTTACCGAAATATCAAAGATCATGGTTATACCAAATCACGCTTCTGCTCATAATCATACTAATAAATTCATCTTTTGCACTACGGGCCAAAGATATTCATCAACAGCTTCATCTTTGCACTACGGGCCAAAGATATTCATCAACAGCTTCATCTTTGCACTACAGGCCAAAGATATTCAACTACGTCATCTTTGCACTACGACCCAAAGATATTCATCAACAATTCATCTTTTGCACTACATGCCCAAAGATATTCATCAACAAGTCATCTTTTGCACTACAGGCCAAAGATATTCAACTACAAAGTCATCTTTGCACTACTACCCCAAAGATATTCATCAACAATTCATCTTCGCACTACAAGCCAAAGATATTCATCAACAATTCATCTCAGCACTACAGTGCCAAAGATACTCCTCAACAGCTCATATTTGCATTACAGCCAAATATATTAATATATCTCAAAGAAATATATAATCATTTAAGAATTTATATAAACAATAATTATAACCATGTTGATCAATTCACCTTTGCACTTAAGCTAAAGATATTCAATTATAAATTCAATGGTCATGATCATACCAAATACAATTCAACTTTTCACTCATCGCCAAAGAGAACTCTAGTCATGATCATACCAATAATCTACCCATCTTTACACTCCAAAGTGAAAGAGAATTTCAACATCAGGGTTATAAAAATGTTATATAAAAACAATATAATCAACATATAGATTTAATCACAAGAGTAAGATTAATAAATCAATGATTTCATAACAATTTAATCAAAATATTATAAATCACTTAATAATCTCATAATCTAATATTATTAATACTACCACAATATTTTTGTCATTTCTTAAACTTATAAACAATTTATTTTAATTGTTTACACTTTACTAATAAATGCATTTAATCATCTTAAAATGCCAACCTCATAAGATCTCATCACCAATAGCCAAAACCCTCATCAAAAATCTGCATATATCTCATATATAATTCTCAAGCCATAAAATCATATTTTCCAATTTTCTTAATTCACATAACATATTTAATTCATTTACTCATAACTAGAATATTTTCATGAAAAATACCAAATCAGTTTTAAAAATATTTCTTTTCTGGGATTTAGAAGAATATAGTCCCATATTGAATATATATTATTCTCAAAATTTTTAAAATTCATTTACTATTTTTCATACATGCCAAAACCAACGAATATTCAGACATTTATCATAAATTTTACTTTTATCCAAAAATTCTAAAATTTACACGGTATACTGATATTATATAGATGTACTCACAATAAAAATTTCATCAATTTTGAAGTTAATCACAAGGAGTTATAAGGATTTTCTTTTAAAAATAGTCTTTCCTCATAAAATTCAAAACTCTTAATCTATACATCCAAAAATCGCCATTTTTGGACACAATCAACAAAACTCATCAAATTATCATTTCAAATTTTTTCAGAATTTTTGAAGGTTCAGAAGAATTTTGAAATAATAACCCTTAAAATCCCTTATTATTCCTTACCTCAAAAGAGCAGTACTTCTGACTGGAATAACGTTGAACGAACTTGCACCGTATGACAATACTCAAAGTATACTCAAAATACTCACAAGAATACGCTCGATAATATAGAGAGAGAAACTTTCAGCTTAATTGTGATTTTCAATTATAACCTAAGCACCCTATTTATAGGAAATTGCTTAGAACACCAAAAGCGAAAAATTTATTAAAATAATAATATTATATTTTTTTTCCAAGACTTCATACGTATGCTCTCAACATCAGAACTCAGCCCCTAACACATGTTAAATGAGGGAAACAAAATGTTAAAAACGTTTTTGTTATTTAAATTACTTTAAACTTCCAAAAATCAATTACTTTGAGCTTCTAACTTCAATAATTCATAATAAATAGCCCTTTTGCCGTAAAATTCAATCTCACGAGTTTTTATAGGAAATTCAATTTTCTACAACTTTGCGTAAGAAAGTTTTTCCAAATTCCAAATAAAATTGATCGAAATCCACAAATGAAATTTTTTTACAAAGCTATAATCAAATTCCAATCAAGAAATGGGGTCCAATTTACACATAAAACATGCTTTAAATATTTTTGGTAAAAAAATACTCCTCCACATATACTCATATATCCCACATTCATCGTAAAAATATCATCATTAATATATTATTAAAATAATATATTTAATTGAATTATTTTATCGAAAAATAATAAAATATTAATTTTCAACAATTGTCACATTAAAAATTTTCTCCATCTATATCCTCATAAAATCAATATTTTTCTCATCATATAAATCAATAATTAATTATTCACAAATAATATTACGAAACACATTATTGACAACCAGGCGGAGCTTCGCGGGGAAAGAGGGGCTTTCGAATAAGAATTCTCTCCTTACTTGGCGCTATGATTAGGTGACCAAACCTCTCCTTGAGATGTAAATTTCTAGACATTGCCAATAATGTTTTTTAATAATATTATTCAGATAATATGAATTATTGCTTCGATAATGAAAGATAATCTTTGTATAGTGACAATTATTGAAATAAAATAAAATATCAACGCAAAGAATTATTGAATCAATAAAATAAAATCTTTGAGCAAGAATTCTCGTAACAATTATTGAGTAGTGTCTTCTTTACGTAAGAATCAATAATTGGTGCAATACTGCAGTGCTACTGAAGTTTTTTAACCACCGAGTATTTTAACAAGATTATTGGTAATAACTACGTCGTCATTTATAAACAACTTATATTTGTCGCTTTTCTTCATCCAATCGCTTTCACATGGGGCCCCCACAAGGTCACAAGGCCATTGCATTTAATATTCTCAACATTTGAATATTCCACGACCAAACGAATATTCTCCGACAACAATGAATATTTTATAACCACTTGCGTATTTTTGAAAAAAATTTCATATATCACCCTTAACTTTAACTTTTTATCAATTTAACCATTTACTGAATTGTAATTATAAGAAAAATTGAATACTTTTATTTCATAAAATTCGGGGTCTTACAGAAGTACTAGGACGAATAAAGCCAATGTCTAACAATTCCTGCAGTTGAGTCTTTAACTCCTGAAGTTCAATAGGAGTCATTCTATATGGGGCTTTGGAAATGGGTTTTGTACCGGGTTTAAGGTCGATACAAAATTCAATTTCACGCTCTGGGGGTAGGCCAGGAAGTTCTTTAGGGAATACGTCAGGAAATTCATTAACAATAGAAATATTATTCAAAACTGATGTATTTTTGTTTAGATCTGTGACATGAGCTAAGAAAGCTTGACATCCATTTTCAATAAACGAATAGCTTTATGGCTTGAGATGACAGTGATTGATTTTAATGGTTTGTTTGCTTGAATTCGCATAATAGGTCGAATAGGAATATGAAAGCTAACAACCTTACGAAAACAATCAATTTTTGCATGATGAGTAATTAACCAATCAATCCCTAGAATTACATCAAATACAAGTATTTTTAATGCAATAAGATCGACAGGTAATGTGTGGGTACCAACTTGAACCAAACAAGACTTATAAACCGTGGATGTAATTAAGGTTTCTCCCAACGGAGTTACCACAGATAAGTCAAAGTCTAATTTCTCCGGAGTCAAATTTAATTGTTGAGCGCAAGTAGGAGAAATAAAAGAATGGGTAGAACCGGTATCAAATAAAGTGTAGACTTCGCTAGAGTTTATGATAAGCTTACCCGTGATGACCTCATTCGGGTTCTTTGCTCTCTGGGAGGTCACAACAAACGCTCTCCCTTGCACTACCGGCTTTGACTTTTCTCGATGACCTTTGGTGTCTCCATCCTAGTTGAATTTGTCTTGATGAAATGACAAAATCGGCTAAGTGACTTTCTCTTCCACAATTATAACATGCTTTGACGACATCGCAATTTTTGACCGATGTGTCCCTCCTTCCGCATTTGAAGCATATGATAGGTGGTCTTTCTCCTTCCTTAACAACGGGTCTTTGGTCTTTGACGTCTTTCCATCATTGTTGAATCTCCTCTTCTTGAAATGTCCATTCTTATTGTTTTGGCCTGATTACCACCGGTGGTTACCATTTCGCCTGTTGATTCCTCCATGCTTGTTGTCACCGCTTTGATGATCGCTTCACCGGTATTATCATTTTGTCATTTTTTGCTCTCTTTTGGGTCGTTAACTCGTTATCGCTCCCACCAACCGAGCCATATTTACAACATCTGAATACAAACACGCTTTATGAGAAATAAGATATTGACGTATCTCCCGCTTCAAACCTCTTAAAAATATTCGCGCCATTCTCTTCATAATCCACCAAGTGGGACGAAACCGGATAACTCCGTAAATTTTGCCTCGTGTTGCGACACGGTCATATTTTTTTTGCTCCAATTTGATAAACTCCACCTCCTTCATGTGATTTAATACTTTTGGAAAAGTATTTGTCGTTGAATAACTCTTGGAACTTCTCCCAAGACATCTTCATCTGTAAAGAGTTGAGTACGTTTCTGGATTCCGCCCGATGTCAAGAATCTCCTCCGCAAGAACATAAAGGCGGTAAAGGAACCTTTTGCTCCTCGGAGCATCCCAAGACATCAAATATCTTGGTGATCTATTTTATCCATGCTTCCGCCATAAATGGTTTTGGCTCTCCCTTTAAACTCGATGGTCCCACTCCTTGAATCTGCTTAGCGGTGACCATGAGAGTTTCAGAGTGTTTCCACCTACATTTTGGACATGAGCCGCTCTCGCTTTCTTTGTTGCATGAATTGCATAAAGCCTCTGAACAATCCATCATTCAGTATTTGGTCAGTGTTGTTGTTTGCATGAGGATTGTCGCCTTCCTGATGCACATTCTCCTTATTATTGATATGTGGAGACTCAACGGTCTCTTGTGCTTCATTGCTATTCTCAATATTTTTGGATGTCATTTTCAGATACTGCCACAAAACAAAGGTTAATTGACATGTAACATAATATCTCTAATCTCTGACTAACCAATTTAAATACAAAATAAATTTAAGTAGGTCATACTAGCGAAAGAATTCCCCGTCTCTCACCTCCTAGTTCTAGTCTCACATCTTAGTCAGGGATCATATCCCTAAGCTTTGATACCAACTGTGACGTCCCCAAAATTAGGTATACATCACCCATCTTGGGTCGTCAGATACATGGTATAGAATTCAAATACAACTTACTAATACAACTGTCGTGTACAATACGACAAACATAAACTGTGAGTTTGAATACAAATATTATCTACTAGAGATTATACAAACTCAAAAGGAGTCCTTATTACAATTATTATCACACTATTTTACGTAATAGTGAGGACTACTAATGCTATCCTCTGGACCATCACTCCGCTCCCCAGACTCGTCCCCAAATTTATATTCTCATTTCCTCAAGAGAATAAAGTGAAAGAAAGGGTGAGCTCAACTAGCCCAAGAAGAAATATTATGACTAAGATAATGCGAGAATAAATTATCATTAGTCTCCAACAATGTTAAACCGATAAAATATAATAGACATCAAGTTTAATTGCAATGGACAAGCAATCCATTAAAAGAGTCAAGTAGAAAATAAAATCTACTATCTTTTATGATTTAAAAGGTTTTTCATCATCATTATCACGAGACTTAGCTTAATAAATATTCCACATCATCGAATCACCCTCGCACTACTGGCCGAGGATATTCTTTAGTATCACGAACACAATTATCCATGCCTTTATGGGCCAAGAATATTTGTGTATTCATTAATGGTCATAATCATGCCAACAACCGTCCCATCAATGCACTACGGGCCAATGAGGACTTTTACCACATCATTTGTAACATTATGGTCATGATTACACCAATAATCCTCGGTCATAATCATACCAAGTCCATCTATGCACTACAGGTGCCACAGATGACTTTCAACATAATATAAACATGAGGATGATGACAATGATATAAGAATTCAATAAAACAAGTTCAAGAATTAATTTGTCCAAGAACTACTAATGTCCAAATTGTCAACATGATCTTTGCTTTGTAGAGTAAAATTTAAGAATGATCGGAAGAATATTTTCATGAAAAGATCTTCGGATGAAGCGCAAATATCAAGGATATTCTACTAATTTCATGGAGTATAGAAGTCAAAACTTTAACCAACCGAGTATAATAAAGAATGGAATAACAACGAAATCACCATGCATGCGACTTGCATAGACAAAGTTATTCCAATGAGATACTAATAAGGGCGGAATCAGTCCCACAGAAAACGCATGCATGTGGATATTCCAAATGTAATAATAATAAAGATTTAAAACCAGTCCCACGTAAAACGCATGCAGACGTGATATTCCAACGGAATAATAAAGATTTTAATCGAGTCCAACAGAAACGCATGCATGTGATATATCCAAATGATAGTAAAAAGACGGAATAATAGAAGAATGTCACCAAGTATAGGGTGAATCATGATATCAAAGTTATTCCATGGAATGTAATAATAAGCAATGGAATAACAATGTTCTCTTCATGAATAAGAAAGAATAACACCCCTTACGAATACAACAAATAATATTCCATACCTTAAGAAGAAGAGTCTTTGGATGTATAAGTAGTGAAGTAGCGAGAATACTTTCTTCTTTCTCTCTATAGTTTATCTCTCTGAGTTTCAAATGAATTAAATAAGAAAATAATGAATGAATGAGCTTATTTATAGAAAAATGGAATGCATAAGAACTAACTCATGAGCAATTAGAGATTGATTTACTTTAATCTGACGGTCCATATTTAAAGAAAAATAAAATATAATATATTCTATTTATAATCTAATAAAACGAATAACTTTATAAAAGATTTTACTATGCAAACACACTATGCGCAGACATTATGCAAACACTATGCATAATAAAATATAATATATTCTAATTATTGTCTAATAAAATAGATAGCTTTATAAAAGTATTTTGTTTTATAGAAAAAGATTTTACTATGCAAAACACTATGCATGATACTTATGCAACACTATGCATAATAGAATACAATATATTCTATTTACGTAATAACTTTATAAAAGTATTCATTTTTTATATAAAAAGATTTTCTCAGATTATTACATTACTAATACTAAACAAAACTAAGTGACTTATCACAAGTCACTTAAGCATCAATAATTAATACTGTGGTGTCTACTTGCAACCACGCCAGACATTCTTATTTTTTAACACCGTGTGTTTCAAATTAACAGTAAAACTTCCAGTGCTTATTTTCATAAAAGTATTTTTGTTATTTTCTCAATCAATCCGACAATAATTCCGTTGTAGGGGGTCCACCAATGATTGTGCTTGTTGTACTTAATATTCCTGTTAAAATGAATATTCCCCGACCAATCGAATATTATATAACAACTTGCGTACTTTGCAAAAATTTATAAATATTACCCACAATTATTATATCAATTTCACTCCATAATATTCAAAAATAATATTCATAGAAAATTCATCTTTATTCAAAAAGTTGGGGTTTTACAGCAAGGTATTATAACCTTGAGATTATAATCCTAGGACTAATACCGGAATTATAATCATTACAAACAAATATAGCCTTAGGATTTTATTTCAAATGGTTCAAAATAATACTAGTTTATTTGGACAGTTTATAAAAACAAGTTACATTGACATAACATAGAGTTATAAAGCTGAATGACACTTTTATTAAATAAAATAATTATTTTTTATATTTTAAAATAAAATAATTAGTTTAAAAATAGCTATTTTTAATATTTTAAAAGAAAATGTTATTTTAAAATAATAATTATATTTAATATTTTCAAATAATATTTTTTAAATTATAATTATTTTACAAGAAAATATATTTTTAAATGTTTTTAAAATAATAATTTAATTTAATATTTGAAAATAAAATATTTTCTTAAAATAATTTAAAAATAATAATTATTTTAATATTTTAAAATAAAATATTCTTTTTAAAATAATTAATATTTTAATATATAAATAAAATATTATTTTTAGAAAGTTTTAAAATTAATTTTTATTTAAGGAAAAATATTAGAAACTTTTATTTTTCAAAATGTGTAAGTTTCATAAAATACTGATTCAAAAAAAGTAAAGTTAAATTTTTTAAATCTTAATTATTTTTATGAAAATTTACATATATTTAAAAAACTATTTTTATTTTATAAAAATAAAGTTTTTTTTTGAATATATATTTTATAAAACTTTAATTATTTTTTTAAAAATGAAAAAGTTTCCAATTTTTTCTGAAAATAATAATTTTAAAAAAAACTTTTTAGTTTAATTTTTTTAAGAAATTGAATCGATTTTTATTTATCTTTTACTTTTTTTTGTATTTTAATTTCTATTTTTAGTTTTGTTTTTAAAATTCTAATTTTTAGAATACATATAATAATGGTAAAAATATTAATTTTTTCAAAAAATAAAGTTTTACATAAAAATGAAAAAACTTCTTTTTTTAAAAATAAATTTATATTTTTTATTTAATTTTTTTGTATTTATATTTTATCAAACTTTACTCATTTTTGAAAATAAAATTTACGATATTTTTTCCTTAAAATAATAATTATTTTATAACTTTTAAAAAATAATATTTTATTTTAAATATAAAAAATTATTATTAATTCAAATTAATAATTTATTTTAAAATATTAAATATAATTATTATTTTCAAATTATTTTAAAAAATATTTTATTTTAAAATATTAAAAATATTTATTTTATTTTAAAACATTAAAAATTGGGGTTTTGGACAAACTGGGTTGGGTTGGGTCAAAAATGAGTCGGGTTGTAGTCAAATCGGGTAGGAGGAACGGAAACGTCAAAAAATACCAGTTTAAGAACCTACTTAACGAAAAATAAACTTTAAGGATGACTTTAAAAATGAGTGACAACTTGAAAGGACAGAAATGTCATTCAACCGAGTTATAATTCATTGACATTTGTGATAAAAGTACTTATACGATCGCAACTTTCATTATACAAATACAATTTGCTCAATTTAAACTATCTGAAATTTAAATCCATTTTCCTATATGCTCAATTAATTAATTACAATTTTCAAGGGGTTTATTTATTTCTTCTGGTTGGAAATGACCGTTCACATTCCACAGCTGGCCTCCAAATATATAGAAAACATAAACTCCATTTTCCCAAGACCAACAAACTCCTCATATACTCGCCTATATTTAAACCCTCGTCATTCTATTTCCCATTACCCATCCCCCATTTGAAACAACTAATTAAGCAGATAATATACCAAGAAATATGTTGCCCTTTGACCTCCTCAAAAACAGGCATATATGATGTTGACATGAATGGTGTTAGTGTGAAAACTCGAGTTGCCGACCAGGCAGCTTTAGTTGATATTGGCATCCATGAGTTGAATACTGAGCTTCTGAATATGAAGCTGCGTCTTGTAGGTCTAGATGTCATGGAATGCAATGGTAGTGCCCGACTCTTTATACTCCAAACGGGAAGGCGTTGCCTGATAATTTTGTTATCGTACTTAGGTTCTACTCCGAAATCAGTATTAGGGTTTCTAAATGACCAGAGTATCTGTTTTGTAGGTTTTAATATGGGACACAAGTTTTCTACTATATATTTTGAGTCCATGATCATCAACATGCTAGTACTAGAAATGAGGGATTTGGCTGCTAGGATTCTTAAGAAACCTAATCTTAGCAAATATAGTTTACAAGAGATAGCAAGAGAGATTGGAATACTTGATGACGTGAAACCGGCCTTACAAGGAGCTTCTTCTTCTGCTTCTTCTTCTGCTTCTGCTTCTTTGTCCCCTGACTGGAGTGCCAGGTTTTTCTCTCCAGAAGATGTGAAGTATGCAATTCAGGAAGTAAATGTCACTTACAAAGTTGCGAGAAAGCTGTTGAGTATGATTTAGGGTTCTTCATATCGATCCGCTAGTTAATTGGATACTATTATGGGATTTTAATATTTCTTAATTAGCATTTTATAACTTTATGTTATGGAGAGATGATGGTTTGTTAATTTTATATTTTAAAATCAGTCTACGTACCAAATTCTTGCCATTCATCTTACAACCATTAAATTAATCACAGCCCTCCACTTCAATATATTAATCTTTCACAAAAATAATATAACGATCGATATTAGTAATTTGGTTCGTTACATGCTATTTGAAAATTTTCATATTTATGTTTTACCAAGTTTATCTATTAAACAGATCTTCGGCAGACAGTACAATACATTAGAATACTTTCATACACGGTCCAAGCAATCAGTTTAAAAAACTCAGGCACCACATATATATAAATTCCTAAAAACAAATAACTTTGATATTTTAAGAGTAATTCTGTGACGCTCCAAAATTAGGTACACGTCACCCATCTTGGGTCGCCACTTACATGGTACAGAATTCAAATACAACTTGATAATAAAATTGTCGTGTACAATACGACAAAAAATAAACTGTGAGTTTGAATACAAATATTGTCTACTAGAGAGTATACAAACTCAAAAGGAGTCCTTATTACAATTATTGTCACACTATTTCACAGAATAGTGAGGACTACTAATGCACCATCTAGGACCATCACTCCGTTCCTCGACTCGTCTCAGCTATATTCTTATTTCCTGAAGAGAACAATAAAATAAAGGGTGAGCTCAACTAGCCCAGTAAAAAATATTATGACTAAGATAATGCAGAATAAATTATCGTTAGCCTTCAACAAAGTTAAAACCGATAAAATATAACAAACATCAAGTTTAATCTGCAATGGTGAACAAACAATCCATTAGAAGAGTCAGTAGGGAATAAAATCTACTATCTTCTATGATTTAAAAGGTTTTTCATCACTTTTATCATTTGAAACTCAAATTTTATAAATAATCCACATCATTAAATCATCCCCCTTTCTGGTCAATGATATTCCTTAGTATCACGACCACGAATTATCCATGCACTACACGCCAAAGATAATTGTGTATTCATTAAGATCACGACCACAAATTATCCATGCACTACGGGCCAAAGATAATCGTGTGTTCATCAACCATCTGATCATGCCATAAAATAATTCATCTTTGCACTACGACCAAAGAGAATCCATAGCCATAAATCGTACCAAAAATCGTCCATCAATGCACTACGCCGATGAGGACTTTTCCACATCATTTGTAACATTACGGTCCAACGATTACACCGAATAATCCTCAATCATAATCATACCAAGTCCATATATGCAATCTGAATACGATGACTTTCAACAAAATATAAACATGAGGATGATGACAATGATATAAGAATTCATAAAAAATGAGTTCAAGAATTAATTTATCCGAGGAACTAATAACGTCCTCATTGTCAACATGATCTTCGCTTTGTAGAGTAAAATTCAAGATTTCTCAAAAGAATATTTCCATGAAAAATCTTTGGATGAAGCGCAAATATCGAGGATATTCCACTAATTTCATGGAGTATAGAAGTCAAAATTTTAATCAACCGAGTATAATACCGAATGGAATAACAAAAGATATCACCATGCATGCGGTGCTTGCGCATGTAGCGGTTATTCCAACGGAATAATAATAACGGAACCATATCGGTGAAATTCACAATCGAAGCGGGATGTTCCAATAGAATAATAAATGCGGAATAATAAATGATGGAACCAGTCCGGCGTATAAGACAGACGGTGACATTCCGCGTAATAATAAAGACGGAATAATAAAAATGGAACCAGGTCCGGCGTATACCACGCAGACGGGATATTCTGGAGCGAGAATAATAAAGACGGAATAATAAAAAATGGAACCAGTCCTAAGTATAAAGATGCATGTGGATATTATTCAAGCAGAATAATAAAGATGTAATAATAGAAGAATGTCACCAAGTATAGGGTAGTCCGTATCTTTGGTTATTCCAAAGAGAATAATAAATAATGGAATAATGAAGTTCTCTTCATGAATACAAAAGAAATAACACCCCTTACCGTAAAAGAAACTGGATATAAGAGTAGGGAAGTAGTAGAATATTTTTCTTCTTTCTCTCTATAATTTTTCTCTCTCTAGAGTTTCAGTGAATTTATAAGAAATAATGAAGGAATGAGCTTCTATTTGTAGGAGAATGGAAGAGCACTGTTCATGGATGAAATAATTTTGCAAATATACGTATCAAGGTTTTGATATCACCAATGCAAAAATTCAATCAACTAACCAATAAGATTACAACAAAAAAATTAAAATATAATACATATATATAAACACATGTTTTCAACTTATATATATCAATATTATATATACACCACTTAATTTTTCTCCCCCATAACCAACATCAATCCCCCACCAACCCAATAATCAAATTCACTACACTCTTACACATCACTATCACACTACCACTTTTCCACTATTTTCCACTCACACACATCACTTTCACTCTTTCTTTTCTCCCCACCACTCTCCACTCACACATATAATATTATATATATACACACACATCACAATCTTATATATATAAACTCCTTTCCCATACGTAACTCTCTCCTACCCCCATTTTCAAAATCAGTTTTTCAACACATATGGGCCCCACATGTGTGCCCCACCTTTAAATAATTTCTACCGATTATTTTGAAAAATAGGTAAATGGGGGTCTATAAAATAAGCAAAACTGAGTGACTTCTCACGTAAGCATCGATAATCAATACCGTGTGCTACTATGCAACCACGTGTATTACTGTACTTTTACTACCGAGTAGTTCAACAGTATTAACGGTAAAACTTCCGTCGATATTTTCATAAAAATATTTGTCGTTTTCTCAATCCGACAATAATTTCGTTGTGGGGTCCACCAATGATTGCGCCGTTGTACGAATATTCCCTGCTAAAACGAATATTCTTTGACCAATCGAATATCATACAACAACTTGCATACTTTGCAAAATTTATAAATACTACCCACAACTATAACATTATATCAAATCCACACCATAATATTAAAAAATATTTCGAGAAATTTAAATCTTTATTCATAAAATATGGGGTCTCATAAATTCCACTCTTTTTTTATTGAAAATAACGTGACATTAGTCATCAGTTTGACATTGTAAGTATGGGATCCCGTTAACATGAAGTTTATTTTTTTGGTAAGTTGGTTAATTGGGCAATAGAATGTTGACACACATAGAGCATCATATGCGTGTCAGTATTCTATTGGCCAATTGACAAATTTACTCAAAAATAAACTTCATACTAACCACTTCCGCAAGTATAAGTTTAAATTTTTTTATTAACTTTGATATTTTTAAGTATAATCCCACTCTTATTTTTTCCCTTTTTCTCTCGTCTATTTTATTTTTTCAAGAAAGAGTTAGGAGATTAAATACAACAAAAAAGATGATAATAAAGTAATAAATAATGTTACTATCACATAAAAAAGACTCACATATTGCTCACATATACACACATGCATATTTATGGGCCTCACATGTCAAGCGGGGCCCACAATATGCATGTGTGTGTATGTGATAATGTGAGCCTTTTTTATGTGATAGTAGCATTGTTGTAAAATAATTAAGATAGGTAATTTGGAGATAAAACTAAATTGGGTACGACTTTCATATGTGTTTCCCCTGCAATAAATATGATAATATAAATTATGATAATTAAATAATTTTAAAAAATATAAATAATTATGAAATCATGGTTTCCAATCGAACATTGGCATTGACAATAATGGGTGTGTGAGTGAGTTTAATTTCAGTCTAAATTAACAACAACAACAACAACAACAACAACAAAAGAATCACATGCAACCTCTCATTGATGAAGCTTCAATAAGCACCATTATAAAGAGAACCATTAATTCTTGTTAAATCAATTTAATATATAAATTACAAAACGTATATAGAAGTGCACATAATTAAACACTAGTTAAATTATCAACAACACTGGTCTCCTCCCGGCGATATTTTCTTATGAGTCTTTCTAGGGGGACTTTTTTTAGTGACATTTCTAGTGACATTTTTTTTATTTTTTATTTTTTTTGTAGTACCTCCCAAAAAATATATAGTATTTATTCCAACTAGAATTTTTATAAAAAATAGTATTTTAGGTGTAATTTGGATACATACAAAGCAGTTATGCAGATGCATGCAGATTTTTTTTCAGATGTATCTAAATTACACCTAAAACACTATTTTTTATAAAAATTTCAGTTGAAATAAATATTATATATTTTTTGGGAGGTATTACAAAAAAAAAAACCAAAAAAAATAAATTAAAAAAAATGTCACTAGAAATGTCACTAAAAAAATATCCCCCTAGACATATTGTTTCTGTGAGACCCCAGATTTTATGAAAAAAGATTTAATTTTCTCAAAATATTTTTTTTATTATGGTGTAGATTTGATATAATGTTATAGTTGTGGATAGTATTTATAAATTTTGCAAAGTAAGCAAGTGGTTATATAATATTCGATTGGTCGGGGAATATTCGTTTTAACATGGAATATTGTGCGACGGCACAATCATTAGTGGACCCATATTAATCGAAGTATTGTAAGTAGTTAGAAAACGACAAAATTATCTTTCTATAAAAATAACTACGCGAAAGTGTTACCGTTAAAAGCTGTTGAACTACTCGGTAGTAAAAAGTGCGATGTCTGGCGTGGTTGCATAGTAGCACACGGTATTGATTATTGATGCTTACGTGAGAAGTGACTCAGTTATACTCAATTATTGCTACAGTAATTGCTGCATCATATCTCTCACATTATTGATTCAATTATTGTTACAGTATCATTTGCATTATATGATATATTATTAAATCAATAATTGAGACGGCAAAGTTATTCATATTATTATTTGCAATATTGATAATATCTAGAAGTTCTGTCAAGGAGAGGTTTGGCCACCTAATTGCGCGCCAATAAGAAAAAATCCTTATCGGAAAGCCCCCTCTTTCCTGGGAACGACCTGGTTGTAAATATTACGAGTTATAATATTAATGATGAATAAGTTCGTGTTGATTAAAGATGAATTTTATAGTTCCATTGTGTTGGACTTATTTGTGTTAGTATAATTGATGTCTGGAGGTTATATTGTTCAATCGGTATTCGGGACACTTTTCGGTATGAGAATCTTATTCACGAGTTACTATTCATGAGTTACTATTCACGAGTTACTATTCATGAGTTACTATTCACGAGTTACTATTCATGAGATACTATTCACGAGTTACTATTCACGAGTTACTATTCATGAGATACTATTCACGAGTTACTATTCACTCGGTTACTATTCACTCTAGTATTGTGCAATCGAGTATTTGGGTACAATATTATTCCATGAGGAGATGTGCTAATTTTTCAGACCGTTGGTTGAAAATATAATAGTAAATGAATATGGACCACTGGTGGAAGTTTTAAAAGTAAATCAATCTGGACCATTCATGAATTAGTTACTATTCAGTCCATTCTCCTATAAATAGAAGTTCATTCCTTCATTATTTCTTACGAATTCAATTTGAAACTCTGAGAGAGAAACTATAGAGAGAAAGAAGAAAAAGTATTCTCGCTACTTCACTACTTCAAAGATTCAATTTTTTCTAAGGTAGGGAATATTATTTGTTGTACTTGTAAGGGGGGTATTCTTTCTTTCTTATTCATGAAGAGAACTTACATTATTCCATTCTTTATTATTCTATTGGAATAACTTTTATATCATGCAGATACCTATACTTGGTGAAATTCTTCTGTTATTCCATTCTTATTATTACATTGGAATAACTTTGTTTATGCTCAGTACTGCATCGTACATGGTGAAATTCTTCTAATATTAGGTCTTTATTATTACTGTGAATATCCTCGTGCATATTGTTCTGCCGGACTTCAGTTCATTATTTATTATTACGTTTTATATCACATGCGTCATGCGTTTACGCCGGGACTTCGGTTCCATTATTTATTATTACATTGGGAATAACACATGCATGCGATCTATCGCATGCGCATGGTGAATCCTTCTATTATTCCATTCTTTATTATTCTGTTGGAATAACCTGTCTATGTGGATTATCACATGCATGGTGGATGATCCTTTGTATTCATTCCTTATTAAATTGTTGAAATGATCTGTATACGTGGATTACCGCATGGCGGGTGAAAATCCATTTGTAGTTTCATATATTCTATTATACTCAGTTGGTTAAAGTTTTGGCTTCTATACTCCATTAAATTAGTGGAATATCATTAATATTTGCACTTCATTCAGTATCTTTTCATGAAAATATTCTTCTAAGCATTCATGAATTTTACTGCACAAAGCAGTATCATGTTGACAATTTGGACGTTATTGAGTTCAGGATAAATTAACTTATAAATCTTTAAAATTTATTCTTGAACCTATTTTATTGAATTGTCATCATCTTCATGCTTATATTATGTTGAAAGTCATCTTTGGCTTACGTGCATAGATGGACTTGGTATGATTATGACCATGGATTATTCGGTATAATCATGACCGTAATGTGACGAATGATGTGGTAAAAGTCATCATTGGCCTGTAGTTCATTGGTGGACAGTTGTTGGTATGATTATGACCAGGGATTATTCGGTATAGTCATGACCATTGATGATTATATGAATATCTTGGCCGTGGAACAGGGATGATTCGATTTTATTTATTAAGCTCAGTCTCAGCGATAAAGTTGATAAAAAAAAATTTAAATCATAGAAGATAGTAGATTTTATACCTTATTTGACTCTTTTAATGGATTGCTTATTCCGCTGCGCGCAGTTAAACTTGTTGTCTATTATTTTTTATCAGTTTAACATTGTTGAAGGCTAATGATAATTTATTCTGCATTATCTTAGTCATAATATTTCTTACTGGGCTAGTTGAGCTAACCCTTTCTTTGATGGTTCTCTTCAGGAAATGAGAACGTAGCTGGGACTACTCAGGGATCAGAGTGATGGTCCTAGATGGTGCATTAGTAGTCCTCATTATTCTGTGAAATAGTGTGATAATAAATGTAATGAGGACTCCATTGAGTGTGGATATTGTCTAGATGACAATATTTGTATTAAAACTCACAGCCTATGTTTTGTCGTATTTTACACGATTGTTTTATAATTAAGTTGTATTTGTATTCAGCTCCTTGTATCTGGCGACCCAAGATGGGTGATGTATACCTAATTTTGGGGGTGTCATAGTTGGTATCAAAGCTTAGGGATATGATCTCCAGGTGAGATGTGAGACAAGAACTAGGAGGGAGAGCGGGAATTCTTTATTTAGTATGACCTACCTAAGTTTATTTGGTATTTAACTGGTCGGTCAGAGTATAGGGATAATATGTGATATATTAATTAAGCCTTGTTTTGTGGCAGTATTGGAAAATGGCATCCGAAAATGTTGAGATAAGCAATGAAGCACATGAGATCGTGGAGACACCTCTAATCACCAACCAGGATAATGTGATGTCAGGCGAAGAAGGGATTAGAGATATCCATGTAGTGAGTGAAGAATTAATAGTTGCACCCGAGATAGTCGCAGAGGTAGCAGCTGAGAGTGAGGAAGAAGAGGAACCTGGGGAGAATTTATTAGAAGAACTTTATGATCAAAATGTAGAATTGCAAAATCGTATTCATGAGTTAGAAGAAGCGAAATTTGAAGAACGATAAAGGCGGTCGTGGAGCAAAGACATGTAATAATTCAAAATTGTGTTACCCGATGTGCGATACTTAAACAGAAGCACTCTTTGTCAAAGTATAAGATATTAGAGCTAGAATCTAATAATGCTATGATCAAAGTTCTGATGAAACAAGAAACAACTAAACGAATGAGAATAGAGGATGCATAGGTAAAAGCCGCACGACGCGTTGATATTGTAGAAAAAGACGTTCGATCCAATAAATCCAAAATAGATGAAATAGATTTCGCTTTTTGGATAGCAATTGGTAAAATCCAACATCGAGTTCGGAATTACCCTGTGCAAAGCGGTCAACCCCAATTCGATATGGATCGGAGAGTAATGATTCAAATCAGGGATCAGGAATGCGACGAAGCAATTAATGGTGGAATGTCCTCTATAGCAAAGTAAAATCCAGTAGTTTAAGTGAGAGCGTTTGTCGAGGAACCCGAACGAAGTTATTACGGGTAAGTTAATAATAAACTCTTGCAAAGTTTATACCTTATTAGATATCAGTTCTACCCACTCTTTTATTTCACCTAGTTGTGTTCAATGTTTGAATTTAACTATGGAGAAGTTAGATTTTGATTTATCTGTTGAAACTCAGTTGGGAGAAACCTTCGTTACATCCACTATTTAATTCAAATTGTCACTTTCATGTTACCTGTCAATCTTATCTCTTTGAAAATACTTGTCTTTGATGCGATTTTAGGAATCGATTGGTTAACTACTCATCATGCTTTTCGTAAGGTTGTTAGTTTTCATATTCCTAACAAACCTGTTATGCAAATTCAAGTAACCAAATCACTAAAGTCAATCATTGTCATATCAAGCCATAAATAAAGAGCCCCGATCCTTTCGTTGTTGACTTTCTTGTGTGGAATGCACTGCAAGCGAAATTTACGTAAACGCGTCGAATAGCGATGGCAAGTTGATATGTATAAATGTGACGTGTTATCCAAGTCTTGGATGAGAGTCACAGTTTTGAATGATATTTATATTGTTAATAAATTTCCTGACGTATTCTTGAAGACTTCTTAGCCTACCCTAGGCGTGAAATCGAATTTTGTATTAACCTAGTACAAAACCCATTTTAAAACCCTCAAATATTATCTTCACCTAAAAAGCGAATAACATGCACCAAAGATGTTGGCTCATTTGTTGAAGATTACGATCG
Source organism: Panax ginseng (assembly GCA_020205605.1). Lineage (NCBI taxonomy): Eukaryota > Viridiplantae > Streptophyta > Magnoliopsida > Apiales > Araliaceae > Panax > Panax ginseng. Next base: position 92,544,588 of record CM035141.1, on the reverse strand, counting down.
TATTCATTCAATATCATCGTGGAAGAAAGAAGCGTGGTAGGTGAAGTGTTGAGTAGAAGATCATATGCGTTCTGAAGTGCGATGTTGTTAACACAAAGACCCATTTAAATGCGACTTATAAATGATGAAGATATAGTTAAAGACTCTAGGAACCCACGTGAAGATAACGAATATCTGAGTAGAATCGACTTTAATCGATAAAGTTAAAGTCGTGCAAGCTACATACTCGGTGATGAATGTGAAGAAGAAGGTTCAAGAGGCGTTATTCTAGAAGCGAAGAATCGATGAAGAGAGAAATCTCAACCCTCGATTTTATTGGCCCATTTGAAATCCTCGATGAAGTAGGGCGTGGCTTATAGACTCGTTTTACCACCAAGTATGTTGCGTGTTCGAAGCGTTTTTAACGTGTCGATGTTACGTAAATATGTGGACGACCAACCACATTATTAAATTAGAACTAAACGATATAGCGGAAGATTTAACGTGTGAGGAGATACGTGTTAAAATCTTGGATAAGAAGGATTATATTCGACACTCAAAGGTTATACCTCAAGAGTTAGAATTTGAAGTGAAGTCGAGTATCCTCACTTATTCTATACCGGTAAATCACGTAAATTTCGAGGGCAAAATTTCATAAAGAGGGGAGATTGTGAGACCCCAGATTTTATGAATAAAGATTTAATTTTCTCGAATTTTTTTTTTTATTATGGTGTAGATTTGATATAATGTTATAGTTGTGGATTGTGACAACCCCAAAATAGGTCCATTCCATCCAACCCATTCTGAGTAGCCAAATACATGGTACAGAAAACAACTACAACTTTATTACAACAATTGTCGTGCAAAATACAACAACACTTAAACTGTGAGTTTAAATACAAATATATACCAACTGTGACTTATGTCCCAACCATGGACAACACCTCATAATGACACCTTACATAAAGGTATAGTCGAAAACTATTTTAGAAATTAAAATCTTTGGGAAGTGCTCAAGAAACCTTAAATATACATGGAGGCCGTGCGTCTAGGTTATTATAGATATCATATGCCCACAAAATTATCATTGGTTGACCCAATAGACCCCAAAGAAAAACGAGAAGATTACTATCATATTCTTCCCAATGGTGTGTCTTCTCTTGACATATCATTATCTCCACCGTCTCTAATTGAGAATTATACTTCAACTAAACTCCAAGATTATATAGGTAGTGCTCGTATATATACTCAGTAAGTGAATGAGCACATCCCTGTCTTATGATGACTCGAGGTTGTATGTCATTAGACATCTTGTATGATAGTGACAAAATACCCTTCCAAAGTTGGGTTACCTCACCTATTTAGGGAGAACCTCAGCGACTATATGACCACCGATTCTATTCCTCATTATTCATTCCGACCCCAACTACACTCGTATTACACGAAAGGAATTGTGAAGCAAAAGGTGAAGCACAACTAACTTCGATAAAGAATATCATGACTAAAGATAAATAAATTATCAATAGCCTTCAACGATAATAAATCGAGTTTTAAAACATATGGTAGATGATAAAACTTTTCAACCATAGTTGCGGTGAACGAAGCGATCCATTAGAAGAGTCAAATAGACCATAAAAGTCTATTATCTTCTCCATGTTAAAAGTCCACCAACAATGTTTTAATCCCGCAACATCAATCAACAGTTCCTCTCCACAATCATGTGAATAACTCATAATCATAATTGTAGTTCTAAATTCCTCTTCTCATCCAGGACGAAGATAATTTTCATCACATGTCTTTACCTGAAACATCAAAGATCATGGTTATACCAAATCACGCCTGCTTCATAATCATACTAATAAATTCATCTTTACACTACGGGCCAAAGATATTCATCAACAGTTCATCTTTGCACTTTATTGGCCAAAGATATTCAACAACATGTCATCTTTACTTGACTCGGGCCAAAGATATTCATCAACAATTAATCATGCGATACATGCCAAAGATATTCCTCAACAGTTCATATTTGCACTACAGGCCAAATATATTAATATCTCAAAGAAATATATAATCATTTGAAATTTATATAAACAATAATTATAACTATGTTGATCAATTCACCTTTGCACTTAAGCTAAAGATATTCAATTATAAATTGAATGGTCATGATCATACCGGTCCACAATTCAACTTTTCACTTTCTTGGCCAAAGAGAACCTAGTCATGATCATACCAATAATCTACCCATCTTTACACTCCAATGAAAGAAATTTTAACATCGTATTATAAAATGTTATATATGATAATAAAATAAATATAATCAATACATAGTTTTAATCTCCAGAGTAATATTCATAAAGCAACTATAATTTGGTTAGAAAAAGAAACCAATTTTGTAGTGAATAGTACCCGTGAATAGTACTCGTGAATAGTAAACTCATGAATAGTAACACGTCATAAATAGTAACTCGTGAATAGTAAATCGTGAGTAGTAACTCATGAATAGTAAATCGTGAATAGTAACTCATGAATAGTAACTCATGAATAGTAATCCCAACATTAAAAAGTTCCAAATTTGATAAAAAGTTCAAACCAATATTTCAACATAATGATATTGAAGAAATAATATCACTTACGAAAAAATAACATCCCTTTCAAGCCCTTAAAATCCCCTACTATCCCTTACCTCAAAAGAGCATTACTTCTGACTAGAATAATGCTGAACGAACTTGCACCGTATAACAACACTCAAGATATCAAAATACTCACAAGAATACACTCGATCATATAGAGAGAGAAATAGAGAGAAAATTTTAGTTTCTGGTGTGATTTTCAATTCTAACCTAAGCATCCAATTTATAGGAAAATGCTTAGAACACCAAAGCAGAAAATTTAATAAAATATATATTTATATAAAAATTTTCACGCCCACCTCTTGAATTTTGAATTCAGCATGTTTACCACTCATGTGAGGCCCACCAATAATGAAGAAAACGTTTTTCTTTTAAAAAATATTTACAACTTCAAAAATCAATTATTCTGAAACTTCAATAATTCATAATAAATAGCTCTTTTATCAGAAAATTTGAATCTCGCGACTTTTTATAAGAAATTCAATTCTCTACAACTTTGCAGAAGAAAGATTTTCCAAATTTCAAACAAAAATTAACCGAAATCCACATACGGACGATTTTATAGGCTATAATCAAATTTCAGTCAAGAAATGGGGTCCACCGACACAAAACATGTGTTAATCATTTAATGCAACAAAAATAGTGTTCCTCCTCATATACTCATATATCACACATTCATTGTAAAAATATCATTATTATTATATTATAATAATATAATAAAATATTATTTTATCAGAAAAAAGATAAAATATCAATTTTCAACAATTGTCACTTTAAAAATTTTCTCCGTCTATATCCACATAAAATGAATATTTTCCTCATCATATAAATCAATAATTAATTATTCACAAATAATATTATAGAATCACAATAATGACAACCAGACAGTTTCCAGGAAAGAGGGGGCTTTCCAATAAGAATTTCTCCTTACTGGCACGCAATTAGGTGACCAAACCTCTCCTTAGACAGAACTTTGTAAACATTGTCAATAATGTTATCTAATAATATTATTCCGATAACATAAATTATTGCTTCGATAATGGAAAATACTGTGTAGTGACAATTATTAAAACAACAGTAATATAAAATATCAATGCAACAATTATTGAATCAAAAATAAAATATTGAACAGTAATTATCGTAACAATTATTGAGTAGTGCCTTCTTACGTAAGAATCAATAATTGGTGCAATATCGTGTCTTCTTATGCAACCACGCATATTCTTTGTATTTAACCATCGGGTATTCAACAGTTTTAACTTGAGAATTCTGGCCGTTATTTATAAAAACTTCATACTTGTCGTTTTCTTCATCCAGCAGATTATTCTATTATGGGGCCCACAAAAGGTCAAGTAAATCGTCTTTATATTCCCGAAGCGGAAAGAATATTCCACGACCAAACGAATATTCCCCGATGAAATGTGTATTTTATAACCACTTGCATATTTTGAAAAAAAAAATCATATATCACCCTTAACTTTAACTCTTATCAATTTAACCATTTACTGAAAAGTAATTATAAGAAAAATTGAATACTTTTATTTCATAAAATTCGGGGTCTTACATGGATAGTATTTATAAATTTTGCAAAGTAAGCAAGTGGTTATATAATATTCGATTGGTCGGGGAATATTCGTTTTAACAGAAAATATTGTACGACGGCACAATCATTAATGGACCCCACAACGGAATTATTGTTGTAGTTAGAAAATGACAAAATTATCTTTCTATAAAAATAACGGCGAAAGTGTTACCGATAAAACTGTTGAACTACTCGGTAGTAAAAGTACAGTAATACACGTGGTTGCATAGTAGCACGAGTTACTATTCACGAGTTACTATTTGTATAATTGATGTCTGGAGGTTATATTGTTCAATCGGGTATTCGGGACACTTTTCGTGTCGGAGTACTATTCATGAGTTACTATTCATGAGATACTATTCATGAGTTACTATTTACGAGTTACTATTCATGAGATACTATTCACGAGTTACTATTCACTCGGTTACTATTCACTCTAATATTGTGCAATCGAGTATTTGGGTACAATATTATTCCATGAGGAGATGTGCTAATTTTTCAGACCGTTGGTTGAAAATATAATAGTAAATGAATATGGACCACTGGTGGAAGTTTTAAAAGTAAATCAATCTGGACCATTCATGAATTAGTTACTATTCAGTCCATTCTCCTATAAATAGAAGTTCATTCCTTCATTATTTCTTACGAATTCACTGAAACTCTAGAGAGAGAAACTATAGAGAGAAAGAAGAAAAGTATTCTGCTACTTCACTACTTCAGTATTCAATTTTTCTAAGGTAGGGAATATTATTTGTTGTACTTGTAAGGGGTATTCTTTCTTTCTTATTCATGAAGAGAACTTTTGTTATTCCATTCTTTATTATTCTCGTTGGAATAACTTTTGTATCTGTGAGGATACCTATACTTGGTGAAATTCTTACATTATTCCATTCTTATTATTACATTGGAATAACTTTGTTTATCTGAAATCTGCATACATGGTGAAATTCTTCTAATATTCCGTTCTTTATTATTACGTGGAATATCACATGCATCTGCGTTCTGGCGACGACTTTGGTTCCATTATTTATTATTCATGAATATCACATGCATGCGTTCTGTTTAACTGGTTTCATTATTTATTAATATCACATGCATGCGTTTAAGCGACTGGTTCCATTATTTATTATTACATTTGGGAATAACTTTTCATGCGATCTATCGCATTTACGTGGTGAATCCTTCATTTATTCTATTCTTTATTATTACATTTGGAATAACTTTGTCTATGTGGATTACCACATGCATGGTGAATGATCATTTGTATTCATTCCTTATTAAATTGTGAAAATGATGCATGTCGTGGATTACGCGTGGCGGGTGAAAATCCATTTGCGATTTCATATATTCTATTATACTCGGTTGGTTAAAGTTTTGGCTTCTATACTCCATGAAATTAGTGGAATATCATTAATATTTAAACATCCAAATCTCTTTTCATGGAAATATTCTTCTAAGCATTCATGAATTTTACTACACAAAGCGATATCATGTTGACAATTTGGGCGTTATTGAGTTCGTGATAAATTAACTTATAAATCTTTAAAATTTATTCTTGAACCTATTTTATTGAATTGTCATCATCTTCATGCTTATATTATGTTGAAAGTCATCTTTGGCTTCGTGCGTAGATGGACTTGGTATGATTATGACCGAGGATTATTCGGTATAATCATGGCCAGTAATGTAACGAATGATGTGGTAAAAGTCCTCATTGGCACATAGTTCATTGGTGGATGTTATTGGTATGATTATGACCGAGAATTATTCGGTATAGTCATGACCATTGATGATTATATGAATATCCTTAAGCGTGTGGGCGAGGATAATTCGATTTTATTTATTAAGCTCGATCTCGTGATAAAGTTGATGAAAAACTTTTAAAATCATAGAAGATAGTAGATTTTATACCTTACTTGACTCTTTTAATGGATTCTTTATTCATTGCAGTTAAACTTGTTGTCTATTATATTCTATCGGTTTAACATTGTTGAAGGCTAATGATAATTTATTACGCATTATCTTAGTCATAATATTTCTTCTTTGGGCTAGTTGAGCTCACCTTTCTTTCACCATTCTCTTCAGGAAATGAGAACGTAGCTGGGACTAGTCGGGGAACGGAGTGATGGTCCTATATGGTGCATTAGTAGTCCTCACTATTCTGTGAAATAGTGTGATAATAAATGTAATGAGTACTCCATTGAGTGTGGATATTGTCTAGATGACAATATTTGTATTAAAACTCACAGCCTATGTTTTGTCGTATTTTACACGATTGTTGTATAATTAAGTTGTATTTGTATTCAGTACCTTGTATCTGGCGACTCAAGATGGGTGATGTATATCTGTTTTGGGGGCGTCACAGTTTCTTAGAGCAAATCCAATGGTAATGTCAAAATGGCTATAGCTATTGCTATATTTTGGCACCAAAAAGTGCTTTTTAGTGCTAAAATAGGACCCAGTCTCCAGTGGTTGGTTCTATTTTAGCACCAAATTGTTACAAATTTAACTAACTTTCCTTCCATCTCATGGTTAATTACTATTATTATTATTACTATTATAGTTATAATAATAATAATTACTATTATAATTATTATTACTATTATAATAATAATTATTATAATTATTATTATTGTTATTATTTTTGTTATTAATATTAATATTATTATAATTACTATTATTGTATTGTTATTGTTATTGTTATTGTTATTATTAAAATTATTACTATTATTATTATTATTATAATTATTGTAATAAATTATTATTATTAAAATTATTATTATTATTATTATCATTAATATTATAATTATAATTATTATTAGTGTTATTATTATTTTTATTACTACTACTATTATTATAATAATAATAATAATAATAATTATTATTATTATTATTATTATAATTATTGTAATAAATTATTATTATTAAAATTATTATTATTATTATCATTACTATTATAATTATAATTATTATTAGTGTTATTATTATTTTTATTTTTATTACTACTATTATTATTATAATTACTATTATTATTATTATTATTATCATCATTATTGTTATAGGATGATTATAGTCATCTTTGGTTCTATATTTAGAACCAAGTATAGTATTTTGTTATTTTAGAACTAATTATAGAAATGAGTTGGATTTGAATTTTTGGCATTTGCTGCTATAATTTGACGTACGTATGTATGTATGTATGTATAACCACTAAATAAAGGTGTTTACCAGATTGAGGAAAGCGGGAAAGTGCGGAGAGGAAATCCAAGGCAGACTAGGTTTGGGGACGGAGGAAATCCGAGGCAGAGTAAGAAAGGAGTTGAAGGTGTTCTGCCCAATTCCTACGGCTACACAAACACCTCACGTGGCTAGACCAAGTTAATTTATAATTCTATGAGAAAGTCAAATTATATTCGGGAATGACTTACTGTTATAAAGAATCTCTATGTATATGATTCCTTTTCTGATTCGAAAACGGACACGGTATGATCAACTTATAAATACAAAAGGTACAAACATAATTACTCTTATTCACCAAATCAATTACATACTTTCGTTGTTTATATTTTTGGCATTTACTTATTCTTAGAAAATATTTTATTATCATGTCCAACCACGTACAAAACACTTTTCTTATAAAATATGGTTGTGCGTATCCGCTTTCTGATTATATTTTCGAGCACTACCTATATAATCTTGGAGTATGGTTAGAATATAATCGTCAGTTTGACGCGATGAAAATAATTATATGGCAAGAATATGCACAACATTGGAATGAAGAAGACAGCAATCTACTAGTGGTTTTTTGGAGACTAATGGGTCAACCGAGACTAATTCTCCGTTCGTATGATATTTATTATAACCTGAAAGTATGGTTTTCAATGTATGAAGGTTTTCTTGATAATTTTCCAAGGGTTTTGATTCCTAAATTAGTTATTGACTGTACTTATATGTAGGTATTATTAATATTTTATTTCAGGTTATTTTTATTTTTATTTCTTTTTGCTAAGATAAACTTACTTTCCTTTTTTACAATTTTTTATGGAATATGAATGTTATCTTCCAGTTTGTTTGTTATGTATTGCTAGTATTTTGTTTCGGTTTTTAAAGTATTTGGTAATAATACGTGTAAAGGTTAATATATATATTTTTTCGTTTTTCAGTGTTGATATTAGTGTTTTTCAAACGACATCGTTTGTTAAAAATTAAATCCTGTGGTTATTGCATCGTACATGAATCCGAATTTTGTCCAAAAGGCCTGGTATTTGCAAACGAAGGCTTTTGGGATATAAAGCACTGATACATGAACCCTAATGGGCTTGACTTGTGTACTTGAGTTATCATATATGGTTGCGGTCACAGTTGTAATGAAGTGTTTGATAAAAATTGAATAAATCTGAATCTGAATGAGTTGAATTTGAATCTGAATGAGTTGAATTTGAATCTGGATAAAAAAATTGTTTGATAATTGACATGTCTGAAACATCTGAATGACAAAACTTTATTATTTTATCCCTCTGAAAAAAATTCAAAATTGTTGTAAATTTATTTAATATTAATTAATATAATAGTTAATAATTTTTGTTTAATTTTTAAAAAATTTTAAATTTTTTTTACTTTATTCAGCTGCTCATTCAACCATTCAGCTAAAAAAATCTGACTTAGCCATTCAACTCGTCCATCTTACCGATTCAAATGATTCGCACCAAAACAAACAAAGCCTTTGTTTGATTCAAATGTATTCAAATTCAAATTTCCATTCAACTCTAAACAAACACCCCCTTAATTTAAAAAAACAGGCAAGCATTTGGTTGTTTAATTATTATTCCAATTTGGTACTCCTACTATGCCTAAAATTGTCATTCCACTTTTAATTGGAGTACTTGCTTACCATAATTTATGATAAAATTACATTTTCATCCTCCAAAATAATACTAATAAAAAAAAGTGGAGATTATATAAAATGGAAAAACATAATGGGTCCATACCCCCATGGAGGATTAGTGGTGGGTTACGGATTTCGGCCTTTCAAGTCACAATACCTTTATGAATTGGAGGATATTAAGCTAATTTGAAGAAAAAAGATGGCACAAAACATGACATGCAGTGGTGTCAAGAATCATTAAACTTTTTGACATGTGTTGATAATTAATTAATGGTTAATTATACATTCAGACAAATCTTGTTCTTGTTCTTGTTATTGCCTATTCCAGAGTAATAGATGACGAGGCTGTATTTACAAATTAATATCAAGGCTCTGAAAGTATACATATATGACGTCAAGTATGCTAATATTTTAGCTTATTTTAAATAAATAATCCATGGAACAAAAATATTATGATGGCAACGATTTTACCTTGGTGTGTTTATACTTTTCTAAGTTGTTGTTCTCAATATAGTTTTTTCTTTTTATAGTTAAATAAATCTCGAGATAAAAGTGTTTTCAAATATAAATTATCTTATATTTTTTAAGGGAAACACTATTTTATATTTCTAAATGTTTCCTTCTTACACGAAGGTGGAATTTATTGTATGCTGAGATAAAATCATGTGAAAATATCAAAAATACATATAAAAATATTAATTTATTTTTTTAATTTTATTTTGAAATGCAAGTCCCGTAGATAGTTCTAGCCATAACTAATGTTAATAACCCTCAACGCAAGCTCAATACTCGGGTTGAGTAAAAAACAAATATAACCGAAAAATCAAACACAACCGAAATAATTTAACCGAATTTTTTTAATAATTCGGGTATTTTTTATAATTCGGGTATATCCGAAAAAATTTTCGGTTTACGGTTATTAGTTCGGATTTCAATTTTGGGTAATTCGGTCTACCCGAATAACCGAATAAGATGTTAAAAAAATTAAGCCTTATCTGGCCCTATGTTAACCGAACCGAAGTCTCCGATCTTTCTGTCTTCTGGCCTTATGTTAACCGAACCAAAGACTCTTCTCTATTCTCTCTTAGTAAACAATTAAACATCCCCACCGCCTCTCCCTTTCTCCTCTCACTTTCTCTCTCTACCTCTGTTTTCTATTTTGGGCATTCATGGAGTATTCAGTTTCTCTGTTCTTTCTCGCTCAGATCTGATCTCATCACTCGATTTTGATCTCTCATCTCTCAACCGACTCGATTTGCAAATGAAGGGCTTCTTTTGTTCTTCAAGTCAAGAAGCGCCTAGTTCCCCATGACCCCATCGGCTTTCTAGCTTCTTCTTCTTTTGTTAATCCGTGTGGTTTGGATCTGGATTTTATTTGTATTTTGCTTATCTATCTATATGTTGATTTGGATTACGGGATATTTCGTAGTTCCTCTTGACTTGAATCCGAAACTACTTGTGTTCTTTATGTCTTCAATCGATTTGGTGTTTCCTAATTTTCCCATGATTTTCTTTATTAGTCGATTGGGCTTCCATTGAAGCAACTGGGTTTGTTAGGATTTTTTTGACATTGTCATGGGTAGAGTGTCCGGTTCATGATTGGTTTGCTTTTTTCATTTATTGATTTATGAGTTATTGTTCATATGTAAAATCAATTTTGGTTTATTTTAATCAAGCTTGATCGGCTTGTGTTTGGTTTGGATGTTGATTCGTTTTTACCGAATTCAAAAATTACAATTCGATAATTCGGTATTCGATAATTCGGTTAATATCAAATTTCGATTTTTGTTTCGATAGTAAAATTATCATTATTTCGATTTTCGGTTATAACCGAATAGCTTATTCGGTTCGGTTATAACCGAATGATCACTCCTACTCAATACCCCTATTACATACCTAAAGATGTACTATACTTCCTCCATATAACAAGAGTAACATTTATATTTGTCACTAGTAGTTCAATTAGTTTAGGGGGACCCGCGGGTTACGATCAGGGTAGTGATCGGTCGGATATTTATATATATATATATATATTTTATTTTTGACTATCAAATAATTAATGTAATTTATTGGAATTGAAATTTTTATAAAATGTAGTGATATATGTGTCATTTGGATACATGTAAAAAATAGAATTGTACAGTCTGTGTAACTCTATTTTTTACATGTATCCAAATGACACCTAAATAACTGTATTTTATAAAAATTTCAGTTATAATAAATCATATTAATTACTCCCTCCGTCCCATAGTTATAGGCTGATTTTCCATTTTGAGATGTCCCAATATATAGGCTACTTACTATTTATAAAATTTAGTTGGTTCATTGTTTTACTTTTGTGCCCTTATAATAAATATTCAACCATTACTCTTTTTTTGAAGAAACAACATTCAATGTCATTATTTTTATCACCACATTTAATGTTGTTGTATTCTATTTGGTTAAAATTCTATGGTTATAGATTTTAATGGTTAGTACACGTCAATCAATAAAGTTGAGAGTATAAGTAAGAAATAATTAACTTATTCATTAATTTCATATTAAGAGGTATATGTGAAAAATTATGTTAAAAACTGCCACTTAAACTGATTTTCTTAAACTATGTGCCAAAAGAAATCAGCCTATAACTATGAAACGGAGGAAGTATTTGATAGTCAAAACAAAAAAAAAATTCGACCAATCACTACTCCGGTCAGAACCCGTCGGTCCCCTAGAAGGATTCCTAGTAGTTTCTTACCGATTGAAATGCTTGTAATTGTAGGCATTTATCTTGCTAGTTCAAAATAGTTTTTCCTACTTTAATGCTTGTTGACAGTGCCTTAATTTGACATTACTATACTCTATATTCATAAAACCATTGATTGTTGCTTCTTCTTTTTCTCTCCCCTACCATAAATCTCCATGATTGATGCCATCAATCCAACAGTGAGACCTTAATAATGGTGATCGACGTACTTTCACACGCAACAAAATACCCGACTTAAACGATATATACGTGTCATCGAGTCGAGCCGATTATTGAGTTATTCATATTTGTCAAAAAAATTATCCCTTATAAAATAAAGTTTAATAGAGTTTGGTTTAGCTACTGATCGAGTCGAGCACGATCTCGAATCGATTCCGAACAGTTTGAATTTTTCGAATGAATATGATCCGAGTATATTATTGAAAATTATAATTTGAGGAGGTTCGAATAATTTATCAGACTTTAAAATATGTTCATATTTAAATCATTTATATTTCGAGTCGAGCTCGAATTGAATTTTTAATCGAATGAATATGAATCGGACTTGAATTATTTGCAAATTTTACAGCCTTATAATTAGTGATGCTTAGCTATATGTGGTTGAATTTATTCCATGTCAACCAAAAAATAATACTACTAGGACATTGAACAATTGGATAAGAATAAATGTTAGGTTGAGCGACAATATCCTTAAAACAAGCTCCTTACTCTACTATACCGAAGCGATAATGGAAAGGAACCCTACTAGGTTTAAGGTTGGGAAGACCAATTAAGCTGGCACTGACTGTGATGGACCATGTTGTCAATTGTATGATTTGTTTTGGTCCACGTGACTTAACTGCGGGTTTGACACTTGAGTTTCTGGAACCCGTAGGTAACCCAAAGTGTATATACTTACTTCAGTAATTTTAGGACCCTTAGGTGTCTAGAGTTTGCCATAAATGTAATGTTTTGTAATCCCTCAGTAAATAAATAGGGGTAGTTATTTTATAAATTACTACTTGATTTTTTTTTATTATTATCCATTAATTAATTTTAAATTATATGTATTAACACTGTCAAAATAAGCAGGTCTCTTGACTCATATAGAATTTTCTATGCAAGTGATCCGCATGCGAACCACTTTTAACAACGAACAAAATCGTCGTTAAACTCGTCCTCATAGAATCTGAACCGTTACGATAATCCAGAACCGTTATTATAGCTCAATTCAGACCCTATATATATACGATTCGGTTAGCATGAAGTTTATTTTTTTAATAAATTACTCCCTCTGTTCCTAAAAGATTGCCGTTTAAGATTAATGCACACAGATTAAAGAATATAATTAATAGCTAGCGAAAATACTATACTACCCTTATTAATTGTCTCAACCAATTATTCTCTTCCCAATGAAGAAAGCTTTAAATAGGAGAAAAATTTAAATAAGGGTAAAGTAGAGAAAAATAACTAATGTGTATTGATAAACTCAAAATGACAATCTTTTTGGAATAAAAATTACTCCTTCCTAAAACGATAATATTTTAAGAACAGATGGAGTAGTTAATTGGCCAATAGAATGCTGACACACGTAGAGCATCGCCTGCGTATCAGTACTATTGGTCAATTGACTAGCTTACCCAAAAATAAATTTTATGCGTCACTTCCATATATATATAAGACTGAGAATGATTAAAGGTTTAAATATAAATTATTAACCTAAATTATTACTCCCTCCGTTCCTAAAAGATTGTAGGGGTATGGGTAATATAGGAAAGTAAATAATTTATTCTTCTTGAAAGTTGTAAACGACAAACTTTTTGAAATAAATTTTTTTTTCTAAAACGACAATCTTTTAGGAACGGGGGGAGTACAATACATAAAAAATGTCGTTTTTATATGAAAATATTTTTTTTAATGAATTTATCAGTTTTCAAATTAAATACTACGGAGTACTGTTTTACTCCCTCCGTCCTTAATTATTTGACGTTTTAGAGTTTTTCATTTGTCTCTAATTATTTGATATTTGTTCAAATCTAGGAGAATTTATGACAATTTTTCCAAAATTACTCCTCATTACTTTATCTATTTTTTGATACTTTAAACTCTTTCTCTCTTCTTATTCCAACAAAACTCTTCTTATCCCAACAAAAGATTTAAGGGTATTATAGACAATTGAGTACTATATATTTAATGCTTTTTAATTATTATCTTAATTTTTGTGTTTACCTCTAAAACGTTCAATAATTAGGGACGGACAGAGTATTACTACCTCCATCCCATAATAAGTGTTTTTTTAGGCTTAATATTTTTTTCCAAAATAAGTGATGTGTTAGAACTCCAATACTCCTTCCGTTCCTTAATATAAGTCGTTTTAGAATTTCAAGTAAGCATTAATTGCTTAGTTTCCAATATTACCCCAAGTATTAAATGTAATTTTGGTTCTCTCACTATTTTTTGTTCAATAAATAACAATCTTTTCTTCTAATACAAGGGCAAAATAGACAATTGATATTATAGTTAATGCTATACAATCATTTACTTAATACTTGTGCACAACTCTAAAACGACCTATATTAAGGAACGGAGGGAGTACAATTTTTATAATATTTTTTCATATATGTCCTTATGTATTTAATGGTATTTATTGCATTTTACTATCACTACAATTAAATGACACTCATTAACTTTTCAACTTCAAAAAAAATATATTAAAAGTATTTTTGTCATTTTAACTTGTATATTAATATATGTAATTTAAACTAAAAAATACTTATTATAGGACGGAGGTAGTCCTAATTTTGTTTATTTACTCCTATTAGCGTGAAAACCAAAAAGATATTTGGGGGTGCACAAGGGTCAACGGCACGTATCCGTCACGGAGCTGACTGCTGAAAAGCCTGCATGCTGCTTAATTAATTGGAGTAATTAATTAGTACTACTACAGTACTACTAGTAATTAATTAATCATACATACATTTAATATTCCAAGAAAATATGAACCCCCACTAAACCCTAAATCCCTAGGGACTCCAAACTTGGTCGTATCAAAACCCTATGTAATGTTAGGACTTGAACTTCCCTTTTTTTATTTTATTATTAATTGTATAAATCAATCTTTCTGCTGTCTGTCTGTCAAATGTTTATCGATTAGATACATGTCTTTCACTTTTCTTTTCTTTTCTTTTCTTCTCTTTTCCTTTCCTTTCATTTCCATCAACAAAGAAAAGGAACTGAAAAAATAAATTCAAAATGTACTCCTTCTTTACTTATTATTGTCCCGAATAAAATTTATTTTTTATTTTTTTAGAAATATTATTCCTTTTTAGTTTCATTTTCGATTGTTTTAAAATTATATATATATATATATATATATATATATATTTTTTTTATTAATCTATTCTGAAATAAAATATACATTTTATTATAAAGTTACAAATAAAATGATTTGATATATATATATATATTATTCTCGATTGGCATATGTTTTAATTATTAATGTATATGATTGGCCATATTTTTATACGTGGCAGCAAGAAAAAAATAATTATTAGAGTGGTCAATGTCATGTGAATTTGGCAGCCACGCTTGAACAAAAAAAAGAAACTTTAATTTTCAAAAACTTTTGTTTCTCTCTTCTCTGAATTCCTTGGAGGGTGTATTTGTCTAGTAGAGGACTTGAGCTTGACGGTCTGATACATAACAACAATAAATCTATTTATTTTTTAATTAATTAATATTTAGCTTATTTTTGCTTTTTCATCTAGTTTTGTACCCTTTATCTTTTTTCATGAATAAGAATATTGTTTAAAGATGCATTAATAGCTAATTAAAATTTTCATAATGAGCACATGTTCGGGCATCTTAAAAATTATTTATGCTTGTTAACGCCAAGATCTTCTGTCACGTTCTAATCACGTAAGACGCTCCGATCCTGCATAGTAAATACAGTCAACATCAAAAGTTTGACAGTTGGACCGTCGGAGGATAGCTTTCGGCGTGAGTCGATCTGGTAGATTCTGAGGTTAACAATGAAGGATAAAATGTCTAGTGTTAGAGATAAGAATTGTGTGTTGTGTGTATGCGTACCTTTTCTTGGAGATTTCCTTTTATGATAAAATACAAGACTCGGTTTCTTGTGCCAGCTCGACCCTCCCGACCTACCCATCGGGTAGCTTTCACCCGTTAATCCCATCTCCTCTCATCCCACCATTGTGATCATCGATCCTCATTAATGCCATATAAGATATCGATCGGCCATATCTTTGTCATCATCAAATTCGAAAGATGTAGATATTTAAATTCGATGGGTCGATTCAATAATTGACCCAGACTTTTGTAAGACCCAATCAAGATAATCCAATGAATTAGTCTAATAACAAGGCCCAATAATAATGACCCAAGAGAATAACCAAATAAGTATGCCCAACCAGTCCGGCCTACTATGTAAAATATCATGATCCAACATTGCCCCCCAGTCTTTTATTAAACAGGATGTTTAATGAAAGAGTATAAATAGCATCGGGAAAGAGTATAAATGGCATCGGAAAAGAGTATAAATGGCATCGGTCCAAGGCAAAAGGATTTATAATAAAGTCAATAAAGCCCCAAAATATAGCTTACCGAAGCCCATCTAATGAACATCAAATAACAACATAAATTAAGATTGGAAGTCCATTTAAAGAGCCCGCTCCAGCCGAACATACAATAACAAATATTTCACCGCCTCCCGAACAATTCAAACCTTCGCCACAAAAACCATCCTAATCAATCCGGCACTGAAGTTTGTGGCGACACCAATGATCATCGGTTCGTGATAATTCCATCATGGGCCCGATGGGTGAAGGAGTGAAATACCGGACTAAAGGAAGTTGGTATTTGACCATCGGTTTGAATCCGATTGATTAATATTGACCATCTCTATGAGCAATATTTATCTTGGTACCTCTCCTCTCAAATACAAAGAAGACGAAGAGGATCTGAAGAGAATCTTAGAAGAATACCGCTTAGAAGGAGAAGCCATTCTGAAGTCTGTGTTGGCAAAAGAAAGAAGCAACCTTGACATTGTTCTCCTCAATAATGAGTGCCTTCGGAAGGATCTCGACAAGGTCAAAAAAGAGTTGGAGACGACCAGGGCCACACATCGGGTCATCATAGATATAAATGTCGACCTGCTTCCGAAGTATGAAATTTTGACGAAGAAGAATGAAGATCTGGCCGAGTCCAATCAGAGTGTGGCGAAGCAAGATAATAATATCCACGCTAAAGAAGTAAGATATCTAACACATCGTCAAAAGCTTGAAGAGGAACCCCGAGAACTTCGGGCCCTTAGGAACTTGGGTCCGCCAGCATTAATCAAGATCTTCGTAAGGAAATCCAGGCGGACATCTGAGAAAACTACGTTGAACGATGAGATCGTCTATATATATGCCAAATGATATGAAATCTGCCGAAGTAAAGGCAAGAAAAAGACTGTCGCGGCCAAGGTAGAACTATCTTTTCTAGACTCTTTAGACGATGGTGTTCGACAAGGAAGAAGCCTGAAGATGACCTCCCTTTTACCTTTAGCTGTAGAACTTTCTGCAAAAATTCTAATTTTATGTGAACAGTTAATATTAATGAAATATCAACTTCATGCCTTATTACTTCTGGGTGAACATTTCTTGTCAATAATTGATCATCAATCAACTTGAAAACTGTGCAAGTGCCTCTTATCTTAAACCGTTAGTCAATAATCAAGCAAATTATATAACAGTTAAGAACAATGATGATATAATCTGAACTCAACACTTGAGCAAAATAAAGTAATGCATACTTATCGTTACCGAAGTGTGAGACAGATCAGTCAATAGGGTGAATTCGGCTGATCCTCCTTGCACCATCAAGATCTTGTTTACCACTCGGGATAAAACAAGTATATAAGGACATTTGTCTACCATGCGGGGTATAACAAAGATATAAGGACATTTTCCTACTATGCGGGGTATATCAAAGATATAAGGACCATGGAATTTGTTTACCACACGGGGTAGAACAAATTCATAAGGACACTCCTGACAATAAGGCTGCCATCGAATGGCCAGCGAGTCCGACCATACCTCCTTACTTCAGTGCATTTTGTTTACCACTCGCGGTAAATCAAAATTAAAAGGACCATGGAATTTGTCTACCACGCAGGCTATAACAAAACCATAAGGACACTCCTGCCGAAAAGGCTACCATCGAATGGTCAGCGAGTCCACCCCGTCCTCCTTACTTCGGTGCCCATTGATTTACCACCCTTGGTAAAAACAATATTAAAAGGACCATAGAATTTGTCTACCACACGAGGTAACAAATAAATAGGCTGCCATCGAATGGCCAGCGAGTCCGACCATACCTCCTTACACCATTGTGAACTTAGGACCAATAGGAAGAAGATCAATTGTGAAAAAGTGAATCTTTTGTGCTGAATCTAAACTTGATAGTCTGCCGCACTGATTGTCCGAAGTAGAATATTTGTTTGCACACAACATCCATGAGCTCTGTTTCTGCTGATTGGGACATAAACCTCCTCAAAGCTTCTTCTGAACGGTTCGGTCTTTTGCAGCTTTAGATGGATTTCTCCGAAGACAAGTACCCATAGGGCGGTGTGCCCTCAGTGGATTCTCGGGAGTGTGATTTCTGGATTTATTTCGGTGGAAATTTTTGTCACTGTGGTGAGAATACTTGAGGCAGAATGCCTTATTTGTATTCTAAGGTGTATACTCTCTGGATCAACTTATTCGTCTGCTGCGACCATAATCCCGATAACCGATAGAGTGAGGTACCCTCTTCGGATGCTCAGGAGTATGATTCCTTGGTCTTCTTCGGTCATGAGGATCATCTTGAGACATGTCTTCAAAGTGTATAGACTGCTTTACTACGTCTTTCAGACTGGACATAATTGGACGCCTCGTTCTTTAGCTCTGCCATCCGAAGCATCTGCTCCAGCTCTGTCATCCGAAGGATCTGCTCCAGCTCTGCCATCCGAAGGACCTGCTCCAGCTCTACCGGAGCATCCGAAGCATCTGCTCCAGCTCTGCCATCCGAAGGATCTGCTCCAGCTCTGCCATCCTAAGGATCTGCACATAATTGGACACCTCGTCCTTCAGCTCGGCAATCCGAAGAAAATGTTCAGCTATATCTTCACTCTGCTTCAAGAGAACCTCCAACGCTTTATTTGTTTCGTCTGCCATCTTCACCAGCTTGGCAGCCTTGTCGTCCTGACCACTTCGGTGCCTAGTTCTAGGCAGGGTGCCTTCTACTCGCCTTCGGTCATGATCACGCTCCTTGTCAGCAGCAAAGACCAACCATCTTCGGGCTTTGCCATGGGCTCTCGAACGAGAACCCCCTGATTCATGCTTAGAAACTGTTCCCTCGGCATCGGTTGTCCCTCCGGTGTAACAGTTCTACTCTTCACCATAGTGTCCGACGTAGAACAACTGAAAAGATTGTGATTGAAAACTCAAGGACACTAGAACTCAGCCCTCCTTCTAGCGCCAATGTTAACGCCAAGATCTTACATCACGTCCCCAATCACGTCGTAAGACGCCTCGATCCTGCGATAAACAACACGATCGGCGCTAAAAGCTTGCGGGTACGGACCGTCGAGGGATAACTTCGACGTGAGAGTCGATGCGGTAATTACAAGGGTTAACAATGGAGGATAAAATGTCTAGTGTTAGAGAGATCTGAATTGTGTGTTGTGTGTATGCGTACCTTTTCTTGGAGATTTCCTTGCTATGATAAAATACAAGACTCGGTTTCTTGTGCCACTGACCCTCCTGACCCTACCCACTGCGGGTAGCTTTCCTGTTAATCCCATCTCCTCCTCATCCCACCGTTGGCCAATCGTCCAATCCTCATTAATGCCATGTAAGATATCAATCAGCCATATCTTTGTCATCATCACCGATCAAAGATGTAGATATTTAAATATCTGATGGGTCGGTTCAATAATTCAGCCCAAGACTTTGTAAGACCCAATCAAGATAATTCAATGAATTAGTCTAATAACAAGGCCCAATAATAATGACCCAAGAGAATAACTAAATAAGTAGGCCCAACCAGTCCGGCCCACTATGTAAAATATCATGACCCAACAATGCTATAATTAAAAAAAATTCAAGCAATTTCGAAAGATTAAGGCACATATCCTGATTCACTAATTCTCACAAGTAATATTGCAGTGACAAAAAATATAAAAAATTGAATACAAAATAATGTGTCAGACTATAAATATTTGATATTTAATCATATATGAGTGGAGCAAATGATTATAATGATCAGTCATTATCATATACTCTCTCGTTCTTTAATATTTGTCGTTTTAAATAATTTTATTTTTTTGTAATTATTTGTCGTTTTACATAATCTAGAATAATTAACTATAATATTTCTAAAGGGTTGAATGACATTTTTGACCCTCCAAATTGTCATTCACTTTCAAAATCGTCCCTAAAATTTATTTTTTTGTCAATTAATCATTAAAGTGATATCTTTTGTCGTTTCTGTTCCTTTTATCTGATTTGACTCAAACCCGATCTATTTTGACCAAATTTTGACTCGACCCAACCAAGTTTGACCCGACACCAATTTCAGATTTAATTTTTAAAAAAAAACTAAAAAGGTTTAAAATTATTTTAAAAATAATTATAATTTTTAAAATAGTATTTTATTTTAAAATAATTATTATTTTAAATATTTTTTTCAAAATAATTATTATTTTTAATAAAAAAATATTAGAAACTTTTTTTTCATAAAATATAGATTCAAAAAAATTAAATAAGAAAATAAAAAAATTATTTTCAAAAAAGTGACTTATTACACAGTTTTTAAGGATAATCTTTCTTATCTTAAGTGACTTATTACACAGTTTTAATTAAACTAAAAATTTATAATATTCACAAGTACTAGAGGGAAACCCATCAATGTAGAGATGAGAAACCAATGGGCCCTAGTGTAGGAGGGTTGAACTTCCCTTCATCACCTAAGGCTAGGACTTTCTTAGCCAGGATCAGAAATAAAATAAACATGACTTTAAGGTTGTACTACTCACTACCCATAAACAAATTAAAGTCTTAAATGACTGCATCAAAAAAGAAAAAGCCTTAAATGAGAATTTCATTTCAATTTGTGAAAAAAAATTCATAATCTCTCCCTTCTTTTTTATTTTACGTTTTAAAAAAAACATAAAAATTAAAAAATATAAATAATATTTTATTTAATTAATTAAAATAAGTACACAATCTCGATATTATTCTTTAAAATTTATTAAAAAAATGAAAAATAAATAATTAAATACTCCCTCCATTTCTAAATAAGTGACGTTTTAGAAGAAAAAATTTGTTCTAATTTATTTATCGTTTACAACTTTCTAGGAGAATAAATTATTTACTTTTTTATATTATCCTTACCTATTCTCATTGTCCTAATAAATTCTGTTTCTTGTATTAATAATTTTCAACTTCTCATAAAGGGATAGTGATGAAATTTAACATAAATTTTAATTATTAAATGATAATATTAAATAACTTTCTTAATCTATGAGTATAAACTAAATCATTAATACTACTTTCATAAAATTTACTACAAACCATAAATAAAAAAGAAAACAAATTTCATTCTTGAAACGGATGGATAAAGAGTGAGATCTCCATTCTCAAGAAAACCTCCCAACTTTTGAGAAAAACAAGTAGAAACCCATTTCCCAAAAACTAAAAAAGAATTTGCTTAGTTGCACAAAGCCCCATACTTTACCCCCCAAAGAGACTTACATACCTTGAGAAGAGACATTTCTTGATCCATGTCACTATACTACTACCACCTTGAAAATTGGTGTTCGTGTAAAAAAAACTTCTCCTCCCGTCAATCCCAACACTATTTATCTTAACAATACAAGTAAAAACCCATGTCTTTTAAAAAGAATTAGACCTAAATCTCAACTCCTTTAAGTATATTCTTATCCCTCTTTTTTTTTTTTTTTGGTAATAAACTTTTTTCTCTCTCTCTCTCTCTCTCTCTCTCTCTCTCTCTCTCTCTCACACACACACACACACACACAAACAAATACACAGAGTCACACACTTGTCTATGCTGCCAAAGGCTCAACTCCCCTAGTCTCAAAAAGACCTTCCCATCATTCCCCACAACCCAATGCTCCCACACTCCATCATTTTCATTTAGACAAGTGAAAGGAAAAAAAAAGTAAAGCAGCAAATAAAAAAAAATAAAAGGTAATTGATTTTGTACTTTTATGTAATTGATTTTTTTGTTATCTGTCATTTAGATAAATAGGAGTTTTTTTAGACAATATCTAATTCTATTTTAAAGATGGTTGAGTCATTTTTATAATTATGTCTAACTATGTGTATCAAATTTTAATTATATATATATATATAGATAATAGCGGCTGGCTAAAATAAGTTGTTCCCGAACAATCGATTAATGTGGATAAAATTCATATATATATATATATATATATATATATATATATATATATGTGTGTGTATTAAAACCACAAGTTGTGATCTTTTCTAACATTACAATAAAAATTTCTGTTGTTGGTGGTGCAATAGTGATTAGGACTTGAAAGCCCCCATCTTATCATGTCTATGTGACATTGATAGTTGATATGTCTCTTGGCTTGTTCATGTTCTCTTTTCATTGACCCTCTTCTCCTTTAATCCCTGTTTCTCCCCTGTTTCTTCATCCCTTTCCCAAGCAGGGTGCAGGAAGAAGCTCTGTTTCAAACTTTTAGAGAGAAAACAAAACAAAGAAAAACAAATAATGGGTTCGTTTGGAGGTGAAACTGCAGCAAAGAAGAAGGCAATGTGGCTCTATCCAAAAGTTATGGGCTTTAATCCTTCAGAGAGATGGGGGCATTCTGCTTGCTATTCTAATGGCTTTGTTTATGTATTTGGGGTATGTATATTTTCTACCAAATTTAATGGCTTTTTTCATTTTGGGGGTATGTGTATATTTTCTACCAAATATAGTTTTCCACTCTTTTTTTGGGTAAAGTTTGCATGCTTCTTTATTTCTTTATCATGTGGTATGGTTATCTTTGGCTAATATGATGTACACTTTCTTCAATAGATTTTACTTCTTTCCCATTATATCTTCTTTGTTTCTTGTTGCCATATTGTCTGAAGTTTGTCTTGGATTTAATTTTCACTTTCCATAACTAGTAGGGATGTTTTCTTGGTAGAATCTGTTGTTATCTGATATAGAATTATTATTCAACTCTATTTTCTTTTTCTTTTTTAATTTTATTTTTTATATAAACTGTTCTTAAACTTCTGTTTCAACCCTTTTTCCCTGTCAATTTGTGTGCCACTCAAACAACTTGAGGATTTTCAGAAATAAAAAGGAATAGAGTTTTGAGGAGTTGACATATAGTTTCTTGCTTGGTTAACTAAGGGGTAGATTTAGACATTTTTTTTTCATGAAAAATTATCATTTTAAAGTTGATTTATGTCTTCTATCAAATTACTTCATGGATCTTAAATAATGTAATGGCTCTTGGGTTTTAATTATACCTTTGAGTCTTGGAGACTAGACATAAAAACTTAAAAAGTGCAAGGTTTAGGACAATTTAAGAAAGCATGCTCTGAATCTACATTCTAATTCTATTGCTACATGTAATTTATTGTATCTTACTCCTATCAGGGATGCTGCGGGGGTTTGCATTTCAGCGATGTGCTCGTGTTAAATCTCGATACAATGGCTTGGAACAATCTTGTGACCACGGGGCATGGTCCAGGCCCGAGAGACAGCCATAGTGCTATTCTTGTGGAGCACAAAATGATAGTGTTTGGGGGCACAAATGGCTCTAAGAAGGTTAGTGATATTCATATACTAGACCTCAGGTCAAGAGAGTGGTCTAAGCCCAATTGCAAAGGGGTTGCACCTTCCCCACGCGAAAGTCACACTGCTACGCTTGTTGGTGACGAGAAGCTAGTAATTTTTGGTGGTAGTGGAGAAGGTGGTGCAAATTATTTGAATGATTTACATGTTTTAGACCTTAAAACTATGTGCTGGAATTCCCCTCAAGTTAACGGCGGTATTCCTGTCCCTAGGGACAGTCATAGCACCGTTGCTATAGGGAACAAGCTTTTTGTATATGGCGGGGATTGTGGAGATAGATACCAAGGGGATGTTGATATGCTTGATATGGATACAATGGTTTGGTTGAGGGTATAAACTTCACCTCTATAACGATCTATAGTTTCTTTTTACTAATTCCTAAATAAATATGAAAGTTATTGGCATATTGCTAAGTTCTATCTCACGTCCATATTGTTTTTTTTTGAATTATTACTCTTTGCAGTTAGCCGTTCATGGGCCTTCACCAGGTGTTCGAGCAGGTCATGCTGCTGTGAGTTTGAATACAAAGGCAAGTCATATTACTAACACGCATTAAGTACTTGGTAAGACTTTAACAATTTATTTGCTGATAAGAAGTCACTTTCTGATGTAATTTGCAGGTATATATAATCGGTGGCGTTGGAGATAAACGATATTATAATGATGTTTGGGTCCTTGATATAAGTACTTGTTCGTGGGCTCAGCTTGAAATTCGTGGTCAACAACCACAAGGGCGGTTTTCTCATACAGCACTTGTCATGGATACAGACATTGCCATCTATGGGGGGTGAGTATTCAATCTTCATACCCTAGCATACATTGTACAACTTCAAGGAGCAATATTTTTGTTGAAGTGTATTGTTTTAATCTTCTCTGTTTATGGCTTTAAACTCTCAGGTGTGGAGAGGATGAGCGTCCTTTAAATGAGTTACTCATCTTGCAGCTTGGAGCCGAACATCCCAATGGCAGATATAACATTTCCATGTGCAAAATTTTCGGAAGCCAGTGTAACCAAGAAAAGAGAAGATTCGTACAAGAAGCGGAGCAAAATCAGGTACATAAACTACATAAATGCAAAATTAACTCATTTTGTACTGATTTTTTTGATAAAAATAAGATAAAAGATGTTTACATATATTTCCCTTGTGACAGAAAACTACAATTTTGTGCCCTAACATAGATATAGTAAGAAAAGAAGCTAGGGATGCAGAATCCGATTCAAAGCAATCTTGTCGATTCAGTTCAGGTTGGTTTAGAAAGAACTATCTCACTAAAAAAAACTTGTAGAATTGCAAAAAACATGAGTTGACCAACTTGTTTTATGTGGTTGTTTTATAAGATACTCTGCATCCTAAACGGAGAAGAACAGCCAATTCGAAGATATGTGAAATTGAATCGGAGCCAGAGGAGCATTCTCTTTCTCTCTCTCAACATTCGTCCCCATCCCACTCTGATCAAGATCAAACGCCTATTAACAAAGCCACTAGTTCGGCCAAAGCTGCTCAACTATTTCCTCTGAAAAAGCAGCAAAGTCAAGTTTCAAACCCTAAAACTATCATCTGCAGAACTTCACAGGATTTGTATATCTTGGGAGAAAATTTGATTCAGCCAAAACCCGAACAAAATCATCATGTTGTTCGTAATGGTAGACATGATCAAGTGCAGTTCTCAGCAGCAGAACAGAAACCCCTCGAGGCAGGACACTTCCAAAACCTGGTATATACTCTTCCAAAATTTAGAGATGCATTATCCTTTTTAGTCCGTCTCAAAATTAGAGATGCATTTATAATTAACATGCATGAAGTTCCTAATATGGCCTTGACTTATCTATAGGTAGATTGAGCTATTACTAGTACATTTCTTGCTAATGTTCGGCAGGGACGGAGCCAAGATTTATTATTGGGGGGCCAAAAAATATATATTCGTCCATCATTACAAAACATATTATAACACATAAACAAACATAGATCGAATTGATAACTCCTCATATCAACAATTTTAAACCCCAGTTTGTTTCTGCACATACATAATATATATATATATATATATATATATATATATATATATATATATACACACACACACACACACACACACTGATATACACAATTCAGAGTCAGAGAAAGGAAACAATTGAAATACAAGGTATAGGTGAAAAGGGCCTGCTAATTTGGACAATTGGATCACTATATCATCACAACTCAGAGAAATTGCATGATTGTCTAAATAAAAATCACATGAGTTGAACCAGAGTTAACCATTCATTCATTGTGAATAAGAATAACTAAGATTTTCCAGCAAAAAAAGGCAATGAAAGTCCACTAAAAAAAAGTCCAAATTAATCAAACAAGTAGGTGAACCTTAGTCCTTAAAATTTTTTAAAATCTTGGAGAGAAGGGGCGCATGGCTTGCAAAATCCACATAGCTCCGTCGGGATATTTTTGGAAAATCAATTTTTCCATAAAAGTAGTTGTTTTAGAAATATATTATAATATTGGACCAGAGGGAGTATTATTAATTTTACTATGCAATTTGAAGCTACTTAATAATTATGCATGCCTTCTTATAGTTTCGATCACTTGTTTATACATATTCATTTCATATTCTTCTCCCAGATTGGAGCTGATGTTCATGGCAAAGTTGATGGAGCTTTTGATTCGGGTTTTTTGATGAGTGCAACTGTTAATGGAAGAGTATTTCGAGGGGTCTTGTTTGCTCCGGTGAGCTTTCAGTAACCCATCCTATAAATAATCCTTGAGAAATATTCTAGCGAGTCATTTCTTATGAATTCTTTTTGCGCGTGCCACTCAGGGGCCTCAAGTTATTTCTAGGGGAGCTATATTTGGTCAGAATCATTCATCCCCAGCCATCCAGATTACTCACCAGAACCCTGAAATGAGTCACTTTAACCCGAATATTCCAAGGCATTCCCAGCGGCCTAGTGCATTACATGCACCAGAACCAGTTCAGAACTTTCGACATGCTCATGCTAGTAGACAATCTCCGGTTGTCCGAACCTCTTCGTCATTAGGCCGAGATCTGAAGTCCCGAAGTGAACTTCAAGGTGTGGTTCTTACACTGGGAGGTCCAGGAAGTACTGGTGGATCATAGATTTTATGAAAGCCTGATGAAACTCCTTACTCTTTGTAACATATATATGAGATAGGGTTGATTGTATTTTTATTTTTATTTTCCAGCTGAATATTATGATCTTCAAGTTTTAGTAGTAGTTAGGCAAGTTGGTTGATCTTATTTCATTCTTTTGTATTGGCCATCAACGTACCAAAAAGCTTTTTAAGCAAAATGGTCATAAGAAAGAATTTTCTAGAGATTGCGTCACTAATGTTTATTGATCATGCAAAACATTACTCCTATATTTTTTAGAAGTTGTTAGTATAAAGTTAATTTTGACCAATACAATGTTGACACGTAAGTTGGAAGATGATTTTTTATTATGTGTGTCAGTATTGTATTAGTCAATTGATCAACTTATCATGAAGTTAACTTTATAGTAATCGGATACATATTTTTTATACGTGAAGAAAAGTTTTAAATTTATCTTTATTGCTTTCACATAATTACACAAAGTAACGAGTATTTTTATGTTAATGAAATATTTACTCCTTATTTTATATACTTTAGTTTATTTTTTTAAGAATAAAAAAATTAAAAAAAAATTTGAGAACAGAGGGAAGGGGTATTATTCAAATACATTTTTTTTTGCTAAAGTATTTATCCAAAATTTGTTTATTTTTTAATTTTGGTGTTTTGGGAAATAAAGACTGATGAGTTACCACTAGAGGAAAAGTTAACAGCTAGAAACTGTGACGAAGTCAAGCCCTTCCAGTTTCAGGCTTCAAAGCAGTCACCACTATGTCTACTGAGCAGAGCAGAGCAGAGCTTCAGGGTTTGATTCCCTCCCTTTAATTTTAGAGAGAGAAAGTGGGTCCCACACACAAATCAAACGGAGGAAACTACGGGGAAGAAGATTTGGGTACTGGAAACAAAAAGCTCCCGCGGATTCCGCGCGGGGCTTGCCTGTGTGTGTCACGCATACGATGGAGATTTTTCCAGACAAAATATTTTCTTTTTCTGGGTACTTTTTCTGACATATTTTACATAAATTTTAAAAAATCAAAATTGAGGAGAGAAAATTAATAAATTATAACTCACATTAATATATAATTATTATTTATTTACCTAAAGCTTGTGAATAATACTATTCAACCATCCTTTAAGGCTCATGTTTTAAAATAAAATTCTTTTTTAAAGATATATTTTTTTATTTTGTATTTTTGCCATCAGATTTAGAGAGAATTTAGTTGGTGGGAGAGAAAAAAAAGGGGAGGGGAGGAGAGGGGAAATTAAATTTCTAGTTTGGCTGATTGATGATATGATGGGTGAATGTCATCTGATGTCTCCAATCAGAAAAGACGTCTCCTCCTGACGTTAGTGACGTCATCCACGTATGAGAAAGCTCTAATCATTTTCTCTCTCCTTGAGCTGTCGCTTTACGAGTGCGTGGTAAAAAAACAGAGAGATTCCTATTCCTCTTCTTTTCCATGCTGTTGTACCTTGTACATATCCACTATCCCTACCACGTGTCTACTTTTCAATTGCTACCCCTTGTCCTAAATTATACTATGTCTTTTCCCATTTACTCAAACCACAAACAATATATATATACTCCCTCCGTCCCATAGTTATAGGCTGATTTTCTATTTTGAAATGTCCCAATATATAGACTACTTATTATTTATAAAATTTAGTTGACTCATTGTTTTACTTTTATACCTTTATAATAAATATTCAACCATTACTCTTTTTTTGAAAAAACAACATCCAATGTCATTATTTTTATCACCACATTTAATGTTGTTGTATTCTCTTTGGTTAAAGTTCTATGGTTATGGACTTTAACACGTCAATCAATGAAGTAGAGAGTTTCAGTGTGATAAGTAAGGAGTAATTAACTTATTCATTAATTTCATATTAAGGGGTATATATGAAAAATTTATGTTAAAAATTGTCACTAAACTGATTTTCTTAAACTATGTGCCAAAAAAAAATCAGCCTATAACTATGGGACGGAGGGAGTATATACTAGTCGGGTCCCGTGCCTCCGACACTGTATAGATAAAAAAAATTATCTCAAACTTTGAACGGTCCAGATGATTTATTGAGTGAGCGGGAAATTTAAAATTATTTGTATTTTATTAAATAGATAGATATATATATATATATAGGAAGGGGATCCAGTCCGGGAGTCCGGACTAGCTTAAGTTACGGACCAAATCACGCCCAAAACACTGTATTATGAAAAAAATTCCAGTTCCATAAAATATTAAATTTTTTTTAGTTGTTTTAAAAAAAACAAAAAAAAGAGTCCGCATTTAAAAAAAAATGCGGGAGTCCGGATAGGAACCAGACCCTATCCGGACTATGTCTTTTCTCATTTACTCAAACCACACACAATATATATATATATATATACTAGCTGAGTCCTGTTCTTCCGGAACTGTATAGACGGTGGAATTTATCTCAAACTTTAAACGGCTCAGATGATTTATTGAGTGAGCGAGAAATTTAAAATTATTTGTATTTTATTAGATAGATATATATAGAGAGAGTCCGGATCAGGTCCGGACTCCCGAATTTTGTTAAAATACAGATTTTTTTTGCTTTTTTAAATCACACCAAAAATACTGTATTATAGAAAAATTCTAGTTCCATAAAATATTAAATTTTTTTATAGTTGTTTTAAAAAAAACCCCAAAAAAAAATGTCCAGATTTTAATACCGTCCGGGAGTTTGGACCTGATCCTCATTATATATATATATATATATATATATATATATATATATATACACACACACACACAAATGCGTATCTAAAACATATCTCTTAAATAACAGATCTCTTAAAATTATTATGACTCAAAAATTTAAAATAAAATAAATTTTTTGATGAATAATTTTTGTTATATACTATACAATTGTATAATTGTATATTAATATATTAATCGTTTGACTTCAAAAATTGAATTGTATCTCGAGCAGTGAGTGATTGCTATTGTGACAAATATATATATATATATATATATATATATATATATATATATATATATATATATATATGTGTGTGTGTGTGTGTGTGTGTGTGTGTGTGTGTAGACACATACTAGTAATTGTCCGTGCTTGAAGATACTGGTAAAACAAAATCCCCCTTTTATTTCCGTTTCAACAATTCCACTTTCATTTTCTCTCTCCTTTTCTCTCTCAATTAAAGCTAATAGAAAGTTGAGATTTTATATTATATTAACTTATTTTATTTACAAATAGAGTTGTCATCTATATATACATATAGGATAACCACTTAAACTAGAATCAAGTGATTTACAAAATCACCTATACTAAAATCAAGGAATTACATAATCAAATATTTCTAAGAGATAATTATGGTAATTCAAAAATAATAGCCTAAGTACTTGATAAATATAAAACTATCCTAAATAACAATATTATGTTATATCTCTAATACACCCCTACAAGCGAAACGTAGGTAACCGGACCTTGAGCTTGACCTTGGTGAAACACCCTCGGAGTTGTATAAGCAATAAAACAATAACCTTATGATCAACTGAGAATACCCACAATAGCCAATGTATGTTGAAAAGAAGAATAACTTGCATGATAAGTACTGCATATAACCAAAAAGACTAGAACGTGCTTGGTTGTTTGCACACTGGCAACAAGTAGGAACTTTCGTGCACGTCTTGTATTAGATTTTCATGAACACTCTTAGAGAATTCTATTAATCCATCAAGATAAGAGATGTGGGTTGTATCAAGAGAAAACATTCGCTCATTTGAAGGATGAGGTGGAGACGAGGAGCAAAAAGATTTCCAAGTGAGAATGAGAATAGCCATTAATTGCGGAGAAAAATGAGGATAATAACTAGGATTTTAGAATTTGGAAATTTGTGGGAATTGCCAAATAATAATTTTTAACGGGTAAAGTAAGAGAGGTGGATGAAGGTGTAATGTGTGACAAAGAAATTACGTCAGAATGAGAAACACTAATACTAGAACTTGATGACGAGTTAATAGGAGTATCACCGTTAATGCTTTGATGTTTTGGTGAAAGTGTAGATGATGGACCGAGAGGATGGTTAGGCAACATTGATGAGAGTTGCTCTTGCAATTTTCATAGCTATGAAGAAAGCTAGAAAACAAATCCAATGATAATGAGAGATTCAGTTCATAGTAGTCTTGAATAAACCCACTGAAAGAATCATCAAGACCATCAACGAGACAGTCAATGAGCTCGGTTTCAGGAATGGGTTCTCCGGCTCGATTAAGGGCGTATACAAGAGATTACGCCTCAGAGAGATAGTTGTTTATAGACTGAGTTGGAGCTTTTCGAAGAGAATAGAGTTGGTCGAGAAGATCCTCGACATACCAATTAGATCTGAAACATGAGTCAGAATCGGGAGTATCGGTGACGATATCATCATAAATATTTTTCCAGGCTGATCGACTTATTTAGGTTACAAATTGCATCAACATTTTGCTGAGGATTTAGCCACCATTTTGGGTCATATGATGAAGAGTAGAATTCTTGAGGATGGTATGAAGTGTTATTGTGACGCCCCCAAAATAGGTCTACACAACCCATTCTGAGTCGTCAAATACATTGTATATACTTTAAATATAAACTTCATTAATACAATACGACAAACGTAAGCTGTGAGTTTTAACACGAATATTGTCTCGTAGACAATATCCAAACTCAAATAGAGTCCTTATTACAATTATTATCACACTATTTTATAGAATAGTGAGGACTACTATAGCCATCATCTTGGACCATCACTCAATTCCCCGACTAGTCCCAACTATATTCTCATTTCTTGAAGAGAACAATGAAAGATAAGGGTGAGCTCAACTAGCCCAGTAAAGAATATTATGACTAAGATAATGTAGAATATATTATCCTTAGTCTTCAATAGTATAAAAACTGATAGAATACAATAGACAACAAGTTTAACTACAGCGGAACAAGTAATCCATTAGAAGAGTCAAGTAGAGCATGATGTCTACTATCTTCTATGATTTAAAAGTTCATCATCAATATTTTATCTCTGTAACACATATTAATAAATAATACACATCATCGAATTATCCATGCTGTTAGACCTCGAATTTTATGAAATGAAAGTATTCAATTTTCTTATAATTATTATTTTATTTAGTAAATGGTTAAATTGATAAAGGTTAAAGGTGAGGGTGACATTTAAAAATTTTGCAAAGTAAGCAAGTTGATATAAAATATTCGTTGTGTCAGAAAATATTCGTTTTAACAAGGAATATTCGTACGACAGCACAATCATTGATGGACCCCACAACGGAGGTACTGTCGTAGTTAGAAAACGACTGAAATATTTTTAAAAATAACTACGAAAGTTTAATCGTTAAACTGTTGAACTACCCGGTAGTAAAAGTACAGTAATACGCGTGATTGTATAGTAGCACATGGTATTGATTATTGATGCTTATGTGAGAAGTCACTCAGTTATACTCAATTATTGCTACAGTAATTGCTGCATAATATCTCTCATATTATTGATTCAATTATTGTCATAATATCATTTGTATAATTTTTATATTATTAAATCAATAATTGAGACGACAAATTTATTCGTATTATTATTTGCAATATTGACGATGTCTAGAAATCCTTATCGGAATGCTCCCTCTTTCTTGGAAATGATCTGGTTGTCAAATATTGTGAGTTATAATATTAATGATGAATAAGTTCGTGTTGATTAAAGATGAAATTGATATTTCTATTGTGTTGGGATTATTAGTGTTAGTGGAAATCGACATCTATTTCGATAATAATGGATGTCTAGAGGTTATATTGACCAATCGAATAATTAATCGGATAAATGAGCAATTAATTGCTATTAATTTACATGCTTATAACTATTTGTTCACATGTGTGTACTATTGATTCACATGCATGTACTATTAGGGGATGTGGTGCAAGATTGATAATACTTGCATGACTAAATTAAAATGAAGGTATAGATGATTGAAGGTACTTATCTCAGAATTACTATTTTTTTATATGTATAGAACTATTGATTCACATGACTGAACTATTTGATTCACATGATGTACTATTAAGGGAGGTGGTGCAAGTTTGATAATACTTGTAGGACTAAATTAAAAATGGAGGAAAAGATGAATGTATTATACTGTAATATTTCGAGCCCCAAAACGTGCAATTATCGAAACTATATTTTCCTATAAATAGAAGCTCATTCTTATTTCATTCTCACCAATTCACTAAGACTCACAAGGGCAATTATAGAGAGAGAAGCTATAGAGAGAAAGAAGAAGAGTAGTCTGCTACTTCACTATTCCAGTATCCAGTCTTTTTCTGAGGTAAGAGGTATTATTTATTTCATATTCTGAAGAGATATTATTTTTCGTATTCGTATGAATATTATTTTCGTTCAATATTCGTAAGCAATATCATTTTCGCTCAATATTCATTGTATTCATTTAATATTCGTAAGGAATATTATTTTCGTTCAATATTCGTAAGGGATGTTATTTATTTCTTATTCGTAAGGGATATTATTTTTGTTCAGTATTCATAAGGAATAATATTTTCTTCCATACTCTGTAGTATGTGAGTAATATTATTTCGTCTCGTATTCCTGATTATACCCTCATTTTGTTAAAGTATTGCTTATATACTCCGTGAAATTAGTAGAATATCCTTGAAATTTGCGCTTCATCTAGTATCGTTTCACATGGTTAAATGCTTTTTCAGTCACTGTACTATAGGTCGACTTACAGATGGATAACTGAACCTTTTTTTTTACAGTCACCTCATTGTACTTGACTTTTCTAACAAAAAGTTAAAAAAAACCGTTAAAAACTTTGACTTTAACGAAACGGTACTGAGTTAGCTGCTGAGTTGTCCAAAAAAAGCTTACATGTCAGTTAGTATGCGACGTGGCAATGATAATTTGGATTTGGAGGAAAAATTTTATGAAAAAATAGAAAAAAATATTTTAAAGTATAATATAAATTTAAAAAATTAGCCAAAAAATAAGAAAAAAATAAAAATATATTTAATTATTTTTGTAATTAATATCAAATAAAATTTTATTTATAATTAAGTCATTTATAAAATATAAAAACTAAAAGTTTGCTAATATATTTAATTTTTTTTAATAAAAGTAATTATTATTATTTTTATTTTAAAAAATTAACGCTTTAATTATTTTTTTATTAAAAACAATGATTTTTTTTATTTTATTAAAAAATAGCATTTTTAAATAAAATAAAAAAATATTTTAATTAAAAAATTGTATATTTATTTATTTTTTTTAAAAAATTAAACTTTTTTATTATTTTTTATAAAAAAGAAAATTTTTTTTTTTATAAAAAAAATCTAGCTTTTTTTAATTAATTTTTTAAAAA
Organism: Panax ginseng; assembly: GCA_020205605.1. Taxonomy (NCBI): domain Eukaryota; kingdom Viridiplantae; phylum Streptophyta; class Magnoliopsida; order Apiales; family Araliaceae; genus Panax; species Panax ginseng. Next base: position 92,510,390 of record CM035141.1, on the reverse strand, counting down.
TGCGTTTTATTTTATTTTATAAAAAAAGCGCTTTTTTATTTTGATTAAAAAAGCGTATTTTTTATTTTATTTTTATATAAAAAAATTGCACTTTTTTTATTTTTATAAAAAAAAAGTCGTTTTTATTTTTTATTAAAAAGCAGTGTATTTTTTTATTTTTTATAAACAAAAGCTGCGTTATTTATTTATTTTATAAAAAACATTTTTTATTTTTATTAAAAAAATTTTGCATTTTTATAAAAATAAAATAAAAAATAAAGTTTTTTATATAAAAATAAAATAATAAAAAACGCAGATTTTTTTATACAAATAAAATAAAAAAGCGCAGATTTTTTAATAAAAATAAAAAAAGCGCGATTTTTTAATAAAAATAAAATAAAAAGCAATTTTCTTTTTTTTTCTAAAATAAAATAAAAGCTCAATTTTTTAAAAAATAAAAATCTTTTTTTTAATAATTTTTTTTTTTTTATTAAAAAATCTTTTTTTGAAATAAAAATAATTAAAAATGCGCTTTTTTAAATAAAAAATTACTTTTATTAAAAAAGTATATATATCAAAGAAACTTTTAGTTTTTATATTTTATAAATGGCTTAATTATAAATAAAATTTTACTTGATATTAATTACAATAATAATTAAATATATATTTTATATTTTTTCTTATTTTTTGGCTAATTTTTTAAATTTATATTATACTTTAAAATATTTTTTTCCATTTTTTCATAAAATTTTTCCTCCAAATCCACATCATAATTGCCATGTCGCATACTAACTGACACATAAGCTTTTTTAACTTTTTATTAAAAAAGTCGAGTACAATGAGTTGACTGTAAGAAAAAAAAAGTTCAGTTATCCATCTGTAAGTCAACCTATAGTACAGTGACTGAAAAAATATTTAACCCTCGTTTCACAAGGATATTTTCTGCACATTATTGTTAAATTTTTAGCTTTTCATGCCGAATGCATCATACATGAGTCTTATTTATTTATACTGATCTTTATTCATAAAATCTTATTCATGAGGTACTATTCACAAAGTAATATTCACCGTCTTTATTCACGAGTACTATTCGCAGAAAGTACTATTCACGGGGTACTATTCCTGAAGTACTATTCACGGGGTACTATTCACCTGGCGTACTATTCATAACAAAAATTGATTTCTTTTCGGTCCAAATCATTTTTGATACAATATTATTCTTGAATTTTACTCCACCAAGCAGTATCATGTTGGAAATTTGAACATTATTGAATTCTGGATAAATTAAATTATAAATCTTTAAAAATTTATCATTTGTTTCTTTTAATTGAATTCTTATATCATTGTCATCATCCTCATGCTTATATTGTGATGAAAGTAATCTTTGGCTTACATGCATAGATGGACTGTTGATTGGTATGATTATGACTAGGGATCATTCGGTATAATCATGACCCGTAATGTTACAAATGATGTGGTAAAAGTCCTCATTGGCCTGTAGTGCATTGATGGACAGTTGTTGGTATGATTATGACCAGGGATTTTTTGGTATAATCATAAACATTGACGATTACATGAATATCCTTGGCCGTGGTGCAGGGATGATTCGATGATGTGGTTTATTTATTAAGCTGAGTCTCAGCGATAAAGTTGATGAAAAACCTTTTTAAATCATAGAAGATAGTAGATATCATGCTCTACTTGACTCTTCTAATGAATTGCTTGTTCCGCTGCAGTTAAACTTGATGTTTATTGTATTTTATAAGTCTAACACTGTTGAAGGCTAACGATAATTTATTCTGCATTATCTTAGTCATAATATTTTTTACTGGGCTAGTTGAGCTCACCCCTTTGCTTTCATTGTTCTCTTCAGAAATGAGAATGTAGCCGGAACTAGTCGGGGAACAGAGTGACGGTCCGAGATGGTGGCTATAGTAGTCCTCACTATTTTATGAAATAGTGTGATAATAAATATAATGAGGACTTCATTTGAGTTTGAATACTGTCTATGAGACAATATTTATGTAAAAACTCAAAGGTACGATGTTGTCGTATTGTATAAAAGAAGTTTGTATTTGATTTATGTACCATGTATTTGGCGACTCAGAATGAGTGATGTATACCTATTTTGGGGGCGTCACCGTTTGTATCAAAGCTTAGGGATATGATCCATGGCTGAGATGTGAGACTAGAACTAGGAGGGAGAGCAGGTAATTCCTTACATTTAGTATGACCTACCTAAGTTTATTTGTTATTTAATTGGTCGGTCAGAGTATATGGATAATATGTGGCATGTCAATTAACCCTTGTTTTGTAACAGTGTTTGAGAATGACATATGAAAATGTTGAGATAAGCAATGAAGTACATGAGACCGTTGAGTCACCAACGATCAATACCCAGGATAATGTGCATCAGGAAGGCAATAATTCTCGTGTAAACAACAACACCGACCAAATGCCGAACGATGGTATGTGTAAGACCCCAACTTTTATGAAAAAGAATAATTTTCTTGAATTATATTTTTGAATATAATGGTATTGATTTGATATAATGTTATAGTTGTGGGTAATATTTATAAATTTTGCAAAGTACGCAAGTTGTTATATAATATTCGATTGGTCGGGGAATATTCGTTTTAACAGAGAATATTTGTACAATGACACAATCATTGGTGGACCCCACAACGGAATTATTGTCGGATTGAAAAATGACAAAAATACTTTATGAAAATAACGGTAGGAGGTGTTACTGTTAAAAGCTGTTGAACTACCCTATTAGTAAAAGTGCGATGTCTGGCGTAGTTACACACGATGCTACACGATATTGATTATTGATGCTTTACGTGAGAAGTCACTCGGTTATACTCGATTATTGCTACTGATGAATTCTTTGCATCATATTTCTCGTATTATTGATTCAATTATTATTACAAATTATCATCTGCATTATATGATATATTATTAAATCAATAATTGAGATGCAAAGAAAGTTATTCATATTATTATTTGCAATATTGACAATGTCTAAAAGTTACATCGAGGAGAGGTTTGGTCACCTAATTGCGAGCAATAAGGAGAAATCCTTATCGAAAAGCCCCTTTCTCGAGGAGCGACACGGTTGTTAAATATTGTGAATTATAATATTAATGATGAATAAGTTAAGTATTGATTAAAGATGAATTTTATAGTTCCATTGTGTTAGACTTATTTGTGTTAGTATAATTGATGTCCGGAGGATATATTGTTCATTGGGTATTCGGGACACTTTTTGTGTGAAGTACTATTAACGAGTTACTATTCATGAGTTACTATTTATGAGTTACTATTCACGAGAGTTCTTATTCATGAGTTCTTATTCACGAGTTCTTATTCATGAGTTCTTATTCACGATTCTTATTCACCCGATTCTTATTCACTCTAGTATTATGCATTCGGGTATTTGGGTACAATATTATTCCATGAGGAGATGAGCTAATTTTTCGAATAGTTGGTTGAAGATATAATAGTAAGTCAATATGGACATTGGGAGAGTTATAATAGTAAATCAATATGGATCATTTGGTTTAAAGTTTTAATAGTAAATCAATATGGACCGTTGTTTTAAGTTTTAATAGTAAACCAATCTGATCGTCTGGTTTAATAGTAAATCAATCTGGACCGTTCATGAATTAGTTACTATTCATTCCATTTTCCTATAAATAGAAGCTCATTCCTTCATTATTTCTTACGAATTCACTGAAACTCTAGAGAGAGAATTATAAGAGAACCTATAGAAGAGTATTCTGATACTTTCCTACTCTTATATTTAGTTTCTTTTACGGTAAGGGGTGTTATTCTTTCTTTCGTCTTAATGAAGAGAACTTATGTTATTCCATTATTTATTATTCTGTTGGAATAACCTGTATACGCGGGCTACCCTATACATTGTGACATTCTTCTAATATTTCGTTCTTTATTATTCTGTCGGAATATCTTGTCTGTGCGTTCTGTACGGACACAGTTCCATTATTTATTATTCCGTGAATATCACGTGCATGCGTTCTGGCGGACTCCGGTTCCATCCTTTATTATTACTCGCCGAGAATATCACATGCATGCGTTCTGGGGACACAGTTCCACCCTTTATTATTCTCATTGGAATATCACGTCTGCATGCGTTTTACGTCGGACTGGTTTCGTTATTTATTATTACATTGGAATAACCTCCTGCTGCGGTTATCGCATGCATGGTGATTTCTTTTATTATTCCATTCTTTATTATACTCGGTTGGTTAAAACTTTGACTTATACCCATGAAATTAGTGGAATATCTTTGATATTTGCGCTTTCATCCAAGATATCTTTTCACGAAAATATTCTTACGAGCATTCTTGAATTTTACTCTACAAAGCGAAGATCATGTTGATAATTTGGACGTTATCAGTTCCTAGATAAATTAATTCTTGAACTTGTTTTATTGAATTCTTATATCATTGTCATCATCCTCATGTTTATATTTTGTTGAAAGTCATTTGTGGCCTGTAGTGCATAGATGGATTTGGTATGATTATGATCAGGGATTATTCGGTGTAATCATGACCGTAATGTTACAAATGATGTGATAAAAATCCTCATTGGCCCATAGTGCATTGATGGACAGTTGTTGGTATGATCATGACCATTAATGAATACACAAATATTCTTGGCCCGTAGTGCATGGATAATTGTGGTCGTGATACTAAAGAATATCCTTGGCCGTAGTGCATGGGTGATTCGATGATGTGGATTATTTATTAAGATGAGTCCAGCGATAAAAGTGATGAAAAACCTTTTAAATCATAAAAGATAGTAGATTTCATTCTCTACTTGACTCTTTTAATGGATTGCTTGTTCCACTGCAGTGAAACTTGATATTTATTATATTTTATCAGTTTAACATTGTTGAAGGCTAACGATAAATTATTCTGCATTATCTTAGTCATAATATTTCTTACTGGGCTAGTTGAGCTCACCCTTTTCTATCATTTTGTTCTCTTCGAGAAATGAGAAACGTAAATGAGACTAGTCGAGAACAGTGATGGTCCTAGATGGTGCATTAGTAGTCCTCACTATTCTGTGAAATAGTGTGATAATAATTGTAATGAGGACTCTTTTTGAGTTTGTATAATTGATGTGATAAAATATGTAACTGCAAGTGCACAGTGTCGAATTGAAGAAGCTGGCAAAATGCAATTCGAACCCACGAGAGACTAGATTAATTCTTTAATATATCCTTAATTAATATTTTAAGCAAATTAGAAATAAAAAAATGGTGGAGAAGATTTTTAACTAAATTATGTAAATTATTAATTAATGACGGAAACTATTAATGAGAAAAGATACCTAGAATTTGAATCCACCAAATATTAACATAATAAATAATTTCTTATTTTCTAAATCAATTCCCAAATTATTTCCCTTCCTTTTAAAAAATAATGATTCATATAATTAATATGGGCCAACATAAGTTATGAAAAATTCACAGATTAACTATAACTTATCAAAACCTCGCAATCAATATAAAAATCATATGCAATTTATGCGGAGGAAAATATGAAGGTGAGAATAATTAGGCATTAATTTTGGAGCGAAAAGAAAATATTATATGAAATACTTAGTTTCATCATAATCCTAGGTATTAGAAATTTAGTTAGCCATGGAATTAAAAACAAAACAAATAATATTAGTACTACTATTAGCATGAAATAAGAACAATAATTAAAAAGAGAATTTCTATTATATAAATAAAAGAAAGTGACAAATACTCCCTGACAGTAGTACCACAACTGATTGGAATAAGAGAAAGGACAAAGTCTAAATATCTTACTTCTTCCTACACTAGTGAAAAACTGAGAAAAAGAAAATAACAAGTGGTGCCTTTCTCTAAAACAAGAGGCCTATTTATAGGGAAAATAACTTTGAATCCTAATTTAGATTCATTGAACTTGGACACTTTGATTCCCTTTCCATGTAGGATTCAATTTTCTAGTAGCAATCAACTTCTCAAAAAGATCTTCTAGATAGACTTTTCTTTCTCTTGTTGGATTTGAATTGCACACTAAGATTGTTCCACCTCTTTTCTTCTCCTTGTAGGATTCTTCTTGGACATTCCTTATATGAATAAGAGCATTAAATATTGCTTGATCACCAAGATTTTGACTTTATTGCAATAAATATTAAATCCTACAAAATAAAATAAAACATATTAATTTAATAAACTAATATAATTAAAAGGACAAAATTAGGGATAATTAAATGTATAAATTATGTTTCTATCAATAATCTCTAGTAGACAATGTATTTGTATAATCTCTAGTAGACAATATTTGTATTCAAACTCACAGTTTATGTTTTGTCGTATTATACATGTGATTGTATTATTAAGTTGTATTTGAATTACATACCATGTATCTGGCGACTCAAGATGGGTGATGTATACCTAATTTTGGGGCGTCACGGTTAGGTATCAAAGCTTAGGATATGATCCACAGCTAAGATGTGAGAATAGAACTAGGAGGGAGAGACGGGAATTCCTTCGCTAGTATGACCTACCTAAGTTTTTGGTATTTAATTGGTCGGTCAGAATATAGGGATAATATGTTACATGTCAATTAACCTTTTGTTTTGTGGCAGTATCTGAAAATGACATCCCAGAATGTTTAGAATAGCAATGGAGCACAGGCGACCGTTGACTCACCACATAATCAGGATAATGTGCATCAGGAAGGCGATAATTCTTATGCAAACAAAAACACTGACAAAATGATGAATGATGGAGTGTTCAGAGGCTTTATGCAATTTATGCAATAGCAGGCGAGAGCGGCTCCTATCCACAATGTAGGTGGGAATACTGGAAACTCTCGGACGGTCACCGCTAAACAGTTCAAGGAGCTGGGACCACCGGAGTTTATTGGAGAGCAAAACCACTAAAAGCGAGGCATGGATAAAGTAGACTACCAAGATATTTGATGTCTTGGGATGTTCCGATGAGCAAAGGTTCCTTTGCTTTTTTATGTTGCGAGGAGAGGCGATTCTTGGTGGGAATCGGTAAACGCGTACTCAACCTGCGGCAAAGATCAAGATGTTTTGGGAAAAGTTCCAAGAACTATTCAACGACAAGTACTTTCCGAAAGTATTCGGCTCATATAAAAAGAGGTAAATTCATCAAATTGGAGCAAAATATATGGCCGTGTCACAATGTGAAAGCCAAATTTGCGAGTTGTCCCGGTTTTGCATCCCATTTGGTGGATAATGAGGAGCGAATGACGCGAATGTTTTTGCGAGGTTTGAAACCTGAGATACGTCAACATCTTATTTCTCATAAACTGTGTTTGTATTCAGATGTTGTAAATAGGGCTCAGTTAGTGGAGTGCGATAACGAGTCAATGCAACCAAAGGAGAGCAGTTATCGAAGCGGTGACAACAAGCGTGGAGGGAATCAACAGGCCAAAAATGGTTACCACTTCGGTGGTAATCAAGGCCAAACCAATAAGAATGGACATTTCAAGAAGAGGAGATTCAACAATGATGGAAGGACGTCAGCACCAGCACCAATTGTTAAGGAAGGAGAACGACCACCTATCATATGCTTCAAATACGGAGGAGGAGGACACATCGGTCAAAGCTAGCGATGCTTTAGTCAAAGTATGTTATAATTGTGGAAGAGAAGGTCACTTAGCCCGATTTTGTTGTTCACCGAAGACAAGTTCAGCTAGGATAGAGACACCAAAGGCCGTCCCAGAAAAGTCAAAGCCGGTAGTGCAAGGGAAAGCATTTGTTGTGACCTCCCAGAAAGCAAGAAATCCGAATGGGGTCATCACGGGTAAGCTTATCATAAACTCTAGCGAAGTCTATACTTTATTTGATACCAGTTCTACCCATTCTTTTATTTCTCCTACTTGCGCTCAACGATTAAATTTGACTCCGGAGAAATTAGACTTTGACTTATCTGTGGAAACTCCGTTGGGAGAAACCTTTATTACATCCACTGGTTATAAGTCTTGTTTGGTTCAAATCGATAACCGCACATTACCTGTCAATCTTATCTCTTTAAAAATACTTGCGTTTGACGTAATTCTAGGGATTGATTGGTTAACTACTTATCATGCAAAAATTGATTATTTTCGTAAGGTTGTTAGTTTTCATATTCCTAATCAACCTATTATGCGAATTCAAGCGACCAAACCATTAAACAATCATGGTCATTTCAAGCCATAAAGCTATTCGTTTATTGAAAAATGGGTTTCAAGCTTTCTTAGCTCATGTCACAGATTTAAACAAAAATACGTCAGTTTTAAACGATATTTTTATTGTTAATAAATTTCCTGACATATTCCCTGAAGAACTTCCCGGCCTACCCCCAGAGCATGAAATTGAATTTTGTATCGACCTTGAACCTGGTACAAAACCCATTTCCAAAGCCCCATATCGAATGGCTCTATTGAACTTCGAGAGTTAAAGACCCAATTCACGGGAATTGTTAGACATTGGTTTCATTCGTCCCTAGTCACGTCTCCTTGGGGTGCTCTGTTCTATTCGTGAAGAAGAAAGATGGGAGTATGCGACTTTGTATTGATTATCGGAGTTGAATCATGTCACCATAAAAATAGGTACCCATTGCCACGTATTGATGACTGTTTGACCAACCTGCAAGGAGCCAAATTCCTTTCAAAGATTGATCTTCGTTCCAGATATCACCAATTGAAGATTAGAACAGATGACATTCCAAAGATGGCTTTCAGAACTCGGTACGGGCATTATGAATTCCTAGTCATGTCCTTCGGATTGACTAATGCTCCTGCTGCCTTCATGGATATGATGAACCGAGTATTCAAGGAATATTTGGATCACTTTGTGGTCATTTTTATTGATGACATCCTTATTTATTCCAAAACCCGTGAAGATCATGAGCAACACCTGAGGCTGACACTCTAAAAGCTTCGTGAATACAAGCTTTATGCCAAGTTGAAGAAATGCGAGTTCTAACTTGAGGAAGTAGCATTCCTTGGGCACGTAGTATCAAGTCATGGAATATCTGTTGACCCGGCAAAGATTGAAGCAATTCAAAGCTGGGAGCAACCTAAATCAGTGACCGAAGTACATAGCTTTCTCGGTTTAGCTGGTTATTATCGGAGATTCGTGAAAGGATTTTCTCGAATCGCTACTCCATTAACTCAGCTGACTCGGAAAGATACAAAGTTCGGTTGGAGCGAAGAATGTGAGAAGAGTTTTTAAGAACTCAAGAGGAGACTCATTTCAAAGACCTTACTCCGACAATACCATCGAAGCTCGGAGGATTTGTCATCTACAAAGCGATGCTTCTAAAGAAAGGGTTGGGATGTGTTCTCATGCAACATGGGAAAGTCATAGCCTTTATGCCTCAAGACAACTCAAAGAATATGAGAGGAATTATCCTACTCATAATCTAGAGTTAGCAAATTGTTGTCTTCGTCTTAAAATTTGGAGGCATTACTTGTATGGGGAGAAAGTGGAGATCTTTACGGATCATAAAAGCCTCAAATATTTCTTCACTCAAAAGGAACTCAACATGCGACAACGACGTTGGCTTGAACTGCTGAAAGATTATGATCATACCATCCAATACCATCCCGAAAAGCGAACGTGGTAGGCGGCGCATTGAGTAGAAGATCATATGCAATCGAATGCGATATTGTCAACGCAAAGGCCCATTTTGTGTGACTTGCAAAGGATGTAGATAGAGTTAAAAACTCCAGGGGACCCATGTGATGATGACAAATATCACGAGTAGAATCGACTTTAATTGATAAAGTTAAAGTCGCCGCAAACTGCGTACCCGGAGGCGATGCGTCGTATGAGGAAGAAAGTGCAAGAAGGTGCTATCACAAAACAAGAATCGATGAAGAAGGAATACTTGAGTCAACTCCAGACTTTGTGTTCTAACGACCACGATTTAAAGTATAAATCATGATGGAGACACACACACACCATTTACAATTCATCTGGGAGTACCAAAATGTATCATGATCTTGACATACATTTTGGTGGAGCAATATGAAGAGAGAGATAAGGAGTTTATCTCAAGGTGTTTAACTTGTCAACGAGTTAAGCGCGAGCATCAAGTACCAAAAGGTCCATTGCAACCACTTGAAATTCCGGAATGGAAGTGGGGAGCACATTACCATGGATTTCAAGCATCGGTCTTTCCAAGGTTTCTCAAGGCATAGATGCAATTTGGGTCATTATTGATAGATTGACCAAGTCTGCTCACTTCTTACCTATACGAGAAACTTATACACTTGAACGTCTTTGCTCGTATGTATATAAATGAGATTGTAAGACTGCATGATATGCCAGTATCCATAGTTTCTGATCGAGACCCAAGATTCACTTCACGATTTTGGGTTAGTTTGCAGAAAGCTATGGGCATGGATTTATGATTTAGCTCGGCATATCATCCTCAGACAGATGGACAGTCGGAGAGGACTATTCAAACTCTTGAAGATCTATTAAGACTCTGTGTCTTTGATTTCAAGGGAAGTTGGGACAAGTTTTTACCATTGGTGGAGTTTTCCTACAACAACAGTTATCAAGCAAGTATTGGCATAGCTCCATTCGAAGCGTTGTATGGGAGAAAGTGTCATTCTCCAGTATGCTGGGATGAGGTGGGTAAAGCAACGTTGTTGGGACCGGAGTTGGTACGTATGACTATAGAAAAGATTCAAACGATCCGACAACGTATAAAAAGTTCACAAGATCGACAAAAGAGTTATTCTGATCTTCATCGAAAAGACGTAGAATTCGATATTGGAGATCATGTGTTGTTACGTGTTGCTCCATGGAAAGGAGTTACAAGATTTGGAAAGAGAGCAAAGCTCAATCCTCGATTCATTGGCCCATTTTAAATTCTTGAGCGAGTGGGAACTGTGGCCTATAGACTCGCCTTACCTCCAAGTATGTCTCGTGTTCATAATTTTTTAACATATCTATGTTACGTAAATACGTGAAAGACCCGAACCACATTATTGAGTTAGAACCAGACGATATAGTGGAAGATTTAACGTATGAAGAGTTACCTGTTAAAATCTTGGATAAGAAGGATCATGTTCTACGCTCCAAGGTTATACCTTAAGTCAAAGTTTTATGGAAAAACCACGATGTGGAGGAAATGACTTGGGAGTTAGAATCTGAGATGAAGTCAAGGTATCCTCATTTCTTCGACATACCAGGTATGTACCCTAATTTCGAGGACGAAATTTCATAAAAAGGGGAGGTTGTAAGACCCCAAATTTTATGAATAAAGAATAATTTCTTGAATTATATTTTTGAATATAATGGTATTGATTTGATATAATATTATAGTTGTGGGTAATATTTATAAATTTTGCAAAGTACGCAAGTTGTTATATAATATTCGATTGGTTCTGGGAATATTCGTTTTAATAGGGAATATTCGATAATAACAAGACAATCATTGGTGGACCTGTTAACGGAATTATTGTCGGATTGAGAAAACGACAAAAATACTTTATGAAAATAACTACGGAGGTATTATCGTTAAAACCGTTGAACTACCCATTAGTAAAAAGTACGATGTCTGGCGTGGTTACACAGCGATTACCACATGGTATTGATTATTGATGCTTACGTGAGAAGTCACTCGCTTATCTTTGAATTATTGCTACGATAATTCTTGCATCATATTTCTCATATTATTGATTCAATTATTGTTACAAAGATCATCCGCATTATATGATATATTATTAAATCAATAATTGAGACGGCAAAGTTATTCATATTATTATTTGCAATATTGACAATGTCTAGAAGTTACATCGAGGAGAGGTTTGGTCACCTAATCAAGCTACCAATAAGGAGAAATCCTTATCTGAAAGCCCCTCTTTCTGAGGAGCGACACGGTTTGTTAAATATTGTGAATTATAATATTAATGATGAATAAGTTCGTGTCGATTAAAGATGAATTTTATAGTTCCATTGTGTTAGAATTGATGTCTGGAGGATATATTGTTCAATTGGGTATTCAGGACACCTTTCGTGTCGGAGTACTATTCACGAGTTACTATTCACGAGTTACTATTTATGAGTTACTATTCACGAGTTACTATTCATGAGTTACTATTCATGAGTTACTATTCACGAGTTACTATTCATGAATTACTATTCACCCGCTACTTATTCACTCTAGTATTGTGCGTTCGGGTATTTGGGTACAATATTATTCCATGAGAGAGATGTCTTAATTTTTCGAATCAGTTGGTTGAAGATATAATAGTAAGTCAATATGGATTTCTTTGGTGGAGTTATAATAGTAAATCAATATGGATCATTGGGTTTAAAGTTTTAATAGTAAATCATCGATGGACCGTTGTTTTAAGTTTTAATAGTAAACCAATCTGGATCGTCCGCTTAATAGTAAATCAATCTGACCGTTCATGAATTAGTTACTATTCATTCCATTTTCCTATAAATAAGCTCATTCCTTCATTATTTCTTACGAATTCAATTTGAAACTCTAGAGAATTATAAGAGAACCTATAGAAGAATATTACGATACTTCCCTACTCTTATATTCGGTTTTTTTACTGTAAGGGGTGTTATTCTTTCTTCGTCTTAATGAAGAGAACTTATGTTATTCCATTATTTATTATTTTGTTGGAATAACTCAGATCATGTGCCCCCTATACATGGTGACATTCTTCTAATATTCCGTTCTTTATTATTCTGCCGAAATATCCTCGTCATGCGTGCGTACGCTGGACACTGTTCCATTATTTATTATTATGCTTAATATCACATGCGTGCGCGTTCACGCCGCACACAGTTCCATCCTTTGTTATTCTATCGAATATCCTGTTTTGTGCGTTCTGTAGGACACAGTTCCATCCTTTATTATTCTGTTGGAATATCACATGCATGCATTTTACTGCCGGACCGGTTCCGTTATTTATTTTTCTCATTGGAATAACTTTTGCTCATGCGATCTATCGCATTTACGGGTGATTTGTTTTGTTATTCCATTCTTTATTATACTCGGTTGGTTAAAACTTTGACTTCTATACCCATGAAATTAGTGGAATATCTTTGATATTTGCGCTTCATCCAAATCTTTTCACGGGAATATTCTTCTGAGCATTCTTGAATTTTACTTTACAAAGCAGTATCATGTTGACAATTTGGACGTTATCAGTTCCTAGATAAATTAATTCTTGAACTTGTTTTATTGAATTCTTATATCATTGTCATCATCCTCATGTTTATATTTTGTTGAAAGTCATCTCGTGGCTCAGAGTGCATGGATGGACTTGGTATGATTATGACCGTGGATTATTGATTGTATCATAACCGTAATGTTACAAATGATGTGATAAAAGTCCTCATTGGCTCGTAGTGCATTGATGGACAGTTGTTGGCATGATCATAACCATTAATGAATACACAAATATTATTGGCCCGTAGTGCATGGATAATTGTGGTCGTGATACTAAAGAATATCCTTGGCCGTAGTGCAGGGTGATTCGATGATGTGGATTATTTATTAAGTCGAGTCCCAAATGATAAAAGTGATGAAAAACCTTTTAAATCATAAAAGATAGTAGATTTCATTCTCTACTTGACTCTTTTAATGGATTGCTTGTTCCGCTGCAGTTAAACTTGATATTTATTATATTTTATCAGTTTAACATTGTTGAAGGCTAACGATAAATTATTCTGCATTATCTTAGTCATAATATTTCTTACTAGGCTAGTTGAGCTCACCCTTTCTTTCACTGTTCTCTTCAGGAAATGAGAACGTAGCTGGGACTAGTCGGGGAACGGAGTGATGGTCCTAGATGGTGCATTAGTAGTCCTCACTATTCTGTAAAATAGTGTGATAATAATTGTAATGAGGACTCCTTTTGAGTTTGTATAATCTCTAGTAGACAATATTTGTATTTGTATAATCTCTAGTAGACAATATTTGTATTCAAACTCACAGTTTATGTTTTGTCGTATTGTACACAACAGTTGTATTATTAAGTTGTATTTGAATTCTGTACCATGTATCTGGCGACTCAAGATGGGTGATGTATACCTAATTTTGGGGGCGTCACAGTATGTTTAGAAGTTTTCTAGAATTTATGTAAAACCAAACGAGAGAGACTTTTGTTCAAAATGTAGGTGGAAACACTAGCAACTCACGGCTAGTCACCGCTAAGCAGTTCAAGGAGCTGGGACCACTGGAGTTTTTGGAAAAGCCAGAACCACTTAAGGCGGAGACGTGGATAAAGTAGATGACCAAGATATTTGATGTCTTGGAATGCTCAGAGGAGCAAAAAGGTTTCCTTCGCTACCTTTATGTTGCGTGAAGAAGTAGTTCTTGGTGGGAATCAGAAAAGCGTTTTCACCCACATTGAAAATGTCTATGGAGAAGTTCCAAGAATTTTTCAATGACAAGTACTTTCCTGAAAGTATTCGTCACATGAAGTAGGTGGAATTCATCAAGCTGGGCAAAACAATATGATCGTATCGCAGTACGAGGCTAAGTTTGCGGGGTTATCCCGGTTTGTATCTCATTTGGTCGATAATGAGGAGCGAATGACGCGAATGATTCAAAGAGGTTTGAAACCCGAAATACGTCAATACCTCATTTCTCACAAACTTTATTTATATTTCAATGCTGTGAATAGGGCTCAGTTATTTGAGCGTGATAATGAGTCAGCCAAACCAAAAGGCAACGACCAACAACACGATAATAATTGTACCGGTGGCAACGACAATCGGAACAATGATAACCATCGTGGAGGAAATTATCAGGCAAGAAATGATAACCACTTCGGTGGTAATCATGGCCAAGATACTATTATTTCTTACAAATATTGAACAGAATAATATCCCTTACCTTAAAAAGAGAGTATTTCTGGCTGGTATAGTGAGGATTTTCTTGAAGAAAACTTGCACTATTTGCAACACTCAAAGTTTCCTTAAACCCAAAAGAAATACGCTCAATATTATAGAAGAAGAATTCTCTGATTCTGGTGTGATTTTCATTTCTAAACTAAGCATCCTACTTATAAAAGAATGACAAGATACTATTTAGGAAAAAAAAACACGAGTGAACAGTAAAGAATCACGGACGAATTTGGCGAATTCGTTTAATTTTATTATGCAACACTATGCCAATATTATGCAGTACTATGTAAACCCTATGCAGGACTATGCAAACACTATGCAGTATTATGCAATAAAATAAAATAAAATATATTCTATTTATAAAAAATATTCTGTTTTATATAAAAAAAATTTATAAAACAAAAACTAAGATAACTTTCTACCGATGATTTTGAAAAATGAATAAGTGGGGGTCCATGTAATAAATCAAATTTACAATAAATACTTCATGACAAACCCCTTTATCTATATCAAATTACTTGACTTCACTAAACACATTTTTAATCTTTCAACAATTATTCATCATTAATATTATAACTCGCAATATTAACAACTAGATCATTCCAAGGAAAGAGGGGGCTTTTCGATAAGGACTTCTCTTTATTGGCACGCAATTAGATGACCAAATCCTTTTTCTTGACAGAACTTTCTAGACATTGTCAAT
The DNA here is from genome assembly GCA_020205605.1 of Panax ginseng. NCBI lineage: Eukaryota > Viridiplantae > Streptophyta > Magnoliopsida > Apiales > Araliaceae > Panax > Panax ginseng. The sequence goes on along the minus strand of CM035141.1, from coordinate 92,494,801 downwards.
AATTCAAATAATAATATGAATAACTGTTTCGTCTAATTTATTGATTTAATATTATAAAATATTGTGCAGATGATACTGTGACAATAATTGAATCAATAATATGAGATACTATGCATCAACTACTGTTGCAATAATTGAATAAAACTGAGTGACTTCTCACATAAACATCAATAATCAAAGATACTGTACAATACCGTGTGCAACTGTGCAACCCTGCGTATTACTGTACTTTTATCACTGGGTATTTTAACAATTAACGGTAAAAGTTTTGCCGTTATTTTTATAAAAAAGGTTATTTCTGTCGCTTTCTAAATCCGACAGTAATTTCATTATGGGGTCCACCAATGATTGTGCCGTCGTACAAATATTCCATGATAAAACGAATATTCCCCGACCAAACGAATATTTTATGACAACTTGATTACTTTGCAAAATTTATAAATATTACCCACAACTATAACATTATATATATCAAATTCATACCTTATTATTCAAAATGATGTTTAGAGAAAATTAAATCTTTATTCATAAAAGTTGGGATCTTACAGTTATGAATCATGTTAAAGCAATTGGATGGAGAATTGGCTGTTTTTTTTATATTGATGATGATACTTGATTTGATTGAAGAGAAGTAATGGTTTAATGAGTTGTTGATTTGATTTGAGGGAGGCAGATGATTATAAGAAGAAGAAGAAATCATGGACAATTGCTGGAATGCAGACAGGTGATTAAGGTGTCTGGATTGGGACACAAACTATCTAGATAGAGAAGAATAACAGAAGAGAAAAAGAACAAATGGTGTGCAGCGGAAGACTAGATTATAAGTCATTAGGCATTGCGGCTTTGATACCAAGTTAAAGTTAATAGAAAGTTGAGCTTTTGTATTATATTAACTTGCTTTATTTACAAAGAGAGTTGTCATATATATATATATATATATATATATATATATATATATATATATATATATATATATATATATATATATGATAGCCACCTAAGTTAGAATCAAGTGATTTACAAAATCACCTATGCTAAAATCAAGGGATTACATAATCAAAGATTTTCAAGAGATAATTATGGTAATTCAAAAACAATATTCTAATTACTTGATAAATATAAAACTATCCTAAATAACATTATTATGTTATTTCTCTAATACTCTCCCATCACCCTTTCCCGCCCAAATCAATTAGAATAAATCTGAACCGTTCTTATGCTTTCCCGCCCAAATTCAAAATGGGATATATATATATATATATATATATATATATAATGAGCAAGGATCAAGAACATTCTCCTTAAATAACATTCCTCCTTAAATAACATTCTTTTATTAAAACTACGTCGTTTTGGAGGGACGCGGTGACATTTTTGTAAATACAATGCCACCGCGTATTTATAAAAATGCCACATCGTCCCTCTAAAACGACGTAGTTTTAATAAAAAAATGCTATTTAAAGAGGAATGTTATTTAAGGAGAATGCTCTTGATCCTTACCGTATATATAATGACATGTTAAATTGTATCTCTCACCATCCCCAAAAGGATGATTGAAGGTACAAATATTTTTGTTCACGATATTGTAAGACCACTAAGGATAAATTTAGAATTTTTTTACTCTCTTTTCTCCTCTTTTATTTTTTTAATATGTCTGAAAATTGTACTTTACTCGTTCTTTTGAGAACGGAGAGAATAATTAATTAATATTTTATAATAAATTGGTGAATTCAATCATTATAACTAATTATAATCATATGCATTATTTTGTATCTTTTTTTTATAATTATTTTTTAGTTACCAACATACTATTATTAAAAATCGTTGTCACCTATTTAAATTTAGATAAATAACTAACAATAACCAACATGTACATTAACAAGTGCACACAACTTGTACAACAAAACCTAAACAAACAACCAATAACAAAAACTCATAGACGATGCCAGTGAAACCAATATTGAGACACATTAATTATTGTTGATACTAAAAAACGAGCTAACCCTTACCTTTGTTGACATACACTGCAGTTAGATAATGTAATTCTTGTTCTATAACACAAATATCATACACAAGGGGTTTCTCTTTGGGACTAATATTAATGTGCTAACTACGCTAGTAAACATTTTGAATTAGCTTAAAGATGCACATGCAAGACGTCATAGAAATTAAGCCAATGTAAATCAAAAATGATCAATGCTAGTGCTAGGTTGTTGTTCGCATCAAAAGAGATAACTAAGAAACAAGTTGTGTCAATCATGTTATTTCCTACAAAAAGATTTAGAAGGGGTATTAAATAAATCTTTTAAAACTTTTGGTTTAGAAAATTATTATCTTTGTTAAATTATACAAGTTAATTTATAAAGTAAATAACACAGAGATTTTTAAGAGATTCGGAGCACAAAAATCTCATAGTCCTCACTTCTACTCCGACAGTAGGGATTTTCCACAAAGAAATGATAATCACTTAGATTATAGTTCACTAAGAACTGACTTACAACTGATTCACTAAGAATCCTTCAAGTCACATAAAATTGGAATATACACAGATCACTAAGATCGAATCATAGAGAAATTAAAAGATTTGAGGCGTTGATAAGTAACGTTAAGCTTCTTGATCACATTACTTAGCAACAATTGATATTTCTAAATCGTAGAGTGAATAAACTATGAGTTTAGACATGCAGCACTTCTATTTGACCAATTTTACTTTATGTATTTTGATTGTTTGATGTTGCTTGCCTTTTATAGATTTATCTTGTGATCTTCCCATTTTGATTTGACCATTAACCTATATTCTGACTTGGTCACTTGTCAATTTTCAATTGTTTGACTTTGAAATGCTATCGACTAGGACCACTTCAGGTTGCTTTCATTGTACTATGTAAGTTGTAGATATAACCGCGTGTTTTTGTCCTTAACAGACATAGTTGTTAGACACAATTCAAAAATTCCTTATCCTTATCGTCAACATTTGAGAGGATCATACTTGGGATCTTCAGTCCTATGTATACGACATTGTCATAACCTATCAAAACAGATGAACTCTATGATTCTGTTTAATTGTAGAGTTATATATCCAATAATAGAGCGACTTGTCTGAAAGTAGTATGCACACAAGCCAATCATATTAGATATGATAAATCATATACTTTATAACAATTTTATTCATTTATTAATAAAATAATTATTTATTTAAAGTCATTTAATTTATCTACACGGTGTTGTTATATTATATGTGATAACCCCATAGTTTTAAGCATGCGATATTTTTAGAATCATGACGATGATCATGCTAATGAAATTTAAATTCTTAGATAGCTTAAAAGTAAAATAGTTCCCAATCGATGAATTATTAAAAATGGGATTACTGAATCAGGATAGATTGGTACATACATTGCTTGCGCTTAGGACTTAGGAAAATGATGATATATTGATCTCATGATCATTTGTGTGGAGACACTAAAGAAAATATGTAGGTGCTTATTGGAGAATAAGTTCACTGAATGTGGCTTGCTAAGGAATACCTAATGGAGTTTTACTAGTCTGTTATAATAGGAATTCCTCTAGTGATAGTAGTATAAGTATTCCTTAGACTTGAGATCATCATAGTATCTTGTGTATGATGAGTTATACTTTGACATGTTTCTTAAGACTCTTAGGGTATATCAAAGGGTATGCTCGGGTATAATAATTTATACATGCAGATAATGAATAATCAATAATGAATCTACTGCTTCTATTACAAGGAGAAAATATCCTATATGATTCGATAAATAAGAATCCTTGGCTAAGGTAGAATAAAATTAGAAAGGAGTATCTAATTTGCATTATTTAGAGTTGTGTATTTGAGAATTGAAATACATATAATTAAATAAAATAAGACTTGACAGTAATTCCATATCGTATATTTAATTAAGACATTGTATGGTGGAAAGATTGAATTGTACGGTAACTATTTACTCTAAAATTCTTTTATGACTAATGTTGATATCTAGCTATATTATCTGAAAAGTTGTTGATCGCTAAGGGGGCTTACTCTTATTATAGAATAAATGTTATTTATTTAAATGAATTAAATAATTTAATTTATTTATTTAAATAAGATTAGAATTGTTCTAATTAATTTAGTCACAAACAGTTTAATATGGAGAACATAAAGGGTCACACCATAAAAGGAAAATATTTATTTAAGAAGTAAATAACATAATCGTAATAATATGTTAAGTATATTTAATTTAATTTACGATGATAGAATAAATTAAATAGCTTACTATTTATTATTTAAAAAATATTACATATAAATTAATAAGAGGAGTCTTATTATTATTATTATTACTATTATTATTAGTTTAATTGATTCCTAAAGGAGTTTGAAAATTAATTAATAAAAGTACTCTAATATATTCTTAATTGAATTAGGAGCCTAATTAATTAAAGAAATATGCTTCCATTGTAATAAGTCGGGTCACTGGAAGAGGAAATGCGCAAATTTTCTTAAAGAACAAATGCAGAAGAAGATTGGAGAAGTTTCGACTTCCGATCAAGGTTTGTTCTTGATTGAAATTATTTTTCTGAAAATCAAACTTCTACTTGGGTATTGGATACCGGTTGTGGTTCTCACATAAATTATACTATGCAGGGACTACGAGTGAGAAATGGAGCAAAGGTTGCTGCATTAGCTTTAGGGACTTATTGTTTAGTAGTCTATGGAAAAATCCATTAGTTTAAATAATTATTATTTTGTTCTAACACTTATTAGAAACATTATTTCAGTTTCTATATTGGATATGGATGGTTTTGATATTATAATAAAGAACAATAATTGTTCTATTTATAATAAAAATATTTTATATGGTGTTGGTAATTTATTGAACGGACTTTACATACTTAACTCACATGACAATATACTTCAAATTGAACAAACTAAGAAAAGAAAAAGAGACAATGTTAATTATATCTTTATGTGACACTATAAACTCAGTCATATTAATGAAACAAAATTATCCAAGTTGCATAAAGATAGACTCTTAATTAGAGCTATCTGATTATGAATCATATCCAACTTGTAAATCTTGTCTCATGGGTAAGATGACTAAATCTCCTTTTATTGAAAAATGAGAAATAATTATAGAGTTGTTAGCGTTGGTACACACAGACGTATGTGGACCTCTGACAACGACTGAACGAGAAGGGTATTCTTATTTTATTACTTTCACTGATGATCATTAAAGATTTGGACATTTGTATTTAATGAAATACAAATATGAATCGTTTGAAAAGTTCAAAGAATTCAGAAGTGAAGTAGAGAAACAAACTGACAAGAGCATTAAGATTCTTCAATCGGATCAGGGAGGCTATGGGAATATTTAAGCAATGAGTTTCTTAATTGTCTCAGAGAAAATGATATATTCTCACAATGGACTCCACCAGGGACGCCATAGTTGAATGGTGTAAACGCCATATGTTACTTACTCTTAGGAAGAAGATGATTGATCTCATAATCATTTGTGTGCAGACACTAAAGCAAGTATGTAGATGCTTATTGGAGAATAAGTTCACTAGGGTAATCGACATGACATTCGTATGACGATAAATAGTTCACAATGTGTAATTTATATATTATTTATTTTACTTCACAAGTATATTGAACAATAATATTTTATATACATTAAAACTCAAAACATAACATTATGGAATACTATTAAAAACACAATTATATAAATACTTAGCCATAAAAATCTAAAAATAAAACTCTTGACATTAAAAACTAGTAGAACAATTCAACAAACACCGCATACAAAATAAAGTATCAATCAAGTCATTACCCATCACACATTACAAGTCTAATAAGTAATAAAATTAAATCACGTAACAAGCTAAAATTTTCTCTAGTATCTACAATAGTCTCTAAACAGAGCTTAAACAAATTCATAAAGAATAAAATCAACTCCATCTCGTCCACAAGCATTACTCTCATTCAAAGGAGTGGGTGGTCTTTGGCCAAAATCATCCTTCACATCTTCATCATCATTTGGAATCCTCTTTTCTTCACCAACTTCATCATTGGAGTTAGAATCCATTAATCTTGATTCTCTTGAAGTTAAACAACCACCACGTCGAGACAGAGGAGGATCCAGCATGAAAGTTCAGTGGGGTCAAATTCGAAAAAAAAATTCCTTAACAATAAAAATTTAATAAAATGAATCACAAAACTAAATAATCCATAAATATTGTTTATAATAACATTTTTCGAGGTTTCATTGCTTGAAGTTGTTGCATGATAGCCTCATTTTTAATAGTTACAAAAATATCAAACTCAATGTATGTTCCAAAATAGTCATTCATCCATTCATCTCCCATTTGGTTACGGGGTTCATTCTTCACGATATTCATGGCTGAAAATATTCTTGCAACAGTTGTAGTAGATTGGCAGATCCCTTAACAATAAAATTTATAATATATATGTGTATGTGTGTGTATATCTATATATATATATATACATTGTTGATCTCTATATATATGTATATATTTACAAGACACAATTTATACAGATTTCTTTTTCTATATGTTGGGATATTTCACATGAATCCCACATTGGATAAATTCAAGAGTGTAGATGGGTTAATAAGTATGGTAGAGCCTCAACCAAATAAATTAACCTTTTAGGTAAGGAGGTGGTCCAACATGCTTATTGGGCCAGTCTACACAGGTGTGCGCTGTATGGTGATAAATTGATGTAGGATGGATCGTACAATTTCGCTACAAAATGGTATCAAAGCTCAGAGTGTGAGGGGAGTGCGAGGGTAAATTCGCAGGCCTCATGGGTGGAGCATGGGATGATTTGAGTCAGGTGGAGCGGACTCAAGATGACTCTAAAAAATTTTCTGAGACACCGTTTGCCTCGGGCGTGGTGGAGTAATATTAGAGTCAAGAAAAGCTCTTGAAGGACTCAAAGGTGAAGTATGATTTGAATCGGGTGGAGCACACGGGATCAGGATTGCTCTAGGAAATTGCTCAGACACATTTGCCTCCGACATGGTGGAGTAGTATTAGAGTCGAGCTCTTGAAGGATTCAAAGAAGGTGTGCTTAATGGTGAACACTCTAGTATGATACTTGTGATGGATATTTAAGTGAAAGGTGGAGATTATTGGGATATTTCACATGAATTCCACATTGGATAAATTCAAGAGTGTAGATGGGTTAATAAGTATGGTAGAGATTCAACCTAATAGGTTAACCTTTTAGGTAAGGAGGTGGTCCAACATGCTTATTGAGTCAGTCTACACAGGTGTGCGTTGCATGGTGATGAATTGATGTGGAATGCATCGTACAATTCTGCTATACTATATAATATACATATATATATATATATATATGTATATGTATATTTGCCAAGTACATATTAATAACAAATTTTAGTCGAAGAAATTTATTTAAAAAATTATGTTAAGTCAAACTATTTGTTAATAGAGAGTCAAAAAGTGGAATAAAACTCTCACTATATATATATATATATATATATATATATATATATATATATATATATATATAGAGAGAGAGAGAGAGAGATGAGTACATATTACTTATGTTTGTGCATAAATCTTTGAGCTTCCAATCAACATAATTTCTTCTCCACATGCATGGTACCAAAACAAGCAAATGTAATAAGAATGACCCCTGACTTCCGAAAATCCATTGGGGTGCCAGGAATAAACATGTGAATGATATTCCTATTTAATATATGATTTGATTATGATATATATGAATGAATATGCAAGTATTCTTGCATTAAGAAAAGCTGTAAAGTCCTTTGATGGATAATAAAATATATATGTACAAGGACTTAGAATGAATTGATCAAATATGTTAGGTTGATCCTACATAAGCAAAACAGCTTTGTAAAGTCCTTAAAAAGAAATGATGTACAAGGACTATAAATATAGAAAGGTCAAGCTTGTTAGGTTGATCTTATAATGTAATAGATAGGCTTGTCGATCGATCGTCGAACCTTTGCACCATAAGTCGTGATGCCGGAGAGTCAAGGTTAACTCGAGAGCTATCGAGGCAGAATAGGAGTATGCAAGATAGTAGATCTCGGAGTTTGTAGACTTCCAGGGGAAACGAAGAAGGATCGTAGTGTGTCGAGTAGAGCTTCCTCAGGATCGTAGTGTGCTGAAGAAGTCATGTTCGAATCGTGAGACGACACGCTTTCTGGCCGATCGGTCATCTGCCGAAGCCAAGTCAGAAACGTAGACTACACTAGGAGTCGTAGAGTCTACTGATGTTGAAGCTATGTCAAAGATCGTAGACTACACTCTAAGTTCGTAGAGTCCATTGATTACATGCAGAGATCGTAGTCTAGCAAGATCAGATGAAGACAACAAGCACAAGGCAGAAATCGTAGAATGTCAAGATCTGATCTCGGGATCGTGAGTATCTCGCACAAAAAGTGAATCGTAGAGTGCAGAACTACGACCTCAACAGAAGTGCTCACAATGCCAAGGCAGAATCGTAGAGCATATACGGTTCTCAACAAATGAGCACTCTCAGAATATCCAAAGGAATGAAGCCTTTGGTTGGCACTGCAAAGATGCATTCCATCTTAAGGGAACCAGAGAACACTCAACGAATGGAATGAAGGCTAGCAGAAGATCTAAGCACTAACCCAATCAGTATCAAGATTGAGTTGTAAGGCCATTAGTGATAAAGTCTTCCACGAGGAGATCCAAAGAAGACTTCGTGTCGACTAAGGAAAGTCGAAAAAAATGCGATGAGCTATCAAGTGAACAGAAGACAACGATCTTGGAAGCAACCAAGATCGTAGTGTTTACCAAACAAAGAAAGAACTGATGGAAGGTGAACCGAGATAATGGGTAGCCTCTGAAGAACAAGGCTAAAGTGATTAAGTGTAGGGTCAGTCCATTGATGATAAGTGAACGGGAGATCACAAGGAGAAAGCGAGCTAGACGCGCCACAAATCTGAAGTGTCTTGCTATTTATAGGGAACCAGAGCAAGGAGTTAGGCCATCATCGATTCGAGAACAATGAACCAAAGCGGAAGTATCAAGCACTGCACAATAAAAGGAAGAGGTGTTCTACATTGAAGATCTAATCAATACTCTTCGAGATCATAGTGTTAACTCTACCAGTTAATGAGCAACACTCAACAAGACACTACGATCAGGTCCTCGAAGACGTGCATCAGAATCGTAGAGTTTGAACACCCGAAGACTGAAGCATTGGCAACGGTTCAATCTGTAGGATGGTATTCGAACAAAAGCTTATTGAGAGCATCGATGCAAAAGGACAACCTCTGATCGAGAAATCAGAAGGAGATAATAAAGTCTTCAACCTGCCCAAGACATTAAAGTGACATCTCTGACAGGTAGGTGAAACAGTAGACTGCAATGTCAGATAAAGTATGACATGTCACATCAGCAGTCTACCTCAAGCAACTCGAGATCTGTGAAGACATTTGAATAGCCTTCAACGGCTACTTTCCAACGGAAGGATTGGGAAGGAGTATAAATTAGAAAAAGCTTTAAAGATCAAAAGGTGCTGGAGTTGTCAGTTTTTTGGAGAGAATGTGGACTGATCTAAACCATGTGAGATAGTGAGTCCGAAGGCTCACTCTACGATCCACCAAGAACACTCAGAGACATGCAGAGAAAGGAGTAGAAGTGAGAGTTCTACAATGCAGAAGTAAGAGTTCTACTACTTAAAAAGTGTTCTGATCTGCCGAGAGAAAGAAGAGCATCATGTCATCTTGATGTCCATCATGGGAAGACTCTAAGTATAATAGAGAAGAGCCTACAGTCATCTTAACAAGTCCATCATGAGAAGGCATCAAGTAGCAAGAAGGGAGATCACAAATGCCATCTTGATGTCAAGCATGAGAAAGCTTCTAAGTACCTAACAGAAGAGCTTACAGTCATCTTAGAAGCCTATCATGTGCAGCCATCAAGTACCAAGGAGAAGGATCTTCAAGACAGTTCATAAAGGGGTCATCCAAGTGGTTGAGTATTCAAGAAGTCGAGCATCATGCAATACTCAATTTGTACTTCAAGGATGATCAAGCCAAGTCACAAGGATAGAAGATGTCCAGAGCATGAAGACATCTTAGCAGCTCAACACCTACTCCAATAACAACAAACAAACAACTCAACAAAGCCAGGGCCTGAGGGGTCCTTGTCCGAAGGGACTAAATAAAGCAGGGCCAGAAGGGTCCTTGTCCGGAGGGACTAAATAAAGTTCCAAGCCTGCTGGGCTTGAAGAGTTTCTAAGAAACTAGAGGTGTCCCAAGGCTGCTGGCCTTGAAGGAATCGTAGAGATTCAGGTTGCTGCCCTTCCTTAGTGGAAATCCTGCTAGTTGAAAGCAGAAGAGTGGATTAGGAGCTTGAGTCTCTGAACCACTTAAAACCCCTTGTGTCTTTTATATTATGTTATTTACCTTATGCACTATAACTGCTATAACTGCTATGTATGTTTTAACTGCTTACAACTAAACTAACTCTACGGACAATGTATGTATGATTATGAATATATCAATGAAGGGGATCTTTTACTTATTCCGCTGTGCTTGAAAAGATTCTTATGTTTGTCATATGCTAATTTAATAGCAATACAAAATAAACCTGAAAATTATTTTGAAATAAAAAGTGTGACAACCCCAAAATAGGTCCATTACATCCAACCCATTCTGAGTCGCCAAATACATGGTACAGAAAACAACTACAACTTTATTACAACAATTTTCGTGCAAAATACAACAACTCATTTGTTGTGAGTTTTGATACAAATATATATATCAACTGTGACTCTTGACACCAACTTGAGTAGCACGTCACCATGACATCTTACATAAAGGTATAGTCAAAAACTGTTTTAGAAATTAAAATCTTTGGGAAGTGCTCAAGGAAACCTTTGTACATGGGAGGCCATGCGTCTAGGTTATTATAGATATCATATGGCCACAGAATTATCCTTGGTTGACCCAATAGACCCCAAAGAAAAACGAGAAGATTACTATCATATTCTTTCCAATGGTGAGTCATCTCTTAACATATAAATATCTCCGTTGTCTCCAATTGAGAATTATTCTTCAAACAAACACCAAGATCATATAGGTAGTGCGCGTAGATATACTCAGTAAGTGGATGTGCACAACCCTGTCTTATGATGACACGAGGTTGTATGTCATTAGACATCTCGTATGATAGTGGCAAAACACCCTTCCAAAGTTGAGTTCACCTCACCCTATTCGGTTCACCAAAATTAAATATTAAATGACGTATATAATACGACACACTTATCTAAAGTCTCAATAAAATTATTTTCATACTATTTAGGAGAACCTCAATGACTATAGACCACCATTCTATTCCCCCATTATCCCCGCCAACCCAAATTATACTTTTATTACCTGAAAGGAATTGTGAAGCAAAAGGGTAAGCACAACTAGCTCAGTAAAGAATATCATGAATAAAGATAATTAAATTATCAATAGCCTTCATCAGTAATAAATCAGAGATTTAGAACATATGGTAGATGATAAAAATTTTCAACCATAGTTGCAGCAGAACGAGCAATCGATTAGAAGAGTCAAATAGACCATAAAATCTATTATCTTCTCCATGTTAAATGTCCACCAACAAAGTTTTATCCCTGTAACATCAATCAACAATTCCTGTCCACAATCACATGTATAACTCATAATCGTAATTGTAGTTCTAAATTCTTTTTCTCATCCAGGACAAAGATAATTTTCATCACCTGAAACATCAAAGATCATGGTTATACCAAATCACAATTCATGTTCATAATCATACTAATAAATTCATCTTCGCACTACGGGCCAAAGATATTCATCAACAAGTCATACTACATGCCAAAGATATTCAACAATAGGTCATCTTTGCATTACGAGCCAAAGATATTCAACAGGTCATCTTTGCACTACAGGCCAAAGATATTCATATCTCAAAGAAATATATAATCATTTCAGAATTTATATAAACAATAATTATAACCATGTTAATCAATTCATCTTTACACTTAAGCTAAATATATTCAATTATAAAATCAATGGTCATGATCATACCAGTTAACAATTCATCTTTGCACCATCGGCAAAAGAGAACCCATAGTCACGATCATACCAATAATCTACCCATCTTTACACTCAAGTGAAAGAGAAATTCAACATCGTGGTTATAAAATGTTATATATGATAATAAAAACAATATGATCAACAATCGCATTTATTTTCAAGAGCAACAATCATAAATCAACGATAATTTGGTCGAAAAAAGAAACCAATTTTTGTCGTGAATAGTACCTAGTGAATAAGAACTCTTGAATAAGTACTCAGTATTCGTACATAAAACCGTATACGTAAATAATGTCATATACGTAAATTGTGTCATATACATGAATAGTGTTGTATACGTGAATAGTGTCGTATACGTGAATAGTAACCCTGACTCAAAAAGGTAAAAATTCCACAATAAGATCCATACCAATATGTCAGTATAATGATATTGAAAGAATAACATCATTATAAAGAATATAGCATCCCTTAATATCCCTTACTATCCTTTACAATCCCTTACCTCAAAAGAGGAGCACTTCTGACTGGATATCAGATATGACGCTGAAGGAAACTTGCACTGATGAATAGAAACTCACAAAGTATCTAAATACTCACAAAATACACTCAATAATCTAGAGAAAGAAAGAGAGAAAACTTATTTCTGGTGTGATTTTCAATTCTAACTTAGCCCTCTATTTATAGGAAAATGTTAAAGACGCCAAGGCACTTGACTCACTTTACCGATGGATTTACTCCGCTACTATTCCACCCACCAAAAATCAAACCACCATCCCAACAACCAAAAGTGGGGCCCACCCATTTCTAGAATTTTCCACCAAAACCATTTATAAACCTAATTTCCGAATTAGTCACCTCTTAAAATTCATAACAAATCATTCGCTTCATTTTAACGGTTCAAAATTTGTGAACATATACTCAACTTATATATGTATAACATATCCAAAAATCACAACGATCCAACTATCGATTAAAAATTATAACTCACACAATAAAGTTGTAAGAACAATCGATTTGATCTTTTAATACCTCCATCCGACAAAATAATCGATAAAATACCTCAACATTAATTCTTTCATTTATAACCACATAAATAAATCCATCATTTATATCCACATCAAATAAATATTTCATTATCATATAAATCAATAATTAATTATTCACAAATAATATTACGAATCACAATAATGACAACCAGCAGGCGGGTTCACGTGAAAGAGGGGTTTTACGATAAGGATTTCTCCTTCATCGGGAGCGCAATTAGGTGACCAAACCTCGTGAGAACTTTCTAGACATTGCCAATAATGCTATCTAATAATATTATTCAAATAATATGAATTATTGATCCGATAATGGAGATATCAGTCTTGATGACAATTATTGAAACAACAATAATATAAAAATATCAACGCAACAATTATTGAATCAATAAAATAAAATATTGAATAAAGAATTATCATAATAATTATTGAGTAGTGCCTTCTTACATAAGAATCAATAATTTCAAAAATACTCGCGCAATACCGTAATGCTACGCAAGCAATGACGCCAGACATCAGTATTTTAACCACCGGTATTCCAACAATGTTAATTGCAATAACTACGCCAAGTATTTATAAAAACTCAAACTTTGTCGTTTTCTTTCATCCGACAGCTTATTTTGTTATGGGGGCCACAATGGTTTATACTGTGAGTAAATACGAATATTCCCACGACCAAAATGAATATTCCCCGACAAAAATGAATATTTTATAACCACTTGCGTATTTTGAAAAAAATAATTTCATATATCACCCTTAACTTTAACTTTTATCAATTTAACCATTTACTGAATAGTAATTATAAGAAAAATTGAATACTTTTATTTTATAAAATTCGGGGTCTTACAAAAAGGATCTATTCAACCCCCCCTTCTAGATCTATTGTGCCCTCTAGAACTAACAATTGGTATCAGAGCAGGTTCTCATGCTATATTCAAAAGCTAATCGCTTTGAGTCTGATCCCAGGCACTAATATTATTCTAAACTTAGTTTAGTAGTAAGTAACTTATTATATGCAGATGAGCTCACATGTTGGAAATATTGTGTATAGGTTATATGTGTATATACACCTGAAGCTGCTCAGATTAGTCCATGGTCTCGATTGTTACATCAACAAAACCAATACTTGCCTACAGTCAATCTTGTGGTCTGAAGACCAGACGAGAGAAAGCTCTAGAGACATCTATGAGTCAAGCTTCCACCAGCCTGAAAGATGAAAAGGCCATGCATGCTAAGAAATGCTTATCAAGAGAAGAAATAAGTTCTTCTCAGGCATATGTCTGGCCAACCAACAGATGGATGCAAACCTTGGACACTGAAGGATGTCAAAGAACCAAAGATGTTGAGATTCTCCTAGCATGCATCTTCAAGACCACGACTAATTGATTAAAAGGCCAACAAGAGAAATAAGCTGTCAGGAGCAAAAGTAAAGCTATGCACATCAATAACTAAACTTAGTATATCTAAGATAAATGACTGTTTAGTAACTGACAGTAAAAAGGTACGGTTCCTCACTATTATAAATGTATATATCATAATTGCATTTTCTTATGAACTATAACAGTATTCTGTCAAGGAGTCATAATCTACCTAAAAAGGTGAAGAGAGAAAGTAAACTGAGGATGAAAACTCAAATGACTATAAACCTTCTCTCCATCCAAGTTTTAGGTTGAAGATGGCATCTTGAAGGAAATCTGAAATGAGTCATAAGAGCATCACAGGCCTAATAAACTTTATGTGAAGTAATCTTTGCTGGTGGGTTAGTATGTATGTACAAGCCTATGCTCTAAGTGTTTGACAACACACAGAGTATGGTCAGTTTTGCAAGAGGATCTTGCTGATTCATAGAAATTGATCACCTCAATGAATCAACTAGATACTCCTAAATCGTAGAGTTGATTCTCACTCTGTGAATACTTAAACATTGTGAACATAACCCAGTAAATGATGAATCCATCATAGATAATGAGTGTGTTATTTAATGTCAAATCCTATACACACTCACCATCATGCATCTAAAAATGTATTATCTTAAGATAGTTGCATGCATGAATATGTCTGTTGGTGATAAATATGATGATTATCCAAATAAGAAGAACATGGGTTTAGAAAACTAACCTAGCAGGACCCATTTAATTATGGGTACCAAAAATAGAAATATATTTAAACCTACAGGTACTTGGTCAGTCTGACCACACTAAGGAATGATGAAATAGATGTCTTCAGTCAAGAAGACTCAACCAGCAGAAGGCCAAGGACTGTTCAGAATTGATTCTGACAAAATTCCTATATGTCCAAGCCTGTCCTTGAAGACCCTCTGAGCTAATCAGAATGAAGCTCACATGGATGTTAATCTGTATATGGAAGCAAGCCATTCAGCCAAAGAAGGAAGGGGTCTTATGTGCTCAAAAGCCAGTCAAGAATACTTTATGAGAAGAATCCTCAAGGAAGCTCACAACGTAAGATCATCGAGCATCATTCAAGAGAACTTATTGCGAGAAAGCGAACTTCACAAACACAATCATTAAAGAAGACTACGTTAGTAGTCTTTGTCAAATAATCGTAGAGTGATCGATCCCCGAAAATACTCATCTCTACGATACAAGGAGATCTAAGTGATGATGGAGATTCCAGTCAGAAGGAGATATGCAAGGCTGCCTTCAAATGAACCTGAAGAAGAAGAAATCACATCTATCTGGGAAGACAGAGTCAATAATAGAGGAACAGTGATCTGTTAAGAAGCAACAGAACTAAAATAAACTATGAAGAAATTTACCAGCTACAGAGTCCCAGAACTTTGTGGCTGATGAACCAAATGAAGATCCATAGTTAGTAGGAACGTCTCAAAACGTACTACTGATAACCCTTTAGCCACCCATTCTAATATCGTGAAGTTCCTACGATCAAACACATGATCGAAGTATAAAAGCAGGAGGACACCACGATTTAAGCATTGCAATTGTCTAAATTTGGTAAAGGATCTCCCCACCAAAAAAGGTCGAATGAGATGTCATTGCAAATAACTTCTATAGCATTTCATCTGAAAAGCGCATCAGGGACAAACCTAACCCTTAGCTCACTCTAAGAGGTTGGCCCTTCCTGAGCTACCTTGACCCAGAGGGAATGCTTGATCAAGTTCATCTCAAGGATCAAGTCAGTCAACGATCGTAGAGTCAAGTTTGATGAACCAAACGATCGCAGTGCTACCTCAACGATCGTAGTGCAACCTCAACGATCGTAGAATACAACTCGACGATCATAGTCCTACCAAAGGGTACTTCAGTTTACAAGGAGCTTGGAAAATGAGATAATTGCTCAAACATTCATTATGAGGAGATAAGTTCGGATGCATCAGTGATTATGCTATGCTGCATCAAAATGAGGATAGAAGCCAAAGCCATCTATTGCAGCATCTCTTGACAGTTGATCGTTGAGTCAACAAAGGAAAACGTAGAGTGCACAGCTGCCTTACCATGTTACTCTACGAATCAAAAGGTCAACAGTCAAAGCCACGTCAATGAAACATCTACTCTTCTAAAAGGAAATATCTAACTGAAAAGTTGTGGGGAGTTACAGCTCATTACTGGGCATCGTTCAACCAATGGACGGTTGACACATCATTGTTTATGTAGAGTTAGAAGGAACTGCCATAAAAACAATTTCAAATCTACAGACAGTTACCAAAAAGCTATCGAACCTTACTCCCTCTCATTTTCAAAACCCTAGAATCCTCTCAAGAGCCAAAAACAGTTAACCCTCCAGAGCCTTACCAAATCACAATCAGCCATCTCTTATAAACTTCTCTAAATCAAATAACCACATTCTTCGAACTACTCAAATGGAAAATTGGCAAGTAAGCACTGGCATTCATCTCGGAACCAAATTGTTTAAGAAATCTGAAAGGAAGTTCAGAGACATTCTCGAGCTTGTGAAGAAGGCTGGATTCTCAGAATTCCTTGAGGCAAGTATTCGAGTATACATCGACCTGGTTAAAGAGTTCTATTCAAACGCCTCTATAAACTCCGGAACCCTGTCTACCAAGGTTAAAGATCAATTTCTGAAGTTAAAGTCTTCTGACCTCAATCAATGCCTAGGTTTTCCTAACCAAGGGCTGAAGAACCTTGATGATGTCAATACTAAACAAAGCAAAGGAGGTTATGGGGTACCAAAGAAACCCTAATTTTAAAGATATGAAGAAGAAGGAGTTTCCTGAAGAGTATGAGTTTCTTGCTGAAATAGTTGGAAAATGCATATTGTGCAAGAACACTGCACATGATACAGTGATCGACCAACAGTTAAAGATAATGTCAGCAATAGTTCTGAAGAAATAAATTGACTTTGGAGCTATCTTGTTCGATCAAATCTCCAAGTGGATAGAAAAAGCTGAGAAGAAGAAGTCCACTGAAAAACCCCGACTAAGGTGTTTCATGGTAGATCACGAGTATTGTCTTTGAAGAAGAAGCTAGGAGGAAAAATCAAGGATGATGAGGAGAAACTTTGAATGTGCACAAAGTGATGTCTCCACAATTATTTGTGAACTGGAAGAAGAACCCAAAGTAAAATGTATATTTGACAATAAAGGTAGCGATGAGAAAGCCTCTGCAAGAAGAGAGAAAATTGAAGAAGCGAGCTCTCGAGTCCGATGACTTTCGGTACAAGATCAATCACACCAACGAAGAAATCCAGAGGTGTGAAGAAAACAAAAGCCCCATCAAGAAGTCTCTCCTCAAAGGACAAGGATAAAGAAGAAAAATTCCTAACTGCTGGAACAACAAAGAGGAGAAGCAGCAGGTTGCTTCAAGGGCCAGTCAGCAAGAAAGCTAAGGTCGAAGACAAACCAGCCTCAGCTTCCAAAAATAGTACATCTGCTGAAGAAAATGACGTAGGGTCAGCAGAAGGAAAAGAGACAAATGTCAAAGCATAGTCCAGCAATGAAGGTGAAGCTAATGTGTTGAGAGAAATTACAGCATCTGCTGATGAAGAGGAATGCTCAAACCCTGTGGCTAATTCTCAGAGCAGTCACTCTGATGATGATGAAGAAATTCGAAATGACCCAATTGAATTCCCAACTGTAACTATCCCAACAAGCCCAGATAATGGGTCAGATAATGATGATTCAAGAGAAGAAGAAAATGCCCCCTCAAATCCAGAAAGCCCCCATGATGACTTAGAAGGTGATGAGTCCATAGAAGAAGGATCTGCCCCTGCCAGTGCTGAACCACAAAGAAGTCGGTCTGTTGAACCAGAGGAGTCAGAGTCTGAAGAGGACGAAAAGTCTGACTCCCCCATAGCTGAACCTCCAAGAAGAAGGAAGAGCTACAGAATGCAAGCAAAATTTGCCTCCAAGAGGAGAAGTAATCAATCAAGTGCCCCCATTGAATTAAGTAATGATGAATCTGCATCACAGAAAGAAAGTGCTGAGGATAAAACCAGCAATGAAGAAAATGAATCAGAGGGAGTTCTTGCAGAAGAAAGTTCTGAGAATGAAATGCAGCAAGAAGAATTTTTTGCTGAAAATAATCAAGATGGTTCAGGCTTCGAGAGAGAAGAAATTGAAGAAGATTATCTAGTTCTCTCTCCTGCAAGATTTAGCAGAAGGATCGTAGTAGAAGTTTCAAATGATCTACCAGATGCTCCACCAGAGAGATGGGTGAACTATAGAAATGAGCAGCTAAAGGTAGTAAGAATGACTACTTTTGACATAGCCAAAAACTGGAACAATACGGAGCTAGACTGCTCAACCATTCTCTACAATCCTGATGACTTGCTGATGAGATGGTTCTTCCAGTGGATGCCATGGCTAAAGGCTCATACTGAATGAGATGGAAGCTACCTCAGCTGGTGCTACTCTCACTTTCCAAACATGGAACTGGTGGCTCAGAACTTTCCAAGAGTAAAGAAGTTTGCCACCAAACTGATCAAAGACCAAATTTCACTTCGTAATCTATCGTCATCTTCGAAAATCTCTATATCCCCTACGATCGTAGAGCGGATTCTGAAGGACGAAGAGTCATGACCAAGGAGCTGATCGTAGAGTCTGTTCACTCTACTGCTGATGATGTTCAAGCCCAAAACCAGAAGCCTCCTTATGCTCAAACACTACTATCAGACATTCCCTCATCCTCAACCAGTGATTGGAACTCAACGATTATTCAGATTCTCCAGACTTTCAAAAATCTGTCTAAAGATTAAAATCGTAGGGTCCAAACTGATGCTCAACCAGCTGCTGCCCAACAAAAGTATCAAACTACTTTGGAGTAGGAACTACAGAAGAGTTCTGATGATCTAAGCGAAAAAATATCTCTACTCACTGAAGAATCACAAAAGCTTACAGTAGTAAGAGATAATTCCTTCCAACACAAGCTTCAAGCTACTATGGCTGATGTATCCCTCAAACTCCAAGAGAGAGATAACATCTATCAGAAGGCCATACAAGATCAAAAGGCTGAAGCTCTACGGGTTCAAAAGGCAAATGAAGAACAGATTCAAGCCCTATCTGACAAGATTGACGACCTAAAGTAGTCTTCCTCAGTGCAACTTGAGCTAGGTCAGCAGGAACTCAAGTTTAAAGTTGCCAACTCCTCCTACCTGATTGAGCAGCTTATGTCCAACATGGAGCAGCTCTCTCAAATGATTCGGTACAAAAAGGGGGAGAAAAAGAGGCATAGAAAGAGGAAGAGCAAGAGGCACTCAAAGAAGAGCAGAGGGATAGAAGAAAAGAAATCAAAGAAGAAGACATCAGCTGCAGAAAGAGTATCATCATCTGAGGGGGAACCAAAAGATGATGATCCCATGATCGTAGAGTCTGAGGGGGAACATGATCAGAAAGAATCTTAAGGGGAGTCAAGCAAAGACAAAAGGTCATCATCTTAGGGGGAGCGAGGGCAAGAAGAATAATCAGCCTTTGATAATAAAAATAAAGTCCTTTGATAGATAATAAAAATATATGTACAAGGACTTACAATGAATTGATCTAATATGTTAGTTTGATCCTACATAAGCAAAACAGCTTTGTAAAGTCCTTAAAAAGAAATGATGTACAAGGACTATAAATATAGAAAGATCAAGCTTGTTAGGTTGATCTTATGATGTAATAGATAGGCTTGTCTGATCGTTGAGCACTGCACCAGAAGTCGTAGTCTGCCAGGAGAGTCAAGGTTAACTCGAGAGCTATCGAGGCAGAATAGGAGTATGCAAGATAGTAGATCTCAGAGTTCGTAGACTTTCAGGGGAAACGAAGAAGGATCGTAGTGTGTCGAGTAGAGCTTCCTCAGGATCGTAGTTTGCTGAGAAAGTCATGTTTAGAATCGTAGAGACAGCCTGCCTATGAGCCGACCGGTCATCTGCCGAAGCCAAGTCAGAAAAGTAGACTACATTCGGAGTCGTAGAGTCTACTAATGACGAAGCTATGTCAAGGATCGTAGACTACACTCTGAGTTCGTAGAGTCTATTGATTACATGCAGAGATCGTAGTCGAGCAAGATCAGATGAAGACAACAAGCACATGGCAGAAATCGTAGAATGTCAAGATCTGATCTCGGGATCGTAGTGTCTGCACAGCCGAAGCTGAATCGTAGAGTGCAGAACTACGAACTCAACAGAAATGCTCACAATGACAAGGCAGAATCATAGAGCATATACGGTTCTCAACAAATGAGCACTCCCAGAATATCCAAAGGAATGAAGCCTCTTGTTGGCACTACAAAGATACATTCCACCTTAAGGGAACCAAAGAACACTCAACGAATGGCATGAAGGCTAGCAGAAGATCTAAGCATCAACCCAATTAGCATCAAGATTGAGTTGTAAGGCCATTAGTGATAAAGTCTTCCACGAGGAGATCCAAAGAAGACTTGGTCGACTAAGGAAAGTCGAAGAAATGCGAGAATATCAAGTGAACAGAAGACAACGATCTTGGAAGCAACCAAGATTGTAGTGTTTGCCAAAGAAAGAAAAAACTGATGGAAGGTGAACCAAGATACTGGGTAGCCTCTGAAGAACAAGGCTGAAGTGATTAAGTGTAGGGTCAGTCCATTGATGATAAGTGAACGGGAGATTACAAGGAGAAAGCGAGCTGGACGCGCCACAAATCTGAAGTGTCTTACTATTTAGAGGGAACCAGAGCAAGGAGTTAGGCCATCAGTATCTGAGAACAGTCGAATCAAACAAAAGTACTGAAGCACTGCACAATAGAAGGAAGAGGTGTTCTATATTAAAAATCCAATCAACACTCTTCAAGATCGTAGTGTTAACTCTACCACTCAATGAGCAACACTCAACAAGACACTACGATCGTGTCCTCAAGACATGCATCAAAATAGTAGAGTTCAACACCAAGAGACCGCATTGGCAACGGTTCAATCTGTAGGATGGTATTCTAGACAAAAAAGCTTATTGAGCATCGATGCAAAAGGACAACCTCTGATCGAGAAATTAGAAGGAGATAATAAAGTCTTCAACCTGCCCAAGACATTAAAGTGACATCTCTGACAGGTAGGTGAAACAGTAGACTTCAATGTCAGATAAAGTATGACATGTCACATTAGCAGTCTACCTCAAGCAACTCGAGATCTGTGAAGACATTTGAATAGTCTTCAACAGCTACTTTCCAACGGAAGGATTGGGAAGGAGTATAAATGAGAAAAAAGCTTCAAAGATCAAAAGCTGTTGGAGTTGTCAATTTTTGTAGAGAAGGTGGACTGATCTAAACCATGTGAGATAGTGAGTCCGAAGGCTCACTCTACGATGCACCAAGAACACTCAGAGACATGCAAAGAAAGAAGTAGAAGAGAGAGTTCTACAATGTAAAAGTGAGAGTTCTACTACTTAAAGAGTGTTCTGATCTGCCGAGAGAAAGAAGAGCATCATGTCATCTTGATGTCCATCATGGGAAGACTCTAAGTACAATTGAGAAGAGCATATAGTCATCTTAGCAAGTCCATAATGAGAAGGCATCAAGTAGCAAGAAGGGAGATCACAAATTCCATCTTGCTGTCAAGCATGAGAAAGCTTCTAAGTACTAATGTAAGAGCTTACATCATCCTAGAAGCCTATCATGTGCGACCACCAAGTACCAAGGAGAAGGATCTTCAAGGCGCTTCATAAAGGGTTCATCCAAAGGTGGAAAGTAACCAAGAAGTCGAGCATCATACAATACTAGGCTGCACTTCAAGGATGATCAAGCCAAGCTGCTAAGGATAGAAGATATTCAGAGCATGAAGACATCTTAGCAGCTCAGCATCGACTCCAACAACAACAAACTAACAACTCAATAAAGCCAAGGCCTGAGGGGTCCTTGTCTGAAGGGACAAAATAAAGCAGGGCCAAAAGGGTCCTTGTCCGTAGGGACTAAACAAAGTTCCAAGCCTGCTGGGCTTGAAGAGTTCCTAGGGAACTAGAGGAGTCCCAAGGCTGCTAGCCTTGAAGGAATCGTAGAGATTCGTGGTCTTTGCCTTCCTTAGTGGAAATCTCCGCTAGTTGAAAGCAGAAGAGTGGATTAGGAGCTTGAGTCTCTGAACCACTTAAAACCCCTTGTGTCTTTTACATTATGTCATTTACATTATGCACTATAACTGCTATGTATGTTTTAACTGTTTACAACTAAACTAACTCTACGAACAATGTATGTATGATTATGAATATATCAATGAAGGGGGTCTTTTACTTATTCCACTGTGCTTGAAAAGATTCTTATGTTTGTCATATGCTAATTTAATAGCAATACAAAATAAACCTGAAAAGTATTTTGAAATAAAAAGGATCTATTCAACCCCCCTTCTAGATCTATTGTGCCCTCTGGGAACTAACAGGGGGCATGTGCCCCCCTATGTCCTAGCAATGGGTCCGCTCATGCGTCGAGAGTAGGTAATGACATCATTAGTATTGACACGTCCATGAACCCTTCTTGAAAGATTACGACCCTCAAGCTTGTTGGATGCACTAATTGCTCTATCCACATCATTTCATGTAACATTCTCCCCGAGAGGAACATCGCCTTACTATTGATCCACTCATTACCGCAATCAAAGTCATTTATGGCTGGTGGATAAAAAAAATCAAGTTCACCCTTTTTTTCAAAATCTTGAAACGATCTTTCGATTGTATTGAACATATATACACTAAGTCACTCAATCTTTTATGTTCCAATCTATTCCACTTCTTGGTATGAATCTAAAATAAATAGAACAAATAATAATAATAATGATTAAATTTAAAATATGTAGAGTATATTTAGTAATGACTTATTACTTGCTAGCTAATAATAGAAAGTACTTATAAATTCAAATATACTCCAGTTACACTCACAACTAGAAGACATATAATAAAGGCCAACAATTCGTCTTGCAAACTTTGCAAGCTCAATAGCTCGGACTCCAAAAGGGCTCTTTCAATCAACTAGCAAACTTTTAAAGGAAATATAAATATGTTTAAAAGGATAATAAAGAAGAATTTATTTATTTAATTATAATTTGTATTTTATATCTTTATATATATATTTTTAATACACTTACGAGAATTTTTTAATTTCTATTATTAGCCATTTCTATTGAAAAAGTATCTTGAGAAGTATTTTAATTATTAGCTTGATTGCTTATCTTGTCTAACAAATTTAGCTCAGGCACTATTTTTCCAAGGAAGTCATTGAAGTCTTCCTGTAACTTGTAAGCTCAATCTGAAATTTTCTTTTTTATATCAAAGTACTTGTCCGGATTGAGAGAAAAACAACCCCATATAATTTTTGTTCCATTTGACTTTCTCATCATTGCTTAACACTATCAATCATCTTTTTATAGAGTATTTGTTTGTTATCAAATGAATCTTCAATCGTTTTCTTTACACACTGCATCATCGTGGAAGCTTATGGCATAACAAATGATTCATCACCATCAATAACCCCAAGGCTACAAGCAGTGGTTGTGATGCTCTAATGCAATCAGTAACATGTCAAAATATAGTTGAAATTACAATATCACATACTTTATCCCCCGTTTCGGTAGTCGACAACTTAAATTTTGTCCAATCCTCGCTAATGAACAAATGCCTCAATGTATCTCTAGACTTGTAAGAACTCTGAAAAGTGAGAAAAGTTGTAGCAAATTTAGTAACTCCGAGTCTCATAGGATCTCTCCTATTTGTTTTTCCCTTATCACATCAAGAAGACGACCATGTCTTTTAATAAATATTGTACGTTATTCTTCTTGCATTTGTGACTGTTGGGTGGAATTACTTCAACTTGCCTATGTCTTCTAATATAAGGTCTAGGTAATGAGCGGTAAAAGGTGTCCAAAATAAAGTAAGCCTATTCTCCGTTAGTAAATGATCCGTCTTGTAATTAGAAGCATTGTTTATGATCTCCTTAACAACACTCTCAGGACCAATTTTCTCAATCTTAATATCAAGGAGATATGGCAACATCGTGGCATCTTGCAGCTGATTAGAAGTATCAATAGAACCCATGAAGTAAGTCCAATCTGGACTATTAATAAGGAAGTTTAACAAGGGATTTCCCCGCATGTCTGTCCATTCATCCGACATGAGTGTGAAGCCATATTGCTTCCAAAAAACTTCATGTTTCTTCTTTAACTCATCAATTCTATCTCTTCTTTGCCTTCTCAAGTTGAAGAACTTGAGACTTGTTGTGACACCCCCAAAATAGGTATACATCACCCATTCTGAGTCGCCAAATACATGGTACAGAAACAACTACAACTTTATTAATACAACATAAAAACTGTGAGTTTAAATACAAATATTGTCATCTAGACAATATCCACACTCAAATAAGTCCTCAGTATAATTATTGATACATTATTTTACAAAAATAGTGAGGACTACTAAAACGACTTCTAGAACCATTATTCCACACCCCGACTAGTACTCGCTGGATTCTCGCCTCCTGAGAAGAAAAATGGAACAACAAGGAAAAGGGTGAGCTCAACTAGCCCAGTAAAGAACATTATGACTAAGATAATATAAAATAAATTATCGTTAGTCTTCAACAGGGAAAAATCTAATAGAATACAATAGACAACAAGTTTTAAATCAATATTCGCAGCGGAAATAATAATTCATTAGAAGAGTTAAGTAGAGAATGCAAACTACTATCTTCTATATATGAATTTAAAAGTTCATCGTCGATATTTTATCCCTGTAACATCAATCAATATATATCTGGAATCAAATATTCATCTTTGCACTATAGGCTAAAGATATTCATCACCGGTCATGTTCATCTAAACACTGCTCATCTTTTGCACTACGCGCCAAAGATATTAATCAAGATGGTCATGTTCATCTCAACACTGCTGTATCATCTTTGCACTACGAGCCAAAGATTTTCATCAAGAAATCATTCATCTTTGCACTACAGCCAAAAGATATTCAAGAATATCATCATTTAGGATCGAGGATGATGAAAATATTTTAAAGAAAACGAATCCAAAGAAAACAAAAGAACAAGTATTAAGGATTCGTACTTTAAATAATCCCAGCTTCAAAAATACTTCATAAATAACAGATTGGAGTAAAATTCAAGAATGAAGATCAAAACATAGATCCAATCAAAGATAGGAATCATAATGACAATCTTGGACACGTAAAAGAAAAAAAATTAATTTTTTGTGAATAATGTCGTGATCGTGAATAATTCATATATCGTGAATAGTGCCAGATACGTGAATAGTAACTCAGACCTCAAAAGATAGAAATTTTACAAAAAACATCATCACGCTTGAATAATAGTACTGCGTGAATAGTAACTCGTGAATAGTAACTCGTGAATAAGAACTCATGAATAGTAACCCCGACATGAAAAAGTTTCAAATTTGATAAAATTTCCAACCAATATTTCTAAAGATAATGATATTGAAGAAATAATATCATTTTCGAATAAAATAACATCCTTCCCTCGTAAAAAGAATAGTACTTACATCGAATACTTGATATAATCTTTGAAAGAACTTGCATCGATATAGCAATACTCAAAGTACTAAAATACTCACAAATACGCTCGATATTATAGAGATAGAAAGAGGAGAAATCTTTAATTTCTGGTGTGATTTTCAATTCTAACCTAAGCACTCTATTTATAGGAAAATGCTTAGAACACCAAAGTAGAAAATTTAATATAATATTAATATTTATATTATAAATTCTCTACGCACACTTAGCATCTAAAATTAGCCACCTAATCACATGTTAAATGAGTCCCAACAATGTAAATAACGCTTTTGTTAATATAATTATTTAAAACTTCCAAAATCAATTATTCTCGAACCTCGAACTTCAATAATTCATAATAAATAGCCCTTTATCGTAAAAAATTCAATCTCGAGACTTTTTATAGGAAATTCAATTCTCTACAACTTTCTTTGAAGAAAGTTTTTCCAAATTCCAAATGTAAATTGACCAAAATCCATAAACCAAGCGACTTTTACAAAGCTATAATCAAATTTCAAATCAAGAAATGGGGTCCACCGACACACAAAAAACATGTGTTAACCAACTTTTGCAACAAAAATACTCTCTTCCTCCTCATATACTCATATATCCCACTTTCATTGTAAAATATCATCATTATTATATTATAATAATATAATAAAATATTATTTTATCAAAAAAGATAAAATATCGATTTTCAACAATTGTCATTTTAAAATTTTCTCCATCTATATCCACAAAAAAATCAATATTTTCCTCATCATATAAATCAATAATTAATTATTCACAAATAATATTACAAAATCACAAAGATTGTGGCAACCGCATCATTTCACAGAAAGAGGGGCTTTCCAATAAAGATTTCTCCTTCTCTTGGCGCAAGAATTAGGTGACCAAACCTCTCCTTAGATAGAACTTTCTAGACATTGCCAATAATGTTATCTAATAATATTATTCAGATAATATGAATTATTACTCCGATAATGAAAAATATTGTGTAGTGACAATTATTGAAATAACAGTAATATAAAAAAATCAACGCAAAGAATTATTGAATCAATAAAATAAAATAATCGAATGTAATTATCGTAATAATTTTTGAGTAGTGCCTTTCACGTAAGAATCAATAATTGGTGCAATACTGCAGCGCCATTGTCGCAACAACAACGCGTATTCATCGTGTTTTAACCAACGGTATTCCAACAATATTAACGATAACAACCAAGGCACATTATTTATAAATAACTTATACTTGTCGCTTTCTTCATCCAATCGCTTTCAAGTTATGGGCCCCCATAAAAGATCGCTACCGATCAGCATTTAATATTCCCCGACAAAGAAGAATATTCCACGACCAAATGAATATTCCCTGACAATAATGAATATTTTATAACCACCTGCTTATTTTTAAAATATTCGCGCATTTTACCCATAACTAACCACATTAATCAATTCAACCCTTACTATTTCAAAATAATAAATAGAGGAAATCAAATTTCATTTATAATAAGTTGGGGTCTTACACTTATGATATGTTGGAGGCTTTAAACCTGACTCATATTGCCCTTATGCATGGACTCAATGATAACTCTTTGCATTTGCAACATTGAATGGAATGCTACACTCGTAGAAAAGGTTAACAATGTGTATATGGACTTTTTCTTTTTGCTTCCGGTGTCCTCGAACAATTTTTAATAGTCGTTTGGCTAGGACACCTTGCTATGTCTTTCCTCCACAACTTCTTCGGGAGTCTTCCTTAGAAGTATTTCAATTTTTTTCGTCAGAGGTTTAGGTTGTGGGTTTTGGAATTTAAAAATGACTTTCTTCATTTTGAAAGTAGTCCATAACTTTGGAATATTATTAGAGGAAGTGTTGGAAGCCATGCTTGGAACAACAAATGATTGTTCTTGTTTTACTTCTACTACAACATCATCATCATCATGATCATCTAGCTAGTTCAACTGGCTTGTTTTTCTTTTTACTATCTAAAGTCGCTCGCATCTCCCTCATAATCTCGGTTATTATTTTAAGGCACTTTGCTACATCTCCAAAATTTCTAGCTAGATGTTGCTTGAGCCTCTTGCTTCAGAATAACATTTCTTCTCATAAAGTATACATTACACTACATCCTTATTACCTGTATCTGGCCAATATTCGTATTTCCATATTTAATCGTTCGATTTAGCCTTTCTTTTAGGATATTTGGTTATATTACAACCATCGGCTACCGAACTATCTGTCATTTTGATTTCTACGGTGTACACAATACAAACAAATAAAAAAAAAGAAAATGGACCTATTTTTATTTTTGAATGTATTAATATATTACTAGTTTAGCAAGTAGTAACTATTAATATTCAACACTTAACAAATAGTATTTGCACTTGGTAAATTGTAATAAGTGTTCTTTATTGACACTTTTAATTTTTTTTAAGCCAATATGCATTTTACACTTTATCATTTCATTTATTTATACTACCAAAAGTAAACAATAAATATAAATTACTAAAGTAGAGTCACATAAGCTAAATACCTAATGTAGTACTATTTAAATTTTAAAGTAGAACTAGAATTATAATATTAACCTAAATGTCCTACCTAAGCAATTTAAATTAATTAAGAGAGCTATTTAAATGTAATGACTAATGAGGCAGTGACCACACACGCATACACCTCAAACCAAAATTTCTAAACTTCATCGAGTATATTCATATTCAAATTCCAAACAAGAGGACCAAAGGAAGGAAAAAACAAAAAAATATATATGCATGTGTGATGGGTGGCGAAGCCAGAATTTTTTGTTAGTGGAGTTGAAATTATTACTGAGTTACAAATAATTTGACGGGAGTTCGGGGGCAGCGGCCCTGAGCCAATTTTTTTTAATACTTTATACTTTCGAGTATATATATATATATATATTACAATGAAAATATAATGAGTAATAATATATGGTATATATACACTATATTGACTCATACTAGACTTTTTTAATCACAAGTTCATAAGTAAGTAATTCATTAATTTATTTTTAAAATTAAATAATATAAATTAGATTATTATTTAGTTTAAAATATTATAGAGAGATACATATATTAAGAGGATATGAGTCATATGTGATTAAAATTTGATTGACAAAGTTATAAATTTTCAATTTGACCATTTGACCCCGTATAATAAAAAATTTATAAACTTTTAGTGGGATCAATTTATATATAATACTTA
Organism: Panax ginseng; assembly: GCA_020205605.1. NCBI lineage: Eukaryota > Viridiplantae > Streptophyta > Magnoliopsida > Apiales > Araliaceae > Panax > Panax ginseng. The sequence continues at coordinate 92,465,487 of CM035141.1, read as the reverse complement.
AAAATTTTAAAGTTTACCTTACATTATAAAACAATTTTTTTTTTTAGTGGGGGCGATTGACCCCATAGAAGTCTATGTGGCTTCGCCACTGGGTGTGAGATTGGGAAGGATAGAAACAAAACTGTGAGAGAGGGAAGACGAATGTTGCCGATGAGTAAAGAAGAAGAAGAAGTCCGTGATGGAATTGCGGTCGCCTACGATGGAGTCGCGGTGAGGTTGTGATAGGTCAAAGAAGGAGTGCAACTCCAAAGAACATGCAAGTTAGACAAATAAGTCGATCGATAATTTTTAGGGTTTTCTGACTTTTCTCGCTTCAATCCTTTGTTTTAATCGATGGGTAATGTTCATAGATCGTTTGTGGGTAATGAGTAAAAAAATGGTTTAAAGTTTAACTTGGGCTAGAGTTCGGTGTCTCACGGCTTCACGTTGGCGACAACATGAGCGTCGAGCTGCCAAGGCGCTTGCCTTCGCATCATTGCCTTAAGTTGACCCACGTTGTGTCGTGCTCTCCATTGCAAAGACGCCATGACAACTATGAACAATATCATTACTTACTGTCAAAAAAATATATTAGATTTGTTCGTTTACATAGTAACATACAATAACTGTTGCAACGATAACAACGTTTTGTAAACGCAGTTGAAAGTGCGTTTGCAGCTGAAACTCCATTAAAAAGTTATGATATTATTTGTTTATTAACAACTTATGTTGTTGAAAATGTAATTCTTGTTGGGCAAAGGTCCAAAAATACCCTTGATATTTACACCGATGTCCCACTTGCACCTTAAACTAATTTTTTTTCTTCTAAAAATACCCTTAACGTTACCAAAATCAGGTCACCCGTGCCCCTCCCGTTAACGAATCTGCCACATTGACAAACGGAGCTGACACTTCATCTAAATTTGCTGACTAGGCTGAAAAGAGAAACTTAACTCTTAATTAAAACAAAGTAAACAATTATAATAACACTACTATAAATTAATTATTTAATTTTAGAATAATTAATATTAAAAATTAAAATACAAAAAATACTAAATACATAAATTAATTAAAGGCTTAAATATAGAATATTTTCTAATAAAACAAAATATATCATTTAATCAAACTAAAAAGAAAACTCTAAAATTAAAAATAAAAAAAAAACAAAATAGATTGAATGTTCTGAATAAATTCATCCTCAAAATCCCCCAACGCCTCTCTTTCTCCGATCTCAGCATCTTAGCAATGAACTAATTACCTACCCTCCTACTTCCTTTTGCATTCCTTTTTGTAATTCCAAGTGCCGCAACAACACCTACGTTCGTATTATGACATTAACCACACTATAAATAAAGGATATATGTCATCAAAACACTTGGAGACTCCATTTCAATCCCATACCTGAACGTCAAAAACAGAGTAACGAATTTATTAGTATCAAAGTAAAATTACTCTAGTGTTCTGGTATCTTCTGTTTGGTTGATGAGAACAGAGATGAGTTTGTGGAATGGGTTTTTATTGTCGGGTTAAAGGATCATCAAATACATCAGATCTGAAAAGATTCTTTTGTATGCCTCACGAACAAATACATCATATCTGAAAAAGGAGTTGTGTGTGTATACATACAAAATGGGCAAAGAGACCGGCGATCCACTGACGATCCACGAAATTGATAGCTGCTGCACTGGTACGGACCGTGAGGCCGAAGAGACCGGCGATCTCGCTCCCTAACGGTGGTATTCTAGATCATTCCTGAAATCCCCAATTCGATTTGTTATAAGAATTTAAAAAAAAATTAGTGGAAAATAGGAGATTTATAGTTCTGAACGGGATTTATAAAATTTCAGTAAAATAGAAAAATTCTTCTAGACTAGATTTGCAAATTCTTGTCTCTCTATGTTGCCACGTGAGCAAAAATTATCCATGTATTAACAGTGTTAGTCTATGTGGCATCTCCGTTAACGGGAGGGACACAACTGAACTTAAATTTGTAACGTTAAATGTACTTTTAGAAGAAAAAAAAATAGTTTAAGATGTAAGTGGGACATCCGTATAAATATTGGGGGCATTTTTACACCTTTGCCCAATTCTTGTTCGACTACAATTACAACAATTGCGACTAAACGGTGCAAAATGACCAAAAAGGACATAAATTGTTATATAGTATTGATATATTATAACAAATTAATTATGTAATCATATACAATATTAATTTAAAATAAAATAATCTTATAAAATATTAATTTATAATTTTATCATAGGATAATAGTAATATATAATATTAATTTTTATTTTGAATATAGAGAGAGAGAGACACACACATCAATAAGTCTAGGGGCACATTTTTTAGTGATATTTTTTTTTATTTATTTTTTTGGGGTTTTTTTGTAGTATTCCAAAAAAAAATGTATAGATATTATTTAATCGAAATTTTTTGTAAAAAACAGTGTTTTAGGTGTAATTTGGATACATACAAGAAATAGGGTTGTACAGACTGTACATGTCCTGTTTCTTATATGTATCCAAATTACACATAAAATACTGTTTTTTATAAAAATTTCAGTTGGAATAAATACTATACATTTTTTGAGAGGTACTACAAAAAAAAAAAACCAAAAAAAAAAACAAAAAATGTCGATCTAAGTGAAACTTACTTTTTCATGTAACGTCTTGATTAATTTTAACTTCTTCTAACTTTTGATGAAGGGTAGATCGAGTCTCAATAAAAGGAGAGACGTTTATAACTAAGACTATCATATTTGGTCTTCCAAAAATCAAAAATGACTTGATGCTTCAAAATGGTTATAATTAACTTTTGTCTGCCATTAATATCATTATTCAAATTAAGTAGGTTTTTGTGGATTTAGAAAATTATTTTGAAAAAGTGGCTTATGTTATCATATTATGTTTTGGTTATGTTAAGTAGGGATTCTATTAAGATAAAAAGTTTTTTTTTTGTTGTAAGTTAATCGATTGACCAACAAAAATCTTGACCGACACATCTACAACCTCGTCTTCATATCAGTATTCTATTGGTCAATTGACCAACTTACCTTAAAATAAACTTTATACTTACCACTTCCGTTAAGTAGGTTTAAGAGGTTTTATCAAGTTAGATAGGGGCTCTCAAAGTTTTATTCGACTTGCTTCCACTACTAAATTATTTTTTTTTGCTAATTTGAACACACGCACACCACACAACTCAAACTCCCAACCTCATGATTAATATGAGTTGGGTCATACCCCTCGGTTCAATATCCAATAGCCTTAGGTTTCCACTACTAAACTTTGCATTGTCCATAAAACATATTTTTGTTGATCGCCCTTTTAATTTCTACTAAACGCTTTAAAATATAAAATTTGTTTTTGTAAAATATTATTTTTGCTAAAACAAGCATAATTTTAATTTGGTAATAATTTCACACATGTCTAACTTTTATGACTGCAACAAAAAATATTCCATTTTTTTGTAGGAGATTTTACACATAAGTTCATGTAATAATATAGATTAAAAAGCCAAAAAGTTTATTATTGAGCAAAAAAAATACTATATAAAATAAAAATAAACCATCCTAATTTAAAGAAAATAAAAATAAACAATCGCATGAAGCATCTAGGAAAATGAGTAAATTAATGAGTTTACCAGGTCAGACTGAGACAACCTGCAGGTCGCCCATGGCAGCCACACCATTTTACTCATTGGAATCTCCTCTCTTTTTTCCACACTCTCTTCAAAATTCATACTCCAAATTATACAATTTCTTTACTTTTTCAACAATGCTTCTTCATCGGGTCTTCCTCTTCACGCTTGTTGTTTTCGGGTCGACGGCAATTCGACTCGTGAACTCGCACGAAGAGTCGGGCGAGTGGATCTGCGACCCGGATTCGGAGAAGCGGGTCGCGGCCGAGTTCAAGCCCGGAATTGTTACGCTTGATGGGCGCGCCGATGATTGGGAGGACGTTGATGGGTTTGAATTCTCTCTCCTCCCTGCTCTTGACCCGGATGCAGAAAATGAATACACAGGCGGAAAAATGGCAATTAAGGTGCCTTTTTAATATTTATTATAGCTATGTTGAAATTATATATATATACATATATACAGATTTGTTATGTATTAATGATGGGTACTTGTTTTTTCTGGTTTTGATTGTGGATTTATGAATTTGTGAATTTGTTAGGCTTTGCATGATGGGAGAGATGTGTACTTCCTGTTGCAAGTGGGTGGAGACTATGTGTACTCAAAAGGGTGAGTATTTTATTTCACTTTTAATATTTTTTGAAAGAATGTCCAATTGGTGTTGAGATTGATGATCAAACTTTAAGCCTTTTATGTCATCTCCTTTTGATTTATGCTTCCGTAAACTCTTGAAATTGGTCATGTTAACTCTTGAAATTGGGTTTTCATTATGATGTTGATTTAATTTACCAGATATGGTAAAATTGCAAAGGTTTCTCAGTGTTAGTTTATGTTATGTCCCTTGCTGAAAAAAAGTTGGAGATGAATCTTTTTTTTTTTATTTCGAATCGGTACTATATTGGTTATTGTGACATTCTTTATTTATACGCTGCCCTTGAATATTGGCTACTGACTGGGACACTAAAGATCGCAAAATCATATCCCTTCCTGCAGCTTGATTAGGGTGGATTGAAGGAAATCAGTTGTAATAAAGTAGTCTTGGGCTTGGTTTCTAATTGATTAAATCAAAGACGTAGGATTCAAAAGCTGTAGTGGTCAGAACACTAGCAACAGAAGTCTTAAAGTCTAATAGTTTAAATTTTTTTAGATAAAAAAATCTTAAGCTTAAATACTATCTTCCTTTAAACATGATGGCATGAAGTAAGAAGTTAGCCTTCATGAAAAATAGTATGTTCTCTATCGAATGGTTTTGAAATATAACCGACCCTTTAATAAGTAATAATTTTTGAGACCATATTAATATAAAGTTTATGATGTACTAAATAAGTACTTCACAATCTTACAAGTTTTTTTTATCAAGAAGTGCGACATGATTGCATATTTCAAAACTAACCATTTTAACAAGTAAAGGTTCATGTAAATATGGTAGCAAGATCTAATCGTGAGGCTTATAGAGCTTAATTGTAAAGATTTATAACTAGTTAATTCCATAATCTAGTGAGGTGTAACTTGTGCATGATATTCTAAGATTAGGAGTAGGTTCTCTTAGCTTGGCTAATATACTAAGATTGCCTAATTGCATAAGTATGATTGCCTAAGATAGCCCTGAATTCCCATCGTAAATAATATGATTGTGATTTTTCATTCATATTTTTTGGATGCCTACAAACCTGGGGGGGGGGGGTAAATAAGGAGAAGAATAGAATAGAGAGAAAGGGCGCTTGCTTGCTATGATAACTAGCATTGCCGTTGTATTGCCATTCGTTGTGGCATTTGGACGGAGAAGGTTTCTTGTTTTAGGTGATATATTTTTACTTCGCATTTGTTGTGGGATAGGGTTACTTTTCGTCATCATGGATTTTGGCCGTGAGTGCATCTAGGGAAATTGTTATCTCAAATTTTACATGGGGATTGGTAGGCAACCACATTAGGTATGAAGGATACCTCATATTTTTTTTTTTGCAATATTCTCTCTTCATTCTAATAAAATCTTCTTCTTTTATCTAAAGACGTAAAAAAGTAGACTTGAATGCACAAAAGCAATTCATATTCAATTCATCACAATTGCCAATCCATTTAATTAAAAGGCCTTTATATGCACTAAACATATGATAAAAGAAAAAGTAAGGAAAAAAGTAAGAATCTACGACCCTCGGGTATCTATTATATATATATATATATATATACATATATATATATATTAAACATGTGGATTTGGGTGGAAGGATGTTGCTATGCCTAGAATCGGTTTTGATAGGTGCATGATCCCATTATTTACTTGTCTAAATTACGAGATGCAATAATCTCATAAACACGTCTAGATTTGATCTATTGGAGCCTGCTAGTGCAACACATAATAGTTCTAAATTCCGTTGAGGGTGGACTTCTTGTTTCTCTTTTATTGTATCCTTTCTTTTCTATTAATAAAATTTATTCTTTTATAAAATAAATAAAAAAATAATAGTTATAAGTTGAAGAAATGGTAAATTTACTTGTAGATAAATTTTATGTGGACACACAGTTCTAAATTTTGGTCATTAATCCTTTAGGGGCGATGGATGAGGACATAGATCCTCAAGGAATGTTGGATAGGATGGGAATTAGGTTGGTTAGTCCGACGAGAAATGATGTTAGGATGAAGGTCAAGGCCAAGTTTAAGTTTATTGAGAGTGGTTCCAAGTAGAAAGGTGGAGTAAAGAGTTGCATCAGCTTCAGTCATCAGTAAATTGTGGGGAGGTTTTGGTAAGGAGACGCAGTCTTATAAAAGATTCCTTATGAAGATTGTAAGTTTAAAAAGATTGTAAGTTGGAATGTGAGGGGTCTAGGCGTAAGTGGAGGTTGATTAGGGAGTCAATTTCTAAGGTTGCCCTTGATGTGGTCTTTCTTCAAGAGTCTAAATTAGAGTTGATTACCGGTATGATGATTAGGAATATTTGGGATTCGAGGTTTAAAGATTGAGTTTTTCTTCCGTCTTGTGGGACTTCTGGAGGTATTATTGATACTCGGTGTGCGACTCTTCTTGGGTCTGTTTTGGTACTTATTCAGTTTCTGTTCATTTATAGAGTAGAGGGCATGGGCGTTGGTGGTTTTTTTTGGTGTATGGGCCTAATTGGCCTAGGGATAGACATGCTTTCTGGGAGGAGTTTTATGATCTTTGTACTCCTCATTGGTGTATTGGTGGGGATTTTAATGTTATTAGGGTTTCTTCTAAAAAATTTGGTGAGTCAAGAACTACGAGTATGAGGGAGTTTGATAAATTTTCCAAATATTGCAATTTAAGAGATTGCTCTTTCGAATGCCGAAATCACCTGGTCGGTTTTTGGTGAACGTATAAAGGCAACTCGTATTGATCGATTTATATTAAGTAATGATTGGGAGGATGCTTTTCTTGAGTTGGGGCAAGGAGGAGTAGTTTTTGATCATTTTCCTGTTGTTTTAGAATCTAGTCTTCTCAAATGGGGTCACACTCCTTTTCATTTTGAGAATATGTGGATTTCTTACCCTAATTTCTCCAAGATGATTAAGCAATGGTGGAGTGAGAGTGATTGTGTGGGTTGGAGATGTTTTGTTTTTATGAAAAAGTTGGGGTACGTTAAATGTAAGTGAAAAAAGTGGAATAGGGAGGTGTTTGGCGATGTGAAAGATAGGAAGAAAGCAATTTTGAAAGAGATAGAAAATATTGATAGGATTGTCGAAAGTAGTGATATTTCAGAGGATTTGATTGGTAAACAAGCTTATTAGCTGCGTAACAAGTTTGAGGATGTGACTTTGCGTGAGGAAGCTAGTTGGAGGCAGAAAGCTAGGTTTACTAATTGGGTGAAGGACGAAGATTGTAATTCAAGATTGTTTCACAAGGTTGCGAGTCGTAGAAATCGTAGAAATTTTATTAGGGAGTTAGAGCTAGAATCGGGTGAGATGGTGAGAAATTCTGATTTGATTGCTAATGAAATTACTGATTTTTATAGAAAACTCTTTGAGGAGGAGGTTGAGCAAAGGCCTATGAGGGTTTAGATTGGTGTCCTATTTTGAGAGAGAATAGTTTTTGGTTGGAAGTGCAATTTATTGAGGAGGAAATCAGGAGTACTGTTTTTGAAATAGAAGAGAGAAAGCTCTTGATCCTGATAGGTTTACAATAGCTTACTATCATACAAATTGGGATGTGGTGAAAGATGATCTTATTAGAGTTTTTCAGTTCTTTGCAACAAGTATTATTGGGAAAAATATTAATTCTACCTTCATTACCCTAGTGCCTAAGAATGATCAATCTGTTAAGGTAACGGATTTTAGACCAATTAGTCTTGTGATTAGTGTGTATAAAATTCTCTCTAAAATTCTCTTTAAGAGATTGGGTAATGTTGTTGGGGAACAATTTCGAGTTCCTAGAGTGCTTTTGTGGGTGGCAAACAGATTATTTATGCAATTTTAGTAGCTAATGAAGTTGTGGAGGATGTCCATAGAAGAGGGAGAAAGGGTGTAGTGCTTGAGCTGGATTTTGAAAAAACTTATGATAGAGTTAGTTAGGGCTTCTTGGATAAGGTGTTGGAGAGGAAAAGTTTCGAAGTTAGGTGGCGCTCTTGGATGAAAGGTGTTTTGTCTCTTCTCATTTTTCTGTGATTGTGAATGAGGAGTCCAAGTCTTGGTTAAGTCTTCCCGGGGTTTGAGGCAAGGTGACCCTTTCTCACCTCTCTTGTTTACTTTAGTTGTTAATGTTTTGAGTAAGATGCTCATCCGGGGAGAGGAGTGTGGTATCCTCGCAGGTTGTGTAGTTGAGCGTGAGGAGGTGAGGGTTTGTCACCTCTAGTTCGCTGATGATACTATTCTCTTTCCTTCAGAGGGGCTCCAAGATTTCAAAAATATGTGAACAATTTTTTTAAGTTTTTGAAGCTATTTCTGGTATGAGGTTTAATTTGTCTAAATGTAGTGTAGTGGGATCAACATGGAGATGGGGGAGCTTTTAGCGTATTCGTCTCTCTGTAGAATTGAGGAGTTTCCGCATACTTACCTTGGGGTCCTACTTGGCGAGAATCCTAGGTCAATCTCGTTTTGGGATCCTGTAGTTGAGAGAGTGAGTCAATATTTAGATAGGTGGAAAGGTGTGTGTTTTTCCTTGGGGCTAGGATTACTTTGATTCAGACTTGCTCGTCTAATATACTCCTATATTCTCTCTTTTTAGGATCCTAGTTAGTGTAGCTGACACCCTAGAAAAGTTAATGAGATATTTTATTTGGTCGGGAGTTGGTGATGAGAGGAAGGATAATTTGGTTGGGTGGAAAACAGTGTCTTTCTAAGAAGGAGGGAGGCTTGGGGCTGGGTAATTTAGTACTCAAGAATGTTGCTCTGGTTGGTAAATGACTTTGAAGATTTTCTTTGGAACCTCATTCCCTTTGGCATAAGGTTATTAGGAGCAACTTCAACATGCATTTGACTGGTTGGGATGCTAGGCCCGAAATTTATATTATTCATAAAATACTTGGAAATTCATCTCCCAAGGTTATACTTTCTTTATTCGACATTTGAGATATGGAGTTGGGAATGATCATCGTATTCGATTTTGGGAGGATTATTGGTTGGGAGATAATTATTTTTCTCTTATTTTTAATCGTGTGTATCGTATTTCTTCACTTCACGATGCTCCCATTTCTAACTTCATAAAGTGTGATGGCTCATTTTCTTGGGATTTTCATTTCTTCAAGAATCTCACGGATTTGGAGTCATTATGAAATCTTTGCTAACATTGCTTGATTCGATTCATCTATGTACCTATCCTGATAAAGCTTATTTGGATTTTAGATCCAATTGGTTTTTTTTGTCGTAAGAGCTACTCATCTTTTTTGACTCGATCTGTTGTTCCTAATCCATTTCCATTGGTTTAGTACATTTGGAAAGCCAAGGTCCCTTCTAAAGTGAAGGTTTTTGTGTGGTATCTGGTCTTACAAAGATTATATATTAATGATCTTTATCAAGGTAGGCCTTGCAAAGTTCTATCGCCGGACATTTGTTTTATGTGCAGGCAGACTAATGATGAGACACATGCGCATTTATTTCTGCATTATCCTGTTACTTGGGGATTGTAGAATTGTCTCTTTGGAGTGCTAGGAGAGGAGTGGGTGTGTCCTGCTACGGTGGAAGATGAGGTACTAATTCGTTTTAGAGGATTTGGAAGTAAGAGGGATGCCAAAATTTTATGGAAGTGTGCCTTCTTTTTAATCTTGTGGGGAATTTGGAATGAGTGTAATGCTAGGTTGTTTTGAGAAAGTTACTTATCCTTAAATATAGCGTGTAAATGAAATTTTTTCAAAATTAGATAGCTGAATATATATATATATGGGAAATTTGTGGTTGTGATCACCACAACTAGCTTGGCTGTGGTCACCGCCCCCAAAATGTCTTTTTGATTAGTAAAATGATAACATCACAAAAATACCATAAATGAAATTACTGATGGACAAAAGTACCCTTAAAATATGAAGGGGCCAGAAGGAGATGGTATATAGACACATAATTTATCACATATGGATAAACTGGCAGATAAAAAATTGGCTACCTTTTTTCGAAGTAGATGACTTGCTTGCCCAAGTGCTAGTGATTGACAAAATTGGAGATTCTCCATTTTGGTATCCAAATGGAACTAAGTTGATTGGTTGCATTGTAACAGTTGTTTTTCATAGTTTAATATTCACTTGAAGTATACTCATTAGTGTTTAGTTGCTTGCAGCGGTTTCATGCTTAAACCGTTAACACAATCCAGGTACTTCAATTTGTTTTTATGCGTAATGCAGAAATAATAACAAATGCCCTTCAGTTGCTCTGATGTTTCAAGTTGGTGAGACTGCCTCCTACCATAATGTAAGTTTTTATTTGCTTATGTGCAATAATTTTTATAAATAAATTCTATGGAACTAAATGTCTTGTTTGCTTCTATTTGTTTTCCCTTCCCACTTTTTTGGTCTTTGTTGGAGAGAAAGCTAATAATAACTTTGTTTACAGATGGGCGGGTGTAAAAAATCTCCGGATACATGCACAAACAAGACTTGCCGTGGCTATGAAGTTGATATTATGCACTTCTCTGTTGGGAATGCAATTCCGGGTCGTTTATATGGTGGTAATCCAATAGACAACAGAGATGGGAATGGAGGTGACAGGTATATATATATATATATATATATATATATATATATATATATATATTCAGGGCCTTCATTGTCAAACTCTTTCATGGACGGCCACACAGCATCACTAATTATGATTCTAATTAAGTATATTATGATTTGTCAATTTTCATGTACAGGTTTGGTCATTTGGTTGATTTATATGCTTGGAATCCACATTGCCGAAACCTTGATGGAATTCCTTCAGGTACTTTTCTGATTGAAATTTCTTATTTCTCATGATGCTCATGTTGAGTTATTCTTTGACAGCCTTCAATCTCTAATGTTTGTACATATAAAAATAACCTGTGTTAGTATACTTTTCTTCACTACATAATATTTGTAGGATTAACATTACCTGTAGTTCTTTGTGCACAACTTCACATTTGTGGGTTCAATGTGAAGATTGTTATGGATTAAATTTTAAGAACTTTTTTAATATAATGGTGACTCATTTAGACTTTGTTAGTTTGGTTATCAAATTAAGATAACAATTAAAATGAATATTTTGACCAAGCCCCTCATGGCTCAATGGTAAAGCAACTACTCATAAGGCTTGGGTGCATGAGGTATTCATTCTTGCCTTTTGGCAAGAATGTTAAATTCCCTTCAAAAGTAGCAAAAAAAAAAAATTTGAATATTTTGCGAGTATATTTTTTACATGTCCTTGTTTTCATACTTCTAGAAGGTTGATTGCCAAGAGAATGTTGCTTTCTAGAAGGTTGATTGCCAAGAGAATGTTGCTTTCTGTTGGTCAGGAGTTTAAACTAGGATTGTGAAAGGGGAGAAAAACATGCAAGAGCTAAGCAGTACTAGATAATAATTAGAGCTGCTGTACCTCTCGTCGACATAATGACGGGTATTTATACTAGTTGTGCTCCCTCCATGTCACGTGATACATGCAAGTCACATGGTCAAATGGGCACCACAGATTGCCATAAGTCATTCTGGCCCAGAGGGTCCAGATCAAGACCTAATACTTCTGAATGCTGTAAAAGTTAGACAAGAAACTTGGGGGCTGTTTGATAAGCTCTTAATGCCTCTAAATGGTCCAAAATCTGAATCTATAAGTCATTCAGATTGTTTGTTTTGGATAAAGAAAAATCTGAATTGGTCTGATTTAATCTGACCTAAGCAGTAGAAAAATGCTAACTGAATCGGTCGGAGAGGGGTCTGAATAACATTTTACCTACAGGCCCTTTTATAATATAAAGAATTACTTTCAATATCCTATTTCATACCATTCATTGCTTTGTCTGCCAATTCTTACAATCTCTCTTTCTTCTTCATCTATCTCTTTTATGTCTTCTTCCTTATCCAAACCCCCCAAGCCTATCTACAAAATTACTTCCATGTGTCCTCTGTGTATAAATGATGTGTTGGTTTTCAAACTGAGAGAAGAATAAGTTTAAAAGGTTGTAGAGATTCAATAGATTCAGCGTCAAATCACTAATCTAGACTCAAGTTCTTTAAGCAAAAGAAAGAAAAAAAGAACTGCACTTCCAATAACAATTTCTTTACCCAATAAACAATGTGGTTTATTCCTTCTTGCTCCTTTAGTTATATATATATATATATATATATATATATATATATACATATGTATAAATTCATATATTTCAATTATAATATCCAAAATATAAGATTAATATAATTTTTTTTACAATAATTTAAAATTAAAAATTGTTATGTACATCTAATTTATTTTAAAAAAGATAATATTGATCTTATTTTGTAAGGTAGAGAATAATATTTTGTTGGTAATTGTTATGAATGCTTTATTTATTATAGTATAATTCTTTTGAAAAAAATCAATGTTCATAATTTATATTATAATTGGTAGAAAAATACTTGTTTAAAACCTTTCAAAGGTAAAATTGGAAAATGCTATGATCTGAAACACCTTTTTTCAACATATGTTCTACTCTGTTCAGCTCATTCAAATTAGCTTAAAACATTCAGAGCTTTTTATTCAGTTTTATCAAACAAGGACTTCTCATTATACCTGAACTTGTCACAGACTCGCAATATGACAATGGTTTGCATAAGGCCAACATGATATCTTTTTTGAGATTTCTAGATGCATGTGTTTCCATTCTTGTGCCACTTCTTATAATTGACCTTGCAAATTTACATTGCTTTATTTAGTAGTTGTCAGTTTAATTACTACTTACAACGATAGTTTTCCGATTTTCCTTTTCAGGAAATGAATCTAGTGCACAAAATGACTGGAAGGGAACATGGTGGCATAGCAGTTTTACTACACATACAGGTAACTAATGCTAGTTTCTAAGTGCAACCTATGATTCTATATTCTCCTGAAGAAGCCCTGTTTTGGCCAAGGAGGGCCGAGTCCAGAAAAGCTTTAGGAAATGCTTCTCATAATCTATGAAGAAAATCTGAATAGTGCTCTCTTAAATTATGAATCCTATGATCTTTTATTTACAAAAACAAATGTTTTCTTTTGGTTTTGGTGGGCTGCTCCCAGGAAAAGATTGGTTATTCATGTCTAACTTTATGAACGTACGGAGCCATTTGTTTTGTCTTTTAGACTCTACACGTATTTGTTTTCATTTTCATGATATTTTGTTTTTCTTTTCACAAACCTTGACTGACAGGTTTCACGGAGGAAGACACTCCGTATGCATCATCTGGCCAAAAGGGCACATACTACTTTGAGTTTTCTAGACCTCTGAGAACTATGGATCGCCTTCAGCAGGTACTAATCCTCTCTACTACATCAGCTTTTATGCTTTTAATGTATGGGCACTATAAAATCCAATATTATGGGTTGGCCCTGTAACTCCTACCACTCCTAGAAAGTTTTAAGATATTATATTGAGCACGTACTAAAGGTGGTGACATTGATGCAAACTATTTGTCACCAAATACTGATTTAAAGAAAATGAGAATGCTAATTGTGAAAAAGAAAATAAAAAACAAATTAAGATGCATGAAAAGGCATGACAATCAAAACATACACCATCATGCATGCCAAGAAAATAAAGAGGTGACATAACTTGAGAAAATGCCCTTATCCAGGGGTACTGCAATAATTTAGACGAGAAATATGTTCCATTGCTTTAGCAGTGAGATCAGCTCAAAATCATCATGCGACTGCTTTAAAATTTTTAACCCTGAAAATATAGCTGTATCTCAAATTCGCCTATATTATATATGGAAAATTTCCTATTGTAAATGCAGGATGTACAACTCACCATTGGTCAACCAAGCAAGTTTTCTGCAGCATTTTGGTATCCAGTTGATGGAAATCCCTGGCATGGATCAGGGCATTATTCCATTGGCTGTAACTGGGTACCTTTAGATATTTCCCAAGGCACTTCTACGCTAACGGAAATTAGTTCTGGAAATTCTTGGGGTGCTGCTAGTGGTTTTGCTCTCATCTTATCTGTTATCGCCTTGTGCGTATCTGTTTTTGTTGGATACTGGGTGAGAAGAAGCAATGCTATTCCTTTTGTTCCCATGGACCGTCTTTGATTTTGTTTACCCCTTTTCTCTCTATTTGATTTTTCTCGTATTCTCTTCTAAGCCTCAGCCGATGGATAACCATTTTTATTTGTATCATAAATAGGATTTATTGTATAAGATACAAAAATATGAGATACTCAAAGCCCCATATGTATCCTTCTTAATGTTGCTTCCACTGTTTCATTTATTTTATTTATTGAATGGTGACTCGAGTAGTTATAAACAAGGCTTGTTCTAAATACAGTAGAACTTCTATAAATTAATACGGTTGGAACTGATTTTTTTTATTAATTTAGAGAGTTATTATTTAATCGATAAATTAATAATTTATTAATTTAAAGAGTGTTTTTCTATTCGGTGAACATAAATTTAATTATATTAAAATTATTGCATTTTATTGATGTTTATATTATATTTTTTTTGATGCAATGTATTATACTTGTTAAGAAACACTAATGGATCATAAAATAAACCAAACTTTCAATTCTAATCAATACAAAGCTGCAGTTAAACTGAAAAAGAATCTCCTGAAAAATATGACATACTCAGATTTCACATATAAGTACTTTATTTTCCATATAATGAAGGCTTAAATATAATTTACTACCTTAAAGTATAAGTCATATTTCAATTTAGTTATTCATCTTTCAATTTTGTCAATTAGATGATTGAACTATTAATTTTTTTAACTTTGGTTCAATTAAGTCTGACACGTCATAAATTGATGATGTGGCTCGCTGACTGGACAAATTTATGCTGATGTGTACTAAAAAAAATTAAGTTTTCAAAATTTTTTATTATATTAGAGGACAAAAATATAAATAAACAAAAAATTATTAACAAATAGTATAATAAATAATTAAACAAATTAAATAACTAAAACTCCACATCTCTCTAATAAATTAAATAACTAAAGCTCGTGATCTCCCCAAAAAACCATCATCTTTGCCTCTTCTTCTTCTCTCCTCCCAAACTTCACCCCTCACGCAGGAGCTGCCCCTTCTTCTTCATTCCAGGGTTTTTCTCTCTCCAAAAATTAACAAATTTCTCTCTCATATAGATTAATTTTCCTATGGAGAAGTTTTGATTGAAACCGCTTTCGAGAAAAGCGTGGGGGACATGGGAGAGCTCTGCCTAGCGTTGTGAACCGCTACTACAGAAGAAGAGTCGGACTCCGTTGTTGGCGAAATAAAGAAGCTCAGCTCCAAAATGACGCCTTTCCTCACACCCTGTAACTGCAAACAGAAATTCCATGACCTCAAACGTCGATACACTCATGAACTAGCCCGCCACCAAAACGACGCCGTTGATCGAGATTATTCCTTGGCTCGATAAGTTGAGAAAACTCAGAATCAATTTATATTGATCTGATTGTTTTGTGTTTTTAGGGTTTTGTTGATTTAGATTTGATTGAGATTCTGAGAAGGAAATTCATAAAATGTTCATGAGTTGTGCCATGGATAAATAGTTTCCTCAGCATAAGGCATTCTTGAAGCGAGTCAAATTCTTTGGCGAGAGAGACTCCTTTGGTTAACATCCCCGTCTGTGGTGGCCAAGAATCGAGTTCACGGAGACTCAATTAACCTCCAATTCCAAATAAATAGAATCGCTCCCGAGGCTCAAGTCAATGTGGCTTGGATGGAGCGATATGTCTAAAACCTATCATGTCTCCACAATCCAAATGCATCTTTGTTAAACTCGTATACCGAAAGCAAGGAAATGCACCCTTATCGGTTTTTTTGGTGATGATGCGTGCAAAAAGAAATCGTTTGTTATTGATTTTCTTTGGTATGGTGGATGTAAAGGCGGAGGATTTGCTCTCAATCTTTGAAAACTTTCCATGGATTCTTGAGACCCATCAAAAGCAAATGGAAATAGGGTTTGGAAGATGAGGTAGATGGAGTTGGAAAAGGTACATATGCTGTATTATAAGAGACAGGGGATGAGAGATTGAAATTTGTAGGTGAATTAAGATTCTTGGTGTGATGAATTAGATTTTTGGGTTTGGCAATTTGATTTGTTAAAAAGATTTTTGGATTTGGTAATTTGATTTATTAAAAGGATTTTTAGATTTTTGATTTTATGATTCAATTTGAATAAATGAGTAGTTAAGTGGTATTGATATTAGTGTTAGATGTAATATTTATGCATTTACATGTTTATCCCTTATTTACTAATAAATATATCAAAAAATTGTTTAATAATATTTTTTATTACACACCGTAGTAATTGACCACATCAAGATATGCCAGTCGTTGATTTTTGACTGGCGAGATCCAATTGAATGGAAGTGAAAAAATTAATAGTTCAATCATCTAATTGACAAAATTAAAAGGTGGATCATTTGAAGTGGAATATGGCCTATAGTTTAGGTTAAGTAAATCATATTTAAGCCTATAATGAATACCCAACTCAAAATCAAACCCAAAACAAAGAAAAATCATTTTCATTTTATAATTACTTTACATATATATATATATATATATATATATAAATGAATGAAATAAAATCAATAAGTAAGATTTTTGTTCATACCTTTTCAAAGAGATGTATCTTTTCAAAGGATGTACCTTTTTAAAAGGATGTAACCTTTCAAAGGGATGTATCTTTTCAAATGGATATAACCTTTCAAAAGGATGTAATCTTTTAAAAAGGATGTATATCTTCAAAGGGGTATTTGGAAACCTATAAATAGGTTCCAAATTTACCCAAAATAATATCTTTAACTTCAACTACAATCCTTCTCAAATTCTTAAAAATTACATGTGAGACCCCAGATTTTATGAATAAAGATTTAAATTTCTCAAAATATTTTTTTAATATTATGGTGTGGATTTGAGATAATGTTATAGTTGTGGGTAGTATTTATAATTTTTGCAAAGTATGTAAGTTGATGTATAATATTCGATTGGTCGGGAAATATTCTTTTTGTCGGAGAATATACGTACGACGGCGCAATCATTGGTGGACCCCACAACAGAATTATTATCGGATTGAGAAAATGACAAAAATATTTTATTGAAAATAACGGCGGAAGTTTTACCGTTAAAACTGTTGAACTACTCGGTAGTAAAAGTACAAAGAATACGCTGCTGGCATTGTTGCGTATACACTACAGATTGATTATTTATGCTTACGTGAGAAGTCACTCAGATTTGCTTATTTTATGGACCCCCTATTTTGCCCATTTTTCAAAATAATCAATAGAAAATTATTTTATATAATAAAGGTGGGGCCCACATGTGGGGACCACATATGGGGACCACATGTGATGTATGAAATCTAAAAATAGGGGTGAGAGGAAATTAAGTAAAGGAGAGATAAAATATATTTATATATATATATATATGTATGTGATGTGTGTGTGTGTATATATATATATATATATTATAATGTTAGTGGAGGATGATGGAAAAGGTGGAGTGTATTATATATATATAATGTGTGTGTGTGTGTAAGAGAATGTGTTATATATATATGATGATGACAGGTGGGGACCACATATTGGTGGAAGTTTGAAAATGTGGGTGGGGGTTTGAAAGTGTGTACGTGTAGTGTGGTGAAAGTAGTGTGGTGGGAAGAAAAAATAATGAAAGTAATGTGTGTGAATAATAAGTATTTTTATATGTTATATATGGGTGAGTGGGTTGTGATGGAGAATTTGATAGGTGTTATAATATTTTATATATATATTTAGCATGCGAAGATTGACTTAAGGGGAAGGAAGAATTGATTTGTCGGGTGGAATTGGTATGGTATAATTATAATATATATATATATATATATATATATAATGTTAGTTAGTGGGATTATATGTATATAGCTTGCATGCGAATTAATTCATCCGTGACACGCCAAATTGTTCTCGCTTTCGTGAACTTCGCCTAATGTTATATATATATATATATATTATATTTTATTTAAAAGATTTTGCTTTAAATATGGACCGTCCGGATTAAAAGTAAATCAATCTGGACCGTTCATGAATTAGTTACTATTCATTCCATTTTCCTATAAATAGAAGCTCATTCCTTCATTATTTCTTACGAATTCACTGAAACTCTAGAAAGAAAAATTATAGAGAAGCTATAGAAAAGTATTCTACTACTTCCCTACTCTTATATCCAGTTTCTTTTACGGTAAGGGATATTATTTGTTGTACTTGTAAGGGGTGTTATTTCTTTTGTATTCATGAAGAGAACTTCTGTTATTCTATTATTTATTATTCTGCTGGAATAACCAGTATATGTGGACTACCCTATACTTGGTGACATTCTTATATTATTCTATCTTTATTATTCTGTCGGAATATCCTGTCTGTGCTATACGCCAGACCTAGTTCCATTTTTATTATTCCGTCTTTATTATTCTCGTTTTAATATCCTCATCATGTATATATCTGCCGGACTTGGTTCCATTTTTATTATTCCGTCTTTATTATTCTGTCGGAATATCCCGTCTGTGCTATACGCCGGACCTGGTTCCATCATTTATTATTCCGTATTTATTATTCTGTTGGAACATCCTGTCGGTGTGAATTTCACCTTAACCGGTTCCGTTATTATTCTCATTGGAATAACCGTCATGCTGGCAATCGCATGCATGGTGATATCTTTTGTTATTCCATTCGGTATTATACTCGATTGATTAAAATTTTGACTTCTATACTCCATGAAAGTAGTGGAATATCCTTGATATTTAAGCTTCATCCAAATTTTTCATGGAAATATTCTTCCGAGAAATCTTGAATTTTACTCTCACAAAGCAAAGATCATGTTGACAATGAGGACGTTATTAGTTCATGGATAAATTAATTCTTGAACTTGTTTTATTGAGTTCTTATATCATTGTCATCATCCTCATATTTATATTATGTTGAAAGTCATCTGTGGCCTGTAGTGCATAGATGGACTTGGTATGATTATGACCAGGGATTATTCGGTGTAATCTTGACCGTAATATTACAAATGATGTGGAAAAAAATCCTCATTGGCCCGTAGTGCATTGATGGACAGTTTTTGGTATGATTATGGCTATGGATTCTCTTTGGCCGTAGTGCAAAGATGAATTATTTTATGGCATGATTAGGACCGTTGACGAAAACATGATTATCTTTAGCCGTAGTGCATGGATAATTCGTGGTCGTGATACTAAAGAATATCCTTGGTGTGACGACCCCAAAATAGGTCAATTCCATCCAACCCATTCTGAGTCGCCAAATACATGGTACAGAAAATAACTACAACTTTATTACAACAATTGTCGTGGTAAAATACAACAACACATATAATGTGAGTTTGGATACAAATATATACCAAATGTGACACATGTCCCAACCGTGGACAACACCTCACAAAGGACACCTTACATAAAGGTATAGTCAAAAACCTGCTTTTAGAAATTAGAATCTTTGGGAAGTGCTCAAGGAACCTTCGTATACATGGGAGGCCATGCTTCTAGGTTATGATAGATATCATATATAGCCACGTAATTATCCTTGGTTGATTAATAGACCCTAAAGAAAAATGAGAAGATTACTATCATATTCTTCCCAATGGTGAGTTTTCTCTTGACAAATCATTATCTCTACTATCTCTAATTGAGAGTTAAATTTCAAATAGACTCCAAGATCATATAGGTAGTGCTGGTAGATATACTCAGCAAGTGGATGAACACAACCCTGTCTTATGATAACACGAGGTTGTATGTCATTAGACATCTTGTATGATAGTGGCAAAACACCCTTCCAAGTTAAATTCACCTCACCTCAACATCTATGTACCACCGCTCTATTCCCTTGTTATTCCCCGCTTGTCCCAAATTTACACTTTTATTACATTCAAAGGAATTGTGAAGCAAAAGGGTGAAAGACAACTAGCTCAATAAAAATATCATGACTAAATATAATTAAATTATCAATAGCCTTCATCAATAATAAATCGTAGATTTAGAACATATGGTAGATGATAAAAAAATTTCAACCATAGTTGCGGTGAACGAACAATCCATTAGAAGAGTCAAATAGCTTTATAAAGTCTATTATCTTCTCCATGTTAAAAGTCCACCAACAATGTTTTATCCTCAGTAACATCAATCAACAATTCCCCATCCATAATCACATGTATAACTCATAATCGTAATTGTTGTTCTAAATTCCTTTTCTCATTTAGTATGAAGATAATTTTCATCACTTGTCTTTACCTCGAAATATCAAAGATCATGGTTATACCAAATCACAATTCCCTGCTCATAATCATACTAATAAATTCATCTTTTGCACTATGGGCCAAAGATATTCATCAACAGCTCATCTTTGCACTACTGAAAGCCAAAGATATTCAACAACAAAGGTCATCTTTGCACTACGACCCAAAGATATTCATCCACAATTCATCTTTGCACTACAGGCCAAAGATATTCAACAACAGGTCATCTTTGCACTACGACCCAAAGATATTCATCCACAATTCATCTTTGAACTACAGGCCAAAGATATTCCTCAACAGCTCATATTTGCATTACGTGCCAAATATATTAATATCTCAAAGAAATATATAATCATTTCGAAATTTATATAAACAATAATTATAACCATGTTGATCAATTCACCTTTGCACTTAAGCTAAAGATATTCAATTATAAATTCAATGGTCATGATCATACCAAATACAATTCAATTTTTCACCATCGCCAAAGAGAACCCTAGTCATGATCATACCAATAATCTACCCATCTTTACACTCCAAAGTGAAAGAGAATTTCAACATCGTGGTTATAAAATGTTATATATGATAATAAAATCAATATAATCAACATATAGATTTAATCTCCATAGTAATATTCTTAAATCAACTATAATTTGGTTAGAAAAAGAAACCAATTTTGTAGTGAATAGTACTTTGTGAATAAGAACTCGTAAATAGTAACTCATGAATAAGAATTTGTGAATAAGAACTCGTGAATAAGAACTCATGAATAAGAACTCGTGAATAGTAAACTCGACTCAAAAAGGTACAAATTCCACAATAAAATCCATACCAATATTTCTAGATAATGATATTGAAAGAATAATATTTTTTAAGCTTATAAACAATTTATTTTAATTGTTTACACTTTACTAAATAATGCATTTAATCATTCTAAAATGTCAAACTCATAAGATTTCATCACCAATAACCAAAATCCTCATCAAAAATCTTCATATACCTCATGTAGGATTCTCAAACCATAAAATCCTATTTTCTAATTTTCTTACTTCACATAACATATTTAATTCATTTACTCATAACTAGTCCATTTTCATGAAAAATAATAAATCAGTTCCAAAAATATTTCTTTTCTGGAATTTAGCAGAATATAGTCCTATATTGAACATATATTTTTCTCAGAATTTTTAAAATTCATTTACTATTTTTCACATGGCCAATACCACCGAATATTCAGACATTTATCATAAATTGTACTTTTATTCAAAAATTCTAAAATTTATACGGTATACTGATATTATATAGATGTACTCCCAATAAAAATTTCATCAATTTTGGAATTAACCACAAGGAGTTATAAGGGTTTTCTTTTAAAATAGTCTTTCCTCATAAAATTCATAACTCTTAATCTATACATCCAAAAATCGTCATTTTTGGACACAATCAACAAAACTCATCAAATTATCATTTCAAATTTTTCCAGAATTTTTGAAGGTTCAGAAGAATTTCGAAATAATAACCCTTAAAATCCCTTATTATCCCTTACCTTAAAAGAAAGATAAAGATTGATCGAATATAACGCCGAATCGAACTTGCACCAGAGTATAGCAATACTCAAAGTATACTCAAAATACTCACAAGAATACGCCGATAATATAGAGAGAGAAAAACTTCAGCTTAGTGTGATTTTCAATTATAACATAAGCACCCTATTTATAGAAATTGATTAGAACACCAAAGCAGAAAATTAATTAAAATATTAATATATATATATATATATATATATATATATAATCTTCTACACATGCCTAGAATCAAATTTTTAGCCATCAAACACATGTTAAAGATGCCCCCAAACATGTCAAAAACGTTTTTCTTAATTAATTAATTAAAACTCCAAAAAATGATAATTAATTAATCCAAAACTTCAATAATTCATAATAAATAGCCCTTTTATCCAAAAAAAATTCGAATCTCGCGTGTTTTATATAGGAAATTCAATTCTCTACAACTTTACGTAAGAAAGTTTTTCTAAATTCCAAATGTAAATTGGACCAAAATCCACAAACAGACGATTTTACAAACTATAATCAAATTTCAGTCAAGAAATGGGGTCCACCGACATGTTTAACATGTTTTAAACATTTTTGGTAACAAAAATACTCCTCCTCCTCATATACTCATATATCCCACATTCATCGTAAAAATATCATCATTAATATATTATTAAAATAATATATTTAATTGAATTATTTTATCGTAAAAAGATTAAATATTAATTTTCAACAATTGTCACATTAAAATTTTCTCCATCTATATCCTCATAAAATCAATATTTTTCTCATCATATAAATCAATAATTAATTATTCACAAATAATATTACGAAACACATTATTGACAACCGAGATAGTTCCTGGAAAGAGGGCTTTCCAATAAGAATTTCTCCTCTTCTTGGCGCGCGCAATTAGGTGACCAAACCTCTCTCGATGTAACTTTCTAGACATTACCAATAATGTTATCTAATAATATTATCCAAATAATATAAATTATTGATCCGATAATTAATGAAAAAATACCGTGTAAAGTGATAATTATAAAATATCAACGCAAAGCAATTATTGAATCAAAATAAAATATTGAATAAGAATTATCGTAACAATTATTGAGTAGTGCCTTCTTACGTAAGAATCAATAATTGGTGCAATACCGTGTCCCATCTTGTGCAACAACGCCAGACACTACTTACTTTACCCATCGGGTATTCCAACATGTTAATAAAGAACTACTACGCCATTATTTATAAAAATTTTAATTTGTCTTTTCTTCATCCGATGAGCTTATTCTCATTATGGGGCCCACAAATGGTCGCTACCAAATACGAATATTCCCAACGTAGAAAGAATATTCCACGACCCAACTAATATTCCCCACAACAATGAATATTTTATAACCACTTGCATATTTTTTGAAAAAATTTCATATATCACCCTTAACTTTAACTTTTTATCAATTTAACCATTTACTTGAATTGTAATTATAAGAAAAATTAAATACTTTTATTTCATAAAATTCGGGTCTTACACTTGGTAGTAGTCGTAGGTGATTCGATTCGATGATGTGGATTATTTATTGTCGAGTCTCAAATGATAAAAGTGATGAAAAACCTTTTAAATCATAAAAGATAGTAGATTTTATTCTCTACTTGACTCTTTTAATGGATTGCTTGTTCCACCGCAGCTTAAACTTGATGTTTATTATATTTTATCGGTTTAACACTGTTGAAAGGCTAATGATAATTTATTACGCATTATCTTAGTCATAATATTTCTTCTTGGGCTAGTTGAGCTCACCTTTTCTTTCACTTCTTTCTTCGTGAAATGAGAACGTAATGGGGACTAGTCGGGGACAGAGTGATGGTCCTAGATGGTGTATTAGTAGTCCTCACTATTCTGTGAAATAGTGTGATAATAATTATAACGAGGACTCCTTTTGAGTTTGTATAATCTCTAGTAGACAATATTTGTATTCAAACTCATAGTTTATGTTTTGTCATATTGTACACGACAGCTGTATAATTAAGTTGTATTTAAATTCTGTACCATGTATCTGGCGACCCAAGATGGGTGACGTATACCTAATTTTGGGGGCGTCACAGTTGGTATCAGAGCTTAGGGATATGATCCCTGGCTAAGATGTGAGACTAGAACTAGGAGGGGAGAGACGGGGAATTCCTTCGCTAGTATGACCTACCTAAGTTTATTTGATATTTAATTGGTTGGTCAAAGTATAGGAATAATATGTTACATGTCAATTAACCTTTTATTTTGTGACAAGATTCAAAAATGACATCCGAGAATGTTGAGAATAAAGAATGGAGCACAAGAGATCGCTGATTCTCCACGGATCAATAATCGGATAATGTGCAACAGGATGGCGATAATCCTCCCGTAAACAACAACACCGATCAATCGACGAAACGACGACAGACGCTTAAGAGCTTTTTAGAATTTATGTAACATCAGCGGCGCGGCCTGCTCATAATGCAGATGAAACAATGGCAACCCACTAGTTGGTCATCGCTAAGCAATTCAAAGAGCTGGGACCACCGGAGTTTTTGGGAAAGCCAGAACCACTTAAGGCGGAGACGTGTTTAAAGCAGATCACCAAGATATTTGAAGTCTTGGGATGCTCCGAGAAGCAAAAGATTCCCTTTGCCACCTTTATGTTGCGTGAAGAGGCAGATCACTGGTGGGAATCAGAAAAAGCATCTACCGACTGACGACTCAAGATGTCTTGGGAGAAGTTCCAAGAGTCGCTTCAATGACAAGTACTTTCCGAAAGCATTCACACATGAAGGAGGTGGAATTTATCAACTTGGAGCAAAACAACATGACCGTGTCGCAATACGAAGCCAAGTTTGCCGAGTTATCCCGATTTGCGTCCCACTTGGTGGATAATAAAGAGAGAATGACGTCGATGTTTTTAAGAGGTTTGAAGTCGGAGATACGTCAACATCTTATTTCTCATAAACTGTGTTTGTATTCAGATGTTGTAAATAGGGCTCAGTTAGTGGAGCGCGATAACGAGTCAACGCAACGAAAAGAGAGCAGCCGACAAAATGATAATACCAATGAGAAAGCGATCGTGAGCGCGATGACAACAAGCGTGAAGGGAATCAACATGCCGAAATGGTAACCACTTCGGGTAATCATGGTCAAAACAATAAGAATGGACATTTCAAGAAGAGGAGATTCAACAATGATGGAAAGACGTCAAACCCAAGATTCAAGTTGTTAAGGAAGGAGAACGACCACCTATCATATGCTTTAAATGCGGAGGGAGGACATATCGGTCAAACCGCGCGATGCCATCCAAAGTGTGTTATAATTGTGGAAGAGAAGGTCACTTAGCCCGATTTTTTTGTCGTTCACCAAGACAAGTTCACTAGGATGGAGGCACCAAAGGTCATCCCGAAAAAAAGTCAAAGCCAGAGTTTAAGAGAGCGTTTTTTTTTTCGTGACGAGGAACCCAATAAAATTATCACGGGTATGTTAGTCATAAACTCTTGCAAAGTCTATACCGTGTTAAATACCGGTTCTACTCACTCTTTTATTGCACCTAGTTGTGTTCAATGTTTGAAGTTAACTCCTGAGAAGTTAGACTTTGATATATCTGTTTAAACTCAGTTGGGAGAAACCTTCGTTACCTCCACTATTTATAAATCTTGTTCAAATCAAAACTTTCACGTTACGTGTCGATCTTGTCTCTTTGAAAATACTTGCCTTTGATGCGATTTTAGGAATCGATTGGTTAACTACTCATCATGCTTTTTGTAGGGTTGTTAACTTTCATACTCCTAACCAACCTGTTATGCGAATTTAGAGCAACCAAACCACTAAAGTCAATCATTATCATATCAAGCCATAAGTAGAGAGCCCCGATCCTTTCGTTGTTGACTTCCTTGTGTGGAATGCATCGAAGCCAGATTTCCGTAGGCGACGTCGTGAATGACGATGACAAGTTGATAATGTGATGTACTATCCAAGTTTTGGGATGAGAGTCACAGCCAAGGATATTTCTATTGTTAATAAATTTCCTAATGTATTCTTGAAGACTTCTTAGCGCATCTTGAGTAGCGTGAAATCGAATTTGGTATTGACCCCAAAGACAAAACCCATTTCTTAAACCCTCAAATATTTATTCAACTAAAATGAACGATTATCGCGCCAAGAACGTTGACTCGAAATTTGTTGAAGATTACGATCGTACCATTCAATGCCATCGTAGGAAAAGCGAACATGGTAACTAATGCGTTGAGTAGAAGATTGTATGCGGTTACAAGTGCGAATACACGAACCCACGTGAAGATAACGAATATACGAGTAGAATCGACTTTAATCGATAAAGTTAAAGCTGCTCAAGCTACACAACCGGAGCTGATGAATGTGAAGAAGAAGGTTCAAGAGGGCATTATTCTAGAAGCAAGAATCGACGAAGAGAGGAAATCTCAACCCTCGATTTAATTGGTCCATTAGAAATCCTCGTTGAAGTAGGAACTGTGGCCAATAGACTCGTTTTACCGCCAAGTATGTCGCGTGTTCATAACGTTTTTAACGTATCGATGTTACGTAAATATGTGGACGAATCCGAACCACATTATTGATTTAAAACCGACGAGATAAATAATGATTTAACGTATGAAGATGTAGTCATTAAAATCTCGGAATATATTCTACGCTTAAAAGTTATACCTCAAGAGTTAGAATCGTGAAGTGTCCCTCATCCGCATCGGGCATACCGTGCGTGACGTAAATTTCGAGGGCAAAATTCCATAAGGAGGGGAGATTGTGAGACCCCAGATTTTATGAATAAAGATTTAAATTTCTCAAAATATTTTTTTAATATTATGGTGTGGATTTGAGATAATGTTATAGTTGTGGGTAGTATTTATAATTTTTGCAAAGTATGCAAGTTGATGTATAATATTTGATTGGTCGGAAAATATTCTTTTTGTTTTATAATATCCGCATGACGACGCCGCAATCATTGGTGGACCCCACAATGTAATTATTGCATTTGGATTCGTAAAACGACAAAAAAAATTTATTAAAAATAACGGCGAAAGTTTTACCGTTAAAACTGTTGAACTACTCTTTAGTAGAAAAGTACAAAGAATACGCTGCGGGTTGCATAAGAAGTACACGGTATTGATTATTGATGCTTACGTGAGAATTCACTCAGTTTTTCTTATTTTATGGACCCCCTATTTTGCCCATTTTTCAAAATAATCGGTAGAAAATTATTTTATATAATAAAGGTGGGGCCCACATGTGGGGACCACATATGGGGCCCACATGTGATGTATGAAATCTGAAAATAGGGGTGAGAGGAAATTACGTAAAGGAGAGATAAAATATATTTTTATATATATATATGTGATGTGTGTGTATATATATATATATATATATATATATATATATATATATATATTATAATGTTAGTGGAGGATGATGGAAAAGGTGGAGTGTATTATATATATATAATGTGTGTGTGTGTAAGAGAATGTGTTATATATATATATGATGATGATGTGGGGACCACATATTGGTGGAAGTTTGAAAATGTGGGTGGGGTTTGAAAGTGTATGCGTGTAGTGTGGTGGGAAGAAAAATAATGAAAGTAATGTGTGTGAATAATAAGTATTTTTATATGTTATATATGGGTGAGTGGGTTGTGGTGGAAAATTTGATAGGTGTTATAATATTTTATATATATATATTTAGCATGTGAAGATTGACTTAAGGGGAAGGAAGAATTGATTTGTCGAGTGGAATTGGTATGGTATAATTATAATATATATATATATATATATATATATATATATATAATGTTAGTGGGATTTTATGTATATAGCTTGCATGCGAATTAATTCATCAGTGACCTGCCAAATTGTTCTGCTCGTGAACTTCGTCTAATGTTATATATATAATATATAATATATTATATTTTATTTAAAAGATTTTGCTTTAGATATGGACCGTCCGATTAAAAGTAAATCAATCTGGACCGTTCATGAATTAGTTACTATTCATTCCATTTTCCTATAAATAGAAGCTTAGTCCTTCATTATTTCTTACGAATTCATTGAAACTCTAGAAAGAAAAATTATAGAGAAGCTATAGAAAAGTATTCTGCTACTTCCCTACTCTTATATTCAGTTTCTTTTACGGTAAGGGATATTGTTTGTTGTACTTGTAAGGGGTGTTATTTCTTTTGTATTCAGGAAGAGAACTTCTGTTATTCCATTATTTATTATTCTGCTGGAATAACCAGTAGACGTGGACTACCCTATACTTGGAGACATTCTTCTATTATTCTGTCTTTATTATTCTCGTTTAATATCTTATCTGCTATTATCTGGCGGACTGGTTCCATTTTTATTATTCCGCCTTTATTATTCTCCGGAATATCTCGCTTAATATCCCGTCATGTAATATACGGACGGACCGGTTCCATTTTTATTATTCCGTCTTTATTATTCTCATTTTAATATCCCGCCTCATGTTATCACGCCTGGACTGGTTCCATTATTTATTATTCCGTATTTATTATTCTGTTGGAACATCCCGCTTGGTGTGAATTTCACCGACCGGTTCTCATTATTATTATTCTGTTGAATAACCGCTTACATGCAAGTACCGCACCGCATGCATGGTGATATCTTTTGTTATTCCATTCGGTATTATACTCAGTTGATTAAAATTTTGACTTCTATACTCCATGAAAGTATTGGAATATCCTTGATATTTGCGCTTCATCCAGTATTTTTCATGGAAATATTCTTCTAAGAAATCTTGAATTTTACTCTACAAAGCAGTATCATGTTGACAATGAGGACGTTATTAGTTCCTGGATAAATTAATTCTTGAACTTGTTTTATTGAATTCTTATATCATTGTCATCATCCTCATATTTATATTATGTTGAAAGTCATCTGTGGCCTGTAGTGCATAGATGGACTTGGTATAATTATGACCAGGGATTATTCGGTGTAATCATGACCGTAATATTACAAATGATGTGGAAAAAATCCTCATTGGCCCGTAGTGCATTGATGGACAGTTTTTGGTATGATTATGGCTATGGATTCTCTTTGGTAGTAGTCAAAAATGAATTGTTTTATGGCATGATCACGACCGCCGATTCTAAAAACATGATTATCTTTAGCCGTAGTGCATGGATAATTCGTGGTCATGATACTAAAGAATATCCTTGGCCGTAGTGCAGGGGTGATTCGATGATGTGAATTATTTATTAAGTTGAGTCTCAGCGATAAAAGTGATGAAAAACCTTTTAAATCATAAAAGATAGTAGATTTTATTCTCTACTTAACTCTTTTAATGGATTGCTTGTTCCGCTGCAGTTAAACTTGATGTTTATTATATTTTACCAGTTTAACACTGTTGAAGGCTAATGATAATTTATTCTGCATTATCTTAGTCATAATATTTCTTACTGGGCTAGTTGAGCTCACCTTTCTTTCACCGTTCTCTTCTTAAAAATGAGAACGAATGGGGACTAATCGGGGAACAGTGAGTGATGGTCCTAGATGGTGTATTAGTAGTCCTCACTATTCGTGAAATAGTGTGATAATAATTATAACGAGGACTCCTTTTGAGTTTGTATAATCTCTAGTAGACAATATTTGTATTCAAACTCATAGTTTATGTTTTGTCATATTGTACACGATAATTTGTATAATTAAGTTGTATTTAAATTACATACCATGATCTGGCGACCCAAGATGGGTGGCGATACCTAATTTTGGGGCGTCACAACTTGGTATCGTAGCTTAGGGATATGATCCTGGCTAAGATGTGAGACTAGAACTAGGAGGGAGAGACGGGAATTCCTTCGCTAGTATGACCTACCTAAGTTTATTTGATATTTAATTGGTTGGTCAAAGTATAGGAATAATATGTTACATGTCAATTAACCTTTTATTTTGTGACAGTATCTGAAAATGACATCCGAGAATGTTGAGAATAGCAATGGAGCACAAGAGATCGTTGATTCTCCACAGATCAATAATCAGGACAATGTGCAACAGGATGGCGATAATCCTCCTGTAAACAACAACACTTTCAATTGACGAACGACGGTACGTTTAAGAGCTTTTTAGAATTTATGCAACATCAGGCGAAGGCGGCTCCTGTTCATAATGCAGGATGAAACAATGGCAACCCACGGTTGGTCATCGCTAAGCAATTCAAAGAGCTGGGACCACCGGAGTTTTTGGGAAAGCCAAAACCACTTAAGGCGGAGACGTGTTTAAAGCAGATCACCAAGATATTTGAAGTCTTGGGATGCTCCGAGGAGCAAAAGATTCCCTTTGCCACCTTTATGTTGCGTGAAGAGGGAGATCACTGGTGGGAATCTGTAAAACGTACCCAGCCTGACGCACTCAAGATGTCTTGGGAGAAGTTCCAAGAGCTGTTCAATGACAAGTACTTTCCCGAAAAACTGTAGATACATAACTTAACGAGCTCTCATTATTTTTATTGTTTTTAGGTACCTGGACCTCTTCTGGGGTTTTATGATTAGCTATGTCTATATTCTCATGAATATTTTCTTCCTCAATAATTTCAACTTATTTATTTACTTCTTTTCTTTTCCGAGAATTTTTATCTTTCGAATCAATTGGTCTACCACCACTACAAGAAAATGCTTTAACAGCGAATTGTTAAAGTCAAAATATGACTAAGTTAATTGGGTTATGAAACTCAATTTATATGCTAATTGTGAAAAAGAAAATAAAAAACAAATTAAGATGCATGAAAAGGCATGACAATCAAAACATACACCATCATGCATGCCAAGAAAATAAAGAGGTGACATAACTTGAGAAAATGCCCTTATCCAGGGGTACTGCAATAATTTAGACGAGAAATATGTTCCATTGCTTTAGCAGTGAGATCAGCTCAAAATCATCATGCGACTGCTTTAAAATTTTTAACCCTGAAAATGTAGCTGTATCTCAAATTCGCCTATATTATATATGGAAAATTTCCTATTGTAAATGCAGGATGTACAACTCACCATTGGTCAACCAAGCAAGTTTTCTGCAGCATTTTGGTATCCAGTTGATGGAAATCCCTGGCATGGATCAGGGCATTATTCCATTGGCTGTAACTGGGTACCTTTAGATATTTCCCAAGGCACTTCTACGCTAACGGAAATTAGTTCTGGAAATTCTTGGGGTGCTGCTAGTGGTTTTGCTCTCATCTTATCTGTTATCGCCTTGTGCGTATCTGTTTTTGTTGGATACTGGGTGAGAAGAAGCAATGCTATTCCTTTTGTTCCCATGGACCGTCTTTGATTTTGTTTACCCTTTTCTCTCTATTTGATTTTTCTCGTATTCTCTTCTAAGCCTCAGCCGATGGATAACCATTTTATTTGTATCATAAATAGGATTTATTGTATAAGATACAAAATATGAGATACTCAAAGCCCCATATGTATCCTTCTTAATGTTGCTTCCACTGTTTCATTTATTTTATTTATTGAATGGTGACTCGAGTAGTTATAAACAAGGCTTGTTCTAAATACAGTAGAACTTCTATAAATTAATACTAGTTGGAACTGATTTTTTTATTAATTTAGAGAGTTATTATTTAATCGATAAATTAATAATTTATTAATTTAAAGAGTGTTTTTCTATTCGGTGAACATAAATTTAATTACATTAAAATTATTGCATTTTATTGATGTTTATATTATATTTTTTTTGATGCAATGTATTATACTTGTTAAGAAACACTAATGGATCATAAAATAAACCAAACTTTCAATTCTAATCAATACAAAGCTGCAGTTAAACTGAAAAAGAATCTCCTGAAAAATATGACATACTCAGATTTCACATATAAGTACTTTATTTTGCATTTAATGAAGGCTTAAATATAATTTACTACCTTAAAGTATAAGTCATATTTCAATTTAGTTATCCATCTTTCAATTTTGTCAATTAGATGATTGAACTATCAATTTTTTTAACTTTAGTTCAATTAAGTCTGACACGTCATAAATTGATGATGTGGCTCGCTGACTGGACAAATTTATGCTGATGTGTACTAAAAAAAATTAAGTTTTCAAAATTTTTTATTATATTAGAGGACAAAAATATAAATAAACAAAAAATTATTAACAAATAGTATAATAAATAATTAAACAAATTAAATAACTAAAACTCCACATCTCTCTAATAAATTAAATAACTAAAGCTCTGCATCTCCCCAAAAAAACCATCTTCTCGTCTCTTCTCTTCTCTCCCCTCCCAAACTTCACCCCTCACGCAGGAGCTGCCCCTTCTTCTTCATTCCAGGATTTTTCTCTCTCCAAAAATTAACAAATTTCTCTCTCATATAGATTAATTTTCCTATGGAGAAGCTTCTGATTTAAATCTTTGAGAAAGAAGCGTGGGGGACATGGGAGGAGCTCTGCTAGCGTTCGCAGTGAACTGCCTACTTCAAGAAAGAGTTGGGACTCAGATTGTTGGCGAAATAAAGAAGCTCGGCCCAAAATGACGCCTTTCTCACACCTCAGAATCGCAAATGAAATTCCATGACCTCAAACGTCGATACACTCATGAACTAGCCCGCCACCAAAACGACGCCGTTGATCGAGATTATTCCTTGGCTCGATAAGTTGAGAAAACTCAGAATCAATTTATATTGATCTCGATTGTTTTGTGTTTTTTGGTTTTGTTGATTTAGATTTGATTGATATTACGAGAAGGAAATTCATAAAATGTTCATGAGTTGTGCCATGGATAAATAGTTTCCTCATAAGGCATTCTTGAAGCGATCCAAATTTCTTTGGCGGCGAGAGAGACTCCTTTGGTTAACATCCACATCTGTGGTGGCCAGTAATCGAGTTCACGGAGACTCAATTAACCTCCAATTCCAAATAAATAGAATCGTTCCCAGAGGCTCAAGTCAATGTGGCCGGATGGAGCAGTATGTGCAAAACCTATCATGTCTCCACAATCCAAATGCATCTTTGTTAAACTCGTGTACCGAGCAAGGAAATGCACCCTTGTCGGTTTTGTTGGTGATGGCGTGCAAAAGAAATCGTTTGTTGTTGATTTTGCTGGTATGGTGGATGTAGGGGCAGAGGATTTGCTCTGAATCTTTGAAAACTTTCCATGGATTCTTGAGACCCATCAAAAGCAAATGGAAATAGGCTGGAAGATGAGGTAGATGGAGTTGGAAAAGGTACATATGCTGTATTATAAGAGACAGGGGATGAGAGATTGAAATTTGTAGGTGAATTAAGATTCTTGGTGTGATGAATTAGATTTTTGGGTTTGGTAATTTGATTTGTTAAAAAGATTTTTGGATTTGGTAATTTGATTTATTAAAAGGATTTTTAGATTTTTGATTTTATGATTCAATTTGAATAAATGAGTAGTTAAGTGGTATTGATATTAGTGTTAGATGTAATATTTATGCATTTACATGTTTATCCCTTATTTACTAATAAATATATCAAAAAATTGTTTAATAATATTTTTTTATTACACCTGTGTAGTAATTGACCACATCAGTATGCCAGGTCAGCAATTTTAACCTGGCAGATCCAATTGAATGGAAGTGAAAAAAATTAATAGTTCAATCATCTAATTGACAAAATTAAAAGGTGGATCGCTGAAGTGGAATATGGCCTATAGTTTAGGGTAGTAAATCATATTTAAGCCTATAATGAATACCCAACTCAAAATCAAACCCAAAACAGTGAAAAATCATTTTCATTTTATAATTACTTTACATATATATATATATATATATATATATATATATATATATAAATGAATGAAATAAAATCAATAAGTAAGATTTTTGGTTCATACCTTTTCAAAGAGATGTATCTTTTCAAAGGGATGTACCTTTTTAAAAGGATGTAACCTTTCAAAGGGATGTATCTTTTCAAATGGATATAACCTTTCAAAAGGATGTAATCTTTTAAAAAGGATGTATATCTTCAAAGGGGTATTTGGAAACCTATAAATAGGTTCCAAATTTACCCAAAACAATATCTTTAACTTCAACTACAATCCTTCTCAAATTCTTAAAAATTACATGTGAGACCCCAGATTTTATGAATAAAGATTTAAATTTCTCAAAATATTTTTTTAATATTATGGTGTGGATTTGAGATAATGTTATAGTTGTGGGTAGTATTTATAATTTTTGCAAAGTATGTAAGTTGATGTATAATATTCGATTGGTCGGGAAATATTCTTTTGTTTTAGAATATATCGTATTTACTTGTTAAGATCATTAGTGGACCCCACAATGTAATTATTGTCGGATTGAGAAAATGACAAAAATATTTTATTGAAAATAACGGCGGAAGTTTTACCGTTAAAACCGCTGAACTACTCGGTAGTAAAAGAAATGTCATGTCTGGCGTGGTTGCATAAGAATACACTGGCGATTGATTATTTATGCTTACGTGAGAAGTCACTTTCATTTGCTTATTTTATGGACCCCTATTTTGCCCATTTTCAAAATAATCGATAGAAAATTATTTTATATAATAAAGGTGGGGCCCACATGTAGGGACCACATATAGGGCCCACATGTGATGTATGAAATCTAAAAATAGGGGTGAGAGGAAATTAAGTAAAGGAGAGATAAAATATATTTATATATATATATGTATGTGATGTGTGTGTGTATATATATATATATATATATATATATATATATATATATATATATATTATAATGTTAGTGGAGGATGATGGAAAAGTAGAGTGTATTATATATATATATATATATATATATATATATATAATGTGTGTGTGTGTAAGAGAATGTGTTATATATATATGATGATGACAGATGGGGACCACATATTGGTGGAAGTTTGAAAATGTGGGTGGGGGTTTGAAAGTGTGTACGTGTAGTGTGGTGGGAAGAAAAAATAATGAAAGTAATGTGTGTGAATAATAAGTATATTTATATGTTATATATGGGTGAGTGGGTTGTGATGGAGAATTTGATAGGTGTTATAATATTTTATATATATATTTAGCATGTGAAGATTGACTTAAGGGGAAGGAAGAATTGATTTGTCGGGTGGAATTGGTATGGTATAATTATAATATATATATATATATATATATATATATATATATAATGTTAGTGGGATTATATGTATATAGCTTGCATGCGAATTAATTCATCCGTGACCTGCCAAATTGTTCTGCTCGTGAACTTCGTCTAATGTTATATATATATAATATATTATATTTTATTTAAAAGATTTTGCTTTAAATATGGACCGTCCGATTAAAAGTAAATCAATCTGGACCGTTCATGAATTAGTTACTATTCATTCCATTTTCCTATAAATAGAAGCTCATTCCTTCATTATTTCTTACGAATTCACTGAAACTCTAGAAAGAAAAATTATAGAGAAGCTATAGAAAAGTATTCTACTACTTCCCTACTCTTATATCCAGTTTCTTTTACGGTAAGGGATATTATTTGTTGTACTTGTAAGGGGTGTTATTTCTTTTGTATTCATGAAGAGAACTTCTGTTATTCTATTATTTATTATTCTCTTTGGAACCAAAGATATGTGGACTACCCTATACTTGGTGACATTCTTATATTATTCTATCTTTATTATTCTGTCGGAATATCCTGTCTGTGCTATACGCCAGACCTAGTTCCATTTTTATTATTCCGTCTTTATTATTCTATCGGAATATCCTGTCTGTGCTATACGCCGGACTTGGTTCCATTTTTATTATTCCGTCTTTATTATTCTGTCGGAATATCCCGTCTGTGCTATACGCCGGACCTGGTTCCATCATTTATTATTCCGTATTTATTATTCTGTTGGAACATCCTCGCTTGGTGTGAATTTCACCGACACGGTTCCGTTATTATTATTCTGTTGGAATAACCGCTCATACATCTCTGAGTACCGCATGCATGGTGATATCTTTTGTTATTCCATTCGGTATTATACTCAGTTGATTAAAATTTTGACTTCTATACTCCATGAAAGTAGTGGAATATCCTTGATATTTGCGCTTCATCCAGTATTTTTCATGGAAATATTCTTCTGAGAAATCTTGAATTTTACTCTACAAAGCAGTATCATGTTGACAATGAGGACGTTATTAGTTCATGGATAAATTAATTCTTGAACTTGTTTTATTGAGTTCTTATATCATTGTCATCATCCTCATATTTATATTATGTTGAAAGTCATCTGTGGCCTGTAGTGCATAGATGGACTTGGTATGATTATGACCAGGGATTATTCGGTGTAATCTTGACCGTAATATTACAAATGATGTGGAAAAAAATCCTCATTGGCCCGTAGTGCATTGATGGACAGTTTTTGGTATGATTATGGCTATGGATTCTCTTTGGCCGTAGTGCAAAGATGAATTATTTTATGGCATGATTAGGACCGTTGACGAAAACATGATTATCTTTAGCCGTAGTGCATGGATAATTCGTGGTCGTGATACTAAAGAATATCCTTGGTGTGACGACCCCAAAATAGGTCAATTCCATCCAACCCATTCTGAGTCGCCAAATACATGGTACAGAAAATAACTACAACTTTATTACAACAATTGTCGTGCAAAATACAACAACACATATACTGTGAGTTTGGATACAAATATATACCAAATGTGACACATGTCCCAACCGTGGACAACACCTCACAGTGACACCTTACATAAAGGTATAGTCAAAAACTGTTTTAGAAATTAGAATCTTTGGGAAGTGCTCAAGGAAACCTTCGTATACATGGAGGCCATGCTTCTAGGTTATGATAGATATCATATGGCCACGAAATTATCCTTGGTCACCTAATAGACCCTAAAGAAAAATGAGAAGATTACTATCATATTCTTCCCAATGGTGAGTTTTCTCTTGACAAATCATTATCTCTACTATCTCTAATTGAGAGTTAAATTTCAAATAGACTCCAAGATCATATAGGTAGTCTTTGGTAGATATACTCAAAAGTGGATGAAACACAACCTGTCTTATGATAACACGAGGTTGTATGTCATTAGACATATTGTATGATAGTGGCAAACACCCTCCCAAGTTAAATTCACCTCACCTCAACATCTATAGACCACCGCTCTATTCCTTGTTATTCCCTCATTGTTCCAAATTACACTTTTATTACACGAAAGGAATTGTGAAGCAAAAGGGTGAAACCTGACTAGCTTTCAAGAAAAATATCATGACTAAATATAATTAAATTATCAATAGCATTCATCAATAATAAATCGAGATTTAGAACATATGGTAGATGATAAAAAAAATTCAACCATAGTTAAAAATGAATCGAACAATCCATTAGAAGAGTCAAATAGACTATAAAGTCTATTATCTTCTCCATGTTAAAAGTCCACCAACAATGTTTTATCCTCAAACATCAATCAACAATTCCTCATCCATAATCACATGTATAACTCATAATTGTAATTGTTGTTCTAAATTCCTTTTCTCATTTAGAATGAAGATAATTTTCATCACTTGTCTTTACCTGAAATATCAAAGATCATGGTTATACCAAATCACAGTTCCTGTTCATAATCATACTAATAAATTCATCTTTGCACTACGGGCCAAAGATATTCATCAACAGTTCATCTTTGCACTACAGGCCAAAGATATTCAACAACAGGTCATCTTTGCACTACGACCCAAAGATATTCATCCACAATTCATCTTTGCACTACAGGCCAAAGATATTCAACAACAGGTCATCTTTGCACTACGACCCAAAGATATTCATCCACAATTCATCTTTGCACTACAGGCCAAAGATATTCCTCAACAGTTCATATTTGCATTACAGGCCAAATATATTAATATCTCAAAGAAATATATAATTATTTCAGAATTTATATAAACAATAATTATAACCATGTTGATCAATTCACCTTTGCACTTAAGCTAAAGATATTCAATTATAAATTCAATGGTCATGATCATACCAGTCACAATTCAATTTTTCACTACTGGCCAAAGAGAACCCTAGTCATGATCATACCAATAATCTACCCATCTTTACACTCCAGTGAAAGAGAATTTCAACATCAGGGTTATAAAAATGTTATATATGATAATAAAATCAATATAATCAACATATAGATTTAATCTCCATAGTAATATTCTTAAATCAACTATAATTTGGTTAGAAAAAGAAACCAATTTTGTAGTGAATAGTACCCGTGAATATTAACTCGTGAATAGTAACTCATGAATAGTAACTTGTGAATAGTAACTCGTGAATAGTAACTCATGAATAGTAACTCGTGAATAGTAAACTCGACTCAAAAATGTACAAATTCTACAATAAAATCCATACCAATATTTCGGTATAATGATATTGAAAGAATAATATTTTTTTAAGCTTATAAATAATTTATTTTAATTGTTTACACTTTACTAAATAATGCATTTAATCATTCTAAAATGTCAAACTCATAAGATTTCATCACCAATAACCAAAATCCTCATCAAAAATCTGCATATACCTCATTTAGGATTCTTAAACCATAAAATCCTATTTTCTAATTTTCTTACTTCACATAACATATTTAATTCATTTACTCATAACTAGTCCATTTTCATGAAAAATAACAAATCAGTTCCAAAAATATTTCTTTTCTGGAATTTAGCAGAATATAGTCCTATATTGAACATATAGTTTTCTCAGAATTTTTAAAATTCATTTACTATTTTTCACATGGCTAAAACCACCGAATATTCAGACATTTATCATAAATTGTACTTTTATTCAAAAATTCTGAAATTTATACGGTATACTGATATTATATAGATGTACTCCCAATAAAAATTTCATCAATTTTG
Organism: Panax ginseng; assembly: GCA_020205605.1. NCBI lineage: Eukaryota > Viridiplantae > Streptophyta > Magnoliopsida > Apiales > Araliaceae > Panax > Panax ginseng. The sequence goes on along the minus strand of CM035141.1, from coordinate 92,426,595 downwards.
GAATTAACCACAAGGAGTTATAAGGGTTTTCTTTTAAAATAGTCTTTCCTCATAAAATTCATAACTCTTAATCTATACATCCAAAATCGCCATTTTGGACACAATCAACAAAACTCATCAAATTATCATTTCAAATTTTTCCAGAATTTTTGAAGGTTCAGAAGAATTTCGAAATAATAACCCTTAAAATCCCTTATTATCCCTTACCTTAAAAGAAAGAAGATTTACGATCGAAATAACGCCGAATCGAACTTGCAACGTATAGCAATACTCAAAGTATACTCAAAATACTCACAAGAATACGCTCGATAATATAGAGAGATAAAACTTCAGTTTCTAGTGTTATTTTCAATTATAACCTAAGCACCCTATTTATAGGAAATTGATTAGAACACCAAAGCAGAAAATTAATTAAAATATTAATATATATATATATATATATATATATATATATATATATATATATAATCTTCTACACATGCCTAGAATCAAATTTTCAGCCATCAAACACATGTTAAAGATGCCCCCAAACATGTCAAAAACGTTTTTCTTAATTAATTAATTAAAAACTCCAAAAAAATGATAATTAATTAATCCAAAACTTCAATAATTCATAATAAATAGCCCTTTATCCAAAAAATTCGAATCTCATGAGTTGTTATAGGAAATTCAATTCTCTACAACTTTACGAATAAAGTTTTCCAAATTCCAAATGAAAATGACCAAATCCACAAACAGACGATTTTACAAAAAGCTATAATCAAATTTCAGATCAAGAAATGGGGTCCACCGACATGTTTAACATGTTTTAAACATTTTTGGTAGCAAAAATACTCATCCTCCTCATATACTCATATATCCCACATTCACTGTAAAAATATCACCATTAATATATTATTAAAATAATATATTTAATTGAATTATTTTATCGTAAAAAAGATTAAATATTAATTTTCAACAATTGTCACATTAAAATTTTCTCCATCTATATCCTCATAAAATCAATATTTTTCTCATCATATAAATCAATAATTAATTATTCACAAATAATATTACGAAACACATTATTGACAACGAGATAGTTCCCAGAAAGAGGGGCTTTCCAATAAGAATTTCTCCTTCTTGCCGCAATTAGGTGACCAAACCTCTCCTTGATGTAACTTTCTAGACATTACCAATAATGCTATCTAATAATATTATTCAAATAATATAAATTATTGATCCGATAATTAATGAAAAAATACGTAGTGTATAATTATAAAATATCAACGCAAAGAATTATTGAATCAAAATAAAATATTGAGCAAGAATTATCGTAACAATTATTGAGTAGTGCCTTCTTACGTAAGAATCAATAATTGGTGCAATACCGTGTCCTACTGTGCAACAACGCGTATTACCTTACTTTACCCATCGGGTATTCCAACAGTGTTAACAGTAACCACTACGCCATTATTTATAAAAATTTTAATTTGTCTTTTTCTTCATCCGACAGTTATTCTATTATGGGGCCCACAAATGGCTGCGCCGTCATACGAATATTCCCAACAGAAAGAATATTCCACGACCCAAATCTAATATTCCCGGCAACAATGAATATTTTATAACCACTTGCGTATTTTTGAAAAAATTTCATATATCACCCTTAACTTTAACTTTTTATCAATTTAACCATTTACTGAATTGTAATTATAAGAAAAATTAAATACTTTTATTTCATAAAATTCGGGGTCTTACACTTGGCCGTAGTGCATGAGTGATTCGATGATGTGGATTATTTATTAAGCTGAGTCTCAGCGATAAAAGTGATGAAAAACCTTTTAAATCATAAAAGATAGTAGATTTTATTCTCTACTTGACTCTTTTAATGGATTGCTTGTTCATTATGAGCTTAAACTTGATGTTTATTATATTTTATCGGTTTAACATCATTGTTGAAGGCTAATGATAATTTATTCTGCATTATCTTAGTCATAATATTTCTTACTGGGCTAGTTGAGCTCACCCTTTCTTTCACTGTTCTCTTCAGGAAATGAGAACGTAGCTGGGACTAGTCGGGGAACAGAGTGATGGTCCTAGATGGTGTATTAGTAGTCCTCACTATTCTGTGAAATAGTGTGATAATAATTATAACGAGGACTCCTTTTGAGTTTGTATAATCTCTAGTAGACAATATTTGTATTCAAACTCATAGTTTATGTTTTGTCATATTGTACACGACAGCTGTATAATTAAGTTGTATTTAAATTCTGTACCATGTATCTGGCGACCCAAGATGGGTGACGTATACCTAATTTTGGGGGCGTCACAGTTGGTATCAGAGCTTAGGGATATGATCCCTGGCTAAGATGTGAGACTAGAACTAGGAGGGAGAGACGGAAATTCTTCGCATTTATGACCTACCTAAGTTTATTTGATATTTAATTGGTTGGTCAAAGTATAGGAATAATATGTTACATGTCAATTAACCTTTTATTTTGTGACAGTATCTGAAAATGACATCCGAGAATGTTGAGAATAGCAATGGAGCACAAGAGATCGTTGATTCTCCACAGATCAATAATCAGGACAATGTGCAACAGGATGGCGATAATCCTCCTGTAAACAACAACACTGATCAATTGACGAACGACGGTACGTTTAAGAGCTTTTTAGAATTTATGCAACATCAAAGACGGCTCCGCTCCTCGCTCATAATGCAGGATGAAACAATGGCAACCCACGGTTGGTCATCATCGCTAAAGCAATTCAAAGAGCTGGGACCACCGGGAGTTTTTGGGAAAGCCGAACCACTTAAAAGGCGGAGACGTGTTTAAAGCAGATCACCAAGATATTTGAAGTCTTGGGATGCTCCGAGAAGCAAAAGATTCCCTTTGCCACCTTTATGTTGCGTGAAGAGGCAGATCACTGGTGGGAATCAGAAACGTAAGCGTACCGACTGGCCTCAAGATGTCTTGGGAGAAGTTCCAAGAGCTGTTCAATGACAAGTACTTTCCCGAAAGCATTCGTCACATGAAGGAGGTGGAATTTATCAACTTGGAGCAAAACAACATGACCGTGTCGCAATACGAAGCCAAGTTTGCCGAGTTATCCCGATTTGCGTCCCACTTGGTGGATAATAAAGAGAGAATGACGTCGATGTTTTTAAGAGGTTTGAAGTCGGAGATACGTCAACATCTTATTTCTCATAAACTGTGTTTGTATTCAGATGTTGTAAATAGGGCTCAGTTAGTGGAGCGCGATAACGAGTCAACGCAACGAAAAGAGAGCAGCCGACAAAATGATAATACCAATGAGAGCAGTCATCGAAGCGATGACAACAAGCGTGAAGGGAATCAACATGCCAGAAATGGTAACCACTTCGGTGGTAATCATGGTCAAAACAATAAGAATGGACATTTCAAGAAGAGGAGATTCAACAATGATGGAAAGACGTCAGCACCAGTACCCGTTGTTAAGGAAGGAGAACGACCACCTATCATATGCTTTAAATGCGGAGGGGAGGGACATATCAGTCCAAACTGCGCGATGCCATCCAAAGTGTGTTATAATTGTGGAAGAGAAGGTCACTTAGCCCGATTTTGTCGTTCACCGAAGACAAGTTCAGCTAGGATGGAGGCACCAAAGGCCGTCGAGAGAAAAAGTCAAAGCCGATGGTTTAAGAGAGAGCTTTTTTTTTTCGTGACGAGGAACCTGAATAAAATTATCACGGGTATGTTAGTCATAAACTCTTGCAAAGTCTATACCGTGTTAAATACCGGTTCTACTCACTCTTTTATTGCACCTAGTTGTGTTCAATGTTTGAAGTTAACTCCGGAGAAGTTAGACTTTGATATATCTGTTTAAACTCAGTTGGGAGAAACCTTCGTTACCTCCACTATTTATAAATCTTGTTCAAATCAAAACTTTCACGTTACGTGTCGATCTTGTCTCTTTGAAAATACTTGCCTTTGATGCGATTTTAGGAATCGATTGGTTAACTACTCATCATGCTTTTTGTAGGGTTGTTAACTTTCATACTCCTAACCAACCTGTTATGCGAATTTAGAGCAACCAAACCACTAAAGTCAATCATTATCATATCAAGCCATAAGTAGAGAGCCCCGATCCTTTCGTTGTTGACTTCCTTGTGTGGAATGCATCGAAGCCAGATTTCCGTAGGCGACGTCGTGAATGACGATGACAAGTTGATAATGTGATGTACTATCCAAGTTTTGGGATGAGAGTCACAGTTTTGAAGGATATTTCTATTGTTAATAAATTTCCTAATGTATTCTTGAAGACTTCTTAGCGTACCCCAGAGCGTGAAATCGAATTTGGTATTGACCCCAGTACAAAACCCATTTCTTAAACCCTCAAATATTTATTCAACTAAAATGAACGTATCATGCGCCAAGAACGTTGACTCGAGCTGTTGAAGATTACGATCGTACCATTCAATGCCATCGTAGGAAAAGCGAACATGGTAACTAATGCGTTGAGTAGAAGATTGTATCTTATGTCTGAGAAGTGCGAATACACGAACCCACGTGAAGATAACGAATATACGAGTAGAATCGACTTTAATCGATAAAGTTAAAAGCTCGCTTCAAGCTACACAACCGGAATGAATGAATGAAGAAGAAGGTTCAAGAGGGCATTATTCTGAAGCAAGAATCGACGAAGAGAGAAATCTCAACCCTTGATTTAATTGGTCCATTAGAAATCCTCGTTGAAGTAGGAATCGTGGCCAATAGACTGCGTTTACCGCCAAGTATGTCGGCGTGTTCATAACGCTTTTAACGTGTCGATGTTACGTAAATATGTGAACGAATCGAACCACATTATTGATTTAAAACCGGACGAGATAGCGAATGATTTAACGTATGAAGATGTAGCTGTTAAAATCCTGGAATATATTCTACGCTTAAAGGTTATACCTCAAGAGTTAGAATCGTGAAGTGTCCTCATCATTCTAAGATACCGTGCGTCGACGTAAATTTCGAGGGCAAAATTCCATAAGGAGGGGAGATTGTGAGACCCCAGATTTTATGAATAAAGATTTAAATTTCTCAAAATATTTTTTTTAATATTATGGTGTGGATTTGAGATAATGTTATAGTTGTGGGTAGTATTTATAATTTTTGCAAAGTATGCAAGTTGATGTATAATATTCGATTGGTCGGAAAATATTCTTTTTGTCGGAGAATATCCGTACGACGACGCAATCATTGGTGGACCCCACAACAGAATTATTGTCGGATTCAGAAAACGACAAAAAAAATTTATTAAAAATAACGCAATGAAAGTTTCTGAGTTAAAACCTGTGAACTACTCGGTAGTAAAAAAGTACAAGAATGTCTGCGTGGTTGCGTAGTAGTAGACACGGTATTGATTATTGATGCTTACGTGAGAATTCACTCGGTTTTCTTATTTTATGGACCCCTATTTTGCCCATTTTCAAAATAATCGGTGAAAATTATTTTATATAATAAAATTGGGGCCCACATGTAGGGACCACATATAGAACCCACATGTGATGTATGAAATCAAAAATATAGGGGTGAGAGGAAATTACGTAAAGGAGAGATAAAATATATTTTATATATATATATGTGATGTGTGTATATATATATATATATATATATATATATATATATATATATATATTATAATGTTAGTGGAGGATGATGGAAAAGGTGGAGTGTATTATATATATATAATGTGTGTGTGTGTAAGAGAATGTGTTATATATATATGATGATGACAGGTGGGGACCACATATTGGTGGAAGTTTGAAAATGTGGGTGGGGTTTGAAAGTGTGTACGTGTAGTGTGGTGGGAAGAAAAAATAATGAAAGTAATGTGTGTGAATAATAAGTATTTTTATATGTTATATATGGGTGAGTGGGTTGTGGTGGAAAATTTGATAGGTGTTATAATATTTTATATATATATATTTAGCATGTGAAGATTGACTTAAGGGGAAGGAAGAATTGATTTGTCGAGTGGAATTGGTATGGTATAATTATAATATATATATATATATATATATATAATGTTAGTGGGATTTTATGTATATAGCTTGCATGCGAATTAATTCATCAGTGACCTGCCAAATTGTTCTGCTCGTGAACTTCGTCTAATGTTATATATATAATATATAATATATTATATTTTATTTAAAAGATTTTGCTTTAGATATGGACCGTCCGATTAAAAGTAAATCAATCTGGACCGTTCATGAATTAGTTACTATTCATTCCATTTTCCTATAAATAGAAGCTTATTCCTTCATTATTTCTTACGAATTCATTGAAACTCTAGAAAGAAAAATTATAGAAGTTTATGAAAAGTATTCTGCTACTTCCCTACTCTTATATTCAGTTTCTTTTACGGTAAGGGATATTGTTTGTTGTACTTGTAAGGGGTGTTATTTCTTTTGTATTCAGGAAGAGAACTTCTGTTATTCCATTATTTATTATTCTGCTGGAATAACCAGTAGACGTGGACTACCCTATACTTGGAGACATTCTTCTATTATTCTGTCTTTATTATTCTGTCGGAATATCTTGTCTGTGCTATACGCCGGACCTGGTTCCATTTTTATTATTCCGTCTTTATTATTTTGTCGGAATATCTGTCGGAATATCCTCATACATCTTTATCTGACTGGTTCCATTTTTATTATTCCGTCTTTATTATTATTCCGAATAATATCCCGTTCTGTGTTATACTCCGGGACCGGTTCCATCATTTATTATTCCGTATTTATTATTACATTGGAACATCCACATCAGGTGTGAATTTCACACGACACGGTTCTTATTATTATTATTCGTTGGAATAACCGCTCATGCTAAGTACCGCATGCATGGTGATATCTTTGTTATTCCATTCGTTATTATACTCGATTGATTAAAATTTTGACTTCTATACTCCATGAAAGTATTGGAATATCCTTGATATTTCAAGGCTTCTTCATCCAAATTTTTTCATGGAAATATTCTTCTAAGAAATCTTGAATTTTACTCTACAAAGCGATGTCATGTTGACAATGAGGACGTTATTAGTTCCTGGATAAATTAATTCTTGAACTTGTTTTATTGAATTCTTATATCATTGTCATCATCCTCATATTTATATTATGTTGAAAGTCATCTGTGGCTTCAGTAGTGCATAGATGGACTTGGTATAATTATGACCGAGGATTATTCTATTGTAATCATGGCCGTAATATTACAAATGATGTGGAAAAAAATCCTCATTGGCCCGTAGTGCATTGATGGACGCTTTTGGTATGATTATGGCTATGGATTCTCTTTTTGGTAGTAGTGCAAAGATGAATTGTTTTATGGCATGATCATGACCATCCGAGTTAAAAAACATGATTATCTTTAGCGCAGTAGTGCATGGATAATTCGTGGTCATGATCTTAAAGAATATCCTTGGCCGTAGTGCGAGGGGTGATTCGATGATGTGAATTATTTATTAAGTTGAGTCTCAATATAAAAGTGATGAAAACCTTTTAAATCATAAAAGATAGTAGATTTTATTCTCTCTTAACTCTTTTAATGGATTGCTTGTTCCACCGCAGATTAAACTTGATGTTTATTATATTTTACCGCTTAACACTTTGTTGAAGGCTAATGATAATTTATTACGCATTATCTTAGTCATAATATTTCTTCTTGGGCTAGTTGAGCTCACCCTTTTCTTTCACCTTATTCTCTTGAAAATGAGAACGTAAATTTGGGACTAGTCGGGGAACAGTGATGGTCTAGATGGTGTATTAGTAGTCCTCACTATTCTCGTGAAATAGTGTGATAATAATTGTAACGAGGACTCCTTTTGAGTTTGTATAATCTCTAGTAGACAATATTTGTATTCAAACTCATAGTTTATGTTTTGTCATATTGTACACGACAACTGTATAATTAAGTTGTATTTGAATTCTGTACCATGTATCTGGCGACCCAAGATGGGTGACGTATACCTAATTTTGGGGGCGTCACATTACATTCATTCTTCATTCATATTAAAAGTCATAGAGAGTATTCAATTTTGTTGGTTTGTGGAACTCTTCCACTGAAGTGCTTCTTGTAAGAGTTGAAGACCATTTTATCCTGTGAAGTAGACGTCCATTGTTCCATCCGTAAGCACCGATAGCGGGGACGAAATCTGCTTTAAGGAGAAACTGTCCAACAGTTAACTTGGTTTTAAAAGTTTGTCAATTGCATCTTGTAAGTCATTATTATAAATTCTGTTTATATAATTAGTATATATTATAATACTTTGAAATAACAATCTTAAAGCATATTTCTAGGTTCTTCCTTAGTATTAATTTTATACTAATTTATAAAAACAGAACTTCGTGAGTACTTATTTTATACTAATATATATATATATATATATATATATATATATATATATCATCTAGTACACGCAGCCTTGATTAACCAGGCTAATTCATACAAGTGGTGTTTTCTTTGGTGGTAGGGAAAAGAGGAGGAAACAAGGCTAATTAGCCTAATTTACTAAATTGTATTACCAAGTTATGTATTACCCATAGAATACTTATTTAAAAATGAAAAAGAAAAAAAAAGGCTATCCTTTGAAATATTAGCAAGAGAGTTGTCAGGTTTTATTTAGTATACTTTCAAGTTATGTATTGTATTGTAATATAGCTGGGTTTTTTTTTGGTTGATATTATAATAGGAAGATTAGCCAAACATACAAAAATATTTCTTATTAGCATTATGTTGGAATGGGTAAGTGTTAATTTTTCCTTTGAACAAACAACACATGCACACATACACACCCCTTCAGCAGAAATTTAGTTGTTAGTGTCTAATGAGTTTGAACATGTGAGGCCGTAGTTCTTTATGATGACCCTAATTAGTTAAAGGCAGTGACAACCACGACGGTAAATGTTATGGTTTTGATTTAATATATATTTTCATATATATATATATCAATAATATTCTTGCAATAGTGATGCAGTAAATATTTGTAATTAAATTTCAAATGTTTTAAACTAAAACTCTAAGTTGGATTAAATCTAAAGAGGCTGTTCAAGTGGTATAGTGATAGTAAAAATCATGATAAGTGTATGTAAACATGCTTGCATTTTCATGCTTCAATTCAATCAAATTATATTAGGCTCAAATTGAATATCTGACTCCCATGATACTAAATTCACAAATGGATATGTGTTTACTCTGGGAGGTGCAGTTGTATCATGGAAATTTTCTAAGCAAACATGTATTGCAAGATCTACTATGGAATCTGAATTTATTGCTTTAGATAAAGTAGGAGAAGAAGCAGAATGACTTCGTAATTTTTTGGAGGATATTCCAATTTGGCCTAAACCAGTGCCACCAATCATTATTAATTCATTGTAATAGTCAATCAGCGATTGGTAGAGCACAAAATAGTAATTATAACGGTAAGTCTAGACATATACGTCGACGACATGAAACTATTAAACAATTACTCTCAAATGGTATAATATCTATTGACTATGTGAAGTCAAAGGATAATATTGCGGATCCACTAACAAAAGGTATACCTGGAGAACAAGTGAGAAGTTCATCAAGGGGAATGAGTTTAAAGCCTATAAAATCCTAAAGAGTCGCCATAATGGAAACCCAACCTAAATGATTGGAGATCCCAAGAAATAGGTTCAAATGGACAACCTAATTATGTGCGATCTAGTAAGCACTGAGAAGATAAATACTTCTTCCTATTCCTATGATGATACAGTGCACAAACTGCAGAGTGAAACAAGATAAACTTTGTTTTTAATAATTTCTATAGCTTGAATATAAAAAGGTCAAGTGGGGTATTAGCAGGACACTCTTTATAGAAATTACCAATGTGAGTGAGAAGGGGGCCACTTCTATGAGAATGACGAGGGCTAAATTCTTTAGCACACTCATGAAACCAGGAGATGTCCAAGGCCAAAATGGACACAATAATGAGAACCAATAAAATAAATTGAAAAATACTGTGTGAATTCTATTGTCTCTCACACCATACTAAAAGATTGAACAGTTCAAGACATCACGTTCACTGATTGGCCAGTAAATCCGATAGTCTTTCATTAGGAAAAGTTCAAAGCCACAAGCTACCTTCACCAATTCAGTATTTTTTATTCACTAATACTCTCTCTCAGTCTGTCTGCATATTCATTTGCATTAATTTACCCAAATTTCATTAATGTGGGGGATTGTTGGATATATATATATATAAATAAATGAAATAAAACCAATAGGTGTGACCTTTGGTTCATACATTTGAAAAGATACACCTTTTCAAAGAGATGTATCTTTTCAAAGGGATGTACCTTTTCAAAGAGATGTATCTTTTCAAAGAGATATAACCTTTCAAAGGGATATATATTTTCAAATGGATATAACCTTTCAAAAGGATGTAACCTTTTGAAAGGATGTATATCTTCAAAGGGGTATTTGGAAACCTATAAATAGGTTCCAAATCTACCCAAAACAATATCTTTAACTTCAACTACAATCCTTCTCAACTTCTTAAAAATTACATTCATTCTTCATTCATATTAAAAGTCAGAGAGTATTCAATTTTGTTGGTACGTGGAACTCTTCCATTGAAGTGCTTCTTGTGAGAGTTGAAGACCATTTTATCTTGGGAAGTAGACGTCAATTGTTCTATCCGAAAGCACCGATAGCGGGGACGAAATCTGCTTTAAGGAGAGACTGTCCAACAGTTGACTTGATTTTAAAAGTTTGTCAATTGCATCTTGTAAGTCATTATTATAAATTCTGTTTATATAATTAGTATATATAATAATACTTTGGAATAACAGATTTAACTACTGCAATTATACCTATCAAGCAACTAATGCATATCCATAAAACAATTACCATAAAGTTGCTGAAATATTGTTGAAATTGTGGGAGACTCGACTAGAAGTTTTGAAGACACAAAAATTCTACTGGATTAGGTCTTTTGGAAAATCAGTGTAAGCTTTTCTAGCATTAACAATTAATTACAAGACATTTTTATCTTTGCTAGAAATCTTTTAAACAGTCCTAATTTCCAAAAAGATTCAATGGTTTAAAACTTCTCTCACCAGCTAGTAATCTTATCATAATAGAGCTCTTATTATGGAGTAACCAAATTAAAGTCCGTTCCTAAAAATATGATGATCAGGTTTCTTCCAAATATTTTGTTAATAACAAATTTGTTTTCAAATGTATTATGCTTTCTGTTGTTTCTCAAAATAGATTTTAAATTCTCAAAGATTTTATCCATGTGGTTATTTTTTGTTACTGATATCAAAACCGATAAAATCTTTGCATATCATTCAAGGATTTGATTTACTTCAACAATCATATTTTTTATTAGCCGTTGGACATCACTGTTCTATATATATACATGGCTATGTTGCTAACATCAAGAACTCTATCATCTATACAACAATTGATATACTAAGAGGAAAATTTCTAGCAAATTCTTATTACCTTGTTCTTATATTGTTCTTGCTAGATATCTCTAGTGTTCAATTGTAATCCCTTTTATTCCAAAATTTAATACTCCCTCCGTCCCAAATTAATTGCTCAATTTTGACTTTTTAAGTCAAATTGACTATTTTTAGAATTAATAATTAAGCATATATAAATATATTTCTAAAATTATAAAAATTAGGATTAGTAATATATTGTATATACTTTCTTTTGGTTATAATCTCTTCACCTATATTTTAGCAAAAATAGTAAAAAAATTAGTTTTAAAAATGGTCAATTTGACTTTAAAAAATCAAAACTGACCAATTAATTTGGGACAGAGGGAGTATCTTGTAACGTAAAAGGGGCTTCGCAGTGAAGTAATGAGTGTGTCTTAAGAGAGTAGAGGTGCTTAGTGGATGAGGTTTCTTCAAAGAAATTGTGTGCTCAAGAAGTTTTCTGAATTCTATTGGATAGGGAGTTGATATAATTATAATTGTTTTATTAATATTAAAGGAAATATTAATCGGCTAGGTATACTTTTTAGTTTATTTAATCCTATTTTTTGGTTGTTTTCTCAATCTTGAATTAATTATATGTGCTCACAATCGATTTATACAGAACTCATAGGCTAGCCCTAAAGAGTCTTATTACAAAAACAATCTCATATGAAAATCAATTGTATTTAATTATTATCATTATTCTTATCATAAAGACAATTGTAATTAATTAGTATCATTATCCTTATCATAAATGTTGCTCAAATTTCTTGCATTTATAATGAAATACCACCAAAGATCCAGCACCTCTGGTTCCCCATTAAATTTGGCGTATATCAATTTCCTTGAAGCACTCAGGCACGAGAAATCCACTCGAACTCCTTTAAGCTCCACGTGAACCCTAATTCATAGAGACAAAACAATCAAGTCAAGCACAGATAGAACAAAACTACTAATTAAAACACATGAAGCATGTATTTTCTACAAAATTAAGTGACTAAAGTGCAAAATTGTACCCTGAATTTATCACTTTATGGAGATATAGTACTCAGTTTACAATATAGGCTTATAGCAAACAACTATTGGGGTATAATAAGTAGTGTAAAATGACACATTTTAGGTCAGTTTTGAACTACAAATTATACCTTAAAAGGTACGACTTTACACTAATAATTGTATTTTGAGGAGATGATTTGCTATTAATCAAACTGAAGAACAGAAACATCACATGAACACAGCATAGTGCCCTTACTCATCTAGTACGAGAACTTTCAAATTACTTAGGAGAAAGCTCGAGTAGTCTACTTCGTAATTTTCTAGTAATTTCATTTCATGCCTCCCGAATCTAACATCAATATTTTCTATTTTTAAAGATCGACGATTCTTTAATGAGTAGCCATTTGCCAAATAATCAATGTACGTCAGGGATAACAATGAAATAGTCGCAAAATTCGGTATTGTAATCATTATCTTTATCCAATGAGCATATAACTTAATTTCGGGTGCAGAAATACGAAGAACTCCTATATTTAGTAATCCACATTTCTCTATATTCAAACCTTATAGTACAAGGCAGTTTTGAAATAGGTTATTGGTTAAACTATTAACCGGGAATCCAACTGAGTCAAGATGAAGTACCTTGAGACTAGAAAAAACACTATTACAAAACAGTAAATAGACAACGCGGAAAAAACGTTGTGGTTTCAGTCAGAAAAATGTCATGATTAAGGGTGTTATCTATTTGACACTCTTACACAACGTTTTTAAAACGTTGTAGTTAAGCACAATATACAACGTTTTTTAGGAAAAAAACATTGTAAATTTGTTTTCCAAAAATTAGCAGATGCTTAAAAACGTTGTAGAAGGTATGATTCCACAACGTTTTTTGGATAAAAATGTTGTTTAGTATATCAGACAACGTTTAGACACATTTACACAACGTTTTTAAAATGTTGTAGATTAAAAAAAAAAGAAAAAAAAAGTTATAATTCACCTACATTACCAATGCACTTGCAATATACTAATTAGACCTGACAATATAGTTGGTTAACTGTCGGGTCAACACATATTAATTGGAACCAAATGGGTTGGTTAACTGTTTTTATTTATTTGGGTTGGTTAAAGTTTGGAATTATATTTTAAAAAAGAAATATAGTTCCAACCCGGTTAACCATTTTTTGACCCATATTTTATTCCAAATCCAAATTAAATTTTTTTTTCATCCATATTTACATATTCAAGAAGCTCAACCATCCACCCCCACCCCACGCCACCCACTCACCCCACCCACCCCACCCCACCCCACCCCACCCCACCCACCCACCCCCACCACCAAAAAAAAATATATGTGTGATTATGTATACACCTTTACCCCCCCACCCACCCACCCACCCACCCCTCTTCCACCCCCCAAAATAATATTATGTGATTATGTATACACCCCCACCACTACCCCCACCCCACCCCACCACACCCCCACCCAAAAAAAAATAATATTATATAATTATGTATACACCCCTTTCCACCCACCCCACCCCCCCACCCCACCCCCACTCCCCCACCCCCAAAAATAATATTATGTGATTATGTATACACTCATTACCTCCACCCCCACCCCACCCTGGTCCCCCACCCCACCCCCCACTCTCACGCCCAAAAAAAATAATATTATGTGACTATGTATACACCCCTCACCCCCACCCCCACCCTCCACCCACCCCCATCCCCACCCCATCAAAAAAAATTTTATGTGATTATGTATACACCCCTTACCCCCACCCCACCCCATCCTCACCCCACCCCACACTCCCCCAACCCACTCCCACCCCCACTCCACTCCCACCCCCACCCCACCCCACGCCCCACCCCACTCCCACCCCCACCCCTAACCCCCCAAAAATAATATTATGTGATTATGTATACCCTTACCCCACCCCACCCCACCCCACCTCACCCCCAAAAAATAATATTATGTGATTATGTATACACTCCTTACCCTCACCCCCACCCCGCCCCACCCCACCCCACCCCACCCCATAAAAAATAATATTATGTGATTATGTATATCTCATATCATTACTTAAGGAGCCTAAATTACACCCCTTATATTCGTTTCTCTATCTATAGTATATATTAATTTCATTTTTTAAAAATTTTGTTTAAAAGTCAAATATCTTAAAATGGTTAATATGGTTTTTAACCATTACCATATGGTTCCGACCCACAACCCATATTAAAAATGGTTAATATGGTTTTAGTTCTTAAATGGAACCATAACCATATTTTAAAAACCAAAACCAACCCATAACCATATTTTGCCAGGCCTAATACTAATGTCATGATCATATATAGCTAAAAGGTCTAAATTCACATTTAAATTTAAAGCCAAAATGTATCAACCATTCAAAATACATCCCAATAATACCATTTGTTTACAGTTTCAAATTACTACAACCACAAAATCTATACCAAACTATCCATAAGATTTGAAGTCTCAGATATCGCAGCAGACAGAATCGCAGATTATACTCAAAGTTCAAACTAAAATATAGCCACACCTAACCAATAAAGCAGAAATAGGAAAGAGAAATACTCAAAGTTCAAGCTAATTTTTGTTCCATTTTCTTTTGCTGATTTTGAGCAGTCCCAACATGGATGCCATCAATGTATACTTCAACAGTTGCTAAATGGAACCAGCAATTGATTCAACAATGGAACGGAGTTAAAAATAAATTTTAATACGAATGCAAATTGTATGAAGTAACCTTACTTCTACAACACATGATGAATCACCTTTGGGGAAAAATCGCACAGCTCCTCTGTAACATGAGAAAGTAATATTAAGGATCTGATATCAATCACAAGGCAAGTGACAAAGCAGTTTTCTTTTTCATTTGTTCATTTACGAAAGAATAAAACTAAATCTTCTAACTTAAAAATGGACACTGCTTTTTCAGGCTATTTGCCATACCTGTTAGGAAGACCTTCCAGAGATCTCCAATGAATTTTCTGATTTCGGATAGGCTGTAAGAGGTTAACCATAACAGCTCAAGGGGAACATTATAGATGCATCAAAGATCATAAAATATACTCTTGTTCCGCAAAAAGAGTCCCATTTGCAAAATTTGCAAATTTTAAGAATATATTTTCTTTCACGATTATCCCTAAATATAAGAGTGATAGTTGTGGAATGGAGGGAGTATAATAAATGGCAAAAAGTACATCTCTGATGATTCTTACCTGCATATTTCGAGCAAGCCAAGAAAATTCGATATCACGCCCAAATGCTTAGTACATCTCTGATGATTCTTACCTGCATAGACTAGTAGAAAAGAGAAATTAGTATATGGATCTAGAAGATTAGCTGAGAGTTGAGATACAGAAGATTCAGATATATGGGTCAGGCGGGTTTTGTGGTGTGAACCCTAGATTTATCAGAGACGCTCATAAAAGCCCTAAATTTATCCAAATTTCTCAAATCAAAACCTCAAATTCCATGCTTGAAACCCGTGAAACAAACCGAATTAAAGCTCCTCAACGATTCTGAAGCTTCAAAAATGGCGAGATTTTGAGGAGAAATGGAAGGGAAAAGGAGAGAAGAACTCATCTGCATAAAACCAACATCGCAGAGCGAGACAGAGATAAGAACCTTGTTTTAATTTCAAATTTTAGCTTTCGTGTTTTTTTTTCTCCGTGTTTTTGAGATAGACAACGTTTTTAAAAAAAAACGTTATCTAGTTAAAATCAAAAAAATACCCTTTTAAATAGATAACGTTTTTGCATATATATCTACAACGTTTTGTTTAAAAACGTTGTGGAAAAAAAATACCACAAAGTTTTTTATAAAAAACGTTGTCTTTTAAGCGTTGTCTATTTAGTACTTTGTACTAGTGAAAGAAGCGATGAAGGAAAACCCAATTTTTAACTGAACAAAATTTCCAAAAACAAAATGATCTAATTTTAGCTCGGAAATTTTCTCGTTCTTGGTGCACAGATCAACCTTTTAAACCCCATGCTTTAATAAGGCAGAAATAAATCCATTTATGTCAAAAAGATGGAGTTTGCTGCATTTGAGACTGGATTTTTGAATAGAAGATGTATATGAATGAACCGGTACTTGATCTATGCACAAAATTTATAACGCCTAATTTGCCTTCTTGATTATCATTAGCATGAGTATCATTATATAATTGTAATGAATCATCGAAATCAAGAACTGGTCACAAGTACCTATTAGACAATTAAATACAACATATTGTAATATCTTTGTAATTAAGTGTAATCCCATAATTCTAGCAGTTAGTATCCTTGTAATTAATTGTCATCCCATAATTCTAGACTATGTACTTGGGCAATACTCAATCTTATATATATATATATATATATATATATATATATATATATATATATATATATATATATTCATTCTTAATCAATGGAAAATCATCAAGCCATTGTTTCTCAATACTTCTCTCTCTATTTTTCTATATGGTATCAAAGCTCCCACGTTCCTGACCTATTTCTTCTCCCTTATTTTTTTTCTCATAGTTCTTCTCCAACCTTATAATGGCTTTCGAAGACACTTCTGCATCTTCCGCTGCTTATACCACTATTCAAAATACCCAAGACCCAAATAATCCACTTATTACCATCAACACTTCAAACATCACAAAATTGACCACCACCAATTACATCACGTGGAACCTCCAAATCCGAAGTTTATTAGAAGGATATGATCTCTATGGATTTCTTGACGGGTCTCATCCTAGTCCCACAACAACAGTCACTGCTAATGGTAAGTCGGCTCCAAATCCAAATTTTACAACATGGAAGCGCCAGATCGTCTTCTCTTGAAAGGCACTCTCCTTGGTGCGCTTTCTCTACCTATTCAACCTCTTTTTGCCAAAGACTACCACCTCTCAAGAAGCTCGACCACCTTGGCTAACACCTATGCCAAACCATCCCGTGGTCACATCAAACAAATTAAGGACCAATTGAAACACTATGCCAAGGGTTCCAAAGACGATATCCCAAATATATGCAGCTTTATAAAGAATAGGGCTGATGAACTAGCTCTTCTTGGCAAACCCGTTGATGAAGAAGATCTTATTGATAAGATTCTTGATGGTCTTGGTGAGGAATACAAAGGAATTGTTGATGCAGTTAATGCACGTGGGACACCCATCTCCTTTGCTGAAATTCATGAAAAACTCATTAACAAGGAGGCATCTCTCCAACAATCACATGCACCACCATCATTCCTTCTAGCCACCGCCAATCCTATCAACAAACGCAACAATCACTCTTGGCGACCTTCTCCCCTTCCTTGGCGTCCTTCCACAGCCACCTTTCACAATCAAGGACAACAATCTCATGTTCCTCGTAATGATCGACCTCCACCACGTCCATATCTTGGGTTTTTCCAAGGTTGTGGTATTCAAGGACACACTGTCAAAAAATGCTTCCTTTATCGTCTTGTCAACGCCCAATCCTCGCTGGCTCCATCGGCATCATGTCCACTGGCTCCGCGTCCTGCTACTCCATGGCAACCTCGGGCACACTTTGCATCTCTTGAGAACACCGACACTCCTACCTGACTACTTGATAGTGGGGTGTCACACCATGTTACCACAGACTTGAATAATCTTTCACTCCACACTCCTTATGCAGGGTCTGATGACGTTATGATCGGCGATGGCTCGGGTCTTCACATTACCCATACTGGTTCCACCACACTTCCCACCCCTACTCGCACCTTCAATTTACATAATATCCTTTGCATGCCTAACATGAAAAAGAACCTTATTTCTATATATCAATTTTGCAATACAAATCATGTTTCTATTGAATTCTTACCCACTGTTTTTCATGTGAAGGACTTGAGCACGGGGGCAATTCTTTTAACAGGAAAGTCTAAAGATGGTGTCTATGAGTGGCCAACCTCCTCTCCCCAATTATCGTCACCTCCTCTCCCCAATTATCGTCTCCGCTCATTGCTTTTTCCAGTGTCAAGACCACTTCCTCCGAGTGGCACTCTAGATTAGGTCATCCATCATCACATATTCTGCAGCATGTTATGTCAACATTTTCTTTACCTTACTCTATCTCACACAAGTCTCATTGTAATGCATGTTTAAGCAATAAAAGTCACAAGCTTCCATTTTCTACATCAACAATTGTTTCCTCTCATCCCTTACAAGTCATATTCTCTGATGTTTGGACTTCTCCAGTTTATTCAGTTGATGATTTCAAGTATTATGTTATTTTCGTTGATCACTTTACTCGTTATGTATGGTATTACCCCTTAAAGAAGAAATCTCATGTCTGTGCTGTTTTTATCCGCTTCAAAGCACTAGTAGCAAATTACTTCAAACACTCTATTGCCACTCTTTACTCCGATAATGGTGGAGAATATCGAGCATTAGATCAATTTTTATCCCTTCATGGAATTTCTCATCTTACCTCTCCCCCACATACACCTGAACACAATGGTTTCTCCGAGCGCCGACATCGACATATTGTTGAAACTGGTCTTTCTTTACTTACTCATGCCTCACTCCCGCTCACATATTGGAACTATGCATTTGCCACTGCAGTGTATCTCATTAATCGTATGCCCACACCCACACTTTCCCTTTCCTCTCTTTATGAGTCACTATTCTCCTCTCCACCAAACTACACCAAGCTCCGCATTTTTGGTTGTCTATGCTATCCATGGCTTCGTCCCTACTCTCGTCACAAACTTGAGTCTCGCTCCATCCCTTGTGTGTTTGTTGGGTACTCCCTCACCCAAAGTGCCTATCTCTGTCTTGATCCTTCTACTTTTACACTCTATACATCCCGTCATGTTCGATTCGTGGAATCTGTTTTTCCATTCAAAGTCATCAAAGTTGTCCAAGTCTCGATACACTCCCAAATTGGTTTCCATCAAATCATTTCTTCCCACTTACTATTGGACCACTCAACACACCTCCACAAATTTCTACCTGGACTCAATTCCTCTCACAACCAATCTCCGGTCGACTACTCCTCATCCTCTCTACCAGCACATTCCCCACCACTAATAATAACCCACACAACCAACCCTCTTCTTCTTTACCACTCTCTCCAAACCCTCCTCCTCTAATACCACCCACCAACACCCACACCCACACCCACACCATGACCACTCGTGCTAAAAACAAAATCCATAAACCAATTCAGAAACTCAATCTTACTTCTAAATTGAACCCTCAACTTGAGCCGCAAACATTGAACCAAGCTCTTAAAGATACTATATGGCGTCAGGCTATGTCTGAGGAGTATGATGCTCTTGTGCGGAATGGCACATGGGACCTTGTCCCACCTAATTCCACGTAAAATCTTGTTGGTTGTAAATGGATTTTTCGAATTAAACGTTTACCTGATGGCTCCATTGACAGGTACAAAGCGCGACTAGTTACTAAAGGGTTCCATCAACGTCCTGGTGTTGATTATCATGACACATTCAATCCGGTTGTTAAACCTACCACTATTCGCTTGGTCCTCAGCCTTGCTATTAGTCGTGGGTGGTCTTTTCGCCAACTTGATGTCAACAATGCCTTTTTACAAGGTCATCTCTCTGAAGATGTTTTTATGGCGCAACCGCCGGGTTTTCTTGATCATGATACTCCCACATATGTGTGCAAGTTACACAAGGCTATATATGGTCTCAAACAAGCACCACGAGCATGGTACCATAAGCTCCGACAATTTCTTGTAGCATCTGGATTTACAAACTCTCATGCAGACACATCCCTCTTTGTCTTCAACACCCGTGGTAATCTAGTCTATCTTCTTGTGTATGTTGATGACATAATTATAACAGGAAGCAATACCACAACAGTTCAACATTTTATTGATCTTCTTGGCAAAAGATTTTCCATCAAAGATCTTGGGAATTTGACTTACTTTCTTGGTGTTGAAGTTGCAACTACTTCTACTGGTTTACTTCTCTCTCAACGAAAGTATATCACAGATCTTCTCGCTCGGACAAATATATGGTGCGCCAAATCATCACCACCCTCTTCTTCTGAGCCCACACACTTATAGTTCTTTCTAAGACCGCTTTAACCGATCCTTCTGAATACAGATTAGTTGTTGGGAGTCTCCAATATTTGTGTCTCACTTGCCTTGATATTGCATATGTTGTTAATAAGTTGTCCCAATTCATGCATCGACCTACTACTGATCATTGGAATGTTGTTAAGCACCTGCTTCGCTATCTTTCTGTCTACAGCTGATCATGGTCTTGCATTGCACCACAACACACCTTTATCTCTTCATGCCTTCTCAGATGCTGACTGGGCCGGTAATAAGGACGACTACACCTCCACCAGTGCTTATATTGTTTATCTCGATTACCGATCCCGATATCCTCGTCCTCCAAGAAACAACGCACAACACACGCTCCTCCACCAAGTCGAATATCGCTCGCTGTCGCTTCTGTTTCGCCGAAGTTACGTTGGATTTGTTCTCTTTTATCTGAGCTTGGTGTTTCTATTTCGGCTGCTCCGACTATATATTGTGACAATGTTGGGGCAACTCATCTCTGTTCCAATCCTGTCTTCCATTCACGAATGAAGCATGTTGCGATTGATTATCATTTTATTCGGGATCAAGTACAAACTGGAGCTTTACGTGTCACCCATGTTTCCTCCGAAGATCAATTAGCTGATATCTTGACCAAACCTCTCCCCTCGCACTCTCGCTTTCAGCTTCTTGAAGACCAAGATTGGACTCTCCACAGGAGCTCCATCTTGCGGGGGCATATTAGACAATTAAATACAACATATTGTAATATCTTTGTAATTAAGTGTAATCCCATAATTCTAGCAGTTAGTATCCTTGTAATTAATTGTAATCCCATAATTCTAGACTAGGTACTTGGGCAATACTCAATCTTGTGTATATATATATATATATATATATATTCATTCTTAATCAATGGAAAATCATCAAGCCATTGTTTCTCAATACTTCTCTCTCTATTTTTCTATAGTACCTTCATGGGCGGAGTTGGGAATTTATTTCGTACCGGGCTACCAAGTACCAACATTAGATGGAGAATGTCCTTCACTAGTTGATGCACTTTCTCTTGATTTAAAGAAAGAAAACAAAGTTTTTTCTCTCTTGCTCCTTGACTTTCCATGACTTGTTCAAATTGAAAATCCCCAAAACCTAAAAATTCAGAAATTACCTTCAAAGTTCAAATTGAAATTCTCTAAAGTCAAACACTAAATTGATAGAATCAATTGGCATGAATACGTGCAATAGAATCAATCAATTATACTCATCTTCAACACTAGAAAATATTCTAGCCTAACATGCTTGAAATTAGAACACAAAACATAATTAAATAATGCATACTTAAATAAGTAAAATACTTATTTCAATGTACCAATTAATTGAATAAGAAAATAAAATAAATTCTGAATTTCAAAACTCAAAAAGTGTTCTGTTCTAAATAAGAAACAATGATATCCTTAACATTCAA
Source organism: Panax ginseng (assembly GCA_020205605.1). Taxonomy (NCBI): domain Eukaryota; kingdom Viridiplantae; phylum Streptophyta; class Magnoliopsida; order Apiales; family Araliaceae; genus Panax; species Panax ginseng. The sequence goes on along the minus strand of CM035141.1, from coordinate 92,404,621 downwards.
AAAATAAAGAACAAATTGAATAAAAGAATGATGCTCATCAATTTCTAAAAGAAATAAAATACCCATAAACTAATATACAACTAATATTTATTATTAAAACAAAAGGCACTACATACTCATGACCTCATACATAAATTTCACAGTCCCTCTCAACTTAGCCGCCAAAGTCACAGAGCAAAGAAAAAGCCACAACTATCTATTTAACAAAATAGAACTAATTTTGAATTTCCTGCTCACTCTAATAAATCATCTGGACAGTCCAAAATTTAGAATAAATCTCACCGTCCATATAGTGTCGGAGGCACGGGACATAACTAGTTAATCAACAAAATAGAAAAAAAAAACCAATTTAGATAAACCCTCTTATCAACTAATACTATAAAAAAAATTTAAAAAATAAATTAAAAAATAGCCCAGAAATGCCAAACCCAATTTGAATATGGAAAATTGGGAATTACAAAAAAATGGAGATGAAATGAACCACCAAAAAACCCACCTACAAATACATAACATTACCAAATTATAAGCCCCAAGGCTATCTTTTTAACTAGATAGCTTTCAAAAGTATCTGCCTTTACTTGCTATCTTCATCTGATATCTTCTCCCTGACTCCTTTCTTTGCTGCTGCTCTCTTTTTCGTCATTCATTTAGGAATTAGGGCATCCTGTAAATGCCTCTACATGTACTCTGTCAGCAAACTAGACAATAAAGTATATAACTTATAAGAACTAATACTATAACTAAAAAAATTTCACCCGGGCTGGAGCCCACCCCTGCCCAAGGGTGGCTCCGCCCCCCCGTACCTTCACCTGGTTGATATGATGCTAGTACCAACAGTATATTTTGAAGAAAGAAAGGAGAGGATATGGCAAAGAATTTTGTCCGATAAGCCGCAAAGCCTATCGGTTACCTTGATTTTAATATTTTGTACCTCGATTACCATTGCCAAAATGGCTAGTGATGATGGGATGATGAAGGGAATTACATTTATATGACTTTTCTTCTTGAAAACTGAGTTTTGAGTATTTAACATAAGCTTGGCCGCTTGGGAAATACTACTATAACTGTAATACGAGGTTAATTTTCATCTTGAAAATTGCTTCTTGTGTTTTCGAATATTTAAAGGAATTACAGTACATAAGCTTGGATACCACATTTTTATTTTTATTTTTATTTTATTTTGTTGAAATAAACGTTCTCATCCAGGACAAAAACTTTTATTCATCAGCAGATTCTTTTACAATTAAAGGCTTTGATCATGGCAATCATTAATCCAATATGTAGGAAAAAGTATATCATCTGACTGAGCTAAAGCTGTTAGTTCATGAGCTACTTGGCTTGCTCTCGGCAGGAAATTGAAAATCACATTTTAAAATAGCCAACAAAGCAGAAGACATGCTTCCAAGACTGTATCCAAATCTGATTCCTCAACAATCTCCTTATATAGACGTGTTAAAGAGATCTATCTCAATAGAAAATTTAATAGCTAGACGAATAACAATTGCTTCAGCACATGCAACCTGTAAATTACCTACGAATCTGCCTACTCCAGCTCCTAAAACAGACCCATGTACATCTCGAATAACAAAACGAATTCCGCAAAAACCATTAAGTTTCACCGAGACATGTAACATTAATTACTATATACTCCCTCCATAAGATAAATTTCTCTCTTTTCTCTGTCATGTTTTCCATCTTCCTCTAATTTTCTTAAACTAAATAATAATTTAATTTATATTATATCTTTAAAAAATTAAGAAAATCACGTATTTATGAACAAATTTGTGATTAATAAAAGCCTAATAAGAATCAAGAGGGAGGGTGTATATATAATGTTACTATTGATTAGATTTTATTGTTATTAAATGTACTCTTACTTTTAAAATTAAATATACATTTTTAAAACAATAATTTAAAATAAAATTTTACTTACCCAAACATATTCCTAATATTTTCTAAAATTGTAGCACTACTGGTGTTCTCCAAAAAAAAAAAAAAAGTAGTAGTGACACGATTATACTTAATCTACACCATAAGGTTTGTAAATGATGTCATATAAAGAATTTCAAGTGATTTTATAATTTAAAAATAGAAATATATATTAAATTCTGAAACGACTAAAAAATAAAATATATCTCTAATTTTATAAAAAATTTCAAGTAATTTTATAATTTAAAAATAGAAATATATATTAAATTTTGAAACGACTAAAAAATAAAATATATCTCTAATTTTTTAAGGGATGGATTATTGTTGTCTTTGGTTCCCATTCCCTAGCTCTGATGGAATGGAATGACAATAAAATAGAATGAACTAAGGAAGGAATGGAATGAGAATGATCACAAATGTACTTCAATTTAAAAATGCTAAAACCACTATTATAGAAAAGAATCAATTGGTGGGAATATTAGAATGGATTGAACATTCTATTCTTACTGACCAACTAAATGGAGCAAAAATTATTAAGAAATAATCATTCTATTTCCACCTAATTCTATTTTATTTTCACCAACTAAACACAATATATGTCTTAATTATTTATACGTACCCCAACGCTGCCCCAGAACCTCACTAAATATTTGTAACCTTGTAGTAATTTTGACGAAATTGAAAAAGTATTCTGCCTTGGTCTATATATATATATATATATATATATATATATATATATATATATATATATATATATATGACATTAATCCATATCCAATGTTAACGTTATAAGAATAATATTATCCTTACAACAAATCTCGACTGTTCATCGAATGATAAAATTGATCTCCCGTCCGCAGTTTAATTCTGCAGACGAGAAAATTGTCCAAAATACCCCTCTAAATTCAATTTTTTAAAGTTTTTCGAACTTCGTTATATTAAACTGCGGACATCAAATTTAAAAAATTTAAACTTTTTGGAATCCGCAGTTTTTAACTGTGGATGCCAAATTCAATAGAAAAAAATTGAGGTTGATTTTGATGGTCTTTTTCTATGAAGCCAAGACAAACATATAAAACATTATTATGACTAAATTTATGCGCCCCCAAATTCGAGCACCTTTAAACTCAACAATAGTGCATCACGGTACTATCTGTAGTGCCCCCAAATCCAAGTCCCTCAAACCTCGTATCTGGTGCATCACGGTACAACATCTTCTTACCCATTCTATAACCAACGCAGAATATATAAACATATATTGTTCATTTCAAATGATTCTACAACATTTCTCCAAGTTCTACAACCTTAACTCATTACATACCTTAAACAATTAAAAAGGTTTACATAATCAACATATTTAAGGTAACATAATAGTTACATAATAGTTAACGCACTACTCTTAGAATTTATTATTGTCTCTGTCTTTCTTCGAACCTTCATCTTAATATGAAAATATTATCATGATATAGCAAGAGTGAGCAACTATTTTGCCCAACAAGTTTAAATATAAGAAGGATATATCATGATTGAAAATGAATAAGCTTTCAAATTTTCAACAATGTAAATTGTGAAAGAGCATGAATCAATTTCAATGACTGAATGACTGAATCAATAATGCGAAGTGGTCAACATTGACCATGAACAAATTTAACTGAACTTTATGGTAATGAAAGTGATCAGCCTTTCATACCTGATGAATATATGCAACTTGAACTAAGTGCGAATCAATAATCAAATATGTGAAATAATTATAAATAATTAAACCACTAGCATGCTTGAAATATAATAACTCGAGTTTGAGTTAGAGAACTTGCCTGTACCATCGATTACTGCTATGCAATCTAATTTAATTTCTTATGAGTGACCTATCATTAATAGGATTGCTCTTTCAATCAGTATATCATATTATACATCATAACACCATTATTCTTATAATAAGTTATCTAACATGTAATCATGTAATCAAACATTCAATAATATCTTACTCATTAGGAATATTATCATCTCTTGATAATATTATTATCATATAATCATTGTCTTAAACTCTTGTCTAATATTATTAATTATTTAATAATATTTTATTCACTTTCTAATGTTATTAACCATTTAATAATATTTTAATCACTTACTAATATTATTAATCAATTAATAATATTTTAATCAATCTTTAATATCTTAACCATTCACAAATATTATTAACTATTTAATAATATTTTGATCAATTAATAATATTATTAATCATTTAACAATATTTTAAATCATTATCTAATATTATTAATCATTTAATAATATTTTAATTTAGCTTTAATCTCATATTATTAATCATTTAATAATATTTTAAACTAATCTTTAATCTAAATATTATTAATTACTTAATAATATCTTAAAATAATATTATTAAGCTCTTAATAATATTTTAATCATTTATTAATTTAATAAACAATTTATTCTAATTGTTTATCATTTACTAATTCATTTATTTAATAGTCATAAAATGCTATAAATATAACATCTCATCAAAAATTATCAAAATACCCTCCATAAATCTGTACCTATCATGTTTAGGGTCCTTAAGCCATAAATTACATTTTTCCCATTTATGATATCACATTACTTATATTTTATTCATTTATTCATAACTCAATCGTTTACATGAAAAATACCAAATCAACTCCCAAAATTCTAATTTTCTGGGAAACATCAGTTAATATTACCCTTACGAACATATAATTTTTCTGGAATTTTTTAGTTTCGTTTATTATACTTAAAATGACCAAAACAGTCGGATCTTGCAACTATTTTCATGAATTGCGTTATTGTCCAAAAACTCCAAAACTTTCAGGGGATGCTCCTGTTTAGTATATGTACTTCCAGTAACAATTTCACAATTTTTAGAGTTACATACTAAGAGTTGTTCCCTTTTGCTTTTTAAGTAGTCCAATTTCGTAAAATCCATAACTTTCAGTCTACACATCCAAATGTCTCCATCTTTTTACAGCACTCAGTTAACTCATCATATTATTATCCTAAATATTTTTAGAATTTTTAGAGTACAAAAATCGGATGAAATTACCCCTGCAATGGACTGCCCAAAAATAGTGTATTTTCCCCCTTTTTCTTTTCCTGGGCAGTTTTGCTTAAAAAAGCCACTATGGCTTGTAAAATCATCATATTTGAGTTCTACCACTTGGGTTTGAAAGCTAACTTACATATTTAGCACCCCTCTTTGACGGATTGCAAAAAGAATGTGTAGATTTCAAATGGTAGCTTTTCAAAGTATACTAAAGTTAGGGTTTTCTAACTTTTAAAAATATAGTTTTCATTTCTTTGCTTTTGATTATTTCTAACACTCAAAATAGTTAGATCCATACATGAAACACTAGGAAACATGTAGATTTAAAATTTTAAAGTTCAAAAACATCAACTCTCTATTTCGTCAAACCATCACAAGAAATGAAAACAAAAGCTTAAGATCTATAGTTTTTACCTTAATTTAATTAATGGCAACCCTTCCTAGATCTTCTAAAGTAGTTGATGAATCTAGGGTGTATGAAGATTAAATTCTCACTCCCTTTACTTCCTTGTGGCTGATGAAAATGCCCTCTTCTCTCTCTATATTTCTTTTATTTAACAAATTTGGAGATGAATGAAAGAGTGATAAAGTAAAGTTTTACTAACAAATGAAATGGTAGTTTTTATTATTAGTAAAGATGTATAGATATACCATATGTGTGAGACCCCAGATTTTATGAATAAAGATTTAATTTTCTCGAAATAATTTTTTGAATATTATGGTGTGGATTTGAGATAGTGTTATAGTTGTGGGTAGTATTTATAAATTTTGAAAAGTATGCAAGTTGTTGTATAATATTTGATTGGTCGGGGAATATTCTTTTTATCGGAGAATATCCGTACAACGGTACAATCATTGGTGGACCCCACAACGGAATTATTGTTGGATTGAGAAAACGACAAAAATATTTTTAAGAAAATAACGGCGGAAGTTTTACCGTTAAAACTGTTGAACTACTTTCAGTAGTAAAGTAAATAGAATACTGCTGTGGTTGCATAGTAGCACACCGTATTGATTATTGATGCTTACGTGAGAAGTAACTCAGTTTTGTTCAATTATTACTAAGATAATTCTTTGCGATAGTATCTCACGTTATTTGATTCAATTATTGTCAATATTTTATATATTATTAAATCAATAATTGAGACGAAGAAGTTATTAATATTATTATTTACAATATTAACGATGTCTAGAAGTTACATCAATGAGAGGTTTGGTCACCTAATTGCGCGCTATAGGGAGAAATCCTTATTGGAAAGCCTCCTTTTCACAGGAGCGATCTCAGTCGATTAATATTGTGAATTATAATAATAATGATCAATGTTGTTAAATATATTGAGGTGTCTTTTATGAAATCACGAAGTTTATATATATATATATATATATAAATTTTGTTTTATTAGAATTATTAATTTAATAAAATGTAAAAAGCTTTTTATATAGAATAGAATACTTTTATAAAGTTATTTATTTTATTAGACAATAATTAGAATATATTATATTTTATTATACATAATGTTTTGCATAGTAAAATCTTTTTATATAAAATAGAATACTTTTATAGAGTTATTTGTTTTATTAGACTATAAATAGAATATATTATATTCTATTATGCATAGTGTTTTGCATAGTAAAATCTTTTTATATAAAATAAAATACTTTTATAAAGTTATTTGTTTTATTAGACAATAATTAGAATATATTATATTTTATTATGCATAGTGTTGCATAGTGCCTGCATAGTGTTCTGCACAGTAAATCAATATGGACCGTCCATTTAAAAGTAAAGTAAATCAATCTGGACCGTTCATGAATTAGTTACTATTCAGTCCATTCTCCTATAAATAGAAGCTCATTCCTTCATTATTTCTTACGAATTCACTGAAACTCTAGAGAGAGATTCTTCTTCTATAATCTTGAAGCGTATTTCTTTAGAGTTTAAGAAAGCTTTGAGCGTAGTGCAAGTTTTCTTCAAGTATATCCCCATACTACCCGGTCGAGTACTCTTCTTTATAAGGTAAGGGATATTATTTGTTGTACTCGTAAGGGGTATTATTTTTTCAGATTCATGAAGAAAACTTACATTATTCCATTCTTTATTATTCATTGGAATAACTTTGTATACGCTTGCCTACCCTATACTTGGTAAAATTCTTCCATTATTCCATTCTTTATTATTATGTTGGAATAACCTATCTATCAAATCTGCCGCATACATGGTAAAATTCTTCTATTATTCCTTTCTTTATTATTACATTTGGAATATCCATGCGTAACGTTTACGCATGACTGGATTCCATTTTTATTATTATGTTGGAATAATCATGCATGCGATTTATCGCATGCATGGTGAATTCTTCATTATTCCATTCTTTATTATTACATTGGAATAACTTTTGTCATGTGGATTGCTACATGCATGGTGAATGACCCTTCGTATTCATTTCTTATTAAATTGTGGAAATGAGCTGTCTACGTGGATTACTGCATGGCGGGTGAAAATTCATTGCAGTTTCATATATTCTATGATACTCTTTTGGTTAAAGTTTTGGCTTCTATACTCCATGAAATTAGTGAAATATCCTTGATATTTGTGATTCATCCAATATCTTTTCATGGAAATATTCTTCTGAGCATTCTTGAATTTTTACTCCACAAAGCAGTATCATGTTGACAATTTGGACTTTATTGGTTCCTGGATAAATTAATTCTTGAACTTGTTTTATTGAATTATTATGTCATTGTCATCATCCTCATGTTTATATTATGTTGAAATTCATCTGTGGCCTGTAGTGCATAGATGGACTTGGTATGATTATGACCAGGGATTATTCGGTATAATCATGACCGTAATGTTACAAATGATGTGAAAAAAGTCCTCATTGGCCCATAGTGCATTGATGGACAATTTTTGGTAGGATTATGACTATGGATTCTCTTGACCAAGGGGTGAAGATGAATTGTTTTATGGCATGATCGGACCGTTGATAAAAACATGATTATCTTTGGCCCGTGGTGCATGAATAATTAATGGTCGTGATATTAAAGAATATCCTTAAATTTTGTAGTGCGGGGGATGATTTGATGATGTGGATTATTTATTAAGCTGAGTCTCAACGATAAAAGTGCTGAAAAACCTTTTAAATCATAGAAGATAGTAGGTTTTATTCTCTACTTGACTCTTCTAATGGATTGTTTGTTCTGCTGTAGTTAAACTTGATGGTTGTTATATTGTATCAGTTTAACACTGTTGAAGGCTAACGATAATTTATTCTGCATTATCTTAGTCATAATATTTCTTACTAGGTTAGTTGAGCTCACCCTTTTTGCTTTCATTGTTCTCTTCAGGAAATGAGAACGTAGCACGAAATAATCAGGGAACGGAGTGACGGTCCAGATGATAGCATTAGTAGTCCTCACTATTCTATGAAATATTGTGATTATAAATGTAATAAGATTGAATTTGAGTGTGGATATTGTCTAGATGATAATATTAGGTGTTAAAACTCTCGAGTTATGTTTTGTCGTATTTTGAGTTTAAATCATGTACTGAAGACAATATTTGTATTAAAACTCACAGCTCATGTTGTATAATTAAGTATGTATTTGAATTCTGTACCATGTATTTGGCGACTCAAGATGGGTGATGTATACCTATTTTGGGGGCATCACAGTTGGTATCAAAGCTTAGGGATATGATCCCTGGCTGAGATGTGAGACAAGAACTAGGAGGGGAGAGACGGGGAATTCCTTCGCTAGTATGACCTACCTAAGTTTATTTGGCATTTAATTGGTCGGTCAGAGTATAGGGATAATATGTGATATGTTAATTAACCCTTGTTTTGTGGCAGTATTTGAAAATGACATCCGAGAATGTTGAGAACATCACTGGAGCACAGGAGACCGTTGAGTCTCCACAGATCAATAATCAGGATAATGTGCATCAGGAAGGCGACAATCCTCAAGCAAACAACAACACCGATAAAATGATGAACGATGGGATGTTCAGAGGCTTTATGCAATTCATGCAACATCAGGTAAAGATGACTCTGCTTTAAAATATAGGTGGAAATAATGGCAACCCACGACCGGTCCACCGCTTAGCGATTCAAGGAGCTGGGACAACCGGAGATTTTGGGAAAGCGTAAACCACTTAAGCCACGAGCGTGGTTAAAGCGAGATCACCAAGATATTTGATGTCTTGGGATTCTCACGAGAGAAAAAGGTTCCTTTTGCCACTTTTATGTTGCGTGAAGAGGCAAATTCTTTGGTGGAAATCAGAAAAGCGTACCCGACTGGCCTTTCAAGATGTCTTGGGAGAAGTTCTAAGAATTGTTCAACGACAAGTACTTTCCCGAAAGTATTCGTCACATGAAGGAGGTGAAATTTATCTAGCTGGAGCAAAATAATATGACCGTGTCGCAGTACGAGGCTAAGTTTATGGAGTTATCCCGGTTTGCATCCCATTTGATCGATAATGAGGAGTGAATGAAGTGAATGTTTCTAAGAGGTTTGAAACCCGATATACGTCAATACCTCATTTCTCACAAACTTTGTTTATATTCAGATGTTGTGAATAGGGATCAGTTATTGGAGCGCGATAATGGGTCAGTACAACCAACAACGACCAATAACATGATAATAATCGTACCGGTTGCAACGACCATCGGAACAATGATAACCATCGTAGGGGAAATTATCATGCCAAGAATGGTAACCACTTCGGTGGTAATCATGACCAAGATAATAGAAGTAGAAATTTTAAGAAGAGAAGGTTCAATAATGATGGAAAGATAGCATCACCGGCACCTGTTTCAAAGGAAGAAGAACGACCACCGGTTGTATGTTTCAAATGCGGACAGGAGGGACACATTCGTCCAAACTGTACGCAGCAACCCAAAGCGTGTTTCAATTGTGGAAGAGAAGGTCACCTAGCTCGATTTTGTCGTGTAGTGAAGTCAAGTTCAGCTGGGATAGTGACGCCATAGGATGTCCCAGACAAGTCAAAGCCGGTAGTTTAAGTGAGAGCGTTTATTGAGGAAATCGAACGAGGTTATTACGGGTAAGTTAATCATAAACTTTTGCGAAGTCTATACCTTATTAGATACCGGTTCTACCCATTCTTTTATCTTTCTTGCTTGCGCTCAACATTTAAATTTGACTCCGGAGAAACTAGACTTTGATTTATCTTTTGAAACTCCGTTGGGAGAAACCTTCGTTACCTCCACTATTTATAAATCTTGTTGATTCAAATCGACACTTTCACGTTACCTGTCGATCTTATCTCTTTGAAAATACTTGCCTTTGATGTGATTTTAGGAATCGACTGGTTAACTACTCATCATGCTAAAATTGATTATTTTCGTAAGGTGGTTAGCTTTCATATTCCTAACCAACCTGTTATACGAATTTAAGCAACCAAATCACTAACGTCAATCATTGTCATATCAAGCCATAAGTAAAGAGCCCCGATCCTTTCGTTGTTGACTTCCTTGTGTGGAATACACCGAAGCCAGACTTTCTGTAGGCGACGTCGTGAATGACGATGACAAGTTGTTAGGAATCAATGTGACGTACTATCCAAGTCTTGGATGAGGGTCACAGTTTTGATTTTTATCGTTAATAAATTTCTTGATGTATTCCTGAAGACTTCTTGGCCTATCCCAAAGCGTGAAATCGAATTTTGTATTGACCCCAGTACAAAACCCATTTCTTCAACCCTTAAATATTCTTCAACCAAAACGAACGTATAACGCGCCAAAGACGTTTGCTCGAGCTGTTGAAGATTACGATCGTACCATTCAATACCATCATGAAAAAGTGAACATGGTAGCTAATGCGTTGAGTAGAAGATCGTATGCGGTTACAAGTGCGAATATACGAACCCACGTGAAGATAACGAATATACGAGTAGAATCGACTTTAATCGATAAAGTTAAAGCCGCTCAAGCTACACACCCGGAGCTAATGAATGTGAAGAAGAAGGTTCAAGAGGGCGTTATTCTAGGAGCAAGAATCGACGAAGAGAGAAAATCTCAACCCTCGATTTAATTGGCCCATTTGAAATCCTCGATGAAGTAGGAACTGTGGCCTATAGACTCGTTTTACCGCCAAGTAAGTTGCGTGTTCAGAACATTTTTTTACGTATCGATGTTACGTAAATATGTGGACGACCCGAACCACATTATTAAATTAGAACTAAACGATATAGCGGAAGATTTAGCGTGTGAGGAGATCGTGTTAAAATCTTGGATAAGAAGGATCGTATTCAACACTCAAAGGTTATACCTCAAGAATTAGAATCTGAAATGAAGTCAATGTATCCTCACCTCTTCGGCATACCAGGCACGTACATAAATTTTGAGGGCAAAATTTCATAAGGAGGGGAGATTGTGAGACCCCAGATTTTATGAATAAAGATTTAATTTTCTCGAAATATTTTTTTGAATATTATGGTGTGAATTTGAGATAGTGTTATAGTTATGAGTAGTATTTATAAAATTTGAAAAGTATGCAAGTTGTTGTATAATTTTCGATTGGTCGGGGAATATTTTTTTTGTCGGGGAATATCCGTACGACGGTACAATCATTGGTGGACCACACAACGGAATTATTGTCGGATTGAGAAAACGACAAAAATATTTTTATGAAAATAACGGCGGAAGTTTCTGACCGTTAAAACCGCTGAACTACTCATTAGTAGTAAAAAATACGATGTCTGGCGTGGTTGCATAGTAGCACACCCTGTATTGATTATTGATGCTTACGTGAGAAGTAACTCAGTTTTGTTCAATTATTGCTACAGTAATTGCTGCATAGTATCTCACGTTATTTGATTCAGTTATTGTCAATATTTTATATATTATTAAATCAATAATTGAGATGAAGAAGTTATTAATATTATTATTTACAATATTAACGATGTCTAGAAGTTCTGTCAATGAGAGGTTTGGTCACCTAATTGCGTGCCAATAGGGAGAAATCCTTATTGGAAAGCCTCCTCTTTCCTGGGAACGATCTGGTCGATTAATATTGTGAATTATAATAATGATGATCAATGTTGTTAAATATATTGAGGTGTCTTTTTATGAAATCACAGAAGTTTATATATATATATATATATATAAATTTTGTTTTATTAGAATTATTAATTTAATAAAACAAAAAAGCTTTTTATATAGAATAGAATACTTTTATAAAGTTATTTATTTTATTAGACAATAATTAGAATATATTATATTTTATTATGCATAATGTTTTGCATAGTAAAATCTTTTTATATAAAATAGAATACTTTTATAGAGTTATTTGTTTTATTAGACTATAATTAGAATATATTATATTCTATTATGCATAGTGTTTTGCATAGTAAAATCTTTTTATATAAAACAGAATACTTTTATAAAGTTATTTGTTTTATTAGACAATAATTAGAATATATTATATTTTATTATGCATAGTGTTGTATAGTGCCTGCATAGTGTTCTGCATAGTAAATCAATATGGACCGTCCATTTAAAAGTAAATCAATCTGGACCGTTCATGAATTAGTTACTATTCAGTCCATTCTCCTATAAATAGAAGCTCATTCCTTCATTATTTCTTACGAATTCACTGAAACTCTAGAGAGAATTCTTCTTCTATAATCTTGAGCGTATTTCTTTAGAGTTTAAGAAAGTTTTGAGCGTAGTGCAAGTTTTCTTCAAGTATATCCCCGCCCTACCCGTCGGAATACTCTTCTTTTTAAGGTAAGGGATATTATTTGTTGTACTCGTAAGGGTATTATTTCTTTAACGTATTCATGAAGAGAACTTCACATTATTCCATTCTTTATTATTCTTGTGGAATAACTTTATCTGTGATCTACCCTATACTTGGTGAAATTCTTCATTATTCTATTTTTTATTATTATGTTGGAATAACTTTTGTACATCTGAAGTCCGCATACATGGTGAAATTCTTTTGTTATTCCATTCTTTATTATTCTGTTGGAATATCCCGTCATAATGCGTTTACGCATGACTGGTTCCGTTATTTATTATTCTTTGGAATATCCTGCATGCGTGCGTTCACGCATGACACAGTTCCATTATTTATTATTATGTTGGAATAACTCATGCATGCGGTTTATCGCATGCATGGTGAATTCTTCATTATTCCATTCTTTATTATTCATTGGAATAACTTTGTCTGCATGTGGATTGCCACATGCATGGTGAATGACCCTTCGTATTCATTTCTTATTAAATTGTGGAAATGAGCTGTCTACGTGGATTACCGCATGGCGGGTGAAAATCCATTGCAGTTTCATATATTCTATGATACTCTTTTGGTTAAAGTTTTGACTTCTATACTCCATGAAATTAGTGGAATATCCTTGATATTTGCGCTTCATCCAGTATCTTTTCATGGAAATATTCTTCTGAGCATTCTTGAATTTTTACTCCACAAAGCAGTATCATGTTGATAATTTGGACGTTATTGGTTCCTAGATAAATTAATTCTTGAACTTGTTTTATTGAATTATTATGTCATTGTCATCATCCTCATGTTTATATTATGTTGAAAGTCATATGTGGCCTGTAGTGCATAGATGGACTTGGTATGATTATGACCAGGGAATATTCGGTATAATCATGACCGTAATATTACAAATGATGTGAAAAAAGTCCTCATTGGCCCGTAGTGCATTGATGAACAGTTTTTGGTATGATTATGGCTATGGATTCTCTTCGGTCAAGGGTGCAAAAATGAATTATTTTATGGCATGATCAGGACCGTTGATGAAAACACGATTATCTTTGGCCCATAGTGCATGAATAATTTGTGGTCATGATATTAAAGAATATCCTTAGCCTGTAGTGCAGGGATGATTTGATGATGTGGATTATTTATTAAGCCGAGTCTCAGCGATAAAAGTGATGAAAAACCTTTTAAATCATAGAAGATAGTAGATTTTATTCTCTACTTAACTCTTCTAATGGATTGTTTGTTCCACTGTAGTTAAACTTGATGGTTGTTATATTATATCAGTTTAACACTGTTGAAGGCTAACGATAATTTATTCTGCATTATCTTAGTCATAATATTTTTTACTGGGCTAGTTGAGCTCACCCTTTTTGCTTTCATTGTTCTCTTCAGGAAATGAGAACGTAGCAGGGGCTAGTCGGGGAACGGAGTGACGGTCCAGATGATAGCATTAGTAGTCCTCATTATTCTATGAAATAGTGTGATTATAAATGTAATAAGATTGAATTTGAGTGTGGATATTGTCTAGATGACAATATTCGTGTTAAAACTCTCAGATTATGTTTTATCGTATTTTGAGTTTGAATACTGTTTAGAAGATAATATTTGTATTAAAACTCACAGCTCATGTTGTATAATTAAGTTTGTATTTGAATTATGAACCATGTATTTGGCGATTCAAGATGGGTGATGTATACCTATTTTGGGGGCGTCACAATATGTATATCTATACTTAATCTCCCAACTCTTCCCCCTCTTATCTTTTCCTTTACTTGTAATTTTGGAGAAATAAGATGGACAAATAATTTAGTGACACCTAAGTGTAGTTGGTGTACAACTTTTGACCAAATAAACCAACATGTGGTCTCTTTTTTTTCTTCCTGTAATAGCCGGGTATACTCCCTCCTTTATCCCCCATTTTTGGTTTATTTTTAATTACTAAATTTGCTTTAATCAAATCACATAAAAGTCCCTTAAAAATTGGGCTTTCTTTTAAATGGTTTGGGCATTCTAATAAAATGCTTGGGCCATGTAATTAACCATAGTCCAATACTTTAATTTTTATTTTATCCTAATCATTTAATTAGGGTTTCTATTACACTCATTTGGAATTTAAATAATTATTCATGTACATTTAATTTTATAACCGAATTAGACATGCTTTAATTAGGTTTAAAATAAATAATAAGTTGAGATAATAAAATTAATCTCTTAGGTTAGTATATATTTTAAATACTAAAATTCTTCAATACCATAACCTTAGATTATTTAATTATCATACCTAATGTATAATTAGGTTATGTACCTTTCTACTTAATTTTTCTTTATATAATAAATAAGTATATATACATAACATATTTATTTATTTAATCACATACATATTTCACATAAGTCACAAAATATTAAAAAAAAAATTCCTCATTTACATTGTGACCTAAATCCTTGATTATACTTACTTCATAAATTAAGCAAAATTTCTGGGTCGTCACACTATCAACTAGGCATAATCATAAAAATAGAAAGATAATTACTAAATTATTCCAGACTATATTAATCTAACTTCCCAGGTTCTAAGACCTTTACAAGTTTGGAAGTATCATAATATAATAATTATTACATCAGTCCACTTAATAAATAATGTTCACAACATAAACTATTACATAGAGTCTTTTATTCAAAAATATTTTCTTTTCCTTTGTCTTTCTTACCCTAACTTTCGTCCCGTTGAGCTTAGTTGAAAACATTTTTATATAAAACAAGAATGAGCTAACAAGCTCAACAAATATAACAGTTGAATAACAACAAAATAAAGAATCATATTTTCATTTCAACAACTGAACAATAGTTGTGAAACTATCTAAAATAAATAGGAATAATAATAATAAATTCATTTTTATTTAACATTCTTGAAACTATATACTAAGCGACCAAAAGACCTTGAATATTTTCTTTTTCATAAAAGGTTTAACAAAAATTCATCTGTAACCGTCATTTTCTAAGTACGTTAGGGGATCAGCTTATTGTACTTATGTTGTGCACAACCTATTCTTTTAAACGACTATTTGGGTTTACATTTACACCGCAAAGGCCAGCCGAAATTTGAACCAAAATTTTTTCTAATAATTGGGTTGTTCATCTCAGGCTTGAGTTAGAGTCCATACCAATTTAATTTGGTTTAGATGTCAGTTAAGAATTTAACAAATTCATAGCATACCTTAACATGTGTCTAGCTGAAACAACAAGGTATTGACATCATTTTATAATAATTCATAATAAAATATCGAACTTTAAATCTTTAAATAAGAATGAAGTTTTAGCATACTGGATAACTTGTGCAATTATAAAATCTATTGCATAAGTTTAGATTTCACACAATAGATAAATATTGTGTAAATTAATATTTTAATACAATCTGTAATCGAATCTGAAAAGCTCGCACAATAATATAATTTGTGGAAATAAAACTCATGAAAGAGTTTAAGAATATGTCTGAAGTGTTCTTTATTAATTACTATAAAAATGCTCTTCAATTATCCTACACATTTAATTAACAATAATATGCCAATTAGTCGCATAAAAACTATATCACATTATTACTCATTTTATATTGTTCGGGTTTTATAATTGAATTAGCGCTACAATTTTCTTTAAAAACGTCTTACGACGTTGTAGTGTTTGGGAATACCACAACCCTCTTAACGACTCCTCATGATGGTTTATATCCATTAATATTTAATTTATAATATTTATTATTTTTATTTTCAAGTTGGGATATTTTAGAACAATTGTCAAAAATATTATATGTCGTTGCGACACAATACGACTACATGCTCGTGACACGCCCGACACACACGATGCCACTCAACGTCACCCAACACGGCTTGATGTGCACTATGTCGCTTAGCGTTCTTCAACATGCTTCGATATGCACCACGTTGCGCTGCGTTGCACAACATGTCTTTAATTGACTGTTCTAACCCCCTCCTTCCGTGCCTCATAAATTATTCGTTATAAGTGGAAATTAGCCCGTTCTCGTGTCATTTTCTTCCTTATAACATCTACTATAAATTTCCTCGGGCGAAATTTTTTCAAGACCCATATTCAGGCCAAAATAGTGTTCCCAAAAATCTCTTGACGACTAATTAACTTTTTGTTTTTTGGCAGATTTGACTAGTCTCTTTTCGAAGGGCATAACTCCCACTTTCGGACTCGGAATGAGGTTATTCTTACATCTATGGACTCCTTATTTAACGTACTACATAACCCCCAAAATAGAAAAAATTTCCAGCGAGTCAATCGAAACAAAAATTATGCCGAAAGTCAGGGTTCACACTAGTTGTTTTTAGCTTTTAATTACTAGTTTTACAAAACAATTCGTCATGACTTCGTTACACAAGCTTTATCTTCTATTCCAATTGGGCGGTGTTCGTAACTCCTAGGAGCATAACACAACATTCTAGAACTTAATTTTTTTTTCATTTGGAAACCTACACAAAAACCGTTCCAAAACAGTCCCTAGTCCACTATTAGTCCGTTCTTTCATTCCTTTACGCATATGCTTGTATTTTTATTTTTGGTTCCACTTTTCATGCAATTTAACAAGTAGTTTAACATATTATATATATCTTTATTACTCCAAGATCCTTTCATGATCTTTCATTAAAAATACATCCACTAACAAAACACTTCCCATCAAGCTATAAAGCTTTTAAAAGAAAAATGAAAAGGAAGAAGTAGTTAGGGTCTTACTTTTCCTACTCTTCTTCTTCTTGATATTGGCTAGATGATAACAATCAAAGTTTTCTTATCCTTCTCTTCCTCTTGTTCAACCGAATCCAAGCTCTCTCTATCTTTCTTTTCTTTTCTCTCTCTTTTCATACTAGTCTTAGGAATTAAGGATGAAAGAAATGAAATGAAATGGTTGAAGTGTTGGTTGATTAATTGTATCACTCAACCAAGCTTGAGTTAGCTTACTTAACTTGAATTAAACCTAACTAAAGCTAGACAACTTAAGGGCTTGTTTAGCAAATTTAATTGATTGGAGGGAACAAAGCATTAAATGCTTGCTTCATTTAGATAAAAACTTACCATTTATGGTAAGTAACAAACCCACTTGCCCCCCCCCCTCCATCCTTGCCAGCTCATCTCTCTCTCCCTCACCTTTTCTATGTTCAATTAACCACATGTTTGAATTTGCTATCCAATGACACATAGTTATCATCTTCTTTAGCAAGTGACACCTAGCCCTTAAACTTATCTTCACATTTCCAAGTTCATTTAACCTTATGTTTAAATTTGTTAGCAAGACACCTGACCATCAAGTCCTCTAACAAGCGACATATGTCCTACATTTACTTTGACTCCAAGCATTAGATTTTAACCCTAAGCTTGGCTGTTGGCTCAACCCTAAGCTTGACTGTTGGCTCAACCCTAAGCCAAGTCATTCTATTTCTAGGTTTCAACTCTTGACTCAATCCTAACCAAGCCATTCCGAACCTTAGTCAAGCCATTTTAAACCTTAGGCTCAAATTAGCTTAGTTACTTTCAAACTTATTATTATTATTCTAGTTTCTATCTAGTTAGCTTTTATGACTTTTACATTTAGTCAAAATATTGACTTTCTCATATCGAAATTTCGATTTCGCTTTCCATCTCCATTTTCCGAACAAACGCTATGTTAAAATCGAAAATATAAAATTACGTTTTTAGCGTGAATAGTGTTTTTACGTCTTTTCCGATAAAAATATTTTTATTGGAGATTAAGCCTCCTTTTTCCAAATAAACACTGCCGTAATTCAAAAAGTTTAAAAAACGAAAAAAAGTTTTCTGCGTTTAATGAATAGTGATTTAGCGTTTTGTTCGGATAATTTTTATTTCGTCGAAAAATTCCAACGCACATTCATAAGCACATAACACGTAATCTAGGTTAAAAATTAACCTTTAACCACACAAAACAAACATTTTCATAAAAATATTTATTTTTATTTAATAAATATTAATAACCCTTGTGATGATTCATTCTCGATCATTACAGAATTCTTCATGTATTTTTATCTGGCTCCATTTAGGATTGATAATTTCCTGATATAGGAGGAAATATCACGTGTGTTCGCACGGTAAATAAATTTTGTCGAAGATGGAAAATAAAAAAAAAGTAAGCTCCCTCTCCTTCCCACAAACAATTGCAACTAGATCCACTGTAATCAATCATATAGACATGGTGCATATATATATATATATATATATATATATATATATATATGAAACTATTAACAGAAGTGAGAACTTTGATTAACTTATGAAGACCGGAAGAATCTCATAGTTACTTACGTTAAAAAACACGACTCTCTTAAATATACACACTTCTAAATATATAGAACCAAACTTGTTGATAAGATTTTATGTATTAGGATATCCTCCATTACACTTATCATTTAATTTCTTCCAATACATATTTAACAACAGAAAATTTATTTTTAGCCATACTTTTATCGACACAATTCGTTACGACCAATTTTATTGTATCACTAATTATTTGTGATAAAATTTAAGCACATATACCGTTGCTAAAAAATTTCTTGTTAATCAATCATCAACATAATATCTAAGATGAGAATTATGCAACCAAATTTACCCTCCACTTCGAGGAAATAATTTTAATTGATTAGGAAATAATATTATTATATATGATGATAAATTATTTCAATATTATCATATTAAAAAAAACAATAATAAAAAACACATGTTTACATTTGAAATACTCCAATTAACTTCAACAATGAGATAATAAAAAAAACACACGTTGTGAAATCACGTCTTGACCACTCGATAAATTATTCTAACAAACGTCTGCATGTATCATAAAAACATTCAACAAAATAGATAGTACAACATAACATCCAGCATACGACATAAGTTACTTGGTTCTACAAACATGAAGTCATAAACAGTTATAAATATAATAATAGATATTTAAATTACACAAGTCATGCAGTAAGAGAAATTCGCCGCTGGTGTAATGGAGAATCCTGCTTCATAGTCAACATTCTTCCAAGTAGCTTGACATTAATAATTGCAAAGATTTCAAAAGAGGGACACCTGATCTAACAAAAAAAATAATTGATTACTATCAAATACTAGCGAAATGTTCCAAAAAAAGAGAAACATTTATGTCCTCCTCAACAAACAAGTATATCACTTTTTATGTTTTGTAGATAGGTAAGTATATATTGTACCTTGAGAACTGAAGTCATAATAATGCAGCCATGAGCATCCCTTCCAAGCATTACAACAGATTAATTAGAACAAGAGATTCACATTGATAAAACTCTAAACAAATGAATAGACTGAAAATTTAAAAAGCAAGTATATATTCAAGCTACAAATGGACGAGAGAATTAATTAGGTACTTATTTGATTTCTGCAGTTATAATGCAAGAATATCATCAATGAGCATGTATTTTATGTTATACTACCCTTTTAATTTCAACTACCTTTTTTAATCATTAGATCTTTAATTTCGTATCAGTTTTATGTTTTCCAATCATACAACACCTAGCACTTGCTGCAAATTATATATGTCCAATTTTCCGGTAACCAGGGATATTGCGAGAAAGCACTTAATTAGCAAAGCTATTTAAACCCAAACTCTTCATATTTTCCATTGTGGCAACCTATGGTCACATCTTTCTTTTAACAAGACAGGAGAATTATGACATTCTATAGTCTTTGACGTGCATAGAGTAAATGCATGGATTGTCTATGGAATTAATATTGAATATTCTGCTAAAACTAGGGATTAATAAATCCAATATAAATGTGCCTAAATGATTAATGACTATGTTATGAATAGGAAAAAGAATAAAAGGTTAATCGAAAGGGTAAGAATATAAGTTCCACTCATTACAAATCAATAAACTGGTCAGAAAGTAATGGTTCCAATCTAAAATTTAAAGCTTTAGAAATAAAGAAAATTATGTACCTGCTCTTCCAATACTTCAGCTAGTCTTACCACTTTCAATACTGCACTCACTATTGTCTTCTTCATCAGTAAGTTCTTTGGAAGGCTGCTCTTCCTCCAATATTTCATTTTCCTCCTCAACTGAATCAAGGCTCTCACTACTGAGACTGCAATCACTCACTTCTTCGGTTGAATAACTGTTATCCTCAAAAGCACATTCATTAAAGAAGGCAGGTTGCATTAATATTTCATTTTTCTCCTCAAGTAAAACAAGGCTCTCCATGTAGCTGGAAAATTGTATCCGATCCCTGG
Source organism: Panax ginseng (assembly GCA_020205605.1). Taxonomy (NCBI): domain Eukaryota; kingdom Viridiplantae; phylum Streptophyta; class Magnoliopsida; order Apiales; family Araliaceae; genus Panax; species Panax ginseng. The sequence goes on along the minus strand of CM035141.1, from coordinate 92,383,598 downwards.
GGGCTTTCAGATAGGCATAGACATCATTGTCGACATCATACAAAAGCATATCCCCATCACCATCTTCCATTAAAATTTGATCATAATCAGTAAAACATAGGCACCTTCTAACTTTTTCTCGAATCACAATTTTAATTAGCAATGTCCAGGACTCAGCAACTCCATATTCTTTCATCATCCATACGTAACAATGCTCATTACCATTATACGTACAAAGGCAAAGGGATTCTTTAAGAATACCAACCACTAAGTCAGGTTCATTAGGAGGACTTCCAAATTCAGGAATCCTTATCTCTTCCAGCTCCTCCTCTCCGACATGAAATGACAAGATAACATACTTTCTTGTATCCCAATTAATTGCAACCCAATGGAGGCATTCATTAACCAACGCCGATGACACCTCACTTATTACAAACCAAGGGAATTCAAGCACCTCAATCTCTTCCCACGAATTCGTGCGAAACGAGTACACCTCAACATCTGATTCTATAAATATTTGATCTAGATCTTTCTCCCTCTCAAGAAACCTAACAATCTTATAATCATCACTCTCCTGGTGATACCCAAATCCAAGAACTACTTTACTTGTAGTCGAAATAGTCCGATGGGCAATCCCAGAGGAATGCAGAGCCCTCCATTTTCTAATGGAAGGATTGATTAAGTAAATGGGTTGGTCATCAAAATAATAAGAGTCAAACATACAGACTAACCCATGAACAGAGCCAACAAATGTGAAAAACCTAGAATACCCACAAGGCTCAGCAAATTTCTGAAATGGGAATTCAATTTCTAAAGCTAAATCCAAAGTTACATAAGAAAATAGGGAGAATTTCCTTTCGTGAAGATAGAGAATGTAAGCATCAGACATGGACTTGTGAAAATAGGAGTATTCGAGATGGGAGTTTATGAAATTGGGATTTTTGATGAAATTGTACCAATCCTTGCAAACACTCATACATATCACTATGAATTCAACAGGTAATCGGACGATTATAGCTAAGATGATTTCAGTTGGAAGATTTGCAATAGTAGTTGGGGGTAAATCAGTGGGCTTACCAAAATCATCAGAACTTGCTGATTCTGAATCGGGGTTTTCCTTGATTCTCTTCATCATCTGATAAAGCAGCACAATTTAAGTTCTGGGCTATGAAATTAGCTGTCTTGGTGCGTAAGAATGAGGGATATATGTAATTAGGTATTCTTGTCAACTCCGCCGTTTCAGTGTAAGAATGAATGAGAGTGTCCTGTCAGCCTGTCACGCATAGCAGCGGGGAGAAAGAAATTCCTTGTTTGGATGAATGAATAAATTCTTTTGTTTGGATGAATGATGAAGAAATTCCTTGTTTGGATAGAGAGATATTTATGTTTGATTTGAGAAGTTTTTTCTTTTCTTTTTCTTTCTACATTTGGAAAATCTTGGCAAGTTCGAAATGAAAGAGGAAAGATAGCCAAGTCATTTCTTGATTCCTATACTTCAAATGCTATCTCCCTCCGTCTCTCTCTCTCTCCCTCCCCTCCCCCCTCCCCTCCCCCTCCCCCTCCCCCTCCTCTCTCTCTCTCTCTCTCTCTCTCTCTATATATATATATATATATATATATATATATATATATATATATATATGGATCTCTTCCATGAGGTGATTCTTTATGAGAAGCTGCAGCCTTTTTTAGGGCCAGTTGATCGAAACTTATTGAAAGGGTGAGATTGGGATATATTAATATACAGCAATAGTGACAAGTTCTAGGTTTCTATTTAAATAAGAGGGACCACATTTTAACATATTAATCGGTATAGTTAAACAAAATAAATATTTAATATTAAAATATTTGGTAAAAAGTTGTTACCCGACCTACTCTTTTTTACGCATTGATTTATTTATCAGTTTTTAATCAAATATATAGAGATTGCACAAAATATTAAAATATTTAAAAATATTAAGTAAATACAAGTTATGCAAGCCTACTCTTACAACACATTCATGCTTTATCACTTTTAATCAAATATAAAGATTTGCACAAAATTTATTTTGACTTACAAATATAATGTTAAAAATAAATATTATTAATATAAAATAAATATAATTATATTATAAATATATAAATATATAAATATTAATATTATTTTAATATATTATAAATATAATTATATTACATATAATTATATTATATAATTATATTTATTTATATAAAGATGTAAATATTATTAATATAAAAATAATTATTTATATTAATAATATTTAATATCTTTATTACATCTTTATATAATTATTAATAATATAATTATATATCTTGTATAATTATATATTTATTATATTTATTTTTAATATATTTTAATATATTAAAAATAATATTAATATTTATTTATTTATAATATAATTATATTTATTTTTATATTAATAATATTTATTTTAACATTATATTTGTAAGTCAAAATAAATTTTGTGCAATCTTTTATATTTGATTAAAAAGTGATAAAGCATGAATGTGTTAAAAGAGTAGGCCAAGACAACTTAGAAATTACTTTTAATATTTTTAAATATTTTAATATTTTAATATTTTGTGCAATCTCTTTATATTTGATTAAAACCGATAAAGCATCAATGCGTAAGAGAGAGTTTACATAACTTGTACTTCTACTGTAATATTTTAATATTAAATATTCATTTTGTTTAACTATAATTGACAATATGTTAAAATGTGGGCCCTCTTATTTAAATAGAAACCGCTAGAGCTTGTCACTATTGGTATTAATATATCCCAATCTCAAATTTTCCAATAAGTTGATCAACTATTCAAAAAGGGGTGTCGCACAGCTTCCATAAAGAATCTCCATTTCCATGGAAGGGATCCCATATATATATATATATATATATATATATATATATATAAAGAGAGAGGTCGAATTAGGTCCGGACTCCTGGACCAGACCAAAATCCGGACCCTTTTTTTTTTTGCTTTTTTTTTAAAACAACTTAAAAAAAAAATTATGGAATTAAAATTTTTTCATAATACAGTGTTTTGGATATGTATAACAAAACATATATGTACAGTATGTGCAGACTGTACCATCACTTTTTGGTATAGGTATTCAAAATACGCCCAAAATATTGTATTATGGAAAAATTTCAGTTCCATAAAATATTAAATATTTTTTTTTAGTTGTTTTAAAAAAAAAAGCAAAAAAAAAAGGTCCTTTTTGATCAGTCCTAACTCCGGACTTGATCCATTTTGTATATATATATATATATATATATATATATATATATATATATATATATATATATATATATATATATATATATATGGTCCCAGATCTTAAGCTTTACATTATCCAACTCACCCGAGCTCACCCCTTTTTAGCGACGGACTGACGATTTATTTGGTTATATACAACCGTCGTCTATACTTTTAGTGACGGACAACATATAGCGTCGCTAAAAGTATAGACGACGGTTGTATGACCGAACCGTCGTCGGGTCCGTTGTTAAAGGGGGGGTGAACTCGGGTGAGTTGGATAAGGAGTGAGCTTAAGATTCGGACCGTATATATATATAGATATATATAAGATTGAAAACGAGCCAAACAGTTCGAATTCGATTCGAGCTCGACTCAAAAAAATACGAGCGTGACTCGAATTCGTTAATGATATGATCCAAATTTAAGCATTAAAAATAGTTCAATAAAAATATGAATATAATCTGAGCAAAGTTATACTCGATTCGTTTAAGATTCAAACTACTCGAATTCTAATTCGATACATATTCGATTGATATACATTCTCTTATAATATATACAAATTTAAATCAAATTAGAATAATTAATTATTATTATTTTATTTTGTTTTAAATTTTAATTGTGATTTTTTTATTTGTAAAGTGTAATAGTAAATATATTTTTTCATTTTTAAGTAAAATAACAAATTCAGTTTATAATTATATTTATTATAAAACTAGTTATTATATGGAGACTCGAATTCGAGCTTGAATTTTCGCGAGTAGTTTGAATATAATTTGATCCGAGTCAGATAAAATTCGAATAATAAATATTTGAGTCAAGTAGAATCTGAGTAGAATTTTTCAAATATAATTCGAATTCGAGTCAAATTCGAGTACGAATTTATCATTTCGAGTCGAATTCGAATAGCTCTATGTTCGCTTCGATTTCATTTACACCATTATATATATATATATATAAAAGAATGTGTATATTTATATTCTAGTTATATTTTTTTTGGGTGAAAGTTTGATAAGATTAATGTCATAAACCAAATTGTGAAAGCACCAACTTAACCTCATATATCTTCATATATCCATATCCTTGGTTAGTAGCATATGGGAGAATGTTTTGTAATAGGCGAAAGCATGATATGTAATATATCAAAAAAAAATTCTTGTAATAAATTTTGTGAATATAAATACAATTATTATTGAAGTTTAAATTAATTTTTTTATTATTAAAAAATATGTGTAAGATGTATATAAATATATATATTTTTTGAGTAAGTTTAAGAAAGAGGAAGTAACTGAAAAATGTAACACTTTAAAAATCACTTAACCATACCAAATAAAATACAAGTATACATACATAAAATTAATTCAAGTATACTTATATATAGGCAAAAAGCATTTTTACCCCACTATGTTTGTCGAGTTGTAAGCATTGAGTCACTGTACTTCAAAAAAATATAATTAACCCACTGAACTTTTTAAAATTTCTTAATTGGGTCATTCCGTCCAAAAATTAGACGGACGTTAAATCCTAACTTCTATTTTCATACTTGGCTTAAAAAAACATAAAAAAAACAATTAAATGCTGATATGGTTTTCAACGTGGATTTTTCTCTCAATCCTCTTATTCATCTTCAACCCATAAAATTCTGTCTTCTTCATCTTCAACCCATAAAATCAATTCAAACCACTTATTTGATTCCATCAGAAAATATGGGTGAATTCACTTCTATGAAGTTAAGCACACATGCTAAGTTTATAGTGTTAATTTCAAAACCTCATTCTAATTTTCTAAATCTCATCAGATTTTCAAAAACAAAAATCCACAAGTCCAAAAATTCTCAGATCTAGGAGTAGCAGCAGATGAGCTTGATGTGTTCTCATATTTTCTTAACGGCATCGGTGCGAGAGGTTTCAGAGGTGGCCATAAATTCTCCTAGAGCAGGGGAGATCGATTGGAATTTCAATATTCCTACAGGTATTATGGTGCGAGAGGCTTTTTTGTTTTGGTTGTAGCCTTGGCGGCAATGGTGGTTGTGGGTGTAAATAAGCGCTGACAACGATGGATGTGGGAGTGTCGACGAGGCTCTTCGCAGTGGCCATTAAAGTTGTGTATGTGCGACCAAAAATCTTAGATGACGAAGTCATTCTTGCTTTAAATTTCAGCTTTTCTAAACTTATGTACGTATGATATGAGAAGATTATAGGGTGTGATGATTTTTTTTGATCGGCTGTGAAGAAGAACCCCAAACTTATGTATGTATGCTATGAGAAGATTACAGGAAGTGATGATTTTGTTTGGATTGGCTGAGAAAAAGATGTTTACATGGAGTGAAAATTTGTTTTTATCTTATTATTTTAAGTTTATACATATTTTAACTTTTTTTATTATTTTAATATTATACAAATTATAAATATTTCCAACTAATTTTTAGCATTTTCATATTATAGCCACGCTTGTTTAAGTTTTCACGTCATTTTCTTGAATTTTTTTTTAATGGCATGTAAGTAATAAATAAACAAACATCTGCTAAATTTGACGAAATGATCCAATTAAGAATTTTTAAAAAAGTTTAATGAGCTAATTGCATTTTTTAAAGTTCAGTGACTCAATGCTTAGAACTCGACGAACACAATGGGATAAATGTGCTTTTTGCCCTTAAATATATGGAATTGTTAAATTCACAACACTTTTTGTTATTTCCATAACAAAAGTCGCTATAGGTGTATAGCGACAGTGAAAACCGTCGCTATAAGATCTATAGCGACACTTTTGTTGTGTAAATAACAATTTTTGTTATGAATTTAACAATTTCCTAAATATATACAACTAACAGAAGTATACATGCATAAAAATAATACAAGTATGCTTACAATTAATCTAAGATTGTATACATGTATAAATCACATGTGTACATAAATGCACATGTGTTATATATATATATATATATATATATATATATATATATATATATATATATATATATATATAGGAATACTCCATAAGAAGCGTTTGTTATAGGCATTATTCCAAAGAAATATATTTTATACTGTTAATCCAGATATTCAATGGCCGAAAAAGATTTTTTTTTTATTACTGCCCGTAGGTAAGAGTAGTGACTAGAGAATTTTTTTTTGCTGGACACAAGAGAGAGTAGAGGGCAGGAGAAATATCTAAAATACCCCATCTTAGTTAGATTTAAATAGTTTCAATGTATAAAATATTTGTATAAATAATTTCTTAAGTAATACAAAATAACATTATCAACTATATATAATCTATTCAATGTATTTATTTGTATGAATAATTTCTTAAGTAATTATTTTTAATGTATTTATATTTTAATAATTATTCAATGTATTTATATTCAATGTATTTTATTAAATAAAACTTATTTATAAAAATACATTAAAAATTATTTTTTAAGAAATTTTTATTATTTATAAAAATTATTTATAGAAAGAAATAAATTGTATATAGTTGATAAGAAATAAATTATAGAAAGAAAGAAATAAGATTTACTAAGGTGAGGGTATTTTAGACATTTCTTTTGGTCGTTATTCCCTCCTGTGGCCAGTAAAAAAAAATTTATCTGGCCGCTACTCCTACATGCGGCCAGTAAAAAAAAATAAAAATCTTTTTGGGCCATTGGATATCTAGATTAACAGTGTAAGATGCGTTTGCTGGAATAATACTTATAGTAAACACTTGCTTTAGCGACAGTTTGTTGGTCGCTAAAATCGGTTCGTTCACTCCACTTTACCAAAGCAAAACAAAAGCCAAGAGAGAGAGAGAGCTTGGCAACATCAAGATGGAGGACAGAAAAGTGAGAAAAATCAGCCACTAAAAGGAAGGAGCAGATCAAGCCAAGGAAAAGCGTGCACACACAACTAGGCCCTAACTTTTTAAAGCTTAAAAATCTTTTTTTGATTAAAATAATTAGACTTTATGTATACTTGAGATCATGTTGAACATATATATGTTGTAATACCATAGATCGTGGAGAAAAAATTGAAATAACAAATAAAAACAAGAAAGAAACCCAAACTAGTAAAGCAAACCCTAAAATAACTTTCATAAATAATTTATGAAGTAAATATGTGTATATGAATTTGTTCATACTAAGGGTAGATAATAACATGTTGAAGTATGATAACATGAACCATGGCAAAAGAAATCAAAGATCTTGCAAAAAAACAAGAAAATAGAAAAATTAAATAAGTTATGAAATTTTCAGCATATAGGGTTAAAACCTTAAAGCAGATGTTGATTTTGTAACGAATGGTACTTTTACTGTTTCAAATTTTTGAGTAAATTTTGTTGTAGAAGATAGATCTATAAGTTAACTAAAATCTTGCACTGATTTCAGATCAAAATTCCTTGTAAATTATTTTTGTGAATTTTCTAGTAAAACATTAAGCAGACTATACAACTCCCTGACCTAGTTTTAGAAAAGGGTGTTCGGGACGTACAGTGACCAAATGAGGAAAAATCTAGGCTTCTGGGTAATGAAACCTGGAAGTATAAATTGTATTTTGGCTCAAGAATGAAAATAAACAGACTTGTAATGAAGAGTTATGACGAAAATAAAATCAGAAATTTTAAAATTAAAATAGTTATCACTTAGTTCTGCAACTCAGTTGGAGATGAAATTTTAAAAAAAAACGTGTAATTTGATGTGGTAAAGATACTGTCCAAAATTCATAATTTTTGGACTTGATTTCAAATTTTAAAGAATTTCACAAATTTGGATAGAAATGGGCTTAAAATAAATAGTATCGAAGCTGGAAAAAATTTGGAAAAATCAGAAACTAACTAGATTATAACTAGGTAGGGCCAAAAGGACGAAAAATAATAAAATAGTTAGAGCGATTTAATGGATAAAGTAAAGTATAGTACGGAAAATTAATTAAAGAAAAGTCAGGAAATAAATAAAATATTTTATCAGCTAAAATTCATCAAAAAGGAACATATGAGGCTATGTGAGTAATAAATAATTACCCTAATGATATTTTAATGGTGTAAAGTTATATTTGAGGATAAATTTACAGTATCCGAAAAATACCAAAACGTTGTTGTACTCCATCCGTTCTTTAATATAAGTCGTTTTAGAAAAATATTTTTGTTCTTTAATATAAGTCGTTTTAGAATTTCAAGTAAGCATTAATTGTTTAGTTTCCAATATTACCCCAAGTATTAAATGTAACTTTGGTTCTCTCACTATTTTCTGTCCAATAAATAACAATCTCTTCTTCCAATACAATGGCAAAATAGACAATTGATATTATAGTTAATGCTATACAATTATTTCCTTAATATTTGTGCACAACTCTAAAACTACCTATATTAAAGAACGAAAGGAGTAATATTTACTGACGATAACTATTAATTAATTAAATAAGGGTGGTATAGGTTACTATCCTGAGACGAAAAATATCTCATTCGAGGAAAGTATGCCCAAACAGAAGTTTTCGCACTCTTGTGCATTTGAACTCTGTTGATCATTATAAAACTGAATTTTTTTTTGAAAAGTTTCTTGGACCATACATCTATAAAAGGAGTTTATGTCATTTGTTCGGCTAAACCCAGTTGTCATGTTTCTATCAAATTATTGAACTGTTTATTATTCTTTGGTGATATGTTAATCTAATCCAAATTACTTTGGTGCAGATTCTTAGGTTATGACTGAGTATGAACAACCTTAAAAAAATAGGGGTATTGTGTTATGGTCAGGTAATCGACATTATCATGTTGTGTAAATACAATATGATTAAATGTTACGCGTAACATTGAGGGTACATATTATTAGGCTGATCACCTAATGATACTCTGGGAGATAATAGTTCACAGTCTTCGTGACTGTTGAACAACAAGTAAAGGTTCACAGTCTTTGTGACTATTAAACATTTGTGTAAAGAGTTCATGATACTTACGACCACTCAATGACCCTCAAAATGAAATTTTTTTCTTATGAACATTTAATTAAATTTGAGATTCCAAAATTTAATCATACTCAGAAATTTAATGTGCATTATCTTGTTCAAAGATTTTGTTGACTTTCTCGAATTGTTGATAATATTAATTCTTTCTAAATCCTTAAATATTGATTTGCTGACAGTCATTTTTTTTTTAAACTGTTATACTCCCTCCGTCCCAGGATAAAAGTCCTGGTGGATTTTTTTCTCATATTAAGAAGATGAATGAAATGACAAAATTGTCTATAATAATGTCATTAAATGTGGAGAGATAATTAGAATAAGAAAAGTATGATATATTTAATGCTACGGGTATAATAGAAAAATATGGGCAAAAGTTTGGTTATTAAAGGAAAATTGACATTTAACATAGGACTACCTAAAATAGTAATAATAAGGACTTTTATCATGAGACGGTGGGAGTATTTGCTAAGTAAATTAATTGCTTACTCTTGCATGAAATTCCATATTTACAGCTAAGTTCGAGGAACTCGAAGGATCAGGTGTAAGAAATAAAGGGAATGGTAAAACTAGTAAGGATGAATAAATAAATAATATTGTATTAATTAAATAAATAATTAATGATGTAATATTTCGGAACTAATGTATTAGTTCATATTGTGTAAGTAAGACCTGAGCATGTATATATAAATAATGTAAATAATTAATGTTTCTTGTAGTCTAATTTATAATAATAACTAATTAACATGTATGAGCATGAACAGTGATGCAGTCTACTGTAATTAGTATGCACCAAGTCTGCTGTAATTAGTATACTAATATAAAGAAGCGACATGATATATACGGAATAAATATTAGTTATCAGGAATCTATATCTAGGTACCTGAAGATAATGACTTCGAGTTTCTCTGATAAAATAAAGTCCTTCACTTAACCTAATTTAATATATTAAATTGAGTCACCCTAAAAATGAAGATAGTAAGTGCAAGTTACTCAGCAAAAAATAAAATTATAACAAAATAAAAACTCTTTTTCTTAACCTAATTTGGAATTAGATGAGCTGCTCTATAAACCCTCTTTTTTAAATGGGGACGCTAAATTTTTCTTTTTCTTCATAAGCTACTCAGACCACCACCGTATAAAGATATATAATATATTGTTGATATCATTTTGATTTTTTTTATGAATGTCTTGCACCCGCACCTTAAATTTCCTGCTTTCACCAGTAACCCTAGATTGGCTCGACCGACTACTGAAGCAGTCTAATTTGGTTTTCTTCTATATATATATATAAGACAAGTTTGATTTAATTAAAGCATATCTTAAGGTGCAAGATGATGATAAAATTTATTAGAGTAAAACAGTTGTCAATTGGCCTTCCCAATCGTCTTTAAACCTTTACCTAAAAAGGAAATCTTATTTAATCTAGATCTTCAATCTAGCAACTGAACTATGATTGCACGTGTGGAGATACTATTGTTGAAGAACTCATTATGTAATGATATATATATCCCTTCATTGAAAATAAGATTAAACTTGTGTTAGGTTTTGATGAAACTTGTCAGAGTAAAACACTTTTAAATTTGTTGGGTTGTTCTTCCCAATCTCCGTAAAACCTTTACCAAAGTATCTTATCCTATTTAGTCTTGATCTTCAATCTCAAAGCTTAGACTGCGGATGAAGATATTGTTGGAATATTTCACAATAATCTCACATTGGATAAATTCAAGAGTGTATATTGTTTAATAAGTATGGTGGAGCCTCAACGTAACATGTTAACCTTTTAGATAAGGAAATAATCCAACATGTTTGTTGAGCCAATCTACACAGGTGTGATTGGCCCAAGTATCGATTTTGTACTCCGGTGTGGAGCACCCAACATGTTTGTTGGGTCAATCTACACTAAATTAGAGATAAAATTGATGTGGGATGGATGGTTCAATTTCGCTACAAAAACTAAAAAATGAATACCTTTGAAAAAATATTGAAGTACAATGTGCACCCTAGACGTAACCAAAAATGAGTTTGGTACTCAAATTAAGTAACCATGAATCTAATTAGGTCTTCTACATATATATATATATATACAAAAATAATCAAGAGCGCATACCCCTTGATCCTACATACCTTGCACACTCCTTTTAGCGATTGACCGGGCGATGGTTCGGTCCATCGCTAAAAACTAAGACGACGGTTCACTGATATAGCAACGAACCGAACCGTCATCCGGTCCGTCGCTAAAAAGGGTGAGCATGGTATGTAAAATAAGGGGTGAGCCTTTGAAATAGACTGTATATATATATTGCTTAAGGTGTAGGAAGTTGATAAAATTGATGATTATAGTAAAACACAAATTGGTCTTCCCAATCATCTTTAAAATTTTACCTAAATAATATATTATTTAATCTTGATCTTCAATCTAGCAGCTGAATCAAATTGCGCATGTAGAGAGACTATTGTTGAAGAACTCATTTTGTAATGATATACTCCTTTCATTGGAAATCAGAATGCTTTCAGTATAAAATATATCACTAAAATACGACTTGAACCATAAAGGAGTTTTTGAAATGCTATTGTTGAAGAACTCATTTTGTAATGCTTTCAGCCCAATGTTCAAGTTTTTGTTATGGAGTGCAGTTTTTGTTATGAAGTTTTTGAGCTATGCGACAATTAAAATGATATCTGTTAAAGAAATTATATCTGATCGAGAATTTGAAGCTCTAAAACTCATACTCAAAATTTTAATCTTTTTCAACCGTAATGTAACTTCAAAATTAAAACAAAGTTAATATATATATATATATATATATATATATATATATATATATATATATAGAGAGAGAGAGAGAGAGAGAGAGAGAGAGAGAGAGAGAGAGAGAGAGAGAGATCGATCAAGTTACCCTTTATCTTACTCAATTACTTACTCCCCTTTAGGCGACGTGTTATATTATACAATAAATCGTCTATACTTTTAGCGACGGACAACATATAGCGTCATTAAAAGTATAGACATTTCGATTGTATGACCGAAAAACCGCCGTCAAAAGGGGGTGAGCATGTGTGAGTAAGATATCTAATTTCTTGATCCTAAACGTATATATATATATATATATATATATATATATATATATATATATATATATCCGGATCTTAAAACTTACCCTTATCAAAATCACCCGAGTTCACCCATTTTTAACGACGGACCCGGCATGACGGTTCGGTCATACAACCGTCGTTCATATTTTTAGCGATGGATAACATATAGCGTCGCTAAAAGTATAGACATTTAGTTATATAATGACCGGACAATGTCACCATCCGTCGCTAAAGAGAGTGAGCTCGGGTGAGTTGGATTTAAATTAGTAATATATGAAATATTAAGCTTTGTTTAATACTAAATTTTGGATTAGTTGGTCTACTTTCTTGTATTAAATTTTAATGTATTAGTCATTGTTCAATTAGTTTTCAAAAAGTAAACAGATTGAAAATGCTAAAGAAGGGATTTAATGAATTAAAAAATTGAAAATAACTCATTGTGAGTTTTATTAAAATTAGCAACGGATGTCTTTCACAAATGTTTATCCGTGATGGACAGGGACGGAGCCAGGATTTATTTTTGGGGGGCCAAAAAATATATATTCGTCCACTATTACAAAATATATTATAACACATTAACAAACATAGATCGAATTGATAACTCCTCATATCAACAATTTTAAACCCCAACTTATTTCTGCACATACATAATATATATATATATATATACACTGATATACACAATTCAGAGTCAGAGAAAGGAAACAATTAAAATAAAAGGTATAGGTGAAAAGGACCTGCTAATTTGGACAATTGAACCACTATATCACTACAACTCAGAGAAATTGCATGATTGTCCAAATAAAAATTACATGAGTTGAACCAGAGTTAACCATTCATTCATTGTGAATAAGAATAACTGATATTTTCCAGCAAAAAAAGACAATGAAAGTCCACTAAAAAGAAGTCCAGATTAATCAAACAAGTAGGTGGACCTTAGTATTTAAATTTTTTTAAAATCTTGGGGGGCCCCCTGCAACCCCCACTTAGCTCCGTCCCTGGTGATGGATTCCATTACTGAAAACTAAATCTGTAATAGAATTTGCGACGGACTATTAATCACTGATATATACATGTGTGATTGCCAGTTCGTCACTAAGGTGTCTGTCGCTAAAAACTTTGAGACTGCTTGTGATGATAACATTTGCGGGAGGACTAGCGACGGACAAGTATATTGCAATAAGAACATTTGTAATGGATCACAACCACTTCCGTAGGAGATCTCCTGATTCTGCTCCTTCATATCCTTAATTTAGATATACACTAGATACAAACTCTCGCGTTGCGGCGGGATTATTCAAATTTTTAATAATAAATATGTGCGGACAATTAATAAATTAAAATATAATAGGAAAATAGTATATTATTGTGCGAATTTTACACAGAAAAATAAATGAATAGACATAATTCCACCCGCTTTTGGGTTATGTTTCACACTCCTGCATATAGTTGTAACCTTTAAGTAATAATGTGTGTGTATATAATAGCTCTCATTTTTTTAGTTCTCGGGTAATGAATTGAACCAAACAATATTAGTTTTCGTTCACCATCAATGGTGATGGCTCTTTCATCGTGCAAAACGCGAATGACATAAGTAGAAGAAAGACAGAGAGACAAAACGGAAAAGAAGAGGAAAATTGACCGTGAAGAAGAAGAAGAAGTCATGGTTGCTGTTCGGGAGCGTTTTACCGACCTATACCTGGGCCGAAGGCTTGAGATTAGGAGGTGGTGCTAAGTCCAATGGGCCGAGACCTTTTGTGGTGTTGAAGGAATTCGTGCATCCCGAGTCCTCTGGACCGGGATCCCGATTGAAGTGAGCGTTCGAGGTCAGGCCTTCGAGCTCCTTGGGCTGAAGGCCGAATCAAAATGTATGACACAGGGGTTGGGCACATGCGGTGGGCTTCCCTACGTGCAGAGTCTACAGACCAGGTCATATTTGAATAAGGTAGCTACAGAGGTAGTATTGGAAAGGGATTCCACTTGCACCTTTTAAGGAGATTGTGTTGGACCCAAATATAGTAACTACCATATTTAGGAGTCCTATTCCAACTCGGAGAAGGAGGCTAAGGCAGTGAGAGTACTATAAATATTAGGCCAAGGTTACAGTTAACAGGTAATACCCACTTTTGAGCACTAAACACTTAAGCCTCCATTGTTAAACCTTGTGAACGGCCTGTACTTATTCTCACACCAGAGCTATCCCATTGTGACACTACCGTCAAGCTTCAATGTGATCTGTTATTGTGTGAGTTTCAAATGCGTGAATTACGTGATTGGGCGTGTGATTGAAACTTGGCGTTATAATTCTTATTCACTTGAGAATAAATAATTAGCTTTGATTAATATCGTATATATATATATGTATGTATATGCATGGAGGATTAGGTCAGGTGATCATTAACATTATTTCAAACTCTAATTCAGTTAGGAAGTTTTATCCATATAAAATTTTGCTCATTGGTTGTTGAAGAGATTAAATTCTACTTGGTTTATTATTATTTATCCATAATTTAAAAAAAGGATAGGATATAATTAAGATAATTGGTTTGTTATTATTTTTCCATAATTTAAAAAAGGATATGATATAATTAAGATAATTGGTTTGTTATTATTTTTGCATAATTTAAAAAAGGATATGATATAATTAAGATAATTGGGACATAATTAAAACTATTTAAGATGGACATGTGTTGAATTTGTAGAAGGACATATGTCAATATATGGTGTCATGTACTGTGATTTAGTATATATAATAGATTTTAATATTTTTAAGTCAATCACTAAAATCCTAAAAATCAATTTCATTGGATTTATTTGTTTTTAAAACAAACAACTATAAAATTTAAGATTTCACAAATCAACTTTAAAGAATGTATAATATATTGATTAGGGAATGGGTTGTTTAAGTATGATAATACTTAGGGAATGGTTTGTTTAAGTATGATAATATTGATTTAATTTATGTTAAATGATTTTATAATCGGTGTGTATTTTATTACGCTAGTGGAATGGTAATATTCTAATTTAATTAAATAATTAAATTAGAGATATTATGATTTGATAAATGAAATTAGAGTTATATTGGTTAGGTAATTTATTTAAATAAAGTGTGTTATTTGTGAACCATATGATAAGGAGAATTATTAAAATAAATTAAAAGGAGGTTAATGGTTCTAGCCAAACATGGCATTGTGACCTTTTACCTTTGTAACACCCGCGTTAAGCCGTCAATTTATTTTGTTTACGTGGTTTAGCAAAATAAAGAGAAAGGGAGACTTAGAGAGACATGAAGAGAAAAGAGAATTCTCTGTGAAGTTGAGAGCGAAAGTCTGAGGATCAAAGAAGGGGAAGAAGAGTAATCAAGTAATTAATCTTCATCTAAACTTATAAGGAAGGAATCAAGAGGTGATAATCCAATTCTAGTTTTTTAAGTTTTTATTTTCTTGAGTTCTTCATAAATTATTTTGGTGGGTTGAATTGATGAGGAATTGGTATTATGTTTTTATGGATATATATAATATTTTATATATCATCTATAAGTGGTTTTGGGGGAATCAAATTCGTCTAAATGTGTTAAATAAGAAGAATTGAACTTTTAGGTAATATGTACATTATAGCTTATTTTGGAGTCAAAATTGAGTGTTAATCTATGTTGTAATCTGTAAATTGATAGCAGATGTTGATAATACATTGAAAAACGAAAAGAACGCAAGTTGAATGAATCAATTTGATTGAGATATATAAATTCTCACATCTCCATTTTATCTTCTCATCACTTAAAAGTATTACAACTTTTATCCTATCAAAACAGAAAGCTCATAAATTACTTAGAACTATATATGAATGAGCAAACAAGAGAAAATATATAACCGGGAAATTGTTGCTATTAGGATTCTTGTAAGTTTCAGAGGTCTTGAGCGGACAACGAATACCGCAACGAGGGCAAAAAAAGAAAGGTGGAGAATACTCTAACCCGTTGCCACTATTTATGGGTTGAGTTCAACTCTTTATGGGACGCTACGGCTTCGAGTATTCTCCACCTTCCTTTTTTTTCCCTCGTTACGATATTCGTTGTCCGCTTAAGACCTCTAGAACTTCCAAGAATTAATCTTAATCGCAAGTTCTAAAGTTTCCTGATTAGTTGCTCTTGTTAGCTCATTCATATATATTTCAGTGTAATTTATGAGATTTTTGTTTTTGCAGGATAAAAGTTAAAATACTTTTAAGTGAGAAGATGAAGTGGAGAGGGGAGAACTTATAAATGTCTTAAAGTGCGGTTGCGGGGCGGGATTGTGAGAAAACCAAGGCAGTTAATACATTCTTCACAATGAGTTGGGTGGATAAGTTACATAACACCATATTGATACTAACTTTTGTTGCTCCTGCACCTTGCAACTACTCTCGAACAACCCCTTGTTAGCTCAACTAATTAAGGCGGTCATCATATTTGCAATGTTATAAATACATTACACCCTTATTTTGTTTCAACTCCGTCAATAAGTTACTTGTATATTACTCCAAGAAGGCAGCAGGCTTGATCAAAGGCATTTAATGGGAGATATGAAAAAGCATATTTACTCTTTGATTGAAAAAGCAAAGTCTATGAATTTTTTTCAAATTTAAAGTTGATGTAAATTCTTTTATTTTAGTTGAATATTTAAAAATTACTAAGAACTACTAGATTTTTATTTTGAAAGAGAGAAAGAAGAATGAAAGATTAGTGGTGAAAGTGATTAAATACTTACTGGATAAATCATTAATGACTTAATGAGAGATGCAAGGTCAAAATATGACATTGGCTACCCTACTCACTGAGGCGTTTGGCTCGCTGGTGAGTTAGCCCTCGACTACTTATTTATAACTTCTTTTTATTGCAAGTTAATTATTTTGCATGTTATTTAATTTTTATTTAGTTCTCTTTAATACTCTCATACGGACTAATTAATGACTTATATTTTTAATTGTATCAATAGTTAGCTTGTTTCTTTGTAAATCAATGTATTTATTGTAGTGAAATATTATTTATTGTAGGTATTGTAAGGATACAAAAATTGGGTTTAAAACCCTGGAAACTGCAAAAACGAAAAAAAATATTTTAAAAAAAGTTATTTTCGACGAAATAAGGTAATTTCAATGGAAATTCCGTTGGAAATAAGAAAACTCTAATTTCAACAAAAATTCCGTTGAACATATGCTATTTTAGACGGAAAATTAGTCAGAATTATTCTATCGACTTTTTCTATTTCTGACCAAATTTCTGACAGACTAAATCCCGACGCCTGTATACCGGACCGATCGATATTTCGATGGAATATTTCGTCTGAAATAATTATATTCCTACGAAATAAGACTATTTTCGACGGAATATTCCGTTGGAATTGAGGTTTTTTCTTGTAGTGATTACAAATAAAAGTCATCACAAAAATCTATCTTTTTTAATGATTGTTAATTAATTATGACCGTCATAAAATATTTTTTGATTATTTTTTTAAATTAAAATATTAGTGATAGCTTAAATGCAATCACGAAAACGGTATATTCATAAATGATGGCTTAGTGCGTTATAAAAAGAAAATTTATTTTGCATGAAAATTTGGTGATTTATATGGTCATCACAATTATAATACATTGATGGTAAAATTAGTCATCACTAAGAGCAATCATATATACTACTCCCTCCGTCCCTTAATATAAATCGTTTTAGAGAAGTGTTTTTATCCCTTAATAAGTCGTTTGAGAATTTCAAGTAAGCAATAATTGTTTAGTTTCCAATATTACCCCAAGTATTAAATATAACTTTGGTTCTCTCACTATTTTTTGTCCAATAAGTAACTACATTTTTCCAATACAAGGACAATATAGACAATTAATATTATATTTAATGCTATAGAATCTTTTCCTTAATACTTGTGCATAACTCTAAAACGACTTATATTAAGGGACGTAGGGAGTACCATTTTGTAATTGCTTAAAAAGTCCATCACAAATTATTATCTTTTGTGATTGTTACTATCACAAAGTTCCATTACGTATTATTATTTTTCTTGTAGTATTGGGTTTATAGCTCTTCAATATATTTAAACAAGTAATATCACAACTAACCCTTGAATAAAGGGTAATGACCACCTTGTTTTAGAAAAAAAAAGGTTGAATGATATTTCTATCCCTCCAAGTTGTCATCCACTTTAAAATCGTCCCTAAAATTCATTTTTCGCCAATTAAGTCCTTCAAGTGGCATTTTTTGGTATTTATGTTCCTTTTACCTGATTTGACCCCGATCCATTTTAACCAAACTTTGAACCAACCCGACTCAGTTTAACCCGACCCCAATTTCACCAATTAATTTTTTTTTAAAAAAATAAAAAGTTTTAAAATAATGTTAAAATAATTAATTATTTTTAATATTTTAAAATAAAATATTGTTTTAAAATAATATTTAATTTTAATATTTTAAAAGAATTATTATTTTTTCAATAATTTTAAAATAAAATATTATTTTTTAAACAATTATTATTTTCAAGAAAAATATTAGAAACTTTCATTTTTTTTCAAGAGTGAGTAATGTTTCATAAAATCTAGATTAAAAAAATTGAATTAATTTTTTTAATCTTTAATTATTTTTATGAAAGATTATACATCTTTTAAAAATAAAAATTAAGTTTTTTATTTACTTTTTTTGAATCTATATTTTATGAAAATTTAAATATTTTTTTAATAAAAAATCTATTTTTTTGAAAATAAAGTTGTTTTTTGAATCTATATTTTATAAAACTTTATTTATTTTTTAAAATATGAAAAAATTTCTAATTTTTATCCTGAAAATAATAATTATTTTTATAACTTTTTAATTTATTTTTAAAATAAATTGAATTAGTTGTTTTATATATATCTTTTCTTTGTTTTTTGTATTTTAATTTCTATTTTTAGTTATCGTTTTTAAAATTCTAATATTAAGAATCCATATAATAATGGTAAAGACATAAAAAAATTCTGGAATTTAATTTTTCAATAAAAATGAAAAAAATCTATTTTTAAAATAAAATTTTATTTTATAATTCAATTTTTTGAATCTATATTTTATGAAACTTTACTCATTTTATTAAAAATAAAAGTTTCTAATATTTTTTCTTGAAAATAATAATTATTTTAAAATATTGAAATAATAATTATTATTTTTAAAATAATTTTAAAACTTTTTAGTTTTTTTTAAAAATTAATTGTTGAAATTAGTGTCGGGTCGAATTGGGATTAAATTGGGTAAAAAGAACGTAAACCCCAAAAAATATTACTTTAAGGACCTAATTGGCGAAAAACAAATTTTAGGGATTACTTTAAAAATGGGTGACAACTTGAATGGGTAAAATGCAAAGTAGACCACTGAACTTTAGGAGTTTTTGGGTATTGAGCCATTTTCATTTGGTCAACGCAAATTGAGCCCCTTTCTATTAAAAATTTTGGACTTTGAGCCCCAGGCGCCACATGTGCGTTGACCTGCCTACGTGGCGCCTTTTTGAAATTTTTACCAAAATTATGTAGATGCACGGATTTGAACACAAAACCTCTAACTTAGAATATTAGTGCAATGACCAACTGAGCTACATGGGCATTATTGTTATTGTTTTGCAAAGAGTAATATTTATAAAAAAACAATTAAATCCCCAAATTAAAAGACAACATTATCCCAAACAGTTCCCATAGCAAACCTTAAGGATATATTTATCAGAAAAAATATATTTTAATTAAATATATTACCTAAAATATTATATAAATTTCAGATAAATATTTTTTTTAATAGTAATAATAATAACAACAACAACAACAACAACAATAATAATAATAATAATAATAATGATGATAATACTAATAATAATAATAATAATAATAGTACTAATAATAATAATAGTAATAATAATAATAGTATTACTACTACTACTACTACTACTACTAATAATAATAATAATCATAATAATCATAATAGTAATAATAATAAAAATAATAATAATAATAATAATAATAATAATAATAATAATAATAATAATAATAATAATAATAATAGTTAAACTATCTAGCAGTTTACTCTATTTCCCGTTCAACTATTTAAGTCCATTGCTCTTGGACAATAGTCACTGGTTTAGTAGAAATTGGAATAATACTAGTAATTCTATTTAAGCTCGTGTCATTAATTGAATATTATATATATATATATATATATATATATATATATATATATATATATATATATATATATTTATGACATACAAATCCCTTTTGCAAACGAATTGTACTCTATCTCTCCCTTATTATATGCCTTTTTGAAATGATAATACTATTTTTCGTAGTTAAAAATAATTTTAATTATTTTGTATTGAAAAAAGAGGGTGTTATTTATTATTCAAAAAAATAATTGAAAAATCAAACTTATTCCATTTTAATATTTGGGATACTATTAAAAACTAAATAATTAATATTTAATTAAAATTCTCAAAACGATAAATATACAAAAGTACTTGAACATTAATTAAAAATTTAATATCAGAGAGGAACACATAATCTTTGACCTAAGTATGAACCTTCCTTCACACACAAATTTTTATTCATTAAGCAAATTTACCGTAGTACTATATTTTAAACACATTATAAAAAAATTGTTTAAACACATTATAAAAAATATATTACATTAAAATATATTTTTGATAATATCGCATATACAAATTTTTATTCATTAAGCAAATTTTATTATTATTACTATTATTGTTATTATTATTATTAGTACTATTATTATTATTATTATTATTATTATTATTATTATTATTATTATTATTATTATTATTATTATTATTATTATTATTATTATTATTGTTGTTATTATTATTATTATTATTAAAAAAATATTTACCCGAAATTATGTAATATTTTAGGTAATATATTTAATTAAAATATGTTTTTTCCGGTAAATATATCCTTAAGGTTTGCTATGGGAACTGTTTGGGATATGTTGTCTTTTAATTTGAGGATTTAATTGTTTAGTTATAAATATTAATCTTTGCAAAATAATAACAATAAGACCATGTAGCTCAGTTGGTCATTGAATTAATATTCCAAGTTAGAGGTTCCGTGTTCAAATCCATGTAGGCAAGTCAACGCATATGTGGCGCCTGGGGCTTAATTTGCGTTGACCAAAAGAAAAAGGGCTCAATATCCAAAAATCCAAAAACGAAATGGGCTCAATTTGCGTTGACCAAAAGAAAAGGGCTCAATACCCAAAAATTCCTAAAGTTCGGTGAAGTTCAGTGGTCTACTTTGCATTTTACCCCAACTTGAATGCATAGAAGTGTCATTCAGCCTAATAAAATTAGATATTATATATTTACAAATTGATAAAGTTATAATGCAATATTAAATTTTAGTCAAAATTT
The DNA here is from genome assembly GCA_020205605.1 of Panax ginseng. Lineage (NCBI taxonomy): Eukaryota > Viridiplantae > Streptophyta > Magnoliopsida > Apiales > Araliaceae > Panax > Panax ginseng. The sequence continues at coordinate 92,361,922 of CM035141.1, read as the reverse complement.
GAGACCCCCTAAATGACCGGAGTGTAAGATAAGAAAAGTTCAGGTAGGTTAGTCCATTATTTTCTTTAATTTTTAATGCAATGCGCGTCTGGACTTACTTCTTTGGATTTTTAACTAGTTGATAGCCCGTGTAATGCACAAGTTAGTTTGAATAATAGATTTAATAATTTGTTGAGTTTAGTCAATATTAGGGAAAAGAATTAAAGAGAATATGTATATTACATGTTCAAAGAAACAAAATGAACAACTTTATGTAGAACTTACTATTTGTACACATTTAGCTGTTGAGTGGCAAGTTGTAGTTCTAACATCTCACACTTTCTTCAGCTGTCTCAGCAGTTGCAATTTTTGATCTCCCTCTATGTAGCTTAGATTTCAGTAATGCAATCTCAACTTGTGCTTCAGTCTCTCTAGCACTAATCTCATCCACCTCACTCCTAATATTCTCAAACTTGCCTGTTATCGTTTCAACATCATAATTGAGGTTGTCTACATCTTTGTTTGCATTCTTGAGTTATAGCTTTAACTTACTCAAATCCATTTCCAGTGAGTTAATATGGCCGTCTTATTTAAGTTCTCCCTCACCAGCAGCTCCATATCAGATGTTAGTTGGTTACATCATTAACGGCATAAGTATGCATCAATACTTATTTAAAAGATGCTAAAAAATGCAACCATGAAAAATAAATTAAATAATTTTAGCATTTTAGTCAAGGTGAATTCTCATTCTAATCTCACAATATTTGCTTAATTGCATGTAGAAAACAAAAATCAAAACTATAGTCTAAACATTTTTCAAATATAATAAATTGAAACTAAAAAACTTCATCACATTCAAAATTAATGAGTCAATCAAAACATAACTAATACATTGATATAAAAACTTAAGAGTAATCAACAATTGAAAGAAATACTCGATTCCTTCTGTGTTAGAGCCAAACTAAGAGTTTTGCCTATATGAGAACCACCACATGCAATACAAAAATGTTATATAATTTCATAAATGTAGATCTCATTCATAGTAGTTGTACACTAATATATTCACGTAACAATCACATCAAACATATTCTTATATTGTTCTAAGCATCATCAAACACATCTTTTCACATATATATATATATATATATATATATATATATATATATATATATATATATATATATCCCACCACAAATCCAAATCCAATAAAGCATCAATTTTAGTTCATAATTCATTCTTAACACATGAAAGTCTTAATTTTTAACCCCAAAATCACAAACCTGATCCAAATCCTATAAAGCATCAATTTTCGTTCATAATTCATACTTAACACACGTAATTCTCTTAATTTTGAACACCAAAATCACAAACCTGAAGAACAATTACTTTGCTTCAACCAAAATAAACTCCACATTATAACATACATAAGCTAAGAAATTATCAAGCTGGCATATGTATTGTGGGCAAGGAAATCGTACCTTGCTAGGAGTTAGGGTTTCGTGTTGGCTGAGGAGGAGAGAAATCCACGAAGAGTATAGAATTGATTGGTTGATTGAAGAGGGGAGAACGACAGATGGGCGATTACTCCAACGACGCGTGGCAGAACCCCTAGAATCCGGGAACCGTGTTAGGGTAACAGGGATTCCAAGAGCCTTCTTGAGTCCAATCCGAGTTGAGAGAATGTTCAAACTCCTTTCTAGTGCTTTTAGGTGGAATCTCCGAGCCTTTTAAGTCACCGAGAAGGGGTCCTTTGATCTTCTGAGAGTCTGAGTCTTGAGTCTGAAGAGAGGTCCCCTTCCAAATGGAATGGAAGGGGTATTTATAGGATTTTCTGGAAAGTAGTCATGTGCAAGGCACATGCAATAAGGGAAATTCCAGAAATACCCTTTAGTCATTAGAATAATGCCCATGTTGCCCTCGTCATTCTTCAGCCACCAATCCAATCCTCAATCAATTCCCACATCGAGTAGCCTCCACGAAGTCTTACGCCTCGGGACACGTGGAGACTTCTCCGGGTTTAGCACATTTATTTACGACTTTTTATCTCCATTCCATTCGGTTATCACGAACCTAATTTGCACATTTAATGAGGTCGTGGAACCCTAATTGCGCATTTAATTCAATTAGGTTTTGTAAACCCTAATTTCACACTTGGACCCACATTTTCCCCCTGCTCGAGAGTCGCATTTTCAAATAGACGATCGTGCAAGAAAACTGCAAGCCTTTGAACGATTTTGCGAGACTTCACTTTCTGGTCTTGAAGACAATGATCCTGAAGAGGAACCCCTGGGAGCCAAACCCATTAGAGTTAAACCCTAGGATGGCAAAACCTAGCAAGGCTCTTCCTTGGACATATTGAAAAATCTTCCGAAATCTTTCTGTATCTTGTCCAATATTTATTTCCCATAAATGCAGGCATTTTCAATGAATGTGCAGAGTCTACTTTCAATCCTGACGGTGCACTAATTAATTTCACCAAAATGATTGAGCATATATCCATCGGCTGTCGTCGTCATATTCATATACTCCACCTTGATATACTTGCCATCATCATATAGGTCATCTACAGTGTACAACACATTTAAATACGCGAATGCGAGTGATGTATTGCCTTTTTTGAGTGAGAGGTACCAAGGAGCGGTCCACCATATTGTCAAGAACCAAAATCCATGTGGTAAATCAATTAACCTTCAATTATTATATATATATATATATATATATTAAAGAAAATCACAAGATCCTGCTAAGATTATTATGCACAGGTATCATCACGGTTGTTACGCGTGGTAATGAGAATGATTTCCATAATTTATTATATTAGTTTCCTTAATATATATATATATATATATATATATTACTAAGTAAATAAAATTTTATTTATTTTGAAAAATAAAATAAAATCTTTCTTTATCAAATCAAATCTTAATTTTTTATTTCCAAAATCAAATCTTAATTTTATAAAATCAAATCTTAATTTTATTTTGGAAATTAAAACTTTCTCTATTTTTTGGAATCAAATCAAATCTTTCTTAATTTGAAAAGAGATTTTTTTTTAAAATCAAATCAAAACCATAAAATCATATGAAAATAAAATAAAATCATATGATTATGCATGAATCACGCTAGCCACAGTCCCTTTCTATTCACGCCAAAGTCTGCTACGTGCATTTCTTTTTTTTTTTGCGCCCTGCAAAATCTGCAATAAAACTGCTTTAATGGTGATTTTGTGCATACTTTTCTCTGATCACTGTGGTTATGTGCATTAGCTGCATATATATATATATATATATATATATATATATATATATATTTGAAAATAAAATAAAATCTTATTTTATTTTTCCAAAAAATAAATAAATAAATAAAACATTTACTTATCTTATTTTGAGAGGTCTGTTGCCTTCTTGTTTTACTTTATTTGGTTGCAACATGATCTGAGTAATAAAATTCCTCCGCTGCATTACCTTTTTTTTTTTTTTGACTCACGCCTCTTTTTTTTTTTCTTCCATAATAAAGGACCCTTTGAAGTTAGCCAACAAAAATTTCTTACTGTTTGCCTCCAAAATAAGCCTATGACCACATAGTTTTTTTTTTCTTGGGTGAGCCAATGTCCAGCATCTTTAGTGCCCCCACTTGAGTCAAAGACTAATGCTACTTAGTCTGGCTACGTGTCTTTACTTTATTTGGGTGTAGCATGCATAAGTTATTTATTCTTCACGCCGAACCCTTATTCTTCAGGTCGAACCTTGTACGGCTGTGACTCCCAATTTCAACTCTGTTCAACCGAAGGCACCACTGTCAACCGAAGACTTGAATTATTTATTTTTTTTTCGAAGGTACATGCTCAATTGTAATCCTTTCATCATATAATCGTTTAGAGTCCTTGTTCACTTCGCCACTAAAGGTCAGTTGTAGTAATAATCTTTGGAGCAAGACAAGAAACAGAGGGATGCCAATACTCTCATACCCAGAGTCGAGTTATTTGAAGTGGCTCATCTGAAATAAAGTCTTCCTCTTACACATATATACATAACACGAGTACATAGCTCCTCGCTTAAACCAATACGTTATATATATGATAAACATACAGCTTCTTTTGATTGTGCTCTTTTTCTTGCTCTTTTTTTTTTATTCAGGTAACTCTAATCTTTCTTTTGTCTTCCGAGCCCCATTACTTTGATTATATCTTGGTTTTTCCCTCGGATCATGAAGAAAGATTGGTGTTTTCGACAAACCACGAAGGAAAAAAAAAGGTTTTTTTTTTTTTTTTTTAAATTTTCCGAGCCCCATTACCTTGATTGTATCTCGGTTTTTTCCCTCGGATAATAAAGAAAGATTGGCAAATTTTTTCGACGAAAAACCCAAAGAAAGGAAAAAATTCTCTGTATGCAGCAAAATTACTCCAATTGGTCGAACCTGAGAGGCTCAATACTTTAGAAGTAGAACCACAGGAGAAACACTCAATGTCTGACTCCTTTTGACATTTTTCTTTCTTCTTTTCAGTGTGTCTTTGAGGTTACGTATCAAACCTTCTTCTTTGTCATGGTGAGCATTTCTTTTCCCTTTGACATCCTTACATTGCATTTTTTTTTTTTTTTTTATAGAATTCTTATGATAAACTTTCCTTGCTTGTAGGCCCTTTCACCTGAATGCTCCGCAGAACCAAAAACCACTCGGGAGTCCCCCTTCATCACTGATTGGGGAAGGGCTCCCTTCTTTGGTCCTTCTGACACCTTCTGGGATAGAGTTAAGGACTATGACCGTACAACTTTTCCTTCACCAGAGAAAGAAGTCCTATTTCTGTATGCCCCAGCTTCTGGGGGTTGGGGTGACTTCCCTCGTGCTAATTGCATTCCCCGCCTATGCATAGAGAAGAAAGAATACCCTTTCAGTCCTCTTCACTTCCTATCTGATTCATCTAGTCGCCTTCAAGGATGGCAGGATTGGACCGACGAAATCCTTAGAAATGCTGAATACGTGGAAATACTAAAAAACGCAAGCATCTTTCGTTGTGTTCAACTGTGTAGAGACCTACGCATCCACCATGACCATAATGCTCTTACTGTGTTGATCTCACGATGGTGTTCCTCTACTTGCACATTAAATCACCTTGCACGGGGAATTCACCCTACTCTACAGAGGATGTCTATGCCTTTATCGATGAAGTTCTCTTCTTTTATTCCTTTCATTCATTTTCATTTTTCTGAAACATATATATTTATTTTAAATCTCATCTTGTAGCCTTCCCGTTGTTGCTTCGAACTCTTGCGGCCCTTCTAACATGTCCACTAGAGATAACGAATGTGTTGCCTACTTGATGGAAGCCTTCAAGCAATCTTCCCGCTTCATCTCCCGCTTCAAGGGCGATACACTCCTTCCAGACTTCGAGACTTCTAGTCGGCAGAAAAATTCTTGGTTATCCTGGAGATGCGCTTACTTCTTCCGTGACTACAAGACCAACCAATGGGACAGCTCTATTCATGACAAATCTGTTCTTGCCTTCCATGGAGAGACTTGTCCTTTTCCTCTGGCAGCTTATCTGGCTATGTGGCTGTCCCGCTTCATCTTCCCTGGATCTCCCATGTAGGCGGTCCTTACTTGCCTGTGTGTTCACTTGGCGGCGTTATTATCCAGAGGCTCGAGAGATTCCCTTACTTCTCTTCTGGGGTCCTTATATAAATCGCTTGGCAGAAAACAATCCTTGTCATGAAAGAATCATTGGGGAGGTAATCACTTTCTATATATATATATATATATATATATATATATATATATATATATATATATATTATTTGTCTTCCCAACCGCACTTATTTTCCTTTAACCTTTTTCTTATTTGATTTTTTATTCCTTCAGGTATGATGTCAATTGTTTCATTCCATGCTCCTTTCTTCAGATTTTTCTTTTTGAACGCTTTTCGGGCTATTCCTCTGGCGAGAAGAAGAAGTCTCTATTTTTTCATCACCCAACGTAATTCCTCGCATGGCACGTTGGATTGATCACCGACTTAGACTCGATAGTGCGGATCTGCGGCCTTTTCTTGATGATTATACTTTGTTCACTGCTCGTCCCTATACCATTGTTTCAGAGGGTTACGGCCATCTTCCTCACTTTTACAAGCGCCAATTTCGTACATACTCAAGCCTCAACAGAACCAGCTTGAGTGGTTCTGCACTATCTTGGTTCGTCTTTCTTCGGTCTACAGAGCTTCCTTACTTCCTCGAGAATAATAGTTTTGCCTTTGTCTTCAGATTCTCCTCACCGGGTCATGAGACAATTCGGATATGACCGAGAACGCCTTTTTTGGTCACACTGCTTGAGGAAGTTATGAAATTTCTTTCTTCTCAATTTCGTCTGTACCTCCCCCTCTTTTACATGGGCATTTCCGAGGCTACAAAGTGATCCTCATAGATCCCTTCCTTTTGTAATACCAGATAATTCCCGGAGCGGACGATATACTACTGGCGAACGTAATTACTGGCAAATCAATCTTAAAAGATGGGAGGATGATACCTTGATTTGTTCATTGCCAGTTTCTATTCCAAAACGTCTCCAATGGTGCCGACTGCTATGCTCTCCTAAGACTAATATCCGTCCAACACTTTGGCGGCCCGATGGCCAGTTGGTTGAGCCACGAGGTCTTGATGCCTAAGTCTTCTCTTCCTCATTTAGCGAGACATTCCTACTCGAGGTGATCCGAATACTTTTCATGTACAAGCTCCCACTACTTCCACGAGTCTTCCACCACGGGCTCCATTTGCAGTGTCTCCTCCAGCTCCTCCCGGGGATCCTTTGATCTTGAGGCAATGAGAGTTACTCGTTCTAAAAGCGAGGCGGCTTATTACTCTTGATTCTCAAGTAGCTCCTCCTATTAACCTCTGCTTTGTGGTTCCAGTCGGTAGTCTTCCTCTATTAGGCTTATCATAAAGCCATTGGCAAAACGCCTCTTGATAGTCTTGATTCTAATATCTTGCGTGGTGGATCCAACCAAAGCAACTTGTAGAAAATTTGGTAATAATTAATTTTATTTTTTTTTTGTACTATTCTCATTTTTCTTTCATCCCTTGTATTAATTATTTATTTTTATTTTTTTTTTTGAAGGTTACCGTGGTCGATGAAGATGATGATGATGATGACGTTCCTCTTGGGCTTATTTGTAGTACTGCCAATGAGGCGGTCACGGTGGTTTCCACTAGTCGTGAGCCTTCCCAACCTGTACTTGTTGATATTGAGTCGTCTATTCCTCGTGATGATTGTGTTAGCCTGGATGCTAAGGATACCTTATCCGATGTGAGCTCGAGTCCTACTTTGGGTGATACAGCTATTTCTTCACACCCTCATGTGACTGCTCGTCATGATGAGTGTGAAGATGTTGATGAGGCTCTTACTTCCCCAAGGGGGAATCCTTCTGAAATTATTGGTGATGCTCATCCTCCCCAGAAGGATTCTACCGAGTTTGTGATTGCTCGAGAGGGCAGTGTTGATAACATTCTGGGTGGGTTGAATAACATTCCCCTTTCTGTGGCATCTCCCGACTCCTTTTCCATTGACTATATTGTGAGTATCCTTCTTTAATCAACATGTGATTTGTCTTGAATTTCCTTTCTTTCTTTGTTTTTAATATATTGTGTTTTGACATTTTGTTTTTTCAGAGCGAGAAGATGAAAGACTTGCCTTTGCCTGTTGAGGCACTCGCTTTATTTGATGCTCTCCATCCAGATGTTTCCCACTCGCCATATAGTGACCTTGGTTATCCTCCAGGTGACCAAGGTTTCGAAGAATCCTCAGCCATACAACATCTTTCTGCTCCTCCACCCCTTGACTTGATAAATTCAATGGTGGCTTCTAAAGTAGTCATACAGAGCTTCCTTCAATCCACATGGGGATCTTATTTCTTGGAGGGTTTCCGGATATCATCTTCTAGTCGAGAAAAGTCTAGGCGTCTCCTAGCTTTCGGTTCCCGCAGAATCTTGACGATTAATTATTAAGGAGACTTCCACCCAAACCTTCTTCCTAGATCACTTCGTAGGCCTTATTTGTAGATTGCACACTCTTTCTTTATATTCTTTGCGAGTCGAGGACTTGAAGAAGTTTAATGATAAAGTAGAGCGACCTTACGACCATAGGGTGTTGACATGTCTCCGTTTAAATGATAGATTGACTCTTCTCAAATCAAATTTTGATCTTGTTTCATTACGTTCGAGAGGTTCTTTGTCGTAAGTGTGAAGATGAATCCTTTTCGATCTGACAGCTTTTCCGAGCTTGATGAAGCCGCCAACAAATTGAAGATTCGATCTCAAGATTTAGAGGCCGACTTGGGAGGTAGAGGCGTCGTGACGGGACTTAAGTCAACTACCCAACAAATTAGGGAACCGAAAAGTGCAAATCTTAAGATTCGAGATCTTTGCTGTTCTTGATTTAGAAGCTTTAGTTGTGCCTCCACTTCATTTTGATTTGTCTTGGCCTTTAGATCATAACTTGTTGTAGTAGTTTTTTTTTTCGATTTCCTGTTTCAGAAACTCATTTACACATGTTTCATTTATCAAAATGTAGTTTCTTCAACCTTGTTGATTGCTTTTAATTTGAATGATTCCTTAAAATTCAATATTTATCATTGAATCTCAAGTTATTCAAATTAATATTACAAAACAACCACAAGTAAATATGAATTTTATCAAAATATATATATATAGTTTTCACAAACCAAAACTTGACTTTATACTCCTTTTTTTTTTAAAGAAATTTAAAATAACATTCAAGTATAAGTGAAAGTTTGTAAATTTATTGATAATAAAATTGCTTTTAACTTGAAAGCATAACGTTTCATTAGTAAATCTTGCTTTTGTCGAAGAAAGCATAAATATTGCCACTTTTAGAGGTAAAGTGTAACTTTCTTGCTTTTGTCGAATAAAGCATAACGTTTGCCACTTTTAAAGATAAAGTATAACTTTCGGGGTTGAGGGCTTATACTCGGTGCCTCGGTCACTTTTGAAGTTGAAAGTGTAATCTGTCGAGAAATTTTGTTAATCGGGTTCTCAATCACTTTTGAAGTTTGAAAGTGTAACTTCAAGGTCAGTACTTAGTCGGTGCCTTGATTACTTTTGAAGTTGAAAGTATAACTTTTTGTGATGCTCTTCTCATGTGTAATATTTCTTTACCCACTTCAAGTTCAATGGGCCTGAGACAGCATCTGATCCCACACGAGATATCTTGCAATACCCGCTTTCGGAGATCTCTCGTACCCTATACGGGCCTTCCCATTTGGGGTAAAATTTAGTGGTTGGGGTCCCTCTCATGACTTGAGTTGCCGTTTTGAGTACCGGGTCCCCACCGAATTAAATGATAATACTCATCTTTGCGGTATTGTATTATCGTCGCATGATCTTTCATGAAATGCAATTCAAGCTTTTCTTTAGCCTTATCTCGAAATTCAACTAAGGCCTCCAGGGCTGCTGGTCGGTTTTCTTCCTCGACCAAGCTTCGAAGTCTCATTCGAGCCGAAGGTATTTCTATTTCAGCGGGCAAAACAGCTTCTTCACCATAAACCAAAGCATATGGGGTCTCACCTGTAGGCTTCCTTTTTGAAGTTCGATATGCCCATAACGCTATTGGTAATTGTTCTGCCCATGTCTTCGGATGATCGTCTAGGGTTTTTGATAAAATTTTTATCAAGGTTTTGTTTGTAGCCTCTGCTTGTCCGTTGCCTTTCGGGTAGTAGGGCGATGATTTGTAATGTTTCACCCTATATCTTTCCATCAGATTTTTGACGTCCCTATTGATGAAGGGAGTTCCATTATCCGACAAAATTATCTTCGGGATCCCGAAACGGCAAATGATGTGCTCCTTGATAAAATTGGCCACCGCTTTGGTCCCGGGCCTTCTTCAAGGTATTGCCTCCACCACTTTGTGTACATCTCGGTGGCGATTAAAATCCATATATTACCCTTGGAATTAGGGTGAACAGGGACCTATAAGATCCATTCCCCATGTATGAAAGGGCCATGGTGTTGCCAAGGTTCGCAAAATCCACGGTGGGGAGCATGGATCAAGTTTCCATGTATTTGACAAATGTGGCACTTCTTAACAAATTCTAGACAATCTCCCTCCATCTTTGGCCAGTAGTAACCATGATCGATAAGTTGTTTGTACAACTTGGCTCCCCCTTGGTGTTCATCCTTGTGCATTTGGTAAACCAAATCTTTGGCTTCTCCTAGTTCCAGACACCGTAGGGGCTTGCCATTGAATCCCCTTCTAAACAATTCTTCGTTACGCAAAAGCGTTGTGACTTCCTCTTGATTATAATTGCGTCCTTCTTTTCGGTCGGAAAGAGTCCCGCTTTGTAAGAACTCCACATAAGGGATTCGCCAATCCACTATGTCTTCAATGAAGGCGCATTCATCCTCCCCAGGGTATTCTTGGCATGAAACACATTGGCGTTGTAGGGCATCTGCTTCCTTCTTCATTTCAGGCCAATAATACCCTTGACGCTGCAGCCTACGATACAAGCCTATGTCTGCCAATCCGCAGTTCTCGTCATGCACCTGTTGCAATACTCTATCTCGCTTCGCCTCCTAAGCAAGCATCGTGTCAACTGCACCGCCGCTTCTTTGTGATACAAGACACCTTTGATGATGTTGTACTTCTGTAACTTCACAGTAGGTATTGTTCCCTCCTTTATTTGCAATTGATGGGAGATGTCGTATCGCCAATCATCTATCATATCTTTGGGGAATAAATTTAGCACCGTGGTTGGGAGGGTTCTCTTCATTACCTTTACATCCAAATCCTCACCTTGGACATAGACTCGAGACGCTACTGTTGCTAGTGCATCAGGTTGTTTATTCTGTCCTCTTGGCACATATTCAATCACCACCTTCTTGAAAGCCTCCATCACCTTTTGTGCTACAGTTCGATATGGCGCCAAGATAGGTTCCTTCACTCCGAATTGGCCTCTTATTTGTTGCACTATGAGGTTTGAATCTCCTTTTACTTTAAGATGTTTGGCTCCTAATTCTTGAGCCGCCAACAACCCTAGTATGAACGCCTCGTATTCTGCTTCATTGTTTGTGCAAGGGAAATCCAATTTGTATGACAAGGCCACTTCATTTCCTTCTTTAGTGGTCAATACCACTCCTGCTCCACCTTTACCTTCTGCAGATGATCCATCAAAAGCCAAACTCCACCATTCTGGGTTCTCATTCATCAACTCGATTGATTCTACTTCTTCACCCGGAAGATCTTCAGAAGGGGGTTCATATTCTCCATTTGGAAATTGAGCCAGCAGGTCTGCCAAGGCTTGACATCGGATCGCCTTCGGTGTTACACACTTGATGTCGTACTCTGAAAGAATCATCATCCATCTGGCAGGTCTTCCTACTAATGCTGGCTTAGTTAATAGGTATTTGATTGGATCAGTTTTTGTTGCAAGTTTTACTTCGTGTGCTAAAAAATAATGCCGCATTTTTTGCGCAATGAATACCAATGCTAGGCAATGCCTCTCCACCTGTGAATACCTGGTTTCCGGTCCTCGGATTATCCGGCTAATGTAATATACGGGTTTCTCTTCTCCATCCACCTCCTGTGTGATCAATCCACCTATGGACTTCTTGGTAGATGTGATGTACAACTGCAACGGCATTCCTCTTTGTGGCACTACCATTGTTTGTGCTGAAGCCAAAATTCTTTTCACCTTCTCAAACGCTTTGTTGTTGGTCTTGCCCCATCCCATTGTGCCTTTCCTTTTAGCAATTTGCCAAAAGGTTACGTGATTTGGCTAATCTTTGGCATGAATCTTCTCATGTATGAAACTTTCCCTAGAAAGCTCTTTAACTGTTTCTGCGTTTTTGGTGGGGGCATCTCTGTGATTGCTTTGGCCTTGCTTGGGTCCACCTCTAAGCCTCTATTGTGCACCAAGAAGCCCAAGAACTTTCCAGCCGTCATCCCAAAGGCGCACTTCTTCGGATTCATCCTCAACTTATACCTTCGACACCGTTCGAACACTTTCCTCAGGTCCTCCACATGAGTTATCGCCTTCTTGGATTTCACTACTATGTCGTCTACATAGTCCTCCACTATATCATGAATCATGTCATGAAATATGGCGTGCATTGCCCTTTGATAAGTTGCCCCCGCATTCTTCAACCCGAATGGCATTACTACATAGTAGAAATTTCCAAACCAAGCACTGAAAAGTGTCGACTCTGCATCTTCTACGGACATCTTTATCTGATTGTAACCCACAAACCCGTCCATGAATGACATCATCTCATGATTAGCCGTTGCATCTACCAAAGTGTCTATGTTGGGTAATGGGTACATGTCCTTTGGGCATGCCTTGTTCAAATCTCTGAAATCCACACATATTCGTAGTCATGTCCATTTGACTTCTTTACTGCAGACAATCTTTGGATAGCCATATTGGATGTTGAATTGGCTTGATGAACCCTACTTCCAAAGAACTTCTTGATCTCTTCCTTTATTTGAGTTTCTACTTCGGGTGCATAGTTGCGAGGTGCTTGCTTTACTGGCTTCATTCCCAGACTTATGTTTAGATTGTGCTCCACAAGATCCTTGTCAATTCCGGGCATCTCGTCGTAATTCCAAGAAAATACATCCCTATATTCTTGCAATAATTGTGCAAGCTCCTCCTTCCTTTAACATCCAAATCCTTGTTGACATAAAGTCGGTCTTGGCATTCCTTCCTTTGTTGCCGGATTAACTTCCTCTAATTCATTTTGTTGAGGTTTGGCCTATCCTCGAAACATTACGGAGTTCGGTTCTACCTTCATTTGTACAACTTCTTCTTCTCCATTATTCTTTGGAGTGGGTACACCTCTGAGCCGTTGGGTTCACACGCTTCCAAGGGCTCTTCCCCCTTGCATCGTCACAATCGAAACACCACCTTTCCATCGGGTTTAACAACCCTCTCCCATTTTGTCTTCTGGCCCTCGTCAGATTGTGCCATCCGCTTGGCATTTATTATATTTCTGGCATCTTCGGGGTCTGCTGGCCTTTTCTTTTCTTCTCTTCCTTCTTTCTCTAAGTCTACTACCATGGGATTCTTATTTTTGGAACATTCTCCGTGTTCCGAGGTCTTCTTCTTCTCTTTTACGCAAAGCACGAACTTATCTTCCTGCACTTCCTCCCAGCTTGCTAGTCTTAGAGAATTAGGCCTTGCAATCTGGTTCTCTCCTCTTCAACGACATCATCAAAGAAAGTCGCCTTGGTGATGTGTGCCTCCTCCGGTCCAAAAGGATTCCGAGTTCTCTGGTACCTTTACTTCTCTCCCTTTCCAAATAGCTTTAAGGCACTGATGAAAGACCGATGGTACTACCCCATAGTCATTTTGCCAAGCCCTTCCTAGCAAGACATGATATGATGCATCCACCTCGGCAACATGGAACATTCTGAGCCCTCGAATCTTCCCAACTTGCATGTCCACCTTAATGTGTCCCAGGGTTCTTGTGCTTTGGTTGGCGAATCCCGTAATGTTCGTTTGTTCCTTCACAATCTTCTTCTCCAGCAGGCCTAACCGTTTGAACACGGTGTAGGGCATGATATTTATAGATGCTCCATTATCAATGAATGCCCTCCGCACCTCAATGCCATTGATTCTCAACATCACATCAATGACACGTTGTCTTGGTATCTTATCTCTCTATCGACTTTTAGAGAAGATATCTTATTTTCTTCTTCCTCCATCGTCTTCACAAATCCTTTACTCATGGCCATACAAGTCTCCTGCGTCTCAGCAGCTTTGATAATTGCCCTGGTTGCCTCCATCCTTGCTTCCTTGGTCAATCCTATCTGATCGAAAAAATTTCTGAACTTGGCTCCGTTCATTAATGCCATCACTTGCAGGCCTGGATCACACTCCTCCTTTTCTTCCATTATCATCTCCACTTCTGGGCTTGTGCTGTGAATAACAGTGTTGCACGTTTCCTTCCCTTTGTGGTTTGGCAGCGGCTTGTCATGAACACTACATTCCTTTCCAAGTTCAATCTCCCCATTTGCCAGCTTCTCGTGGAATATCCTCCGCAGGCTATAACAATCCATCGTTGAGTGTCCCGCGTATTGGTGGAATACACAGAAGTCTGGTCTTCTCTTTATTTCTTCTGTCACTGCAAATCTAGGCCTTGGGGGTTTCACTACTCCATGTTCAACCCATTGTTCATACAAACCCCTGAATGCTTTCTCACTACATGTGATAGCTTCCGGGATTGGTTTTCTTGCATATTTGTCTCCGGGCTTTCCTACCTTGGTCAAAAATTTTTCTCGTGTTTCTCCTCTTGCCCCTTGTGGTTTTTGACCGAGAGTCGGCCAAAGCCACTGATTCTTTATCCTCTTGCCCTTCCATGTAACCGTCGCATGGTTAGTGGGCAATGTCACGATTCCTCCCAAGTCCTGTGCAAAAGATGAGAGGGTCGCGAAGGAATCACAAGCCTTGGTGATGAGGTGGGGTTTGAAAGAATCCAATGCACCATTGTTGCAAATGCTGACTAGGTTCTTTTCTTCAATCGGTTCTGCACACTTCTGTGCCTGGGCCCTGAACCTGTCAACATAATCTGACAACTCCTCATTCGGTTTCTGCTTGAACCGCATGAGCTCCACAATGGTTACCTGTTTCTGCACATAGAAAAATTTCTTGAAAAATTGTAATTTTAAGTCATCCCAATCATGGACTGACCCCTTCTCCAAATTGTAGTACCAACTAAAGGCACTATCCGTCAAAGTCTTGTTGAATTCCCGCATCAACAAGTTGTGGTTGTTCACTTCGTCATATCCGAGCCACGGAGACATTGACTCTACAAACCTGGCAATATGTTCCCTAGCATTTCCTTTCTCCCCGTTGTATTTTGGAAATTGTGGGGGATGCTCAATATACCCTGTTGGGTAAGGTTGCCTCCGAATGTGTGCAGGGTAAGGAGGAGTAAAGTCCAACTCCGAGGGTCGAGATGTCTGTCTGCGAAGTTGATTGATCACGTCAATCATATCATCCTTCGTCACATATGGGCTTGTAGCATGAACTCTCTGGGGTGTTGTGATATATTGCTGCATCGGCGGTGTGTATGGTAGAGAAATTGGTTGATGAACACTTGTATCATGAGCAATACCGCAATCGTGGAAGTTCTTTGGCTCATTCATTGGACATTGCTTGGAATGATTGGCATTTGCACTGTGAAAATGATGGAATAATGGCGAGATGATGTTTGCACGAGGTTGGTTTGCTTCCATCCTAGGTTGTGATACGTCACCACCTTTGCTTACGGGCTTCCAAGTTGATTATTGGAACCGATTGACTTTTTAAGGGAGGTACAATCTGTTCTCTTTGTTGTTGCTACCATTATTGTTGTCTTCCACACCTTGTTGTTCCCATGCGAACTTCCGGGAACATGGCCTTGAAAGTGGAATCTGCATCAATCGGCCGCGAAAATTCCCCATCTCCTCTTGCTTCCTCTGCATTTCCAAAGATCATGGCCATCATCATTCCTTGCCTCTCTCGTGCTTCCTTCAATGCCTTGAGCATTTCCAGTTACACAAACATTCGTTGGTTTCCACCGTATCCTCGCCTTGCCTTCCTCAAGGCTTGTGTGTTGTTGATTGGCCATATGTGGTGATGTTGAACTTCCTTCCGGCGTCTTCAATAAGTGGTTGGTCAAAATCCAGGTTTGCACCTTGGAAAGCTTGAGTGGCTTGCCTTGGAACTGGATCCGATGAGGTAATGTTGTTTGTTGGTGAAGTAGCTCTTCCTGTAGTTCTCCCACTTCGAGTTGTGGGCATACGCTTCACGAATTCTACACCTCCCCAGCAGCGTCGCCAAATAAATGTGGGCAAGGAAATCGTACCTTGCTAGGAGTTAGGGTTTCGTGTTGGCTGAGGAGGAGAGAAATCCACGAAGAGTATAGAATTGATTGGTTGATTGAAGAGGGGAGAACGACGGTGGGCGATTACTCCAACGACGCGTGGCAGAACCCCTAGAATCCGGGAACCGTGTTAGGGTAACAGGGATTCCAAGAGCCTTCTTGAGTCCAATCCGAGTTGAGAGAATGTTCAAACTCCTTTCTAGTGCTTTTAGGTGGAATCTCCGAGCCTTTAAGTCACCAGAAAGGGTCCTTTGATCTTCTGAGAGTCTGAGTCTTGAGTCTGAAGAGAGGTCCCCTTCCAAATGGAATGGAAGGGGTATTTATAGGATTTTCTGGAAAGTAGTCATGTGCAAGGCACATGCAATAAGGGAAATTCCAGAAATACCCTTTAGTCATTAGAATAATGCCCATGTTGCCCTGTCCTTCTAGCCACCAATCCAATCCCTCAATCAATTCCCACATCGAGCCGCCTCCACGAGTCTTCTGCCTCGGGACACGTGGAGACTTCTCCCGGGTTTAGCACATTTATTTCTGACTTTTTTATCTCCATTCCATTCGGTTATGCGAACCCTAATTTGCACATTTAATGAGGTCGTGGAACCCTAATTGCGCATTTAATTCAATTAGGTTTTGTAAACCCTAATTTCACACTTGGACCCACATGTATAAAAAACAAAAGTGATTCATTGCACAGTTAATCACATTAAAGGAGAAGATATCTATCTGCATGATAGTCTAACTTCTGGATTAATGCGAGTTAAGACTATATTCTTTTCATGCAACCTTATAACAGGTCGACCAACCCGATCCTTATCTTCCGATGCCTTGGGAACCTCTTCTCCTTGAACCTTATATACCTTTCTATTATCAACAACAGAATCAGTAAATGTGTACTACTTCAAAAATGCTTGATCTTCTGCAAACCTTTTCATCTCAACAGATAGAGATTCCCAATATTCGAACAGGATCATTTTCTCTCACAATCCAACTCTTTAAAGCCTCAATTCTATCCTCAAACGACTTCATCGTGTTTGCAACAATAAGAGTCTCATCAAGATCGAATACAATGAATAGACACCGCATATTCAACATATATCCCTAAACACGTATTGTACAAACCTGATGGAACCGAATAGCACCAAAAACATGGATAATTCTTTTGTTTACTCAACATTGCCACTAAATGTATCTCTTCCTCCCCCAGCAATACCACAACAGTCTATAAGATCAAACAAAGCCCATCACTACATATGTTTTTTTCCAAAAAAGAAAAAAAGAACATAGATACATATTTTGCTTATAAATTAATGTACATAAAATTGAGACCTTGAGTTCATGGAAGCAAGAATGAGTGAACACTGAGCAATTGGGGTTGTTCGACCGGAGAGGTCGATTCAAGCTTGCAGCGAACTGAAAATGGAGAGATTGTCTGGATGACTGAGATGGACGGGCAGCGTTCGCTGCGGAGAGATAGATAGATTGTCCTTTACCGGAATAGTTTGTAATTCTCCCAAGAAGGAGTCTCCATCGTAGACCACTTATTTAAACCTAAATGACTCATAATTCAAAATCAGATCAAGTAAACAGAAAAAAATTGGGAATTCTTTTGAAAATGTAGCGAATAATTTGGCAGAATAATATCTCATAACACTCCACACTTTCCCTCTCTAGCGCTATTTCTCTCTCTAGCTCTTTCTCTCTCTAAAACTCCCTCCCTCCCTCCCTCCCTCCCTCCCTCGTCTGGTGCGGTTTCAAACAACGGATGTTTGATGGTTAGCTTTTTATTTAGGTCTAGGGTTTTGTTTTTGAAAATTTTATGTGTTTTTGTTTGTTGAGTAATTTGAGAAGATGGAAGAGCGGGGGAGAAATTGAAAGAAGAAAAAGAAGAAGAACCGTCGGTTTTTCAATTGACCGATTTAAAGGTCTTAACTCGGCAATTGTGATTGAGTTTAACTCATTGATTTTTAAAATTGATTTGATTTGATTTGTTGAGGTAATCTGATGTCAGAATGATGTCATGTTGTACGTGCTTTTATATATAAGGATTAATTCTATTTTTGCATAAAATTATTCAAATAATTCTTCCTATATTTCTTTGACAAAATTATGTCTTCAACTTGAACTTTGTTACTGAAACTTGAAATTTAGTCTATAGGTAAACAAAGTTTTTTAATAATTATTTTGTTGGAGAAACCTTGAGTTTTCCTTTCATGTTGTTAATTTTTAACTCATCAGAATGATATTTATTATTAGATTTTACTTATTAAAATGAGTCTTATAATTTATTTCAAATTTTAAGTCATTATATCAAAAATAATTTGATTTAAGGTCTCTCAATGTACTATGCTAAAATTTATGTAATGCACACCTAGAAAGGGATTGGATAGGTAGAATTTAAAATTTCCTAGCTAAGTGAATCCAATCGACTGGATAATAGATGTTGAATGGAGTCGACTGTTTTCTGCTATAAACATATTCTAACTTGAATTTACTTTCATTTTGTATTTTTGATATTAAGTGATATTAAATTAACTGCAGGGTTCAAAATACTAAGTGAGCAAGATAGAAAATAAAGAAAGTAAACAACGCAGAACACACAGGTTTATACTTAGTTTAGCCCTTAATCCTCTAACTAATGACCTACGTCCAAAGCCAGATATCAATTGATAGATTTTATTTAATATAAATAATTAGTTGTGTCCCGTTCCTCCAGCACTGTATGGACGGTGGGATTTATCCCAAACTTTGGACGGTTCAAATGATTTATTGAGTGAGCGGGAAATTCAAAATCATTTATATTTTATTAGATAGATTAATTACAAAATATTAAACTTCCTGTACAATAGACTTCACAACGATCTTGAGCACACAATCTCTTGATTCCGGAAACCTCTTCCCTTGAGCTCCTCTGTTTCCCTTGAGTAAACTTACTCCCTGAAATCTCCTTGTACAATATTAAACGAAACCGTGCGATCTCTCCGAAGCCTCCTTTTTTCAAGGTCAAGAATTAAGATGAAAAAGAGTACAACCGGAACTAATGAACTTTATCTAATTAAAACAATATAAATCAAGGCTTTTGAAATAGATGAGAATATTTTCAGCAATTGTAAGCTTGAGTGTTTAAGTTATTTTTCATGAATAGTATGACCAGATATTTATAAGCTTGAAGTGTAACGGCTATATTAATTAAACTTTGAAAAACTGTTAAAAGAAGAGAGAGAGTTAGAAACTAGTTTTCCAATTTGTTTATCCAAACGGATATATATTTTGAAAGTCAATTTTGTCAAACAAAAACTTAGTAAGCACTAATATTTTCAAATATAACCAAATGAATCTGTTTTTAAGATATATATGTATATATTTATTTGTTTTTAGATAAAATCTTATTAGCATAAAACTTGCAATCCCAGAATTCTAAAACTACAAATACGTTTGCAAGGATCAGTTCAACAAACTTGTTTAAAATACATGGAAGAGGATAAATTATAGAGAAGTGAGAAAAAGTGTTTAAATCTTAAAATATTTGACACGCGATTAAACTCACTTTTATTTTACTTGTTTATAGGTTACAAGAGACAAATCTATATGATTCCATATATGAACTAAAACATGAATCTAATTTAATAAATGATTATACATAAACACTAATATTCAAGTATCAATACAATTGTATCTTAAAATACCAATGCATGTATCAAGAAATACTAAAAGTCATTCATGAATCCAACTTACTTCTAACATTGCCTCCCTTAAGTTAGATTTGTATCTCTTCGAATGTGCTAAAACCTTTTGATCTTCTGATTCCTTCAAACCCAAGAAACTCTTTTAATTTGTCATCTCCATTGATGTATATGGCACAACCGTAGTTGTCACAGTGGACTCATTCTCACAATCAACCATTTCACTAGAAAATATGTATTTCCCTGAAACAGAAATGAATGGACCACTTGGTTCTGGTTCCTCAACATTGTTAATTTACATGACAGGCACAGCTACTAACTGAATGTCGCATTCTGGAGCATCTTGAAAACAATTTTGAACAAAAGATGGAGTTACTTGAAGTCGAGAATAGCTCATCTCCAATGACTTGCCATCTAAACCTATTTGTTCTTCTTCAATAATAGTTGAGCAATTCACAATCCCATTTTAATCTTCCAGCAGATGATCATTACGACTGGTTGGGTCAGATAGTCTGTTCAAAACTTCCACAAAATTCATCACGCTAAATCCCAACTCATTACTTTTGATACTCAAAATATTTTTCTCATACTTCTCCAAATTTTAGGGCTCTTTCTTTTCATCCTTTTTGTCAACAATCTCTTCTTCTATTTTTTCAATTTCGACAATTTCTTCAACGTTTTTTTTCTTCTTCATCAAAAGATGCTTCAATTATTGTGTCTTCAAATTCTTTATTTTTGTCATGATCTATTTCTTTTGCTTCCCAACATATGTCTTCAAAGTCTTCTTTTTTACTTTCTTCTTCTTCAACTTCATCAATTTCTTCTACATATATCTCATCTTCTTCCAAAAATCATTACTCTTTAGGTAACGATGACCTTAATAATTATTGCAAATAAATTCAAATTCATTCCATAACTAAGGTAGATAATCAAAACTCGCTACACGCATCCAAACTTCTTCATGCATTACTTCTTGCAAAGTCTCCCTTGTTCTTTTTTCTTTCATTTCTTGAACTTTTTTAGAAATACACTTTTCTGGATTTACAATGACATCTTGCCATAAATTGTAAACTCCAAGAAATACTTGAATCCTTATACTCCAAATATTGTAATTTGTGAACACTAATTTGTCACCAAACCTAGGAAACATCATTTTTCTATAATTTACCTCTCCAAAATGCTATCAATATGACGACCTTTGTGACGTGCTTTAACTCACAAACTTCTTCAAATTTTTCACAACTAGCACATTTGCTAGATTGCATTCTGGAGTTCTAATACGCACACTTTGCATTCGCCCAGCGGAACAATTCGATAGCAGCAAGTCACCTTCCTTGTGTTGTCGATTTTGCCTTCGCCACTTTGGTTTAACCTTCTCTGAACCTTCAAATTAACTTTGGTTTTGATACCACTTTGTTGAAAATAATGATATAAATTTTCAATATTAATAAATAATGATAATAGCATCAATATTTCACAACAAAATAAAATTTCATTACTCATTATTTATACAACTTTTTTTTATCTCAAATTGATTTAAAATATATAATATTTATATTAGATATAAGTAAATTTAACTTTAATATTTAAGTAAATTACATTACTTGTTCGATGACAACTTATTATTTTTATTATTAAATATTGTATGTCGTATAAATTTATCTATATACGTATATCATTTTGTTTGCATTAATTTACTATTATTAAAATCATAATAATTTGCGTATATTATAATTGTTTTCGTTTGTGTAAATATTAATACATTGCTTATATTAAGGTATAATATAGTTTCATTTATGTTGTATATACATATCTTAATTATTTATATTATAGTACAAGTTAAATTATTATACTGTGTATTGAATTAAATTTATTTTGTGGTATTCATTGATTTTTGTAATTTATAATTTACTATAATTAATGATTTTGAGATAATATTACAATAAATTTACTTATAATTATAGATTTTGTGTTAGTCAATATTGTGAGAATATTAGTGTAGTGGCCTATTATGATTTTATGATTATTGGGTTAGTGTGGGTTTAAGGTTTTTTGTGGTGTATAATAGGTGTGTGAAGTTGTTTATATAATTTTAACAATATTGATCGGATATTTTTAGGTTAGATCAATAACGTTATACTATCATAACTAAGTGACATTATAATTAAAACACAAACAAATCAATTTTCATTCATAAATATCAAAGTCCTCATATCCCAAATACTAAGCCCTAAAATCAAAGGGTAAATATATGAGATTAATAGCAATTGATAGTAAGAATGAATCAACAATCAAAGTCGAGTCTGAAAATCTAGAAAAGAAATAATTAATTAAGATGAAAAAGAAGAATTTGTTAGAAAGAGAGAAATTACCACATCATGGCACACATGCCTTTTGTGATGATAGCATGTTAACGTTTTGGCTAATGAATTGTCATACCTTTATAGGTAATTTCATGTACGGGTTTATAATATTTATTTAGTTTAATGTTGGAGTTTGTTTGGTATATTATTTAATTATTATTATAAAAGAGAGGAGATTTAGTTTGAGAAGAAGTTTAAAAAAAACATATATTTATTAAATTTACTTTTTTATTGGTAAGGGAAGTTTAAAAATATTGGAGAATATGAAAGTGATTTATTTTATAACTTAATTGATCAATCTCCTTATTATTAATTAAATAATAAATAAAAATCTATATGACCAACACCCCGTGTAAAACAATAAATAAAACCAGACTCAATATGCTATAAAACTAATCTCAAACGACAGCACGGACCAATGAGCAGCAAAGATATATACCCTGTAATTGAATATTCAATGATGAGTATCATTATGTGTGAATGTTATAATTATGTGTGTGCGTGTATGTGTATGTGTAATATTTAAGAGAGAAATAGATTACCTATTAGTTGCAATAGATTCAAACGAAATAGATTGAGTCGAAGCAATATTTATACTGTTTGTAAGTTTTTTTTGGGAAGGGAAGAAAATGGAAGGAAAAATAATTAAAATTTTTCTAAATCTCATTTTTGTGAGTTTTTTAGGGAGGAATAGAATAAATTTGAAAGTAAAGTTAATTTCATTTTTGACTCAAAAGTTTCCCCCTAGGATTTGGATGGATGGAAAAATTAAATATTTTATATTACTTAAAGTAATCTTTCAAAATAAATTACGTCATTAATATAGTAATAGTATAGTTTAAAAATAAAATATTTTTGCTTTCCTTCCCTCCTTCTAAACTCACAAACAAAAAAATTATAATTAAAATCTCATTATTTCTCCTCCTTTCTAAAACTCACAAGCATGACAAGAGAAAATTAGAATTCATTTTCATCACTTCCACTCTTATATTTTCCTTTCAGTGCTTCTTGGACAAAGAACATGATAATATGTATGTATGTATTTATTTATTTATTTATGTATGTATGTATGTATATATGTATGTATATCGCATAGTGCTCTCATTAAATGAACAGAAGCTAACCAAAAACGAACCGAATTTAACGACGGACAAAATCGTCGCTAAAACATAAAAATTGGCTTTTTATTCTTTAGCGACAATTTGTTCGTCGCTAAATCTGATTTGTTTTTGGTCCGCCCCCTGGATTCGCTGGAAAAGCCGACTGTCTAAGTATATGTCGACGTCAGGGAGAAGAAAATAAATAAGAATATATATAATTTATTTATCATATTTCTTTCTAAAAAATGTGTTTGTGTTGTTTTCCCTTTCTTTTTCGATTTGATCAATTAATCTTTATTAAGGGGCGAGCTTTTTAGGAAAAGACCGACATTAGTCGACTTATTTTACAAAGATTTGATTTTGATGATTGGGTCGAATGAGAAAGAGTCGCCAGTTGGTATGATTTACAATTTATGTACCAACTCATCCGGATTTGAAAGTTTTCGCAATATGGCCCAATTTGTAACAATGTGACATTGGTCTGGAATATATCCAAGATTCTTGGAATTTGGGGGATTGCTTAAGCAAGGGGAAGGTGTTAGGCACCCCCCGACTTCCATGAAAACACGGTTACCGCATCTTATTGATTTCTATCCTAAGCATAAAGTGTGTGTGTTTGTGTGTGTTTATTGTCTTCAGTGCCTTGATTTTAAAGTCTATTCTAAGCTTTATTTGAAAGTAGTGTTGTATCTTTGGACCTATGCACAATTAAGGATTTGATTTATTATCAAAGTTTATCTTAGACAAAAGCATATTGAAATGACGTTTTAGAAAACAAGGTTTTCAAATCCTTCGTCAAATAGGAATCGAGATCCTTTGATACTTCCAATTTTATTTTCCTGAGTCTGATGTTATTCTGAAAGTAGTGTTTTACCTCTTTGGACCTATGCACGAACGATTTTATTTATATAAAAGTTTATTTTTAGAACAATGTATATAGCAATGACGTTTTGGAAAATAAGGTTTTCAAATCCTTCGTCAAATAGGAATCGAGGTCCTTTGATACTTCCATTTATTTATCCTAAGTAAATCTACCTCGAATCACTTTATTCTTTATAAAAGCTCTTTGCGATTTTTATTTGAAAATCGTTTTGGGTGATAATGCATGCAAGGAAAACGTCAAAAAGGGCCGGATCATCATTAGGCATGAAAGCCATATATATCGATAGATCCGAACACCACAATCATAATTTTTAGTATCACGGATCTTAAATCTGACTTCTCGGGACGAACCCCTCGAACTCGTTTTAAGATCCAATATTATATGTACAACGATTTTTCGTTATTTAAACATTACATTGGAAATCTGGTCGAGATTTGGTTGTTAGATCTCGACCCTGGGATTCTTAGGCTCACATCCATATACTTACACATATATATATATATATATGGGGTTCCATCCACAGCAGCCGGTTGTTGTGGAGAAACCCCACTTTTCGGCCTGTGAAATTTGGTTTGAAAACAACAAAAAAAATCACAGACCAAAAAGGGTTTGCTCACAAAGAACCGCTGTTGTGGATGGAACCCTATATATATATATATATATATATATATATATATATATATATATATATATATATATATATATATATATACAACATATCCTAAACTCAATGTTAGGAGATTTATCGATTGAAATCCCTATCATGAGCCATTAGGACCCTTCAACTCTAAATAGATATACGACTTTACGAGGTGACCGGGACTAACTAAAAGTATTTAAACATCTAGATCTACCATGGATCTAAACCAATCTAGCATATAGGTTAGAGCTTTAAGCTCCACAACCATTCAAAGGGCTAGATCTGGCTTAGATCTATGTAGATCTAGTCTTCAGACTTGATTTGCAACTATATATGCACAAAATAACCAGTAGAATCTCTACATCTACTAACTACTACGCAAAATATATGTAAAACAACAAGTCTAGCTAGATTTAAATAATATATAACATAGATCTAATCTATTGAACAATATTTACAAAGGAAATAGCTAAAGATTCGTTTTTTCACCTTGGGGAGCAAAGAAACAAGCTTCTTTTGGCTTGGGATCAACTTATATCACTCTAAATAGTCAATATGTATGATATAGAAGATCAAATAACTCAAATTTGATATAGAAGTGTCAAACCCGGGTCTTTCTCACTCTAGAATCACTTTCTCTCTATATATAACTCCCTCTTTTTTTTAAATGAGCTGTTGGTTGTTGGTTAAAGACCTCTAGGCCAACTGCAGTTATACCTGCGGCTAGGCCTCGTGGGTTCCGCCGTCTCGAAGTTTTTTCATTCGGTCTCAGTTCGATGAAAGTTGAGCTTTGTATCTAAAAAATCCTTAAAGCTTGTGTTAAAGGCTGCTGAATTAGGTCAAGTCTGACTGAATCGGAGTCTGGTACGATGGCACAATTAGCTAAAAGGTATCTTTCGGTTCATGAGGGTTTTCAATTGACTCGTCTTGGATAGCTTGCAATTCAATGATTGTTGTGGTGACTTCTTGTGGTCACGTCCTTAATTTTGCGATCCTCATTGGACCACGTCGTTTATGGGCATTGTTGCACTTCAATTTCTCCACAGGGTTGTCTTCGAAGTGAAAATATGCTTTTTCCCTCTAATGGACTCCACGACACGCTTGCGTGAGGTGGTCGTCGTTCGGATTGTTTCTAGCACAGTTGATAAGGTGGAACTCTCTCGATACCTCAACCCAACGTCTATATTGAGATGATAAACTTGGTACAATCGACCGAGCAATGAAATATGCGTTGAATGGAACACCAACGACGCCTAAATCCCGTGTTTATAATGAAATAGGAACCTCTGGCCAATCGACGATTGATGTGGTAAAAGACGCCACACACAACTATGAATTGTTGTGTGATAAGTCAAATTGAATCTCATAGAAAATGGCAAAAAGCACTTTTACCCCACTGTGGTTATAGTGTTTTAAGCAATTAGCCATTGTATTTTTAAAATATTCAATTATCCCACTGTGCTTTTTAAAAATATACAATCAGGCCATTCTGTCCAATTTCTTGGACGGACGTCAAATAATTACACACGTGGCATTGAAAAAAAATCAAACAATTATTATTTTCTGACATGGCAACACAAAAAAAAATTAATTGATTATGTGGCAAAAAATAATTAAAATAATAATAAAATTAAAATAAATATTTTAATTCATTTTTTAATAATTTTTTATTTCCCATTTTCTTTCTCCTTCAAATCCACCACTCCGACCACCACCCCGACCGCCACCCACCACCAGTCTCCACCACGCCACGCCAAATAGAAGCTCAAAAATCACCCAAATTCCACACTCAATTTCAGTTCCATCCACCAAATCTACATCTACTCCCAAATCCAGATTTAAATGGCTTCTTCTAAGTCGATTCCCGCTTCACCCAAACACTAACACCCTGCCTCAAACGCCTCCTCTTTCCTCATCTTCTCCCTTTCCCTCATCGGGAAAGCCAATCGGATGTCGATGGCTCATCCTCCTCCTCGAGTCCTTCATGACAAGTGGGATCCACGAGCTCTCCTCGCCGATTCCAAATTCATCTCCTCATGATCGACATACTGCTAGCTCGATGGGATTTCTCTCTCTAAATTCAACTAGGTTTTCTTTTTGACATACAAATAATATATTCAATCCACGGAATATTTTGATTATTTGTATTAATTAGAATTAAAATAATTAAAAAAAGATAAAGGAAAAGAATAAAATATAAAAAAAATAATGTGGTTTTGATTGTGTAATTAATTTTAATTTTTATATATGTCATTTGTTTAACTACTTTTTACTAATTGTATCAATTTTCTATTTTATGTTAATTATGTACTTACCTTTTTTATATTATTAAAATATATATTAGTATTAATTTTTAAAATAAAAATAATTATTAAAAGAAAGGAAAAGAGATAAGGAAAAGAATACAAATAAAAAAATGAATTAAAATATTTATTTTAATTTTATTATTATTTTAATTATTTTTTCCATGTAATTAATAATTTTTAATTTTTAATTTTTGTAGAAATTAATATAATATTATAATAGATCTCATTGATACAAAAATTAGGTAAAGAAATATTTTTATTTTTAGGTAAAGAAATATTTTTATTTTTAAAATTTTATAGTATTTTAAAACATAAAAGTATTTTTATTTTTAAAATAAAACAAACATATTTTGAATATTATAATATTAATTTTATTAATATTATACATATTATAAATATTTAGGTAAAGAAAAAGAAAGAAAATAAAACATAAAATATTTTTATTTTTAAAAATTTTATAAGTATTTTAAAACATAAAATTATTTTTATTTTTATTTTTAAAATAAAACATACATATTATAAATATTAGAATATTAATTTTTATTAATATTATTCATATTATAAATATTTAGGTAAAGAAAAAGAAAGAAAATTAAACATAAAAATATTTTTAAAACCACAGTGGGCCAATTGCAATTTTTTAAAGTGTAGTGGCTCAATAGTATTAAGAATTTGGATGCCTGGCTTGCCACGTAGGAAATAAATTATTTTATTTTTATTTTTCAAAAACCACGTAAGCAATCCAAGCTGATTTGTTAACGTCCGTCCAAGAAATTGGACGGAATGGGTTGATTGAACATTTTTAAAAAGTAAAGTGGGCTAATTGAATATTTTAAAAGCACAGTGGCTAATTGCTTAAAACACTACAACCACAGTGATGAAAAAGTGTTTTTTGCCCATAGAAAACTATGATCAATTCAAGAGTTCTCAAAGAAACAAAAGGAGAATAATCTCACAAATTTTATTTATCAAAGTTGTATATCTATTACATTAACTATGTAATCTATTTATAATAATGAAAGAAAAACCTTAATTCCTATATGGAATAGAATTTGAATGGAAAACTAAATCCTAGTTAACAAATAAATATGGAAATCAAATCTTACCTAATAAATATCCTACATACATTAGAATTATGGAAAGATATGAAAATCCCTCAAAATAAGGAATTAATCGGGTCAAAAAGTTAAAACTGTGTTGCCTCGAAAAACGCGCCAAGAAAATATGTCGTCTTAGCGCGGGGTGCGCCGTTCCTGTCTTATTCCTGGCGCGGGGGGAGCCGAACCTAATGAACCTCTCTGCCTCCTGAGCGGGCGCACAGACTCGATCCAATCTCGACGCTTTCTTGTGGCAGGATTGATAAGAATTGATTCCCTCGTTTTTTTTATGCCTTTGAGTCCTAAACTCGATCCTTTGTCCATCTCTTCTCCTTTCCCCCAAACTTGAAGCATTGTATGAACCGAATAAATGAACTTAGAATCAAATTCAACGATGAACTTTTCGTTGTGTAGCTTCGCTCGACCTTTGTTCCGTTCATTACAAAATGATTTAACTTACGTTGTTTTGGACTTGCTAAATAGATGGTATCTATCAATCCCAAAACAAATGAATGAGCATCCCCTCGCGGTGCACTTGAATTGAGCTCCAATGTACGTAAGCATCCTTGAGTCGATTTGAGCCCAATCTCTTAAGAACATTTAATTTGTATGAACCCTTGAAGCTCGAATTGAAATATTGTCAAAAATTTCTGAACCCCTTATGCGTGTGTCATTCCCCTCCTCTTCAAAAGGATTTATCCTCAAATCTGGCATTCCCTCCTCTTGAAAAAGTTTTGTCCACAAATTTGATCCTACACCCAAACACACTAAGCCAGTAGCATCAAACAATCCATAATCCCAAATCTCAACTTGCAAATGAATATAGACAATATCAACAACACAATTATGAATATGAGAAAAATCATTAAAAACTCCAACTCCTTTAAAGAATAAACCAATATGATGCCCTTCCACTCGTGGACCAGTTACTTCCAAAATACTAACTATATAAACTAATCTACTATTTATTAAAATAATCATGAATGCAAAGTAAGAAAGAATCTGAAAAGTCATATATCCTCCTGGATCAAAAATCATCACACAAAACTCTTCATATGGTAGATTCTCCCAATGAAGAATTCTCGGATCAAAAGTCAATGTAATGATCTCGATCCTTTGCAAACAAAACCAATTCAATGATCCTGGGTCAAATGTCAATTTTTGAAACTCATCACGTCACATAAACCCATACACCTGAATTCCTGGATTAAACATAAAACACCATGATCAACAAGTATCTTTTGTCTATTCACGAAGAATTCAAATAAATCAAAATCACATTCATAGTCTACTAGAACAATATTCAAAATACTTCCCTAGCTGTAGACTCTCAATACATTGATTAAATTGAATTGCACGATCCATGATTCCCTCGATGAATATAATCCTATCACGAATCTGCAGAACACAACCAACCTTCTTCTTTCCATTGACATTAACACATTCAAGATCGAGTAGTAGCAACAATGGAATAAAAAGGTCACAATCACATGTCGAAAACTCAATAGCATATTTATCACGATCACGGATAAACTCAATAAATGCTAAAGAATTTCCCAAAGTGTTGACAAAAACCGGAATATCATCAAAATAGATAATGACAATTTTCGCGTAAAAGAATACAAAATATGATTCAAGAATCACATGGAAGTATGCAATGCCTTAGCTAATCCAAGTGAACTAACTAAACATGCAAATAACTCATATCTCAATTCATCTTGATGATAAGCACTTCTCAAATCAAAACCATATAATAGTAACTCATGCAAGGAAAATTCCTCGAACGGACAAGCATGAACACTACCATTGTCAACTAGCGACAAATCATGTAAAGATTGACTAACATGAAAACCCAATTCAACACATAGATAAGAAAACCTAGAATGAATTTCATGCAAGTAATAACGTCGAGAACGAGAAAACATATCATGATCATAAACTAACTCAACAAAGATCAAATATCCGCCATAGCTTATTATAAAAATGATTCTACCCTCAAAACAGCTAACAACAAATTTTCCAATGGAAGCATGCAAAACATGTTTTAAATAACTCATGAAAACAATATATGCATCAATTAATCTAATAGAAATAACTAACCACCTATACAACGCACATACTAAAATAATTTTCCATTTTTCATAATCACGCATGCTAAACTGATTAGGAATTACCATCACATGATCATCATATTTAGACAAAACACAAGAACTATGTAATATATCAATCATATTACCCAAACAAAGAAAAGAATAACGATACGTGTTTACCAATTCAAAATCGACAAACAAACTCGTTGTCCAATCCTCCTTAGGTATTATGATCTCATAATTAGGACATGAAATCATGTCTTCACTCACGATACCCACTTTCACCCACTCTCCTACCCGTCTCGGTAACTCCGTCGTCTCCTCGGGAATACTATCAGCTGATTGATATAGAATGATAGCACGGGGTATATCATAAACAACCTGTACAAGAGAAAAAAAAAACTAGACAAAGAAGAATCATTAGTGTTACTATTCAAAAGCATCGTTTTGTACGAATGTACAGTCATTGTCTTTTCAAAATACAACTCACCTCTCAACTCACTCTCTTCATTTTGCTCACCTTCGATCTCGTTTGTTTTCCTCTCGTTTATTTTCAATCTCAATCTTTTCATTCTCTCTTTTCTTTTCACTCATTCTTCTCAACTTTTCCTTTTACATTATCAATCTCTTGAACAAATTTTTTTGTCGTTCACTTTCATTTACACATGTATTTTTCCCTTACAAGCTCATCCTCTTGATCACTAGAACCCAATAGATTTTCTTGGACTGCATATTCGATTATATATATCTTCTTCCTCCCTCGGCTGAACTTGTTCCTGTTACGCCTTAGAAGTATATTGTAGCTGCATCCAACAATCTGTCATCTTCTTAATAAATTCCTCCGAAAGTAATGGTTCACTATACACCTTAGGAGTTTCTCGTGGTCGTCTCCAATGTGAATCCTCTTTGTTTAAATGTCTGTGAACCCTCCTATCATCTTTTATTGTTGATCGCCTTGAAGGTTGCTCTTGATAGAAGATTGTTTGATAAAACTATTTTTCTTTAGTTTCATTTAATAGAAGTTTATTTTATTTTGGAACAAAAAGAAAATAGTGAGACTATTCAAATTCTATTTAACTATTAATTATTACTAATATGTAACTTACATAATTAGTACTAATAAGTATAATTAAATATATAATTGAATAGTTATAATGTAACTTATATATATATATATATATATATATATATGTATGTTTGTGTATATATAGATATATGTATACATAAGAGAGAGATATATATATATATATATAGAGAGAGAGAGAGAAGTTACATGGAAGATTTACACAAGTGAACTTTTCTTCTATCTTCTCCATTCTTCTTACAAACAAATAACTACTACAAAGTAGTGTTCATTTGGAATTTTCTGTGAATTGCTATCACGGATTATTCACCAAGGCTTGACATATATCCTGGAGGTATATCGTCTGCAACCCATAGCAAACTGATCGTGGTGGAGGCGATAAAGACCTTAAGGACAGGGATCACCCGTGTCACGTCTTTTACAACAATCTTGACTCTACAAAGCTACGATTCTAACAATCTTAAGGTCTTTATGTATTTGTTAGAGTCGTGATTTTGGTGAGATGGAAGACAACACTGTTTTCAAAGATAAGTGCCATTTTTCGTGTATCTATTTTATCAATGGAATTTTTATGATAATTACTAATATATTGAGATATTAAGCTAATTATTTTTATTGATAATTCCTGTTAGAAGATGGATTGTGAAAAAAATGAAAGTGAAAAAGATTACAATTTACATGTTTGTAAATTGATGTGGAGAAGATGAAGAGTCATCATGGAAAAATACCAAATGTTGATGCTTAGAAATATTTCAAGAGATTATGTCGTTCTTCGGATTTAATTCCAAAAGGTGTGTTTCTTAACATTAGCCTTTGTTTTTATAAATGATAATTGTGTATCATTTTGTATGTGTATATACTTTAAAGTATATGTTTTATTTATTATATCATGTGTAGATAATATTATATGTTTGAGTATTGTTTTACCTACATTTTGTTGTAATAAATTATTTAATTAGTTTTGTGGGATAAGAAAAGTAAGTAAATTTTTGTTCATGATGGAATAAATTTAATTGTGTGCATATATATATTTTGGTTGTAATATTTTATGAGTAGATAAAATATTATGATGTGTGTGTATATATATATGTATGAGATTTGAGATAATTATTTTCTTATACACTAATTGAGATTAATTTATTAAAAGAAAGTTGTAGTAAAATTTGAGAAGTTTACTTGTCTCTATGTATAACAAATTAGTTGTAAATTAATTTATTTTGAGAATAAAGTAAATTTATGTTCTACTTGAACAAAATTATGCATATAAATTTGAGGTAATATTTAGTATGTAATATTACTTGGTATTTGTATGCATGAATTTTGAGAAAGATTACTTTGTTTGTGGATAATAAATTAATTATAAACTAATAGTTAGAAGAGATATTGTAGAAGTAGATTTAGTTGAAGTAAATCTTATATACAATACGATTTTGATGTTGAGAAAACACTTAGAAATGATATTCGTAGTATTTTTGGGATAATCATAATTGGTATATGTTGATTTATTTTTATGTGTACTTCTTGTTCAAGAAGTAGTAAATTTTAATGTGATCATATGAATTTTGTATATTCTAATTGAGATAAACATTTTATTTTTTTGAATTTTTATAAATATAGTGAAGTTCAAGTATTTCATATTATTATGAGAATTATCTTGAATTCTATATTCTAAATGTTAAAACTTAAAAGATATAATGTTTATGATATTTCCTATCCAAGTTGGGACAAGAAAATACTTGAGGATATAGTAATTCATGTGTGTGAATTTTATTTGCTTTCTACATAAATTAATTTCGTTTGTGATAAATTAATTTCTTAAAAAGTAAATATAATTTTTTATATTTTATGATTTATATGCAAATAAATTTGTGCAGTATGATGAGTTGTGCTATAATTTGTATATAATGAATTTTATACTATTTACATAGAGTCGAGTGTTACGTGTTGATATACTTGAAAATTGTACATGTATAATTTTAAGTGCTTATATTAAATAATTTTTTAGATTTGAGATTTTATGTAATTCAGAAAATAAGAGCTTGTTTTCTTATGTGAGGGGTGTTGTAAAAGATTCTTAAGTTGAAGCAATCTTTATATGAATAACTAATACATAAAATGTACAAGAACTTATTTTTTATTTTGAGAAGTGTTCCTTAATATTCTCATGTGGAAGTAATATTTATAGGAACATTGTCACATAAAATGTCAATTAATCTAAAATTTATTTTAAGTGGTGAGCATAATATTGTGAAGTGAAATTATTCAATGAGATTTCAATTATTTAAAAGTGTGGGGGTGATTCTTTAAGATTTTTATTTATAGACTATATTTGGCCTTTGAACTATTTGGAGCATAATTTTATTTATGTAAGAAATAGTAAGGCTTATGAATTTCTTGTTGCGAAATTCAATTTGATTAAATAGAGTTCGTGAAATGAAAGTCTTTGAAACACAAATTTTTGAATAATGTTGAAGTGTGAACTTATTTTATTAGCCTAAATATGATCCAAAATATTTATTGTGATTTAGTTCAATAGTGAGATTGAAAATAAGTTATAAATATTCAAGTGGATACATATTAGGTGATAATATGTGCATATTAACCTTGGGATTCTATTGGATATAGAATTATTTATATGTTTACCCTAACAATATAATTGTATAAACTATAATGTGATAGTTTTTTGTGTATATTAATGATATGTTGATCATTTTACATAGTATTGTTAACGTAAACGAGTTTAAGAAATATCTATTTTTGTCTTTATGTTGAAAGACTTGTAAAATAGATGTTATCTTATTATCATGTGAAAACATAGTGAGGATTCCAACTAAACCAATTAAATTGTATTGAGAGGTTATACTAAACTAAGTTTGATATACCTTGAGATTGAAGAATTTAATAATTCTTTAATAGCGTGGGTATACACTAAAAGTTAATTACGATATAGCTATTGTAAAGTTGAAGTACACATTCGATAGTGGGAGCGTTGTGTTTGATATGCAATACACGAGATCAGATATTACATACAGTTTTAAACTTAGTATACTAATGATTTACATTGGTTTTTGTTAGATCTCTCAATGTTTTAATAGATCACATAAGTGTCACTTATATTTTAGTGAGGAAAATTATAAATTTACAAGTAGGTGAATTTTCACTCAATCTTGGATTTTGTTTCTTAGATGAGTAAGAAACAAATGAGTATTTCTCATTTCACAATATGAATCTAATGTTATTATTTTATGAAGGAAGTTTAATGGATTAAGGTGTTTGTTAAAATATTGATTTTAGCCTAGTCTAAAGCCTCCTATTTCACAATATTGTGTTAGTGAAATTTTTTATGTAGTACAAATTATTAATCTTGGATTCATAGTTGGTTGTGATCTTGAATAAATTAGAAAATATTCACAAGTAGGTGAATATAAAATTATATTTTTACAAGTAGGTGAATATATTATTACCCTTAGTGAGGGAATAATTTACTTGGAGTAGCAAGTAATACTATTGCTCTATATCATGGAGAAAGCAAATGGAATCGAAATTTGTTGTTAAAACATCAAATTGTGGCCACTTCTATTGCTTAGTTCATTATGATGTGATAATGAAATTGTTTTGTATATAGCATATGAGATTACCTTTTATGGTAAGTCGTGACATGTTGGTCATAGACATAATTTTTGTTAGATAATTAATACAAGAAGGTATTATAATATTTATCTACGAGAAAGTCAAGTGACGACTTGACTTATCTTTTTCCTAAGACTTTGACGAGATCTTAGTAAGTTTAACTACTTGTGATATGGAACTTAAACCACTTTGAGTTAGGGGTGATGGGAACCCAACTTATTCCTAGGTTACCCCTAGTTTATAGGTTCAATGGGAAAAACAAGTCACATTTGATGACTGTGTTACTATCGATGTAGTTCCATATGTAGTTTAAGATAGTAACGTCTGTTGCACGACCGAGACTGAGTTATACTCTTAACAAGGTTGTTGTGTTCTTAGCAACAGAAACACTTGTGAAACACTTTGCCTATATGAACTAGAAGTGGAGTCGCTTCTTATAAAGGGTTGTGGTTTACTCTCTTAGAGGTTCATGAAACAGGGTATTGCGCATGGCCATATTAGCGCAAAGCAATTGAGAATACTCATCGTGCATGGTAGGAGGATTTTGTGTGTGTGTGACAATTTCGGTCATATCATATAGAAGTAGAGGTTCAATCTACGGACACCTTCAACTTCGATGTGACTTTAAGTTATTTACACTAAGGGAATGTTCAATGTTCGTCACACATTCTTTTATGCACACATGCCTTGGAGTTGTTTGATAAAAAGTTGTTTGGATGAAAAGTAGTTTTTACAAACAAGTGGGGGATTGATAGAAGATTGTTTGATAAAACTATTTTTCTTTAGTTTCATTTAATAGAAGTTTATTTTATTTTGGAACAAAAGGAAAATAGTGAGACTATTCAAATTCTATTTAACTATTAATTATTACTAATATGTAACTTACATAATTAGTACTAATAAGTATAGTTAAATATATAATTGAATAGTTATAATGTAACTTATATATATATATATATATATATATATATATATATATATGTGTATATATATAGATATATGTATACATAAGATATATATATATATATATATATATATATATATGATATATAGAGAAGTTACATGGAAGATTTACACAAGTGAACTTTTCTTCTATCTTCTCCATTCTTCTTACAAACAAATAACTACTACAAAGTAGTGTTCATTTGAAATTTTTTGTGAATTGTTATCACGGATTATTCACCAAGGCTTGACATATATCCTGGAGGTATATCGTCTTCAACCCATAGCAAACCGATCGTGGTGAGGACGATAAAGACCTTAAGGACAGGGATCACCCGTGTCACGTATTCTACAACAATCTTGACTCTACGAAGCTACGATTCTAACAGCTCTACATGTGACAACCCAAAAATTTAGAAAATCTTAAATGATTAAATTAAAGGTTAAAATTTAAAACTTAAGAGTGAAAATAAAGGATTTATTTAAAAATTTTAAGAAAAATCTATACGGTTTAATAATTGAAAGAGATTATGTAATAATAAATATGGCAAGCCATATGAAGAATGCTTGTGACGCCCCCAAAATTAGGTATACATCACCCATCTTGAGTCGCCAGATACATGGTACAGAATTCAAATACAACTTAATAATACAACTGTCGTGTACAATACGACAAAACATAAACTGTGAGTTTGAATACAAATATTGCCTACTAGAGAGTATACAAACTCAAAAGGAGTCCTCATTACAATTATTATCACACTATTTCACAGAATAGTGAGGACTACTAATGCAAACATCTAGGATCATCACTCTGTTCTCCGACTAGTCCCATTCGCTTCTCATTTCCTCAGAGAAAAAGTGAAAGAAAGGGTGAGCTCAACTAGCCCAATGAAATATTATGACTAAGATAATGCAGAATAATTTATCGTTAGCCTTCAACAGTGTTAAACTGATTAAATATAATAACTATCAAGTTTAACTGCAGCGAAACAAGCAATCCATTAGAAGAGTCAAGTAGGGAATAAAATCCACTGTCTTCTATGATTTAAAAGATTTTTCCATCACTTTTATCGCCGGGACTCAACTTAATAAATAATCCACATCATCGAATCACCCCTGCACTACGGCCAAAGATATTCTTTAGTATCACGACCACGAATTATCCAGGCACTACGGGCCAAAGATAATCGTATTTTTATCAACGGTCCTGATCATGCCATAAAATAATTCATCTTTGCACCTTGGCCTAAGAGAATCCATAGCCATAATCAAACCAAAAACTGTCCATCAATGCACTACGGGCCAATGAGGACTTTATCTACATCATTTGTAACATTAAGGTCATGATTATACCGAATAATCCCTGGTCATAATCATACCAAGTCCATCTATGCACTACAGGCCACAGATGACTTTCAACATAATATAAACATGAGGATGATAAGAATTCAATAAAACAAGTTCAAGAATTAATTTATCCAGGAACTAATAACGTCCAAAATTTTCAACATGATACTTCTTTGTAGAGTAAAATTCAAGAATGCTCAGAAGAATATGTCCATAAAAAGATACTGGATGAAGCGCAAATATTAAGGATATTCCACTAATTTCATGGAGTATAGAAGTCAAAACTTTAACCAACTGAGTATAATAAAGAATGGAATAACAAAAGAAATCACCATGCATGCGGTACTTCGCATAAATAGATTATTCAACAGAATAATAATAATCTAACGGTCGGTGTAAATTAGCACCGATGTGAAGTTCCAATGTAATAATAAAGAATAGAATAACAATAGAAATCACCATGCATGCGGTATTTGATAGAGCAAAGTTATTCCAATAGAATACCAACAAAGATTTTAATTCAGTCCCACAGTAAAACGCATGAGATAGGATATTCCAATAGAATAATAATAAAGACAGTAACCAGTCCCACAGAAAAGCGCAGATATGATATTCAACGAATAATAAATAACGAATTAGGTCCCATGAAAACGCATGAGACAAGATATTCCAAATGTAAATAATAAAGAATGGAATATTAGAAGAATTTCACCATATATACGTTACTTTGCATAGATAAAAGTTATTCAACATAATAATAAAGAATGGAATAACGTAAGAATTTCACCAAGTATAGGGTATCCAGCATATACAAAAGTTATTCTAACAGAATAATAAAGAATGGAATAACAGAAGTTCTCTTCATGAATAAGAAAGAAAGAATACCCCTTACGAGTACAACAAATAATATCCCTTACTAGTATACAACAAATAATATCTCCTACCTTAGAAAGAAGAGTACTGGATATAGAAGTAGTGAAGTAGCAGAACACTTTTCTTCTTTCTCTCTATAGTTTCTCTCTTTAGAGTTTCAGTGAATTCGTAAGAAATAATGAATGAATAAGCTTCTATTTATAGAAAAATAGACTGCATAGTAACTAACTCATGAACGGTCCAGATTGATTTACTTTAATCTGACGGTCCATATTTAAAGCAAAATCTTTTAAATAAAATATAATATATTCTATTTATAATCTAATAAAACGAATAACTTTATAAAAGATTTTACTATGCAAACACTATATCTGAGTACCTTATGCAAAACACTATGCATAATAAAATATAATATATTCTAATTATTGTCTAATAAAACAAATAACTTTATAAAAGTATTTTGTTTTATATAAAAAGATTTTACTATGCAAAATACTATGCAAACACTATGCATAATAATGTCAATTACATCTACACCTCAAGATTTGGGAAAGGCGATGCCGAATCGGGAAGGACCGTATGAAAGTCATTTGAAGTGCCGTCAAGCCGGGACTTATCATTTGAAGGCATTGAGACGGTCGTCAATTAAAAAATACTTGGCACGCCGTGAAGCTTAGGAAATACTTTCAAAGAAATATAATGTCGATTACATCTGAGGTCTCAGAAATATTCACGTCATCATCAATAAAAGTCCCCTTTTTTCTCAAACGAATCCTATCTTCGTTCATGTTCAGTTCAGTTCAGTGGTGTAAGGAGGTTCGGGTGGACTTGCTGACCATTCGATGGCAGCCTTAATGGCAGGTGGACCTTATGGGTTTGTCAGGCCCTTCGTGGTAGGCAAACGCCATCATTAAGACGTTGTCAGGCCCTGCGTGGTAGGCAATTGTCGACACTTAGACCTTGTCAGGCCCTTCGTGGTAGGCAAGTGTCATCCTTAAGACGTTGTCAGGCCCTACGTGGTAGGCAATTATCGACACTTAGACCTTGTCAGGCACTTCGTGGTAGGCAAGCGTTGTTCTTTAGACTTTGTCAGGCCCTTCGTGGTAGGCAAATGTCATCTCTTGGTTTTGTTAGGCCTTTCGGGGTAAACAAATTCCTAATGAAGCAGATCTGTCTCACACTTCGATAACTAATAAGTATCCCTTTACTTTAATACCTAAATTTTTTCCAAGTGTCGAGTTCGGAATGCCTCATTCTTTAACTTCACCTTATCTGTTATATGACATGCTTAGTTGTTAATTAACAGTTCGAGTTGAATCTTTGAAAGAGTTTGTACATTGTTCCAGTTGAATTAATATCGAAGTATTTGCAGAAAATAAATGCACCAAAGTCATAAGGGATGAGATCACATTTCATTAATATATAATTTGATTACAAAATTAGAAACTTTTTACACAAATCTTATAAATTAAAGAACGTAAAATTATCTTCAGTCAGCAGCTTCATCTCCGGAGTCTAGCAAGGACGGATCTAGTTGGGCCGCCACCACCTTTTCCTTGCCCCGACTTTGGCAATCTTCGTACCCTTCATAGTATACTTTCAGAATTTCTGCGCCAAGCTCGTCAGATGTACGATAATCCGCCTGTATCTACTTGACCAATTCTTCGGTCAGAGGGGGGTCCCGTTCTTGAAGTACCTTTATCTTGCCACGAAGCTTACGACGCTTGGCCTTATGGATTTTCCTATCAGACCGAGCCTTCGTCTGAACTTCGTTGAGTTGTATTGACAAGTTTTGATTGGCTACAACAAGCCCCTCTTTGGTAGTCTTCAAAGCTTCGGTCTCTACAACGAAACGGACTTTCATGGTAGCCAATTTTGTTCATTTGGATTTTGTCGTCTTGCCTTCTCTCGACCAAGCTCAAAGACGCGTCATAGGTTTCCTTCATATCCTCCTTGGTTTGGGCTAATTCCCTCTGAAGACTTTCATTGACATGGAGAACAGATTCATGTTCCTCTCTCTCTCTCTCGCCAATGTAGCCTTCAACATATTGTTCTCCCTCCTCAGAGTCTCCTCATCAGACTCGGCATTTATATGCCTGGGACATAAACGCTCAAGAAGATTTGCATTTGCATATATTCGGATAAAGATCCACATCGATCAATTTCAAATATTTAGGCAAGTAAAGAAATGTTTAACTGAGAAAATCCTCACCTACCTTTGCCAGATAACTCATGCCTGCATCAAGAAAATTCCCGTTCGTATGGTTATCAAATCGGTGATCATCATTTTCCCGAATGAAGGCATCAAAGAGCTGGAAGGGAAAGTTGACGTTGTACCGAGGCCACAAAATCGGCGCCCTAGTGGCCTCATCATGGAATTTTTGTGATGAAGGCCTTGGGGGGGAAGGCATCGGTTGGTCATGAATGGGAGAGGGATCCATATAGATATTTTCGGGGGAAGAAGATTGAGCTGGAGTAGGGTCTCGAACTGGTAGAAATACAGGTGGTGAACTTGGGTGGTCATCTTGATGGTTGTTTTCTTTCGAGATATCACTGCAGCGAAGTTCAGATTCTTTCTTCTTCATTTACAGCTAAAATCTCTCTGAGGGGTTGTTGGAGGATGAACATTTGAAGAAGATATTCGAGCTCATCGGGGTTAAGGGAATGACTTTGGTTCTCAACTTTTGATTCAAGAAGTCGCCACGATCATTTACAGGTAGATCTAATAAACTTGTTCGAACTAATGTTGGATTGGCATCTGGTGGTGTTGGATCAACAGTTGGCGGTATTGGGTCGGTGGTAGGTGGTGTTGGATCAATAGTTGGCGGTATTGGGTCGGCGGTCGGTGGTGTTGGATCGATAGATGGGGGTATCGGATTGACAGTTAGTTCAGATTCAGAAAGGGTTTCGGAGTCTGACGGGATGGAAATTAGTCGAGGCCTTCGGATGGCTCTTTTCTTTCGACGAAGTTGGAGGACTCTTTCCGAGAGAAGGGGTTCGTCATCTACAGGAGCATGGGTTTGAGGTTCATCAGTTGGTGTTTCAGTATGTGGGTTGAATTTGGAGGAGGCTTCCGGCTGTGAAGGTTCAGCATCGACATCTGCAGATTTTCTGGCTGCATTGTCTTCGGATGGGACTTCATGTTGTGAGGAATCGACGGTGGCTTCTACCGATTTTCCAGTTAACAAATCCTCTAAGTCTTTCACCTCCGAAGGCGACGGTTTGATCAAAGTTACTACAGAAGATTAACAGTTCTACATCAGAATCCATATCACAAAATTTTCAAATATTTATAAAATGAATCTGTACTTACTTTTGTGGTCATACAACCATGTTTGATTGGAAAGAAGTCTATAGTTCCATTCTTCCCTCGGGAAATTGTCCAAAAGCTCTATCATCTCGGCCTCACGTTCTTCAAAGACGTCTCCGAAGTCTGTAAAAATCTTCTCATCAGTGGCCCAGTCCGGTAAAGAGATGATTTCGAGTCCTTTGACGAAGAACCATTTTTCATGCCATCCTCTGTTGCTTGAAGGAGTATTCACCAATGAGCGTCTCTCGAACTTCTCTCCTGTTTTCGAAGAATGCTTACTTATGGTCTTAAATCCTTTCTCTCTGGACTGGCCGACCTTGTATACAGTAAAGAAGAAGTCGAGCGCAGGTTCGACACCAAGTTCGTGGCATAAAGCTATGAATGCTAGAATGTGAATATAAGAGTTCGGCATTAATTGGGCGAACCCAACACCCAAAAACCCTAAGAGAGTTACTATGAAAGCGTGAAGGGGGAATCGAACCCCTTTCTCCAGGATGGTCATCGTAACAGCCATCCATCCTTCGGGGCGTTGGTACATCCGTTCTCCAGACCTGGGAGCTCTCACCAAATGGGTATCCGGAATGTGGCAACGAGTTCGAAGCCTCTCCAAGTCAACCTCTGTAACTTTCGAGGGAGTGTTGGCATGGAAGTACTTCGCTTTATTCTGTAGAATCTTGGAAGGACTGGGAGAAGATTTTGTTATCGGTTTCTTCTTAGTAGTTGCAACGGTCGGATTAGAACTTAAAGCATTTGTGTTAGGGTTTGGGCTTGGAGGAACGGCGTAGATTGGTGTCACTAGCAGGGGACGACCTTGCTCAGAATCTTAAGAAGCCATTGTTAACGATTCGCAGAGAATACAAAGAGGGCTCGAGAGGTAGAAAGAAAGTTTGAAGGTCCGAAATTCAAATTGGCAGGTAAAACTGTCAAAATTGGTAAAGTTTACCTTTTATATTGATTTGTTACCACGGTGTCGAGGCGGCATATTTAATTCACAGCAATGATGGTGAATTGGAAGAGGTGTCGTCCGGTTTTGGGTCTAAATATCTTAACCAGAGTGGACTTATGTCTATTGGGCCTCCCATTTCTATCTCTGATATCAATTTGGACCGACTTAGTTGGGCTTTGGTGAGTTTCACTTTGGACCTCTTGTGACTTATCATAATTTGTTATATCATGGGCCTATATTGTTTATAGTCTTCCATTAAACCCCCTGTTTAATGAAAGACTAGGGGGTAATGTTGGGTCATAATCCTTTTCCTTATTGGGCCAAACTTAATGGACTCCTCCCTTGGATTATATTATTCTTGTCCTGTTGGTCCGAATGATTTGAGCCCAATTACTTGATTATTTCATTGGGTCCTTTCGGTTGAATCCGGTCGCATGGGTCATTTCCATTATCTGGGCTTAGTCATTGAATTGGCCCATTATACAAATTGCCACTTAACCCAACTTTGTGGGAATCATTACGCCAAATAATAGTTGACTATTATGTACGCCACCTTCTGCATGGCATTAATGAGGATGAGACTCGGATATGGCCATGGTGGCAAATAGTGGTAGCAAGTGAGGAAGTAGGCTACATACTTTCTAATTTGAAATGACCGGAAGTGGGGAAAAGGTGTCGAGGAGGTGGTGATGGGTGTACAGATGGCAACCGGATTGGAGTACGTATGGGGCTAGGATCACAAAAGAAAGGTAAGTAACAAAATATTACACCACACACAATCATATGATTATTCTCTTTCAGGCATTAGACATTATTTTTCCTCCATTGTTAACCTTGTGATTGTCGATATTGACTCTCACGCCGGAGCTATCCCCCGACGGTCAAGCCGTCAAGCTTTTGGTGTTGACTTGTTGAACTGTGCAGAATATCGGACGCGTCTTAATGATTGGGACGTGAAAAAAGATCTTGGCGTTAACAGTAGTAAAAATAATAGGTCGAACCAAATAAAAAATAAAAAAAAATCGAACCAAATCAATACCCTATCAATACAAGTATATATGGAATACATGATGCTGGCTAGTACCTATGCAAACTTCTAATTTAATGTTTCAATGTCTTGTAGTTCTACTCTCTTTACTTTTGACATGAATTAAATAGATGTCTATAAAATTCAAAATAAATTTGTAACAAAAATTTATTATTAAATAAAAAAATTTGGTGGTGAACAAGAGGTAGAGAGGGTGGTGGTGACGGGTGAGGAGGCTGAGACAGGATAAAATGTAAAGTCGACCTTTGAACCCTCAGGCGTCACATGTACGTTGATCCGTCAGTCATTTTTGAAATTTTTCTCAAAAACATGTAGTTGCACACATTTGAACTTAGAACCTCAAGTTTGGAAAATTGGCCCAATGA
Source organism: Panax ginseng (assembly GCA_020205605.1). NCBI lineage: Eukaryota > Viridiplantae > Streptophyta > Magnoliopsida > Apiales > Araliaceae > Panax > Panax ginseng. Next base: position 92,318,373 of record CM035141.1, on the reverse strand, counting down.
CCAACAAAGTTACATAACCTATTTGTTATGATTTTGCAAGGATTAGTATTTATAACTAAACAATTAGATCCCCAAATTAAAAGATAAAACTGATATCCAAATTACATAATTTTCGGTAAATATTACCTTATGAAATTAATGATTAACTAAAATATATTTTAGGTAAATTAAAAAAAATATTTACCGGAAATTATGTAATATTACATTAATTTAATATTACATAATTTCCGGTGTAAAATTATGTAATATTTCATAATTTCCGTTGTAAATTAATTTTCGGTATTTACATAATTATGATTATGATGTTATAAATTGTGCATTCGATACTAATATCACTAGAAAGTAAACTCATTTTGTGAAAAAAAGAAATTAACAAATAAAACTTTTTGTATGGGTTGTGGGAGTAATTGGAAAGTTTTTCTTCTTGTTGACCAAGTTGACAAAAACAAAAAGCAGATTAGCTGGAATAGCTCAGTTGGTTAGAGCGTGTGGCTGTTAACCACAAGGTCGGAGGTTCAAGCCCTCCTTCTAGCGACAGTTTTTAACATATAAATACATAAATTTTTCTCAAAAAAGTTGGATAATTTTTAAATTGTTTCAAATTTAATCAAGTTATATAGCCACTCATGCAGTTGAACATGAAGATACATGCTTACATTTCAAGGATGAAGTAGAGGGAAATATGTAAGCTACCAAAACTACTAAAACTCACATTCTTCATAGGCATGCCATAAAAATTATCCCGAGGGAAATAAACAATGCAGAAGGAAAAACACAAATTATCCATTACCAAACAAGTAGCATGTTTGAGTTAGCAAGTACAACCAAACAGATCTCAGGTTTTGATTACAAGAAAATAAAACAAATAACTGTAGATTCTTTACACTAGCAAGTCTCAGGAAACTCCCACCATGCACTTTCATGCCAAGGAATTCACTTGCAAAATGAGTAATCAAAGAGGATGACTATTCCTGCTTGATCGGGGACTGATCAAGAAAACCATGATTCCACAATAGCAAGTTGTAGCACTGTCTTCAAAATAATGTTCCCCTGTTTTGAACTACTTGCGTGCAACTTCTTGGTAATCTGTGCTTCATTTATCTATCTTCTTTCATTTGCTAGACATCTAGGATTCCAATTTACTAGCAGAAACATTTGTGCCAAGTAGGGAATCATAGACTGTGGAGTCTAGACGGTCAAGCATCTTCATGCTGTTACAGAACTTCTCCGCTTTGTCCACATCATTTTTCTCCTCGAAGTATCTCAGAAACATCCTGATAGTTTCATCAGTTGGAAACCACTTATGTTTCTCCGGATTTTCTTTAGATGCACCCATCTCCAAGTACTTTAAAGCCAAATCTATCTGGCACTTCTTTATGTAATAGTTCGTTAACACTTCAAAAGTCCTTAAATTGGGTTTAGCCCCACTTTTCAACATGCTTTCATAAATTAACTCAGCTTTTTCAATCATGTTACGCTTAAGGTAAGATTCTAAGATGACATTTGGAACCCTGACATCATAGTTTGAGCAATCTGATTCCCACTCTCTGAAACATTTTTCAAGGGCATCTACCTCCCCCAAATTGGAGAGAGTCAAAAGCATGATGAGATAACTAACATTACTGGGCTTTGGAAAAACCAACTTCAAAGAATCCCATACCCGATTAACCCCCACTAAATTAGATGTTTTTGCGTACAAAGTGATTAGAGTGTGAAAAGCCTCACGATCACGCAGATTTTCTAGTTTTTCCATGTCACTGAGAGCAGCACTGGCTTTTTTGACAACACCTGCATTGACATAAATTGTTGCTAGATTTCCAAAACTAAACCAATCACACTTTACCTTATTTGTTTTCATCTTCTCGAGAACTCCTTCCACTGCATCTAAATCCTTCAAAGAGGCATAGCTATTCAGCAGCTGATTATAAGTATACAAGTCTGCAGCAATGTTCTTTCGCTCCATTTCTTCTGCTAGTAAAGGAACTTTTTCAGGCTGGTCAATGCTCAAGTAAAAATCTAGCATAGTATTATAATTTAAAGTGGACGTAAGATCCAATTTCTTCATCTCCTCAAAGAGCTTCAAAGCCTGATCTAACTTTTTTTCCTTGCGGTAACAGTTAAGAAGAGCTCCATATGTCTTCTCGGTCTTCGCGGATCCTTGAAGGCTATCAAAGTACTTTTCTGCTGATACTAATCCCTCAATATTGGCAAGAAGATCTATGCGAATGGCACGATCAGCATTGTTCATTCCATACTTGGTTTTTTCCATCCATTCATATATCTGTAATAAAAACAGTATAGAATAAGGGAAAGGTCACAGAGGATAACAATCTAGAAACAACTAAGGTAGGAAATCAACTTTAAGGAACTCAGTTACACTTATTTTGCCATTTACAGAAGATTTCTACTTGGGTCAATATCAAAATGGGCATAGGTAATTCACAGCATAAACCCCCTAACAAATATTGGAATCAAACATGTCAAACACGAGCACTGCCACAATTTCAAGTCTATTCCCCAACAAATTCACAAGCGTTATATAGCAAAACATAAGTTTCTCCAAGGTTCCCCTAGTTTCCCTCCTAGCCAGTTCCCCCAGGTTCCACTTAGGACCCTAAGATTGAAATGTAATAGTATAGGTTGCACAAAAAAAGGAGGGCGGGGGATGATACATGTTAATGTTATTATACATATAAATTTGACCATCTGATTGAGTTTCTCCATTCTTCAATCAAAAAATCTGTCGATCATACACTTGCAAAAAAAATTGTGCACTTAACAAATGTGTCCAAGGAATTGGTAAATTTCTTCTAGCAGTCACATATTAACAAACTTATTTAAGTAGATGGTATACATAGCCTGCACAACTCAATATTTTAAGGATATATTTTTGTTCATCCCTAAATTTATTGAGGCTTTGGTTTAGTTTAGTAGTGACGATGGCACACAATAAACTTGAGGATATTGTGTTATTTTATACTACTATTTGCTCTAAAGAAAAATGGTTAATGGGGTTGTGGAGCAGAGGGAGTAATGTACAAACACGTTGTTACTTGTAAAAAAAATACACATAATTATATACAAATGCTACATATGCAAATGATTATCTGGTGAAGTTCAAGTATACATAAATTTAGCCATCAACCACTAAAAAAAGGTATGTAATATTTGCATTACAAAAATTTGTACATCTATTCACCTGGTTGGCTTGGTTGTATTTCTTGAGTTTGCGAAGCAGATGGACATATGCACTGATATCGAACCTCTTAACAGCCTTTCCCTCTTTCACCCAATTGTCTAGAGTGTCGGTGATGTTGGCTTCTGGGTCCCTCACAGCTGACAATTTACGGTACAAAGTCTCTCCTTTCTTTTTCGTCACAGGCTTCGCCGTCTCTGTAACTGTAGAAAAGCATCTCGGTGATGATGCCGTCATTGATCTGAACATTATCAGACGCCTTGCGCTGTTCGCCATTTCTCCTTTTGGTATCAACTCTATTAGGGGTTTAGATAGGGTTTTAGGAAGAAGAGGTAGGCAAATAAGGTGAGGCGCTGCAACTGAATGCTGTCTGAATGCTGACGTTTTGGAAGTGTAAACCTATATATACGGCGAGCTGCTAAATTACCTATTTGGCAAAGCAATTCTTCAAAGTGTTTGTTTGTGTCCTCTTAATTCATCTGCCACTAATTTGGTCAGAAATATATCTTATTTGATAAAAAAAAAATTTACCTATTCATCTGTGAGATAAAAATTCAAATTTTAACTATTAAGAGATGTCTCTTAATAATTTATTTAAAATTTATAGACAAAAATAACATCAATAAATATTGTACTTCTTCAATTTTAAATTTTAAAATCATTCAAATAAAAATTTTAAATAATTTAAAAAGTTAAAATAATAAAATAATATTATTTAGATGTTTTACCCTTGGCTATCAAACAATTTTTAGTTTTCTCTTCTTCTTCTTTTTGGGGGTGGAGCCGTGGAGGGGTGAGTGGGTCTTTCTCTGTTTTTGCCTAATACACATGTATAAAATGCAAGAGAATCCCTCCCCTTCTCTCTCATTCTTTTTTATCTCCTCTCTTTGAGATAGGGATGTAAATACATATTTTTAGACGCAGATACAAATATATCCATATATGTATCTAAAAATAAATTTTAATAATTATATCATATTCGGAGGATATAAATATAAAATATGTGTATTCGTATCCGGCGAATAATATTCGAATACGGATATAATCTGTATCCATTTTGTACAGTATAACAAGGATAATATATCAAATATCCGCGTCTATCTGTATTCATATCTGTGTCTGCATTCGTTCAAAATAAAATTTTAAATCATGACCAAAAAAATATTCACTTAATCAAATAATAAAATATATAATCAACTAAATAAAATAATAAAATTAGATATTATATCCATATGTAACTTTTTTATATCATAAAATAACAGTAAAAGATGTGTAATGTTTAACATTTTCATATATTATATATATCACTATTAAATGCTAGCTTTGATTTTTGTATTGAATTTCAACTTTCTTTCCTTACCTCTAGGCTCTAGTTATATACTTTTTCACTTTTGCATTAATATATATACAAATTGCTATCGAGCATAGCACAAAAATACAGATATAAATTTGTACCAAAAGATTGATAAACAATCACTTGATATGGGGTTCTAGTCTTACCCCAGTGTTTCACTATATATCATCACAAAATTCCCTTTTATTGGTGTGAAAATGTCTGCTCAGATTCAGATGAGCCCTCTGCTATGAACACTATCCTGCTGCCACAAAATTCACTGCTTTTGAGAAACCATTTTAAGCACATTCAGAGATGATCCAAAATCCCAAACAACCTGATTGAGATTTCCCAAGCCTATATTTTCACTACTCTCCCCTCTCCTTTTTTTTCTTCCTGGTTTTGTGTTTCTTCAAAACACTTGCCTCCTCAATACATATCCTCTAGTTCATTGGGTGTACCTGAAGAAGCAACAAAATAAGTAGATTTCAAATGGGCAAAGGTCCAAAAACACCCCTAATGTTTATCCCGATATCCCACTTACACCCTAAACTAATTTTTTTTCCAAAAATACCCTTAACGTTACAAATTTTAGGTCAACCGTACCCCTGCCCCCAACGGATATGCCACATAGACTAACTCTGTTAAAACGTGGACAATATTTGCTGACGAGGCATGAAGAGAACAAAAATGGCAAAAAAATCCTAATTTCAAAATTAAACTCTAATAAAAAACTTTAATATTTTCAAAATTAATCTTTAATAAAATACAATAAAATAAAAATATCCAAATTTTCTCTCATAAATTCGCCAGATCCAGATCTAAATCTTCTTTCCAAACCCTTCGATTTAATTCCAAACCAACAAAATTGGTACTACTTATTAGTGGTGGGTTTTGATTTTATGTGAAAGCTGAATATTTTTTGTTAGATTTAGTATTATGGGAACACACATAGTTGGTGAAGAAAATGAAGAAAAAACATGAAGCCCGTCTCTTTCTCTCTCCATTTCTTCCAAACTCCATCTTCCCCTATTTTCTCTCTCTAAATTTCAGTTCTCTCTCAATCACAATCTGTTCCTCCAAATTGTTTGAAAGCGGGTCTCAAGTACATAAAAGAAAAAAAAACGAATTAAATAACCAGTGCTTTTAATAATATATTTAGTTATTCACACAATAATTAAAAAAATAAAAGATAAATATGAGAGAGAGTGAGGCTCAGGTTTGTGAAAAATCAGACATGGAATATGAATCTGCCATGATTGCAACCCCCAGTTGCATGTGAGAAAAATGGATCGATTGTTGAATTTAATCAATCACATGACCTCTGCAATGCCCAGAGAGAGTGAGGCTCAAATTCACCATGCCTGATCGGGTTTGCTTTAGAAAAAATACCATCACAGCCTCTCAAAATTAGTATTGTAATCAGATCATTTTCAGTTCCATCACCACCACCAACCAAAAGAAAAGAAAGAGGGGGAGTTACCCAGTTGGGTTTGCTCGGAGTTTAGATCTGATCGGAATTGCTCGGAGTTTAGATCTGAGAAGAATGGTGGGTTTAGAGAGAATGGATATGGATTTTGGTAACAAAAATCCTCCTGCTCTGATACTACTGCAATGGTGAAGAAGGATGCGAGATGGATTTCTAAGTCAATTCTTTGATTCACGGAGGTGTTGTTGTATTGATGGGAAGAGATCGAAATTGGGGATTAAGAAGATTCGTACACAGCAAAATTATTTGTAATACGACTATTAATAATTTAATATAATAGGTTTATAATACCCTCTTTTCCATGTATGCATTGTCTCGTCAGCAAATTTTGTCCAGGTGTCTGCTTCGTTTGCCTTGGTGGCAAGTCTGTTAACAGGAGGGGCATAGTTGGGCTGAATTTTATAACGTTAAGAATATTTTTGAAAAAAAAAATTAGTTTAGAATGTAAGTGGGATATCAGAGTAAACATCAAGGATATTTTTGGACCTTTGCCCGATTTCAAATTGCAAGTCAAGCTAGTTGGATAAGTCAATGCAATTGATCCTCCATTTTTGTTTACCTTTTTCATAATATCTTGAGCTATTAACCTTCTCTTCTAATATGACAACTTTTATCCATGCCACCCCACAAGCTTGTACTCTACCAACAGGGCTGTTGAAAAGAAAAATACATCAGAGACTACTTAAGCAGAAGGTTGTATGGTGGTTCATTTCTTCTACTTCACATATTTTCATCCTCATCTTCGTCATAAACAACCTTAATACGTACCCAACTCTTTTACCTGAATCCTGCCAATTTATAATCTTAACGGTAACTTCATCCCCAGCTTCAAACAAATTACCCAACTTCCAATGACACAACATTATTAAATCACCATTATATTTCTTAGTGTTATTCCTTGAGTATTATTATATATACAAATTATATAAACAGAATTAGAAAATAAAATTTTTTATAATAATGACTTACAAGATGTAATTGACAAAACTTTTAAAACCAAGTCAACTGTTAGACAGTCTCTCCTTAAAGCGATTTACGTCCCATTATCGGTCTTTACGGATGGAACAATTGACGCGTCTACTTCCCAGGATAAAATGGTCTTCAACTCTTACAAGAAGCACTTCAATGGAAGAGTTCCACGAACCAACAAAATTCTGAATACTCTATGACTTTTATATGAATACTCTATATGACTTTTATATGAAGAATGAATCGTTGAAGTTGAAGTTTTGGGTAGATTTGGAACTTATTTATAGGTTTCCAAATACCCCTTTGAAGATATACATCCTTTCAAAAGGTTACATCCCTTTGAAAGGTTATATCCATTTGAAAAGATACATTTCTTTGAAAGGTTACATCCCTTTGAAAAGATACATCTCTTTGAAAAGGTACATCCCTTTGAAAAGATACATCTCTTTGAAAAAGTATGAACCAAAGGTCACACCTATTGATTTTATTTCATTCATTTATATATATATATATATATATATATATCCAACACTTAGAACTTGGAAAAGTAGGTTCATATGACCAATTCAGATCCTTGCATGGTCTTATTACTAAGTTCACTCCTTGGACACGTGGGATGTCGTCTCTTATAAGCAAAAACAATACACGCATTCAAGCCTCGGATCCTAATTCCTAGTGTTATTAGGAAGGCAAGGCACTGTGAAGGATATTGAGGATGAACCCCGACCTATTTTTAATATCTAACCGTCCTAGAAGCTCCGTTCTGGGAAAAATTGTGCTAAACATCCCAAATTCATACCTGACTTGTGCCACAGAAAATAAATAATGTTAACTATCACACCACACAAACACAAATACACACAGAAACAGAGAGAGAGTACCCATATTTTATCAAAGATATCCTCCTTGTTAACACCAAGATCCGTCCACGCGCTCCAATCACCAAAGGACACCCCTTCCACCTCCATGGAACCTGTCAGTGCAATCCCTCTCTCCACCGTCCCGGCTCCACCTACAGCCACCGGGCCCACCTTCACCACTCCTCATACCCCCAACCTTAATGTTGTAACTACCAATCCCACCGTCGTGTCCACTGGTTGATTTCACAATCAATGAATTTGTGCAAGTGTACACAGCCAACAAGTAATAAAGTGATAAGATAAAGTGTCGATCCCACAGAGAATTCTAATCAATAAATTCCAACTACTAGCACTATATCAATCCAATTTTATTTAAACAACCATAAAGTGTGATTTTTCAAAATAAGAAAACTAAATTAAGCATTAAAAGAGATTATTCTAAAATTAAATCAAACAAATAAAAACTAAGATTTGACGAATGAATTCAAATAATTAAGGTTAAGACTCCAATATCCCCAATTATGAACTATAAATCAATTATCCCAATTATTATGCTTACTGAATTGTTAAAGGGAATTCTAAGTGTCAAAAGCCCTTTTCCAAGTGATCAATTAACTTCTATTTAATCCAATTAATCTTGCGATATTCCTATGTAAAACAATTAAATTAAACTCATTAAGTTCCAATTCCCAATTTGTTACATGCAGTGAACAGATATCCCTATTCAATTCACGACCTTAATTATTCGTCATGCAAATAACTAAGTATACATGTTATCATGTCAAGTTCTAACCCTAGATCTCCTCTCCCGAATCCTTCTAGAGTAACAAGGTAATTACTGGCCAAATAATTAATCAATAAGCACAAGACAAGATAAACAATTCACTTTGGCATAAATAATTGGAATAAATCGAATAATTAATTTATAGACATAAAAGGTTCAATTGTAGTCTTAATGAAAGAATTAGTTCATAACAGAATTTAAAACCAACAATCTTTTGGAAACATCCTTAAGGAATTACACAAATTGAAAATAAGGAGAAGAAGAAACTCTAAAGCCAATCCTTCAATCTTCAAGTAATCCTTTGCTTAGCCTTCAATTGTGGTAGATCCTCTTTTTAATTTCAGCCAATTAGCCTTTATAGACTCTCCTCCTCTCACCACAATCCTTTCTCAAATCAACCTCTCAATTAGACCACCAATCCAAGTCAACCCGTCTGTCCACGCACGTAAATAGTCAACCATAAAGCGGGCTCCAAATACGACAATCGCTTGTAGTGCAATCCAGAATACCCGTGCCACTGTACTTCATTTTAATTACAAAAATGTCATTCAATAGCTCAAATTTTCAATTCGCCCCTACATCTCCCGAATCTGCAAAATAGCAACTAAATACAATAAAAATTCTTCTAAAAGACTCGAGAATACAACAATTTAAGCCCAAGTATATCTAATTCATGGGTATATTACCCCAATCATCAATAAACTTCTTGATTAAGCAGATATATCAATTTTAGCTTAGCTAAAAAATGCTTCTATATAAGCAGATATATAGTTTAATGCAAATTTATAAAAAATTATTTATTCTTTATAATAAAGAATGTGTTTCTATCAGTTAAAAAAATATAAATTTAAGCTCAGATATAAAAGTTTAAATAATTTTTATATATAGAGTGAAAATGCTTCTGAGTTAGCAAATAAGTTATTTTAAGTTTTGAATCAAATATGATTCTAATAAGCGAGATATTTAATTTTTGTATAGATTTATAAAGAATTATTTATTCTTTATAAATAAAGAATGTCTTTTATGTTAAACATACAAGGCTTTGATTTATGATATAAAAGTTTAAACAACTTTTATAGTGAGTGATATGCTTCTATTTAATTAGATATATTCACTTAAGTTTGTGATATAAAAGTTTAAATAACTCTTATATTATGCAACAAATATTTTATGAATAAATAAATTTATGATCAAATAATTGTAATGACATATATCAAGTATAATAAATAAATCGATTAAACAATACTTGATATTAACAAATATATTTATTTAATTCAAAGAATATATAATAATATTTTATCTATTATGTGAATGATTATAAATAAGGTCACTTAGGACTTTGAGATCATGTACGGCTAATTCCCTCATTTAACTAGAGGAATATCTCCAGAATCTCGGTTTCTAAGTACTGAAAAATTTATAATTTCATAATTGATATTTATATAAATATTATAGATCACTTAGATTTTCAAATCCGGTTCGGATGATTCACTCTTATTAGAGGAATATCTCTGGGTTGTTTTGAACTATCAAGTATTGATCTACTTTACGATATATATTTATATAAATAATATCAATAAAAGGCCACTTAAGACTTTGAGATCTTGTACGACCAATTCCCTCACTTAAAAGGAATATTTTCATAGTTTCAGAGTCTAAGAACTAACTTTTTATTTAATAAATAGATGAAATATATATATATATATATATATGTATATATATAATTGTGTATAACAATTTATATTCATATATCTATAAATCTAAAAAAGCAAGAGATAATTTAAATAAATTAAATCAAATAACTTATCTCAAATACTTGGACCAATTTCCTCTTCTCAAATGATTAGAACTTTGATAAGAAGATAGAGAAACCTTCTTAGAGAGAGAGTATGTAGGCAAATAGATTATAAGCTTTTCTTGGTTTGTAAATTGACAAGTTGAAATGAAAGGAAAAGCCTCATATTTATAGATTTTTGAAGCTTGGGGTAAAATGTTAATTTTTCATTTGTTTTTGAAAACCAAAGGCTTGAATTGCTTGATTTAAAATGAATGGCTCGGATGAATTAATGGAGCACACGGATTGCCAACATATATAGGAAGCCCATCAAAAAAGGTTTGCTCCTTCTAAATTAATTTTTAGCCCACTCAAAATATTGACTTCCTTTGCCTTAAATGCTCATATGCTAAATCTCTCAAATCTTTTAATTCCCAACACATGAGTTCGGATGAGATAGAGATTGTCCAAATATGATTGTCACTTTGAATATTCTTCAGCATACTTCTTTTAGTCAAAGACTCAAAGGCATAAAGACTTTAGAATATGCAAAATTAAATGCCCAAATTTAAGTCCAATTTTGTTAACATAGGTGGAGGTTTTTCAAGCCTTTATTTTACACATATAAGCACACAAATTATACACACATGCACATAATTATTTTCAAAGCTTCAAAAACAATACTATTTGATTAAAAATCCTTTTACCCTTTTTTGTGAAAATAATTTTAAAAGCTTGAATATAAACTAATTTAAAAGAAAATAGAAATTCTCCTTGCCTTGGAGAAATGTTATTTTGTGAATTAAATTATCAAGATCAAAAAAATATTAATTCAATAAGATTAGAAAATATTCTTGATCAAAGTAAATAAGATAATTAAAACAATTATAATATAAATCATATGGAGAGGATTCTACCCTTTTAATTAATCTATTTACCAATTATTGTTATCATCAAAATAAACCTAAAAGTTAGACCCATCACACTCCACAAAGTGCTTTGTTAAATCCTTGCATGTTGCTACCTCTTTCACGACCTCGGGATGCACCTCTACCACCTCTGCCTCTTCCTCAATCATATGAGACATTCAAAGCTTGTTCATCACCTCCATTGTGATCGTTCATTCTTTGTGTAAGCTACTTTGAAGCTCATCTATGGTAAGTTTATCCAAATCATTAGACTCCTCCACCGAACATACCACATAATCGAATCTGGAATCATCAATCTCAAAATCTTCTCAATGATTATAACCTGCTCCATCTTCTCTCCATGAACTTTCATCTTATTTGCAATAGTCAGTGTCCGAGCAAAATACTCATCCACTTTCTCCCCTTCTTTCATCTTCAGAACCTCAAATTCTCTTCTTAAAGCTTGCAATTGAGCCCTCTTAACTCCTGTTGACCCATGTTATTTGTGACAACCCCAAAATAGGTCCATTCCATCCAACCCATTCTGAGTCGCCAAATACATGGTACATAAAACAACTACAATTTTAATACAACAATTGTCGTGCAAAATACAACAACATAAATGCTGTTAGTTTTGATACAAATATATACCAACTGTGACTCATGTCCCAACCTTGGATAAGACGTCACAATGACACCTTACATAAAGGTACAACCAAAAAGCTGCTTTAGAAATTAGAATCTTTGGAAAGTGCTCAAGGAAACCTTCGTACATGGGAGGCCATGCATCTAGGTTATGATAGATATCATATGCCCACAGAATTATCCTTGGTTGACCCAATAGACCCCAAAGAAAAACGAGAAGATTACTATCTTCTTTCCAATTGTGAGTCTTCTCTTGACATATAATTATCTCCACTGTCTCTAATTGAGAATTATACTCCAAACAAACACCAAGATTATATAGGTAGTGCTCGTAGATATACTCCGCAAGTGGATGTACACAACCCTGTCTTATGATAACACGAGTTTGTATGTCATTAGACATCTTGTATGATAGTGGCAAAACACCCTTCAAAAGTTGAGTTCACCTCACCCTATTCGGTTCACCAAAATTAAATATCAAATGACGTATATAATATGTGACAACCCCAAAATTGGTCCAATCCATCCAACCTATTCTGAGTCGCCAAATACATGGTACAGAAAATAACTACAACTTTATTACAACAATTGTCGTGCAAAATACAACAACACATATGCTGTGAGTTTGGATACAAATATATATCAACTGTGACTCATGTCCCAACTGTGGACAACACCTTATAATGACACCTTACATAAAGGTATAGTCGAAAACTGTTTTAGAAATTAGAATCTTTGGGAAGTGCTCAAGGAAACCTTCGTACATGGGAGGCCATGCGTCTATGTTATAATAGATATCATATGGCCACAGAATTATCCTTGGTTGATGTAATACCCCAAATAATTAATAAATGAAATTTAATTTCCTCTAATTATTATTTTGAAATAGTAAGGGTTGATTTGATTAATGTGGATAGTTATGGGTAAAATATACAAATATTTCAAAATAAGCAAGTGGTTATAAAATATTCATTATTGTTTGGGGAATATTAAATTATCGGGAATATTAAATGCGGCCAGTAGCGACCATGTGTGGCCCCATAACGAGCGATTGGAGGAAGGAAAAAGCGACAAGAATAAGTTGTTTAAAAATAACGGCGTAGTTGTTACCATTAATTGTTAAAATACTCGGTGGTTAAAACAAAGTAGCGCATATTGCACCACGATTGATTCTTACGTAAGAAGGCACTACTCAATAATTGTTACAATAATTAATCTTGTTGATATTTTATTTTATTGATTCAATAATGGTTTGTGTTGATATTTTATATTCTTTGTTGTTTCAATAATTGTCCTTCACGCGTTATTTTTCATTATCGAATCAATAATTCATATTATCTGAATAATATTATTGGATAACATTATTGGTAATGTCTAGAAAGTTCTGTCTAAGGAGAGGTTTGGTCACCTAATTGTGCGCCAGTAAGGAGAAATTCTTATTGGAAAACCCCATCTTTCCTGAGGAGCTGCTTAGTTATCGATATTGTGATTCTGTAATATTATTAAATGAATAATTAATTATTGATTTATATGATGAGGAAAATATTGATTTTATGTGGATATAGATGGAGAAAATTTTTAATGTGACAATTGTTGAAAATTAAAATTTTATCTTTTTCGATAAAAAATTCATTTAAATATATTATTATATTTTTAATAATATAATAATGGTGATATTTTTACAATAAATGTGTGATATATGAGTATCTGAGGAGAAAGAGTATTTTTGTTGCAATAAATGTTTAAAATATGTTAAACATATGGGTGGATCCAGTTTCTTAGTTGAAATTTGATTATACCGTAAAATCGCCTGTTTATGGATTTCTCGATTTAATTTCATTGAAATTTAGAAAAACTTTCTTACGTAAAGTTGTAGAAATTGAATTTTCTAAAAATCATGAGATTCGAATTTTTACGACAAAAGGGCTATTTATTGTGAATTATTGAAGTTCGAAGCTCCAAAAATAATTGATTTTTGGAAGTTTAAATTATTTTAAATTAGAAAAACATTTTTTGTTGTTGTTTAGTCTTGTGTAGTATGTTTTGGTTGGTGGTGATGTTGGGCAAATTAAGTTAATGCGTTGAAAAATATATATTTATTATTAATTTATTAAATTTCTACTTTGGTGTTCTAAGCATTTTCCTATAAATAGGGTGCTTAGGTTAGAATTGAAAATCACACGAAACTAAAGATTTCTCTCTCTATATTATCGAATTATTCTTATGAGTATTTTGAGTATACTTTGAGTATTGCTATACGGTGAAAGTTCAAGTCATAGCTTTATATCCCAAATGTTTTTAACTAAAGTCTTGTTTTTCGAGGTAAGGGATATTATTTTTTCGTAATGATATTATTTCTTCAATATCATTATCTTTGAAATATTGATCTGAAGTTTTTATCAAATTTGGAACTTTTGGTGTCGAGTTACTATTCACGTATCTGTGCACTTTATTCACGTATCGACACTTATTCACGAATCGGCACTATTCATCGAAAAATGAAAATTTTCCCTTTTCGTCTAAAATATCTATTGTGGATACTAGCTTTGATTGTATCTATGTTTTGATCATTTTTGAATTTTACACCACTATGATTATTTTTGAGGTATTGTTGGACATGGATAAAACAAAGTACGAATCCTTAATCCTTGTCATTTTGTTTCACTGGATTCGTTTCTTTAAAAATATTTTTCATCATCCTCAGTCTTAAATGATGATATTATTGAATATCTTTGGCCTGTAGTGCAAAGATGAATGATTTCTGATGAATATCTTTGGCCCGTAGTGCAAAGATGAACATGTGTTTAGATGAACATGACCAACTGATGAATATCTTTGGCCTGTAGTACAAAGATGAATATTTAATTCCAGATATATATTGATTGATGTTACAGGGAAAAGATAGACGATGAACTTTAAATTCATATATAGAAGATAGTAGTTGTATTCTCTACTTAACTCTTCTAATGAATTATTATTTCCGCTGCGAATATTGATTTAAAACTTGTTGTCTATTGTATTCTATTAGATTTTTCCCTATTGAAGACTAACGATAATTTGTTGTATATTATCTTAGTCATAATATTCTTTACTGGTTAGTTGAGCTCACCCTTTTTCTTTTTGTTCCATTTTTCTTCTCAGGAGGCGAGAATGTAGCGAGTACGAGTCGGGATATGGAATGAGGGTTATAGAGAGAGTTGTTTAGTAGTTCTCACCATTTTTGTAAAATAATGTATCAATAAATGTGATGAGAATTTATTTGGGTATAGATATTGTCTAGAAGATAATATTTGTATTCAAACTCGCAGTTTTACTATTGTAATAATAAAGTTGTAGTTGTTTCTGTACCATGTATTGACAACTCATAATGGGTGATGTATACCTATTTTGGGGGCGTCACAGTTGGTATCAAAGCTTAGGGATATGATCTCTGGAGGAGATCGGGGAATAGGACTAGGAGGGGAGAGACGAGTAAATCCTTCGCTAATGTGTCCTACCTAAGCTTATTTGTTAGTTGGTCAGTATATAGGGATATTATGTGATATATTGATTTCCTTAATTAACCCTTGTTTGCACCTCATTTGGTGACCAACTAACAAATAAGCTTAGGTAGGACACACTAGCGAAGGATTTACTGCCTCCCTCCTAGTCCTATTCCCCATCTCCGCCAGAGATCATATCCCTAAGCTTTGATACCAACCGTGACGCCCCAAAATAGGTATACATCACCCATTATGAGTTGTCAATACATGGTACGTAAACAACTACAACTTTATTATTACAATAATAAAAAATGAAGTTTGAATACAAATATTATCTTCTAGACAATATCTATACCCAAATAAATTCTCATCACATTTATTGATACATTATTTTACAAAAATGGTGAGAACTACTAAACAACTCTCTCTATAACCCTCATTCCATATCCCGACTCGTACTCGCTACATTCTCGCCTCCCTAGAAGAAAAAATGGAACAAAAAGAAAAGGGTGAGCTCAACTAACCAAGAAGAATATTATGACTAAGATAATATACAACAAATTATCGTTAGTCTTCAATAGGAAAAATCTAATGTAATACAATAGACAACAAGTTTTAAATCAATATTCGCAGCTGAAATAATAATTCATTAGAAGAGTTAAGTAGAGAATACAACTACTATCTTCTATATATGAATTTAAAGTTCATCGCTCATCTTTTCCCCGTAACATCAATCAATATATATCCGAATTAAATATTCATCTTTGTACTACAGTGCCAAAGATATTCATCACCGGTCATGTTCATCTAAACACTGCTCATCTTTGCACTACGGCCAAAGATATTCATCGAAATCATTCATCTTTGCACTACAGCCAAAGATATTCAATAATATTATCATTTAAGACCGAGGATGATGAAAAATATTTTTAAAGAAATGAATCCAAAGGAAACAAAATGACAAGGATTAAGGATTCAGACTTTGTTTTATCCATGTCCAATAATACCTCAAAAATAATCATAGTGGTGTAAAATTCAAGAATGATCAAAACATAGATACAATCAAAGCTAGTATCCACAATAGATATTTTTAGATTTAAAAGGAAAATTTTCATTTTTCGATGAATAAAGGTCGATTCGTGAATAAAGTGTCGATACGTGAATAAAGGCCGATACGTGAATAAGAATCTACACCAAAAGTTCCAAATTTGATAAAAACTTCAGATCAATATTTCAGCATAATGATATTGAAGAAATAATATCATTACGAAAAAAAATAATATCCCTTACCTCGAAAGACAGTACTTCTAGTTGAAACACCGGATATAGGCTATGACTTGAACTTGCAACCGGATAGCAATACTCAAAGTATACTCAAAATACTCACAAGAATACGCCGATAATATAGAGAGAAAACTTCATTCAGTGTGATTTTAATTCTAACCCAAGACCCTATTTATAGGAAAATGCTTGTAACACCAAAAAGAGAAATTTAATAAATTAATAATATATATATTTTCCAACGCACACTTAATTTGCCCAACATCACCACCAACCAAATTTCATACACACACAAGACTAACAACAACAAAAAACGTTTTTCTAATTTAAAATAATTTAAACTTCCAAAAATCAATTATTTTGAGCTTTGGAACTTCAATAATTCACAATAAATAGCCCTTTGTCGTAAAATTCAATCTCGCGAATTGTTATAGGAAATTCAATTTCTACAACTTTGCGTAAGAAAGTTTTTCCAAATTCCAAATGTAAATTGACCAAATCCATAAACTGACGATTTTTTACAAAGCTATAATCAAATTTCAACAAGAAATGGGATCCACCGACATGTTTAACATGTTTTAAACATTTATTGCAACAAAAATACTCTTTCTCCTCAGATACTCATATATCACACATTCATTGTAAAATATCACCATTATTATATTATTAAAAATATAATAATATATTTAAATGAATTATTTTATCGTAAAAAGATAAAATTTTAATTTTCAATAATTGTCACATTAAAAAATTTCTCCATCTATATCCACATAAAAATCAATATTTTCCTCATCATATAAATCAATAATTAATTATTCATAAATAATATTACGTAATCACAATAATGACAACCAGATAGTTCCTGTGAAAGAGGAGCTTTCCAATAAGAATTTCTCCTTCTTGCGCAAGAATTAGGTGACCAAACCTCTCCTTGAGATGTAACTTTCTAGACATTGCCAATAATGTTATCTAATAATATTATTCAGATAATATGAATTATTGCTCGATAATGGAAAATATCGTATAGTGACAATTATTAAAATAACAAAGAATATAAAATATCAACGCAAAGAATTATTGAATCAATAAAATAAAATATCGAATAAAGAATTATCGTAATAATTATTGAGTAGTGCCTTCTTATGTAAGAATCAATATTTGGTGCAATATCGTGCTAATACTTTAACAACGCCAGACATCGTGTTTTAACCACGTGGTATTCCAACAAAGATAATAGTAATAACTACGCTGGCAGTTATTTGTAAACAACTTATACTTGTCATTTTCTTCATCCAATCGCTTTCAAGCATGGGGCCCACAAAAAGGTCGCTACCGTCGTATGAATATTCCCTACGTAAAGAATATTCCACGACCAAACGAATATTCCTCGACAACAATGAGTATTTTATAACCACTTGCTTATTTAAAAAAATTTACATATATCACCCTTAACTTTAAACTTTTATCAATTTAACTATTTACTAGATAGAAAAATTGAATACTTTTATTTCATAAAATTCGGGGTCTTACATAATACGAAACACTTATCTAAAGTCTCAATACAATTATTTTCATACTATTTAGGGAGAACCTCAACAGCTATAGACCACCGTTCTATTCCCTCATTATCCCCGCTTCGACCCAAATTTACACTTTTATTACACCGAAAGGAATTGTGAAGCAAAAGGGTGAGCACACCTAGCTCAGTAAAGAATATCATGACTAAAGATAATTAAATTATCAATAACCTTCAACAGTTTTAAATCAGAGATTTAGAACATATGGTAGATGATAAAACTTTTCAACCATAGTTGCAGCGGAATGAGCAATCTATTATAAGAGTCAAATAGACCATAAAGTCTATTATCTTCTCCACATTAAAAGTTCACCAACAATGTCTTATCCCTATAACATTAATCAACAGTTCCTTTCCACAATTATATGAATAACTCATAATCATAATTGTAATTCTAAATTCCTCTTCGCATCCAGGACGAAGATAATTTTCATCAAATGTCTTTACCTGAAACATCAAAGATCATGGTTATACCAAATCACAATTCTTGTTCATAATCATACTAATAAATTCATCTTTGCACTACGACCAAAGATATTCATCAACAGTTCATCTTTGCACTACAGGCCAAAGATATTCAACAACAGTTCATCTTTGCACTACGGGCCAAAGATATTCAACAACAGGTCATCTTTGCACTACGGGCCAAAGATATTCATCAACAATTCATATTTGCACTACAGGCCAAATATATTCATCAACAAGTCATCTTTTCACTACAGACCAAAGATATTCAACAATAATTCATCTTTGTACTACAGGCCAAAGATATTCCTCAACAATTCATATTTGCACTACAGGCCAAATATATTCATCAACAGTTCATATTTTCACTACAGGCCAAATATTAATATCTCAAATAAATATATAATCATTTCAGAATTTATATAAATAATAATTATAACCATGTTGATCAATTCACCTTTGCACTTAAGCTAAAGATATTCAGTTATAAATTCAATGGTCATGATCATACCAGTCAACAATTCAACTTTGCACTACTTGCCAAAGGGAACCCATGGTCATGATCATACCAATAATCTACCCATCTTTACACTCAAGTGAAAGAGAATTTCAACATCAGGGTTATAAAATGTTATATATGATAATAAAAACAATATGATCAACAACTGCATTTAATTTCAAGAGAAATATTCATAAATCAACGATAATTTGGTCAGAAAAAGAAACCAATTTTTGTTGTGAATAGTACCCGTAAATAGTAACTCGTGAATAGTAACTCATAAATAGTACTCCGTATTCATACATAGTACCGTATACGTAAATAATATCATATACGTAAATAGTGCCATATACATGAATAATCTCAGATACGTGAATAATCCAGTCAGATCGTGAATAAGTAACTCCAACTCAAAAAGGTATAAATTCCACAATAAAATCCATACCAATATTTCAGTATAATGATATTGAAAGAATAACATCATTATGAAGAAAATAACATCCCTTAATATCTCTTACAATCCCTTACTATCCCTTACCTCAAAAGAGCAGCACTTCTGATTGGATATCGGATATGACGCTGAAGGAAACTTGCATTGATGAATAGCAACTCACCAAGTATCTAAATACTCACAAATTACACTCGATAATCTAGAGAGAAAA
Source organism: Panax ginseng (assembly GCA_020205605.1). Classification (NCBI taxonomy): domain Eukaryota; kingdom Viridiplantae; phylum Streptophyta; class Magnoliopsida; order Apiales; family Araliaceae; genus Panax; species Panax ginseng. Next base: position 92,298,450 of record CM035141.1, on the reverse strand, counting down.
AGAGAGAAAACTTATGAATTCTGGTGTGATTTTCAATTCTAACTTAGCCCTTTATTTATAGGAAAATGTTAGCACGCCGAAGCAGACTTGACCTGCTACCTGATGGCTTTACCTATTACTATTCCACCCACCAAAAATCAGCCATCTTCCCCAACAACCAAAAGTGGGGATCACCCATTTCTAGAATTTTCCACCAAAATCATTTATAAACCTAATTTCCGAATCAGTCACCTCTTAAAATTCATAAAAAATCATTCGTTCATTTTTAACGGTTCAAAATTTGTGAACATATACTCAATTTATATATGTATAACATATCCAAAAATTACAACGATCCAACGGTCAGATCAAAATTATAACTCACGCAATAGAGCTTTAAGAACACCGATTTGATCTTTTAATACCTCCAATCCGATAAAATACTGATAAAATACCTCAACATTAATTCCTTCATTTATAACCACATAAATAAATCCATCATTTATATCCATATCAAATAAATATTTTATTATCATATGAATCAATAATTAATTATTCACAAATAATATTACAGAATCACAATAATGACAACTAGGCAGTTCCCAGGAAAGAGGGGGCTTTCCGATAAGGATTTCTCCTTATTGGCGCGCAATTAGGTGACAAAACCTCTCCTTGACAGAAATTTCTAGACATTGCCAATAATGCTATCCAATAATATTATTCAAATAATATGAATTATTGATCTGATAATGGGAAATCTTGTAAAATGACAATTATTGAAACAACAATAATATAAAATATCAACGCAACAATTATTGAATCAATAAAATAAAATATTGAACAAGATTCTTCGTAATAATTATTGAGTAGTGCCTTCACACGTAATAATCAATAATTGAAAAAATCTTGTACCGCACTGCTAATGCTTCTTTAACTACGCCAGACATCGTATTTTTAACCACCGTGTATTCCAACAAAGGTTAATTGCAGAATAACTACGCTAGAAGTTATTTGTAAAAACTCAAATTTGTTGTTTTCTTCATCCGATTATTATCCGTTATGGGGCCCACAAATGGTCACTGCGCTGGTCGCATTTAATATTCCCGACGTAAAGAATATTCCACGACTAAACGAATATTCCCCGACAACAATAAGTATTTTATAGCCACTTGCTTATTTTGAAAAAAATTTCATATATCACCCTTAACTTTGCTTTTTATTAATTTAACCATTTACTAAATAGAAAAATTGAATACTTTTATTTTATAAAATTCGGGGTCTTACAGTATTTCTGCTTTATAGAGTCCCATTAGCTCTTCAAACTCTCCTTATCAAGGATTGTCTCCATGATAGTGCGATCAATGGCCTGAAAAAGATAATTTTTCACCTTTAGGTCCTTGAGTCGCTACGCCTCCATTGTTTCCTTTTGTTCCTCTGTTGGTACAACTCCACCTTCTACTGTTAGAACTCCTGACTCTATCAAGTGCCAATACTCTTTGGATCCGAGAAGATTCTCTATGTACATAGCCCAATGGTCGTAGTGACCATCGAATTAAGGAACGACAGCTTGAACGTATTTCTTTGTTGTCGTCTTACTCTTCCTTTGTTTTATCCTCACAAAGTGTTTCACTCGTTCTCACTAATTATTTCACTCCTTCTCTCTTGTTAGGATACTGCAGTTCCTAACTTCTCTCAATCAAGCCATGTGTGGGGCTCTGATACCAATTTGTTGTAGGGGTGAGCATGGTGCGATTTGGTATGGGGCCCTGTGTGGAGCTTAGGTACGGTTTGAAAAATACAAAATTGCACATGAAACCATTTGTGATTGGTGCGGTGCGGTTTTGAACTGTGCGGTTTAGTTTCATTTGGTGCGGTTTTGGTTCCAAAATTAATTGAAATAACAAACCCGTAAAATAGTTAGCAAAATCATTCCCGCAAACGTATTACGCAGTGAACACAATCATGTAGCTAATTTAACAAAATAGTTCCAAGCATCAACAATTATATAGTTAATTAATATTATGTTATCACGTTTGATTTAGGAAATACCAAGTCACTCTTGATTTACAAACATAATTGATACTATTTATTCTTCATTCAACCGTGCAATATATGTCTTCTAAAATAAAATGAGAAGAATATTTTATAGTAGAGAAATTATATATACTTGTAGCAAATTTGAGAAAACATGATGATTATTTGGTGCGGTTTCGATTTTATGCGTGCGGTTTTGACTAGTAACCAAACGGAAATCGTAAATTTGGTTTTTCAACTCACCTAAAACCGCCACATACGCTGGAACCGTTGGTGCGGTTTTAATTGGTCTTATTTTAATGCGATTTTTTTTAAGGCGATTTTGGTTCCAATTTGGTTACTTGCTCAGCCCTAATTTGTTGTACTCTCAAGCTCTAATCAGACAACACAAATAAATTGCGAGTTCAAACAGCTTGTTTACTCAAGAATAAATACTATGGCTTTATACAGGCCTTACAAAACTAAATTGCAAAAATAAAGCTACCACGTTTACATAACCTAAAGATGTGGTCAATCTGTTACATGAATGAATCAAACCTAAACTAAAGTCCTACAAACCAGAAGAATTACTCACCCATTCATCTAGAATTTTCAAAGAATTACTCGCCCATTCACCTAGAAGTTTTACGATTTGAAATTCAATGTCATGGTTCTAGACTTCTACTTGTATTAGGGGTGCACATTAGTCCTCTCTATTTTAAATAAATGAAAACTCTTCATATCGTTTTCCAGATTTAAAAATGTGACATTATGTTTGTTAAAGTGTGATTATTTGGGTCTAGCCATGGTGCAGCCCAATCTATTTAATGGTCCAGGTCTGGTGATGGCCTATATGTATTTATTATGATAGTGGTAGAGTCCTTATTAAAATAGGATTGTATTCCCTTATTTGGAGGGATAAGGAATCCTTTTCCTAGTAGGATACGTATATATGGCTACAAGCTAGGGTTTGAGGGGGGAAGATACAAGAACACAACAATTTGTACTCTCCATATTATCAACTTGTACTCCCAATATTATTATAGTGGATTACTCTCTCTCTCCGTGGTTTTTCCCCAATTGGGTTTCCACGTAAATTCTTGTGTTCATACATTATATTTCTTTATTTATGTTTATGTGAGTTTATTTCGTGAGTTTGATTTCACAACAATTACTCCATCAACCGTTGGCGCTATTTTGGCCTGCTGTTTTGGTGATTTCGTCAGGCGTACAAAATCAGGCGTTAACATTGGCGCCGTCTGTGGGAAACAAGACACTTGTTCTAGTGTCGATTTAAAATCACCGATTCACCGAAGGAGATAAGTGATTCTTTATTATTAAATTAAATATATACTTGTACGTGTATATATATATTATGTCAATAACAATTGAAGCATGGTCGTAATTGATTATTGATACACTTTACATATTCTCTCTTATATTATACATGTAGTGGTAGTATTCACATGATGCATGTAAAATCTAAACATTAACACTTTGGTCCAGGTGATGATAAATTGATCTTTGAGTCACCAAGCACCAAGAATTTAATTCACCAAAATAGCAGAGATAAAAGTTTAAGCTTTTATATCATTGAAGTGCTTTAAAAGTGGCTTCGGTTTCATCATCAACCACAGACTGAAGAAAATTCGGAGGATATAAATTCGGAGGATATAAATCCCGCGGATAAAAATCCCGAGGATAAAAATCCCGAGAATAAAAATCCTACGAAGACTTTTTGAATACTCTCTCATTTATAAGTTCTTTATAAATAAGAGACTGGGGGGCAATGTTGGAGTGTGATTATTTGGGTCTAGCCATGGTGCAGCCTAATCTATTTAATGGTCCGGGTCTGGTGATGGCCAATATGTATTTATTATGATAGTGGGAGAGTCCTTATTAAAATAGGATTGTATTCCCTTATTTGGAGGGATAAGGAATCCTTTTTCTAGTAGGATACGGGTGGAAGTGACTTCTATATATATGGCTACAAGCTAGGGTTTGAGGGGGGAAGATACAAGAACACAACAACTTGTACTCTCCATATTATCAACTTGTACTCCCAATATTATTATAGTGGATTACTCTCTCTCTTCGTGATTTTTCCACAATTGGGTTTCCACGTAAATTTTTGTGTTCATACATTATATTTCTTTATTTATGTTTATGTGAGTTTATTTCGTGAGTTTGATTTCACAACAATTACTCCATCAACCGTTGGCGCTATTTTGGCCTGCTGTTTTGGTGATTTCGCCAGGCGTACAAAATCAGGCGTTAACAATGTTGATAGGAGAGAAAAATAATTTTAAATCTGGACCATGAAATAGAGAGTATTCATTTATTTGAAATGAAGAGGATCTTAGTTCGCACAATAGGCTCGTGGTCGGGTATTGGATCGGTTTAGATTATGCCTAGTTAAAGTTTGGTTTAGTTAAGGTCTGAACTAGTCGGGTCTAACTTGAGAAGTTTGAAAATGCCGCTCTTTTAAGACTGAAATATTAATCTACAATGGTCTACAAAGAAGTCTAGTCTGGCTTGACTTTATCTTGGGCTTGGTCTGGTCCGACCTGAAGTCTGACCTGATTATTTATTCAATTATTTATAATTTTAAACTTTAAAGTTAAAATTATTCATCAATGAAATATAAATTTTTACTTATTTATTATTGTAATTTATAAGTTGTAATATATTAGTTTTAATTAATACATCAATAAAATTTAAAGTTTTAATTATTCATTCTTGATTTCTTGTAAATACGCTTAATTAATTTATAATTAATATACATTTTCAATGAACAAACTAGTTAGTATATATAATTTTAATAATAAGTTAGTTGATTAAATACTAATAAGAAGTTAATTTATTGTAAATATTAATATTAACATTAAAATTTAATTATATATTCCTTGCTACTTTTAATGTAAATATTAACATTAATTTATATATCAATAAACTAATTTTTAATGTTAAATATTAATAATAAGTTAGTTTCTTGTAAATACTCAAGTTCTTTATTAATTTGGATATGCTAAATTCTTAGGGAGATTTATGATTTTGGTTATTTTTAGATATTATATTGTAAAAATTTAAGGAATAATTCCATGAAGCAATTAAAAAACTAATTAGAAATAATGTTTGAGATATAACTATATAAGTGTTTAATGACAATAAAGAAAAGGAAAAATATATATGTGTATTTAAACTTTACAAAATATATGTCCAATTGATCCTATTAGTACAAAAAAAAATAGAAACTAACCTTACATTCAAAATTTTAAAGTGTAATTTACAGTAAGTTAATTTTATTTCGCATTATATAGTCATATGTATCACAGTAGATTGTATTCAAATACTATTTTTTACGAAGACAAACAGTGCATAGTGTACATATATTTAGGAAATTATTTTGCTTTATATTCCAGTTTCACCTAGATTACATTTTTCTTTAATTTAAGAGAAATATATTTATTTTTGTTCTAATCTTCCAATTTATATTGGTGTGTAATATAATGTTAAAATAAAATAAATCTAAAAAATCTTGCATTATTTTTACAAAATTTATTAATTTACATTTTATATTTTTCATTTTAATATTTTATATTAATAAAAAGAGGAACCAAATTGGCCTAGGCCTGACTTTGGGCTTGGCATGACCTACATGCCTAATCAGACCATAACCGTTAAGCTTAACTTGATCCGGCAGACCTAAGTCAATGACCTAGTCTGACTTGGTCAAAACTCAAGGCTTGACAGGCTCAGACCGACCTGCTGTGCATGTCTAGTTGTAGATAAGAGTATGTATTTACAATGAGTATATTTACATGCACATTTAGTGTGACGCCCCCAAAAATAGGTATACATCACCCATCTTGAGTCGCCAAATGCATGGTACAAAATTTAAATACAACTTAATAATACAGCTGTCGTGTAAAATACGACAAAACTTATGCTGTAAGTTTTAATATAAATATTGTCATCTAGACAATATACAAACTCAATGGGATCCTCATTACATTTATTATCACACTATTTCACAGAATAGTGAGGACTACTCTTCGCACCATCTAGGACCATCACTCTTGTTCCCCGACTAGTCCCCTCGCTACATTCTCATTTCACAAGAGAACAATGAAAGCAAAAGGGTGAGCTCAACTAGCCCAAAGAAGAAATATTATGACTAAGATAATGCGAGAATAATTTATCGTTAGCCTTCAACCAGATAAAAGCGATAAAATATAATAAACATCAAGTTTAATCTGCAATGAACAAACAATCCATTAGAAGAGTCAAGTAGAGAATAAAATCTACTATCTTCTATGATTTAAAAGATTTTTCATTACTTTTATCGCTGAGACTAAGCTTAATAAATAATTCACATCATCAAATCATCCCTGCACTACAGACCAAGGATATTCTTTAGTATCACGACCACGAATTATTCATGCACTACGGGCCAAAGATAATCGTGTTTTCATCAACGGTCTTGATTATGCCATAAAATAATTCATCTTTGTACCCTTGACCGAAGAGAATCCATAGCCATAATCATACCAAAAACTGTCCATCAATGCACTACGGGCCAATGAGGATTTTTTTTCACATCATTTGTAACATTACGGTCATGATTACACCGAATAATCCCTGGTCATAATCATACCAAGTCCATTTATGCACTACAGGCCACAGATAACTTTCTACATAATATAAACATGAGGATGATTACAATGACATAATAATTCAATAAAACAATTTCAAGAATTAATTTATCCAGGAACCAATAACGTCCAAATTGTCAACATGATACTCCTTTGTGGAGTAAAAATCCAAGAATGCTCAGAAGAATATTTTCATGAAAAGATACTGGATGAAACGCAAATATCAAGGATATTCCACTAATTTCATGGAGTATAGAAGCCAAAACTTTAACCAAAAGAGTATCATAGAATATATTAAACTGCAAATGGATTTTCACCCGCCATGCGGTAATCCACGTATACAGATCATTTCCACAATTTAATAAGGAATGAATATAAAGGATCATTCACCATGCATTTGGTAATCCACATAGACAGGTTATTCTAACAGAATAATAAAGAATGGAATAGCAGAAGGATTCACTATGCGTCCGATAGATCGCATGCATGTGTTATTCCTAAATGTAATAATAAATAATGGAACCAGTCCCAGATAAATGCACAGCATGTGATATTTTCGACAAAAAATAATAAATAATGGAACCGGTCCCAAGCATAAACGCATGCATGAGATGTTCCTAGTAGAATAATAAATAATGGAACCCGTGTTCAAGAACGCATGTACACGATATTCTACGGCTGCAATAATAAAGAATGAAATTTTAGAAGAATTTCACCATGTATGTGTAATACTTGCATAAATGAAAGCTATTCCAACGTAATAATGAGAATGGAATAATGTAAGAATTTCACCATGTATGCGAGATTTTACATGACAGTTTATTCCAACATAATAATAAAGAATGGAATAATGTAAGTTCTCTTCATGAATACGAAAGAAATAATACCCCTTACGAGTACAACAAATAATATCCCTTACCTTAAGAAGAAGATTACTGGATATAGGAGTAGTGAAGTAGCAGAATACTTTTCTTCTTTCTTTCTATAGTTTCTCTCCTAGAGTTTCAAAGAATTCGTAAAAAATAATGAAGGATTTGAGCTTATTTATAAAAGAATGGATTGCGTAATAACTTATTCATGAATCGGTCGATTGATTTACTTTAAAGCAGACGGTCCAGTTTTAAAACAAAATCTTTTAAATAAAATATAATATATTCTATTTATAATCTAATAAAACGAATAACTTTATAAAAGTATTTTATTTTATATAAAAGATTTTACTATGCAAAAAATACTATGCGAGTACTATGCATAATAAAATATAATATATTCTAATTATTGTCTAATAAAACAAATAACTTTATAAAAGTATTCATTTTATATAAAAAGCTTTTCTGCTTTATTACATTAATAATACTAATAAAACAAAACCGAGTGACTTATCACATAAGTATCAATAATCAATACCGTGTAGCTTCTTATGCAACCATGCCAGACATCTTTGTTTTTACTACCGAAGTAGTTCAACAAAGATTAATTCTGTAAAACTTCCGCCGTTATTTTCATAACATATTTTTGTCGTTTTCTCAATCCGACAATAATTCTATTGCGGGGTCCACCAATGACTGTGCCGTTGTACAAATATTCTCTGATAAAATGAATATTCTCCGACCAATCGAATATTATATAACAACTTGCATACTTTGAAAAATTTATAAATACTATCCACAACTATAACATTATATCAAATCCACACCATAATATTCAAAAAATTATTTTGAGAAAATTAAATATTTATTCATAAAATCTGGGTCTCACAATCTCCCTCCTTATGAAATTTAAGCCTCAAAATTTACGTCACGTTACTGGGTATCTTAGAAGAAGTGAGGATACCTTGACTTCATTTCAGATTCTAATTCTTGAGGTATAACCTTTGAGTGTTGAATACGATCCTTCTTATGCAAGATTTTAACACGTATCTCCTCATACGTTAAATCTTCTGCTATATCGTTTAGTTCTAATTTAATAATGTGGTTCGGGTCGTCCACATATTTATGTAACGTCGATACGTTAAAAAAGTTATGAACACGCGACATACTTGGTGGTAAAACGAGTCTATAAGCCAAAATTCCTACTCGATCAACGATTTCAAATGGGTCAATTAAATTGAGGGTTGAGATTTCCTCTCTTCGTCGATTTTTGCTTCTAGAATAACGCCCTCTTGAACCTTCTTCTTCACATTCATCAGCTCCGGGTGTATAGCTTGAGCGGATTTAACTTTATCGTTTAAAGTCGATTCTAGTCGTATATTCGTTATCTTCACGTGGGTTCGTATATTCGCACTTGTAACTGCATACGATCTTCTACTCAACGTGTTAGCTACCATGTTCGCTTTTTCTACGATGGTATTGAATGGTACGATCGTAATCTTCAATAGCTCGAGTCAACGTCTTTGGCGCATGTTACGTTCATTTTAGTTGAAGAAATATTTGAGGGTTTAAGAAATGGGTGTTGTACTGGGGTCAATACAAAATTCAATTTCACGCTCTAGGGGTAGGCTAAGAAGTCTTCAAGAATACGTCAGGAAATTTATTAACAATAGAAATATCATTCAAAACTGTGACCCTCATCCAAGACTTGGATAGTACGTCACATTGATACCTATCAACTTGTGACATCGTCATTCACGACGTCGCCTACAGAAAGTCTGGCTTCGGTGCATTCCACACAAAGAAGTCAACAATGAAAGGACCGGGGCTCTTTACTTATGGCTTGATATGACAATGATTAACTTTAGTGGTTTGGTTGCTTGAATTCGCATAACAGGTTGGTTAGGAATATGAAAGCTAACAACCTTACGAAAAGCATGATGATTAGTTAACCAATCGATTCCTAAAATCGCATCAAAGGCAAGTATTTTCAAAGAGATAAGATTGACAGGTAACGTGAAAGTGTCAATTTGAATTAAACAAGATTTATAAATAGTGGATGTAACGAAGGTTTCTCCCAACTGAGTTTCAACAGATAAATCAAAATCTAACTTCTCCGGAGTTAAATTCAAACATTGAACACAACTAGGTGAAATAAAAGAGTGAGTAGAACCGGTATCCAACACGGTATAGACTTCGCAAAAGTTTATGATTAACTTACACGTGATAATTTTATTCAGGTTCCTCGTAAAAAAAACGCTCTCTCTTAAACTACCGACTTTGGCTTGTCTGGGAGATCCTTTGGCATCACTATCCCAGCTGAACTTGACTTCACCATACGACAAAATTGAGCTAAGTGACCTTCTCTTCCGCAATTAAAACACGCTTTGGATTGTCTTTATCACAGTTTGAACGGATGTGTCCCTCTGTCGCAAGATTTGAAACATACGTCGACGGGTGGTCGTTCTTCTTCCTTTGAAACGGTGTCTTTGGTGCTACTGTCTTTCCATCATTATTGAACCTTCTCTTCTTGAAATTTTCACTTCTATTATCTTGGCCATGATTACCACCGAAATGGTTACCATTCATGGCATGATAATTTCCCCCACGATGGTTATCATTGTTCCGATAACCATTGCCACCGGTACGATTATTATCGTGTTATTGGTCGTTGCCTTTTAGTTGTGCTAACTCATTATTGTGCTCCAATAACTGAGCCCTATTCACAATATCTGAATATAAACAAAGTTTGTGAGAAATGAGGTACTGACGTATATTGGGTTTCAAACCTCTTAGAAACATTCGCGTCAGTCGCTCTTCATTATCGACCAAATGGGATGCAAACCGGGATAACTCCGCAAATTTAGCCTCATAGTGCGACACGGTCATATTGTTTTGCTCCAACTTGATGAATTCCACCTCCTTCATGTGACGAATACTTTCGGAAAAGTACTTGTCGTTGAACAACTCTTGGAACATCTCCCAAGACATCTTTAGTCGTCAGTCGAGTGAAATCGCTTTCTGATTCCCACCATGTCTCGCTCTTCATGCAACATAAAGGTGGCAATGGGAACCTATTGCTCCTCGGAGCATCCCAAGACATCAAATATCTTGGTGATCTGCTTTATCCACGTCTCCGCCTTAAGTGGTTCTGGCTTTCCCAAAAACTTCGGTGGTCCCAGCTCCTTGAATTGCTTAGCGGTGACCGACCGTGGGTTGCCATTATTTTTACCTACATTATGAACAGGAGCCGCCTTCACCTGATGTTGCATGAATTCTAAAAAGATCCTAAACGTACCGTCGTTCATCAATTGATCAGTGTTGTTATTTACAGGAGGATTATCGCCATCCTGTTGCACATTGTCCTGATTATTGATCTGTGGAGACTCAACGGTCTCCTGTGCTCCATTGATATTCACAACATTTTCGGATGTCATTTTCAAATACTGCCACAAAATAAGGGTTAAATAACATATCACATATTATCCCCATACTTTGACCGACCAATTAAATACCAAATAAACTTAGGTAGGTCATACTATCGAAGGAATTCCCCGTCTCTCCCCTCCTAGTTCTTGTCTCACATCTCAGCCAGGGATCATATCCCTGAGCTTTGATACCAACTGTGACGCCCCCAAAAATAGGTATACATCACCCATCTTGAGTCGCCAAATACATGGTACAAAATTCAAATACAACTTAATAATACAGCTGTCGTGTAAAATACGACAAAACGTATGCTGTGAGTTTTAATACAAATATTGTCATCTAGACAATATACAAACTCAATGGGGTCCTCATTACATTTATTATCACACTATTTCACGTATCATAGTAAGGACTACTACTTGCACCATCTAGGACCATCACTCTGCTCCCCGACTAGTCCTCGCTATATTCTCATTCCCCAAGAGAACAATGAAAGCAAAAGGGTGAGCTCAACTAGCCCAGTAAGAAATATTATGACTAAGATAATGCAGAATAATTTATCGTTAGCCTTCAACGTTGTTAAACTGATAAAATATAATAAACATCAAGTTTAACTGCAGCGGAACAAGCAATCCATTAGAAGAGTCAAGTAGAGAATAAAATCTACTATCTTCTATGATTTAAAAGGTTTTCATTACTTTTATCACGAGACTCGACAATAAATAATCCACATCATCAAATCATCCCTGCACTACAGGCCAAGGATATTCTTTAGTATCACGACCACGAATTATTCATGCACTACGGGCCAAAGATAATCGTGTTTTCATCAATGGTCCTGATCATGCCATAAAATAATTCATCTTTGCACCCTTGGCCGAAGAGAATCCATAGCCATAATCATACCAAAAACTGTCCATCAATGCACTACGGGCCAATGAGGGTTTTTTTCCACATCATTTGTAACATTACGGTCATGATTACACCAAATAATCCCTAGTCATAATAATACTAAGTCCATCTATGCACTACAGGCCACAGATGACTTTCAACATAATATAAACATGAGGATGATGACAATGACATAATAATTCAATAAAACAAGTTTAAGAATTAATTTATCCAGGAACCAATAACGTCTAAATTGTCAACATTATACTGCTTTGTGGAGTAAAAATTCAAGAATGCTCAGAAGAATATTTCCATGAAAAGATACTAGATGAAGCGCAAATATCAAGGATATTCCACTAATTTCATGGAGTATAGAAGCCAAAACGTTAACCAAAAGAGTATCATAGAATATATGAAATTGCAAATGGATTTTCACCCGCCATGCGGTAATCCATGTATTCAGATCATTTTCACAATTTAATAAGGAATGAATACAAAGGATCATTCACCATGCATGTGGTAATCCACATAGACGTGTTATTCCAATGTAATAATAAAGAATGGAATAACGTAAGATTCACCATGCGTGCGATAGATTGCATGATACGTGTTATTCCCAATGTAATAATAAATAATGGAACCGTGCACCGCATAAATGCACGCATGATGGGATATTCCGGCGAATAATAAATAATGGAACCGTGTCCATGTAAAAGCACGATAGGATTTTTCGATAGAATAATAAATAATTGAACGATTAGGCGTAACGCATTGCGCATATGATATTAAGCGAATTATAAAGAACGAAATATTAGAAGAATTTCAACATGTATGCGGTACTTCGCATAAACAGGTTATTCCAACAGAATAATGAGAATGGAATAATAGAAGAATTTTACCATGTATGCAGTACTTTGCATAGACAGGTTATTCCAACATAATAATAAAGAATGGAATAACAGAAGTTCTCTTCATGAATACGAAAGAAATAATACCCCTACGAGTACAACAAATAATATCCCTTACCTTAAGAAGAAGTGTACTGGATATAGGAGTAGTGAAGTAGCAGAATACTTTTCTTCTTTCTCTCTATAGTTTCTCTCTCTAGAGTTTCAGTGAATTCGTAAGAAATAATGAAGGAATGAGCTTTTATATATAGAAGAATGGACTGCATAGTAACTTATTCATGAACGATCCAGATTGATTTACTTTAAACGGACTGTCCGGATTTAAAACAAAATCTTTTAAATAAAATAAAATATATTCTATTTATAATATAATAAAACGAATAACTTTATAAAAGTATTTTGTTTTATATAAAAAGATTTTACTATGCAAAATACTATGCAGGCACTATGCATAATAAAATATAATATATTCTAATTATTGTCTAATAAAAAAAATAACTTTATAAAAGTATTCTGTTTTATATAAAAAGCTTTTCTGTTTTATTACATTAATAATACTAATAAAATAAAACTGAGTGACTTATCACATAAGCATCAATAATCAATACCGGTATAACTCTTATACAACCACGCCAGATTCATCGTACTTTTACTACTGAGTAGTTCAACAAGATAATAGCAGTAAAAACTTCCGCCGTTATTTTCACAAAATATTTTTGTCGTGTTCTCAATCTGACAATAATTCCGTTGCGGGGTCCACCAATGATTGTGCTGTTGTATGAATATTCCCTGATAAAACGAATATTCTCCGACCAATCAAATATTATATAACAACTTGCATACTTTGCAAAATTTATAAATATTATCCACAATTATAACATTATATCAAATTCACACCATAATATTCAAAAAATTATTTTGAGAAAATTAAATATTTATTCATAAAATCTGGGGTCTCACATTTAGTGCCAAATTTAAAGATACACATTAAGATAAAATAGTACTTACTTTTAAAACTGTAAAATGAGCAAACAGTTCTAACTCGATTCGTACTCGTTCGACTAAAAGTTCGATTTGAGCTCGACTCGAAATATAAATGAGTCAAATATAAGCACATTTTAAAATTCGATAAATTACTCAAACCTCCTCAAATTATAATTTTCTATTGATACTCGAATCATATTCGTTGAAAAAGTTTAAACTGCTTGGGGATCGATTTGGAATTGTGCTCGACTCGGTAATTAAATGAGCATAAATCAAACCTTATTTTATATTCGATAAATTTTGTGAACCAAATCTGAGCAATTCAATACTCGGATCGACTCGGTTCGTTTACACCCTTACTCCCTCTGTCTCAAATTAAATGTCTACTTTTGACTTTTTGAAGTTAAATTGCTCTTTTTTAAATTAATTTTTGTACCATTTTTGTCAAAATATAGATCAAATGATTATAACAAAAGAAAATATATACAATTTATTACTAACTCCAATTTTTATAATTAAAAAATATATTTATATACAATTCATTATTAATTTTAAAAATAGTCAATTTAAAATTAAAATTGTACATTTAATTTGGGACGAAAAGAGTAGTAAAAATATTCTCACTCCTCTCTGTACAACACTTTTTCTCCTCTCTTTAGTACTCCCCCGTTCTTTTTACTTGATGTTTTAAGAAAAAAATATACAAAAATTAAGAAATATAATTAGTACTTTATTTGATTGACTAAAATGAGTATACAGTTTCAATATTACGCTTCAAAATTTATCAAAAAGGATGAATTATCAATAATTTGGCGAATGATTTATCATGTGATTATAACAGTATTATTGTACAAATGTACTTAAACTATTTAGAATACAGTTAGAAGAAGGAAAAAAAATGTATTTTATAATTACAATTATAAGAAATAAATTTAAATAAATATAATGATGTAAAGACAATGTTTAAATCGCTTGACATTATCTATATTATAAAAGCCTTTATGAGGCTTCTTTCATAAATTTAGTATAATTTTGTCACATCTTTTTTTATTTTTTTACTCTTTTGGCACCTCTGTTCTTCGGTGTAATCTGTGAGCCACCGTTGTCTTCGAGGATCGTTGAGATACGCATAGTATTTTGTATTCAACTCTCTCTTTCACTCTGTTTCTGAGTTTTGAACAGAAAAAAAAAAAATAGAAAATTTAAATTAGAACAGAAAAAAAAGAATAAAAAACTTGAAATTTTTTTTTATGTTATTTCTGAGTTTTTAATAAAAAAATATAAAAAATTTAAAATTGAGGACATGAGTTGCAATTTAAAATTTATTATATTAAAAGTTTAGGATAATATGGGAATTATAAAAATATTACTTATTCCAATTTCTTTTCCGTCCAAATCAAGCCAATTTTGGACGAAAAACTTTGGCAGGAAAAGTGATCAAGTTTTCTATCCATTTCTTTTCTTTTCCGTTTATTAAAAAACTCAGAAACATAAAAATTGTAAAGAAAACTTCAATTTTCCGTCCATTTTTTTTTCCTGTCAATTTTAAAACTCAGAAACAGAGCGTTCAAGTCTTCAGGAATCTTTTCCTTCGTAGCTCCATCTACAGGTTGGACTCGAGTTATCATAGAGATAGTGTAATACCCGGTAAATAATAATAATAATAATAATAATAATAATAATAATAATAATGATAAATAAATACATTTTAAATAATAAAAATTATTTTATTTTAGAACATATTAATTGGACTTTGTATTTTATTTGGGTCCAAGTGGCCATTTAATTTATATGGGCTAATACATATTAATAAGTGATGGATAAATTAAATTGGTAAATTGGGCTTCAAACTAAGTGGGTCTAAATTATAATTGTGTAATTTTAAAATCCTACTAAATTTGGAGAGTTAATAAATATATTAATAAAATCTGTTTGAAGTGAATAAATTCTAAAACCTAAAACATCCCAAATCGGGAAAAAAATAAACTCGGCAAAGAATTTGGTCTCTTAGTGCGGCGACTCTAGCGACGACTCTCGGGGCTCCTCTCGCCACCTCTGGCAAGTTCCGTCCTCCCCCCTCCGCTACTTTCGCCGCTGCAATAACCCTAGAAAAGGTTGGTCTTTTTTTTTACTTTACTTTTTAGTCTTATTTATTTTTATTTTGCTTGAACATCTTAAGTTTACAATCTAGTGGCTGCATATTTGAGTGGCTTCTGACAGCATATTTGAGTCATTGAGTAGCTGCCCAAATTCTTAGCTCTTAAGTTTATTTCACATATGAGTAATGCTATAGACACAAACTATTTTACAAATATTTTACAAATTGTTGATGTGTCATACTCCACCTTACCCTATTGATTAACAAATTATTTTAATATAGTCTTCAGCCCCACACAATATGTTGAGGTGGAGTATACCACATCAACATTTTGTAAAATATTTATAGAATAATTTATGCCTCTATCATTATTCTTCATATATTGCTTCATATTTGAGTCATTGAGTGGCCCCCCAAATTCTTAAGTTTATTCCATACATGTTTTTGATCATTTTTTTTAATGGGTATGTTACAATTTTTATATGGTGTGGCTTGCATATTTGAGTGGTACGCCAGTGCATATTTCATCTGATTATAGTCTTGGTTAACATTAAATATTATTACAAATTTAAAATTTTTAATGTTAATTTTATTTCATATACGTGATTAAATACATTTATATTATTAAAAATATATATATGCGTTAGTAATTAGTAATTTAATGCGTAGTTCATTAATTTGTGTAATTAGTTCGAACGGAGAGAATTTAAGGAGTTACAATTTGGAATATAATTTCGGGTGTTACATTGCTTAATCCAGGTACGGATTTCGTTCTCTTTCAGCGATACTCTTGTTAAATTTGTTTTGTTCGTTTGTTTCCTTATTTTGAATTATAATTTCACATAATTGTTTCCTGTGAAATAAATATATTAGTTTCATTTTGGAGTTGATACACATGACTCGTATTTGTACTCTTTGAATTAGGATATCATGTTTAGTATTTATTTTTGATAATTGTAGAGCGGTACATGTTGCTACCTTCTTTTCGAGACCTTGTGACTATAATTTGATTTGGTTCAGCATGTACATATAGAACCCTTTTATTAGTATTATGTCGCATGTGTTGTGACATAGTATTTTTGTTAAAATATACCGTAGGGTATACCTGAGTTATAACCATCTGTGGGGGTACCACAGGCATGTCATCTTGGCACGAGAGGCATGACACTTTCCGTGGCAGTGTGATTAGTCCACGGCGTCTCCATTTTGGGCTCTGGAGTAAATGGGCCATTTGGTGTTTTGTTGTGGGAGGCGTATGGGTTAACCCTAGTTTTCTGTTCTGCGGATTTGTGATGTTGTGCCAAACACACCTATCCGATTTGCATACATTTGGATTCGCGGTCCAATATGTGATATGTCTGTGTGGAATTATTTTGGTTGCCTGTGTGACATCATTTGACTTGCCTGTGTGGCATTGTTTTGACTTGCCTGTGTGGCAATGTATATTTCTGAGCTCACTAGGTATGAAATAAAACTCAACCATTTGATTCAGCCTATTATTTCATTGTATTAGTTTTTGTTTGTTTCTGTTCAGTTCAATTCATTGAGTTAGTTACTTCAGTTCGTTATTTCTTTATTCTTCTATTGGTTTCGTCAATTCTGTTGATTCAGATATATTTCATTAAGATCTTTGGATAATATATTTTTGTCAGTATTTACACTTTTGGCTTTGTTCAGTATTTTGTCTTAGTTGTTTTCGTATATCAGTTGTATATCTTTTGTATATCTGTATCCATACTGGGCAATTGGCTCATCTTCAGTTTTTCTTCCTAAGCAGTTCATGCGGGTGATTCAGGGTTAGTGTGATGAGAGAGTTGTCTTTGACCATCTAGGTTGCTTTAAATTTTAGTTTTGGTTATTTTGACTCTATTTGGAGAATTGTATTTAGTACTTCATTGATGGATATGATCATTATTAATATTTTGAAGTTATTAGTGCTCTGTTTACTTATTTTGAGGTTTGTTGTGCTTTGCACGTGACCTCCCTTTCCTTTTCGGGAAGGGGGTGTTACAAAGATGGTATCAAAGCTTATGTTCTTTCTTGTAGAAAACCTATTTAGGTTTGACCTGTTAGTTGTGGGCAAACCATTGGGTAGACGTAGGAGTTTGATTCGATTTAGTTCCTTGTTTGGTAGGTCTCAATTTTGACCAACTGTCGATTTCTTTTCGATTTGTAGTTGATTTGAGGAAAATGGAATAATTTGTTAATGTGATTTAATAATGATAGTAGTTAAGAATTGTGATTTAATCGTTGAGGTGAATAAAGTTATACTTTGTACAGATAAGAAGTGATCTTATATGAGATGTGATTATGATGTGAGTATTTGTATCGACGATTATTTGATTTTGAAAAATTATTTGTTAGAGTTGTTTTTAATTTTGTGACAATTATTGTGAACGTTGAATTGAGGATTTGATTTGAGTTAGGTTTTGATTTATGTTAAGCTTGTGGATAATTTGAGGTTTGTGTATTGATGGCATATTATGATAAAGTGAAAATTATTAAGTATGGAGGTGTTCTTGTAATTTGAGTTGTTGATATTCGAGATAATTAGATTTATCATTTGGAGTTAATGATCAATTTTGTGGCTATTTTCTAGTATGATATTGGAGTTATGTTCTAGGAAGTTTTTTTGTGATGGTATGAGGAGACATTAAAATTTTTTGGATTAAAGTTTGCAAAAATGGATGATTGATTTATTATATGATTAGATAATAAGTGATGAAATTGAATTGATTTTGAGAGATCTTGAATAGTTGTAGTCTGCTTATGCAGATGGTAGAATATGTGACTTGGAGTTTGATATGGTGATAAAGAGATCTTAGTATTATATTTTTGGTATAATAATATTTGAGAACTAGTTTAAATTGAGGTTATGATATTTTGAAACCATTGAGTTCTTAGGGTGAATTGGTAATATAATTTGTACAATTGTTGTGTTTATCTGATGTCCTTAGAGTTTTGAATGAATTTATTTAAAGTAAATAAATATAATTTGTTAAATCTTTGTCATGCGTGGAACATAAACGTTTTACGAATTAAAGATAATTTTAAAGTTTTGGGTATTCGAATCGTATTTAGATGAAGAGCGAATTATGTGTTCTCGAATTATGTTCCGAAGATTATGTACGTTTGCAAGAATGAAACTCAAAGATATTAACGGGGGCCCTCACTGTGACGCCCCCAAAATAGGTATACAACGCCCATTTTGAGTCGCCAAATATATAGTACAGAAATAACTACAACTTTATTAATACAACTGTTGTGCAAAATACGACAACACTTAAACTGTGAGTTTAAATACAAATATTGTCATCTAGACAATATCCACACTCAAATAAGTCCTCATTAAAATTATTGATACACTATTTTACAAAATAGTGAGGACTACTAAAACAACTTCTAGAACCATCATTCCACACCCCGACTAGTACTCGCTACATTCTCGCTTCCTGAGAAGAAAAATAGAACAAAAAGGAAAAGGGTGAGCTCAACTAGCCCAATAAAGAATATTATGACTAAGATAATATAGAACAAATTATCGTTAGTTTTTAACAGGGAAAAATCTAATAGAATACAATAGACAGCCAGTTTTAAATCAATATTCGCAGCGGAAATAATAATTCATTAGAAGAGTTAAGTAGAGAATAAAATCTACTATCTTCTATATATGAATTTAAAAGTCCATCGTCAATATTTTATCCCTGTAACATTAATCAATATATATCTGGAATTAAATATTCATCTTTGCACTACAGGCCAAAGATATTCATCAGTTGGTCATGTTCATCTAAACACATGTTCATCTTTGCACTACGGGCCAAAGATATTCATCAAAAATCATTCATCTTTGCACTACAGGCCAAAGATATTCAGTAATATCATCATTTAGGACTGAGGATGATGAAAAATATTTTAAAGAAAACGAATCCAGTGAGATAAAAGAACAAATATTAGGGATTCGTATTACAGTTTTATCCAAGTTCAATAATACTCCATAATAACAAATTTTGAAGCAGAATTCAAAAATAAAGATCAAAACATAGATACAATCAAATATAGTAACCATAATAGACATCTTGGACAAAAGAAGAAAAATTTATTTTTCGGTGAATAGTGTTGTTTTCGTGAATAGTATCGTATACGTGAATAGTAACCCCGACATAAAAAGTTCCAAATTTGATAAAAAGTTCAGACCAATATTTTGACATAATGATATTGAAAGAAATAATATAATTTACGAAGAAAATAACATCCCTTACCTCGAAAAGAATAGTACTTCTGACTGAATCTCGGATATAATGCTGAAAGAAACTTGCACCGTATAACAATACTCAAAGTATAAAAATACTCATAAGAATACGCTCGATAATATAGAGAGAGAAATCTTTAGTTTCTGGTGTGATTTTTAATTCTAACTTAAGCACCCTATTTATAGGAAAATGCTTAGAACACCAAAGCAGAAAATTTAATAAAATATTAATATATTTTTTAAAATTTCCTACGCACCCTTCTTTTGCCCAAAAACATCAGCCACCAAGTGGCTCACCTCACCAAAATAAAAAAAAAACGTTTTTGTTATTAAAATTATTTAAAACTCCAAAAATTAATTATTCCGGAACTTCAATAATTCATAATAAATGGCCCTTTTATCAAAAAAATTCGAATCTCATGTCCTTCTATAGGAAATTCAATTCTCTACAACTTTGCAGAAGAAAGTTTTTCTAAATTCTAAACAGAAATTGACCAAAATCCACATACGGATGATTTTACAGGCTATAATCAAATTTCAGTCAAAAATTGGGTCCACCAACATGTTTAACATGTTTTTAGTATTTATTGCAACAAAAATACTCCTTCTCCTCATTTAATCATATATCCCACATTCATTGTTAAATATATCACCATTATTATATTATTATAGTATAATAATAAATTATTTTATCAGAAAAGATAAAATATCAATTTTCAACAATTGTCACTTTTCTAAAAATTCCTCCATTAATATCCATATAATTAAATATTTTCCTTATCATAAAAATCAATAATTAATTATTTACAAATAATATTATAGAATCACAATAATGACAACCAGGCCGTTCCCATGAAAGAATGAGCTTTCCAATAAGAATTTCTCCTTACTGGCGCGCAATTAGGTGACAAACTCTCCTTAGACAGAACTTTCTAGACATTGCCAATAATGTTATCTAGTAATATTATTAAAATAATATAAATCATTGATCTGATAATGGGAAATACCGTGTAGTGACAATTATTAAAATAACAATAATATAAAATATCAACGTAGCAATTATTGAATCAATAAAATAAAATATTAAACAGTAATTACTGTAACAATTATTGAGTAGTGCATTCTTACGTAAGAATCAATAATTGGTGCAATACCGTGTGCTACTGTGCAACAACGCGTATTACTGTGTTCTAACTACCGGGTATTCCAACAGTGTTAACGGTAACAACTACGACGTTATTTATAAAAACTCATACTTGTCGTTTTCTTCATCCAATCGCTTTTCGTTATGGGGGCCCACAAAAGGCTGCGCCGTCGTACGAATATTCTCCGACAGGAAGAATATTCTACGACCAAGTGAATATTCCCCGACAATAATGAATATTTTATAACCACTTGCTTATTTGAAATATTTGCGTATTTTACCCATAACTAACCACATTAATCAATTCAACCCTTACTATTTCAAAATAATAAATAGAGAAATTCAATTTCATTTATAATAAGTTGGGGTCTTACAACCTCCCCTCCTTATGAAATTTCGTCCTCGAAATTGACATACGTACCTGGTGTTTCGAAAAGGTGAGGATACCTCGCTTTCATTTCCGTTTCCAACTCCCAGGTCATTTCCTCAATAGCATGGTTCCTCCACAAAACTTTGACTTGTGGTATGACCTTTGTGCATAGGACATGCTCCTTTCTATCCAAGATCTTGACAGGTACCTCTTCGTACGTTAAGTCTTCGGCTATCTCGTCTGGTTCTAACTCAATAATGTGGTTCAGGTCCATCACATATTTACGAAGCACATATATGTGAAAAATGTTATGAACACGAGACATGCTTGGAGGTAACGCGAGTCTTTAGGCCACATTTCCTACTCGGTCAAGAATCTGAAATGGACCAATAAATCGTGGATTGAGCTTTCCTCTCTTCCCGAATCTTGTAACTCCCTTCCATGGAGCAATACGTAATAATACATGATCCCCAATGTCAAATTCCACGTCCTTTCGATGAAGATCCGCATAACTCTTTTGTCGATCCTGTGCCGTTTGTATACGTTATCGAATCGTTTGGATCTTCTCTGTAGTCATTCATACCAACTCTGGTCCCAACAACGTTGCTTCTCCCACCTCATCTCAGCATACAGGAGAGCGACACTTTCGTCCATATAATGCCTCGAATGGAGCCACACCTATACTTGCCTGATAACTGTTGTTGTAGGAGAATTCCACTAATGGTAGGTACTTATCCCAATTCCCTTTGAAATCTAGGACACAAAGCCTTAATAGATCTTCAAGAGTTTGAATAGTCCTTTCGATTGTCCGTCGGGTTTGAGGATGGTATCTTAATCAATCGTAAATCCGTGCCCATAGCTTTTCTGCAAGCTAACCCAAAATCTTGAAGTGAATCTTGGGTCACGATCCGAAACTATGGATACTGGCATGCCATGCAATCTTACAATCTTATTTACGTACATACTAGCAAGACGCGTTCAAGGAATAAGTCTCCGTATAGGCAAGAAATGAGCGGAGACTTGGTTAATCTATCAACAATAACCCAAATCGTATCTATGCCTTGAAACCTTGGGAAGACACATAACGTGAAATCCATAGTAATGTGTTCCCACTTCCATTTTAGAATCTCAAGTGGTTGTAATGGACCCTTTGGCACTTGATGCTCCGCCTTTACACGTTGACAAGTTAAACACCTAGAGATAAACTTGGGATCTCTCTCTTCATATTGTTCCACCAAATGTATATGTCAAGATCATGATACATTTTGGTACTCCCGAGATGGATTGCAAACGGTGTGTTGTGTGCCTCCATTATGATTCTATGCTTCAAGTCAGAATCGTTAGGAACACAAAGTCTGGAGTTGACTCGAAGTATTCCTTCTTCATCGATTCTTCCTTCCGGAATAACACATTCTTGCACTTTCTTCTTCATATGCATCAACTCCATGTCCGTAGCTTGAGCAGCTTTAACTTTATCAATTAAAGTCGGTTCTACTCGTATGCTTGATATCATCACGTGGGTACTTGGAGCCTTTATCTCTATCTCCATCCTTTGCAAGTCATACAAAATGGGCCATTGTGTTGACAACATCGCACTCGTTCCTGCATAAGATCTTCTACTTAATGCGTCAGCTACCACGTTCGCTTTTCCAGGATGGTATTGAATGGTATGGTTGTAGTCTTTCAACAACTCGAGCCAACGTCGTTGCCGCATGTTGAGTTCTTTTTGGGTGAAGAAATATTTGAGACTTTTATGATCTGTGTAGATCTCCACTTTCTCCCCATACAGGTAGTGTCTCCATATCTTCAACGCAAAAACGACTGCTGCCAACTCTAGATCATGAGTAGGATAATTCCTCTCATATTTTTTAAGTTATCGCGAGGCATAGGCTATGAATTTCCCATGTTGCATGAGAACACATCCTAACCCTTTGCTCGAAGCATCACTGTAGATAATTAATCCATCCGAACCAGACGGTATTGTCAGAACAGGTGCCGAAATGAGTCTCCTCCTGAGTTCTTGGAAACTCTTCTCGCATTCCTCGCTCCATACGAATTTTATATCTTTACGAGTCAGCTGAGTTAACGGAGTAGCGATTTGAGAAAATCCTTCCACGAATCTTCGATAATAACCAGCTAAGCCCAGAAAGCTACGTACTTCGGTCACCGACTTTGGTTGCTCCCAACTTTGTATTGCTTTAATCTTCGTCGGGTCAACAGACACTTCATGTTTTGACACCATGTGCCCAAGGAATGCTACTTCCTTAAGCCAGAAGTCGTATTTCTTCAGCTTGGCATATAGCTTATTTTCACGAAGCCTTTGGAGTACCAGCTTCAAATGGTGCTCATGATCTTCACGACTTTTGGAATAGATGAGGATGTCATCAATAAAGACGACAACAAACTGATCCAAATATTATTTGAACACACGGTTCATCATATCCATAAAAGTCGCATGAGCATTAGTCAATCCAAAAGACATGACTAAGAATTCATAATGCCCGTACCGAGTTCTGAAGGCAGTCTTTGGAATATCCTCAGTTTTAACCTTCAGATGATGATATCCAGAACGAAGTTCAATTTTTGAAAAGAATTGTGCTCCTTGCAACTGGTCAAACAGGTCATCAATGCGAGGTAGCGGATACCTATTCTTGATGGTGACATGGTTCAATTCTCGATAGTCAATACAAAGTCACATACTCTCGTCTTTCTTCTTTACAAATAAAACAAGAGCACCCTAAGGAGATGTACTAGGACGAATGAAACCGATGTCCAACAACTCCTGTAGTTGGACCTTTAACTCCTGATGTTCAATAGGAGCCATTCGATATGCGGTTTTAGAAATGGGCTTTGTACAAGGTTCAAGGTCAATAAAGAATTCAACTTCACGTTTTGGGGGTAGACCGGGAAGTTCTTTAGGAAATACGTCAGGAAATTCACTAACAATAGAAATATTATTCATATCTGACGTGTTGTTGTTCAAGTCCGTGATATGGGCTAAGAAAGCTTGACATCCGTTTTTCAATAAGCGAATAGCTTTATGGCTTGATATGACAGTGATTGACTTTAGAGGTTTGGTTGTTTGAATTCACATAACAGGTTGGTTAGGAATATAAAAACTAACAACCTTACGAAAACAATCAATTTTAGCATGATGAGTGGTTAACCAATCAATCCCTAAAATCACATCAAATGCAAGTATTTTCAAAGAAATAAGATCAACAGGTAATGTGATGGTACCAACTTGGATCAAACAAGATTTATAAACAGTGGATGCAATGAAAGTTTCTCCTAATGGAGTCTCCACATATAAGTCAAGGTCTAATTTCTCCGGAGTCAAGTTTAAACGTTGAGCACAAGCAGGAGAGATAAAAGAATGGGTAGGACTGGTATCTAATAAGGTATAAACTTCGCAAGGGTTTATGATTAGCTTACCCGTGATCACCTCGTTTGGGTTTCTTTCACTTTGACTAGTCACGACAAATGCTCTTCTAGGAACCGTTGACTTTGACTTTTCTGGGACAGCCTTTTGAGTCACCATCCCCACTGGACTTGGTTTCGTAACCGTCCAATCTCGAGCGATATGTCCTTTCTTTCCACAATTATAGCATACCTTGAACTGTTGTGGACAGTTTGGGCTGATGTGTCCCTCTTTTTCACATTTATAGTATACGACCGGTGATCGTTCTCCTCCCTTAAAACTAGTTGCTGCTGGTGCTGACGTCTTCACAGTGTCATTGTTGAATCTCCTCTTTTTAAAATCTCCCCCCGACTCGCTTCTTCTTCTATTTTCATGGCCACGATTACCACCAGAGTGGTTACCGCTTTGTCCGAATGTTTTCCTCCCCATTTGGTTTTCATTGCTCGATGGCTATTTGCCAATGCCCAGATGACCACAGTTATGGTCCCTCGGTTGAACGTACTCGTTATCTCGCTCTAATAATTGAGTCCTGTTGACAACATCTGAATATAAAGAAAATTTATGAGAGATAAGATATTGCCAATCTCGGGTTTTAAACCTCTCGAAACATCCTCGTCATTCGTTCCTCATTCTCTCTACCAAATGAGGTGCAAACACGATAACTCTGCGAACTTACGCCTCGTCTTTGGGACACCTTCATGTTATTTTGTTCTAGTCTAATAAACTCTACCTCCTTCATATGACGAATACTTTCAGGAAAGTATTTGTCATTGAAAAGTTTCTGAAATGTTTCCCAAGACATGCCTTTGAGTCACGGCGGTGGTACGCTTCACGACTCCCACCATGAAATCCGCCTCGCCACGGAACATAAAGGTGGCGAATGGAACCTTCTGTTCCTCCGTGCATCCCAAGACATTGAATATCTTGGTAATTTGTTTAACCCACGTCTCTGCCTTGATCGGATCCGGCTTTCTAATAAATTCTGGTGGTCCCAATTCTTTGAACTGCTTGGTCGTGACAAGCCGCGTGTTACTATCATTTCCACCCATTTTTGTACACGAGTCTCCCTCGTCTGGTTTTGCATGAACTGCAAAAAGCTTCTAAACATCCCGTCGTTCATCATTTGTTCGGTAGTGTTGTTTACAGGAGGAATATTGCCTTCCTATTGTATGTTCCCCTGAGTGGTGATTAAAGGTGTATCCACGGTCTCATTCACTCCACTGTTAATATTCTCAGCTGCCATTCTTTAATAATGCCACAAAACAAGGGTCAATTAAACAAATTAACATATCACATATTATGACCGACCAACAAATAAGCTTAGGTAGGACACACTAGCGAAGGATTACTCGTTTCTCCCCTCCTAGTTCTATTCCCCGATCTCCGCTAGAGACCATATCCCTAAGCTCTGATATCAACTGTGACGCCCCCAAAATATGTATACAACACCCATTTTGAGTCGCCAAATACATGGTACAGAAACAATTACAACTTTATTAATACAACTATCGTGCAAAATACGACAACACTTAAACTGTGAGTTTAAATACAAATATTGTCATCTAGATAATATCCACACTCAAATAAGTCCTCATTACAATTATTGATACACTATTTTACAAAATAGTGAGGACTACTAGAACAACTTCTAGAACCATCATTCCACACCCCGACTAGTACTCGCTACATTCTCGCCTCCTGAGAAGAAAAATGGAACAAAAAGGAAAAAGGTGAGCTCAACTAGCCCAATAAAAAATATTATGACTAAGATAATATAGAACAAATTATCTTTAGTCTTCAACAGGGAAAAATCCAATAGAATACAATAGACAACCAGTTTTAAATCAATATTCGCAGCGGAAATAATAATTCATTAGAAGAGTTAAGTAGAGAATAAAATCTACTATCTTCTATATATGAATTTAAAAGTCCATCATCAATATTTTATCCTTGTAACATTAATCAATATATACCTGGAATCAAATATTCATCTTTGCACTACAGGCCAAAGATATTCATCAGTTGGTCATGTTCATCTAAACACTTGTTCATCTTTTGCTACGGGCAAAGATATTCATCAAAAATCATTCATCTTTTGCTTACTGAGCCAAAGATATTCGATAATATCATCATTTAGGGTGAGGATGATGAAAAATATTTTAAGAAAACGAATCCGGTGAGATAAAAGAACAAATATTAGGGATTCAGATTACGGTTTTATCCAAGTTCAATAATACTCCATAATAACAAATTTTGAAGCGAATTCAAAATAAAGATCAAAACATGGATACAATTAAAGATAGTAACCATAATAGACATCTTGGACAAAAGAAGAAAATTTTATTTTTTAGGTGAATAAGCGCCATATTAAGTAAATAGTTCAGTATCGTGAATAATCAGATATCGTAAATAGTAACTCTCACACAAAAAAGTTTCAAATTTGATAAAGAGTTCGGACTAATATTTCTAAGATAATGATCTTGAAAGAAATAATATCATTTACGAAGAAAATAACATCCCTTACCTCGAAAAGAATAGTACTTCTGACTAAATATCGGATATAATGCTGAAAGAAAATTACACCGTATAACAACACTCAAAGTATAAAAATACTCACAAGAATACGCTCAATAATATAGAGAGAGAAATCTTTAGTTACTGGTGTGATTTTCAATTCTAACCTAAGCACCATATTTATAGGAAAATATTTAGAACACCAAAGTAGAAAATTTAATAAAATATTAATATATTTTTTAAAATTTCCTACGCACCCTTCTTTTGCCCAAAAACATCAGCCACCAAGTGGCTCACCTCACCAAAATAAAAAAACGTTTTTTTTATTAAAATTATTTAAAACTCCAAAAATCAATTATTTCGGAACTTCAATAATTCATAATAAATATCCCTTTTATCAGAAAAATTCGAATCTCATGTCCTTCTATAGAAAATTCAATTCTCTACAACTTTGCAGAAGAAAGGTTTTCCAAATTCCAAACAGAAATTGACCGAAATCCAAATACGGGCGATTTTACAACCTATAATCAAATTTCAGTCAAAAATTGGGTCCACCAACATGTTTAACATGTTTTTAGTATTTATTGCAACAAAAATACTCCTTCTCCTCATTTACTCATATATCTCACATTCATTGTAAAAAAATATCACCATTATTATATTATTATAATATAATAATAAATTATTTTATTAGAAAAAGATAAAATATCAATTTTCAACAATTGTCACTTTTCTAAAAATTCCTCCATTTATATCCACATAAATAAATATTTTCCTTATCATAAAAATCAATAATTAATTATTTACAAATAATATTACAGAATCACAATAATGACAACCAGGCCGTTCCAAGGAAAGAGGAGGCTTTCCAATAAGAATTTTTCTCCTTCTTGGTAGCGTGATTAGGTGACCAAACCTCTCCTTGAGATGTAACTTTATAGACATTGCCAATAATGTTATCTAGTAATATTATTAAAATAATATAAATCATTGATCTGATAATGGGAAATACTGTGTAGTGACAATTATTAAAACAACAATAATATAAAATATCAACGTAGCAATTATTGAATCAATAAAATAAAATATTAAACAGTAATTACTGTAACAATTATTGAGTAGTGACTTTTTATGTAAGAATCAATAATTGGTGCAATACCGTGTGCTACTGTGCAACAACACGTATTACTGTGTTTTAACCACCGGGTATTCCAACAGTGTTAACGGTAACAACTATGTCGTTATTTATAAAAACTCATACTTGTCGTTTTCTTCATCCAATCGCTTTCTGTTATGGGGCCCACAAAAGGCTGCGCCGTCGTACAAATATTCCCCGACAGGAAGAATATTCTACGACCAAACGAATATTCCCCGAAAATAATGAATATTTTATAACTACTTGCTTATTTGAAATATTTGTGCATTTTACCCATAACTAACCACATTAATCAATTCAACCCTTACTATTTCAAAATAATAAATAGAGAAATTCAATTTCATTTATAATAAGTTGGGGTCTTACACTCACAATGGTGGATTATGTGATTTAATTTGATGCAACGCGAAGAAACTTACTAAGGCTTGACACGACATCTAGCGAATCTTTTACGAGTACATGGATAATTGTGTGGACCTATGGACTTACCAGGCTTGATCGTTACAAATGGCGGCGCTACGTTTTAATTTACATTTATGAATAATTATGTAATTTAAATAAAAACTAAAATAAAAATTAATGTAGTTTATTTGAATTCCGAGGACGGAATTATTTTTAACGGGTGAAAAATGTAATAACCCATTTTTTTAATAATTAAATATTAATTGATTTTATCTTATACAATTGTATATAATTTGGAAAAGGTAAATGATTTTGTTTCCCTTTTTTTCTTCTTTGTTTTGTTTGGAAAATTAAATTCTTTTAGTAGATAATTAAATAACTGATTAAATTAAAATTGAGGAACTCTTGTGGTAAAATCATTCGGACAGAATCCTTTTTAAGGGGTAGGTGATGTAATACCCGGTAATAATAATAATAATAATAATAATAATAATAATAATAATAATAATGATAAATAAATAAATTTTAAATAATAAAAATTATTTTATTTTAGAACATATTAATTGAACTTTGTATTTTATTTGGGTCCAAGTGGTCATTTAATTTATATGGTCTAATACATATTAATAAGTGATGAATAAATTAAATTGATAAATTGGGCTTCAAACTAAGTGGGTCTAAATTATAATTGTGTAATTTTAAAATCCTACTAAATTTGAAGAGTTAATAAATATATTAATAAAATCTATTTTCAAGTGAATAAATTCTAAAACCTAAAACATCCCAAATCGGAAAAAAATAAACTCGGCAAAGAATTTGGTCTCTTGGTGCGGCAACTCTAGCGACGACTCTCGGGGCTCCTCTCGCCACCTCTGGCCTGCTCCGTCCTCCTCCTCCCTCCATTCTTTCTATTGCAAAATAACCTAGAAAAGGTTGGTCTTTTTTCTTACTTTTCTTTTCAGTCTTATTTATTTTTATTTTGCTTGAACATCTTAAGTTTACAATCTAGTGGTTGCATATTTGAGTGGCTTCTGGCGGCATATTTGAGTCATTGAGTAGCTGCCCAAATTCTTAGCTCTTAAGTTTATTTCATATATTGCTTCATATTTGAGTCATTGAGTGGCCCTCAAATTCTTAAGTTTATTCCATACATGTTTGATTGCTGAAATTTGCCTAATGGGTATGTTACAATTTTTATATGGTGTGGCTTGCATATTTGAGTGGTGCCAAATGTTGCATATTTCATCTGATTATAGTCTTGGTTAACATTAAATATTATTACAAATTTAAAATTTTTAACGTTAATTTTATTTCATATACGTGATTAAATACATTTATATTATTAAAAATATATATATGTTTTATCCCTGTAACATCAATCAACAGTTCCTTTCCACAATCATATGAATAACTCATAATCATAATTTTGATTTTAAATTCCTCTTCGCATCCAAGACAAAGATAATTTTCATCACCGTCTTTTTACTCGAAACATCAAAGATCATGGTTATACCAAATCACGATTCATGTTCATAATCATACTAATAAATTCATCTTTTTGCTGCCATTCAAAGATATTCATCAATATGGCGCCCCAAAATAGGTATACATCACCCATCTTGGGTCGCCAGATACATGGTACGAATTCAAATACAACTTACTAATACAATTGTTTGTATACAATACGACAAAACATAAATCGTGAGTTTGAATACAAATATTGTCTACTAGAGTATACAAACTCAAAAGGAGTCCTCATTACAATTATTATCACACTATTTCACGTAATAGTGAGGACTACTAATGCTATCCTCTCTCGACCATCACTCCGCTTCCACACTAATACCGGTTTATATTTTTCGTTTCACGAGAGAGCGGTGAAAGAAAAGGGTGAGCTCAACTAGCTCGATAAGAAATATTATGACTAAGATAATGCGAATAAATTATCATTAGTCTTCAACAATGTTAAACTGATAAAATATAATAGACATCAAGTTTAACTGCAGCGGAACAAACAATCCATTAAAAGAGTCAAATAGAAAATAAAATCTATTATCTTTTAAGATTTAAAAGGTTTTTCATCATCATCATTATCATTGAGACTCAAACAACAAATATTCCACATCATCGAATCACCCACCTTTACGACCAAGGATATATTCTTTAGTATCACGACCACAATTATCCATGCACTACTGAAGCCAAGAATATTTTTGTATTCATTAATGGCCATGATCATGCCAACAACTGTCCATCAATGCACTACGGCCAATGAGGACTTTTTCCACATCATTTGTAATATTACGGTCATGATTATATCGAATAATCCAGTCATTCATAATCATACCAAGTCCATCTACACCACTACAGAGGCCGCGAGATGACTTTCAAAAATATAAACATGAGGATGATGACAATGATATAAGAATTCAATAAAACAAGTTCAAGAATTAATTTATTCAGAACTAATAACGTCCAAATTGTCAACATGATACTACTTTGTGCGAGAAAAATTCAAGAATGCTCGGAAGAATATTTCCATGAAAAGATCTTTGGATGAAGCGCAAATATCAAGAATATTCCACTAATTTCATGGAGTATAGAAGTCAAAACTTTAACCAACCGAGTATAATAAGGAATGGAATAACAAAAGAAATCACCAGGGCATGCGATAGATCGCATACGCAGTTATTCCAATGAATAATAATTAATCGGAACCAGTCCCACAGTAAAATGCATGAGACGTGATATTCCAATGAATAATAAAGATTTTAATCGTGTCCCACGAAAAGCGCCTGATGCATGATATTCCAACGAATAATAATAACGAATGGAATAATGTAAGAATTTCACCAAGTATAGGGTAGCTTGTATCTGAAAAGTTATTCCAATGAATAATAAATAATGGAATAACATAAGTTCTCTTCATGAATACAAAAAAAATAATACCTCTTACCGTAAAAGAAACTGAATATAAGAGTAGGGAAGTAGCAGAATACTTTTCTATAGTTTCTTTATAATTTCTCTCTCTAGAGTTTCAATGAATTCGTAAGAAATAATGAAGGAATGAGCTTCTATTTATAGAAAAATGGAAAGGATACTATGTAATAAAATATTCTACTAAAATAAAAACTTTTAAATAAAATATAATATATATATATATATTATATTTATACAATCTGAGAGCTCGATAACTCACGGGTTGTCACCCCGTGATTACCATCCCCGCCACCTTTCAAAATATTACATATATATATATATATATATATATATATATATATATATATATATATATATATATAAGTAACAACACTAATAGTACTCCTCCCCAAATACCAACTTGCAATTCATAATATACACAAATATATATATATATATATATATATATATATATATAATACATATAGTGCTCCCTTTTTCCATCCTATATATATATCATATATAATAACAAATAATACACCTCATTGATCCTGCAATTTCCTAAATCTGTGACAAACATATCTTCGCCACCCAAATGTCATTTTCACTAGTGGGCCCCACATGTGGGCCCCCACCATAATAATATTAAAAAATTTCTACCGATTATTTTAAAAAATAGGTAAGTGGGAATCCAAATAATAAGCCAATTTATAACAAATACATCATAAAAATATTCTCAATATTTTTAACAACATTTATCATCATTATTATAATTCACAATATTAATCGATTAGGTCGTTCCCAGGAAAGAGAGGGTTTCCAATAAGGATTTCTCCCTATTGGCGCGCAATTAGATGACCAAACCTCCCCTTGGCAGAACTTCTAGACATTATTAATATTGTAAATAATAATATTAATAACTCTGTCATTTCAATTATTGATTTAATAATATATAAAATATCGACAATAATTGAATCAAATAACGTGAGATACTATGCAATAATTACTGTAACAATAATTGAACAAAACTGAGTGACTTCTCACGTAAGCATCAATAATCAATAATCATTCAAAACTGACGTATTTTCACCGTTTCGATAACTAGTACCACTGGTATTTTCATGTTGTTGGCTGCTTTCTCTTGGTTGCGTTGACTCGTTATCGCGCTCCAATAACTGAGCCCTATTTACAACATCTGAGTACAAACACAGTTTATGAGAAATAAGATATTGACGTATCTCTGATTTTAAACCTCTTAAAAACATTCGCGTCATTCGCTCCTCATTATCAACCAAATGGGATGCAAACCGGGATAACTCCACAAATTTAGCCTCGTATTGCGACACGGTCATATTGTTTTGTTCCAATTTGATAAACTCCACTTCTTTCATGTGACGAATACTCTCGGGAAAGTATTTGTCGTTGAATAGCTCTTGGAACTTCTCCCAAGACATCTTGAGTGCGTCAAATTTGGGTACATTTTTAGATTCCCATCGATCCGCCTTTTCACGCAACATGAAAGGTGGCGAAGGGAACCTTTTATCTCTCGAGCATCCCAAGACATCAAATATCTTGGTGATCCGGTTTATCCATGCTTCTACCTTAAGTGGTTTAGGCTCTCCAATAAACTCGGTGGTCCCAGCTCCTTGAACTATTTAGCGGTGATCATCCGAGAGAGTTTCCGTCTTCCACGTACATTTTGGACGAGGAGGCCGTTTCTACTTTGATGTTGCATGAATTGCATAAAGCCTCCGAATAGGTCCATCATTTGGTCGATGTTGTTGTTTGCATGAGGATTGTCGCCTTCTCGATGCACATTCTTCTCCGATTATTGATATGTGGAGACTCAACGGTCTCTTGTCCTCCATTGCTATTCTCAACATTCTCGGATGTCATTTTCAAATCTCACACAAAACAAGGGTTAGTTGACATGTAACATATTATCTCTAAACTCGACCAACCAATTTAAATACAAAATAAATTTAAGTAGGTCATACTTAGCGAAGAATTCCCGCTCTCCCTCCTAGTTCTAGTCTCACATCTTAGCAGGGATCATATCCCTAAGCTTTGATACCAAATGTGACTCCCCCAAAATAGGTATACATCACCCATCTTGGGTTCGCCAGATACATGGTACAGAATTCAAATACAACTTACTAATACAACTGTCAGTGTACACAATATGTCAAAACATAAACTGTGAGTTTGAATACAAATATTGTCTACTAGAGTATACAAACTCAAAAGGAGTCCTCATTACAATTATTATCACACTATTTCACGAATAGTGAGGACTACTAATGCTATCCTCTGGACCATTACTCCGCTTCCTCAGGCTGCATTACAAATATATTTTCATTTCACAGAAGAAACGGTGAAAGAAAGGGTGAGCTCAACTAGCCCGAAGAAATATTATGACTAAGATAATGCGAGAATAAATTATCATTAGTCTTCACAATGTTAAACCGATAAAATATAATAGACATCAAGTTTAATCTGCAATGAACAAGCAATTCATTAAAAGAGTCAAGTAGAAAATAAAATCTACTATCTTTTATGATTTAAAAGGTTTTCATCATTTATATATTTGAGACTCACTTAACAAATATTCCACATCATTGAATCACCCCTGCACTACGGCCAAAGATATTCTTTAGTATCATGACCACAATTATCCATGCACTACGGGCCAAGAATATTTGTGTATTCATTAATGGTCATGATCATGCCAACAACTGTCCATCAATGCACTACGGGCCAATGAGGACTTTTTCCACATCATTTGTAATATTACGGTCATGATTATACCGAATAATCCTCAGTCATAATCATACCAAGTCCATCTATGCCTTCTGAGGCCCACGATGACTTTCAAAAATATAAACATGAGGATGATGACAATGATGTAAGAATTCAATAAAAACAAGTTCAGGAATTAATTTATTCAGGAACTAATAACGTCTAAATTGTCAACATGATACTACTTTGTGCAGTAAAATTCAAGAATGCTCAGAAGAATATTTCCATGAAAAGATACTGGATGAAGCGCAAATATCATGAATATTCCACTAAGTTCATGGAGTATAGAAGTCAAAACTTTAACCAACTGAGTATAATAAGGAATGGAATAATTAAAGAAATCACTAGGCATACGATGAGATCTTACATGCGAGTTATTCCAACGAAATAATAATTAATTCGGAACGAATCCCAAGTAAAAAAGCCTGCGACGTGGATATTCAATGAAATAATAAAGACGGAAACGCATGCATGACAGGATATTCCAACGAATAATAATAAAGATGAGAATCAATCCCACAGAAAAAGCGGCAAAGACAGATATATTCTAACGAATAATAACGAATGGAATAATGTAAGAATTTCACCAAGTATAGGTAGCCCGCGTGATCTGAGTTCTTCCAATGAAATAATAAATAATGGAATAACATAAGTTCTCTTCATGAATACAAAAGAAATAATACCCCTTACCGTAAAAGAAACTAAATATAAGAGTAGGAAAGTAACAGAATACTTTTCTATAGTTTCTTTATAATTTCTCTCTCTAGAGTTTCAGTGAATTCGTAAGAAATAATGAAGGAATGAGCTTCTATTTATAGGAAAATGGAAAGGATACTATGCAATAAAATATTCTAATAAAATAAAAACTTTTAAATAAAATATAATATATTTATATATATATATATATATATATTATATTTATACAATGCAGGAGCCTGATAACTCACGGGTTGTCACTCCCGTGATTACCATCCCTGCCACCTTTCAAAATATTGCACACACACACACACACACACACACACACATATATATATATATATATAGTAACAACACTAATAGTACTCCCTCCCAATTGCCAACTTTGCAATTCATAAGATATATATATATATATATATATATATATATATATATATATATATATATAATATATAGTGCTCCTTTTTCCATCCTATATATATATCATATATAATAACAAATAATACACCTCGTTGATCCTGCAATTTCCTAAATCATGACAAAAATATCTTCATACCCAAATGTCATTTTCCTTTAGTGGGCCCCACATGTGGGCCCCCACCATAATAATATTAAAAAATTTCTACCGATTATTTTAAAAAATAGGTAAGTGGGAATCCAAATAATAAGCCAATTTATAACAAATACATCATAAAAATATTCTCAATATTTTTAACAACATTTATCATCATTATTATAATTCACAATATTAATCGATTAGGTCGTTCCCAGGAAAGAGAGGGTTTCCAATAAGGATTTCTCCCTATTGGCGCGCAATTAGATGACCAAACCTCCCCTTGGCAGAACTTCTAGACATTGTTAATATTGTAAATAATAATATTAATAACTCTGTCATTTCAATTATTGATTTAATAATATATAAAATATCGACAATAATTGAATCAAATAACGTGAGATACTATGCAACAATTACTGTAACAATAATTGAACAAAACTGAGTGACTTCTAACGTAAGCATCAATAATCAATACCGTGTGTTACTAGAACTGTTTTAGAAATTAAAATCTTTGGAAAGTGCTCAAGGAAACCTTCGTACATGGGAGGCCATGTGTCTAGGTTATGATAGATATCATATGCCCACAGAATTATCCTTGGTTGACCCAATAGACCCCAAAGAAAAACGAGAAGATTACTATCATCTTCTTTCCAATGGTGAGTCTTCTCTTGACATATAACTATCTCCACCGTCTGCAATTGAACATTATGTTTCAAATAAACTCCAAGATCATATAGGTAGTGCTCGTAGATATACTCAGCGAGTGGATTTGCACAACCCTGTCTTATGATAACGCGAGGTTGTATGTCATTAGACATCTTGTATGATAGTGATAAAACACCCTTCCAAAGTTGGGTTCGCCTCACCCTATTGTTGTTCACCAAAATCAATTATTAAGTGACGTATAATATACGACACACACATCTTAGGTCCTCAATACAATTATATATTGTATGTCATGCCGTTTTATAATGTGTTGAGAAACTTTGTGAATTCAAACCATCACACTATTCCCTGTTATTCTCATTTCGACCCAACTACACTCTTATTACACCGAAAGGAATTGTGAAGCAAAAAGGGTGAGCACAACTAGCTCGAAGAAAGAATATTATGACTAAAGATAATTACATTATCAATAGACTTCATCGATAATAAATCGAGATTTAGAACATATGGTAGATAATAAAACTTTTCAACCAGTAGTTGCGGTGAACGAGCAATCCATTAGAAGAGTCGAATAGACTATAAAGTTTATTATCTTCTCCACGTTAAAAAAATCTACCAACAATGTTTTATCCTCAGAACATCAATCAACAGCCTTTCCACAATCATATGAATAACTCATAATCATAATTGTGATTTTAAATTCCTCTTCGCATCCAAGACAAAGATAATTTTCATCACTGTCTTTACGAAACATCAAAGATCATGGTTATACCAAATCACGCCTCTGCTCATAATCATACTAATAAATTCATCTTTGCACTACGGACCAAAGATATTCATCAACAGTTCATCTTTGCACTACATGCCAAAGATATTCAACAACAAGTCATCTTTGCACTACATGCCAAAGACATTCAACAACGGGTCATCTTTACACTACTGGACCAAAGATATTCATCAATAATTGATCTTTTTGCCTACAGAGCCAAAGATATTCATATCTCAAAAAATACATAATCATTTCGAATTTATATAAACCATAATTATAACCATATATGTTGATCAATTCACCTTTGCACTTAAGCTAAAGATATTCAATTATAAATTCAATGGTCATGATCATACCAGTCAACAATTCAACTTTGCACTACTGGCAAAAGAGAACCTATAATCACGATCATACCAATAATCTATCCATCTTTACACTCAAGTCAAAGAGAAATATCATCATTAGGGTTATAAGAATGTTATATATGATAATAAAAATAATATAATCAACATATAGATTTAATTTCAAGAGTAAGATTCATAAATCAATGATCTCATAACACCTTAATCAAAATATTATAAATCACTTAATAATCTCATAATCTAATATTATTAATACTACCACAATATTTTAATCATTTCTTAAAGTTATAAACAATTTATTTTAATTGTTTACACTTTACTAATAAATGCATTTAATCATCCTAAAATGCCAAACTCATAAGATTTTATCACCAATAACCAAAATCCTCATAAAAAAATCTGCATATACCTCATATATGATTCTCAAGCCATAAAATCATATTTTCCAATTTTCTTACTTCACATAACATATTTAATTCATTTACTCATAACTAGACCATTTTCATGAAAAATACCAAATCAGTTCCAAAAATATTTCTTTTCTGGGATTTAGCATAATATAGTCCCATATTGAACATATATTTTTCTCAGAATTTTTAAAATTTATTTACTATTTTTCATATGGCCAAAACTGCCGAATATTTAGACATTTATCATAAATTGTACTTTTGTCCAAAAATTCTGAAATTTACACGGTATACTTCTGTTATATACATGTACTCCCAATAAAAATTTTATCAATTTTGGAGTTAACCACAAGGAGTTATAAGCGTTTACTTTTAAAATAGTCTTTTCTCATAAAATCCATAACTCATAATCTATATATCCAAAAATCGCCATTTTTGGACACAATCAACAAAACTCATCAAATTATCATTTTAAATTTTTCCAGAATTTGTGAAGGTTCGCAAAAATTTCAAAACTGAAAAACATAATAACCCTTAAAATCCCTTACTATCCCTTACCTCAAAAGAGCAGTACTTCTGACTGGAATAACGCTGAACGAACTTGCACCGTATTGCAACACTCAAGATATCAAATACTCACAAGAATAAACTCGATAATATAGAGAGAGAAATAGAGAGAAAACTTCAGTTTCTTGTGTGATTTTCAATTCTAACCTAAGCACCTATTTATAGGAAATTGTTTAGAACACCAAAGCAGAAAATTTATTAAAATAATATTATTTATAATAAAATTTCCTTAGCACACCTTTGAATCTGAATTCAGCAATTTAACACATACAAGTGGGGGCCACCCAAAGTGTAAAAAATGTTTTTCTTAAATAAAATAATTAAAACTTCCAAAAATCAATTATTTTGGAACTTCGGAACTTCAATAATTCATAATAAATAACCCTTTTATTAGAAAAATTCGAACCACATGTCCTTTCCATAGAAAATTCCATTCTCTACAATTTTGCAGAAGAAAATTTTTCCAAATTCCAAACAGAAATTGACCGAAATCCACAAACGGACGATTTTACAGGCTATAATCAGATTTCAGTCAAAATTTGTGTACACCATCATGTTTAACATGTGTTAAACATTTTTTTGTAACACACAAAACATGTGTTTAGCATTTAATGCAACAAAACTACTCTTCCTCCTCATTTATTCATATATCACACATTCATTGTAAAAATATCACCATTATTATATTATCAGAATATAATAATATATTTTATCGAAAAAAGATAAAATATCAATTTTCAACAATTGTCGATTAAAAAATTTTCTCCATCTATAACCACATAAAATGAATATTTTCCTTATCATATAAATTAATAATTAATTATTCACAAATAATATTACAGAATCACAATACTTACAACCAGGCGCCTCTACAGAAAGAGGGGCTTTCCAATAAGAATTTCTTCTTCATCTTGGCCAAGCAATTAGGTGACTAAACCTCTCCTTGATGAAACTTTCTAGACATTGCCAATAATGCTATCTAATAATATTATCCAAATAATATGAATTATTGATCCGATAATGGGAAATCTTTGTCTTGTGACAATTATTGAAACAACAATAATATAAAATATCAACGTAGCAATTATTGAACCAATAAAATAAAATATTAAACAGTAATTACTGTAAAAATTATTAAGTAATGCTTTCTTACGAAAAAAAAATTATCATGCTTCATGAATAGTACTCGTGAATAGTAACCCATGAATAGTAACTTATGAATAGTAACTCATAAATAGTAACTCGTGAATAGTAACTATAAAAAATTAAATACTTTTATTTCATAAAATTCGGGGTCTTACATAATTAGTTTGAATGGAGAGAATTTAAGGAGTTACAATTTGGAATATAATTTCGGGTGTTACATTGCTTAATCCAGGTACGAATTCCGTACTCTTTCAGCTATATTCTTGTTAAATTTGATTTGTTCGTTTGTTTCCTTATTTTGAATTATAATTTCACATAATTATTTCCTGTGAAATAAATATATTAGTTTCATTTTGGAGTTGATACACATGACTCGTATTTGTACTCTTTGAATTAGGATATCATGT
This sequence comes from Panax ginseng, assembly GCA_020205605.1. NCBI lineage: Eukaryota > Viridiplantae > Streptophyta > Magnoliopsida > Apiales > Araliaceae > Panax > Panax ginseng. The sequence goes on along the minus strand of CM035141.1, from coordinate 92,258,071 downwards.
TTAGTGTGACGCCCCCAAAATAGGTCCATTCCACCCAACCCATTCTGAGTCGCCAAATACATGGTACAGAAATTACTACAACTTTATTATTACAACAAGAAATCGTGAGTTTGAATACAAATATTATCTTCTAGACAATATCTATACTCAAATAAATCCTCATCACATTTATTGATACATTATTTTACAAAAATGGTGAGGACTACTAAACAACTCTCTCTGTAACCTTCACTCCATACCCAGACTTTCGATCCTCGCTATGTTCTCACCTCCACGAGAAGAAAAATGGAACAACAAGGAAAAGGGTGAGCTCAACTAGCCCAGTAAAGAATATTATGACTAAGATAATATACAACAAATTATCGTTAGTCTTCAACAGGAAAAAAATCTAATAGAATACAATAGACAACAAGTTTTAGATCAACAAATGCAGCGGAAACAACAATCCATTAGAAGAGTCACGTAGAGAATGAATTCTACTGTCTTCTAAGATTTAAAAGTCCATCATCAATATTTCATCCCTATAACAACAATCAATATACATCTTTAATCATCTTTGCACTACAGGCCAAAGATATTCATTTGTATCACCAGTTGGTCATGTTCATCTCAACACCTGTTCATCTTTGCACTACGGGCCAAAGAGATTCATCAGTTTAATCATTCATCTTGCCCTACAAGCCAAAGATATTCATCAAGTATCACAATTAAGGACCGAGGATGATGAAAAACATTTTTAGAACGAATCCAAAGATATAGAAGGACAAATATTAGGGATTCGTATAAATGTTTATCCAAGATCAATAATACTTCATAATAAACGATTTTGAAGCGAACTCAAAAATAACGATCAAAACATGGATCCAATCAAAGATAGTAAGCGAAATAGACATCTTGGACAAAAAGAAAAATTTTCATTTTTCTAATTGAATAGTCTTAGTGTTTTGTGAATAGTGTTGAGATATCGTGAATAGTCTTGCGTATCGTGAAATAGTAACCCCAAACACAAAAAGATAGAAATTTCACAAAAAACATCTTCACGCTTACGTGAATAGTAACTTAATGAATAAGAACTCATGAATAGTAACTCGTGAATAGTAACTCATGAATAAGAACTCATGAATAAGAACCCCAGAGCATGAAAAAGTTCCAAATTTGATAAAAAGTTCAACAAATATTTTGGCATAATGATATTGAAGAAAATAATATCATTTATGAAAAGAAATAACATCCACTACCTCAAAATAACCGTATTTCCGACTGAATTTCTAGTATAGTCTTGTGAAAACTCGCACCGTATAGCAACACTCAAAGTATACTCACAAGAATACTTCCGATAATATAGAGAGAGAAAGAGAGATAACTTAGTTTCTGGTGTGATTTTCAATTCTAACTTAGCTCTCTATTAATAGGAAAATGTTAGAACGCCAAAGGAGACTAAATTAATAAAATATATTATTATTTATTCAAAATTCCTACCCACATGTTTTGAAAACTCTAGCATGCCTTCTTTGGTCAAAAACATCAGCCATCCATGTGCCAACAACCACAAAAATGTTTTTCTTATATAAAATAATTAAAACTTCCAAAAATCAATTATTTGAACTCCTAACTTCAATAATTCATGATAAATAGCCCTTTTGTCAGGAAATTTGAATCTCATGACTTTTTATAGGAAATTCAATTCTCTACAACTTTGCGAAGAATTTTTCCAAATTCCAAATGTAAAATTGACCAAAATCCATAAACGGACGATTTTACAGTCTATAATCAATTTTCGGTCAAGAATTGTGTCCACCGACACACAAAACATGTGTTAAACATTTAATGCCACAAAATACTCTACCTCCTCATATACTCATATATCCCACATTCATTATAAAAATATCACCGTTAATATATTATTAAAATAATATATTTAAATGAATTATTTTATCAGAAAAAGATAAAATATTAATTTTCAACAATTGTCACATTAAAAATTTTCTCCATCTATATCCACATAAAATCAATATCATATAAATTAATAATTAATTATTCACAAATAATATTATAGAATCACATTACTAACAACCAGGCAGTTCCCAGGAAAGAGGGGGCTTTCCAATAAGGATTTTTCTTTCTTGGCGCAAGAATTAGGTGACCAAACCTCTCCTTAGACATAACTTTCTAGACATTGCCAATAATGTTATCTAATAATATTATTCGGATAATATGAATTATTGCTTCGATAATGAAAAATAATCGTGTAATGACAATTATTGAAACAACAACAATATAAAATATCAACGCACAGAATTATTGAATCAATATAATATTGAACGAGAACTCATCGTAACAATTATTGAGTAGTGCCTTCTTCACGTAAGGATCAATAATTCAACAATACTCATGCAATACTGGTGTCTTTCTTTGTGCGAACCACGCATATTCTCGTATTTTAACCACCGTAACCCAATAGTGTTAATTGGTAACAATTTACTGTGCTTATTTATAAAACTCAATCTTTGTCGTTTTCTTTCATCCAACCGTTTTTCCGTTATGGGGCCCCACGATGGTCATCGGCCAATGCATTTAATATTCCCTACAAGCGATGCGAATATTCCACGACCAAAACGAATATTCCCTACAATAATGAATATTTTATAACCACTTGCTTATTTTGTAAACTTTGCATATTTCACCCATAACCAAAGAATTATATCAAATTAACCCTTATTAATTTAGAAAATTTAATTTTATTTATAATAAGTTGGGGTCTTACATTTAGTATTTATTTTTAATAATTGTAGAGTGGTACATGTTGCTACCTTCTTTTTGAGACCTTGTGACTATAATTTGATTTGGTTCAACGTGTACATATAGAACCCTTTTGTTAGTATTATGTTGCATGTGTTGTGACATAGTATTTTTGTTAAAATATACCGTAGTGTATACCTGAGCTATAACCACCTGTGGGGGTACCACAGGCATGTCGTCTTGGCACGAGAGGCATGACACTTTCCGTGGCAGTGTGATTAGTCCACGGCGTCTCCATTTTGGGCTCTGGAGTAAATGTGCCATTTGGTTTTTTGTTGTGGGAGGCGTATGGGTTAACCCTAGTTTTCTGTTCTGCGGATTTGTGATGTTGTGCCAAACACACCTATCCGATTTGCATACATTTGGATTCGCGGTCCAATATGTGATATGTCTGTGTGGAATTATTTTGGTTGCCTGTGTGACATCATTTGACTTGCCTGTGTGGTATTGTTTTGACTTGCCTGTGTGGCAATGTATATTTGAGCTCACTAGGTATGAAATAAAACTCAACCATTTGATTCAGCCTATTATTTCATTGTATTAGTTTTTGTTTGTTTCTGTTCAGTTCAATTCATTGAGTTAGTTACTTCAGTTTGTTATTTCTTTATTCTTCTATTGGTTTTCGTCAATTCTGTTGATTCAGATATATTTCATTAAGATCTTTGGATAATATATTTTCGTCAGTATTTACACTTTTGGCTTTGTTCAGTATTTTGTCTCGATTGTTTTCAGATATCGATTTGTATATCTCGTATCCGTCTTTGGGCAATTAGCTCATCTTGTGTTTTTTCTTCCCAAGAGAGTTCTGCGAGGTGATTCAGGGTTAATGTGATGAGAGAGTTGTTTTTGACCATCTAGGTTGCTTTGAATTTTAGTTTTGGTTATTTTGACTCTATTTGGAGAATTGTATTTAGTACTTCATTGATGGATATGATCACTATTAATATTTTGAAGTTATTAGTGCTCTGTTTACTTATTTTGAGGTTTGTTGTGCTTTGCACGTGACCTCCCTTTCCTTTTCGCTTTAGGCCTTGAAAAACTCAGGCCGACCCTCACTATTCTTCCTTGGTCTTCATTATGATATAGATTGGAGTGGCTAGACCATTCTTCCTTGGTCTTCATTTGACCTTCTGCTTTAAGAGTCAGCCGTACTATTCCATCGTCAAGACTCTTGATGTGGTAGGAGTTGTTGCTGACTTGCGGCGTGAGCACCTTGTGCATTCCTCGATCCCCTTTGGGTCACAAAGAAAAAGGCTAATCGAAACCTACTGAAGGTGGTCTAGCCAAAGCTTCCAGGGGAATGCACAAAGAGCGAGTAAAGATTTCATCACTAAGGTTGATTTTAACATGCTCATGAAGGTTGTAGTTTGGAATGTCATGCGGTTAAACATGAAAGAGAAACATAAGGAGTTGAGGCCTGAGGGACCCCTTCGTAATAGTCAAAGTTATCATACAATTTTAGTTATATCACTTATTTGTGCTTTTTTATATTAGTTTTTTATTTACTACTCCAAATTTTACTAGTCAAAATAATAAATCATTCTCCAATAAATAATCTAGTCAAAATAATAAATCATTCTCCAATAAATAATCTATAAGGAGTATATCATACGGACGAGTTGACCGGATACCCATTATTTTAATTAAAATTAATTCGACACATAACATAAGTCACTTGGTGTATAGTGGATCCGGTTAGTATGAAATTTATTTTTTGATAAGTTGGTCAATTGATCAATAGAATACTGATACACATAAAACTTTGTCTGCATGTCAGCACTTGACCAATTGACTAATTTACCCAAAAATAAAATTTATGTATAGTGGGAGCAGCCTTGTGGGATAACGACAGTGTGTGTAAATTGTAATTCAAGTATCTTTATTTGTCTTTTTCTCTCGGAAAGTTGATCTTCTTTTATTTTTCAAATTAATAATGTGGTAGCTGCCATTTTAGAAGTCAAATAAATACTCCCTCCGTACAATAGAATACTAGTGTAGGATGGATATTGATTATTCCAAGTTAATTTAAAATTTTAAAATTATTACGAGTTAATTTAGACAACTTATTTATAAAAATTAAATATAAAATGTCAAATTAGCATTATTTGTGATTTTTTTCTTTTTAATCTTCTATAATGTTGGTTGAATTTTAACTTTTTGTTAAGAATATACTCAAACCTATGATCTTAAAAAATAAAGAAAAAAAGAACGTTACCACTAGATTATTAACTTTGATATAATAATTTTTGAGAATCAATATTTTCACAATATTTTTTGATATATTTGTATATGAGGCCTGCCTTTTAACCAAATCATGAAATTGTTGATATTTTCATATGTGAAACTTATTTTTTAACCAAATTATAATTAAAAAGTGGGATCCACATATAAAAATATTAAAAAAATAATATGGAAGTATTAATTCTCAAAAATTATTATATCAAAGTGAATAGTCTAGTGGTTAATGGAACTCATTTTGTGGGATTGAGTGGTACCTATTGAAAGTCAAGTGACAAGTTTTCCCTCCATTGACCAAATTATTTTTTCACTATATTATTACGAGTCCTTCTACGACGACATTGGAGTGGCGACATTGTAGCGATATTTTTTTATTTTTATTTTTTTTTGGTTTATTTTTTTTGTAGTACCTCTCAAAAATATATAGTATTTATTTCAACTGAAATTTTTATAAAAAACAGTATTTTAGGTATAATTTGGATACATACAAGAAACAGGACATGTATAGTCTGTACAACCCTGTTTCTTGTATATATCCGAATTACACCTAAAATACTGTTTTTTATAAAAATTTCAGTTAGAATAAATACTATACATTTTTTTGGAGGTACTACAAAAAAAAAAAACTAAAAAAATAAATAAAATATCACTATAAATGTCACTAAAAAATGTCCCTAGATTTATTGTATTATTATTGAAAGCTTGAAAAGGAAATTTGGGCAGTGTGAAAATTTCAAAATTTTCAGATGAGAAAGAAGCTTCTACTTTTCCAGTTTCAAAGCCAATTTAATTACTCCAATTGTTTCGATATATAATGGGTTTGCTACTATATTTGGAGCAACCCTTTCCTTTTGCTTTTCCAATTTCTCAGTGGGTTTCTACTTTCTACCAACATTTGGGGAATTTGCCCTGTTTAGCTGTCTGACTGAGGAACAATTCTCCCCAATATGGGAATTTGCTTGGGAAAATCTGCCAAATGTGCTCATGCTTCTTCTAATCACTTCTCAGGTAGGTTAATCCTCCATCTTAATTTCTTATATAATCATTATTATTTGGAATCTATGCTGAGTTAATTTGGTAGTCAGAGACTTAGTATATAACGATTTCGGAAGTATAACTCTAATAATATTATGCAACTTTGGGTATATGAGAAGAAAAAACTTTAAATGTTAACTGGGTAATTTTATTTATTTATTTATTTTGGTAATTTAACAGTTTTTTGCTGAATTATTGAGAATTTTAAGATCCTGAGACTCAAAAAAAGTTTTATTTTCTTCCAAATTCTGGGTTCTTAGTAGGGACTTAATCTTCTGTTAGTATAAACTATAAAGGGGTTTGTTTATGGTGCTCCATATATATGACAATGGTGAAGTGAAAATATGAATCTGCTCATATAATTTATTACTTGGCAATAAACTTGATTGCTCTGTTCAAATCTTTGAAATCTAGGGAAAGAGAGGAAAATCAAAAGAAGATAGAAAATATAGGAACATTGGCACACTTGTTTTGTGGATCAGCAGGTTCATGTCTCTGTCACCCTGAAACATGTTTTGACTTATTCCAAACACCTTGCTGTTGGCAGCCACTTTTGAATATCCTCACAAGATTATAATAATTATTCAAAGACAAAGTGAGCAACATTTTTATCTTTGAAAAAGTCAGCACCATTATTGAACTGGTTATATTGCATATGCATGTTTGACATTGGATAATTTCAACATGAATTCGTTGCAAATGATATGTGTTTCTGTTTACGCAAAAGCTTCTATGAATTTGGTGGTAAACATGGTTAGTTCTTTGTATATTTTACTCAAATCTAAAGAGTTTTGTTAAATTTTTTCGTTGATGATTTTCAGTCCTTCTCTTGTAGAAACTAGAGTGCCTCCTAGCCAAAAACAACTTGACTCGCCTTCTTTCTACAAGAAATCAATTTCAGGAAGTTTCAATAATACTATTATAGCATCCGAAGGTGAAATTTCTGTATCCAACAACCTCAAGGCCTTTAGCTACCATGATCTCAAGAGTAGCGCCAAGAACTTCCGCTCAGATAGTCTTCTTGGCGAGGGAGGGTTTGGAGGGGTCTTTAAAGGATGGATTGATGAGCACACTTTTGCTCCCAGCAAACCTGGAACCGGGATTGTAGTGGCTATCAAAAAACTTAAGACACAAAGCTTTCAAGGTCACCGGGAATGGCTTGTATGTTTAATCAGTAGCTATTATTGAGCTTTCTTTTATCGTTTTTTAACAGGATTGTCTGTCAAGATAAAAACTCCATTCTAATTTCATTCCTTATATTGGCAGACAGAAGTTAACTACTTAGGTCAGCTACGCCACCAAAATCTTGTGAAACTCGTTGGGTATTGTTTAGAATCTGACAACAGGCTATTAGTTTACGAGTTCATGCCAAAGGGAAGTTTGGAGAACCATCTATTTAGAAGTAAGTAAATTTCTTTGCAAAATTATTCCATTGCAAAACCTTATTTTCTTCTAATAAAATTCAAATTGTTAGTTTTATCACCCTACTACCCTGTCTTGGGATCTATAGAATTGCTATTATAAGCTTTTATCATAACATTATTCATATAAGTGATGATGTCTATCAACTGTCATTTCACTAATGTAGGCTGTGTAGATGGATTAACTGAGTTTCTAGATTGAGGTTTATCTTGTAAATCAACTTTAGTTGAACAACTTCTCTTCCTTGCAGTCGATCCACTATCTAATTCCCCTAGTATTGTTTTTCTAATTGTTAAGCAATCTTTCTTCCATAACCTTTATCCGAATCTTGCCTTTGCTGCTTCACAAGAACATTCTGGTTCAATGAATTACAAATTGCATTATTGATATTTTATGCTTTTATCCTAATCTATTTATCACTTTGTAGAGTTTCTAAGAAAGACAGTGGGATAGTAGTATCTTGACTTAACTGGATGCACTTGATCTTGAACTTGCACTTAAGCCGTAGGAATAGTTTTTCTAATCTTTCGAAAAGCTCTTCAAAAAGGTTCAACTTTAAACAATTTTAACCTTGCAATCACATTGGAATTCTTGTTGTAACAACTCCCAAGCCTCTTTAGCTTTGTTTGCATTCATTATTTTAGGAAAAATGGTTGAAGAGATTCCATTCACTATTCTGAAGAGTGCCTTAATTGGCATCGGCTATTCTGTTGTGTCAAACCTTTTCACTTCAGCATCTGAAACTTTGCTCTTATGTTCTGGTTCTTCAGACCTTTTAAAACTTTCATAATGTTCTCATTTTCACTCTCCAAAGTTCTCCTAAAATCACTCTAAAGATTTTCTTAAGCATTCGATGCTATCTGTTCTTAGTTTTTTTAGATACTATTAACCATTATATCTGATTCAAATCTCCTCATTGCTCACAGATGATGCAGTAATTCGAATCCTTACTGTTTTTATTTCTTTGCATATGCAGAAGGAATTCAACCTATGCCTTGGGCTACACGGATCCGTATTGCCACTGATGTTGCTCGGGGGTTATCCTTCTTACATAATTTAGATGCAAATGTAATCTACCGTGATCTAAAGGCTTCAAACATTTTACTTGATTCGGTATGCTGACATAATCAAAGTTCTGGATACAAATTAGTTTGAAATAACAAATCCCCTGATCAAGATTAGCAATTTCGATTTCTCGATGGCAAAATTTTGTAGGAGTTCAATGCAAAGCTTTCAGATTTCGGCTTAGCAAGGGCTGGTCCTACTGGAGATAAAACTCATGTTTCAACAAGAGTTGTGGGTACTAGGGGTTATGCTGCACCAGAATATGTTGCATCAGGTTAATACATTTCTGTTTGTTCTTTTATTCTCACTTATAACAACAATCATGTTTCCATAATTTCTCACCATCTACCCTTCATTGCATCAATTACTTACATCTTCATTTATATTTAATATATATATATATATATATATATATATATATATATATATATATATATTTGTATGTAGACTAGATACAATTTCTGTCTTAAGTAAAAAAAAGGAAAAAAAGAAAAACCAAAGAAAAGGGGAAAATACAATAAAAGACTGTCATAAGTGAATAGAAACAACATTTGTGTGTTCCTTTCAAGATTCCATGCGGATATTAAGTTACTTTTTTAACAATTTAGCTTTATTTATTCATAAAATTGTATATAGACTAGATACAGAGCGGGAAAGAAACTAGGAGAGATTGGGCAGAAATAGAGAAAAAATAATTTGGATGTAATAGAGGGCTCACTAGGTTGGTTTGAGAACATTGATCACCTTTAGAATCGCTCCTCCAAGTTGCAAGCCAAAAAAAAAAAAAATAGTGATCAAAATTCAATGGGTTTTCCATAAAAGTTTTGAGATATAAACATGTCACGGCCATTTGAAATTCAGTCCTTGTATAACAGAACTGTCAAATAAAATCTATTGGTGGATTTGATCAATGATGTTCATTTAGTCCTGCAGAAGGTGAAGGTGTTTCTGAACTTGAAGAATCAGTAGCATGCTTATTCTTTAAGTTGTGATATTGCTTAGTTATTTTCAAAGTCCACAATGATTAGCAAAGTTGTGATGCTGTGGAATGCGGATGCATTCTTACTTCCAAAATCTTGATAGTAAAGACATCTACAATAAATAAAAACTTCAGAAGTCCGGAAGTATGGAAATGAAGATAAAATAAATGAAAAGAAAAGAAGATAAAATGAGATATAAGGTATTAAAATGAGTGGAATGGTGATCAAAATTAAAAACAATGAGATTTGGTGCATTGATTTTTTAAGTGAGCTCTCATTTTGGGACATTCTAAAAGGAAAATAGAGCTCTCACTTTAGGATGAAGGGAGTATTTGCAGGACCAGAGAAATAAATTTCTAGTACTTTAGTTGTTTGTTACCTAGCCAAAAACCGTATTTTTAAATTGAAACTATATATACACATGCATTTTATTCAAACTGTGGCTGTTTTGTTCTGATAATTAACTTAGAATGTTGTTTTCTCTTCTTAAATTGACAAACCAAGCAGGCCGCTTGACTACAAAGAGTGATGTGTATAGTTTTGGAGTAGTCTTATTAGAGTTGCTATCAGGAAGACGGGCGCTGGGCGATGAGAGGGCTGGAGGTGTAGAAGAAGAGAGCTTGGTAGATTGGGCGAAACCGTTACTAAGTGACAAGCGAGTTTTGAGAATCATGGACTCTCGAATGGGAGGTCAATACTCGAAGAAGGAAGCCCAGGCTGTAGCTTCCCTTGCGTTCTTCTGTCTCCACTTTGATCCCAAAATAAGGCCACCGATGATCGATGCGTTAGCTACATTGGAACAAGTTCATTTATCAAAAAGTTTTTCAACAACTCTACAACTTAATCTGGAACATCATGGTATAAATGCCAACACAAGCTCAGTATAGGTCTGGTAATGCTTCTTTTAAGAAACATATGTATATGTTGCTCATTTAACTGGTATGTTATGTGATTATTTTACCTAAACTAGTTATTAATGAGAAGGAAAAAAAAGGTGGAATCAGGCACTTAATTGGGACATACCAGAGGGTACTTGGAGTGTGATTAAGCAACAAGTGTGAAGGACATTATGAGATTGTGAATGGCAGTGTCTATCAACTGGATAGAAAACATGAAAATATAACAAAAGTATGAGAAATTAAGGGTTTTCAATTTTTAAATTAAAATTAAAAATAAAAGAACTCATTAACACACAAGTTTACTCATCAATTTGGTTAGTCTTGTTTATTTATTTAGTAGTTTTACACTATGATTTTCACACAACAATTTTTTATAGTAACTAGAATCCCTCCGTTTAAAAATGAGAAAACAGTAAGGCTCCCACAATGGTTTATATACTAGTACAAAAATTGTTCTACATTTTTAAACGGAGGGATACTCCCTCCGAAACAAATTTAAGTTGGCTCCCACAATGGTTTATATATAAGGTTGTAAAATGAAAAAACAGTTTGGGCTCGATTCGTACCCACTTGAATAAAAATTCGATTCGAGCTCGACTCAAAATATAAATGAACCAAATATGAGCAAATTTTAAAATTTGATAAATTACTCGAACTTTCTCAAATTGTAATTTTCTATTGATACTCAGATCATATTCGTTCAAAAAATTCAAATGGTTCGGGCTCGATTTGGGATCAAGCTTGACTCAGTAGTTAAATGAACCACAATCAAACCTTATTTTATACTCGATAAATTTTGTGAACCAAATTTGAGCAATTCAATACTCGGCTCAATTCGGTTCATTTACACCCTTATTTATATATATGGCAAAGACTTTCAATGCAACTCGGTTTACTGATTTAGTAAGGCACAACTAACTCGATAGTAATGGCCATGAGGTTAGTTGAAGTCTTTTAATAATAGTAGGATTATTGACAAGATTAATATTAGGTATTTAAACAAAAATTGTCTTAAAAATAATGATAGGTATATATATATATATATCGGTTGCGTACCTAGGGGTCCCGACACAGACAATAGTGTCAGAAGCATCAATATTACAAACTTTTCCCCAACCCCAGGATATTTAGACAAAAAAATGTGTCAAGAATAATGGTGGGTAGGTAGGTAAATATTAAGAGTATAAATGAACCGAGTCGAACCGAATATCGAGTTGTTTAAATTTGGTTCATAAAATTTATCGAGTATAAAATACGATTTGATTGAGGCTCATTTAATTTATCGAATTGAAAGACGATCTCTAATCGGTTTCAATCATTGAAACTTTTCGAACGAATATAATCCGAGTAGTTCGAATAATTTATCGAACTTTAAAATTTGCTCATATTCGACTCATTTATATTTCGAGTCAAGCTCGAATCAAACGTTTAGTCAAACGAGTACGAATCGAGTTCGAGCTATTTGCACATTTTATAGCCTCAATAATAAATATATCTACCGTAGAATCGGTGCTACTGTTGCTTGTACGTAGGGCCGTCTCCCACCCTGTCCGGGGCATTATGGAGCTTTTGTTTTTAGAACAAACTAAAATGATGAAAAATTCTGACCATATACGAGTATCCTCTTATTCAAGGAAGTGATTAGCATGAAGTTTATTTTTGGGTAAGTTGGTCAATTGACCGATAGAGTACTGACACGCAGACAAGACTCTGTGTGTCAGTATTTTACTGATCAATTGACTAACTTACCAAAAAAAAAACTTCATATTAACCGGATCCCTTATTTACGTACCTGGCTTATCTCTAAAGAGTCCATTGACGCTGACAAGATTTTGTATTAAAACTCTGGGACTCTGTCCGCTTCCGTGGAATGGCTACTATCTTTTGACAAATGTGTTATGATATAAAAATTATTTAATACTCTTTTCGTGTATAAAAAGATGACTCAAGTGATTTTTTATTTATTTTCAAAAATAAGTTTAAAGTACATAATAAAATTTATATTGACTAATTTATGTTTGACCATATTACATCTTACTCAAATAATAAATCAATCACATCACTAATGAACGACTCAAATTAATTATAAACTCTCTCTCTCTCTCCACAAAGACGAGCTGATTAAAACAATTAACACACAAACTCATATAAATATAAGGATAAAATAGAAAACAAATTTATATTCTCTATTTATTTGACTATCTTAATTTATTTGAAATTTACTTTTAAGCTAAAAACAAATTCAGGAGAAATGCAACCGTGTTTTATTTTGCAATTACAACGTAGCTTTTAAAAAAAGAATTATTAAATTTACAACAAAAATTGTTATTTTCACAATAAGTGTTGCTATAGATCCTATAACGACGGTTTTTACCGTCGCTATACATCTATAGCGACACTTTTGTAGTAAAAATAACAAAAAAATATTGTGAATTTAACAATTACCTTTAAAAAATAGGGACAAATTTATAGTCAATGTGTGTGATATGGGATTTCAAACTTAATTCTTTAAAAACAAACTTGTATATTATAAAATATTCAAAAGTTTGACGCAATTGCATTAATATATTATTTTCACCAAAAGTACTTTAAAGTTAAAACTTTACTAGACAAAACTGAAAGAAGGTCGCAAAATACACTACAAAAAAATCTGATATCAGCAATCGACAGCAGTAGCAACCAACAATATCCGTTGCTGATTCTGATTTTTGCGACCAGCAGTAGCGACATAATTTCAAATTGGTCGGCATAATTTCAAATTGGTCGCCGTCCCGTCGCTAATTAAGTTTTTCGCGCAGTTCTTGGCACAAAATAATACCTACGACCAATTTGAATCGGCGACGCTACTGCCACCCATCGTCGTTTCCACCCACTGTTCTGTGCCGCCAAAGGCGGAGCCAGGAATTAATTTTCTACTGAGCTACCAGTACCAATGATATCCACAAAAAATTGTCCCACCAAGATCAATCACAAATTCAAAATCATACATAGTAGTAAGGTTCAAAAGTACATAACATGCAAGGAAAAAGGAAAACAAAACACACTATTTTAGTTGCATCCTTCTATGCTTTGTAGAATAAAATTCGTCTATCATGGAATCTGAATCGATATCTTCAAGAAGCTCTCGTTCAATGTAAATCATCATAGAATTTGCTAAAAACTCCTCTTCCATTTTATTGCGAAGAGCGGTTTTAACATGTTTCATAAATTTGAAATGCTCGCTTACGTCGTGGTACGTGGAAACAGGTAGAGTCAAAACAAGACGAATCAATCTATCAATCAAATTATAAGTCTGCAACTTATTTGTTTTAACTAATCCGCGACACAATTCAGTGATGGTAGACATATTTTGAAAGCTCTGATGACGGAGCACATCAATTTTATAATGATTTAGTTGACATCTCAAATAAAGCATTTCTTGCTCACTGAAATCTTCTGGATAAAATTTCTCAACAAGCTTGCAAATATCATCAACTTTGAATGATTTAAAGTTGTCCTTCGGTTCTAAAGCTGAGCTAAGTATAAGGAGTTCCACTGCTTCATCACTAAATCTGGAATTCAACTCTTCCTGCTGAAAATCTATTGCTGAATTAATTAAACACATCAAAATGATAGTGTTGACAAACTGTCATCGATTCTTTTTGTTGGCATGAACGACCGGTAGCATTTTTGAATGAAGCATTCATATCTGGTATATCAATGTCATTTTGTGTGCAAACTGATTGCACATGCTCAAGGAGATGATCAAATCCCTCTTCTCTCAAAGTGTGAAGTAGTGCTTTAGTAGTTGAGACTAGATCCATGGTATTTACAATGTCAAGAGATTTGTGCTGCAAAGCTCTACAAAGCAAATCAGTAATCCCCATAATTTTATGCATCATATATAGAGTGAAAATAAAATCAAAAGACCTCATTATAATCAAACAACCACTAGCTTCTCCACGCATAGAGTTAGAGGATCCTTCTTCAACAATACTTTTAAGCACTGAAATAGTTGCACCATACATATCAATTAAGCTGCAAATAGAATCAAAATGAGAGCTCTACCGAGTAGCTCCACTCCGATGTAGATTACTAATTTGATTAAGGCATCTACCAGTATCACGTTCACCAGAAGCTACCATACGTGCAATTTCAATAGCTTGAGCAGAATGTAACTCAGTATGCCATTTGGGAGAAGCACCAATGAGAGTGATAATGGTTGTTAGTTTCGAAAAAAATTGCCAAACATAAATCTCTTTTGAAGAAGCTACAACTAATGCTAATTGTAGTCTGTGAGCAAAGCAATGTACATAATATGCGTATGGACAATCTTTAAGAAATAGAGGTTGAAGTCCGTTCCAAGCACCGCGCATATTACTAGCACCATCATACCCTTGACCTCGCATATTAAGGATATGCAAATTAGCTCGAGCAAGGACAGTGATATTTCTTTCTTCAATGTTGAAGCAGTAGTGTCTAAAACATGCACAATCTCAAAATAACGCTCTCGTAAGAAACCATGGTTGTCAACAAATCTCAAAATAATAGCCATATGCTCTTTATTTGATGCATCTTTGGCTTCATCAACCAAAATACAGAACTTTGCATCTCTAACTTCTTCACGAATTTTTCTTCTAACTTTGTTTGCAAAAATATGCAAAATTTCTTTCTGAATAGTCGGTGAAGTATATTTAGCATTTTTCGGAGCTTTCTCTAAGACTAAATCATCAATGTTAACGTTCAATCGGCCCATAAGTCTTATCATCTCTATAAAATTACCACAATTTTTAGAAGTTGGAGATTCATCATGACCTCTAAATGCACAAGCTTGCAAGCTAAACCACTTTATACTCTCAATTGTTGTTGTAAGTCGCAACCGATTCTTCTGAACTTCTTCTAGAGTTTGTGCATTCAAGACTTTGTCAATATGTCCAGTTACTTTCATCAAGTCTTCAACACATTTCACTGCATTCCTATGTGGTGAAGTAGGACCTCCCACATGCATCAAAAGGGCACATCTAACTCCATTATTAACCCTCTTCCAACTATTAAACCCTTCAGTAATGAATGCAGGATGAAGAGGCACCTTATTTTGAAAAACAAAGCATGAAAAACAAAATGCTGCATCCTTTGATGGAGAGTACTCTAACCAAGGAAATGATTCAAACCACGAATATTGAAATTTTCGATTTTGTGAGCTTAATTTAGTCCTTGGGTACTCTGCCAACTTAGGTTGATACAGACCCATTTTGATATAAGCTCTCCTAATTTCATCTCGTTGATTAACAGGATGTTGCCATATAGGGATCTGAATCCCAGGATCCCATTCAAGAGTACTAAGATCAATTTCAACTCTTCGAGATTTGGAAAGGGGTGGTTGGTGATCTAAGATATCAACATTAGATGGAGAATTCCCTTCACTAGTTGTCGTTGATGCACTTTCTCTTGGCTTAAAGAAAGAAAACAAAGTTTTTTCTCTCTTGCTTCCTTGACTTTCCATTGTGGCTTATAAGATATTGGTCTGAATTGCACTTGTGTCGTGGTCCAATCTCTCTAACAAAATATATAATTTAATTACAAAATCTTAGGCTCTAACAATAATTTAATTTAAGTTCTAACAATAAATATTAGAAAACATTCTCTATATATATGTGACAAGCCTAAATAGGCATAACATAAAATAATAAAGCAAAAAAATCCAAATGGGATTCTGATTTTGGAACATCATAAGCAGATTAGAAAACCAATATGCAGAAAAATAGAAAATAGAGACAGTAGCGAATATACAGAAAAATACAAATAGAGACTAAACTTGCAGTGGAGCAGAAAATAGAGACTATATGCAGAAAAATAGAACAAGTAATAAACAACAATCTGAAAAATAAATCATACACCCAACCCCCAGGGAGTTGAAATTGAAATATACACACAATCTGAAAACAAAAGGGGAGCTTTACCTTATAAATTGAGTGTTGATCGAAGAAAAAGAAACCTTAAAACCCACCCTTCAAGAACCTCACAAGTCACAAGGAAGTAACAGAACTTTCGGTGGAGGAGAACGATTTCATCTATCGAGTGCACGGCCAGGAATACGTTCTCAAAGGTTCAGAACTTTTAGATGGTGAATTTGTCTCCAAATTTGACGAATCAGTGAATTCGTCTTCAAAACAACCACTTCCGCCAGAGACTCGATCGTAAGTAGCGGAGGATGATGTCTTCAAAACAACCACTTTGATAGGGCTTTTGTTTGTTGGGCTGGGCTAAGACAGTAAGACATATAAAAAAAAATTAATTGGACCCGGACTACAGGCCACCTGAGCCCCTACATGGCTACGCCAGTGTGTGCTGCCGCCTCACTTCCTTGTACCAAACTTCAGTGCAAGTTTTCTATTCTTTTTTTTGTTGTTGCTAAATTGAGAGTACATCAAGTAAAAAGCATAAGTACAAAATCAAGGAGCATATCCCGCGAAGTCACTATAGCAGGCACATCAAAGACAAGCCAAATATTTTAATGCTATAGTCAAAACTCAAAAGACTATAACAGCCAAACCCTAAGATAAGAGAGTTTGTTAACATGTTTTTTAAATTTCTTGAAAGTGTACAATTTATATTTTATAATTCTAATACTGTTTTGAGTAATGACAGAAGCTAGCAGCGTTAGGATGTTCTCCATGAGATCTTCGATTTCGTTCATTCCATATTTTATAAACCAAAGTAGCCAAACAAGGTTTTTTGATGCGGGAAGTCATGTAATCCATCCAAGTAAATTGAACATGATTAATCAGTTGATACCAATTAAATGGGATCCCAAACCAGCCCTGATGAGCAAAAGCAGTTTTCAAGATATGCCTAGATACGTCACAGTCAAAAAAGAGGTGACCAAAGGTTTCGTTTGCTTGATTGCATAGGCAACAGACATCAAAAGGCCATAATACGTACAAGTCTATAATGAAATGCCAACTAAAGGAAAAAAGAGTAACGTGGGACCTGCAGATTGTGCCAAACCAGGTTAAACCAATTGACAGTAGAGCCAACATTGCGAATGGTAGACCATATAGCGGATGCTTTGACACTAGTGTCCAGCCCAAAAGATTCGATCCTGGTTATTAGAAGGAGGAGGAATTTGGAGCAGCTTCTGCTTCATATGAAATATACTTGCATAGTTGGATATTTAGGGGGATTCCATGAGCAGTTGCGAATAATCTTGCCAACTGTGACATTTAAAGGATGACCAGAGTGAGAGACAGTCGGATCAAGATGGTGCCGAGCAAAGGGTTGATTTTCCAGACAGCTAATAAACTGTCCATTTCCCACTTTGTATTCAATAAAGTTTTCTATTCTTCCTCCATATAATTTCTCAAATAAAATACATAAATTATAGTTATGAATTTATCAATGTATGAGTGTTTGAATGTGTTATTTGGGAGTGTATGCATTTAATTAAATGTATAATTGTGAGAATGAAATGTTAGGGTTTGTTAATTATTTGGGTAAATTGGGAAAACTTGACATAATAACACTGCACTTTTGTTCTGCTTATGTTTGTTTCGCAGTTGAAAAATGTGTGGTTTTGTTTAGAATTGCAAAAACTTTATAATCTGTCTGATTCATATAAAATTGGATCAAATGAGATTCAGTAAGCTTTTCAACTTAACTGTACTACCATAATACTTTGTTCGGTTGGATATGTACATATGAGCAATCTTATTATTTGCAGGACACTGGTTATAGCTGTAATTCAGTAAATACGCACACCTAGAGGGGTGACTAGATGTTTAAGCTAAAAGTGATAAACGGTGAAATCTTTTTGAAATTCTTTACTACATGTTTAATTCAGACAGCTACACCTGTCTGCTTTAGCTTATGTTCTTCGTTTAATATTATCAGACAGCTGGACTTGTACACCTCTGCACCTCTTCTCACCTCTGAGACCTTTGAAACCTTCTTTGAACAGACTAACTAAAACAAGAAATCCCAAGCCAAAACTATACTTGAGTTCAGTTTACAATGAATGAGTTTAGAAGGTACAAAAGATTTTCAGCACAAAAGAATTTAACACACTACAATAAATTGCTGGAATAAAGCAATTGAAGTTCTTTGATGTACTATATATTTCAACTTGATTGCAGGTTCAAGAGATGTCCCCTATTTAGCCGAAGAGAAGGAGCATATATAACGAGACAAGCAAACAACTATAGAATATGTTAGCTAAAAAAACTCAGTCCCGTTACCATAATTTCAACAGCTTTGTATAACCAGAAAGGTAATATGTAATCTGCGACAACTATTTGATTTTGAATTAGCTGAAATAGAGGAGAGAAATTCTATAGCCAGTTATCTGTTTTAAACAGAAGTGATAAGATAAGATAATACCCAACTCTAAAAAGCTACTGAAGACTCCTTATAGCCACTAACTGATGTGTGCCCTACAAAGCATAAATAAAATTTAGAACCATCGAAATATTCTATAGAATAGATAAACCAATTTGGGCCAGCTGGGAAAAACAATTAATAACATAAGACCACTAAATGATACACATCTAATAATATTTGTCATTATTAAAATTATAAATACCAACATTCTCTCCCTTTTTGATGATGATAAAATATTATCCCATTTATATGCATGCTCCCCTTAAATATATGTTCCCCCTAAATTTATGCGTATAAGACTTCCATAACAAATAGGGAAATAAATAACAAATAAAGGAGTCAGATATAATATCCAATAGAAAAACAAATAGATAAGCACAAAATGATATTCAACATGCAACAAATAGATATCATATCCAAACTATCATTTAAATTATAACAGATAATATCCACATAATATCCAAACTATCATTTAAATTATAACAGATAACATCCACATAACTATCATTTGAATTATAACAGATGACTTCCAAATATGATATAACCCAAAATAATATCTTATCCCAAAATAATTAGTAACTAATAGTATCCAAAAAAATCACAGTAGTAGCATCGTAGTATCTTCATAGTCATCTTAAAACCTTATCCCTTATCCCAAACACTTCTCCCATTTTGGCATTATAAAAAAGGAAGGGAGGTAGTTATGCAGCTTCATCATTGGCAGATTTCTTGTCAAACTCTTGAATTCTAACCACATAATCATTGTGATGAGATACCAAAACTTCCATCCTTTCTAAAACATTATTAACTTTTTCGTTTAACTCTTGAATTTGTTGTGAAACTGATTGAAGAGCAGAGTCAAACCAAGATCCCATCTCCATTCGAAGGAGGATTAAGATCAGATGATTTTGGTAAAGCAGAATTATGATGAGTAAAAGAAAAATTTGGAGATATAGGAGTTGAAGTCGGAGGAATAGAACCCTGAGTGGGAAACCTCTCACCATCCCAAGATAAAATTCCATCAGGATTAACTTTCAATTTTGATTGCAGCAAGATATATTTATCAATGTTATCAGAAATTTTCACAACTTCTTCATTGACAAAAGAAATCCCAAAGTGCAAGAATTTTGGTTATGAAACCCCCATAAGGAAAACACTTTGTTTTGTTTGTTAAACAACTTTCCATATGCTTAATCATAAGCAAAGCAAAATTAAACTTTGTACGAGAGATGATCAAAGCAGAAATTAAGAATCAAGTCTTGATAAGTCATATTGGATCTACCCCCATTCCTAGGTACTAAATTAGCACGAATGAGTTTGTGAATAACATTGTTCAGAGGAGTAGTTTCAACAACAGTTGGTAACCCAATAAATTCAGTAGAAGAACATTCTTTCACAATCCTTAATTGTTCAAGGACAGTTAGATTTTCAAACTCTAAAGGTCCCTTGAGTGTGAAAGGATAAAAACCAGAGCAAGGGATATTAAGAATAGAGCCCAATATAGCAGAATTGTGTTACTAGCTTATTACATTTTCAAGCTCTCCCTGTACTTGAATTATCAAAACAGTCTTGTCCCATATCTTATGTCTTAATAAATAAGTTTAGAATGAATATTTTGCAGCACGGCGCGGTCGCGCTGCCTTTTAGCCTAAAAGTTAGGACTGAGCAAAAAACGGATAAATCGAATAACCGAATTTTTTTAACCGAAATATTTCGTTTATTCGATTATTTTCATTAATTCGGTTATAACCATTTTAATAATCCGATATTCGGGTATCCATACGGATATTGAAATAATGTTATTCGGGTAACCGAATAATCGAATAGATTTTTAAAATGATAATAATAAATAAAGCCCTACTCTTTGACTCTTAAGAGTTAACTTTATTCTCGTCGTCACAGACTCACGATCCACAACTGCCGACTCTCCTCCTCCTCCATAGCCATCACCCCATTTCACTCGAAAGCCAAGCCTTGACTCTTCCTTCTCCCCGGTGGATCATTCTCGGTATCATCGATCTGGTGCATCGGGATATGACATCATCATCATCACTACGCAAGTGATGATTAATAAAAAGATGAGTGTGATTAAGAGCTTGGGTAGATGTAGAAGCGCCATGACCACGAAATTAACCCAAAGCAAAGTAATCCAGCTAGGAGATCAAGGAAGAAAAGATAGATAGTGAGGGTAAGAGAATTGGGGATGGGGTTTTTGATTAGAGCAATACAACATCCATCTGTTTGAGAAAGAAGATAAGCTAGGGAACTGTACAGCTCTATAATTTAACTTACTAGGAGGGGAGAGAACTTAATTTCGGTTATTAACCAAAATAACCTAATATAAAATGCGGTTATTCGGTATTCGGTTATTCGGTTATTTCTCTATTCGATTAATTATTCGGATAGTAAAATTTAGAATATTTCGGTATTCGGTTATATCCGAATAAGCTATTCGATTTAGATATAACCGAATTGCTCACCCCTACTTGAAGTGGCGCGGCCGCGCCACTTCTGGCTGAGGATCAAAGTTAAGTTTTTCCTTGCTTTAGTAAATTTTTATTAGACTAGGCTCAAAGCCATTATATTATATTCATAGTAGGGAAGTTTAAAAACAAAGTTAAGTCCTTATCCAATACAGTCAAGTTTATTTTCAAACTAATATAGATTTTCATTTTAAAAACTCCTACATCCCTCCAATCTCAGTTAAAATTCTTTACTAGACTAAACACCATTTAAGATCATACAAACGTACCATGCACGAAAGTTAAAAACCAATTTAGACTCATAATCTCCCTTTCTAAACTCATTAGTTTTTCTTTCGAAAACTTATATAACCAAGCCAAATAACTGATTACAAGCATAGCTATCTAGAGCCTTATTACAAACATATTTTTAAGTCTAATCAGGTCAAACATACATCCGCAGCAGATCAGGAAGTAAAGAAATTAACTTTTGAAATTTGGGGACCAACGCAGCCGTGCTGGTGCTGGTTATTAGCTGTGAAGTGGCGCGACCACGCCACTTCGATTTCAGGCAAAATAATACTCTGCTTCGGCAGAGATTGTCTTTCTAAACATAAACCTCGATTTCACTTCTTGACTTCTAATTATCCATACTAACCAACTAGAAACATAAGTACTTACCTATTTCAGATAACCAATTACCATCTCCATGCATTTTAATTTCCGTGTTCTAGAATCAAATTCTCAGTTGATTATTTTAACAAATAAAGGGAGGACATGCCTTAAGAATTCAAGGTTCAAATTTTCATTATCATCATCAAATTCAGATTTTACAGAGAAAATCATCCCCAACCGGTTGAATTGACATACAAAATCAATACAAAGATTTTGCAATTTACCAATCATCCTAACATAACACACACACACACACACACACACACACACATATATTACCTCTGATTTAGCTTCCTTTCTTCAATTTTGAATATTCTAGCCTTCCCTCTTCTACTAATTGCTATTACACTTCAGCTAGCAGAGAACTAACCTATCTATTGAAACTACAGAACTTCTATATTAAAGTTAATAGTAATAGATAGGAGAGTTTGAAGATGAAACAAAGAGACTGGGATTGAAGTTTTAGAATAGGCTTTATAGAAATCCTTTTCTTACTGATTAGGATCAACATTACTCTCCAAGAAGTATAGCTTAGCTGATTCCCTAAACCTATCAAGTCCCTAGCATGCCAGCTCTTGCTTATATGACTCAGACAAAATTTATATCCCCCACCTCAGGCTTTATTATACTGTACTGTAATACATATACATTAATTATATATTCATGCTTATTTTACCCCTTATGTACATATCGCATACATTATTTACATATTAAATATTATAACGAAAATATCCATAAATTATTTTCATAAAAATGGAATTTATTAAATAAAATTAATTATTTAATAAACTAAATTTATTGTATTAGAAATAATTTAAATTCATAATTATTTCAATATGCCTTATTTAATGCATACAAAATTTCATATATAATTATATCCTTTTTTGTTAAAAATTGTCTTCAACAATTTATATATATAGTAAATATATTTCAGTATATTTACCATACCACATATATACATACATACATTATACCACATATATATTTATCTAGGCAGTATAATAATTATTTAATGCCATAAATTTATTTTTTCGTATAATAATATATTTGTTATTATCACATTGCACAACCTAATTTCTTCTTATAAAAATCAAATATCACATAATAAAAATTTTATTTAATTGAATTCTTATTTTATTAATTTCTGAAAATTCAGATTGCTACATTCTTCTCCCCTTATTTACGTCCCCGGAATCACAACGCCAAACCTTTCCTACTTGGTTCTATTGTCATTCTCTTGGCGACCTTATTATGTGATAATAAAATATATTATTTTTATATAGCAGACAACACACACATTAACATACCTATATTCATGCATCTCCAAATATATATAACATTCTGCTTTCTCATACTTAATCATTTAATATTCAAAAGTTCAAAATTATCAGACTTATGCGATTTTAACCTTCATGCGAACATTTTCATCCATTCTACTATTCGAAAATCTTTATTCGTCATATTCCTCCATATCCCCTTCTTAAAGGATTTGTTTATAACTGCTTTATAACCCATTCCCTTCTAAAGAACTTCATTCTTGCTAAACTCAACTGTCAGAATAGAAATTCTCCACAACTGTTCAATAAATGTGAAGCAATGAGAATAATTCACGCATTCAAATGATTCACTTAAGATGATCTTTCACAAAATTTATTTGAAAAGGTTTTAACAAAAGTTAATCTGCAAACCGTCTTGTTTATCTTGCTTATCTTGCCCGTGTCCATCTTGCCCGTGGACACGTACGTAGGTGATCGGCCTACCATATATGACCTTTTGTTATTTCTTGCTGGAACGACATTCGCGTTTATATGGTGTATTAAAATTTTCCCCAATTCAGGTATATTCTAGAGTCCATACTAAATCAATTTAGTCAGACAATTCAAAAGCTTAATATTAACAATGAAATTTCTATATCTGGCCGATTCAAATGGTTTTGATACTGCTTTAGTTTTTTTAATATATTGAAAATCATTTTATGACGCATAGTACATCACTATTTTTAACAGCCCGTTGAGAATGCCGTTGTTTTATAATTTCATCACGCTACATCCTGCCATAGTGGAATGACAGTCCATAGATCACATCCAACACTAGGTGACACTACATTAATGACTTCATCATTTGTCACATTTACATCATATTAATGATGTAGTGATGACTATAAAAATATATTTTGAAAATTTCAAATTTTGTCTAGTTGAAACAAGTAGCATAAACATAAGAGAAGCGAACTTTTTAAAACTTATTAGTTAAAAAATGTGACCCAATATTTATATATATACATTTTTCTTTAAAACAACAGAACAATTATCTGCACGATGCTAACAAACTTCGAAATCTAGCATAACTAGAAGACTTGAGAATATCCATGTCTTCCTTCATTAGCTTCAACTTTCTCCATAGCTCCATCATACATCCTATTATCAAAACTTAATATATTGAAATTAATCAGTTCTAAATCTACAATATTCCTATATCGTAGGATAGTTCATCAAACTTACTACACTTTGTGTTTAGGAACTTGCCATAAAAATATGAGTTTAAGAACTTATCCTAGCAATACCTAGTCCAAGAACCAATCAAAAACTGTCCATACGCTTAGGGTTCAAAACATACTATACAATTATGAGTAACAAACTTTTCATAAGTATGAGTTTTAAGAACTCACATCTAGTCTTATATTCTCTACTATTATAAATATGATAAAAGAATCACCTTCTCACCATACGTATACCGATAGCGCGACACTGAAATTTCAAAGATTATCAATATGTAAACTAATTAGTGGTCGTTAAAACAAGCACAAAACCTCCGCCCATACAAGAGTTTGTACAAGTTAGCTATCACATGAGTACTCCTCATTTGAAATCACACACAATCCTATCTTTTTCTTATCTTGCTCTTATCTTGTTCTATACGAATTATCTTTAATTCGTATTCTATCATCTTTATAACGCTTTCTGAGTTTTATTCATAGTACATTTCTATATCATTTAGTTAAAAATTTCAATCTTTTGATTGATCATTTACCCTTTTTTTTACAACTTAATGAGATCACGTAGTGATCTTCCCTATAATTTAGGTCAGGTGTTCCCTGATCCTTCGGCTTTTCCAAGATTCTTCTTTGAACTTTAGCGTATTATCTTAAAGCATTCTTTTATGAATTTTAATATAATGAAAGATCATTAAAACCTCATTCAAATTTTATTCCAATTATATTCTTTTTGGTTATAGCCTATGGTACGCTCACCTAAGGTTTATAACCTTTAACTTTGATACCACTCTATGACGACCCCAAAATCGAGACCAAATTAACCCAATATTAGGATTAAAATTAGTCTCGACCTTGTGCGTTTAATACTGTTTAAGTTCAGCATTACATCATAAATAGATGCAATATCGACTGAAAATATGAATTAAAAAAATTTATTCTTCTTTCCTGCGTTCTATGAATCGCACTCTTTATGATCCCATGTATTAGCAAAATAAATGAATTATGAAAGCTCAAGTACCAATGCTTATCATCTTTATATATTGATGTTATACTTGTATAATTTACATACAAACAATCACTACAAAACCTTTTTCATTTCAAAATAAGAAACTGCATTCCATTGCTATTCTTCATTCCTTATCTTTCAGCTAGCAGACATTATTTCATTGCAGATGATATTGCTTCAAATACTTAACCTGCAAAAAGTTTATTTTTGCAAGGTTGAGCTCGAAAGCTCAGCAAATTTAACAGTTTTCATGCATCATATAACACATACTTTCATGCTCAGTTCATAAACTTACTAAACATGCATTATAATCTCGAACGATAAGATTTAGCATATCACATATCATGTCAAGACCGAGTTCCAAAACTCAATCGGTTTTAGCCAAAAGCTGACTTTCATACTTTAATGAGCATAGTAGATAAATCATATAATCATGTCAAGTTCAAGTAGAAAATAGAACTGAAAGACTAGCCTCGGTTTGCACTTATCTCTATTGGTAGTTGTGCCTCGCATATCCTACACAAGTTAAGTATACATTTGTACACACATCAGCCGTACATATCCACACGTACTCAATGTAAAGATCAATTTTATATTGTTTTCTACCTTGGTTTTAAAACGTTTATTTTTACCTGCTTATTATACTTTTAGGATAGTTGTGTTATTAGCTTATTACATTTTCAAGCTCTCTGTACTTGAATTATCAAAACAGTCTTGTCCCATATCTTTTGTATTAATAAATAAGTTTATCTCGAATATTTTGTAGCACGACGCGGTCGCGCTGTCGTTTAGCCATGAAGTGGCGCGGCCGCGCCACTTCTGGCTGAAGATCAAAGTTAAGTTTTTCCTTGCTCTAGTAAATTCTTACTAGACTGGGCTCAAAGCTATTATATTATACTCATAGTAGGTTTAAAAACCAAGTTAAGTCCCTATCCAATACAGTCAAGTTTATTTTCAAACTAATATAGATTTTCATTTTAAAAACTCCTACATCCCTCCAATCTTAGTTAAAATTCTTTACTAGACTAAACACCATTTAAGACCATACAAACGTATCACGCATATACTTATTTACCAAGACTCTGAAAGTTGAAAACCAATTTAGACTCATAATCTCCCTTTCCAAACTCATTAATTAGTTTTTCTTTCGAAAACTTATATAACCAAGCTAAACAACTGATTCCAAGCATAGCTATCTAGAGCCTTATTACAAACATATTTTTAAGTCTAATCAGGTCAAACATACATCCCCAGCAGACTAGAAAGTAAAGAAATTAGCTTTTGAAATTTGGGGACCAGCGCGGCCGCGCTGGTTATTAGCTGTGAAGTGGCGCGACCGGGCGCCACTTCGATTTCCGGCAAAATACTGCTCTGCTTCGGCAGAGATTGTCTTTCTAAACATAAACCTCGATTTCACTTCTTGACTTCTAATTATCCATACTAACCAACTAGAAACATAAGTACTTACCTATTTCAGATAACCAATTACCATCTCCATGCATTTTAATTTCCGTGTTCTAGAATCAAATTCTCAGTTGATTATTTTAACAAATAAAGGGGAGGCCATGCGTTAAGAATTCAAGGTTCAAATTTTCATTAGCATCTTCAAATTCAAATTTTACAGAAAAAATCATCTCCGACAGGTTGAATTGACATACAAAATCAATACAAAGATTTTGTAATTTACCAATCATCCTAACACACACACACACACACACACACACACACATATATATATATATATATATATATATATATATATACCTCTGATTTAGCTTCCTTTCTTCAATTTTGATTCTAGCTCGCCTTCCCTCTTCTACTAATTGCTATTACACTTCAGCTAGCAGAGAACTAACCTATCTATTGAAACTACAGAACTTCTGTATTAAAGTTAATAGGAGATAGGAGAGTTTGAAGATGAAACAAAGAGACTGGGATTGAAGTTTTAGAATAGGCTTTATAGAAATCCTTTTCTTACTGATTACAATCAACATTGCTCTCCAAGAATTATAGCTTAGCTGACTCCCTAAACCTATCAAGTCCCTAGCATGCCAGCTCTTGCTTATATGACTCGGACAAAATTTATATCCCCCACCTCATGCTTTATTATACTGTACTGTAATACATATACATTAATTATATATTAATGCTTATTTTACCCATTCCGTACATATCGCATACATTATTTACATATTAAATATTATACCCAAAATATCCATAAATGCCTTCCATAAAAATGGAATTTATTAAATAAAAATATTGATTTAATAAACTAAATTTATTGTATTAAAAATAATTTAAATTCATAAATTATTTCTATGCTTTATTTATTGCATATAAAATTTCATTTATAATTATATCCTTTTTTTTTAAAAATTGTCTTCAACAATTTGTTTATATAGCAAATATATTTTAGTATATTTAGCATACCACATATATACATACATTATACCGCATATATATTTATCTAGGCAGTATAATAATTATTTAATGCCATAAATTTATTTTTTGTATAATATATTTATTATTATCACATTGCACAACCTAATTTCTTCTTATAAAAATAAAATATCACATAATAAGAATTTTATTTAATTAAAATTCTTTATTTTATTAATTTTTAAAAATTCGGATTGCTACAAGGTTATCCATACTTCATTACATTCACTAATCATTCTAAATTCGGATATGTGTATTTAATGAAATATAATTTTGAATCGTTTGAAAAATTGAAAGAATGTAGAAGTGAAGTAGAGAAACAAACATGCATAGAATAATAAAAGATGAGATATAAATAACAGTGTCTTAATTAGAAAGATGAGATATGGGTATAAAATTCAATATATTCATGAATGTAGGTTTACATTTTATTATAAAAAAGAAATTACAGCAACACTGTATGATATGAGAGACGCACAGGACTATTCCTTCTAATTCCCCAACAATCATCTGCAGCTCCCTTATTTGTTACCCGGGTGCATCTAATATGATACATTTTTGCTTTTAGACTATAGCATGCCATTACAATCATCTCCAGCTGGTACAAATGTTTATTAGTTTACGTCACCTGATCGGCATCGGTTGATTGCACTACAACCGCGATTGTATTTGTTACTCGGAGGTGGGAGACACCCCTGTCCACTGCAATTCGGTTCACCAGTACTGCCTTGCGGATCATGCACACTGTCCTCCGACGCATTGACCATTATGGAGCACACAAGAAGTGCTCCTAGGGCAAAGGCGATTAATTTTTGTGACAATGCCATTGTTTGCCAACGTTTAATTGATAGTAGGCGAGAAATTCTTCGGAATTTATAGGGAGAGCTACGAATATTTCTGGACATAAGTTGAAGCTTTGTATTTCATTAATTTGTTTATGTGAACCAAATTAATCATTTGCAGCTTCTTGTTTACATTCTATGGAAATAGTGGTCTCCAATAGATGTCCAAATTAGGCTAACTATAAATATGTCCAACTTATAATTAACCGTCAATTTCGGTACAAAATTTTGACTAATTATCCATGCATGGGTGATAAATAACAAAGATTGGTTATCATTTTTTTTCCTAATTGTGGAATATTTTTGACTTTGTGTTCCCATGTGAATTTTATATTTTAATTTTTTTTATTTTTTATTTCCCTATTTGTCTGTTACTTGCAAATAATTAAGCTTACCAATGATTTCTGACTATTAACATACAAAGATGAAATTTGGCCCATGCATTGGCTATAAATTAATAAGTATACTGATATAACAAACCTTAATATGCATAAAAAATCCGAAAGTCAAATATGACTAGAAGACTGAGGTAGTACATTTCAAGGGACGAAGAATACAAGGCATTAATGTAAAATCTTTTTGGTTTAAACAATGAAAATGACATAAATAATAATCCCTCCGTTGGTTTAAACACTTGAATAGCCAAACAAAAGTGTTTATGGTCTCATCACTAAAGAAAATACAACCAAATACATTAGTTTGCCTGTAATTATTAACCCCCAGTAGTGGTGCAAATATCATTTCGTAACGATTTGTGTTGTACGTGGTATCAAAAATGACAACATCGCCGTAAAATCTATAAGTCCGTCTAGAAGTTGCATCGGCCCAAAAACAACGAGCAATCCTTTTTTTATTGTCTGTGTCAATTGTAAAAGTGAATGAAGGATTCTTTTGTTGTTCTAACTTCAAGCTCATTCAACATATCACCATCTTGTCCCTTCAGCTCATTACGATTGTCTCTTTCAAAGTTATACAAATCTCATTGCGTGCAACCAATATTTTCAATACCTCCCGCCTGCACTGTAAGAAAGTTGAATTGTTGGCGTTGTGGTATATTCACCATGGCAAATTGTTGACTCAAACATTTTTGGGCAGATGAGACATTACGATGCGATCGTAAAAGATGCCTCTTATGTGGAGTTGACAATGGGTGACAATGGCCCTCATCAATTATATGGTAACTACGTACACTGTACATCTTTTAACCACTATCATTCTTGCACTACAATCTTCTTTAATAGATCCACGTTTTCTTCTTGTATCCACATCGACAAATAGTTTACCCTTTCCTTGTTTATAACACACATACGACTTCCTACAAATCTCACCGCTTCCCTCCTTTTTTTTCTCAGTATGCTTTCGCACACTAAAACCCGCCTACATTGCATATGTATTGTAAAAAGTGTGAGCCTCGTCTAATGTTTGAAATTCTTGACCTAGCTTAGGCGTAAACTCATCGGCTACTTGAGGATAGTAGACAACAGTTTTAACATTGTTCACATCCAACCCCTCTTCACTCAAGTCATCCCTCTCCATCTTCATCTCCATTTCTGCATTATCCCCACAACTATCTATTTCATGGTTCATGACATCCATTTTCTTTTATTCTGCCCATAATAAATTTCAAAAAATGATTAGGTGTAGCACAATGAATGAAGATGCTGGATTTTAACAATTGTCCTTAAACAACAGTATATGATTTTGTTTGGAGTTGTAATCCATGCCCACTACATAAAATAAAGCTATTGATTTTTTCAAAATATAAAATTGGTGTAGTAAAAATTACTTTTAGCTTTAATAATTCAGTATAGAAAACCCAACTCCATAATATAGAAATTTCAGTACTTATATGGTTTTTCACCAAGATATGCATGCTTCTAAATACAAAAGGTGAATACAGAACAAGTACAGAAAACTCAACTCCATAATACAGAACCCAACAGTAATTTTGCATTTTATAGCCATTGAGGAACAGAAATTTTAAGCCCTAAAAAGCTATTATTGAACACCAAATCACAAATTGGACCCTCTCTAAGCATGATTTCAACCCATAAAACAAGAAAATCATGACCCAGAGTTCTAATTTTGTTACCTTGCCACTGAATCGACTTGAAAGGGCGAAGGGGCCGTTGGATGCAAATGCGTCGATTTCGTATGGAAGAGAGAGGGAGACTTTGGAGATATATATAGCGAAGTGAGAGGGAGAAGGTAGAGCTTCTTTAGGCGGCTTAGAGAGGGAGAAGTATCTTCAGTCTTCGTCGAGCTGGAGATGGGTTTCAGTCTTCGCGACGAGAGGGAGAGAGAAGGTAACAAAAAACGCGGCTCTTTTTTTTGGCTGAGTGTCTAATTGGGAGAGAGAATGAAAATGAGAGTATATATAGGTGAGTTGGGTGAGTTTTCAGATGGGTGAGTCTAAGATCCTTACTGTATATATATATATATATATATATATATATATATATATATATATATGTGTGTGTGTGTGTGGGAAATTTCAGGAGCATAATTCTTAACTGACATAAAAACCTTAAGTAACATAACTATTTAAAAACTATAAATACGTGCCTTCCTTGTCTGCAATTCCCAAATCGTCAGCCCTAGCCCAAACACGCTTCTCTTTCTCTTCTCTCTAAATACGAATTCTTCCCATACCCAAGCGAACTCAGACAAATACGACCTATTAGAATATAATCCTAACTGTACCTAATTTGGAAAATAATCTATTAAACTACTACTATAACATAGACCTTAACCAATGCATCAAGTGCTCGAACCCACAAATTTGACCCCTCAGCTATAATCCCCTCTAGTAACGCATCAAACAAATCCGAAATTCTAAAATCCAAATACTTAATTTTTGACTCTATAACCTCTAACCATCTTTTTTCAATTGGTGAAAAAATGACAATGCAAGACTGGAGTTTTCTCTAAACGTGTTGAAGTGAAAAGTAACTTCAAAATTTACTAGAGATAATACATACACACACATACATGGTGCGGTTTCTATTTTATGCATGCGGTTTTGGCTAGTAACCAAACTGGAACCTTAAATTTGGTTATTCAACCCACCTAAAACCACCACATACGTCGGAACCATTGGTGCGATTTTAATTGGTGCGGTTCGTGCGGTTTTGGTGCCAATTTGGTTACTTGCTCAGCCCTAAGGGACGGTGTGACAACCCAGAATTTCATAAATAAAATTTAAATAAAAATTTAATAAATAAAATTCTTATTATAAGACATGATGGGTTTGAGTGTATAAATGTATATGAGTTATATATATTTAATTGATTTACATGATGAGCAAGATATTTGTTATGCGTATGTGAGGATTATAAGTGTTGTTGCTTCATAGAAGTGAATAAAATTATTGCGGGAAATAACGCTAAAATACTATTCACGTGGGCACTATTCATGCCACATGTTATTTATTGAATAAAATAAATATTTTGATGAAAATTATTATGGGAATAATTTATTTAGTGTAAATATGATTACCAAATATATATGGGTTACATGTACATTTAAGTGCATGGATATGGGGAGATCAGGGGTTAGAAGATAACTAATCCAATTGAAGGAACCCATTAATGAATGAAATTGGTGGATTGATAATTGGCTAAATGGAATTGTTAATTTAATTGATGAATGGTTAAATCAAAATCCTAATTAAAATGATAAAGTCTGAATGTAAGGAATAAAATATTCCGAGTATGTGGGAATTAAGTGTCCAATTTAATTTCATAATAAACTCAACGTAAATCCAATTTGTAATATAAAATTGGTTTAATGGAAAGATAAATGGGTATAATTATCAGCATTTGGGGTGACATTATCGGATATAATTGGAATTGTGTAATGGGTTAAATAGTTTCTCTGGTAATTATATATGAGTAATGCTACAGACACAAACTATTCTACAAACATTTTATAAACTGCTGATGTGGCATACTCCACCTCAGCATATTGATCAACAAATTGCTTCAATGTAGTCTTTGACCCACATAAAAAGCTGAGGTGGAGTAAACCACATCAATAGTTTGTAAAATATTTGTAGAATAGTTTGTATCTCTAGCATTATTCATTATATATATATGCCTCGACCAATTAGAACTTAGCTTGCAATTTTTGAGTCAATAACGAAAGAGAGAGGAAGAGACTACATGTAAGCCAAACTCTTGAGCAAAGTAACATATTTGAGCTCTCAATTTCTCAGACCCTTCTTCCTCTCCCAAAATGCTCAGGAATTTATACTGATATATCTCATTTGGCTATTATTCATAAATCTCAATTGCAAGTGTAAGAAATAGACAAAGAGAGAGAGAGAGAGGAATGGGTTTGCAATGAAAAGTTGGAAAAAAGCTTTGGAAGTTTTGATAATTCACAAAAGAACTGATGATTTAAGAAGAATTGGATCAAGGATTAAACAAGAGTGAAAGCTCAAGAGGTATCCATCTATTTTGATATGTTTAAGTTCATAAGTAAAAGAAGTTGTGAGACCCCGAATTTTATGAAATAAAAGTATTCAATTTTTTCTATTTTGGTAAATAGTTAAATTGATAAAAGTTTAAAGTTAAGGGTAATATGTGAAAATTTTTGCAAAGTAAGCAAGTTGATATAAAATATTCTTTTTGTCGGGGAATGTCCATACGACGGTACAATCATTGGTGGACCCCGCAACAGAATTATTGTCGGATAGAGAAAACGACAAAATATTTTTATGAGAATAACGGCGGAAGTTTTACCGTTAAAACTGTTGAACTACTCGGTAGTAAAAATACAGTAATACGCGTGGTTGCATAGTAGCACACGGTATTGATTATTGATGTTTACGTGATAAGTCTCTCAGTTTTGTTTTATTAGTATTATTAATGTAATAAAACAGAAAAGCTTTTTATATAAAATGTAATACTTTTATAAAGTTATTCTATAAATAGAATATATTATATTCTATTATGCATAGTGTTTTGCATAGTAAAATCTTTTTATATAAAATGTATACTTTTATAAAGTTATTCTATAAATAGAATATATTATATTTTATTATGCATAGTGTTGCATAGTGCCATATAGTGTTTTGCATAGTAAAATCTTTTTATATAAAATGAATACTTTTATAAAGTTATTCATTTTATTAGATTATAAATAGAATATATTATATTTTATTTAAAAGATTTTGCTTTAAATATGGACCGTTCGATTAAAAGTAAATCAATCTGGATCGTTCATGAATTAGTTACTATGCAATCCTTTCTTCTATAAATAGAAGCTCATTCCTTCATTATTTCTTACAAATTCACTGAAACTCTAGAGAGAGAAACTATAGAGAGAGTTCTTCTTCTATAATCTTGAGCGTATTTCGTTAGAGTTTAAGAAAGCTTTGAACGTAGTGCAAGTTTTCTTTGAGTATATCCTCGCCCTACCAGTCGAAATACTCTTCTTTCAAAGGTATGGGATATTATTTGTTGTACTCGTAAGGGGTATTATTTCTTTCGTATTCATGAAGAGAACTTCTGTTATTCCATTCTTTATTATTCTGTTGGAATGACCTGTCTGTGCGGTCTATCGCATGCCTTGTGAATTTTGTTGTTATTACATTTTTATTATTATGTTGAAATAACCTGTTTATGCGAAGTACCGCATACATGGTGAAATTCTTCTAATATTTCGTTATTTATTATTCGCTGTAATATTCTCATGCATGCGTTCTGTGGGACCTAGTTCCATTATTTATTATTCGTCGAAATATCCATGTCTGCGTAAGGTTTACGCCGGGACTTGGTTCTATTATTTATTATTCTCGTTGGGAATAACTCTTATGCATGCGATCCATCGCATACATGGTGAATCCTTCATTTATTCCATTCTTTATTATTACGTTGGAATAACTCGCGTTATATGGATTACCATATGCATGGTGAATGATCCTTCGTATTCGCTCCTTATTAAATTGTGAAAATGATCTGCTACGTGAGATTCTTGCACGGTGGGTGAAAATCCATTCCAGTTTCATATATTCTATTATACTCAGTTGGTTAAAGCTTTGACTTCTATACTCCATGAAATTAGTGGAATATCCTTGATATTTGCGCTTCATCCAGTATCTTTTCATGGAAATATTCTTCTGAGCATTCTTGAATTTTACTCCACAAAGCAGTATCATGTTGACAATTTGGACATTATTTAGTTCAGGATAAATTAACTTATAAATCTTTACAACTTATTCTTGAACTTGTTTTATTGAATTATTATGTCATTGTCATGATGAGTTATGTTGGTTATTATGTGAAAACATGAAAGTTTCTTAGAAATCACAAATGGTTGAAAATCATATTTTGGTAAAAATGGAGTATAAAATTCAATTGACCATATCTCCTATTATATTTCGATTTTTGAATGTGGTCAAGTTCTAGAGTTAGATCTATGAGTTTTCTAACTTATCCAAGTGGAATCACTGAAAAAGGTGTTGCAGATTTTCGTGTGGACTGATTTTAGCAAGGGAGTCAAAAACCGAAATTTCCAAAAAGGCTACTGTCCAAAATTTTAAAAGGGCATTTTTGGCCACTTAAATTGTGAGAAAAATTCCGGCCTTTTGGGACATGAAAATATATGGTATAAAGTACCTCCTGTTCAAAAATGAGCTCATTCCGACTTAAAATGAGAACGTTATGACCATTTCAATATTTAGGTTTTTTCGACGAAAAACGCTATCACCGGAGTTCTATAACTCTGATGGCCATGAAATTTAAACTGGAAGCTCACGTTAACATGTGTAAGATCCTGCCAAGATTTGAGAATTTCTGGAGTTAACCTTGAGGTAGCTAATTTCTTAAGGAATTAATTAGAAATTAATTTTTTAAAAATAGTAAATGAATTTTAAAAATTTTGAGAAAAATATATGTTCAATATGGGAGTATATTCTGCTTAATCCCAGAAAAGAATAATTTTTGGGACTGATTTGGTATTTTTCATGAAAATGGTTTAGTTACGAACATATGAATTAAATATGTTATGTGAAGTGAAAAATTGGTAAATAGGATTTTATGGCTTGAAAATCCTATATAAGGTATATACAGATTTTTGATGAGTAATTTGGTTATTGGTGATGAAATCTCATGAGTATGGAATTTTTGAATGATTAAATGTATTATTTGGAAAAGTGTAAACAATTAAATTAAATTATTTATAAGTTTAAGGAGTGATTAAAATATTGTTATAATATTAACAATATTAGATTATGATTTTATTAAGTGATTGATAATGTTTGGATAAATTTAAAGTCTTTAATATTTATCCTTGATTTAGTTTGACTAATGCGTATAATATTGTCATCATCCTCACGCTTATATTATGTTGAAAGTCATCTGTGGCCTGTAGTGCATAGATGGACTTGGTATGATTATGACCAGGGATTATTCGGTATAATCATGACCGTAATGGTACAAATGACTTCTGTGACGCCCCCAAAATTAGGTATACATCACCCATTCTGAGCTGCCAGATACACGGTACAAAATTCAAATACAACTTCATTTATACAAATCATTGAATCGTCAGATATAGATACGACTACAGATTATCGTGAGTTTTAATACAATTGTATGTAACTCTCATGGTGCCTCAACCACAACCTTACAATGGTGCTTTACATGAAAGTATAGTCAAAAACTGTTTTAGAAATTAAAATCTTTGGGAAATTAACTATCATCTTCTTTCCAATGGTGAGTCTTCTCTTGACATATAAATATCTCCGTTGTCTCCAAGTGAAAATTATATTTCAATTATACTCCAAGATCATATAGGTAGTGCCCGTAGATATATTCAGCAAGTGGATGCACACAACCCTATCTTATGATAACACGAGGTTGTATGTCATTAGACATCTTGTATGATAAAGGGCAAAACACCTTCCAAAGTTGGGTTCGCTTCACCCTATTTGATTCACCAAATATAACTACTAAATGATGTATAGAATACAACACACTTTTCTATACTTGTTTAGGGAAAACCTCTACACTAGAGACCACCGCTCTATTCCCTCATTATCCCCGGGCGACCCTAGAACACTCTTACTAAAGAACACTCTTATTACCCGAAAGGAATTGTGAAGCGAGAAGGGTGAGCACAACTAGCCCAAAGAAAGAATATCATGACTAAAGATAATTAAATTATCAATAGCTTTCATCAATAATAAATTAGAGATTTAGAACATATGACGATGATAATAAAACTTTACAACCATAGTTGCAAATGAACGAAAGCAATCCATTAGAAGAGTCAAATAGACCATAAGGTCTATTATCTTCTCTATGTTAAAAGTCCACCAATAATGTTTTATCCTCGTAACATCAATCAATAATTCCCGTCCCACGATCATGTGAATAACTCATAATCACAATTGTGATTCTAAATTCCTCTTCGTATACGTGATTTAAGATAATTTTCATCACCGTCTTCACCGAAACATCAATAATCATAGTTATACCAAATCACAATTTACGCCAGAATCATTAAATCATCTTTTTACTACTACCAAAGATATTCATTATTATCACATCTATGAATTAATATTTTATTGCTTTGAGACTCAAATTTCAATAATTAACCCACATCATCGAATCATCCATGCACTATGCATCAAGGATATTCTTTAAGATCACGACCACGAATTATCCATGCACTACTACCAAAGATAATCGTGTTTTCATCAACTGGTCCCGATCATGCCATAAAACAATTCATCTTTGCACTCACGCCAAAGAGAATCCATAGCCATAATCATACCAAAAAATCATCCCATCAATGCTACTACGCCAACGAGGACTTTTTACACATCATTTGTAACATTACGGTTATGATTATACCGAATAATCCCTGGTCATAATCATACCAAGTCCATCTATGCACCACAGGCCATAGATGACTTTCAACATAATATAAGCATGAGGATGATGACAATATTATAAGCATTTAGTCAAACTAAATCAAGGATAAATATTAAAGACTTTAAATTTATCCAAACATTATCAATCACTTAATAAAATCATAATCTAATATTATTAATATTATAACAATATTTTAATCACTTCTTAAACTTATAAACAATTTAATTTAATTGTTTACACTTTTCCAAATAATGCATTTAATCATTCAAAATGTCATACTCATAAGATTTTATCACTAATAATCAAATTACT
Source organism: Panax ginseng (assembly GCA_020205605.1). Classification (NCBI taxonomy): domain Eukaryota; kingdom Viridiplantae; phylum Streptophyta; class Magnoliopsida; order Apiales; family Araliaceae; genus Panax; species Panax ginseng. Next base: position 92,220,163 of record CM035141.1, on the reverse strand, counting down.
AATAAAAAATGTAAGACCCCAAATTTTTATAAATAAAATCGAATTTCCTCTAATTATTATTCTTGATTAATAAGGTGGTAATTTGATATAATGCTTTGGTTATGGGTGAAATGTGAAATTTTTGCAAAATAAACAAGTGGTTATTAAAATATTTATTTTTGTCGGGGAATATTCGTTTGGTCGTGGAATATTCTTGCTGTCGGGGAATATTCGTACTACGGCGCAATCAATTGTGGGCCCCATAACAAAATAACTGTCGGATGAAGGAAATGACAAGTTTGAGCTTTTATAAATAATTGGCAGTAGTTGTTACTGCAAGTTAACACCGTTGGATTACACCGTGGTTAAAATACGATGTACGCGCGTGGTTATACAAGAAGACACCAGTATTGCACAAAGATTATTGAATTATTGATCCTTACGTAAGAAGCCTTTACTCAATAATTGTTACAGTGAGTTATCGCTCAATATTATATTGATTCAATAATTGCTTTGCGTTGATATTTGGTATCACCGTTGTTTCAATAATTGTCATTACACAAGATTTTCCATTATCAAATCAATAATTCATATTATTTGAATAATATTATCGATAACATTATTGGCAATGTCTAGAAAGTTCGCCTAAAGAGAGGTTTGGTCACCTAATTGCACAGCCAAGAAGGAGAAATCCTTATTGGAAAGCCCTCTTTCCTGGAACTACTTCGGTTGTCAAGATCTTATGATTCTCAGTAATATTATTTTAAATAATTAATTATTGATTATTATGATAAAGAAAATATTTATTTTATGTGGATATAGATGGAGAAAATTTTTAATGTGACAATTGTTGAAAATTAATATTTTATCTTTTTTAATAAAATAATTCATTTAAATATATTATTTTAATAATATATTAACTGTGATATTTTTACAATGAATGTGGGATATATGAGTATATGAGGAGAAAGAGTATTTTTGTGGCATTAAATGTTTAACATATGTTTTGTGTGTGTCTGTGGATACAATTCTCAATCGAAAATTGATTATAGATCGTAAAATCGCTCATTTATGGATTTCTGATAATTTCTGCTTGGAATTTGGAAAAACTTCCTTCCGCAAAGTTGTAGAGAATTGAATTTCCTATAAAAATTTGCGAGATTCAATTTTCTCGACAAAAGGGTTATTTATCATGAATTATTGAAGTTCCGAGTTCAAATAATTGATTTTTGGAAGTTTTAATTATTTTATATAAGAAAAACGTTTTGTGGTTGTTGGCACATGGGTGGCATGTTTTTGACCAAAGAAGGCATGCTAGAGTTTTCAAAACATGTGGGTAGGAATTTTGAATAAATAATAATATATTTTATTAATTTAGTCTCCTTTGGCTCTAACATTTTCCTATAAATAGAGGCTAAGTTAGAATTGAAAATCACACCGTAAACTAAGTTTTCTCTTTCTCTCTCTATATTATCGAGTTTATTCTTGTGAGTATACTTTGAGTGTTGCTATACTCTGGTATGAAGTTTCACAAGACTATACTCTTGAAATTCAAATGTAAGTACTTGTTATTTTGAGGTAAGGGATGTTATTTCTTTCATGAAATGATATTATTTTCTTCAATATCATTATGCCAAAATCTTTGTTGAACTTTTTATCAAATTTGGAACTTTTTCATGCTCTGGGTTACTATTCACGAGTTACTATTCACGAGTTACTATTCATGAGTTACTATTCACGAGTTACTATTCACGAAGCGTGAAGATGTTTTTTGTGAAATTTCTATCTTTTTGTGTCTGGTTTCTTATTCACGATACTCAGACTATTCACGATATCTGACTATTCAATCTAAAAATGAAATTTTTCTTTTTGTCCAAGATGTCTATTTTGGCTACTATCTTTGATTGTATCCATGTTTTGATCGTTATTTTTGAGTCCGCTTCAAAATCGCTTTTATTATGAAGTATTATCGATCTTGGATAAACTCATTGTACTTAATCCCTAATATTTGTCCTTCTATCTCACTGGATTCGTTCTTAAAAATATTTTTCATCATCCTCGGTCCTTAATGGTGATACTTGATGAATATCTTTGGCCTGTAGTGCAAAGATGAACGATTAACTTATGAATATCTTTGGCCTGTAGTGCAAAGATGAACAGGTGTTGAGATGAACATGACCAACTGGTGATTTAAATGAATATCTTTGGCCTATAGTGCAAAGATGAATATTGATTGTTGTTACAGGGATAAAATATTGATGATGGACTTTTAAACCTTAGAAGACAGTAGAATTCTTTCTCTACGTGACTCTTCTAATGGATTCTTTCTTACACCGCATTTGTTGATCTAAAACTTGTTGTCTATTGTATTCTATTAGATTTTTCCCTGTTGAAGACTAACGATAATTTGTTGTATATTATCTTAGTCATAATATTCTTTACTGGGCTAGTTGAGCTCACCCTTTTCCTTGTTGTTCCATTTTCTTCTCGTGAGGTGAGAACATAGCAGATCGAGTCGGGGTATGGAATGAAGGTTCTAGAGAGAGTTGTTTAGTAGTCCTCACCATTTTGTAAAATAATGTATCAATAATGATGATAGGGATTTATTTGCGTGTGGATATTGTCTGCATTTGAATATCTCAGTATTTAAACTCACAAGATGTATTGTCGTATTTCACACGACATTTGTATTATCAAGTTGTAGTTATTTCGTACCATGTATTTGGCGACTCGAGAATGGGTTGGGTGGAATGGACCTATTTTGGGGGCGCCACAAAAATCAAGATATACCTTATATAGGATTTTCAAGCCATAAAATCCTATTTACCAATTTTTAACTTCACATAACATATTTAATTCATATGTTCAGAATTAAATCATTTTCATGAAAAATACCAAATCAAATCCCAAAAATTATTCTTTTCTCGGGATTAAGCGTAATATAGTCCCATATTGAACATATATTTTTCTCAGAATTTTTAAAATTCATTTACTATTTTTCAAAAATCAATTTCTAATTAATTCCTTAAGAAATTAGCTACCTCAAGGTTAACTCCAGAAATTCCCAAATCTTGGCAGGATCTTACACATGTTAACGTGAGCTTCCAGTTTAAATTTCATGGTCATCGGAGTTATAGAACTCCGGTGATAGCGTTTCATTTAAAAAACCTAAATATTGAAATGGTCATAACTTGCTCATTTTAAGTCGGAATGAGCTCATTTTTGGACAGTAGGTACTTTATACTATATATTTTCATGTCCCAAAAGGCCGAAATTTTTCTCACAATTTAAGTGGCCGAAAATACCCTTTTAAATTTCCTGGTAGTAGTTTTTTGGCACTTTTTAGGTTTTGACTCCTTTACTAAAATCAGTCCACACGAAAATCTACAACACCGTTTCTAGTGATTCCACTTGGATAAGTTAGAAAACTCATAGATCTAACTCTAGAACTTGACCACACTCAAAAATTCGAAATATAATAGGAGATATGGTCAATTGAATTTCATACTCCATTTTTACCAAAATCTGATTTTCAACCCTTTGTGATTTCTAAGAAACTTTCATATTTTCACATAATAACCAACACAAATCATCATGACAATGACATAATAATTCAATAAAACAAGTTCAAGAATAAGTTTTAATGATTTATAAGTTAATTTATCTTGAACTCAATAACGTCCAAATTGTCAACATGATACTACTTTGTGGATTAAAATTCAAGAATGCTTAGAAAAATATTTCCATGAAAAGACACTGGATGAAGCGCAAATATCAAGGATATTTCACTAATTTCATGGAGTATAGAAGTCAAAACTTTAACCAACTGAGTATAATAACGAATGGAATAACAAAAGAAATCACCACGCATGCGGATTGATATATTGTGTTATTCCAATGTAATAATAAATAATTTAACCAGTCGTCGCAAAATTGCAACGACAAGATGTTCCAACGTAATAATAAAGAATGGAACTAGGTCCCACAAAAACGCATGAGATAGGATATTCCGGCGTAATAATAAATAATGGAACCAGTCCCAAGGCGAACGCATTACGACATGATATTCCGAAATAGTAATAATAAATAATGAAATAATAGAAGAATTTCACCAATTATAGGGTAGCCACAGATATCTGAGTTATTCCAATAGAATAATAAATAATGGAATAATGTAAGTTCTTTCATGAATACAAAAGAAATAATACCCCTTACCATAAAAGAAACTGAATATAAAAGTAGGGAAGTAGCCGAATACTTTTCTATAGTTTCTCTATAATTTCTCTCTCTAGAGTTTCAGTGAATTCGTAAGAAATGATGAAGGAATGAGCTTCTATTTATAGAAGAATGGACTGTATAGTAACTAATTCATGAATGGTCCAGATTGATTTACTTTTAAATGGACGATCCATATTGGTTTACTATTAAAACTTAAAGTAACGATCTATACTGATTTACTATTAAAACTTTAAACCAGCGATCTATATTGATTTACTATTAAAACTATCCACCAGCGGTCCATATTGATTTACTATTATATCTTCAACCAACGATCTGAAAAATTAGCACATCTCCTTATGGACTAATATTGTACCCAAAAATAATTTGGACCGAAAAAGAAATATATTTTACTAATGAATAAGACTCGTGAATAAGAACTCGTGAATAGTAACTCGTGAATAAGAACTCATGAATAAGTAATCGTCGTGAATATTACTCGCATACCTAAAAGTGTCCCGATAATTCGATTGAACAATACCGAATGACTTCTCACATAAACATCAATAATCAATACCGTATATTACTTATGCAACCACGCCAGACATCAGTACTTTTTAACACCGGTGTTTCAACGATTAACGGTAAAACTTCCGCCGTTATTTTCATAAAGTATTTTTGTCGTTTTCTCAATCCGACAATAATTCTGTTGTGGGGTCCACCAATGATTGTACCGTCGTATGAATATTCTCCGACAAAAAGAATATTCCCCGACTAATCGAATATTCCCCGACAAAACGAATATTTTATATCAACTTGCTTACTTTGAAAAAAAATATTCACATATTACCCTTAACTTTAAACTTTTATCAATTTAACTATTTACCAAAATAGAAAAATTGAATACTTTTATGTCATAAAATTTGGGGTCTCACAATCTCCCCTCCTTATGAAATTCCGCCCTCGAAATTTACGTACGTACCTAGTATTCGAAGATATGAGAATACCTTGCTTTCCTTTCAGATTGTACCTTCCCGGTAATTTTCTCGCTACCATGATTTTCCCATTTCTCATATCTTGTATTTCAGATATCATTCTAGAATATAGCTTCAAAACAAAGGTTAATTGACATATCATAATTTATCAACTTATCAAGTGAATAATTTTAGCTTAGGTAAGTCACACACTAGCGAAGTATATAACTCGTCTCTCCCCTCCTAGTTCTAGACTCTTATCTCCGCCAGCGACCATATCCCTAAGCTCTGATACCAAATGTGACGCCCCCAAAATTAGGTATACATCACCCATTCTGAGTCGCCAGATACACGGTACAAAATTCAAATACAACTTCATTTATACAATTGTTGAACTGTCGTATAGAATACGACTACAGTTAACTGTGAGTTTTAATACAATTTTATGTAACTCTCATGGTGCCTCAACCACAACATTACAATGGTACTTTACATGAAAGTGTAGTCAAAAACTGTTTTAGAAATTAAAATCCTTGGGAAGTGCTCAAGAAAACCTTTGTACATGGGAGACCATGCGTCTAGGTTATAATAGATATCATATGTCCATAGAATTATCCTTGGTTGACCCAAAAGTCCCCAAAGAAAAATAAGAAGATTACTATCATCTTCTTTCCAATGGTGAGTCTTCTCTTGACATATAAATATCTCCGTTGTCTCCAAGTGAAAATTATATTTCAATTATACTCCAAGATCATATAGGTAGTGCTTAGTAGATATATTCAAAGAAGTGGATGCGCATAACTCGCATCTTATGATAACACGAGGTTTTATGTCATTAGACATCTTGTATGATAGTGGCAAAACACCCTTCCAAAGTTGGGTTCACTTTCACCCTATTTGATTCACCAAATATAACTACTAAATGATGTATAGAATACAACACATTTTTTATACCAAGTAGGAAAACCTCTACGACTAGAGACCACCGCTTATTCCCATGTTATCCCCGCTCGATTTTAAGAACACTCTTACGACAACACTCTTTATTACACCGAAAGGAATTGTGAAGCGAAGGGTGAGCACAACTAGCCCAAAGAAGAATATCATGACTAAAGATAATTAAATTATCAATAGCTTTCATCAATAATAAATTAGAGATTTAGAACATATGATGATAATAAAACTTTTCAACCATAGTTGCAATGAACGAGCAATCCATTAGAAGAGTCAAATAGACCATAAGGTCTATTATCTTCTATGTTAAAAGTCCACCAATAATGTTTTATCCTCGTAACATCAATCAATAATTCCCGTCCCACGATCATGTGAATAACTCATAATCACAATTGTGATTCTAAATTCCTCTTCGCACATAGGACGAAGATAATTTTCATCACCTGTCTTCACTTGAAACATCAAAAATCATAGTTATACCAAATCATAATTCATGCTCGTAATCATTAAATCAACTTTACACTACAGCCAAAGATATTCATTATTATCACATCCATGAATTAATATTTCATTGCTGAGACTCAGCTCAATAATTAGCCCACATCATCGAATCATCCATGCACTATGTGCCAAGGATATTCTTTAAGATCGTGACCACGAATTATCCATGCACTACTACCAAAGATAATCGTGTTTTCATCAACAGTCCCGATCATGCCATAAAACAATTCATCTTTGCACTACTCGCCAAAGAGAATCCATAGCCATAATCATACCAAAAACCGCCCATCAATGCACTACGGGCCAAATGAGGACTTTTTACACATCATTTGTAACATTACTAAGCTATGATTATACCAAATAATCCTCGGTCATAATCATACCAAGTCCATCTATGCACTACACTGCCACGCAGATGACTTTCAACATAATATAAGCATGAGGATGATGACAATATTATAAGCATTTAGTCAAACTAAATCAAGGATAAATATTAAAGACTTTAAATTTATCCAAACATTATCAATCACTTAATAAAATCATAATCTAATATTGTTAATATTATAACAATATTTTAATCACTTCTTAAACTTATAAACAATTTAATTTAATTGTTTACACTTTTCCAAATAATGCATTTAATCATTCAAAATGTCATACTCATAAGATTTTATCACCAATAATCAAATTACTCAAAAAAATCAATATATACCTTATATAGGATTTTTAAGCCATAAAATCCTATTTACCAATTTTTCAACTTCACATAACATATTTAATTCATATGTTCGTAACTAAATCATTTTTATGAAAAATACCAAATCAGTCCCAAAAATTATTCTTGTCTGAGATTAAGCAGAATATAGTCCCATATTGAACATATATTTTTCTCGGAATTTTTAAAATTCATTTACTATTTTTCAAAAATTAATTTCTAATTAATTCCTTAAGAAATTAGCTACCTCAAGGTTAACTCCAGAAATTCCCAAATCTTGGTAGGATCTTACACATGTTAACGTGAGCTTCCAGCTTAAATATCATGGTCATCTGAGTTATAGAACTCCTGATAGCGTCATTTAAAAAAACCTAAATATTGAAATGGTCATAACTTGCTCATTTTAAGTCGGAATGAGCTCATTTTTGGACAGTAGGTACTTTATACCATATATTTTCATATCCCAAAAGGCCGGAATTTTTCTCACAATTTAAATGGCCGAAAATGCCCTTTTAAATTTCACAGCGAGAGCTTTTGGCACTTTTCGGTTTTGACTCCTTTACTAAAATCACGAGACGAAAAATCTACAACACCGTTTCTAGTTATTCCACTTGGATAAGTTAGAAAACTCATAGATCTAACTCTAGAACTTGACCACACTCAAAAATTCGAAATATAATAGGAGATATGATCAATTGAATTTCATACTCCATTTTTACCAAAATCTGATTTTCAACCCTTTGTGATTTCTAAGAAACTTTCATGTTTTCACATAATAACCAACATAACTCATCATGACAATGACATAATAATTCAATAAAATAAGTTCAAGAATAAATTTTAAAGATTTATAAGTTAATTTATCCTGAACTCAATAACGTCAAAATTCACTACAAAAAAACCAGTCATAGGCGACGGGGTTAGTGGCGACAGTACATGTGCCGTCGAGAATGACCTTAATGCCGACGGTCAAGTCGTCGCTAATGTATGTCGTCGCTAATAACACTTTTTCATGGAAATAGTAACTCATGAATAGTAACTCGTAAATAGTAACTCGTGAATAGTACTCAGTCACGAAAAGTGTTCCGAATACCCGATTGAACAATACTGAGTGACTTCTCACATAAGCATCAATAATCAATACCGTGTACTACTATGTAACCACGCCAGACATCGTATTTTTTAACACCGGGTGTTTCAACAGTTAATCGTAAAACTTCCGCCGCTATTTTCATAAAGTATTTTTGTCATTTTCTCGATCCGACAATAATTACATTGTGGGGTCCACCAATGATTGTACTGGTCGCATTTAATATTCCTCGACAAAAGAATATTCATTTAATTAATCGAATATTCCCACAAAAACGAATATTTTATATCAACTTGCTTACTTTGAAAATATTTTTTTCACATATTACCCTTAACTTTAAACTTTTATCAATTTAACTATTTACTAAAATAGAAAAATTGAATACTTTTATTTCATAAAATTCGGGGTCTCACAAAAGGTGACGTTTTCACTCCAACTCAAAAAATCGGGAATTTAAATGTAGCTTTACTGACTACAGGTGGTTAAGTGAGAAAGCGCTCAAACCCCAGGTGATTATCTGAACTTTACCCATATTATTAATTACTTAATAATATTTTTATTCTTTATTAATATTATTAACCATTTAATAATACTTTACATCTTTACTAATATTAGTAACCATTTAATAATACTTTACTCATTAACTAATATCATTAATCATTTAATAATATTTTAATAATATTAATAATTTAATAATATTTTAATCATATAATATTATTAATCATTTAATAATATTTTAATCATTATCTAATAATATTAATCACTTAATAATATTTTAATTTAATTTTTAATCTAATATTATTAATCCTTTAATAATATTTTAATTTAAGTTTAATCTAATATTATTAATTATATTAATAATATTTTAATCATATATAATTATTTATTTAATATTATTTTAATTTAATATTAATAATTATATTAATAATATTTTAACTATTTATTAATGCTTTAATCTAATATTATTAATCATTTAATAACATTTTAATGTAATATTATTAATCATTTAATAATATTTTAATCATTTATTAAACTCATAAATAATTAATTTTAATTGTTTATTCTTTACTAAAATCATTTATTTAAAAATCCTAAAATGCCATAATTATAAAATTTCATCAACAATGACCAAAATACCCTCCAAAAATCTACATACATCATATTTAGGGTTTGTAAGCCATATAATCATAATTTTGCCATTTATGACATCACATAACTTATTATTTTCATTTATTCATAACTCAATCATTTACATGAAAAATAACAAAACAGTTCTGAAAATTCTTCTTTTCTGCGAATCGTCAGAATATGGTTCCCTCATGAACATATATTCTTTCTGAAATTTTTCAATTTCGTTTACTATTTTTAAATGGTCCAAAACAGTCAGATCTTGTCATAATTATCATAAATCATTCCTTTGTCCAAATATTATGACATTTTCAGGGTATGCTCCTTTCAAGAAACTCTACCTCCATTAAAAATTTTACAATTTTTGGAATTACACACAAAAAATTATTTCAGTTCACTTTTAAAATAGTTCTTTATTGTTAAAGCACAGAAAACGGATGAACTGCCCCTGTAAACTGGTCAGGAACTGCCTTTTTCCCCTTTTCTTTAAACTGGACTGTTTTGACTAAAACAGTTGCTATGACTTGAAAAATCAATAGTTTTGTGTGCTTCCACTTTGGTTTAACAGTTAACTCACATATCTAGCACTCCTCTTTGACGGATCATAAAAAGAAGGCGTATATCTTAAATGGTAGTTGATCAAAGTGGAAGAAAATATATATTAGAGTTTTCTAAAACTAGTTTTATTTTCTTCCATTGATCCAACTTTTTAACACTCAAAAAGATTTGATCCATACATGAAACACTCAATAACATGTAGAAATTAAGTTTTTGAGTTTTGAAACCATAAATCTTTATCCCATCAAAACAACTTAAATAAATGAAAATAAACTATTTTTGGTTTATACTTTTATTTATAAGCTACCCTTTTTTGATTTTTCAAAGTAATTGATGAATTTAAGATGCATAAAGCTTTAAAATTTATCCTCCCTTTTCCCTTGGGGGCTGTCCGAAACTACTCCCTCCTTTTTTCTCTCTTTATTTCTTTTGTTTAGCAAAGTTGGGAAGGAATTAAATAAAGTTTGATAGCAAATGACTTAAAGGATATGTATGATTAGTAAATATGTATATCTATACGTATCTCCCATCATCTTTCTTATCTCTTCTCTCATCTTGCTTGTAACTTTAGATAACAGAGTGGCAAAATGAAAATGTGACACCTAAGTGGGTTAGTAAGAGTTGGTGAACTAATAATTTGACAAAACCAAAACAACATGTTCTCTTATTTGACCCCTTAATGGCCGGGTACATCCCCTTCCCAAATTACCCAAATTTTGTTTTATTTTATTTACTTATTTTGCTTAACTAACTGGCTAAAAAGTTCCTCTCAACTTGGGTTAAGTTTGAGCCACTTGATTTAATTTTTGGGCTTTCTAATTAATATGAGTGGGCCATATGAATCAACATGGTCCAATACTTTAATTTTATATTACTCTAATCATTTAATTAGAATTTTCATTCCACTCATTTAGAATTTAAATAATTATTCGTGTACATTTAATTTTATAACACAATTAAGCTTAGTTTAATGAGGTTTAAAATAAATAATATATTGAGATAATAAAATTAATCTTTTAGGTTACTATATTTTAAATACTACTCCCTTCGTCCCATAATAAAAGTTCTGGTGGACTTTTCACGCATATTAAGAAGATGAATGAAATGACAAAATTATCGATAATAATGTCATTAAATATGGAGAGAGAATTAGAATAAGAAAAATATGAGATATTTAATGCTAAGGGTATAATAGGAAAATATGTGTAAAAGTTTGGTTATTAAAGAAAAATGGACATTTAACATGGGACTACCCAAAATAGTAATAAGGACTTTTATCATGGGACGGAGGTAGTAATATTCTTCAATACCATAACCTTTAGGTTATTTAATTTCCACACCTAATGTATAATTAGCTAGGTTATGTAACTTTCCTTTTTAATTCTCGTTCTAGAATTAATAAACATATATACATATTTACAATATATATATATATATATATATATATATATATATATATATATATATATTTAGTCATATACATATTTCACATAAGTTATAAATAATTATAATATCTATTTGTCCACATATTCATTCACTAAATGCCACAAAGTTTTCAATATAACTAATATTTAATTAATATATTTATTTACAATGTAACTTAAAATTCTTGGTTATTACAACCTTAAGGCAAAAACTATGAAGTCAGGGTATGCAAAGAATGCCCATTATGTATTTGATAGAATATTTCAAAAGATTCTTTGTTTAAATTATAAGAATTGGTCATTGCAATAAGAAAGTATGATGTATATATAAGTTTTGTAATAATTCTATATGTATGGAAATTTTAAAAAAATACGTAATTGGGCTGAAGGTGTAAGAAATGGCATGAAGAACATAGTTGTTCTGGGCTTCAGTTAAAGTGGCGCGGCCGTGTCACTTCCCAGGCCAATACCAGCACAGCCGTGTTGGACATCAAAGTTGCCAAAATGATTCTTTTGCATTCTGAATTTATGGTCATGTGTGATAGATTTCTTTATGCTTGACTATGAGTCCTATGTATTGTACATGATACCCATGAAAGAATTGACTTGGTTTAGTATGGATTAATTTGAATAAGTTTTCAAGTAAAACTTAAGGAAATTTTGAAAAGAAAATCATGGTCTAACTTGGTTAAGATTATTTAAAATATTGGTATACATAAGAATTATACGATCCATCCTATATCAATTCATCACCTAGCAGCGCACACCTGTATAGACAGGCCCAATAAGTATGTTAGACCACATCCTTACCTAAAAGGTTAACCTATTAGGTTAATGCTCTAACATACTTATTAACTCATCTACACTCTTGAATTTATCCACATGTGAAATATCTCAACAATCTCCACCTTTAACTTGAATACACATCACAAGTATCATACTAGAGTATTCTCATCATTAAACACACCTTCTTTGAATCCTTCAAGAGCTCTGCTCAACTCTAATACTACTCCACCACACCAGCAGCAAACGTGTCTCAGCAGTTTCCTAAAGCCATCTTGAGCCCTGCTCCACCCGATTCAAATACTTCACCTTTGAGTCCTTCAAGAGCTTTGCTTGACTCTAATATTACTCCACCACGTCCGGGGCAAACGTGTCTCAGCAAGCCCGCTCCACCCGACTCAAATCATCTCGTGCTCCCACCTGATTCAACTCTATTTACTCCACCCACGAGGCTTGCGAATTTACCCTCGCACCTTGGAGTTGTTCTTGGGCCCATCGAACCATGAGCTCTGATACCATTTTGTAGCGGAATTGTACGATTCATCCCACATCAATTCATCACCTAGCAATAAGACACACCTGTGTAGTATTTTACTAAAAGTATGTTGGACCACCTCCTTATCTAAAAGGTTAACCTATTAGGTTGAGGCTCTAACATACTTATTAACTCATCTACACTCTTGAATTTATCTAATGTGGGATTCATGTGAAATATCCCAACATATATGTGTCTTAGATAATGTTCAGATTAGTCGGGAAGTATTAAGTTTGTCAAGTCTAGTTAAAAAAAAAAGGGATGGCTAATAAAAATTATGTGATTTGGAAAAATGAACTTGATACAAGGTTCAACGCTAGCAGAAACTTTATAGTCATGTGTCATACAATGCAAAGGTAGGGTTTTTAGTATGTTATATATAGGTTGAGCATGGTAATCAAAATCTCCATTCTGGGCCTGAAAGGGAGTAGCGCAACCGCGCCACTCATAGGCTTAATGCAGCGCAGCCGCGTCGCACTTTAAAGCAACCAAGATATTTAACTTATGATCTGAACTTTGGGGACATGTATGTACGAGTCTTTTAAAATATAATAAATGAGTCTTATGACAATTAATCTATTTACATGTGAAGTGGCTTAACATTATTAAGAAATTTGCAAGATAAGGAAAATGGAATCAAGGTAATTACAATAAGTTTGTATGAATTAAAAGACATGTAATGCATAAGTTATTGAGCGATTAGCCTATTCAAGCTGAAGTGGTCAAGATTAATAAACATTAGCTAAAAAGCTATGAGGAAATTTAACGTTATAAAAGACAAGATAGAAGTACAGTAAACTATAGTTGAATTGAATGTATGACTGATATGTATATATGTGTGATTATATGATTATGTAGGATTCATGAAGAGCATGTAGCAGTTGTTGTAATCAACTTGCAAGGCAAGTCTTTCAGTTCCTATTTGTTATATGAACTTGATATGATTATATGAATTATCTATTATACTCGTTGAATTATGGAACTCAACTTATGACTAAAATAGATTGAGTTTTGGAATTCAGAATCTTGACGTGATATGTGATATGCCAAATTTATAAATTTTATTGTTTGAAGTTATAATGCATGTTTAATATGTGTATGAACTGAGCATGAATTTATACGCTATATGATACATGAAAATTGCTAGATTTGCTGAACTGTCGAGCTCAATCTTGCAAAAATAAACTTTTTACAGGTTAAAGTTACAACATGATATTACTTGTTATCTGGATTATAAGGATTGGAAGACATGCGAAGGAATGCACTTTCTTAAATTAGAAGTTGTATAGAATAATATTGATAATGTTGATAATTGTAACTGAAAGCTATGTACATTTTGAAATATTCAATAAATTAGGAATGTTTGCTTTGAAATGAGAATGTATTGTGGCAATTGATTTGTAATATAAAGCTGTATAATGATAATATTATATAAGAACAAATTCAGAAAGAAAGTTTAAAGGCTAATGAGAAAGATGTCGATTAGGAGCTAGAAGCTATCAATAGAATGAATGATAGTAGGAGTGAGTCTTCATGATTGAGTTGTACATACACATTTCTACTATGATAATATGGATCGTAAAATAAATGCAATTATGAAATATAGGGAATCGTAAAAGTTGCGATTCAGGGAATAAAAGGAAGAAGATAGAATTTTTTTTAATTATCCACATTTTCAGCTATTATATCATCTTTGTATGATGTAAAGCTGAATCAAAATAGTATCTAACGCATAAAGTCAAGATTAAGTTAGTCTTAATTTTGGATTAAGTTGTTCTCAATTTTGGGGGCATTACAGACGAAGGGATTAATATATTTTGTGGCTCTATGATAAATATGGAAGCATAGAAATAATATACTTGCTCCTTTTCAAATTATAAGTTCATTATTAAATTTTAAAAGTCAATTTGAAACATTTTTAAATTTAAAATTAAGATGATAAACTAAAGTTTTGAACTAATAAATATTGTAATGAGTAATATTTTTTAAATAGTTTACAATATTCATTATTGTATAGACCAAATTAAAAAAATTCATATCAATTTTAAGTTTAAAAATGTTATAAATTAATTTCAAAAATTTAATAATAATTTTATATTTTAAAACGGATGGACTATTAGTTTTTGATGCTGAGGTGCTGGATTCTAGTAAAGTAATTAAATTAACTCAATCTCAGTTAGTGGAGTAGTTCGTTAATTTTACTACTACGGAAGCTGTTAGTTATCATGATTAAGTACTCTTCTTGAATTCCTGGTCTTTTTCAGTTAAAAATTTAATTCACTCAAATTGTTTGGTTGTCCTACGAGAATGGAACGAAATAAACGAATGGACTAGTAGACATATTTTAGGGTTCTTTACAAAAATATATAACAATTAAAAAGTAATTACATCATTAGTGCATCAACAAAATAATTACAAAAAGAGTGTAATTAAGACCTATATTACAAAAATAGTACAATTCACATTAATAAGGAAATCTAAAATTAAGGAGAAATAACTGCCATAATTAATAATTCAAATTCAAATATTTGGGATCTAACAATAAAAATAAATTCAAATTCAAATCTTCATCTCCCTCACATACACTTTGAAATAATAATTAATAAATAAGTAAATAAATAAATAAAATATATGTACATATAAATTGGGCTCTGTTTCAGTTTTGACTTTTTTAGTTCTCTCTTCTCGCCGACTTTTCTTCCGCTACTCCGCCGCTATACCGCCGCGAATTTTCGTTGTAAATATGGTCCTGAATAATTTAGTGAGGTCTGAGAGCTTCATCTCCGATTCAAATTTTGTACTATATAATTTTATACTTATTGGTTGAAATAAGATTTTTTTTTGTATGTTGTATATATGCACCCTTTATAGTATACAAAGTGGAGTAAAAAGAAATCGTAAAATTTGATATTTGTATAATGATAACTAAAATCTGAGAAGAAAAATAAATTTTATGAATTTACCTATACAGTAGAACCTCTATAAATTAATATTCGATAAATTAATAATCTCTTTAAAATAATATTTTTTCCCAATCCCGACTTGGGCTAATAGGATAAATTAATAATTTTGACAAAATAATAAAATAATAATTTTTAAAAATACCCTTATATAAATATATAGTCCCATCAAAATCATAAATTAATAATTTTTTTAAATTACAAAAATATCTAGGGTAATCTTGTAAAATATGATGCATCAAGCCACTATTGAAAATCTTTTTGAATACGTGTAGGGTGATCTCTCTTATACTAGCATAATTCATTGCGTATTTGATCTGTCATGGTCGATTTATGGACACCTTTTAGATGAGAAGCCATTGTTGAGTATGATTTTGAAGAATATTTTTTGATGTTTATATAGTAGTTCTCTTTATCATCATACATGGAATGTATTAAATTCTAGTACAATGAACTTATATATACAAATTAATTAAACATAATGTGAATATAATTTTTTTGAAATAAAATGTGAATGTAATTAGAAAAGTGGATACAATGAACATTATTTAATTATTAAAAATAATTAATATCACTTACAATGAATTCTATTATTACATTACTTTAATAAGTATGATACATTGCATCAAAAAAAGTATGATATAAACATCAATAAAATGCAATAATTTTAATGTAATTAAATTTATGTTCATCGAATAGAAAAACACTCTTTAAATTAATAAATTATTAATTTATCGATTAAATAATAACTCTCTAAATTAATAAAAAATTTCATCCCAACAATATTAATTTATAGAGATTATACAGTATTTCAATTTAACTTAAATCAATAAAAATAATTCTTATATTTGGAATACAAATAAATTCTTTTATTTTAAAAAATATCAATATATATTCTATTTTTTAATAAATCTTTAGCGGACCTAAAGTAAAAATATAAATTTCATAGGTATATTTTTTCCCAAAATTAGTAGGTAGCCCCACCCCCTCCCACCCCACCCCACCCCACCCCACCCCAAAAGGCAATATGCATTACAAGAAAAAAAAGGTTATTTTCGACGTAATATTCTGTCAAAAATTCGGTCAGATATAACCATGTTTAAAATAATTATGTTGAAATTAATAATATTTGACGAAATTATTTTCGACAGAATTTTCATCAAAAATAAGCTAATTTAGACAGTATATATCCGACATAATATTTCGTCTAAAATATCTTGCCAGACATCCATTCCTAATTTAATTGATTCAGTTTATTTCCAATGGAAATTCTGTTAGAAATACCTTATTCCGTCGAGATCAGAAATTTTTGTCATCATTTTTTTTAGCAATTTCCAGAATTTTAAACCATTATTTGTATTTATACATACATGTTTTCAACCAATATTTGCCAACAATAACACATGCATATATATCCCAAAAACTAACGTATATACTAAAATGACAACTTCTCCAAACAACATGTAAATACATATCCCAACAATATACACACCAAACAATAACAAATATAAATTAAATTATGATAGATAACAGTAATACACAAAATTTAAACTAAAAATTCTTATCAATGATTTATAATATAAAATAAGCCTAACTACAATTTACATCTAAGTAAGAATACAATTTACAATATAAACTAAGTACAAATACAACTATAGATCTACAAATGACTACTAGTACTTATACCATCAATAAGGATGATCGTCGGGCAGGTGTCAATGCTGCTGCTCTATTGTTTAAAAATCATCGCCATCGTCATCGCCATCAACACCGCACTCGACATCACCACTCCGTTAATACAATAAAAAATAAAACGACTAAACTAAGGAAAATTCCACTGTAGTTGACACGTTTTACTTGTTACACCATTAAACTTTTAAAAATTCAAATTAAAAGTTTGAAATTATACCATTCCGTTAATAAGATTGGACGTCCATCAAATTGGCTCAGATTCTTGTAGGAAAAACTAAGGAAAATCCCATTATAGTTGACACATTTTACTCATTACACTATTAAACTTTTAAAAATTAAAAGTACCCCAATGAACTAATTAAAATTTTGAAATTATACCATTTCGTTAATAAGATTAGATGTCTGTCAAGTTGACTCAAATTTTTTCTGGCGTGACTAGTGAAAAAAAGAAAAGAAAATGACATGAGTCTTTCCTACGTGGGGGCTCCATGTGGCGGTGGCAGCGGAGACAGTGGAGGCTCATTGTGGTGGTAACGACGTTCGAGGCTCATTATGGTGGCGGTAACTCCTTAGGTGTTGAAACTTTTAACGACGATGCGGAGTGCGCCGTTGCTAGCTGGTTTACTTCTTCACTTTTTTTGATCTATGCTATGTGGGTTGATATTGCAGCGGGGTTGGTGCTAGTAATTGGGCAAATAGATGATGATTTTGGGTTATTGGGGCTAATAATGGGGCTATGTTTTGGTAAATAGAATTGAGGCTTTCATAGAGGCGACTAGGGTTGTTGAAGTTGTGATTGGAAGAGGTAGACGGAGGAGGAACGAGAAGAGAGAATTGGTAAAATGAATAAGAAAGCATACCTATTGTAGCAGTTAGGGTTCTAAACCCCTGGAGTGTTAACCTGATACTTGGGCCCATCGAACCATGAACTCTGATACCATTTTGTAGCGGAATTGTATGATTCATCCCACATCAATTCATCACTCATACAGCGCACACATGTGTAGACCGACCCAATAAGCATGTTGGATCACCAACTTATCTAAAAGGTTAACCTATTAGGTTGGGGTACTTATTAGGAACAATTACATATTCTATTACATTTTAAAACATATTTACAACAATAGTGCACTCATTAAATATTTACACAATTAATGTCTTTAAAATTTTATTTTTATTTTTAGTACATATATATGTTTCCTTTAATTATGGTATATGTTTTAAATTTCTGATGACATGTCAATTCAGTTTTTTTAAAAAAAAAAAACTGAATTCGCGTTTTTTTTGGGATTGTGTTCATTTTAAAAAATTTTCCCTATGTCGTCTCTTTTCTTTTGGAAACCCTTATTTGGTGTTTTTGTAACTATCTAAGTAAACCCTTATTCATCTTCTTCTCTGTGTGTCTATCATTTTTTCTGGTTGATTTTTGTTATCGGCGTTTGGTCTCCACTTCGTGTTTGTCGTATTTTACTTTAGATCGTGTTATTCTTAAGTTTTTTGGTTTGTTCCTATTTGTTGTACTACATTCTTTGATTTCTTCCTCTCTTTTTTCGTGATGGTCTCTACGAGGAAGAGTATGGTGGGAATGGGGGTTAAGAAACCTGATAGGAAGAGGAAAAGAGTATCAGATGATTATCATTTGGAGGATTCGAAGTTATCTGTAATGGTGAAGCATAATAGTCCAAATTCTTCTAAACAGGGGAAGAAGTTATTGTTGAAATCAGATGTTGATGATAAGAATATTGGTAGACATACGAAGAAGAAGGTTAAACCATTGGTGTATATTGATTCAGATTTTGAAGGTTCTGCCGAAAAAGTTGTCAAAGAAGATAAAGTTGAGGATCATAGCAGAAAAATGGTTCCACGGCAGAAACATTTGAAGGTTTGTTAATTTTTTTTTAAGAATATATATATTTTTAGTTGTTTTTGTTTTTTGTGTTTTTATTTTCTGCATGATGGTGTTTTGGTCTATGTTGTTGTTGTTTTTGTTGTTCAGTAGTATTATTGATGTTGAAGTTGTTGTTTGATAAAATCATTGTTTCCATTCGGAGTGTATTTTCTGAAACACATTTTTTTATGTTTTAAGTTTTGTTCAATTTGTTGTTGTTAAAATTTTTGTTTTCATTCATATTTTAGTGTCTGATACAAGTATATTTTCGGTTGGTCCCTAAATTTTCTTTATGTTATCATACATGTTGTTATTTTATTTAGTAACTTGATAATGGTGGTTACCTTAGTCTTTATGTTTGGAAACTGATTTTTGTAATAGTTGTTAAAATGTATTATATTTCATTAGAGTTTTTGTTGTTTTAAGGATTGTTCAAATTGTTATTGTTTAAATCATTGTTTTGATTCTATTTGATTCTCATATACTATTAAATTTATTTTTGGTTAATACAATACATTACTGTTATTATTTAGATTTATATTATGCTTGGGTAACTTGCTTATTTAATTTTTGTTACCAATATTGAAATGATTGGAAACTGTTGACATCATACTTGTTAACATGTATTTTATTTCAATAGAAGTAACTTGCTAATTGTTTTTTGGTTACCTTCGTTTATATGTCTGGAGATTGATTTTTGTAATAGTTGTTTAATTGTATTATATTTCATTTGAGTTTGTGTTTTTTTAAGGAATGTTGAAATTGTTCTTGTTTAAATCATTGTTTTTATTCTATTTGAGTCTCAGATACTATTAGATTAATTTTTGGTTACTTCATTACATTACTGTCATTATAAAGATTTATATTATGCTGGTATATTGTTAATTTATTTTGGGTGACCAATATTGTAATGCTTGGAAACTGCTGATATGATAGTTGTTAACATGTATTTTATTTCAATAGACTTGGAGATTGATGATTGTTTATACTTCTATATTTATTTAGTCTAATTAATTTGGTTTATGATCAATTGCTGAAATTATTTCGGTTATCATTGATATTGTTCATTTAATAGTTATTTGTTTAAAGTTTTAAAGTTGTTTTTTATTTTGGTTAATGTGTTTTTAATGTAAGTTTTGCATTTTCAAATTTGGGATCTATTTTATGAGGAGGCGTAATCTTAACTTTTCAAAGAAAAGTTATTTATTGGTGTGATATGGAGGTTCCAAATATTATCAAGAACAAATTGTCCGAGTCTGATTGAATAAGTTTAAGTTGACATGTTTTGGAAAAAATTTAGAGTTTGGACAGCCACAGATGTTTTCCCAGATTATTCATCAGGCTTTGATTAGGAAAGTTTATCAAAGGGATGATGGGGAGTTGTGATTTCTATTTGGTGAGAGAAGGGTAAGGTTTGGATTGCTCGAATTTTGTTTGATTTCTGGTTTGAATTGGCAAGGAAATGAAGACATTGCTGGTTTTAAGGGGATTCAAAATTTGTTGGTGGAGAAGTTTTTTGGTGATGAAGTTGTAACCCGTTCTACTATCGGGAGGATATATAGGAGCGTAGTTTTTGATGATGATGATGATGAGGCAGTTAGGATGTCCATTATTTTATTGGTTTTCAATTTCATTCTAGCTTCTGTTTCTGACAACTATGTTGATGAAACTTTGTTTAACTTTTTGTCTTATGGGGATATTGAAAGTTATCCATGGGGTAAATTTGCGTTTCAACAAACAAAGAATTCTTTATCCATTACAGTTAAGGGTCATGTAAGGAAGGATAAGCATGGTGGGGTGATTTACAATTTTTATAGGGATAGTTATTGTAAATCTTACAAACTTAATGGATTACCTTATGTGTTTCAAGTTTTTTTGTTTGAAACAATACCAACTTTGAAAGTCAGAGGCTTTTGTGTTGATGACCATGCTGCAGAGTTGAGATTATTTAGATGGAGGGAGTTAGGAAAGCCTCCCAAGAATGAGAAATTGAATGACCTTGTTTTTGGATCTGGTCAGGTATGTTGGTTTTCATTTGCATTATATTTGGTTTCCTTTTATATATGATATTGGTTACTGTTTTTTTTTTGTGTACTGTTTTGTTTATGTTTTATATTTAATGTTTTTGACATGGTATATTTGTTGTTATTATTATGTTTCAGTTGATCATTCAGAATATTGTTCCTACGGAGGATGAAAAGGTTCGGTTGGGGTTAGGGGGTTTTCATTTTTTTTAATGGAAATGATATTGGAGGCAAAATTTTTGATTTTAAAGTTGAATCATCGAGGAAGTTTAAAGATATTGGATTTTCTATTTCTGATGTGGAAAAAGTTATCGATGCACGGGTTAAACCTTTGGATTGGAAGGTAAGGTGATGGAGGTGAAAAAAGATATCGAGAATTTGGGTGTTGATTTAAAAGATAAACTGCAAGTGTTTTTCAAATTCATTTGCGAGGATGTAAAGAAGATGATTAGAAAGTATTTATATGGTCGGTCTAGTTATACCAAACATAGAAATGTTAATGTCGTTGAAGATGATGATGATGATGATGATGGTGATGATGATGATGATGGTGTTGATGATGATGATGATAATGATGATGGTGTTGATGATGATGGTGATGATGATGATATTGAGTTGGGTGAGAACGTTGATGGTGGTAATGTTAAAGGAAGTGTTGATCATAATGTTGGTGGTGTTGTTGGAAATCAGTTTGAAGAAGATGATGCAAAGGTTTACATTTATTTTAGTTCTTCATTTTATTTTTCATGGTTAATAATTAAATGCTTATTTTTTTCTATTTTTGTTTACAGATTGAGTGCAAGAATGTCGGTTTAAATTCTGATGGGAAAGAGATTGTTATTTATACGCCTAAAGGGGTTTAGAATCATTTTGAGGATGAAAAGGTTACATATTTTTTTAAAAATGTTATTTTTTTTAACATGTTATATTTATAAATTGTATTTTTTTTAACAGGCTGAAAAGATCAATGACCTTCCTAGTTTTGATATTTTAAGTCAATCTAGTGGAAAAGAAATTGTTGTTTTTACGCCCATTGAGGTTTATTATTTTTTTTATCAGCAGCTTCCTTCATTTGTTGTATTAGTTAGTTTGACATAGTATTTATGTTTATATTGATAAGAAGTTTTGTATTTTTAATTTGCTATTGACCTTGTTTTTTGTGTCATGTATTGTAAAACATTATAGGGTAATAATTTGAAGAATCAGACATGTCAATACTTGATGAGATGGAGTTAACAACTCAGGATTTAATTCATTGTGCTGAAGTTGAGAAATCTGTTGAAAAACCAATTAGCAGGCTTGTTCGCATGGTTGCGAAGAGTGTTGTTTTAAAGAGTCCTTTTACTTCAAAGTTCGGTTCAGCTGGTTCAACCTCTTCAGATGTGGATGTTAGTCAATTACGCACAGGTCTGTCAGCATTTCCAGATATTTGTATGTGTATTCCTTCGAAAGATGAAGATGTTCTTTTTGAGCAGTGGTTTAAGATTGGATTAAATAACAGGAAAATGTATGTATATTGGAGTTTAATATATTTACATTATGTTTTTTAATAGGATATAAAATCATTTCTTTTATATTTCCAATATGTTATTGTTTTGAAGGATTGAAAAGTTTCCGGGTAAAAATGATAAAATTGAGCCTTCATTCAGATTTGGGTCTGTGTCAATAGCTTCAAAAATGTGGTTTTACAAGTTTAAGACCCCAGGGCAGTGGCTTGATGATGATGTGAGTTTTTTTATTACCTTTGAATCTATGTTTGTTAGTTTCGGTTACCTTATATAATCATATTGGTTACTATATGAATATTTATTGGTTACTATTATGTTACAGTATTATTTTTATTTTCCTTTGTTTAACTCTGATTGTTATTTTGTTTTTAATTTTTGTTCAGCACATCAATATATGCTTGTATTACATTCGTAAACTGGCTAGGCACTCGAACAAAATCCAAATAAGGGTTACAACAACAGATTGTTGGTTCCATATCAAGTTGACCAATTTATATGGGAAATATTGTAATAGAAATTGTGATAAGAATCTGTTGTTGGGCTCTGGTGATATAGCTGAGTATATTCATGGCTTTCTTATGGAAGTCAACACACCGTGGGTTTCAGTTGATTTTGTCATGTTTCCCATTCACATGTTAGCTCCTGGTCATTGGTTTTTGCTGGTTTTTGATGTGCATCGCAGAGTATTAGTGGTTTTTAATTCTCTACAACCGGACATGAATGTAATGCGCACAAATATTATGGATGTGTGTGAGCCGTACATCTTTATTCTTCCCATAATTTTGTCTAGTTGCGGGTTTTGGAAGAATAGATCTGATATTGATTTCAATAGTGTTCCATACCGCAACAAAGGAGAATATGATATCATTGATCTCGAATTTCCCGAGGACCTTCCGGAACAAATTGAAGGCTAAGTTTACATTGTTTTTATTTTTTCAGTTTTCCATATATCATGAAGTTTGTTTTGATTTGTTTTATATCTTTTTTGTTTTTTTAGCGATTGCGGAATGTTTACAATTTGTTTTGCGGAACATTTCCTTCATCAGATGATTTCTGAAATGCCAAAACCATTTCCGATCCTTCAATACCATAGGAAATTATGTGTCAACTTGTTTAATCATGCGAGGAACAAACATGTAGGTGGATATGAATCTGACTCAGAATATCCAGGAAGATTCGGTAGTGAAGACTAGTATGCTTATGCATCTTGTTATTTTTTTTTGTCTATTTGATACTATTTGATATGTTTATTGGTTGTGGAAATGTTATGTAATTATTCTGATTTGATATGGTTATTGGTTGTGGATTATTTTGTAATTATTCTGATGATTGAATGATGTATCAATCTCGAGCTATTGGAAGTATGAGTATGTTTTGTTGGCTCACATTGTTGTTTTTTGTTTTGTATTTTATTTTCGTAAATATTATTGTTAACATTTTTATTTATGGTACAGTGAGTTGCTAAATTTAAATATTAAGGTATATATTTGAATTGGTATTGGTATACAATTAGTATTAATAATATATTGTAAAAAACATTTAAAAATTAATAATGTTGTTTCCTGTTATGATCATCAGTTTTTGTGGGTGCGCAAATAGTTGTACTTATGTACACATTTAAAATTCAATTTGTTAGATTAGTTACCAGATTAAAAATTACTCTATTAATGTTTGTAATTGCATATGCTTTTTACAAGGTACAGTTGGTAGCCAAAATTTTATTTACAGGTAACTATTTTACGTTTAGGTAGTAACCAAAATATACATAAATATGTATGTTATATGCCCTTTTATTTGAAGTTAGTATTACTTGTTTTTAAAAAGAAATTAATGAAAATAAAAACATTTCAAAACAGGGAATCATCCATTACAGGAAATTATATCACAGTTTACACATTACACTATGTTCTTTTTGTTATGGTTGTGTTGGTTCACAAACAACATATATTGTTTATAATAAACAGTATTTGTGGTTTTCCAAACATTTATATTAATTATAAATTACTCTATTAATGTTTTTAATTGAATATGTTTTTTACATGGTTCAGTTGGTAGCCAAAATTTCATTTACAGGTAACTATTTTACGTTTAGGTATTAACCAAAATATACATAAATATGTATGTTATATGTCATTTTATTTGAAGTTAGTATTACTTGTTTTTTAAAAGAAATTAATGAAAATAAACACATTTCAAAACAGGGAATCAGCCATTACAGAAAATTATATCACAGTTTACACATTACATTTTGTTTTTTTTGTTATGGTTGTGTTGGTTCAAAAACAACATATATTGTTTATAATAAACAGTATTTGTGGTTTACCAAACATTTATATTAATTAAAAGTTATTCTATTAATGTTTGTATTTGCATACGTTTTATACAAGGTACAGTTGGTAGCCAAAATTTTATTTATAGGTAACTATTTTAGTTTAAAGTAGTAACCAAAATATATTTAAATATGTTTGTTATATATTATTTTATTTGAAGTTAGAATTATTTATTGTTAAAATTAAATTAATGAAAATAAACACATTTCAATATTGTGCAATATAAATTTTGTTTTATTTAATCAATAAAATGATTACAATATGAATGTATATTGAGCAACCTCAAAGAAACATCATGGAGCTCATTACAATTTTTTTTGATGTCAAGTATATTATAACGCTTTTTGGCCTCAAAATTGGTTGATTTTGCATGTTTTTTTTTTGTTGTGTCCTTTTCTTGGCATCACTTTATTTATTCTCGAATCGTATTTTCGAGACACATGCTTGTATCTTCCAATCTTTGGTCATCCAAATAGGTCTTCTTGTATTTGGTGGTTTGACACATATGTTTTTAATATCGTCTGGAACATCCGAATTCTCTTTATTATCCAACCAAGCGTGATGGAAGTTGAATATGTTTCTACCAAAGCTTTTTTTTAATAGTATTTCGAGCAAAAATCGTAACAGCTCATATTCCTTTTGCTAATAACAGCAGCATCTAAGCATGGCATCTCATGGTATTGAAATTTACGGCATGTACATGTATTTTGTTCAATATCCACGATAAATTGTTTGGTTACATCGTAAACAGTAAAAATCACTAGATTTGATGTCTCAACCTACAAAACAATTTAATAGTGTATTTAGTATGTATAATAATTACTCTTTTTTTTTTGAACATATGGTATAATTTAAGTCATATGTCTTTGTTAGTAAATTTTACAGCTTTATATTGGTAACCAAAATGCATATTGTGGTTTCATATAAATGTTAATGCTATTTTTTTCTAAGATATGCAGTAACATTTTAGGGGTTTTATGTCTAATCTTAAGTTTCTTTGACTCGTTGATATTATCTTGCAACCTTCTCTCAGCTGTTGTGGAAAGGTTTGTGAAAGTTGATGTTGCTGATTGTTTGTTTGTGAAATACCACCTTTGAACCATACAACGTAGGTATTCAATCATTGATGCAACTGGAAGATCTCTGATTCCCTTGATTGCATGGTTAATAGATTCAGCGGTGTTTGAAGTCATTGTTGAATACCTGCTTACAATTCCATGGAGCCTCGTGCACTTTTCTAGCTTAACTTCTTCCTCCAGATATGTCCTTATTCTAGTATCAATCGTATCAAGTTCAGCCATATGTATGTTGAATTCTTCTATAGTGTAAGCCCTACAAGCTACGTTGTATGCTTTTTTTTTTATCTCTTCTCCTTTCTTTTTGAATCTGTTTTTTATATTCTTCAAAATATGGTATGTGCATGAACCATGCATGAAATTAGGGAACACACAGTTAAGTTGCTTCATGTCTGTCTGAAACGATGCATTGTCCTTCTCTAACACCACAAGCATTTCTCAAATTGATGAAAAACCATCTCCATGATGATTCATTTTCACTGTCAACAACTGCAAAAGCAATAGGTATGATGTTCCTATTTGCATCTTGTGTGCTTGCTATGAGCAGTGTAACCCCGTAGGTTGACTGTATGAATGTCCCATCAACTACAATGATTGGGAAACAATGTTGCCATGCCTCAATGGATGCTCATATTGCGAAGAAGAGATATTTGAAGCGACCATTTTTTTCCAACTCCAAGGATGTGATGAATCCTGAAATGAATTTTAAAGTAAGGTTAATGTAATTATATGTAATAAATATTGTCTAAATTTGTAGTTAGGATTACTATGTGTATTACTTTTGCTATATAATTACTTATATTTTAATATTTTTTATAGTGTTCAGATGGTATCTAAAATGCTATTTAATAGTTTCATTTCATGTAGATTTTTGTCTGCTGCAAAAATCATATTTAGTTTTATTTCATTAAAATAGGTAGTAGCCATACATGTGTTTGTAAGTATCTAAATTACATAATTTGAGTAACCAAAATATTTGAAACATTTAATAAATAGTTTCCAATTGTTACCTGGATTTGTTTTTTTGCAACATGTGCAACCAAGAAAGGATTAGAGTGTAGTCGTGTGGATTTCCTCTTACTTTTTCCATTGCTTTTTCCTTTGATCTCCATGCTTTTTGGTAGGAGATGGACACATTATACTCCGTCATCATGTCTTCCACAATGTCGGTAGGTGTGTAAATTTTCTCGAAGTTAGTTAGTTTATGCTTTATGCACTCACTAACCATCTCACAGTTTGTTTGTCTGTGATCTCCAAGCAGTATGTTGGACGAACAAGTGTGTACATCATTAAATTCTCTTACCTTGAACATAGTTGTTTTCCGAAACTTTGATGCTCTTAGTTTCCATTTGCAATTTCCATTGTCTATGCATACCAGAACAAAATCTCGACCACTTGTTCTATGTCCTTAGCCGTAGTACAAGAGGAGACCTTATCTATCTCTGACAGAACCATGCCACTTAAAAGTGTATTCATGGCCTTGGAATTATAAGACATCATATACAATTCATTTGAGTCCATTTCATTGAGATTCTTTGGCTTGCCATCATCATGTCGCGGAATGACTGGTCCATGTTCGACTACCCACCATTCCCATGGATCACGGTTCAGATAGATCTTCATCCTGAACTTCCAAAAATTGAAGTTCTCACTTCCGACCAACAGCGGTGGCCTACTTGTGGACTGACCTTCTTGAAAGTTTAAGTGTGCCATAGGATCTTCCCCTACGACCTGTAACGATCAATATTAGTAGAGCCTTGCTCTGATAACAAATGTAATTCAGTAAATACGCACACCTAGAGGGGGGGGGGGTGAATAAGTGTTTATACTTAAAGTAATAAACAGTGACAAATTTTTGCAATTTTCTGCTACAGGAATAATTCACACAATTGTGCCTGTCTGTTTTGGTGTCTGGATTAGTGTATCTATAAACTGATATAACACAGAACGCAGAATTTTAAACCAATACAAAGTAAAAGTGCATAAATGTAAAGACACCAAGATTTTTACGTGGTTCAGCCCCTATCCTCTATCTAGTAGCCTAATCCACGTCCAATCCCAACTAGGATTGGAGACTCTTTTTATTGCTATTTAAAACTCAATACATAAATTACTCCCTGTTACAAAGAAGCCTCAAATTTGATGTTGGACACCTATGCCCCCGGTTTGCACCTCTGCAACTTGTACACCACTGCACCTCTTCTCACCTCTGAGACCCTTGAGCCTTCTATGAATAGATTGACTAAACCCAGAAACCTCAAACCAAAGCTATGCTTGAATACATTGATTTACAGTGAATATTATTTCCATCACCCAAAGATAAAATCAATAAGAATAAATGACTTGAATAAAAACAGATGATAAGCTTTGATGTAATATCTCAGTTTGATTGTTGGTTGTTCGTGTCCCCCTATCAACCGAAGAGAGGAGATATATATAATGAAAAAGACCAACGGCTATAAGATCTGTTAGCAAAGACATCTCTGTCATGTTAGCAGCCTCTCCATAATTTTAGCAGCTTTGAATCACAAGAAGGATATTATGCAGATATGCGCTACCTATTTGATTTTGAAAGGCTGAAATCAAGGAGAACAATTCTTTCCACAAACACCAGTGTTAACCACGAATAAAAGAGATAAATAAGGATAATATTCAAAAGCTTCAGTAGGACTCCTTTTCAAAATAGACTACTAAAATATCACCAACTAATGTGGGCTCCACTAAGCAAGATAAAATTCTTAACAAAATTAACACCCACGAGATATACTGATGAAACAGAGGAGCCAATTTTGCCTAGCTGTTATTATAAATACCAACATACCTTGATAAGCTCCAATTCAAATCTTCCTTAATTAGCTCCAAATCAATACTTCAATTCAAATGTGAACTGACTTTAAATCATTCCAACATATCAACGTAATGAAGTCAGTAGCAAATGTCCATGAATTAACCATAACTCATGCATATCATTTATCATATTATAACCCATACTCCATGCATATTTAATAAAATACCACATCATGAATCATGCACACTTAAATTAGTCATCAATCAAAACATCGTATAATCAAAAACTAACATTCTCCCCCTTTTTGATGATGACAATTTATGCACTACTTTTACCAATCATAAGCTCCCCCTAAATTTAAGCTCCCCCTAAATTTATGCATATGAGATTTCCATAACAGATAGGGAAACATAAAACAGATAAGGGATACATATATAATATCTAAATAGATAAGCCCATGCAACACATAGATATCACATCCCAAATAAAAATAGTTAGAAACCAATAACATCATTAGTAGCATAGTCTAATGTGACACCAATACAAAACATCCAAAAACCACTATCCACAGACTCTTTTATCCTCTTCTTGTCCCCTTATACTTCTCCCACATTGGCATTATCAAAAAGATGGGAGTCAGGGAGCAGAATCAGGTGCAGGTTCATAGAGAACATCATCCAGTCTCTTGTCGAATTCTTGGATTTTAACCACATAGTCGTTGTGATGAGATACCAATACTTCCATCCGGCCGGAAACATAATCAACTTTTTCGTTTAACATCTGAATTTGATTTGAAACTGATTTAAGGGCAGAATCGAACCGAGAGCCCATATCTTGGACAAGTTGAAAAAGAGTAGAGAGTTGAACATTAGAAGGAGGAGGAAGATCAGTGGAATTTGGTACATTAGAAGTAGGAATAGGAGAAGAGTGTGGAGATGGTGGAGTGGAAGTAGGAACCTTCTCAACTTCCCAACATAATATTCCAGCAGAAATCACAGTCAATTTGGATTGAGACAGGATATATTTATCAATCACATCAAAAATTTGGATGACATCTTCATTGACAAACGAAATACCAAAGTGGGCAAGAATTTTGGTAATAAAACCCCCATAAGGAAAACACTTCGTTTTATTTGTCAAACAACTCTCCATGTGCTTAATCATAAGCAATGCAAAATTAAACTTTGTTCCAGAGAGTATTAAGGCAGAAAGAATTAAATCTTGATATGTCATATTGGATTGACCCCCATTCCTAGGAACCAAATTTGCACGAATGAGTTTATGAATGACATTATTCAAGGGGGTAGTTTTAATTACAGTGGGTAAGCCAATAAATTCAGCCGAGGAACACTCTTTCACAATTCGTAACTGTTCAAGGACAGTTAAATTGGCAAATTCTATGGGTCCCTTAAGGGTGAAATGACAGAATCCAGAACATGGAATATTAAGAATAGAGCCCAAAACAGTAAAGTTAATGACCAATGATCTGTGTTTAACAAAAGTTGTTATGACATCATCCTTAACAGACATATTCCCAAAAAATTATTTAATGAAAGTTTGATATGCATATTTGGGTGGACTCAACATAGCATAGAGGTTCACTTTTTCAAATAAAGTTGTGATCCCAATTTGTTGGAATAGGGCATGATCAACTGATTTCCCAAACACAATCGTTTTATTGAGCATAATATCTTGAAATCGTAGAGCATAACGAGAGGAAGTAAAAATTAGGGAAGTGCCATGTGTTTGAGAAGTCGAGGAAATTAGATGGTCCGAGGAGGAGGAATCGAGGATAAGGATGGGGTCGGTTGATTTCCCTTTCGAACGATGCTTCAAAGATTGTGGGGACAGAACCCCCAAATCAGTCGATCGGCGTGTGAGAATCCGATTAGAGTGCCGACGTGAGGAGTGAGTTGGGATAGGCGTCTTGCTCGGAATCGCTTCCCTGCCGGTGTTGACCTCATGACTGCCACGGGTTTTAGCCATTGGAGAACTTCGTGAAACCCTAGGTTGTGAGAGGAAGGAAGGAAGCCGAGAATAGCAGTATGAGAAATTTGGAAGAGAGCAAAACTCTCGTCTCAGGCAATAAGCAGTAGGGTTGTATTCCCACTCAAAGACTAAATGACATGAAAACCCACTAATACCCTTTATGTGACTTTAATAGATAGTCACACATATTTTCACATATTGTAGTTAAACATATAATGGAACCTGACACCCAATAAAAAGTGCACATATGTCAAAATAAATTTCTAGAAAATACATATATATATAATTTGCATTAATATATATATATATATATATATATTTTTATTTATGTATATAATGGCATAAAAATATGATAATTAAGCACAGACAGAGATTCCAAGTTCTCTTCTCAAGGTTCAAAAACGTTCCTCACTTAAAGGTTTTGTAAAAATGTCAGCCAATTGATGTTCAGTAGGGACAAATACTAACTTTATTAATCCTTTAGCAACATTATCTCTTAAAAAATGATGTCTCACTTCAATATGCTTAGTACGAGAATGAAGCACATGATTTTTAGAGATATCAATAACACTAGTATTGTCACACATAATAGGCATATTTTCATAAATAACATTTAAATCATGTAATGTTTATATCATCCACAGAATTTGTGAACAACAACTACCTGCCGCCAAATATTCACCTTCCGTAGTAGACAAGGCAATGATGTTTTGTTTCTTGTTGTGCTTAAGCTACAAGGCTTTGACCTAAAAATTCACAAAGACCACTTATGCTTTTTCTATCAACTTGCACCTCGCATAATCTGATCCGAGTATCCAATTAGTTCAAAACTTTGAGATATAGGATAGTATAAGCCTAAATTCATTGTGCGCCAAATAAGTATTTAAATATTCGCTTTCTGCATTGTAAGATGAGATTCTTTCGGTTGAGCTTGGAACCTAGCACAAAGGCATACACTATACATAATATCCGGTCTTGATGCGATTAAGTATAGTAAACAACCAATCATACCTCGATACATTGTCACGTCAACATCATTACCGTAGTATCTGCGATAAAGCTTGATAGTAGTACTCATTGGTGTTGACTTTGGTTTGGTATTTTCGAATCCAAATCTCTTCAATAGTTCTTTCACATACTTGGATTGGTGAATGTGAATCCCTTCATTTGATTGTTTGATTTGAAGCCCCAAGAAATAATTTAATTCACCCATAAGGCTCATATCAAACTCATTATGCATACATTGAAAAAACCACTCGCACAAAGAGTTAGTAGTAGCTCCAAATATGATATCATCCACATAAATTTGAACAATTAATAAGTCCTTATTTTTGGTTTTAGTAAAAAGAGTGGAATCAATTTTACCACGATTAAAACCATTGTCTAATAAAAACTTACTTAATCTTTCATACCAAGCTCTTGGAGCTTGTTTTAATCCATACAAAGCCTTTTTCAATTTAAACACATGATGTGGATATTTTTCATGTTCAAATCCTGGAGGTTGCTTGACATACACTTCCTCATTTAAATAGCCATTTAAAAATGCACTTTTCACATCCATTTGATATAATTTAAATTGTCTAAAGCATGCATAGGCTAACAAAATTCGTATGGCTTCCAACCTTGCAACAGGGGCAAAAGTTTCTTCATAATCTATACCTTCTTGTTGATTATAGCCTTGAGCTACCAATCTAGCCTTATTTCTAGTAATTATGCCATTTTCATCAAGTTTATTTTTGAAAATCCATTTTGTACCAATTATAGAAGCATCTTTAGGAGGTTTGACAAGATCCCATACCTGGCACCTTTCGAATTGGTTTAATTCTTCTTGCATGGCAATAGACCAATTTTCATCTTGGATTTCTTCCTTGGCACTCTTTGGTTCTATTTGAGAAAGGAATGCGGAGAATGCACAATAATTCCTTGCTTTCCTTCTTGTGTTCATCCAAGTGTCAGGATCACCTATGATCAGATTTGGTGGATGATTTCTCACTGTTCTAGATGGTATAGGAAGCCTTGCTGCAGTCATTTGCTCTTCAGGTTCAGGTTCTACAACGTCAAGCTTTGCTTCAAAATGATCATCTAATTTTTCTTCTAATGCAGACGGGTTAAGCTGTCTGACTTAAGGCGTCTGCATGTCTGAGTTTTCAACTGGGGCAGATGACTCAGTTTGTCTAGTTTCGTTTGTTTGCTTTCCACGTTCATCTGACTTTCCTTTTGATGCAGACGGCTCAGGCTGTCCGGATTGAGCTGTTTGTTTTCCACTAATCAGAATGTCTTTTCCTGCAGAAACTTTATTTTCTTCTTTTGATAGATCACGGTTAAATTCATCAAAAATAACATGCACAGATTCTTCAACTTTAAATTTATCAAGATTATAAACCCTGTAAGCTTTACTATGCATTGAATAACCAAGAAAAATAGCTTCGGTTGATTTAGCATCAAATTTTCCAAGATTACTATTAGTATTTAGAATGAAACATTTAGCACAAAACACTTTAAAATAATTAATATTTGAAATTTTGTTGTTTAGCAACTCATATGGTGTTTTCATTAGAATGGGTCTAATTAGTACTCTATTTAAAATGTAACATGCAGTACTTACAGCCTCTGCCCAAAAACTTTTAGGCAATTTACTTTCATGTAGTAAGGTTCTTGCAGTTTCTTGAAGAGTACGATTTTTACGTTCCATCACACCATTTTGTTGAGACGTTCTTGGTGCAGAAAACTCATGTGTTACACCTTTCTCACTGTAATATGATATAAAATCTTTTCCAAATTCTCCACCGTGGTCACTCTGTATACCAATTAGCTTGAGGTTGTGTTTTGTTTCAACATTCTTTATAAGCTTTTCAAATTCTGCAAAAGCTTGATCTTTAGTTTTCAATAATAAAACCCATGTAAATCTTGAAAAATCATCAACAATAACAAAGGCATAATGATTATTTCCTAGGCTAGCATATCTCTCGGGTCCAAATAAATCAAGATGCAATAATTGAAGAGGTAAAGAAGTTGATACCTAACTTTTGCTTGTAAAGGAATTTCTTGCTTGTTTACCTAACTGACATGCATCACAAATACCTGTCTTTTCATATTTTAGCTTTGGTAAACCTTTAACAAGGTTCTTTGTAACTAACTTGTTAATCAATTCCATATGCACATGTCCCAACCTTCTATGTCATAAAATAGTTTGATCTTAAACCGCAGCTAAGCAAATATCCTCATTTTGATTTTCAAAATTTATAGTATATATATTACCTTCTCTGTTAGCTACTAAAGGGACATTATGAGAAGCATGAATGATAGCACATTTATCTTTTTCAAAAATAACTTTATGACCACTATCCATAAGTTGACTTACACTAATTAAGTTATATTTTAACCCTTCAACATGATAGACATTATCAATGTAAACCTTACCATTACCAATTTTACCTTTACCGATGATTTGGCATGTGGTGTCATCTCCAAAAGTAACCGTGCCTCCTTTCTTTGCAACAAGTGAGGTAAATTTAGTTTTATCACCCGTCATGTGTCTAGAGCATCCACTGTAAGTACCCATTTATGTGATGGTACTTTAGCTTTTAAGCATACCTACAAAACAAAGAAGTAACTCATCGTTTTGGTACCCAAATCTGTTTGGGTCCGATATTGTTAGTAGCAATTAAATCTCCTTTCTTTACCCAAACTTGCTTTATTTTTATTTTATTACAGTTTATATCAAAATGTCCTTTTAAACCTCATTTTCTGCAAGTAACATAAGGTGAGCAATAAAGAGGATTGTTCCTTGCTACACCAACAATGGCCTCTAGTGATCCTTCACTAAAGACCCTATATCTCTCACAAGTGATTTATTGCGAAGAAATATTTCCTTTACACGAGTGCTCACATTAGAACTCCTCACAATTGGGTATCCTTCGCTAAGTAGTAACTAAATGTTTTTTGTGAATGATATATTGTGAATAACTTATTCCTTCACAAATTGTATTTAGTAATGGAATATTGTTATTTAGTGAAAGATTGGTTTCCTTCACAAATAATATTTTAAGAAAGACTATTTAAAATTAGTGAATAACTTGATTTCCTCACAAATAATATATTGTAAAGAAAAAAATTATTTAACGAGAGAATATTTTCCTTCACTAATTATAAATTGAGAATCTTTTTTCAAATTAGTGAGAGAAAAATTCTTTCACAAATTATAAATTTGTAAATAAAAAATTAATTGCTAAATAATCAAAATTCATTGAAAATTATAATTAATTTTCAAATCAATGATTTCATATTTATTATTATTACTATTATTTCTAGTAATTGCTATAATAAATATTAAATTTAATATTTCAAGTTAATATAAATATCATACCTATTTCAAACTAATTAATAAACTAATATATAAAGAGCCAATAATTAAAACTAATACTCCATATATAAATAGATAATGCTCAAGTCACGATAAGTATAAAATTTGTTATTATGTCTTGGGAGATCATAATACTTATAATATTTAATAACTAACACAAGAAAACTGAAAGAATAACAACGAACTAGATAGAATGAAGTGTACATCATGTTAGGTCCACTTCATCATCATTTTCTTCAAGGAAATCAAGGTTGGACATGTAAATTTCCTGCTGCAAAAGAAACACCAAAATTCAATTTCAATAAGATGAGGAATAAGAAAAAATGAGCCTGGTGAACTTATGATCTAGTGTGTTGAATGTGTACTGATCAATGTGTACATTACCTGCTTCTGGAAAAGAGCTGCAGTAATGGAACCACCCTGACGACCACCGGTGTTGACCATATCAGCTAGCTCCAGATTTATGGAGTCCCAATAACTTTTTTCCAAAGGCAACCTCCAAAGTTTTTCTCTAGTAACTTCTAAAGCTGCAAGTACCTCCTTTGCCAGTCATCACTAGGTATAAAAATTCCTTGCTTCTTTATATTATTGAATTAATAGGTTGATACAATCGGCCTGAAAGGAACAAATAATAGTGACTAGTTAAGCTTCGTAGTTGGTCTTGCGTATTTGTGCGAGTCTGCTTCTTTCCTTTTTTACTTTTTTCCCTTTGGGTTTTAGTGAGGGAGGGGGGAGAGAGAGCGAGAGGTGTGGGGGATTCAACATAAGTATCATAACTATGAGAGTACCTTAAGTATATCATTACACCCATGTCTAAGAGAAGTTTCTGTCCTGTAGTCTGTTATAATTTTGACCAGGCGATCCCTTAGACTGAAAGAAAAGCAAAAAACAAAATAAATAATACATTAATTTGTTATATACTTATAAAAAAGATGAAGTTTAAGAGCTTTCGGATAGTTATATATGTTGGTAGTAAAAGACACGCATTGAATTATTGATGTATCGATTTGGGTTTATAGCACATAACCCAATAATAGCTTACCCCTACACTTGACAACAAGAAGAAATGAGGGCTCCGCACAAACAATTAAAGTGCGAGACCAATCTATATAAAGTTCCCACGCAATATTTTTTCAGGTGAGGACCATCTGATATTACAGTATAACTTGCTCATGCAACACCACATAAAGTAGACAACACATGGAAGAAACATAAGATTTTTTTTATACTGAAAAACATATTAGGACATTATACAAGTAGGTCACCATAAAATATGAAGAATTTGAGTTTTGATGTTTAAAAACACAAGGAATGACATCATAGCTACATCGCTAACTAGTACTAATGATAAGAACATCGACTGACGAATCACCTCTAGGTAACCATATAGCTAAGTGGGTGTAATTATTTTATATATCAACCATGTACTGAGTGGAAACTAATCTCAAACAGAACAAGCACACAAATTCAATGAGCAGCAGATAATTTATAAATTAAACTGTAATATAAGGAACTATTTGCACCAAAACGCAGGTCGACATCAGTCACAGTTTTAAACAACATAAATCTATTTCATGCACATTGTAAAATCTAACTATGTGTTTCCTCACAAGAAACCAAAGTTCAAACTTGAAACAGATGAAGGAATGTGAACTGGGACAATAGAGAAAAATACCCATTAGAAACAATTCAAAAAACGTTATTGTCAGACTAACCGAGGAATCTCCAAGCCATTGGGCACCATATTTACAATATAGAGTGGATCAAGGATGCCAACAGTGTGCTCCAACAAGACACCTACCTATCAATTAGGAAAAACATGCATGAAGATGTGCAAAAAAGAATATTAGCATATGTACAGCTAATATTACCACATTCATTTTATTTGTGAGATGAGTATACACTGTACCATTTCAGGTTTATGAAGACATTGCTTAATCAGTTCTTCCCAAAGCTCATCATCATGTTGCATACTCACAAACTCTATTGCCTAGACAATACAATATGCATTTCTCAATTATATGAAACTTCAACAAAAAAAATCACACAGAACCTGAAGAACAAATGAAAGATACCTCTTCTATATCCCCTAATTTATTAATAATAACTGCAAGGGCTTGTTTGGAATTGCCCATTCTTCCAAGAATGAAAACTTGCTCTCTCAACAGATTTCTGCTAATGCAAATTTCATATGCCTGAGATTAATTTTGAGGGAAAATAATGTCAACAAAAAAAAAATACATCATCGATACACCATATTTTCCCAGGCCATGCAGAGAGCAAACCTTCTCAAGCATATAATGCTGACTACTACGAAGAAAAGGAAGCAGCATCTTTGAATCGTATTCTGCATAAAGCTCGACCTATTACAGTCAAAGAATGTTTTAACACAATTATTAGACAATGAGTGCATGAACAAAGAGGTAACCATGCCATCCATGCATGTGGGTGCGGTCCATCAGTTTGTACTCTGTAAATGACATTTTAAACTTTAAACAGATTAAGTACACTAGTCCTGTCTTTTCCTTTTCATTTTACATTATAACCTCATCTTCAGGGTGGAAAAAGCTTAGGCCAAGAGCCATGAGGTTGCAAGTTAATATTGATGCCCAAAATATGGTTGGTACCCAGTCCACTCCCTCCTAACAGCTTGTTTCAACAGGGGCCAAACTGATAGACAACTTCTTTTCTTTTTCTTTATTTGCTATTATTATAGGATTTGGTAAATCCTCAAGAGATCACAAGCTGAGTCCCACAATGATTCTATCATTGGGTGCTTGAAGCATCACATGCTTTCAATTATAAAACTTTAAAACTAAGAATTTTCAACATCATGGATTTTGACTGCTGTATGGATGGTAAAATTGACAAATTATTTTTTTAGATAAGGGTAAAAGTGACTCATAGTGATACCCAGATCTATCCAACCATTTCAACTTTCAACCGCCTGGTTTAGTTTTGTTTAGTAGAAATTGGTTCGCAGTAAACATTTTAAAGGATAACTGGCTGTTTCACACTAAATGAACCAGATGTCATTAAATTTTCAATGTCTTACAAGATTTGAAAGCTCTGAACAAGATAATGATAAATGCAAGGTTTCAGTATCTTCCAATGAACTGAGTTGCACAGATTTAGATTACATAAGTGGGCTTCAACAGCACAAGAATCTATTATCTATGATCCTGAGGCATATATAATTCTAACAATTTAAACAAAAAAAAATATCCTGAAAAAGAGTCAAAATTTAGACTAATAGTAGCTTTGGTTAATGAGATAAAAAGCATAAATAGATTGGTCAATGGTAAAGTCATAGGTGCCTTATTTGATAATTATTAAGCTATGCTCTTTCCTCACCTCATCTTAGCCCAAAGTTTATGTGATATTGAGATATTCATACCAGACTTTTCTAATATGATCTCCACGAAGTCGTCAGATATTCATACCATACTTTGCTAATATTATCCCATTAACTTAAAATAGAAAACTTAAGTGATGTCATGCTTCAATTAATCTCTTTTTACATTCCTGCCTATCGTGGAAATCCCTTCCAGCATGAGGGTTAACTTCCAGCATGAGGGTTAACTCCACAGATGAGATGTATCTTGTGCACCATCAGCTGCAAGTTGAGTAATTGCCCATTGAGTATATCGGGTGCATGAACTTAGAACAAGATATGACCAATCGAGATCTCAAACCAAGATAAATAACTCAGAGTAGGCAACCTTTTCTTTCACACCATCAACAATGGCCCACATATACTTCTCTTGTTTCATCTTCTCTTCTTTCAATGCTTTATTCTCCTGCAAAAGGAAACTTATATCAGTGAATTTGAATATTAAGTACCACGAACTCTGCTCCGTATTGACAAAACAATACGAAATTGCCAGCAGCTATCACTTGAAACTTCCTTAAAAAGAAAATCTTTGCTCTGCCTATGTGATTTCATATAGCGAACCATCTATATTGAGACCTAATTTCTAATTAAAACCTAATTTTTAGGGAAAATTAACAAGGGAGGAAATTAAAACCTTCAATTGGGCAATAATTGAGGAGAAGTTGAAGGAGAGGCGACCATTATGCCGCCCCTATTTATGGCGCCACTATCTAGGTCACCGCTGTAGCCACCACTATGCCGCCACTATTGTTAGGGTTAGAGGGAGTGGAGAGGGAGGGGAATATGATGTGCTGCAGATCTTAGTGACAGAGTTGAGCCGCCGATCTTGAGTCGCTGATATAGAAGGAGTTAGAGGGAGTTGCCAACTGATCCAGAAGGGGTTAAAGAGGGAGATTCTTGTTTCTACGCGGCTAGCTACTGAACTGAGAGAGTTGGGTATGGGAAAGTAAAATAAAAAATGTACCAAATTAACTTTTAACTTTAATTTTATTTAATTATGATCATAAAAATAAACTTTTATGCAAAAATTTTAAAGTTTAACATATAGTGTAAAGTTATTTATTTTATAATTTATTAAAATAAATAGTTGATATTGTAAGTTACTTAAAAAGTGTTATTAAAATTAAATTGACTATTGTAAAAAATTTAAGGTATTTATATTCACCACAATTAATTCAAAAAAAATTATTTAGAAAAAGATAGCGACCAATTTTATCCCTCGCAAAAAACTTTTGAATATTGATATATAGTGAGTAATAATTCTTTCACTAAATAAATTTTTTTTCTCGCAAATTTTTATCATAAATTGACTCCAAAAATCTTTCTATCGCCTCAATTTTGCGAGGAAAAAAATATAAATTGCGAAGGATGTTTCTTTCGCTAATAACTATATTGTCATTATACTTTTTTCCTTCACTGTTATTTCGCTAAACAACTCGTCATGTGAAGGAATAAATTCCTTCACAAAATTTCCTTCGCTAGATGCCATTTTTGGTGTAGAATTGGTTTATTATTTATTACTCTAATTTTATTAGTCGTGCTTTTTATGTTTTTAACAGGATTATATCAAATTCTTTATTTATCTAAGCTTGACCTTTGAGCACCCAACATTATATTTAAATTCTCTCCTCCTTGAACAAATTTTGCAAGATCCTTTTTCAAAGATATTATTTCTTCCTCATTATTATTTTGCATGTTTATTATTTTTCCATCATTAAAAGTATCTATACATGTATCTCTCATTTTCAAGCTTTCTTTTAGATCATCATTTTCCTTTTTAAGGCTATTATTTTCTTCATTTAATTTGTTTGCACGATTATATAAAATGTTATTATAATTATCTAAATATCCAATTTTAGCATTCAACTTAGATACTTCATATGGTGTGCAATCTTTAACTATTTCTTGTTTTTCCTCAATTAAAGTTTCTACTTCCTTCATTAAGTCATTTATCCAACTTTTCAAGTGAGCATTTTTCTCTTTCATACGAAGGTTTTCATTTTTTAAAACAAGATAGTCAGAAATAGTAATTTTTCTAAGTTCAGGACTTACCTCAGATGTTTCCTCATTGTGTATTCCAGTGAAGCACAGTTGAGCAGTTTACTCTTCTTAATCTTCATGATCAGATTCATCATCACTCCATGTCATTAGAGCCTTCCCTTTTGAACCATTTGCTTTGTTCTTTCTTTTTAGTTGGAAGCAATCTCTTTTGAAGTGACCATGCCTTCAACATTCGAAACAGGTTTCCTCTTGAGGTTTTTGCTTGAAATCTTTCTTGTTGTTGAAGACTTTTGTTGGTAGTTTTGATTTATTCTTCTTTCGGATCAGCTCCCTCAATTTTCTGGTCATTAATGCTATTTCTTCATCCGAATCTTTATCATTGCCTTCTATGTAGCTTTCAGCTTGTAGAGCCAAGGTCTTCTTCTTAGGTGCCTCATCTTCTTCATCATATAATTTTAGTTGGTTTTCAAACTCTTCAAGTTCTCCGAATAAGGTAAGAGTTTCCATTGTCTTTGATTGATTGAGTCTTGTAGTGTAGTAACCTTTGGTGCGAATCGCTTTGGCATGACTCTAAGAAGCTTTCGGTTGATTTCCTTTTGATCAATCTTTCGTCCGAGCATGCTTAGAGAATTCATTAGAGTAAGGAATCTTGCTTGGGCATCTCTAATTGATTCATTTTTCTCCAATTTGAATAACTCGTATTCGTGCATTAGCATGCTCAGCTTGACCTCCTTCACTTTAGTAGTACCCTCGTGGCTCATGATGACTGTGTCCCAAATTTCCTTAGTCATAGTACAAGAGGAGACCTTATCTATCTCTGACTGAACCATGCCACTTAAAAGTGTATTCATGGCCTTGGAATTGTAAGACATCATATACGATTCATTTGAGTCCATTTCCATGAGATTCTTTGGCTTGCCATCATTATGTCGCAGAATGACTGGTCCATGTTCGACTACCCACCATACCCATGGGTCACGGTTCAGATAGATCTTCATCCTGAACTTCCAAAAATTGAAGTTCTCACTTCCGAGCAACAGCGGTGGCCTACTTGTGAACTGACCTTCTTGAAAGTTTAGGTGTGCCATAGGATCATCCCCTACGACCTGCAACGATCAATATTAGTAGAGCCTTGCTCTGATACCAAATGTAATTTAGTAAATACGCACACCTAGAGGGAGGTGAATAGGTGTTTATACTTAAAGTAATAAACAATGACAACTTTTTACAATTTTCTGCTATAGGATTAATTCAGACAGCTGTGCCTGTCTGTTTTGGTGTCTGGATTAGTGTATCTATAAACTGATATAACACAGAACGCAGAACTTTAAACCAACACAAAGTAAAAGTGCAGAAATGTAAAGACACCAAGATTTTTACGTGGTTCAGCCCCTATCCTATATCTAGTAGCCTAATCCACGTCCAATCCCAACTAGGATTGGAGACTCTTTTTATTGCTATTTAAAACTCAATACATAAATTACTCCCTGTTACAAAGAAGCCTCAAATCTGATGTTGGACACCTATGCCCCGGTTTGCACCTCTGAACTTGTACACCACTGCGCACATCTTCTCACCTCTCGAGACCCTTGAGCCTTCTATGAGCAGTTGACTAAACCCGAAACCTCAAGCCAAAGCTATGCTTGAATACATTGATTCTGATGAATATTATTTCCAAAGACCCAAAGATAAAATCAATAAGAATAAATGACTTGAATAAAAACAGATGATAAGCTTTGATGTAATATCTCAGTTTGATTGCTAGTTGTTCGTGTCCCCCTATCAGCCGAAGAGAGGAGATATATATAATGAAAAAGACCAACGGCTATAAGATCTGTTAGCAAAGACATCTTTGTCCCGTTAGCAGCCTCTCCATAATTTCAGCAGCTTTGAATCATAAGAAGGATATTATGCAGATATGCGCTAGCTATTTGATTTTGAAAGGCTGAAATCAAGGAGAGAAATTCTTTCCACAAACACCAGTGTTAACCACGAATAAAAGAGATAAATAAGGATAATATTCAAAAGCTTCAGTAGGACTCCTTTTCAAAATAGGCTACTAAAATATCACCAACTAATGTGGGCTCCACTAAGCAAGATAAAATTCTTAACAAAATTAACACCCACGAGATATACTGATGAAACAGAGGAGCCAAATTTGCCTAGCTGTTATTATAAATACCAACATACCTTGATAAGCTCCAATTCAAATCTTCCTTAATTAGCTCCAAATCAATACTTCAATTCAAATGTGAACTGACTTTAAATCATTCCAACATATCAACGTAATGAAGTCAGTAGCAAATGTCCATGAATTAACCATAACTTATGCATATCATTTATCATATTATAACCCATACTCCATGCATATTTAATAAAATACCACATCATGAATCATGCACACTTAAATTAGTCATCAATCAAAACATCGTATAATCAAAAACTAACATGCTTCAAAAATATGTATTTGTAACAAATAGTATTTGGTTACTGGAATTAAAAAAGCTATTTAATTGATTACCAAATTAACATTATTCAGTAACTAAAATATACATTATTGGTATCTCTGTTACTGTAAAGTAATGTTTTCATTCCTTACATATTCAAAAACTAAAGTATAATGTCGTGAAGATGATTTGCCAAATATTGAACATTTAAAACAAGGTAAACAAATCTTTATATGAATGTCCCCAAAACTTTGTATGCGTATCAAAATTGTATTGAACAACAAAGAATAATTGAATATTTATTTCATACAGTCGCTAATATTATTGATACAATATATACTAATAGAAATCTGTGAATTATTATATTCTGTTTTATTTTTTGTAATTGTCATAAAAATTACACTCTCAGTTGAATTCGTAGGTAACAAAAACTGATTTCAAAATATAGATTAACTGATTCGTACCTTTGTATTCTCTTTCAAGATTTAGTTTGCAATCTCTATTTAAACCTGTTCTTTCAGTTTCGAAAACCTTTGATCGGTTTGTGCATGTCGATTTTCTGAAACTCTGTATTTCGTTCTCTGTGTTTTTCGATTAGGCTTCTTTTGTATGTATGTTTCTGCTTCTTTTTCGATTGATCCGATCTTGAAGATGAACAATTAGTTGAAGATGATGATTATCTGTAAAAGCTTTCGGATTGTTCTCATATGGAGCATTCGTTTTTTGCGTTGATTTTTGAATGTGTTTTTTAGTAGGTAACTGACGTCAACGGTGGAGTAGTTTTCTCCTTGAATTAAGGTGTTTGTATTTCAGTTGATTTGGTTTATGTGACGTGGATTGCACTATTACTGATAATATTATATATTATTGCACTATTACTATAATTATTTAATTGGTGCACTATTCTTGTAATATCTTTGTAATAGTTGTATACTTATGTAAAGGACCCTACTTATTAACCCATCTACACTTTTGAATTTATCCGATGTGAGATTCATGTGAAATATCCCAACAAATAGCAAATTCAGAAGATTCACGCAACTAAGAGAAAGATGAGATTTAGTTATAAAATCCAATATATTCGTAAAAGAAGGTCCAGACTATATGATATAGAAATTACAGAAAAACTATATAATATGAAGAATAATACTAGAGACACAAACTATTTAACAAACATTTTACAAATGGCTGATGTGGCATACTCCATCTCAGCATATAGTGTGGGACCGAAGACTACATTGAAATAATTTGTTGATCAATACGCTGAGGTGAAGTATGCCACATCAGCAGTTTGTAAAATAGTTTGTATCTGCAGCACTACTCATAATATGAAAGACGCAAAAGACTTTTCTCTCTAATTCCCCAACAAAAACTCTAGT
This sequence comes from Panax ginseng, assembly GCA_020205605.1. Taxonomy (NCBI): domain Eukaryota; kingdom Viridiplantae; phylum Streptophyta; class Magnoliopsida; order Apiales; family Araliaceae; genus Panax; species Panax ginseng. Next base: position 92,175,465 of record CM035141.1, on the reverse strand, counting down.
GCATCTTTTGGGCCTTCTCCTGCTACAAAAGTTCATTATTTTTGGCTAGAGCCGGATCGGCATCGTGTGATTTTGCTACAACCACGATTGTATTCGTTAGTCGGAGGTGGGAGACACCCCTGTCCACTGCATTGCGGCCCACCCTTGCCATATGGTTCGAGCCCACTAAAGTCAATCCATCTATTTGTTGCCTCTGAGGCATTCATCATTATTGAGCACAAAAGAAGTGCTCCTAGGGCAAAGGTGATTAACTTTTGGGACGATGCCATTGTTAGCCAGTGTTTAATTGATAGCGAAATTCTTCGGAATGTATAGGGAGAGCTAGTACTATTTCTGGACATAAATTGAAGCTTTGTGTTTCATTAATTTGTTTATGTGAACCAAATTAATCATTTGCAGCTTCTTGTTTACATTCTATGGAATTAGTGGTCTCCAATAGATGTTCAAATTAGGCTAACTATATATATCTCGAATTTAATTAACCGTCAATTTCAGTGCGAAATTTTGACTAATTATCCATGTACGGGAGATAAATAACAAAGTTTGTTTATCATTCTTTTTGATATATATATATATATATATATATATATATATATATATATATATATATAAGAAGTTATTATTTATTGGTAATTAATGACACAATATTCATATTTTTAATTTCATCAAAATCTCGTCATCATCTAACAATTGATAAATAAGTAATTTATTATGTTGAGATAAATATGGAACGAAAATACCTGTAAATTAATTAAATATGCTGCTCAACCGCTTTTGACAAGGATGCAGTGAAGTTAATCGATGTTAGTTTACATGCAATGACTTGATCCATTTCTTTTGGTTCCATCTAAATCAAGTTTCACTTTCTTCAATTCGTCACTTGAGCAATAGCTCAGTGGTAGCCTTGGCCTCTTGCTAGCCGCCCGGCCCTTGTAACCTGTTGCGGTTAAACTCAGTGCTCTAGCTGTACATCATCTTTAAGTAATGACTTCTGACTATGAACATCTTTAAGATTATTTAACCTGTTCATGTGTTCCCTTGTTAATTTTTATTTATTTTATTTTTTCATTTCCCTACTTGCAAATATATTAAGCTTACCAATGATTTCTGACTATGAACATTCAAAGATGAAATTTGGCACATGCATTGGCTAAAAATTATTAAGTACAATATAACCTCTATAAATTAATACTCGATAAATTAATAATCTCCCTAAAATAATATTTTTTCTCAGTCCCGACTAATTGAGCTAATGTGATAAATTAATAATTTCGATACAATAATAAAATAATAATTTTTAAAAAGACCCTTATATAAATATAGGAAATTGTTAAATCTACAACAGAAATTGTTATTTCCACAACAAAAGTGTTGCTATAGATCCTATAGCGACGGTTTTCACCGTCGCTATACATCTATAGCGACACTTTTGTTATAAAAATAAAAAAAAGTGTTGTGAATTTAACAATTACCTAAATATATGGTCTCATCAAAATCATAAATTAATAATTCTTTTAAATTACAAATATATCTAGGGTAATCTTGTAAAATATGATTAATCAAGCCACTGTTGTAAATCTTTCTGAGTACATGAAGGGTGATCTCTCTTATACTTGCATAATTCCTTGTGTATTTAATCTGTCCTGGTGGATTTATGGACACCTTTTAATTAGATGAGAAGCCATTGTTGAATATGATTTGAAGAATTTTTGTTGATGTTTATATAATAATTCTCTTTATCATCATACATGGAATGTATTAAATTCGAACTTATATATACAAATTAATTAAACTTAATGTGAACATAATTTTTTTTTAAAATAAAATGTGAATGTAATTTGAAAAGTGGATACAATGAACATTATTTAATTATTAAAAATAATTAATATCACTTATAATGAATTCTATTATTACATTAATTTAATAAGTATGATACATTGTGTGACGCCCCCAAATCCGGGTAAAACTTTGTAATCTGTATTTGATCTTACACGATACCTTCATTAAATCATTAAATATATATATATATATATATATATATATATATATATATATATATATATATATATATTACATATTTAAAAAGATTATATTAGAGTTGTCTAATCCCTAGGTACGATGACCTTTAAGTACATTATTACATGATATATAATATGTTATCATATTACAAACTTCTAACTATTACATATAACACCTTATAACATATTCCTTCAGCTTCCCATTTCCCTTGTCCTTGCCAAAACCTTATGGTCGATCTCACTTAGCTGAAAACATTTAATTTTAAAAGTAAGAATGAGCATTTAATTGCTCAGCAAGTAATAACAGTTAATTAACATCAGCTGAAAGAAATAAATGTTTTCTTTGAAGTATACTTCTACAACGAATTAATAGTTGTGAAGCCATTTAAAACAATTTGAATAACATATCAAACCGTTTTCATTTTTGAAACCTCGTACTAATCATAGATGCTGAGCGGTCAATAGACCTTGAACCATTGTTTTCAAGTTTGAAAAAGTTTGTATAGAAATTCATCTATAAACCGGCATGACTTACGGGCACGATGGGTGATCAGCCCTTTATGCCCTGTATTGATCAACACTACATACTGGAATGACAATTCGCGTTCATCATATCCGCCTTTGGTGCATAAAAATTTCTAAATTTAGGGATGTTCATACTCAGTCTGGAGTTCAAACTAAAACAATTCAGTTGGACGACTTTATCATAAACAATAATATTCAATGATACATTTACAACTATGTCTAGCCGAGTCAAATAGCTTAAACGGCTTTTAAACTATGTATACATACAGAAATTCAATAGTATGTATCAAAACTTGTTCAAATACAACAATTTATACAAGGACACTTGCATAATCAAACTTAGCTCATAAAGAACATAACAACTCTTGATTATATATAAATCATATGAAAACAGTAATGAGATACTTGTAAATAGTGAACGAATCGAATGAAATTCAATAAAGTAAGGATATTTGCATAATATAAATGAATTAAGAATACTTGTTGAACCACAGAACCATTGCATGAATGCAAAAGTTCAGATACATGCTCAATAAATTAAAGTAGAGCTAAGAAACTTGCTTACACAAAGATCCATTACATAAAGTAAATGCAAATGTTAGAATACTTGCATAGTTATAGATCTCTTGCATAAAGTAAATGCATAAAGTAGGGATACTTGCCTTGATCGCTGCTTACTGCTACACAATTTAATATGACTAACTTCTTTAGAAAAACCTATCATTAATAAGATTGATCTCGTCATTAGTATTACATATCTCACTTATCATACCTTAATTCCATAATAATTTATCTAACATGTAATCACATAATCAAACATTGGATACTATCATAAATCATTAGTAATATTAACGTCCTTAGATAATATTTCAATCACTAAACAATATACTTTAAGATTTAACACTTACTCTTTTATTTTATAAGTTCTTATTTATAGTTCGGTAAACCAAATACCTAATCCAGCAAATCGAATGCTTAATACAGCAAACCATATTGCCCAGCAACCAGGATAGACCAATCCAACAACATGGATTGACCAATCCAACAAGCTGGATTGTCCTTTTCAACATATTATATACCTAATTTAGCATATTAAATGCCCAATCATAATATATTCTTAAAATACTTAACTTCTCTTTATTATTTATTTAAAACACTCATTTAAATTTATTAATTATTTAATAATATTTTATTCATTCACAAGTATTATTAATCATTTAATAATATCTTGCTCATCTCATAATATTATTAATCATTTAATAATATCTTACTCATCTTATAATATTATTAATCATTTAATAATATCATACTCATCTCATAATATTATTAACCATTTAATAATATTTTAATTAAATAAAGTAATATTACTAATCATTTAATAATATTTTAATCACTTGAATTATATTATTAATCATTTAATAATATTTTAATTTAACTTTAACCTAAATATTATTAATTACATAATAATATCTTAATCTAATATTATTAATATTTTAATAATTTATTAAACTTATAAATAATTTATTTTAATTGTTTAATCTTTACTAATTCTTTTATTAAATAATCATACAAGGCCATAAACATAATACCTCATCAACAATGATCAAAACACCCTTCACAAATCTAATCCTAACATATTTAGGGTTTCTAAGACACAAAATCACATTTTGCCATTTATGACATCATATAACTTATTTCATTAATTTATTCATAACTCAACCACATCCATGAAAAATACCAAAACAGTTCCGAAAATTCTTATTTTCTAAAAAATTTCAGTTTATGATATCATGAGGAACATATAATTTTTCTGCAATTATTAGATTTCATTTACAATATTTAAATAATCCAAAACAAATAAATCTTGCTACATTTATCATAAATCAAAACATTGTCCACAAATTCTGCAATTTACAGGGTAAGTTCCTGACACATATATATACTTCCAGTAAAAATTTCATAATTTTTGGAGTTACCCATAAAGAGTTATTCATATTTACTTTTAAAAGTAGTCATTTACCAAAACAACCATAACTCTCATTCTACATGGCCAAAAATTCCCAAATTTTTATAGGACTCACATAACCTCTCATATTATCACCCCAAATTTTCCTGGATTTTTAAAGTAAAATAAATGGACGAAATAGCCCCTGGTAGCTGCTAGACAGTAGCTATTTTTCTCTTTTTTCCACTTTTCTTTATCCGGACTATTTTGACCAAACCAGCCACCATGGCTTATAAACTCAATATTTTTTAGTGCTACCACTTGGGTTTACTAGTTAACTTATATATCTAGTACCCCTCTTTGACGGATCACAAAACAAAGTTATAGATCTCAAGTTATAAACTTACAAAGTAGAAAAAAGTTAAGGTTTTCTAATTTTCAAAAAATAATTTTCATTTCTTGCTTTAGATCTAACTTTTGACACGCAAAAGGGTTAGATCTAAACATAATAGACTTATTAACATGTAGATATAAAACCGCTAAGGTTTTAGATCTCGGGATCATAAACTTTAGATAAGTAAACATCGAACCAAAACAAAAGGAAACAAACTAGATTAAAGTAAGAAATTTTATACCTTTGCTTGTATGCTTCTCTCTTCTTCCTAAGTTTTGATTATGGGAGTAGATGGTTTACAAAAACTCTCTCTTTTCTCTCTCTATTTTCTTTATTTTTCTCTTTGGAAGCTAAGTTAGAAGAAATGAGATAAAAAGCTTTTCTTGCAAAATAGATAAGGGGATTTATAGATAAAATTATTGTATAGATATAATATGTATAAGTATGTTTAATCTCCTAACTTCTCTTTCCCTTGTCTAATGTTGCTTGTAATCTTAACAAGATGTTGCTTGCAAGTTTGGCTATAAGTGTTGGTTGAATAAGAATTGAACACATGAGCTTGAGTGTGGGAGTGATTTAACCAAATTGAGAAGTAAACATAATTAGGGATTATTCGGTATAATCATGACCTGTAATATTACAAATGATGTGATAAAAGTCCTCATTGGCCCGTAGTGCATTGATGAACAGTTGTTGGCATGATCATGACCATTGGTGATAACACGAATATCATTGGCCCGTATAGTGCATGGATAATTCATAGATGTGATACTAATGAATATTCTTGGCCCGTAGTGTAGGGTTAATTCAGTGATGTGAATTATTTATTAAGCTGAGTCTCAGCGATAAAATTGATGATAAACTTTTAAATCACAGAAGATAGTAGATATCATGCTCTACTTGACTCTTCTAATGGATTATTTATTCCGTTGCAGTTAAACTTGTTATCTATTGTATTCTATCAGTTTAACATTATTGAAGGCTAACGATAATTTATTATGCATTATCTTAGTCTTAATATTCTTTACTGGGCTAGTTGAGCTCACCCTTTGCTTTCATTGTTCTATTCAGAAAATGAGAATATAGCTGGGACGAGTTGGGAAATAGAGTGATGGTCCAGGATAGGTGGCTATAGTAGTCCTCACTATTCTATGAAATAGTGTGATAATAAATATAATGAAGACTCCATTCGAGTTTGGATATGTTGCTAATGCATGCTTGTGATGATTCCTAATCATTACTATGACCAAAGCTAGTAAGAAAACCAAGTTATGATCTATTTTTCAAGCCTAAAGTGAGCTTTGATAGGTCAAAATTCGCTAGATGACTAAACAAAATGAGATGATGATAAAAGTAACCTTAGGCAACTAAAATACACATTCCTAGACTGTTCAAGTAACCAAACTGAAAGAAATTTAAGAAGTGTCAAAATCAGTTTTGGGGAAAAAGTGTTAAACTATCCAGTTTGAGCCTCAGTTACAGTAGGCCTAACTTATATGAATGAGAAACCTAAACCCTTATTAAAATACATTGGTTTGTGGTATAGAAGTAGGGTCAAATGGTAAAGCCAAAAGCTTAACTAAGAAATTCCAACAAATCATCAAAGTAAGCAGTGAACTCAATTCTGCAACAGTTGGGTAGTAGAGTGGCTCTATAGATAGTAGAGTGGAAAACTTAACAAATATTAGACTAAGAACTCTGAAAATCGTAGAGTGATATCTAAAAATCATAGAGTGAACTCTGAAAATCGTAGAATAACTCTCGAAATTATAGAGTGAACTCTGAAAATCGTAGAATGAACTCTAAAAATTGTAGAGTGAAAATAGTAGAGTGAGGATAGTAGAGTAAAAATAGTAGAGTGAAGATAGTAGAGTAAAAATGGGTAAACACCCTAGTTTGTCTCCCTAGGGAACATCTATTTTATTTGTTAAAAAGAAAGATGGATTGTTACGACTATGTATCGACTATAGAGAATTAAATAAAGTCACGATCAAGAACAAGTACGTACCTATAGCCAAGAATCGATGATCTTTTTGATCAACTGAAGGGAGCTCGTTATTTTTCCAAGATATATTTGCGAACGGGTTATCACCAATTGAAAGTGAGGAATGAAGACGTGCTAAAGACCGCATTTAGGACTCATTACGGTCACTATGTATTCTTAGTGATGTCATTCGGATTGACTAATGCACCTGCAGCATTCATGGATTTAATGAACCAGATATTCAAAATTTACTTAGATAAATCTGTGGTGGTATTTATCGATGATATTTTGATCTGTTTGAAGACTCGAGAGGATCATGCGGAACATTTGAGGATGATATAGGAGATCTTGAGATGAGAAAAGTTGTACGCGAAGTTTTCAAAATGCGAGTTTTGGTTGAAAAGAGTGCAATTTTTGGGACACATGATCGACCACAAAGGGATATCTGTAGATCCGACGAAAGTTAAAGCGGTAATTAATTGAGAACGATCAAAGACACGAACTAAAATACGAAGTTTCTTAGTTCTAGCTGTAAGACCCCAACTTTTATGAATAAAGATTAAATTTTTTCTAAATATTATTTTGAGTAATAAGGTGTGGATATGATATAATGTTATAGTTGTGGGTAATATTTACAAATTTTGCATAGTAAGCAAGTTGTCATAAAATATTCGTTTGGTCGGGGAATATTCGTTTTATCAGGAAATATTCGTACAACGGCACAATCATTGGTGAAGCCCACAACGGAATTACTGTCAGAGTTAGAAAATGACAGAAATAACTTTTTATAAAAATAACGGCAAAACTTTTACATTTAATTGTTGAAATACCCGGTGGTAAACGTACAGTAATAGGCGTGGTTGCATAGTAGCACATGGTATTGTATAGTATCTTTGATTATTAATGCTTACGTGAGAAGTCGCTCAGTTTTATTCAACTATTGCCACAGTTGTGACGCCCCCAAAATAGGTATACAACACCCATTCTGAGTCGTCAAAATACATGGTACAAAGACATCCACAACTTTATTAGTACAACATAAAAACTGCGAGTTTAAATACAAATATTGTCATCTAGACAATATCCACACTCAAATAAGTCCTCATTACAATTATTGATACACTATTTTACAAAATAGTGAGGACTACTAAAACCACTGTCTTGAACCATCACTCCACACCCCGACTAGTTCTTGTTATATTCTCGCCTCCTGAGAAGAAAAATGGAACAAAAAGGAAAAGGGTGAGCTCACTAGCCCAGTAAAGAATATTATGATGCGACTAAGATAATGTACAACAAATTATCGTTAGTCCTCAACAGGAAAAAATCTGATAGAATACAATAGACAACAAGTTTTAGATCAACAACTACAGCGAAAACAATAATTCATTAAAAGAGTTAAGTAGAGAATGAAATCTACTATCATCTATGAATTTAAAAGTCCATCATCGATATTTTATCCTTGTAACATCAATCAATATACATTTTGAATCAAATAGTCATCTTTGCACTACAGGCCAAAGATATTAATCAGTCAGCCATATTCATCTCAACACCTGTTCATCTTTGCACTACGGGCCAAAGATGTTCATCATAAAATCATTCATCTTTGCACTACAGGCCAAAGATATTCAGTAATATCATCATTTAGGACTAAGGATGATGAAAAATATATTTTAAAGAAAACGAACCCAGTGAGACAAAAGAACAAATAGTAAGGATTTGTACTTCGATTTATCCATGTTCAAAAATACCTCATAAATAATCATAGTAGAGTAAATTTCAAGAATGATCAAAACATGGATACAATCAAAGATAGTATCCATAATAGATATTTTGAACACAGAAAAGAAAATTTAATTTTTCTGTGAATAGTGTCGTATTCGTGAATAGTGTTGTATACGTGAATAGTGTCGTATACGTGAATAGTAACTCCGACACTAAAAGATAGAAATTTCACAAAAAAAATCATCATGCTTCGTGAATAGTAACTCGTGAATAGTAACTCATGAATAGTAACCCCGACATGAAAAAGTTCTAAATTTGATAAAAAGTTCCAACCAATATTTTGGCATAATGATATTGAAGAAATAATATCACTTACGAAGAAAATAACATCCCTTACCTCGAAAAGACAGTACTTCTGACTAGAATACTGGATATAGTGCTAAAGGGAACTTGCACCGTATAGCAACACTCAAAGTATCAAAAATACTCATAAGAATACACTCGATAATATAAAGAAAGAAAAAGAGAGAAAACTTCAGTTTCTGGTGTGATTTTCAATTCTAACCTAATCACCTTATTTATAGGAAAATGCTTAGAACACCAAAGCAGAAAATTTAATAAAATAATATTATAATTAAACAATTTCAAGACCACCTTAGACCAACTGAATTCAGCACATTTATATCACATGTGTAGCCTAAAAACATATTTTTCATAAAATAATTATTTAAAACTTCCAAAAATCAATTATTTCGGAACTTCAGAACTTCAATAATTTATAATAAATAACCCTTTTATCAGAAAAATTCGAACCACATGTCTTTTCCATAGGAAATTTCATTCTCTACAACTTTGTACGTCTAAGTTTTTCCAAATTCCAAACAGAAATTGACCGAAATCCACAAACGGACGATTTTACAGGCTATAATCAAATTTCAGTCAAGAAATGGGGTCCACCGACACACAAAATATGTTTTAATCATTTAATGAAACAAAAATACTCTTTCTCCTCATATACTCATATATCCCACATTCATTATAAAAATATCACCATTATTATATTATTAAAATATAATAATATATTTAAATGAATTATTTTATCAGAAAAAGATAAAATATTAATTTTCAACAATTGTCACATTAAAATTTTCTCCATCTATATCCACATAAAATAAATATTTTCCTCATCATATAAATCAATAATTAATTATTCACAAATAATATTACAGAATCACAAGATCTTGGCAACCGGTGCCGTTCCCGAAGAGAGGGCTTTCCAATAAGGATCTCTCCTACTGGCGCCCAATTAGGTGACCAAACCTCTCCTTGAGATGTAACTTTCTAGACATTGCCAATAATGTTATCTAATAATATTATTCGGATAATATGAATTATTGCTTCGATAATGGAAAATCTTGTGTAGTGACAATTATTGAAACAACAAGAATATAAAATATCAACGCAGTGAATTATTGAATCAATAAAATAAAATCTTCGAATAGTAATTACTTGTAACAATTATTGAGTAGTGCCTTTTACGTAAGAATCAATAATTGGTGCAATACTGCAGGTGTCTTCTTTGTCTGACAACGCCATTCATCGTGTTTTAACCAACGGGTATTCCAACAAGAATTCAGAATAACTACGCCATTATTTATAAACAACTTATACTTGTTGCTTTCTTTCATCCAATCGCTTTCAAGTTATGGGGCCCATTAAAAGACCTGCATAAATAAAGAATATTCCCAAATGCATGAAGAATATTCCACGACCAAACGAATATTCCCTCGACAAAATGAATATTTTATAACCACCGCTTATTTAAAATATTTGTGCATTTTACCCATAACTAACCACATTAATCAAATCAACCCTTACTATTTCAAAATAATAAATAGAGGAAATTCCATTATATATATATAAAAAATTTGGGGTCTTACAATCTCCCTCCTTATGAAATTTTCGTCCTCTCGAATTGACGTGACGTACTGGCGTTTTGAAAAGTGAAAATACCTCGCTTTCATTTACGATTCCAACTCCCGGTCATTTCTTCAATAGCATGGTTCCTTCACAAGACCTTAACTTGTGGTATAACCTTTGTGCGTAGGACATGCTCCTTTAGATCTTGACTGGTACTTCCTCGTACTTTAAATCTTCGGTTATCTCATCTGATTCTAACTCAATAACTCAGTAGTCCTCACTATTCTATAAAATAGTGTGATAATAATTGTAATGAAGACTTTATTTGAGTTTGGATATTGTCTACGAGACAATATTCGTGTTAAAACTCAGTTATTGTGTTATCGTATTTTGCACGATAATTGTATAAATAAAATTTGTATTTAAGTTCTGTACCATGTATTTGGCGACTCAGAATGGGTGATGTATATCTATTTTGGGGGCGTCACACTAGCAGGTTATTACCGTAGATTCATCAAGGATTTTTCAAAATTGTCAGGACCTTTGAAGAATTTAACCAGAAAAGTAGTAAAGTTCGTTTAGTTAGAAAAGTGTGAAAATAGTTTCCAAGAACTAAAGAAAAGTTTGAGTGAAGCACCAGTTCTATCTTTGCCTGACGATACGGGTGGTTTCGTTGTTTACATCAATGCGTCACACAAAGGGCTTGGTTGCGTTCTGATGCAGCAAGGTAAGGTCATAGCGTACGCGTCACGCCAGTTGAAGGATTATGAGAAAGGGTATCCTACGCACGACTTGGAGCTGGCAGCGGTAGTATTTGCTTTAAAAATTTGGAGACATTATTTGTATGGCAAAAAATGTGAGATATACACAGACCATAAAATTCTGAAGTATATCTTCACAAAAAAGGAATTACTACGATTGTGAAATTTTGTATCATCCCGGAAGAGATAACGTAGCCGCCGATGATTTAAGCCGAAAGGGACGAGAAAGATTAGAGATGCTAACAGCTCAAGAGGAGCTCATCAAAGAAATGGAGAAAATGGAGATTGAAGTGAAATATATGAGGGAGTCGGAAGAGAAACTGTTTAACATGGAGACTCATCCAGTTTTGTTGGACAGAGTAAAAGGAAGCCCAAGATCAAGATGAAGAATGTTACAAGGTAAAGAAACAAGTAAAGGAAGGAGAGGTCACTAAGTTCAAAATAGTTAAAGAAAGGTTATTGAGATTCGAAGGAAGAGTGTGGGCACCAGCAGTACCAGACCTAAAAGAAGAAACCTTACCAGATGCACACAATTCAAACTTCTCAATTCATCTGAGCAGCACAAAGATGTATCAAGACCTTCGACATCACTTTTGCTGGCCCAACTTAAAAAGAGAGGTGGCAGAATACGTCAGAAAGTGCCTAACTTGTTAAAGAGTGAAAGCAGAGCATCAGAGACCAAGTGGAATGTTATAACCGCTAGAAATTCCAGAATGGAAATGGGAACACATAACTATGGATTTCGTTGTTGGACTTCCAACTACACAGAAAGGTTTCGACGTTATATGGGTCATCATGGATCGATTGACAAAGTCAGTGCATTTCTTACCAATTAAGATCATATTCAATATGGATCAATTGGCTAAACTATAAGTTATAGGAGAATGTATCAAGACATGGTGGTCCATTATCAATCATATCCGATCGAGATCCGCGATTCACATCTAATTTCTGGAGAAGTTTACAAGAACGTATGGGGACACAGTTGAGATTGAGTACGGCGTATCACCCTCAAACTGACGGTCAAAGTGAAAGAACAATTTAGACATTAGAAGATATGCTTAGAGCATTCATCATGGATTTCAAGGGCAATTGGGATAATCACCTACCTTTGGTCGAGTTTGCATATAATAATAGTTATCATGCAAGTATAGGAATGTCGCCTTACGAGGCATTATACAGAAGAAAATGTAAAACCCCAATGTGTTGGGATGAGGTAGGAGAACGTAAACTGTTGGGACCAGAAATGGTTCAACAAACCGCAGAAATTGTCCTAGAGATACGATCAAGATTGGTAGCAGCTCAAGACAGGCAAAATAAGTATGTAGACTTGCACTGCCAAAAGAGAGATTTCAACATAGGGTCGTTTTTGTTTTTAAAACTATCTCCCTAGAAATGAAAAATTAGATTTTGAAAGAAGGGAAAATTGAGTCCAAGATTTATAGGACCTTTTGAAGTACTGAAGCGAATAGGTGAGGTGGCTTATGAAGTAGCATTACCTCCAGAATTAGGGCACATTCATAACGTATTTCATGTACCAGTGCTACGACCTTATAAACCAGGTCACAAGTATGTAATTCAATATGAACCTATCCAGGTTGAAAAAGATCTAACTTGCGCAAAAGTTCTTGCTCAAATAGTTGACAGGAAAGAACAAGTCTTGAGAAATAAAATAATACCTTCTTTAAAAGTGATATGGAGGAACCACAGTGCTGATGAAGCTATGTGGGAACTCGAAGAAAAGTTACCCCCATCTTTTTGAGTAACCTTGTACTTGTTATTTCGAAGACTGAATCCTTATAGGGGGGGGGGAGAATGTAATAACTCAAAAAAATCTATATAATATTAAATTATTATAATTTCAAATTTTGAGTATAATTTTTTTTCTTCTTTTAATTATACTTAATTGATGCGGCATTATAATTATTTACTACTTAATAATTTGTTAAGTAGATTATAAATGGTAAAAGGAAGGAAAAAATGGTATACATTATTATAATGATATTCATATATCAAGAATGAAAAGGAAAACCAACATGACTTAATTGAGAATGATTCTTGATATTAAGCTACTTATGTGTCCAAGGAAATAATTATACTATGATATAATTAATTCCATTCAAAAATAGTAGTTATTGATAAATAAGATAAATGGTGTGTATGGTGTGTACTACCATGGATATTTGAATTACATGGAACCTCTATTTTTGATGATGATGTGAGTGCCATATATTTTGCTAGCCTAAATAAAAGGGATGATAAAGTCAATGTATATTACCATGTAATAGGAGCCCATATTAAATGTGTTATGCGAGCTTGTTAATATAATATTTTAAATTTTAGTAATTATGGACTCATGTCTTACTTAAAGAAGTGTAAAAAGAGTCCAAGTTATATAAGTGGTCCAAATGGATTGTCATGTAAGTTTGCAAGCCTACCTTATTTTATTAAAATATGAGATGAGCATACGAAGCCCAAATTAAAGACATATTTGTTCCTTTTCTTATCCAATTCGGCATCCCACTTTAGGGGGGATAAGGAACTGAGTTTGGGATTATCATTAGTCAGTTAGTTGGTTAATTCAGTTAGTAGATATGTGATATAGGTTGGCTGATAGGAGTTGGATAGGGGCCATATAGAGTGTCTCAAGCTCAGTCAAATAGCAGCTAACAGACTATTGTGTTAGGGGGATGAATAGAAGCCATAACATAGCCATGTAAAGAAATGATGGAACGTAGGTAAAGGGCCGAGTAGACTGTTAAGAGAAAGATTAAAATCAGCCATATATGGCATCACATGGCACCCTAGTTCAGTTGGATACATACAATCTCTGAGCTCCAAAATTAGTAGCAGTAGAGAAAGTGAAGGAGAGCCACGGTTGAGAAGTAAGAAGAACTACGCAGCCCAACTCCATTAGCCTTTAAGAGCCCAGAAAGTAAGTCATTCAAGCCTTTTCCATTCCTTTTCATGTCATAATGATAGTAAATTAGACTATAATGGGCAAATAACTTGAATAGGCATATGAGGGCTGTTTCATTGATATGTTGACTGCTGTGTGCTATTAGTAGTGACTGTTAGTATTGATTTTTAATGTCTGTGAGGACTATTGACTATTAAGAATAAGATAATTTTGTTGTTATAATTGTTGGTTTATCCATATAAACCTTAATGAATAAAAGCCCTAAGATTGGGATCAAAGTGCTGGAATAAGAATATTATATGTATATATATGGACTGCACCCTACGTGTTTGATAAAATGCTAAAGTGTTGACTGTTATGCGCTAAAGGCATGTTAGTTATGCAAAAAAGTCCAAAACCATGTCCATATGCTAAGATAATAAACCCATGTATACATGTATGCTTATATACTAAAAGGAGAATGGATAAGATTAATTAACTTGAATAGCTAAGAGGTTTCATGCTTAAAACTTAAGTGAAAAGATGACTGTTTTGGTCAAGTTCAGAACCTGAAATTATAAGACAGTATAGAGGTCATAGAATGTCTATAAGAAGCATTTAAAAAGTAATCATTAACTTAGTTGAGGTTCATATTGAGTGTTACTCAATTTTTAATTCTAAAACCATAAAAAGTAAACTTTATAATAGCAATGAACACCAAAATGAAGCACCACCATACCTAAATCATGTAGACAAGTTTTAATAGTTTTAATGTGGCATAATTAAGCTACATAAGCTATAAAAACCAAGTCTAAAATGTTTTGAACATTAGACTTGTCAAAAATTGAAAAGTATCAAAATTAGTTTTTGTGAAAAAAGTGTTAAACTGTCCAGTTTGAATCTCAATTAAAGTAGGCCTAACTGAGATGAATGAGGAACCTAAACCCTTATTAAAATACATTGATATGTGGTCTAGAAGTAGAACTAGATGGTTGAGCCAAAAGCTTAACCAAGAGATTCAAAAAAATCATCAAAGTAGGCAGTAAATTCAATTCTACTATAGTTGAATCGTAGAGTGAAAATAGTAGAGTGAAAATCGTAGAGTGAAAATACCTATTTTGGCTTGCTGTTTTAAGAGGCTTTATTTAGTTTTTCCAATGGTCCAATGATGGAATAAAATACTACAAAGTAAAGTCTATAGGTATGCCCAAAGTTCAGATCTAAAAGCTTAACACAAAAATTCATAAAAATCACCAAAGTAGCTTTGAAAATCATAAAAACTGGAGATTTTTCCAAGTAAGAAAATATGTAAAACAACGCATTTGGGGTCTGTTTTTGAATTGTTTAACTTGATAGTTTTAAAGACCTAAACCAAGAATAAAATACTATGATATGAGATCCATAAAATTTCACAAATGGGAGGTTCAAAAGGCTATTATAGAAAATTTTAAAAATCCTCAAAGTTACCTCAAAAATCATAACTTCGTGTTTTTGAGTTATATATTAAAAGTAAAGTTTAAGGCTTGTAAATGTCTTAACATGACTAAATAAGATAATAAAAAAAATTATGATCTAAGATCTATATCATGACATGTTTAGGGTGAATCAAGTATGTTTTGTGAGATATATGAACTTTATAGGTGATGTGTGTCTATGTGTGCTATTTGTATGAAAGTGTCATATAAACTAAGATATAAAAGAGCTGTTATGATAAAATATATGCCTATGTGTACTAAGCTATATTTGTAAATAAAAGCTGAATGTATACTTGGCTAATGTTAGTAAATAACATACATATTAGTTATTGGATATAATTTCAATAACCTTAATAGAGCTATGTGTATCTATAATATAGACCTTGGGCTATAAGATAACTAAGAAAGCCCACACTGTATATATCTAGGCTACTTAGTGGCACGTCACTTCCTTTATTAAAGTTTAAACGACGCGAGAGGCAAGTACATCAACCTTTCTTACTCAATTAAGTTTATATTGCAAGTACTTAACTCGAAGGCTTATCTTTTCAAGATATTGAAATTATTTGAACTGTAATACTTCAAATTCAGTTATTCTTATGATATTGAAATTATGTCAATGCCATGATTTCGAAAAAACAACTATTGAGATATATTGATATTATTCATTCATAAAAATCTCATGTAATGTTCTCTAAACCATTTTGTTGTGGTGCGTAATCTTATATAATGATGTGAATGAACAACCCTTTTTAAGGGCATATGATACCAGACATTATGATTCCAAAGGATATGTAATGTGTCATTAGACTGTTATGTTGTGCACAATATAAGGTACTTAGGTTGATCCCCTAAAGTATAAGTCTAGGATATAGTTCGGTTTTAATAACTTTTTGTATCTATGGATTGCAGTTTTAGTACTGTCAATTCTAGTGTGATAACCCGAAAATTGAGACGCGTATTGGATATTTGAGTCCGAAATGTCGAAATTAGTAAGAATAACCTATAAACACAAAATGTTTTGGGGTTGACTTTTTGGTCAAAGTCAACAGTTAACTTTTATGGAGAAAATTTAAAATTAGAGTTAGGAGTGGAATCTTGAGACGCGAACTGGATATTTGAGTATGGAATATCGAAATTAGTAAGAATAACCTATAAACACAAAATGTGTCGGCATTGACTTTTTGGTCAAAGTCAACAGTTAACTTTTTTGGAGAAAAGTCACTTAAAATTCGGAGATGAATTTGGAGAAACGGATGTTTCTATGACGTCGAGAGTGTCGATTTTAGTAGGAATCGACTATAAACTTGACAATTCGACTTTTTGGGTTCGAAAGTCAAAGACGGTATTAAGCACGCAAAATGAGACAATAAAAGCGGGACCCACTTGATCAAAATTTGCTGGAAATTCTAGCACATGAGCAGCCCACCTAACCTCACCAACTCCCCCAACAAGTGGATCTAGTTTCCCTTTATTTAATATTAAACCTCTAATTCATTTAACAAAAGGAAAAGGGAAATAAGAAGCATTCTTCTCTCATTTTTCTCTCACACACCAGACCAAATATGGAGAAGAGAGAAAGAGAGAGAGAAGGCTGCCATGGATGGAAGAAAGAGAGAGAAGAAAAAGAAAAGAGAGAAAAAAATTAAGAAGGGAAAGAAGAAACCATGGATTTCTCCATAACTCTCAACCAAAAACCCCAGTGAAAGCGTGAGAGCTTGAGAGGGAATGAAAGAGGGGAGGTCAGTCATGGGAAGAGAGGAAGAAGAGAAGAGAGGAATAAGAAATCAAGAGGAAGATCGAACACTAAAGGTATAAAATCTCCAAAACTTAAAACTCTAGCTAGTTTAATGTGTTTTGTTATGGTTGTTTTAGATCAGGTGTTGAACTTATGATCTTGAACCATATGAGGGTAGATCTACATAATATTTGATGGTTTATGCTTTGATCTTGCCATTTTTAGGTTTGATGAGCTTGAACAAAGAAGAAGAACCAAAACAGATTTTATACTCGAAAGCCCTAAATTTCAGTCCACTTTGGACCTTCACCATTTGAAATCTACGACTTATTTTTGAGATCCATCAAAGACATGTATTAGATCCATGAGATATCTAACATCTCAAAGTGGAATCACTGAAAAATTCCTTGTAGATTTTCGTATGGACAGTTTTTAGTAAAGTAGGCCAAATTAGGAAATACCGAAAAACAATCTCTCCAAACTTTGCAGGGGCATTTTTGGCCATTTAATTATCGAAATAAATTCCTTCCTTTTGGGATATGAAAATATATGATATAAAGTAGCTCTTGTCCAAAGATGAGTGTATTACAACTAAAATCGATTGAGTTATGGCAATTTCATTTTTTGGGTTTTTCCGACGAGAACGACTAAAACTGAAGTTCTATAACTCCGATGGCCACGAAATTTAAACTAGAAGTTCATGTTAATACGTGTAAGATGCTTCCACGAGTTGAGAATTTTTGGAGTTGAGTATGATATAGCTAATTTTCTTAAGTTACGAACTAAAAACGGACTTTTGAAAAATACTAAAGGAATTTGAAAAATTCCAGAAAAATTATTTTAGTGTATGGAATATATGTTTATATGTGTGGCCAAAAGATAAAAAAATAATAAGATGATTTGGTATTTTCATGCTTATGATTAAGTTATGAATAATTGAGAAAATTAGATTATATTAAGTCCTAAAATTTTAATATGATTTTAGTTAATTTGGTCATTTTAATAAAATGATATAAGAATGGCACGATGATGTGTGTGTTAAATAGTAGGAGATAAACAATTAAATTAAAATGTTTATAAATGATTAATAATATTATTAAATAATTAATAATATTAGTAAATGATTAAAATATTATTAAAAGATTAATAATATTATTAAGTGATTACAATATTATTAAAGAATTAATAATATTAGTAAGTGATTAAAATATTATTAAAGGATTAATAATATTAATAAGTAAATAAAATATTATTAAATGGTTAATAATATTATAAAGTGAATAAAATATTATTAAATGATTAATAATATTAGTAACTGATTGAAATATTATTAAATAATTAATAATATTTGTAGAGTGATTAATAATATTAGACGAGAGTTTAATAATTATTATCAAATTTAATTACAAGGTGATGATTAACCTAATCAATTAAATTTTCATAAAGGATGTATGTTATCATTCGAAGGAATTTTTATGTAAATAAATCAAATGGACAATAAAGTGTTCTAGTAAGTCTTAAACACATGATTAAAGCATTGTGTATCAAGATTTAAAAAGGAAGAATGATGAAAAGTAAAGTGGAGTTAACATAAATGACTACCAAGCGTCATTATGTGACTAATGATGGTTATATATACCCTTAATCGTGTAGGACAATGGAAGGACGAATTCTCCTAACAGCGCAAGGAACGCTTCGATGCAAGTTCTTCGGTAACTTGCTCTTGTGTGATAATGTGTATTAAATCATGTTTATGGTACTTAATGATATATGTTGCTTTATGTGAAATCGTTGACTACATGTGCAATAACCCGGGTCAAATCCCGAGTCCGGGATAAATCTCAGGTCAAATCCCTAGTCCGAATCGAATCAAATCCATCAAAATAAGGCCTCAAACTACTGACCCAATAGTATCTTCTTGGGTCATCTTAGCCCACCACAGGCTCCCAAAAGGTCATGACTTGAAGGTACTATTGGTAGTAACTTATTTACTTATATGCTGACAAATTTTTTTCTCTATCTTTCGATGTGGGACTGGGGTGTTACAAACTCCCCCACTTAAATTTCTGACGTCCTCGTTAGAACCGATCACACACACAGCCCAAAGATCTTTGCCTCTCTAGCCATTATGGGATAATACCAGCTGACTTCGTGTCCCCACCTCCGGACCTCCATCTCTCCATTGTGGGATAATACCACCAGCCTTCGTGTCCCCACCTCCGGCAACCCGACCGGATGACCCGACCTGAGCTTTCGAGAGTCGGCTCTGATTCACTACTACAAAAATGGTCATTTATGATGGCCTAAATCCATCACAAAAAGTAGGAAAATCATCACGAAAGATTTACGTGATGGCTTTAAGCATCACAATGGCCGTCTTGTATACGCCCATCATGAAAGGTTTTACGTGATGGTTTTGGCAATTACGTAAATGCTTAGTGCTTTTGTGATGATTAATACAATCACATTAACATATAATCTATTGTGATTGTCAAAGTCATCACACAAAAAAATAAGACTTTAGGGATAAAATGTAAGAACGTGAATCTCTATTTACGTATAATTTATTTCACTATATTAATTATATCTATATTAATTGTATCAAATGATACTTGTAGGATTCGAACCCTCTCCCATTTGCAAACTAAATAACGAGTATTACCACTACACCAAAGTCCAGATCATGGTTATAATTTTAAAACAAAATATAAAAGGAAACATATTTGAGTTAACTTACTAAACAAAATTACTTTTAAATAAGATTTGGTGATTGCAATGGCAGTCACAAATACTCTATAATGATGGTAAAATTAGTCATCACTAAGAGCCATCATATATTGTATTATTTTGTGACGGCTTGAAAATTCCATCACAAAATACCTTCTTTTTGTAATTGCAAATAAAAGTCGTCACAAAAATCTAACTTTTTAATGATTGTCGCAACCGTCATAAAATATTGTTTTAATTATTTCTTATATTAAAATATTAGTGATAGCTTAAATGCAATCACGAAAAGGGTATATCTATAAGTGATGACTTAGTGCGTCACAAAAAGAAAATTTATTTTATGTGAAAAAATTGGTGTGATTGACATGGCCATCACAATTATAATACATTGATAGCAAAATTAGTCATCACTAAGAGTCATCATATATACTATTATTTTGTGATTGCTTAAAAAGTCCATCACAAATTACTATCTTTTGTGATTGTTTTTAAAAACTGTCACAAAATTCTGTCACGTATTCTTGTTTTTCTAGTAGTGATTCCATATGCAACAACCCGGGTTAAATCCCGAGTCCGAAATAAATCTCGGGTCAAATTCCAAGTCTGAATCGAATCAAATCCATCAAAATAAGGCCTCAAACTACTGACCCAATAGTATCTTCTTGGGTCATCTTAGCCCACCACAGGCTTCCAAAAGGTCATGACTTGAAGGTACTATTGGTAGTAACTTATTTACTTATATGCTGACAAATTTTTCCCCTATCTTTCGATGTGGGACTGGGGTATTACAACATGAATGTTATGTGACTAAATGCAATTAAAGCATGGAATTTGTGAAGTATGGGTTGAATATACAAAATGAAGATTATATTGTATTGTATAATAAGTATGATACATATAAAGATGCATATCATGAAATGTATGATGCATATAGAGATGCATGAAACATGTGTAGATGCATTAACTAAAATTTTTGATGCATGAATATATGAAATTTGTATGTTATGTGAAGCATGAAATGTGTAGACTGTTGGACTTGCTGAGCCGTCGTGCTCAACCTTACAAACAAATTTTGCAAATAAAAGTCGATATAAACGGATGACCATAACGTCAAATACTTCCAAATAAACGAAGGATCGCGAGAAGAAATAATGATTGAAGATGGTTGGTGTTTTAATAATATACTAACGCATTGGTGTAATTTCTTTAGAGTAATTATAGATAGTAAGGTTTTATGCCAAAACACTTGAATGCGAACTTTCCAACTAAGCTAGATGAACGTTAATATTATATATTGTAGATGTACGTTGAGTTGAAATACTATACCCAAAAGAATATTTTAAATTTGAATTGAGAGTTAATAAATACTCGCAAGTTAATATCTCATTATGAAACATATTTTTTATAGTTTAAGATGTATAGATAGATCATAAACTATCTAAAGATGTAATAACCGATTGTACAGATTCTGGAATAAAAGAGAATACTATATTAATTAGTATAAAAGCCAGATTATGTTCATTACTTTATGAACAAAGGTTATATATATTGGAATAAAATTAGTACCGTGACGTACCAGGTCCGAGGTTCAAGGGACCCGGATTGAAAGATTTAGAACTCTTGAACTTTTGATTAGATACGAAATATTATTTTGAAATATCATCTTGAACAAAATTGATTAATATGCATTTTTGCACTACATATTTACACTACTTCTTAGTTGTGGATATAAAATATGATTCGAGCAATTTCAAAAAAAAAACATAAAGAATTGAAAAAAAATAAAATAGAAAAATAACTGCTTCAATGTCCATTGAACGAAATAATTTAGTATCCAAGCCTCAGGAAGTATCGATATTCACGCTAAAAAGTGTGATGGATAAAAGTATTTTGACTAGTCTAGTTTTGTGACATTTGTTACTCGAGTTAGTAAGCATTTAGGGGTGTCTATACACCTAGTGCCCTAAAGCCAACTGGTTTTTAGGAGTTATTGTCTGAACACTCGCTACATGGGTAACTTTGAAAAGCCTAAAAAAATGAGACATTGCAAGTCAAAAGAAAAAATTAAAACAAAAGTAGAAAAAAAAGGAAAAAATGAGTTTGCTTAATTTTCATGGTAAAAATCCCTATTAAAAGTTACATCACAAACACAATGCATGCATCAAATAAAATTAATTTTATGAGGATGGTGTCTAAAATGAAGATTGAGTATTTTTGATAAGATGAAAGTGTAATTTTAACTTTAATCTTGCTTGTGTATAATGCCCATGTATACTTAGAAGTTTTCTTTCGATTTCATAATTGGTCAAACTCAAAAGGATTTTATTTTAAATTTTGAATTTTGCGGGTATATTCACTACAAATATTCACGAGACACAACTCGTCCACTTTGGGTAACCTTGGGGTTTAAAAGCTTGTTGCACATGCTAAATGTAATCATATTTCCTACGAAAATGGGGTAGTATAATTTTTGTTTTCTTTTAATTTTACTCGAGGACGAGCAAAAGCTAGGTATAGAGGTATTTGATAGACACGTAATTTATACATTTTATTATCCCTAATTTTGTCTTTTTAATTATATTAGTTTTTATATTAAAATGTTTTATTTTATTTTATAGGATTTAAAATTTTATTACAATAAAGTAATAATCTTGGTGATCAAGCAATATTTAATGCTCTTATTCATAGAATGAAACTGCTAAGAAGATTTTTACAATGAGAAGGAATGATGTGGAACAATCTTGGTGTGCAAGTCAAATCCAATAAAAGAGAGGAAAACACATCTAGAAGACCTCTTGGAAGGAAGTTGATTGCCACCAGAAAGTTAATTTCCTATAAGGAATTAATTGAGGCTTGATGTATAAATAGAAAATTACCAAGAGAGGTTGAGGGAATGAAATATTAGGTATTTTTTATGTATTAGTTTAGGGTAGAAGTAAGAGTATGCTTAAATTATTTTTTCATTGTACGCTCATTGGATGATCGTCAATAAAGGTAGTTTTCTTATTTATTTTTAATATTCTTCTTCTTTATTTTAGTTAGTTTTTTTTATTTTCATGTCTAGCTAATTTATTTAATCTAGGATGAACATGAAATTAAATAAGTATTCATGATAATATTCTCCATCTCTTCTATTATTTATGCTTTTATGTTTAATTGATTTCGCCTTCATGATTCGTTATTGAAATACCTTCGTTTTATATTTTTTATGTAATTTTAAATTAATTAAGAGGTTTTGATATATTATTGTTAAAATATAAGTTTTTCATAATTCAAGCTTGCTCGAAGAAGTTTTGATGGATTATAATTAATCTTTAAATTCTCATAGTTTATACTTTCCCGCGTTAATTGTAAAATTACTAAATTAAAGAAAAGTGAGATAAAACCCTAGTTAATCTATAAGAATATAATAGATTGAATTACTTGTTATGTTTATTGTTTAATTTATTCAAATTACTAGATTGCTTCATTATTATTTGTTTATATATTTTAATTAGTTTAATTGTAGCTAATCAATTCTCAAATTTTATTTCTAATTCGTTTGAAATAGATATTAAGGATACATTAAAATTAATATAGTCTCTGTGGATTCAACATGTACTTGCCAGTTATTCAATTTAACATTGTACACTTGCAGTTACATATTTTTATGACATCAATAAAGATTGTAAAT
Source organism: Panax ginseng (assembly GCA_020205605.1). Taxonomy (NCBI): domain Eukaryota; kingdom Viridiplantae; phylum Streptophyta; class Magnoliopsida; order Apiales; family Araliaceae; genus Panax; species Panax ginseng. The sequence continues at coordinate 92,151,678 of CM035141.1, read as the reverse complement.
ACCACCTAAAAAGCATTAGTAATTGCATGATTACTAGAAAATTAAGAATGCGTGATGGAATTTTATGACAATTTTTAAAAACAATCACAAAAGATAGTATTTTGTGATGAACTTTTTGAGTAATAGCAAAATAATAGTATATATGATTGCTCTTAGTGATGAATAATTTTACCATCAACATATTATAATTGTGATGGTCATATCAATTACCAATTGTTCACGCAAAATAAATTTTCCTTTTGTGACAAACTAAGTCATCACTTATGAATATATTCTTTTCGGGATTGCATTTAAGCTATCACCAATATTCTAATGAAAAAATAATCAAAACAATAATTTGTGACGGTCATGACAATAATTAAAAAAATATACTCTTGTGATAACTTTTATTTGCAATTATAAAAAACGCATTTTGTGTTTGAATTCTCAAGTCATCACAAAACAATAAAATATATGACGACTCTCAGTGATAACTTATTTTACGGTAGTATTTATGATTGTCATTGCAATCACTAAATTTTATGTGGGATTAATTATTTTTAGTAAGTCAACTTACATGTGTTCCTTTTATATTTTGTTTTAAAAATATAGTCATGATCTGACCTTTGGTGTAGTGGTAATAATCGTTATTTAGTTTGCAAATAGGGGAATGGTTCGAATCCTACAAGTATCATTCAATACATTTAAGATAGTGGAATAAATTGTTTATAAAAAGAGGTTCACGTTCTTATCTTTGATTCCTAAAGCCTTGTGGACTAATGTGATTGCTTTAACCTTCTCAAAAGAGCCACATGTTAATATGATTATATTAATAATTACAAAAGCATTATATGTTCGCGTTCTTATCTTTGATCCCTAAAATCTTGTGTGTGTGTGTGTTTTGATAACTTTGACAATCACAAGACCATCTCAAAAGAGCCACATATTAATGTGATTATATTAATAATTACAAAAACATTATACGTTTGTTTGATTGTTAAAACTATCACAAAAGACTTTGGTTTACAATACGGCTTCCATGACGGCTAAAGTTATCACAAAAACCTTTCGTGATGATTTTTTAAATTTATGTGTTGGATTTTCGCCACCACAAAAGTCCTTTTTTTGTAGTGATGGTTTATCATTACAGAACCTAAAAGCATTAGTATTAATTAAATTAATTCAAAATTGTCTTTCATCCTCATTTCAAAAAGTAATAATTAGTGTTGTATTTTGAAATGGAGAGTATTTGTCAATGAAGAAGCTATGAATAACAAGTTTAACAACATTGTAGGAAGCACGAAACTTTTGATTAAATGAGATTTGAATGATAAATTAACAAATCAATTTCTATACTCCTTTCATTGATCACTTTCATGATCTATATTTTAGAACCGCGGCAGTGTTAATTATAGATTTCATGCTGCAGGCACGCTATCGTCTGCTCATCTTTGCATCCATCTCCTTTGCAGGGTGGCAAGAAAATTTCTTCGGACCCTTTGTTTCCGAGGCAAAGATTATGAATGTGCGAACGGTAAGTGCTCCGAATCCAAAGAGGAGCACTTTTCGTGCCACATTCATGGTTGCAAAAGAGGTGATAATGGGTGTATTTTGCGCCTTGGAATTTATACATAGCGGCCAGTTAATTGTACTATATTAGAACATAATTTTGGATGCATGCCGATGAAATTGTAGGTGAAACTAAATTTCTTGTGGTTATTTTTCTAATTTATTTATGAACTGGAGGTTTATATTAAATGACAGAATTAGGCAAACTATGTTTGGAATATGATTCTGAATTAACTTTGAATGTGAAAGTTTTGACAAGGGGTGGATGTGTTAAGGCGCAGATACCAAGCATGCATGCCCTCAATTATTTTAAAAATGGGAAATAGCATGTTAGGTGAAATAAAATAAACATTGTTATGGTGCTTATGCTGTTAATGTTCTATGATGACTTGGTACTTGGTTACGAATAAAAGATTTATTTAATTAGGTTTTTACTAAATTATCTATGATGTTTTCCCATTCTAACCAAGAACACAATCAATACTTATATATAAAGGGACAACCAACTATCCTTTTAATTTGAAAAATCGGTGACTCTTGATTAATTAAGAGTTAACTTGGTCAATTTTGTTCAAATTGGTCATCTTTCAATCTATTCATCTCTTTTATATTCTTCAAATCGTTTGCAAAGGGAGCTTCTTTTCCTCTTCATCTACCCATTTCTTCTCCTCGTCCTCTATAAATCCACCCAAATCCTATCTTGATTTCGGCAAGAACCTATAACATAGATCCAGAATTGTAGAATGAATTTGATAATAAAGAACATAGATGCAGAAGAGAAGGCGGCGTTAGGGTTTTTGGATTTGCTTTCTGTTTGATTTCGTTCTTGGTGATGGCTGCTGATCAGAATAAGGGTTGGGCTCTTGACTCCTTCCACCGTTACATTGAGTTTAGGTTTATTAATTTTACTTCCCAATCTCTCTCAATCTATATTATGTATCTGTATTATACATTTATACTCTCTCAGTTCACATATATTTGGTAGAAAATATATATACCCCGAAATAAAAAAACAATTAAATTTGGTAGAAAGTATACATACCCCAAATACATAAACAAAACCATTACAATAGCAAGAAGAATGCCCCCATCTCTCAGAAGGATTAAAGCCCATAACTTTTGGACAAAGCTACATTGCCTTCCTCTTTGCTGCAGTTTCACCTCCAAATGAACCCATTATTTGTTTTTCTTGTTTTGTTTTCTCTCTTAAAAGTTTGAAATAGAGCTTCTTCCTGCACCCTGCTTGGCAAAGGGATGAAGAAACGGAGGAGAAACACGAGAGAAACATGGATTAAAGGAGAAGAGGTCAATGAAAAGAGGACATGAACAAGCCAAGAGACTCATCAACTATCGACGTCACATAGACATGAAAAGATGGGGCCTTCATCAAGTCCTAATCACTATTGCACCCAAGGGTGGATCCAGAAATTTTTTCCAGCAGAGGCGGATTTTAATTATTTTTTATTGAAGTTAAATAAAAAAAACTTGAACTAATTATAATAATGTTTACAAATTATAATAAATATTCATAATCTAAATTAAAAAGAAATTTTAAATAAAAAATATTTAGATACAATTTAGAATTAAACTTACTTTGGTTACTTGTCATAGTTCAATTTGAATGATTCCCCAAATGCTTAAAGCCTCAAATCAAATTTGCTTTCTATATTCAAACAAACTCATGAATTAATTTCAAAGTATAAACTAATGTTGGTATCTTTTCAATGTATTTTTTTATTATTCTATTTTGTGGGGTTTGTTTATGATAATTATTTTATTAGTCCTAAAAAAGATAAAAATGAGGGTAGTAGTAAATCAGTACTCTTCTATTAATCTACCTCCTTAAATTTATTTACTTACATATTTGCCCCTGCTCCTATACCTATAAAAAAAATCTAGCGTAAAAAATCTGCCCATGATTGCACCACCAACAACAGAAAATTTTATTGTGATTTAAAAAAGGTCACACTATATATATATATATATATATATATATATATATATATATATAATTAAAATTTGATACATAGTTAGATATAATTATAAAAATGACAACCATCTTTAAAATAGAATTAGATATTGTCGTAAAAAAAACTTACATATTTTATATATTTTTACAATAGTTACTACTCCTATTTATCTTTCTTTGCTAATTTTCAAATCCCATATAGTATCAATTGTATTTTCTTAGGCAATGATCAAGATGAAAATAAATGGATCTTTCTATTTGAAAATTTTGATTTGTATAACTAATTTTCACATTACTTGCAATGAATTTTTGTTTCAGTGATAAGGAAATGGAAGGGAAGCCTTATCCTCGATCCAATTGTTTGGTATGAATAGTTTAGTTAAGTTCTAATTTGGATTTAAGTAATTCATATTGTGAATTGAAGAATAATTTGATGATTTCTTTAGTTAACTATTAATTCTCTGAAAAAGAATTGAAAGAGAATTGATACTATATGGGAGTGAATTCTACAATGACAACAAGGTTTGGTCATATTTTGTATCGTTATATATTACACATAATATATAATTGTAGACTATTTTTCTATATATCTCTTTCCTTCCCCTCCTTATTTTAGTATAATGGGCAGTGCTTAAGAACTCCTTCATTTGAATGGTATGTTGGCAACTGAAAAATCTCATATTATCGGGAGAATATGGATTCAATCGTTTTCCATCCTTCCTCTGTACCTCGCTTGGTTTCTTTCTCCACTCTCAGAATACGAAAGTTGAAAAGACCCTTTCTCGCTCTGAAAGTACGAGCTTTACCCTTATCCTAACCCTAATTTCCCATTTATATAAAATCCCATTTGATGAATTTTTCTTTGGGTTTTTCAGTGCTATTTGGTTTGGAATTTGGAGTTTCTGGGTTGTAAATTTAAAGCTGAAAGTTGGGATTGGTCTTTGAATATATTGAAATTGAAACTGAATTTCATGGTATTTGATATTTCACGGGTGAATGCATTTCATGTTTTTGCTTTTTATGTTATGCTATTGAATATATAGTAAATTAAATTGAATGCCTTGAAATTATTTACTTCGGTGAACACATTGTTACAACCATATGTACATGTCACTTAAATTACTTTTCTTCTATTGTATATTGTGATTTAGCTTTATGAGGAATCTGCAATCATTCCTTAGGGTTGAAATGAAATGCCTAAAGATAACAACAACATGTCGGGGTTGAAGAAGTGTCCAAACAACCGCGATTTGTTAGGTTCACGGTGCCCTCTCATGATACTACATTGATATGAAGTCAAAAATGAGGATCGATGGTCTGTACTCATTCACAAAATTGAAAACATATGATGGCTGTTTCCAAGGACTTTTTGTTGGAATATTTTATTCCTTATATGGCCTCTACTATTTATTTAATTATTGGACTTATATATTGTATTAATTTAATCACTATATTTATGGATTTGGTAATTAAATAATTATGTGGCCTATAAATAATATTCCTTATAGTATTTGGCATAATGGGTCCTAGGGTTTCATAATCTTGATGGACGATTTTGACCCTTAGCTATTCTATAAATAAAACAGTTAGAATTTGGTCTTAATTGTCGTCTCAAGAACTTTATACACACATATATATCCATCATAAGATTGAGAGAGGCAATTGAAGACTTTTACCCTTAAACGAATCGGAAGCGTGATACATATAAGATGACTTATCTCAATTCATGTAAATACTATATATTATGATTATTGATTTTATTTTATTCTATGCAATAATACATTCCGATATATTTAATTAAACATCTAGTATCAGAGCATGATTACGTTATTGTATAGAATAAATTATTTATGGTATTATGTTACAAATTTTAATGTCATAGAATAATTAAATCAAGTTGTTTTCGGAGAGAATGTTTTACCGATTATAAATTCAATTTATTTCAATCACGAATACTTACTTTATATATATATATATATATATATATATATATATACATGGGACAGGATCTAGTCCGGACGTCCGGACGGATCTAATGTCCGGACTTTTTTTTTTTTTTCTTTTTTTTAAAACAACTAAAAATAAATAAATAAAAAATTATGGAATTGAAATTTTTTTTCATAATAAAGTGTTTTGGGTGTGATTTGGGTACGTATAGCAAAACATGTATATGCGATTACGTCTGTGCGCAGATCGTACCATCATTTTTTGGTATAGGTATTCAAATCACACCCAAAACATTATATTATGGAAAATTTTCAATTCCATAAAATATTAAATATTTTTTTAGTTGTTTTTAAAAAAAAAGCAAAAAAAAAAAAAATTGGTCTGTTTTGATCGTGTCCGGAGTTCTGGACTGATCCATTCTATATATATATATATATATATATATATATATATATATATATATATATATATATATATATATAAATGCGTTAACATATATAATATAATGCAATGACGTCAATTAGTAACATATAATAACAATAAGTTAATCAATTTTCGCTTTAAGTTTTATTGTTCATAATGTTATGTGAATAGAAACATGAATATTAAAACAATATATGTTAAATTTATTATTTATTATGTCTAGATAATATTATGATATTCTTATACCCTCATGTATTCATGTTAAAATTAATGTGATTATTTTATAATCAATTCATGTTCATAACTATATATTTTAATTTAAAAAAATTTGAACATGGTGTGATATATTATTAGGGCTTTTAAGTTGAACGTGATCAAATGAATCTTATTCCCTATGCTTCTGTGGTTGGGAGTCTTATGTACGCTCAAGTTTGTACACGTCCAGATATAGCGTATGTAACTGGCATGCTTGGATGTTACCAGTCAAATACAGGTTTGGATCACTGAAAAGCAGCCAAAAATACATTAAGAAAAATAGATAACCTTGAAGTTGTTGGTTATTATGATTCTAATTTTGCTAAGTGTAAAGACGAAAAGAAATCTACATCAAGGTAAATTTTTATGCTTTCAGGAGGCCCTATTTCGTGGAGAAGTCATAAATAGGAGTTAACTACCACTTCCACGATGATGGCAGAATATGTGGCTTGTTATCATGCTACTTGTCACGCTGTATTGCTGAGGAATCTTATTTCAAGACTTAAGGTTGTAGATTCCATTTCAAGGTCATTGAAAGTATTTTGTGATAATGATTTTGCTGTTAGTTTTTTCAACAACACTAGTTCGAGTGGTGCTAGACTATACCTCGATACTAAGTACTTATTTGTCATGGATAGAGTTGAAGATCAAAGCGTTGTCATTAAGTATATTAATACGCATGATATGTTAGCGGATCCACTTACGAAAGGCTTACGGCCACCCAAGCTCTTTTTAAAGCATATTGTTGGCATGAGTTTAACTAGTAGTTTTAATTAGTGAGTTATTTTAATGTAAGACAACAATTTTGAGCTCGTTGTTTTGAACTTCACATTATGTTTATGGTTTGCTATTCTCTTTATTGTGCACACTTGAGAACTTGTGAGCAAATAGTACAGTTATGTTTTGGATCATATGAATGAGTTTAATCTATTACCACTTATGTAAACTCTATTCATACATGTTATGTGTGAGACCCCGAATTTTATGAAATAAAAGTATTTAGTTTTTCTATTTTGGTAAATAGTTAAATTGATAAAAGTTTAAAGTTAAGGGTAATATGTGAAAAAAAAAAATTCAAAGTAAGCAAGTTGTTATAGAATATTCTTTTTGTCGGGGAATATCCGTATGACGGTACAATCATTGATGGACCCCACAACGGAATTATTATCGAATTGAGAAAACGACAAAAATATTTTTATGAAAATAATCATGAAGTTTTACTGATTAATCGCTGAAACACCCGGTGTTAAAAGTACATGAATACGCGTGTCAGTATAAGAGCACACAAGATTGATTATTGATGCTTATGCGATAAGTCACTCAGTTTTCTTTTATTGGTATTATTAATGTAATAAAACAAAAAAGCTTTTTATATAAAACAGAATACTTTTATAAAGTTATTCGTTTTATTAGGCTAATAGTAAAATCTTTTAATATAAAATAGAATACTTTTATAAAGTTATCTCTGCTTTATTATACAATAATTAGAATATATTATATTTTATTATGCATAGTGTTTGCATAGTATAGTCATAGTGTTTGTTTAGTAAAAAAATCTTTTATAGTTATTCGCTTTATTAGATTATAAATAGAATATATTATATTTTATTTAAAATATTTTGCTTTAAATATGGACCATCGATTAAAGTAAATCAATCTGGACCGCTCATGAGTTAGTTACTACGCACCCATTTTTCTATAAATAAAGCTCATTCCTTCATTATTTCTTACTTAATTCATTTGAAACTCTGTAGAGAGAAAACTATAGAGAGAGTCTTCTTCTATAATCTTGAGCGTATTTATTTAGAGTTTAAGAAAGCTTTGAAACGTAAGTGCAAGTTTTCTTCAAGTATATTCCTCGCCTCTACTAAATGTCAATATTTTTCTTTTTAAGGTAGAGGATATAATTGTCGTACTCGTAAAGGATATTATTATTATTATTATTATTATTATAGTAAGGGGTATTATTTCGTTCGTATTCATGAAGAAAACTTCAGTTATTCCATTCTTCATTATTCTCATTAGAATAACTCAGATATCGCAGACTCACCGTATACATGGTGAAATTCTTCTATTATTCCATTCTTTATTATTATGTTGGAATAACTCTTGCCTACATGCAAGTAATCGCATACATGGTGAAATTCTTTTATTATTCCACTTTTTATTATTATGTTGGAATAACCTGTCTATGCGAAGTACTGCATACATGGTGAAATTCTTCTATTATTTCATTCTCTATTATTCTGTTGGAATATCTTGTCTGTGCGTTTTACGCCGGACCTGGTTCCGTTATTTATTATTCTGTTGGAATATCCTGTCGGTGCGTATCACGCCTGACCTGGTTCCGTTATTTAGTATTCTGTTGGAAAAACCTCTCTGTGCGGTCTATCGCATGCCTGGTGAATTCTTTTATTATTCCATTCTTTATTATTCTATCAGAATATCCTGTCTGTGCGTTTACGCATGACCTAGTTCCATTCTTTATTATTCTGTTGAAATAACATGTCTATGTAAATTACCGCATGCATGGTAAATGATCATTCGTATTCATACGAATAGTATTTTCATTAAAAAGGAGTTTCTGCCATGGGCAGTTTCTTAATTATTCTGACCCTCAAAAATTCTGGAAAAATTTGAAATTATAATTTGATGAGTTTTCTAGATTGTGTCCAAAAATGGCAATTTTTGGATGTATAGATTAAGAGTTATGAATTTTATGGGAAAAAACTATTTTAAAAGTAAACCCTTATAACTTCTTGTGGTTAACTCCAAAATTAGTGAAATTTTTATTGGGAGTACATGTATATAACAGGAGTATACCCTATAAATTTTGAAATTTTTGGACAAAAGTACAATTTATGATAAATGTCTAAATATTCAGAAATTTTATCCATATAAAAAATAGTAAATGAATTTTAAAAATTCTGAGAAAAATATATGTTCAAGATGAGACTATATTCTACTAAATCCCAGAAAAGAAATATTTTTGGGACTGATTTGGTATTTTTCATGAAAATGAACTAGTTATAAGTAAATGAATTAAATATGTTATGTGAAGTAATAAAATTGAAAAATAGGATTTTATAGCTTAAGAATCCTATATAGGGTATATGCAGATTTTTGATGAGGGATTTGATCATTGATGATGAAATCTTATGAGTATGGCATTTTTGAATGATTAAATGCATTATTTGATAAAATATAAACAATTGAAATAAATTATTTATAAGTTTAAGAAATGATTAAAATATTGTTATAATATTAATGATATTAGATTATGAGATTATTAAGTGATTGATAACATTTGTTTATTATTGAACGTTGGATAAATTGTATTATAAATATTTAATATTTATCCTTTATCTCACTTGATTGATTCTTATATCATTGTCATCATCCTCATGCTTATATTGTGTTAAAAGTCATCTTTGGCCATACTGCATAGATGGACTTGGTATAATTATGACCAGGGATTATTCGGTATAATCATGATCGTAATGTTACAAATGATGTGAAAAAAGTCCTCATTGGCCCGTAGTGCATTGATGGACAGTGTTTGGTATGATTATGGCTATGAATTCTCTTCGGCCAAGGGTGCAAAGATGAATTGTTTTATGGCATGATCATGATCGTTGATGAAAACACGATTATCTTTAGCCCATAGTGCATGGATAATTCGTGGTCGTGATATTAACGAATATCCTTAGCCAGTAGTGCATGGATAATTCAAAGATATGGATTGATTATCGAAATGAGTCTCGTGATGAAATATAAATTCATGGATGTGATATTAACGAATATCATTTCGTCAGAAAAGTAAGGTGATTCGATGATGTGGATTATTTATTGTCGAGTCTCAAATGATAAAATATTTATTATACACTTTTAATTTGTAGAAGATAGTAGATATCATGCTCTTCTTGACTTTTCTAAAATACAGTTGTATGTCTTTAGCATGTAGTGCAAAGATGAATTGTTAATGAATATCTTTGGCCGTAGTGCAAAAGACGAATTTATTAGTATGATTATGAGTGGGAATTACGATTTGGTATAACCATGATTTTTTTTGATGTTTCGTGAAGATAGATGATGAAAATTATCTTCATTCCGGTTGCAAAGAGGAATTTAGAACCACAATTATGATTATGAGTTATTCATATGATTGTGGGATGAGAATCTGCTGATTTATTTTACATGGATAAAACATTAGTGGTGGACTTTTAACATAGAAGATAATAGACCTTATGGTCTATTCGACTCTTCTAATGGATTGCTTCGCTCCATCGCAACTATGGTTGAAAAGTTTTATCATCTACCATATATTCTAAATCTCTGATTTATTATTGATGAAAGCTATTGATAATTTAATTATCTTTAGTCATGATATTCTTTACTGGGCTAGTTGTGCTCACCCTTTCTGCTTCACAATTCCTTTCAGGTAATAAGAGTGTTGTCGTAAGAGTGTTGCCGGGTTGAGCGGGGATAACAGGGGAATAGAACGGTGGTCTCTAACTGTGGAGGTTCTCCCTAAACAGTATAGAAAAGTGTGTTGTATTCTATACATCATTTAGTAGTTATATTTGGTGGATCAAATAGGTGAGACGAACCCAACTTTTGAAGGATGTTTTGCCACTATCATACAAGATGTCTAATGACATACAACCTCGTGTTATCATAAGACAGGGTTGTGCGCATCCACTTGCTGAGTATATCTACGGGCACTACCTATATTATCTTGGAGTTTATTTGAAATATAATATGCACTTGGAGACAGTGGAGATAGTTATATGTCAAGAAAAAACTCACCATTGGAAAGAAGATGATAGTAATCTTCTCGTTTTTCTTTGGGGTCTATTGGGTCAACCAAGGATAATTCTGTGGACATATGATATCTATTATAACCTGATTTACGGCCTCCCATGTACGAAGGTTTCTTGAGCACTTTCCAAAGATTTTAATTTCTAAAACAGTTTTTGACTATACTTTTATGTAAAGTACCATTGTAAGGTTGTGGTCGAGGCACCATGAGAGTTACATACATTTGTATGAAAACTCACATTTAACTGTGGTCGTATTCTATACGACAGTTCAACAATTGTATAAATGAAGTTATATTTGAATTTTGTACCATGTATCTGACGACTCATAATGGGTGAAGTATACCTAATTTTGGGGGCTTCACATTATGCTTAATGTTAATCTTTGTTCTAATAAAAGTACTAATTGTGTAACTAATGGGGATCTTGTGTTAATAGTGACACAAAGATTGTATTAATTCGCATTGGTGTTTTTATTTGAACATGATGTAGACATTAAATTAATATTTGGCCAAATTAATGATTGTAAGTGTTATATTTTATATATAAATAGTATTTCGGCCAAGTGGGAAAATGTTGGAATATTTTATTCCTTATGTGGCCTCTATTATTTATATAATTATTGGGCTTATACATTGTATTAATTTAATCACTTTATTTATGGGTTTGGTAATTAATTATGTGACCTATAAATAATATTCCTAATAGTATTTGGCATAATGGGCCCTAGGGTTTCATAATCTTGATGGACGATTTTGACCCTTAGCTATTCTATAAATAAAACATTAGGGTTTGGTCCCAATTGTCATCTCAAGAACTTTATACACACCTATACATCCATCATAAGATTGAGAGATGTAATTGAAGACTTTCACCCTTAAGCGAAGCGGAAGCGTGATACATACAAGATGACTTCTCTCAATTCATGTAAGTATTATATATTATGATTATTAATTTTATTTTATTCTATGTAATAACGTTAACACGTTCCGATATATTTAATTCAACACTTTCAAGTACAGTGATAGCCTTCTTGCATTATGTATGCATGGTTATATATTGTTGTGTAGATTCTTGCTAAGAGATTATATTGATGCAAGCATTTGTGTACGTTGATCTTTATCGGTAAAATGTGTACATTACATGTTTGATAAAATGCCAAAGACTTACGCTTGAGAGGCGGAACCGAAGGTCGAAGGGGGCATATGACCTCCCTAGGATGAAGCTTCTTCGCAGATGCACGCCTACCCATGCCAAGAAGGCCACCTACCCTACCATGAAAGGCCATTTTTTTTTACTATTTTGGCGTCTAAGAGTTTGAAAACTTGGCCCTTTAATTTTCTTGTTTCAGCTTATCTTTTGGCCTTGGGTTTTGGTGTGCTTTTACTTCTTTCGCTAGGATTTCGGGGCTCTAGTTGAAATATAGTCCTCAATTGCTGTTTGGTTTGTCAGTTTTACAATAACAATATTCAGGTTTGACCTTTGGAGTTAGAAAAGATACAATTTGCTCTTCAATTCTGGCTGGGTAAGTGCTAACTTTTTAGGGTTTTGGTTTCCTCTTCTTTAATTTGTCTCCAATTTTGAGCTTTTCAATTCTGTCCGAGTAAAAGTGCTAAGCTCAGGGATTTGATTTGATTTGCTTTACTTTTGGGTTTTTTCCAAATTTGAGTTCTTGGGTTTCTGAAATATTCTTTTGTTAGTTTAAGTCAAAGTAATTGTTATTCTATAGCAAGCTCTTTTTTCAAGGCCCAGTTTTTCCTCTTAGTTTGTGAACTTATATGTCTTTATTATCAAAATTCCGCATCAAGGAATCATGTTGTCAAATTCCTCTGTTGTTTCAAACCCACTAGAACCCAAATCTGATTCAGCAGCTCAAAAATTTGACAATTTATCTGAGAATGGCCATATTGAGGAAGTAGTAGTAGGGGACTCAAAAGGTGGGGTTTTGGAGGTTTACATACACCAAGCAAGAGGTTTCCATTTTTTTTAATCTGGGTCAAAATCAAACCCAATGACCTTAACTCTGCTCCCTCTTCGCTGCAACCTACATGTCGTTGCTCCGGACCTCTGGTAACCGCCCTCAAATTTTAACTCCCCTTAAATTTTGTTCTGGTCTCGCCACTGCTCCTGCCCAGGAGTCATTCACGGGCTTGTAAGGTTATTCGTTCCACCTACCCAGGTGGAACTTCACTTTCGAGCTTAAAACTCTGGCTTTTTTGAAGCTTTCCCGCTCCATACCGGAGGTGAATCAGAAAGTAATGTAGCCCTCGTAGGTGATATTTCAGTAAGTGTCCAGGGGGGCCCTGCATACCCTAGATAGTACTAGAAGAATCAGTTAGGAATATCAGTTACATCAACTCAATAGCATCAGTAATATCAGTAATCAAGTAGTATTTTAATACCTTGAAAAAGTCCTCTGGTGTAATCAAGTAGTATTAGTATCAGTTAGGAATATCAGTTACATCAACTCAATAGCATCAGTAATGGTCGATCTTTTGATATTGTACTAATATAACAATCTTTTGATTGTATTTTCTTAGGCAATGATCAAGATGAAAACAAGTGGATCTTCTATTTGAATTTTTTTGTGAAAAGTTCACTCTCAATGCATGGCAAATCTGTTGATAGCGAACAGTTGTTGAGTATTAGTTCAAATTGTTTTATTTGAGATATTTTAACTTATGAACTTCTATTTTAAGTTGACTGGTGTACTCGCATAATATTTGTTTTATGTGTTCAAGTACATGACTTAGCACTTGGCTTTATCCCTTGCCAGTATTTATGTACATGCATTAATGAAGTCTCTTAGATTATAATTCTTTTATGGAGCTTATAAATTTTATTACCGTAATAAAAAAGTCTATAATATAGTGGGATGGTACTGTTATGAGCACTTCAGATTCATAGTGTTATAAATCCATATTTCTTGAATCTAATTCAACTTTGAGAATTTTGAAAGAACTACACATCTTCAGAACTATTTTGCATTTTTCAAGTATCCAATTTGAAGAATAATAATTAATATACTTTCAATTGTTTTATTGTATAATAATTTTGAACCTCTTCTAAGTGTCTTTTTAGTAAACGTTTATGTTGCATTTTAGTTGCAAAAGCAACCTACAAGAGAGTAATTCTTAGGAATTGGCATTGCCCTATAGAAAAGTTGGGTTTACAACTTTACATGCAACAACGATTCACTATTCTACTCCACTTTCAGATAATGAAGCTAATATTTAGCTGAGATATGAAATGAATAATCAACACAGTAATTACAAAATGTATTATTATTATTATTTTAAAATTCTTCATTTATTCTTAAGTATATGCAATAAGCATATTTTATGATAAAAATTAATATAACAACTTTTTATTTTTCGTTTTTATATAATTTATGCAGTTATTTCTTTATTCCAATTTTGGTTTCTAGGTATTTCTCTGAATATAGCTGATATTTTATAGCAATTAGCTTTGACTTTTTGTAGATTGAGTTACAATGTACAATATGCTATGAAAAATGTACAGAATTAGATTGTAATGCTAACGACTAATTATATTTGTTGGTTATCCAAGGAACGTAATTTATTTTTTTATTTTTATTTTGAATTTTAATTTTGAGAATACGCCTGATTCTCACAAGTATTGTTAGAGAATTGAATTGTACTAGCTTTCTCACCGGTGTTGTTTTATATTGCGATTTTTAATAATTTATATTGTACATAATAAGGTTAATTCATATTAATTTATTACTTCTTTTTTATTTGACGTTGGGCTTTTTGTTGATGGGTTTTGTTAGTTCTATATGTGTATAATCTTTTGTTTTTACCTTTTAATTTGTTTTGAAATTTATATTTAATAATTATAAATGTGTCATAATATTTATCAAAAAATTATTGATAAAAGATTTTGTTATAATATAATTAGTTTACATAATAATTATAAAAAGTTGGTGCAATAGTACACAATAATGTTTGATATTAAAAGATAAACAATATATTTTGTTTGGTATTTAATCGTTACTATATTATAATTAATTATTTTCTAGATGGAATTAATTGTTTGGTAAAAATATAATTTAGTGTTCATTGACCAAATATCAAAAACTTATGAACTCTTCTAAAAGCATAGTACACCTGTTGTTTATACAGAGTTAGAAATATATATATCACTCTAGGATGGTCATTCAATAATTTTACGCACAAAGGGACAAAAATATGGAAACAAATCATATGGCAAATTGGCAAGGGAAAAGAATCAGCATATATGTATACACTTCAAACAAACTTACTTGTGTCAAACTTGTTTGCTACGACTTGGTTGCCCAACTTCCGTTGTTTATATCTCAACCGTCTAATAGAATTACACAATTCCTTTTATTATTTTCCTCCATTTTTGATATATAATATAACAATGTATTTTGGTTGGTCTCTATGTCATTATCAGAAATATGACACTAGTAATAAGGATTTGAACACCACCAAGAATATGAATGATTCAATATTTGTTAAATATGAAGTGTAAGAATATGAACTGTTTACATTATTACTTTTAATATTTGTAATTAATATAGAGAGATATTGAAGCGAGTGGCTCATCAATTAGAAGAAGTAATTAACGGGCTATGCTCAAAAAGAGTATATGGTTAAAAGTTCAAGTGGAGTTTGGTGTCAATGTAAATCCATTGAGAGATCACGTTAAGACGGAGATTGTTAAAGCAACACGTGATAGTAAAATCCCACAACCAAACAAGGAGAAATATTGAAAATATATATGATGCTTAAATAGAAACTCATCATGAAACATTGGAAGTTTTAAAAGACTTTATGTGGTGCTTCTTTGTCATAGATGGGGAACCCTAGCAACATGCATGCTTCCTCGTCCTCAACGGAATACTCATTCGAGATTCTGCAATTGTGACCCCTATATTATGACCGACCAACAAATAAACTTAGGTAGGATACACTAGCGAAAGATTTACTCGTCTTTCCTCTCCTAGTTCTATTCCCCGATCTCCGCCAGAGATCATATCCCTAAGCTCGATATTAACCGTGACGCCCCAAAATAGGTATACAACACCCATTCCGAAATCGTCAAAATACATGGTACGTAAACAACTACAACTTTAATAATACAACATAAAAAATCAGTGAGTTTAAATACAAATATTGCCATTTAGACAATATTCATACCCAAATAAGTCTTCATTACAATTATTGATACATTATTTTACAAAATGGTGAGGACTACTAAAACGACTTTCTAGAACCTTCATTCCATACCCCGACTAAGACTCGCTACATTCTCGCCTCCCGAGAAGAAAAATGGAACAAAAAAGGAAAAGGGTGAGCTCAACTAGCCCAAAGAAGAATATTATGACTAAGATAATTTAGAACAAATTATCGTTAGTCTTCAACAGGAAAAAATCGATAAAATACAATAAACAACAAGTTTCGAGATCAATATTCGCATATGAAATAATAATTCATAGAAGAGTTACGTAGAGATCGAAATCTATTATTATCTATGAATTTAAAAGTTCATCATCAATATTTTATCCATGTAACATCAATCAATATACATCATAAATCAAATATTCATCTTTTTGCTACAGCCAAATATATTCACCAAATGGTCATGTTCATCTAAACACTGCTCATCTTTGCACTACTGGGCCAAAGATATTCATCGAAATTATTCATCTTTGCACTACATGTGCCAAAGATATTCAAGAATATCATCATTTAGACCGGGATGATGATGAAAAATATTTTAAAGGAAACGAATCCAAAGAAACAAAATAACAAATATTAAGGATTCAGATTTGGTTTATCCATGTCCAAAAATAACTCATAAGTAATCATAGTGGAGTAAAATTCAAGAATGATCAAAACATGGATACTGTAAGACCCCAACTTTTTGAATAAAGATTAAATTTTTTCGAAATATATTTTTGAATATTATGGTGTGGATTTGATATAATATTATAGTTGTGGGTAATATTTATAAATTTTGCAAAAAGTACGCAAGTTGTTATATAATATTCGATTGGTTAGGGAATATTCGCTTTTAATGTAAAAATATTCGTGACAACTAAGACAATCATTGGTGGACCCCACAACGGAATTATTGTCGGATTGAGAAAATGACAAAAATACTTTATGAAAATAACGGCGAAAGTTTTACCATTAACTGTTGAAACACCCGGTGTTAAAAGTACAATGCTGTCATTAGTTGCGTAGTAGCACCACGGTATTGATTATTGATACTTACGTGAGAAATCACTCAGCTTATACTCAATAATTGCTACAATAATTCTTTGCATCATATCTCTCTATATTATTGATTCAATTATTGTCACGAGATCATTTGCATAATATTTTATATTATTAAATCAATAATTGAAACGAAAAAGTTATTCATATTATTATTTGCAATATTGACAATGTCTAGAAGTTCTGTCAAGGAGAGGTTTGGTTGTAAAATCCCAAATTTTACGAATAAAGATTTAATTTTCTCGAAATATTTTTTTTAATATTATGGTGTGAATTTGAGATAATATTATAGTTGTGGGTAGTATTTATAAATTTTGCAAAGTATGCAAGTTGTTATATAATATTCGATTGGTCAAGAATATTCTTTTTGTCGGGAATATCCGTGACGACTGGCGATAATCATTAGTGGACCCCACAACGG
This sequence comes from Panax ginseng, assembly GCA_020205605.1. Taxonomy (NCBI): domain Eukaryota; kingdom Viridiplantae; phylum Streptophyta; class Magnoliopsida; order Apiales; family Araliaceae; genus Panax; species Panax ginseng. The sequence goes on along the minus strand of CM035141.1, from coordinate 92,134,026 downwards.
AATTATTGTTTCGGATTGAGAAAATGACAAAAGTATTTTATTGAAAATAACTATGCGGAGTTTTACCGTTAATACTATTGAACTACTTGGTAGTAAAAGTAAAAGAATACTGCGTGGTTGCATAAGCAGACACCAGTATTGATTATTGATGCTTACGTGAGAAGTCACTCAGTTATACTCAATTATTGTTATAGTAATTGTTGCATCATATCTCTCATATTATTGATTCGATTATTGTCACAGTATCATCTGCATTATATGATATATTATTAAGTCAATAATTGAGATGACAAAGTTATTCATATTATTAAATTGCAATATTTACAATGTCTAGAAGTTTTGTCAAGGAGAGGCTTAGTCACCTAATTGTGCACCAATAGGGAGAAATCCTTATTGAAAAGCCCCCTCTTTCCTGGGAACGACCTGGTTGATAAATATTATGAGTTATAATATTAATAATGAATGTTATTAATATTAAAGTTGTGCTCGGAGTTGAATTTGGAGACGCGAACGTGATATTTGAGTCCGGAACGATGAAATTAGTAAAAATAGACTATAAACACAAAATTTGCCGGTTTTTACTATTTGGTCAAAAAGTCAACAGTTAACTTTTTTGGGAAAAGTCAAACTTTAAAATTTCAAAATTTATATTTTTGATAAAAATAGTTTCATTATGTTGGAATTATTTGTGTTAGTGAAAATCGACATTTATTTCGATAAAAATTGATGTTTGGAGGTTATTTTGACCAATCGGGTATTTATCGGATAAATGAGCAATTAATTGCTACTAATTCACATGATTATATAACTATTTGTTCACATGTGTGTACTATTGAATCACATTCTTGTACTATTAGGGGAGTTGGTGCAAAATTGATAATACTTGCATGACTAAGTTAAAAATGGAGGTACTATACTGTAATTCGTATTTTTCACATGATTATACTATTGATTCACATGATTGAACTATTGATTCACATTATTTACTATTAGGGGAGGTGGTGCAAATTTGATAATACTTGCAGGACTAAATTAAAAATGAAAGAAAAGTTGGAGGTATTGTACTATAATTTTTCGAGCCCCAAAACGTGCAATTATCGAAACTATATTTTCCTATAAATAGAAGCTCATTCTTCCTTCATTTCTCACCAATTCACAAAAGCTTTAGAGCGATTATTATAGAGAGAATGAAGAAGAGAAGTTTGCTACCTCACTATTCCAGTATCCAGTTTTTCCAAGGTAGGAAGTTTTATTTCTTTCTTATCCATGAAGAGAACTTCTGTTATTCCATTCTTTATTATTCTCGCTTTGAATAACTCAGATACGCGGCTACCCTATACTTGGTGAAATTCTTCATTGTTCCATTCTTTATCATTCTCGCTTGGAACATCCTGTTTACATCGTTTTCACGGGACCGTTCCGTCTTTATTATTCTTGGAATATCCTCGTACGTATGCGTTTATGCCGCACTTGATTCCGCTTTATTATTCTCGTTGGAATATCCTCAGATGTATGCGTTTTTACGCTTTACTGACGATTCCGTTATTTATTATTCTGCTTGGAATAACTCACGCTGTCTGGCCTATCGCATGCTTGGTGATTTCTTTTGTTATTCCATTCCTTATTATACTCAGTTGGTTAAAGTTTTGACTTCTATACTCCATGAAATTAATGGAATATCATTGATATTTGCGCTTCATTCAGTATCTTTTCATGGAAATATTCTTCTGAGCATTCTTGAATTTTACTCTACAAAGCAAAGATCATGTTGACAATTTGGACATTATTAGTTCTCAGATAAATTAATTCTTGAACTTGTTTTATTGAACTCTTATATCATTGTCATCATCCTCATGTTTATATTTTTTTGAAAGTCATCTATGGCCTGTAGTGCATAGATGGACTTGGTATGATTATGACCAGGGATTATTCGGTGTAATCATGACCGTAATGTTACAAATGATGTGGTAAAAGTCCTCATTGGCCCGTAGTGCATTGATGAACAGTTGTTGGCATGATCATGACCACTTATGAATACACAAATATTCTTGGCCCGTAGTGCATGGATAATTGTGGTCATGATACTAAAGAATATCCTTGGCCGTAGTGCATGGGTGATTCGATGATGTGGATTATTTATTAAGCTGAGTACCAGCGATAAAAGTGATGAAAAACCTTTAAAATCATAAAAGATAGTAGATTTTATTCTCTACTTGACTCTTTTAATGGATTGCTTGTTCATTGCAGCTTAAACTTGATGTTTGTTATATTGTATCGCTTTAACACTGCTTTAAGGCTAATGATAATTTATTCTCGCATTATCTTAGTCATAATATTTCTTCTTGGGCTAATTGAGCTCACCCTTTCTTTCACAACGTTCTCTTCGTGAAATGAGAAACGTAATGGGACTAATGGGGAAACAAGAGTGATGGTCCTAGATGGTGCATTAGTAGTCCTCACTATTCTCGTGAAATAGTGTGATAATAATTGTAATGAGGACTCCTTTTGAGTTTGTATAATCTCTAGTAGACAATATTTGTATTCAAACTCACAGCTTATGTTTTGTCGTATTATACACAACAAGTTGTATTATTAAGTTGTATTTGAATTTTGTACCATGTATCCGCTTACTCTGAATAGGTGATGTATACCTAATTTTGGGGCGCCACAACAGGTATCAAAGCTTAGGGATATGATCCTGGTTGAGATGTGAGATAAGAACTAGGAGGGAGAGACGGGGAATTATTTCACTAGTATGACCTACCTAAGTTTATTTGGTATTTAATTGGTCACGAGAGTATAGGGATAATATGTGATATATTAATTAACCCTTGTTTTGTGGTAGTGTTTGAAAATGACATTCGAGAATATTGAGAATAAAGAATGGAGCATGAGGAGACCATTGAGTCTCCACGGATCAATAATCGTGATAATAATGTACAACAGATGTCGATAATCCTCCCGTAAACAACAACACCGATCAATCGATTTAACGACTGACGCGTTCTTAGCTTTTTAGAATTCATGACACATCGGTAAGCGCGGCCTGCTCATAATGCAGAGAGAAACAATGGCAACCTACTACGGTTGGTCACCGCTAAGCAGTTCAAGGAGCTGGGACCAGCGGAGTTTTTGGGAAAGCCAGAACCACTTAAGGCGAAGACGTGGTTAAAGCAGATCACCAAGATATTTGAGGTCTTGGGATGCTCCGAGGAGCAAAAGGTTTCCTTTGCCACCTTTATGTTGCATGAAGAAGGAGATCATTTGTGGGAATCTGTAAAACGTACCTAAATTGACGCACTCAAGATGTCTTGGGAGTTTATCAAACTGGAGCAAAATAATATGATCATGTCGCAGTATGAGGCTAAATTTACAGAGTTGTCCCGGTTTGCATCCCATTTGGTAGATAATGAGGAGCGAATGACGCGAATGTTTCTAAGAGGTTTGAAACCTGAGATACGTCAATATCTTATTTCTCACAAACTTTGTTTATATTCAGATGTTGTGAATAGAGCTCAGTTATTGGAGCGCAATAATGTGTCAGCACAACCAAAAGGCAACGACCAACAACACGATAATAATCGTACCGGTGGCAACGGTCATCGGAACAATGATAACCATCGTGGGGGAAATTATCATGCCAAGAATGATAACCACTTCGGTGGTAATCATGGCCAAAATAATAGAAGTGGAAATTTCAAGAAGAGAAGGTTCAATAATGATGGAAAGACAAAGAATGACCAAAGACCCGTTTCAAAGGAAGAAGAACGATCATCGGTCAGATGTTTCAAATGCGGATATAGGAGGGACACATCCGTCCAAACCAGACTGCAAACAATCCAAAGCGTGTTTCAATTACATGGAAGAGAAGGTCACCTAGCTCGATTTTGTCGTATGGTGAAGTCAAGTCCAGCTGGGATAGTGATGCCAAAGGATGTCCCAAACAAGCCAAAACCGGTAGTTTAAGAGAGAGAGTTTTTTTCGTAACGAGGAACCTGAATAAAATTATCACGGGTAAGTTAATCATAAACTTTTGCGAAGTCTATACCGTGTTAGATACCAATTCAACTCACTTTTTTATTCCACCCAGTTGTGTTCAATGTTTGAATTTAACTCCGGAGAAGTTAGACTTTGATTTATCTATTGAAACTCAGTTGGGAGAAACCTTCGTTACCTCTACTATTTATAAATCTTATTTGATTCAAATCAACACTTTCATGTTACCTGTCGATCTTATCTCTTTGAAAATATTTGCATGGATGTGATTTTTGGAATCGATTGGTTAACTATTCATCATGCTTTTCGTAAGGTTGTTAGCTTTCATATTCCTAACTTTTTAAGTAACCAAACCACTAAAGTCAATCACTGTCATATCAAGCCATAAGTAAAGAGCCCCGAGCCTTTCGTTGTTGACTTCCTTGTGTGGAATGTACCGAAGCCAGACTTTCTGTAGGCGATGTCGTGAATGACGATGACAAGTTGATAGGTATCAATGTGACGTACTATCCAAGTCTTGGATAAGAGTCACGGTTTTGAATGACATTTCTATTGTTAATAGATTTCTTGACGTATTCTTGAAAACTTCTTAGCCTACCCTAGAGCGTGAAATCGAATTTTGTATTGACCCCAGTACAAAACCCATTTCTTAAACCCTCAAATATTTCTTCAACTAAAATGAACGTAATATGCGCCAAAAGACGTTGGCTCGAAATGTTGAAAATTACGATCGTATTCATTCAATATCATCGTGGAAGAAATGAACGTGGTAAATTTACGTGTTGAGTAAAAGATCGTATGCGTTTACGAGTGCGATGTTGTTAAAACAAAGACTCATTTCGTATAACTTACAAATGATGAATATAGAATTAAAGACTCTAGGGACCCACACCAAGATAACGAATATACGATTAGCATTGACTTTAATCGATAAAGTTAAAGCCGCTCAAACTACATACTCGGAGCTGATGAATGGGAAGAAGAAGGTTCAAGAGGGCGTTATTCTAGAAGCAAGAATTGATGAAAAGAGGAAATCTCAACCCTCGATTTAATTGGCCCATTTGAAATCCTCGATCGAGTAGGAACTATGGCTTATAAACTCGTTTTACCGTCAAATATGTTGCGTGTTTATAACGTTTGTCACGTATCGATGTTACGTAAATATGTAGATTCGAACCACATTATTGATTTATAACCCATTTGCAGATAATGCGGATAATTTAACGTATGAAGATGTACCTATTAAAATCCTGGAATATATTCTACACTTAAAGGTTATACCTCAAGAGTTGGAATCTGGTGAAGTGTACTCATCTGTTCGGCATACCAGGTACGTACATAAATTTCTAGGGCGAAATTTCATAAGGAGAGGAGATTGTAAAATCCCAAATTTTACGAATAAAGATTTAATTTTCTCGAAATATTTTTTTTAATATTATGGTGTGAATTTGAGATAATATTATAGTTGTGGGTAGTATTTATAAATTTTGCAAAGTATGCAAGTTGTTATATAATATTCGATTGGTCGGAGAATATTCTTTTTATCGGAGAATATCCGTACGACGGCATAATCATTGGTGGACCCCACAACAGAATTATTGTCAGATTGAGAAAACGACAAAATTATTTTATTGAAAATAACGGCGGAAGTTTTACCGTTAAAACTGTTGAACTACTCAATAGTAAAAGTACATTAATACGCGTGGTTGCATAGTAGCACACGTTATTGATTATTGATGCTTACGTGAGAAGTCACTCAGTTATACTCAATTATTGCTATAGTAATTGTTGCATCATATCTCTCATATTATTGATTCGATTATTGTCATAGTATCATCTGCATTATATGATATATTATTAAGTCAATAATTGAGATGACAAAGTTATTCATATTATTAAATTACAATATTTACAATGTCTAGAAGTTCTGTCAAGGAGAGGTTTGGTCACCTAATCATACTACCAATAGGAGAAATCCTTATCGAAAAGCCCCCTTTTCCGGAACGACACGGTTGATAAATATTATGAGTTATAATATTAATGATGAATGTTATTAATATTGAAGTTGTGCTCGAGTTGAATTTGGAGACGCTGGACGTGATATTTGAGTCCTAACGATGAAATTAGTAAAATAGACTATAAACACAAAATTTACTGGTTTTTACTATTTGGTCAAAAAGTCAACAGTTGACTTTTTCGGGAAAAGTCAAACTTCGAAATTTCAAAATTTATATTTTTGATAAAAATAGTTTCATTATGTTGGAATTATTTGTGTTAGTGAAAATCGACATTTATTTCGATAAAAATTGATGTCTGGAGGTTATTTTGACCAATCGGGTATTTATCGGATAAATGAGCAATTAATTGCTACTAATTCATATGCTTATATAACTATTTGTTCATATGTGTCTACTATTGAATCACATTCTTGTACTATTAGGGGAGTTGGTGCAAAATTGATAATACTTGCATGACTAAGTTAAAAATGGAGGTATAGATGGAGGTACTATACTGTAATTCGTATTTTTCACATGATTATACTATTGATTCACATGATTGAACTATTGATTCACATTATTTACTATTAGGAGAGGTGGTGCAAGTTTGATAATACTTGCAGGACTAAATTAAAAATAAAAGAAAAGTTGTAGGTATTGTACTATAATTTTTCGAGCCCCAAAACGTGCAATTATCGAAACTATATTTTTCTATAAATAGAAGCTCATTCTTCCTTCATTTCTCACCAATTCACAAAAGCTTTAGAGCGATTATTATAGAGAGAAAGAAGAAAAGAAGTCTGGTTGTTAAATATTGTGAGTTATAATATTAATGATGAATAAGTTGTGTTGATTAAAAATGGATTTTGATAGTTCCATTGTGTTGGGATTATTAGTGTTAGTGGAAATCGACATCTATTCCGATGATAATTGATGTCTAGGGGTTATATTGATAAATCGGGTAATTTATCGGATAAATGAGCAATTAATTGCTACTAATTCACATGCTTATATAACTATTTGTTCACATGTGTGTACTATTGAATCACATTATTTACTATTAGGGGAGTTGGTGCAAGATTGATAATACTTGCATGACTAAGTTAAAAATGGAGGTATAGATGGAGGTACTATACTGTAATTCGTATTTTTCACATGATTATACTATTGGTTCACATTATTTACTATTAGGGGAGGTGGTGCAAGTTTGATAATACTTGCAGGACTAAATTAAAAATGAAAGAAAAGTTGGAGGTATTGTACTGTAATTTTTCGAGCCCCAAAACGTGCAATTATTGAAACTATATTTTCCTATAAATAGAAGCTCATTCTTCCTTCCTTTCTCACCAATTCACAAAAGCTTTAGAGCGATTATTATAGAGAGAAATTATAGAGAAAAGAAGAGAAGTCTGCTACCTCACTATTCCAAAGATCCGAGCTTTTCCAAGGTAGGGAGTATTATTTCTTTCTTATCCATGAAGAGAACTTACATTATTCCATTCTTTATTATTCTATTGGAATAACTTTTGATATCTGTGAGCTACCCTATACTTGGTGAAATTCTTACATTATTCCATTCTTTATCATTCTTTTGGAACATCACAGATATATGCGTTTACACGCCGACTGATTCCATTATTTATCATTCATTGGAACATCACATGCATGCGTTCTACGCGCCTAACTCCGGTTCTCATCTTTATTATTCAGTTGGAATATCCTGTCTGTGCATTTTACGCCGGACCTGATTCCGTCTTTATTATTCTGTTGGAATATCTTGTCATGCATTTTTTACCGGACTGATTCTCATTATTTATTATTCATTGGAATAACTTTTGCTGTGCGGTCTATCGCATGTTTGGTGATTTCTTTTGTTATTCCATTCCTTGTTATACTCAGTTGGATAAAGTTTTGACTTCTATACTCCATGAAATTAGTGGAATATCCTTGATATTTGCGCTTCATCCAGTATCTTTTCATTGAAATATTCTTCTGAGCATTCTTGAATTTTACTCCACAAAGCAGTATCATGTTGACAATTTGGACGTTATTGATTCCTGGATAAAATAATTCTTGAACTTGTTTTATTGAATTCTTATATCAATGTCATCATCCTCATGTTTATATTTTGTTGAAAGTCATCTTTGGCCTGTAATGCATAGATGGACTTGGTATGATTATGACCAGAGATTATTCAGTGTAATCATAACCGTAATGTTACAAATGATGTGATAAAAGTCCTCATTGGCCCATAGTGCATTGATGGACAGTTGTTGGCATGATCATGACCATTAATGAATACACAAATATTCTTGGCCCGTAGTGCATGGATAATTGTGGTCGTGATACTAAAGAATATCATTGGCCGTATTATAGGGGTGATTCGGTGATGTGGATTATTTATTAAGCTGAGTCCCAGCGATAAAAGTGTTAAAAACCCTTTTAAATCATAAAAGATAGTAGATTTTATTCTCTACTTGACTCTTTTAATGGATTTCTTGTTCCACTGCAGTTAAACTTGATGGTTGTTATATTATATCAGTTTAACACTGTTGAAGGCTAACGATAATATATTCTGCATTATTTTAGTCATAATATTTCCTACTGGGCTAGTTGAGCTCACCCTTTTACTTTCATTGTTCTCTTCAGGAAATGAGAACGTAGCAGGGACTAGTCGGGGAACGGAGTAACGGACCAGATGATAGCATTAGTAGTCCTCACTATTCAGTGAAATAGTAGAAAAATAAATGTAATAATATTGAATTTGAGTTTGTATATTGTCTAGACGACAATATTTGTATTAAAACTCACAGCTTATGTTTTGTCGTACTTTGCACGACAGTTGTATAATTAAGTTGTATTTGTATTCTGTACCATGTATTTGGCGACTCAGAATAGGTGATGTATACCTGTTTTGGGGTCATCACAGTTGGTATGAAAGCTTAGGGATATCATCCCTGGCTAAGATGTGAGACTAGAACTAGGAGGGGAGAGACGGGGAATTCCTTCGCTAGTATGACCTACCTAATTTTTTTGGTATTTAATTGGTTGGTCAGGGTATAGAGATAATATATTGCATGTCAATTAACCCTTGTTTTGTGGCAGTATTTAAAAATGGCATCCGAGAGTATTGAGAATAGCAATGGGGCACAAGAGACCGTTAAGTCTCCACAGATCAACTATCAGAATAATGTGCATCAGGAAAGCGACAATCCTCATGCAAACAACAATACTGACCAAATGATGAACAATGGAATGTTCAGAGGCTTTATGCAATTCATGCAACATCAGACGAGAGCGACTCCTGTTCAAAATGCAGGTAGAAACACTGGAAACTCTCGAACGGTCATTGCTAAACAGTTCAAGGAGCTGGGACCACCCGAGTTTATTGGAGAGCCAAAACCACTTAAGGCGAAAACGTGGATAAAGCAGATCACCAAGATATTTTATGTCTTGGGATGCTCCGAGGAGCAAAGGTTCCTTCGCCACCTTCATGTTGCGTGAAGAGGCGGTCTCGGTGGGAATCAGAAAAAGCACTCACTGACGACGCACTCAAGATGTCTTGGGAGAAGTTCCAAGAGCTATTCAACGACAAGTACTTTCCCGAAAGTATTCGTCACATGAAAGAGGTGGAGTTTATCAAGTTGGAGCAAAACAATATGACCGTGTCGCAATACGAGGCTAAATTTGCGGAGTTATCCTGGTTTGCATCCCATTTGGTCGATAATGAGGAGCGAATGACACGAATGTTTTTAAGAGGTTTGAAACCGGAGATACATCAATATCTTATTTCTCATAAACTGTGTTTGTACTCAGATGTTGTAAATAGGGCTCAGTTATTGGAGCGCGGTAACGAGTCAACGCAACCAAAAGAAAGTAGCCGGCAGTATGAAAATACCAGTGGTATCAGTCATCGAAGCGGTGACAACAAATGTGGAGGGAATCAACATGCCAGAAATGGTAACCACTTCGGTGGTAATCATGGCCAAGACAGTAAAAATGGATATTTCAAGAAAAGGAGATTCAACAATGATGGAAAGACGTCAGCACCAGCAACCATGGTTAAGGAAGGAGAACGACCACCTATCATATGCTTCAAATGCGAAGGGGAGGGACATATCAGTCCAAACTGCACGATGCCATCTAAAGCGTGTTATAATTGTGGAAGAGAAAGTCGTCTAGCCCAATTTTGTCGTTCACCGAAGACAAGTTCAGCTAGGATGGAGGCACCAAAGGCCGTCCCAGAAAAGTCAAAGTCGGTGGTGCAAGGGAGAGCATTTGTTGTGACCTCCTAGAAAGCAAGGAACCCGAATGAGGTCATCACGGGTAAGCTTATCATAAACTCTAGCGAAGTCTATACCTTATTTGATACCGGTTCTACCCATTCTTCTATTTCTTCTACTTGCGCTCAACGATTAAATTTGACTCCAGAGAAATTAGACTTTGACTTATTTGTTGAAACTCCATTGGGAGAAACCTTCATTACATCCACTGTTTATAACTCTTGTTTGGTTCAAATTGGTACCCTCACATTACCTGTCGATCTTATTTTATTGAAAATACTTGCATTTGACGTGATTCTAGGGATTGATTGGTTAACTACTCATCATGCAAAAATTGATTGTTTTCGTAAGGTTGTTAGCTTTCATATTCCTAACCAACCTATTATGCGAATTCAAACAACTAAACCATTAAAATCAATCAATGTCATTTCAAGCCATAAAGCTATTCGTTTATTGAAAAACGGATGTCAAGCTTTCTTAGCTCATGTCATGGATCTAAACAAAAATACGTCAGTTTTGAATGATATTTCTGTTGTTAATAAATTTCCTGACATATTCCCCGAAGAACTTCCTGGCCTACCCCTAGAGCGTGAAATTAAATTTTGTATCGACCTTGAACCTGGTACAAAACCCATTTCCAAAGCCCCATATCGAATGGCTCCTATTGAACTTCAGGAGTTAAAGACCCGATTCTGAGGAATTGTTAGACATTGGTTTCATTTGTCCTAATCGTCTCCTTGGGGTGCTGCTCTGTTCTATTCGTGAAGAAGAAAGATGGGAGTATGCGACTTTGTATTGATTATCAGGAGTTGAATCATGTCACCATCAAAAATAGGTACCCATTGCCATGTATTGATGACCTGTTTGACCAGTTGCAAGGCGCCAAATTCTTTTCAAAGATTGATCTTCGTTCAGGATATCATCAATTGAAGATTAGAACCGGTGACATTCCAAAGACGGCTTTCAGAACTCGGTACGGGCATTATGAATTCCTAATCATGTCCTTTGGATTGACTAATGCTCCTGTTGCCTTCATGGATATGATGAACCGAGTATTCAAAGAATATTTGGATCATTTTGTGGTCGTCTTTATTGATGACATCCTCATATATTCCAAAAGCCGTGAAGATCATGAACAACACTTGAGGCTGATACTCCAAAAGCTTCATGAAAACAAGCTATATGCCAAGTTGAAGAAATCCGAGATCTGGCTTGAAGAAGTTGCATTCCTTGGGCACGTGATATCAAATCATGGGATATCTGTTGACCCGACAAAGATTGAAGCAATTCAAAGTTGGGAGCAACCTAAATCAGTGACCGAAGTACGTAGCTTTCTCGGCTTAGCTGGTTATTATCGGAGATTCGTAGAAGGGTTTTCTCGAATCGCTACTCCATTAACTCAGCTGACTCGAAAAGATATAAAATTCGGTTGGAGCGTGGAATGTGAGAAGAGTTTTCAAGAACTCGAGAGAGACTCATTTCAAAGACTGTTACGACAATACCATCCTGCTCGGAGGATTTTTCATCTACAATGATGCTTGAGGCAAAGGGTTAGGATGTGTTCTCATGCAACATGGGAAAGTTATAGCCTATGCCTTACTAACAACTCAAAAGAATATGAGAGAAATTATCCTACTCATGATCTAGATTTGGCATTTATCGTTTTTAGCTTAAAATTTGGAGGCATTACCTGTATGGGGAGAAAGTGGAGATCTATACGGATCATAAAAGCCTCAAATATTTCTTCACTCAAAAGGAACTCAACATGCGGCAACGACGTTGGCTCGAATCGATTGAAAGATTATGACCATACTATTGATACCATCCCGGAAAAGCGAGCGTAGTAGGTGATCTTGTTGAGTAGAAGATCATATGCGGAATGCAGTGTAATATTGTCAACGCAAATGCCCATTTTGTATGACTTGCAAAGGATGGAGTTAGAGATAAAGACTCCAGGGACCCATGTGATGATGGCGAATATATAAGTAGAACCGACTTTAATCGATAAAGTTAAAGCTGCTCAAGCTACAGACCTGGAGCTGATGCGTATGAGGAAGAAAGTACAAAAAGGTGCTATGCTGGAAGCAAGAATCGACGAAGAAGAAATACTTCGAGTCAACTCCAGACTTTGTGTTCCTAACAACCCTGATTTAAAGTATAAAATCATGATGGAGGTGCACAACACACCATTTGTAATCCATCCTAGGAGTACCAAAATGTATCGTGATCTTCGACATACATTTTGGTGGAGCAATATGAAGAGAGAGATAACAGAATTTATCTCAAGGTGTTTAACTTATCAACGAGTCAAGGCTGAGCATCAAGTACCAAAAGGTCCATTGCAACTACTTGAAATTCCAGAATGGAAGTGGGAACACATTACCATGGATTTTGTTACTGGTCTTCCCAAGGTTTCTCAAGGCATAGATGCAATTTGGGTCATTGTTGATAAATTGACCAAGTCTGCTTATTTCCTACCTATACGAGAAACTTATACACTTGAACGTCTTGCTCGTATGTACATAAACGAGATTGTAAGACTGCATGGTATGCCAGTATCCATATTTTCTGATCGAGACCCAAGATTCACTTCAAGATTTTGGGTTAGTTTGTAAAAAGCTATGGGTACGGATTTACAATTTAGCTCGGCATATCATCCTCAGACGGATGGGCAGTCGGAGAGGACCATTCAAACTCTTGAAGATCTATTAAGACTCTGTGTCCTTGACTTCAAGGGAAGTTGGGATAAGTTCCTACCATTGGTGGAGTTTTCCTACAACAACAATTATCAAGCAAGTATTGGCATGGCTCCATTTGAGGCGTTGTATGGAAGAAAGTGTCGTTCTCCAGTATGCTGGGATGAGGTGGGTGAAGCAACGTTGTTGGGACCGGAGTTGGTACGTATGACTACGGAAAAGATTCAAACGATCCGACAATGTATAAAAACCTCACAAGATCGACAAAAGAGTTATGTTGATCTTCATCGAAAGGACGTGAAATTCGATATTGGAGATCATGTGTTTTTACGTGTTGCTCCAAGGAAGGGAGTTGCGAGATTTGGAAAAAGAGGAAAGCTCAACCCTCAATTCATTGGCCCATTTTTAATCCTCGATCAAGTAGGAACTGTGGCGTATAGACTCGCTTTACCGCCATATATGTCTCGTGTTCATAACGTTTTTCACATATCTATGTTACGTAAATATGTGAAAGACCCGAACCACATTATTTAATTAGAACCAGACGAGATAGAGGAAGATTTAACATATAAAGAGTTACCTGTTAAAATCTTGGATAAAAAGGATCATATTATACGCTCCAAGGTTATAGCTCAAGTCAAAGTTTTGTGGAGAAACCACGATGTGGAAGAAATGACACAGGAGTTAGAATCGAGATGAAATCAAGATATCCTTACCTCTTGACATACCAGTGCGCACCCTAATTTCGAGGGACGAAATTACATAAGAAGGGAGGTTGTAAGACCCCAACTTTTTGAATAAAGATTAAATTTTCTCGAAATATATTTTTTGAATATTATGGTGTGGATTTGATATAATGTTATAGTTGTGGGTAATATTTACAAATTTTGCAAAATACATGAGTTGTTATATAATATTCGATTGGTGGGAATATTCGTTTTAATAGGGAATATTAAATACAACGGCACAATCATTGGTGGACCCCATAACGGAATTATTATCCGGATTGAGAAAGCGATAAAAATACTTTATGAAAATAACGGTGGAAGTTTTACCGTTAACTGTTGAAACACCCTTGTTAAAAGTACGATGTCTGGCGTGGTTGCATAGTAGCACTTGTATTGATTATTGATACTTACGTGAGAAGTCACTCAGTTATACTCAATTATTGCTACAGTAATTATTGCATCATATCTCTCATATAATTGATTCAATTATTGTCACAATATCATTTGCATAATATTTAATATTATTAAATCAATAATTGAGACGACAAAGTTATTCATATTATTATTTGCAATATTGACAATGTCTGTAAGTTACATCGAGGAGAGGTTTGGTCACCTAATTGCGCGCCAATAAGGAGAAATCCTTATCGGAAAGCCCCATCTTTCCTGGGAACGACTTGGTTGTTAAATATTGTGAGTTATAATATTAATGATGAATAAGTTGTATTGATTAAAAATGAATTTTGATAGTTCCGTTGTGTTAGGATTATTAGTGTTAGTGGAAATCGACATCTATTCCGATGATAATTGATGTCTAGGGGTTATATTGATAAATCGGGTAATTTATCGGATAAATGAGCAATTAATTGCTACTAATTCACATGCTTATATAACTATTTGTTCACATGTGTGTACTATTGAATCACATTATTTACTATTAGGGGAGTTGGTGCAAGATTGATAATACTTGCATGACTAAATTAAAAATGGAGGTATAGATGGAGGTACTATACTGTAATTTGTATTTTTCACATGATTATACTATTGATTCACATGATTGAACTATTGATTCACATTATTTACTATTAGGGGAGGTGGTGTAAGTTTGATAATACTTGCAGGACTAAATTAAAAATGAAAGAAAAGTTGGAGGTATTGTACTGTAATTTTTCAAGCCCGAAAATGTGTAATTATCGAAACTATAATTTTCTATAAATAAAAGCTCATTCTTCCTTCATTTCTTACCAATTCACAAAAGCTTTAGAGCGATTATTATAGAGAGAAATTATAGAGAGAAAGAAGAAGAAGTCTGTTTACCTCCTTTATTCCAAGATATCCAATTTTTTTAAGGTAGGGAGTATTATTTCTTTCTTATCCATGAAGAGAAACTTACATTATTCCATTCTTTATTATTCTATTGGAATAACTTTGTGTATCTGCCAAGCTACCCTATACTTGGTGAAATTCTTACATTATTCCATTCTTTATCATTACATTTGGAACATTACGTACGTGCGTTTCTGGCCGGACTGGTTCCATTATTTATCATTACATTGGAACATCCTATCATGCGTTCTACTGGGACACGGTTCCTTATTTATTATTCTGTTGGAATATCACATGTATGCGTTTCGCGCCAGATCTGATTCCGTCTTTATTAATCATTGGAATATCATGTATGCATGCGTTTCTGTGGGACTGATTCCGTTATTTATTATTTTGTTGGAATAACCTGCCTGTGCGGTCTATCGCATGCCTGGTGATTTCTTTTGTTATTCCATTCCTTGTTATACTCAGTTGGTTAAAGTTTTGACTTCTATACTCCATGAAATTAATGGAATATCCTTGATATTTGCTCATCCAATATCTTTTCATTGAAATATTCTTACGAGCATTCTTGAATTTTACTCCACAAAGCGATATCATGTTGACAATTTGGACGTTATTGATTCTTGGATAAAATAATTCTTGAACTTGTTTTATTGAATTCTTATATCAATGTCATCATCCTCATGTTTATATTTTGTTGAAAGTCATCTGTGGCCTGTAGTGCATAGATGGACTTGGTATGATTATGACCAGAGATTATTCGGTGTAATCATAACCGTAATGTTACAAATGATGTGATAAAAGTCCTCATTGGCCCGTAGTGCATTGATGGACAGTTGTTGGCATGATCATGACCATTAATGAATACACAAATATTCTTGGCCCGTAGTGCATGGATAATTGTGGTCGTGATACTAAAGAATATCATTGGCCGTATTACAGGGGTGATTCGGTGATGTGGATTATTTATTAAGCTGAGTCCCAGCGATAAAAGTGTTGAAAAACCTTTTAAATCATAAAAGATAGTAGATTGTATTCTCTATTTGACTCTTTTAATGGATTGCTTGCGTTAAACTTGATGGTTGTTATATTATATCAGTTTAACACTGTTGAAGGCTAACGATAATATATTCTGTATTATCTTAGTCATAATATTTCCTACTGGGCTAGTTGAGCTCACCCTTTTACTTTCATTGTTCTCTTTAGGAAATGAGAACGTAGCAGGGACTAGTCGGGGAATGGAGTGACGGACCAGATGATAGCATTAGTAGTCCTCACTATTCAGTGAAATAGTGGGAAATAAATGTAATAATATTGAATTTGAGTTTGTATATTGTTTAGACGACAATATTTGTATTAAAACTCACAGCTTATGTTTTGTCGTACTTTGCACTTGCGACAGGTTGTATAATTAAGTTGTATTTGTATTACATACCATGTATTTGGCGACTCGAGAATGGGTGATGTATACTGTTTTGGGGCGTCACATAGGTGACCAAACCTCTCCTTGATGTAACTTTCTAGACATTGCCAATAATGTTATCTAATAATATTATTCAGATAATATGAATTATTGCTTCGATAATGAAAAATACTGTGTAATGACAATTATTGAAACAACAGTAATATAAAATTTCAACGTAGCAATTATTGAATCAATAAAATAAAATCTTTGAGCAGAGAATTACCGTAACAATTATTGAGTAGTGCCTTCTTACGTAAGAATCAATAATTTGTGCAATACCGTGTGCTACTGTGTTTTAACCACCGAGTATTTCAACAGTATTAACGGTAATAACAACGCCGTTATTTATAACCAATTTATTTTTGTCGTTTTCTTCATCCAATCGCTTTCCGTTATGGGGTCCACAGAAGGCTGTGCCGTCGTACGAATATTCCCCGACAGTAAGAATATTCCACGACCAAACGAATATTCTCCGATAAAAATAAATATTTTATAAGCACTTGCTTATTTGAAATATTTGCGCATTTTACCCATAACTAATCATATTAATCAAATTAACCCTTACTATTTCAAAATAATAAATAAATGAAATTTAATTTCATTAATAATAAGTTGGGGTCTTACATCCTAACTCTTAATTTTTTGCAAATTGCCCTTTTGTCTCAAATTAATAGTCCAAATGTAACTTTTTTTGGTCAAATTAATTCTTCTTTTAATTATAATTAAGCATACATAAATATATTTTTGAAATCATAAAAACTAGAATTAATAGCTAGCTATCAGAACACCATAATAGACTTAAAAATGAAAACCAAAGAACCACTTAATTACATTTATTCTTAATTACTTTACAAGTCATTTCAGTTATATATATATATATATATATATATATATATATATATATATGAACTCCTAAACATTGATAATTACTAACTAAATATTATCATTATCTAACTGAAATTTGGCATCACATGCACCTAATTAAACTGCAATTTTTTATCCTGTAACTTCATGTTAGTGCACTCAGTTAGAATCAATGTGGGCATAGATTGTTGGGCATGCAGAAGAATGAACTAAATTAAAGAGAGACTTGAATTGAGTCCATTAGCAAGAAACCTCAATACTTTGTCAAATTTAAATTAGAACTAACCAAACTCATGGGAGTGACGCTTAGACCATGAGAGTTATTTGAAGATTCCGAACAAATTAAAGTAAAAATAGTAATTGAGAATTAATGTCCCAAAGTGAGTTAGGATTTCCATGAATTCGAGAGAAAAATGCATATATATATATATATATATATATATATATATATATATATATATATATATATATATGGGATTTCATTTAATAATACCACGAGTTAGAAAGTTAGTTTTGTTAAAAATAGTTCAAAAATTAATTCTTAAAACAGTCAATTTAACCAAACAAATCAAAATTAAACAATTATTTTGGGATGTAGGGAGTTTATAAAAAGAATTTTATGTGCACAAACTACGCACATAGAACTGGTCTATATATAACACATTTGTTATTTATACCAGACTGATAACCCAACAAGGCACATGTTAGTATCAATAATATAATTTAAACATTTGTTGATTAACAATGTTTGTAAACAACTTTTTATATGTAATTTATGCACATAGAACTGGTCTATATATAACACATTTGTTATTATACCAGACTGATAACCCAACAAGGCACATGTTAGTATCAATAATATAATTTAAAATTGTGGTGTGTAATATGTAGTATTATAATTTGATTATAAATAGTATAATATAAATGTAATGATA
This sequence comes from Panax ginseng, assembly GCA_020205605.1. NCBI lineage: Eukaryota > Viridiplantae > Streptophyta > Magnoliopsida > Apiales > Araliaceae > Panax > Panax ginseng. Next base: position 92,115,733 of record CM035141.1, on the reverse strand, counting down.
CATTTAACATAAAATTGAAGAATTGCATGTATATTGAAATCATTTTATATGTTTTTTAATACATGCATTGTACATCCTTAGATTAATATAACAAAGGATACAAAAAAGTTAGTATAATTATAAACATGAACTCGTAACTAACTCGATTTTAACTCGGTACTAACCCACAAAATGACTCAATTAATTTGGATAAAATTTCAAATTGTCTTATGTGGACTCAGGTGCAAAATGAGGGTTTACATGACCTAATTAAATTAAATGCACAATTAGGGTTCCACGACCTCATTAAATGTGCAAATTAGGGTTCGCATAACCTAATAGAATGAAGATGAAAAAGTCAGAAATAAAAGTGCTAGACCCGGGAGAAGCCTCCACGTGTCTCAAGGCAGAAGACTCATGGAGGCGGCTCGTTTTGGGAATTGATTAAAGGATTGGATTGGTAGCTAAAAGGACAGGGCAATATGGGCATTATTCTAATGACTAAAGGGTATTTCTGGAATTCCCCTGAAACATGTGCCTTGCACATGACTACTTTCCAGAGAACCCTATAAATACCCCTTCCATTCCATTGGGAAGGGGACCTCTCTAGAGACACAAGACTTGAACTCTTTTGGTGACTTAAGGCCAAATATTTCACCTAAAAGCACTAAAGGATTTGGATACTCGCTCTCAACTCAAATGATTCAACAAAAAGGCTCTTGGAATCCCAATAACCCTAACCTGATTTCCGGATTCTAGGGGTTCTGCCACGCATCGTTGGAGAATCAATCAATTCCGTGTTCTTCGTGAATTTTTCTCCTCCTCAGTCAACACGAAATCCTAACTAGTAAAGCACGATTTTTTTGCTCACACCTTATATATATATATATAATACTAGATTACTCCATTTTACTCCCAAAAAAAAGAAGTTATGAGGTGCTAAAATTGGATTCCACTTTGGACACGTGAGTCCAAGACAACTGATAATAGTGAGCTAGCTTATTTGACCTTATGCCAAACAAGCCTTAATGAACCGGGGCTAAAAAGACCCACAACAAAAGCAAAAGCCCAATTTCCAGAAACATCTGCAAGCGAACCAAAACTCTGCAGTAAAAGAAACAATGGCCAAAGTTCCAAGCAAGCACGGGCGTGATCAGAACCTAGTAATTCCTCTCCCTCTCATTCTTCCTATATATATATATATATATATATATGTATGTGTATGTATATACGTGTTTACTCTTTTTGGTGATTGACCGGAAAACTGATTCAGCTCCGGTAGCTACCTATAGTGAAATAATCAAAACATTGAAAAAAGAACGAATTGTATGTTTTACGAAATTGATTAAATTTTTGTTGGATTGGTTTTGATTCTTTGGGAAAAGGAGTTTGGGATTTTTGATTGGGGATAGTGGAAGCTTAAAGCTTTTAGATTAATCGGAGTTTTGAGTTAAAAGTACTCCAATTTACTCTCCCCTCTATTTGTTTCACCATTTTCCGTTTTATCTTTTTGGGTAATGATCTCTGATTTGCTGATTTAGTTAATAAAAAATTGGAATTTTTGTGTGCTACAAGGGCTCTCGTTTTGGGACAGATTATGAGTATTTAGTAGTAATTACGTTTAGGTTGTATAATCGTAATATGCAGCTCTATTTTAGTTAAAGAATTCATATGTTTTATTGGGTAAGGTTTAGAGAATGTAAGACTAGTGGCATTTTACCAAGTCAAGATGAATATGTTACATTTTGTGATATATTTTTGTTGCATGGTTTATAAACAATAATGAGGTTCAAATTTATTTTTTTTGGCCAATAAATGAAATTGAGGTTCACGTTTACTTGCTCTAATTGTTATCCTTTTCATTGTAGTTTCTTGGAAACCAGGATTTCAAGGGGTTTTTGAATAATTTGCAAGATTGGGAACTCTCACTCAAAGACAACGAAAAGAAACTGAAATCTCAATCTCTTGGCAAGGAGAAGTTGGTAAGTTATGAACCCAACTACAATTAAAGAAAATAGAAAGTTGTTACGTTCTTAATTTCCTCTTAATGCATTGATAAGTATCCTTATATGATGGGTTTCTACTTTCTCCTGCTAAGAAGCACAACTACGTACACATAATTAGCTAAACATGAAACAACCAATACACTTATGTGACACATTTTAAAAAAGTTTACTATATGGGGATAGGTTTAATATGGTCCTTTGAATCTGTTTGAGTAATATGGACATATTATGCTGAATACTCTGCTCCCTAGTGCTTGTTCACCTTATAAAATCTTCCTTCTATCATACTTACTTTTGATGCTCCCTTCATCCTGAAAAAATAGTACCTATTTTTTTCTTTTTTTTTTCAAAGAGAACCGTACCCTTTCTTTAGGATATAGGAATTACAATATTCCTTTTGCTGAAAGCATCCGTGTTTTTTTTATTGTGCTTTAACAAGTTTCCAAGAAAAAATTTTTGTCAAAAGGATTCTTGAATTTGCAAAAAATTACTTTAATCCTGGAAATATTGTAGACGTGTTGGATACATAAAGAGAGATGTCCAGTGATATCATATCCCTATTTCCTTTTGTTATTAAGTTATCCAATAATATGTATTTTCATATTCTTTTGTTTTCTTTTAGCATTCCTCTACTCAGACACATGGTGTGAGGGATGCAAGTGAGCTTTCAACCAGTTCTGGAACTAATGGGAAACTCTTTCAATCAAAAGAACAAACAAGTAGAAGTTCTCAAGTAAGTAGATCACATATTCCGGTCATTGAATTATGATATTGTGTGACCAGAAGATGGGATCTATGACATGTGCCAGCATGTGTACGCATGCTAATTTTATATTGTAAGATTATGTAATAGCTGATATTGGATGGTTATTTATGATAAGTCTTCATCTTCTTAGAACATTGGAATAGTTGGAGAAGATCGAAGCCCCATGGAAAAATCTCCCTCGGTTAATAAATCGAGTTCTGCCAGTCAGTATGATTACTTGAGAAACTTCGATGAATTTGAAAATTTATCTAGTGGTTTTATGACAAAAGGGAGTTCCTTTGATGCTAATTCAGAAAAAGAGTTGGTATGATGTGTACCTTTGAAATTTTTATCATGTCAATTCAGGATAATAGTAGCATAGTTTGGTTACCTTATATGTTTATTCTATTGCACTTCACAGGGTAATGAAAATTTTAAGCAGAAGAAGTTCAAAGAAGCAATTGATTGCTATTCTAGGAGCATTGCTTTATCACCAACTGCAGTAGCTTATGCAAATAGAGCAATGGCCTATCTTAAAATCAAAAGGCAAGATTTTCTATAAAAAATAATGCTAGCACTTTGATAGGTGTTTTTTTAGCTTTTATCAGAATTAGCGGTACAGCAAGTCTATAAGTAGCCATCTAATGTACTCAGCCATATACAGATTAATTCAGGGAGTACAATGATGCTTATTGAGATCCCCCTTCAATTTCATTACAACATCTAACATTAGATTCTATGACTTAGAGAATCGTGGTGTATATTTATTTTCTTAATTTATCGGCACATCAAATCCTTCAACGAATCGACCATGTGATCAGACTTTTCTTGACCATCACTGTTAAAGTGAAACCAATATTCATATCAACTGCTCCATCATACCCATAAGGCTTAATACATTAATAAAGGGCCGTCCCAAAAGGCCAAATTTATACTTTATAGGCAGAAATCATGTCACCAAAGAGTTACTGCCCGTAAATAGCCCTTATTTATATTTTCCTAAGCCTAATGTATTTATTTCCATACATTAGATTCCAAGACGCTGAGGATGACTGTACAGAAGCCTTAAATCTAGATGATCGTTATATTAAAGCATACTCGCGCAGGTCAACAGCTAGAAAAGAACTTCGAAAACTTAAAGAATCCATTGAAGGTATGTTCTCAAATTACTTAGTTAAATGGATTCGTCCCTCTTAGTTCTCTATTCTTTCATTGTCTGATCTACAAATTAACAAGTAGCTGACTGCAGATGCTGAGTTTGCCTTAAGATTGGAGCCTCACAATCAAGAAATCAAAAGGCAGTATGCTGAATCCAAATCTTTGTATGAGAAGGTATATATGATACCTTGTCTATCTTCCTTTTAAACAAACAACTGGTTACAAAAAAAAATTGCATGCTTTTAGAAGCTGTTAATCCAGTGTTACTTTTTGGGATAAAAAACAAAAAATCATGGATGCTTGATTTTATTCTGCTTATCATGGTGAGAAATGTTGTAGTAGTAGTTTGTTCCTCGGTTGTTTAGCTAGGAATACTATGAATTAGTCACCATTGCTGGGTATGAAATGCATATTTTGTTATGCCCAATCCAAGGTATGACTATGAATTAATTGACATGATGGATGTAATGCTTTAGGGAAGAATAAGAGAAAATAGTTGAGAGAAGTGTGAAAACAGAACTTATGGTTAATCCTCTATGGCACAATCATTTTGGAGAAACTGGTACTGTGACTTGAGCTAGTATGTCAAGGATGCTGTCTTCCCTCCCTCCCCACCCCTTCTCTTCCCCTGTTACCTGTCCATGGAATAAGGTGTCAATGATGGCTGTAGTGTGTGTGAGTTTGTATTAATTGTTTCTGTTATGTGCCATCGAAGTGACTTCGACTGATCTGTCCAGGAGATCTTTAAGAAGGCATCTGAACCATTGAAAGGCACAGTGCAAGAGGTCCAAAAAGCAGGGAAGCCAGTGACGGAAATGAATGGTGATGGTCACAGTGTCCAATCTGTTTCAAGTGCCTCTCAGAGAACAAGTGTGGCTGCAATGGAAGTAGATCGTAGCAAGGTATAATGAATAATGTATACTTTTACTTCATTATTATTGATGTGATATATTATTGCATATTTGTTTTAATGGGTGAAGAAATGTGGATTTTCGCTCATTGATCCCAGTCTGAAGACACAGCTGTTTGTTGCTGTAAATGAAGTTGCTTAAAGCTTCATATCCAAGTTTGAAATCTTAAGAGCACCTTTAAGACCATTGAAGATCTCCCAAGTGTACCATTATTTTAAATAAATAAAAATATTTCAGAGACATTGGAAAAATCAAGAGGTTATCAAGAACATTGTTACTTTCTAGTCAACCTTATTCTCATTGATGGGAATGTAGGGAAGGGGAAGACAAATATCTGTGGAGATAATAAAGGAGGAGAAATGAAAGCTTGCTTTTTTAACAGATTGTGGCAGTGGACAGCACATAATGCTGATATATGAAGGAAAACACTTTGTTTTTACTATATTAAAGTTGGTAAATACAAAATTAATTTTCTTGGAATTTTGATGTATGTGCAACTCGCAAGATGGATTATGAGAAAACACTGCATGAGAACTAAGGGGAATGAGTGGATGCTATTTGTTTTCTTTTCCTTTTTTCGGGTTTCTTACCTTGATCATCAAACTTTATGTAATCGTTATGTGATAATTATAACTGCTCGTTGAATTATCATTTATCAAATTGAATGGGTGGTGGGACAATGATGATCAATGGTGGAGTTGCCACTTTAGCCTTTTACTTTCACATATCCATTTTTTGATTTATGAAGTGTCCATGACCAAAAATATATTAGGAAAAGCCATTCCTTCGATCCACGATATGCTGCTTCATGCAGTGGGGTGTGTACTTTATATCTGTAAGGTGTGTAAATTTGTACGAAAAATTTACTTGTTTAAAGAAAAGAGCTTTAGAGCCTGGTACAATCCCCCTAAAGTATTAAATTTTTCGAAACTCGAAATGCAAGAAGATATGTGATCAATGTCATTAATCTAATTCTGTAAAGGTCTGTATATGTTATATAATTATTCTCTGTTGTATTTTGTTACGAAATTTCCCTTCAGATCAAAAAATAGATTTATAAAAAAATTCTTACATGCTCGGAGTTGGATCTATACGAAAAATCATGTGATATGTCTTGGCAAATCTTTTATTACCGAGTTGGTCCTTAAAGTTCTCTCTTTTCCCTTCCCCTGACACTTTTTATTGGTTTTTAATTGTTTCACAGAGAAATCACAAAACTGGCCAGGAACAGCTAAAAGCATCAGTTGAAGAGCTTGCTGCTCGGGCAGCTTTTCTTGCAAAAGCTGAAGCTGCAAAAAACATCACAGCACCTAATTCTGCCTATCAGTTTGAGGTTTCTTGGCGAGGACTCTCTGGTGATCGTACTCTACAGGCTCAATTGTTAAAGGTTTAGATAAGCATTCTCATTAAATATGCTTATTCAGATATCTTACTCAAGAACATATAGCAATTTGAACTACTTTTCATTTATGCTGGTTGTCTGCCTGTCTTGCTCCTACACAAAGCCGTCAAACATCTATATATATATATAGCTTCAAGCTTGCATTTGGACACAACAAGTGAATAAAACAACAGTAATTATCAGATCTACTTGGCATCTTATATGGGCATTATTATTTTTTGCAATTGCTACTCTCTATTTTACGTCTTTTTCTTTTGTTTATGCTCCACATCTGGTTCATGGTGTATCAACTAATAGTTGTTTCCTTACAATTAGGTAACAGCACCAGCTGCATTACCTCATATATTTAAGAATGCGTTGTCTGCTCCAATACTAATTGAAATTGTTAGGTGCATTGCCACATTTTTCATGTAAGAGAGTTTAGCTTATTATTTTAATTCTGAACTTTTTAGTTCTAATATAATTCCTTTTATCATTTTCATAATCTAATTAACTATGTTTTACATATTTGTGACAGTGAAGAAATGGATTTGTCGGTCAAATATCTAGAAAGTTTAACCAAGGTCTCAAGATTTGACATAATCATCATGTGTCTTTCATCTGCAGACAAAGCTGGTATGTGAACAATACATTAATCCTTTGGTGCTTGGATTCTAAACATTAATACTTTCAGTCACTTTTACTGTAACTTAGTCACGGCATGCTACATTCATTTTGCATCACAAAGTTTTATGCATTTATATATGAAGACAAGGAGAAATGGATCTGATTGTTTTTATCATTCCATTTTGGAAGCTGTCAATTTAATAACAACTGCTATTTAGAATGACATTCCATGCCACATAATTTTGTAAGTTGCATATATTTTAAGTAGATTAAAAGTTCCCTCGATCTTGAGAGCTTAGGAAAGACGCTTCACATTTTTCAATCTTTGATGAAAATAGTTTTTTTTTTTTAATAAAAAAATCATGTTACAAGTTCAAAGACCCGCGCTAATTAGTGATAAGAATTTCAATTTGATAAAAGTTTTTACAATAGCATAAAATAGAAATGTTAGATGAATAAATATGATCCTCCTTTGCAGTTCGAAACTAAAATCTTTTTGCCAATTACCAAATTGCGGAGTTAAATAGAATTGGTTTTTGATAAATTTGGTTTCTCCTTCAAACAGATATTGTGAAGATATGGGATGGTATATTCTGTAACAACGGAACTTGGGCAGAATATGCGGAAGTGCTTGGTAAACTGCGTTCAAGATACTGCCCCAATCGGTGAAGGTGTGCTTGATCTTCATGAAGTTAACTAGTGTATTCTCCAGTTAAAACAAAATCATGTGGTAAATCAGTTGATGTGTGTTGAAATGCACTTTTTGGTAATTAAACTCTTCAGGATAGGCCAACTTGTTAACAATTTGAGGTGACAATAGAAGTATATTTCTTTTAGTTCCCAAGTATTATTATTAGTTTTTGTTTTCATTTTATTTTTATTTATTTATTTATAACAGACAGGTAAAGCTCTTTTGAGATGAGCTCCAAAATATTAGCAAGGGACAATCTTCTTGACTGGGTTTCTGGCTCTTCTTCATCTAACTCCAAATTTTGAGGTTCCATTTCTAGTTGATATATAATTATTTTTTTTATCTAAAAAACAGTTTAACTTTTCAGGTAAAATTAACAACCTCCTGTATATCATCGGCTCCGTGTGATTTAGATTCAAGCTCCAAGTTAATTATGTCATAAATAAGCAATCTCCATTCTTTTAGAGGTTCTCATCCTTCAAAGCCAGTAGTTACCCCATTGAACGGTTGAATGTCACTTCTGTCCCTCCACATTATCACGGGATGTCACAGTCGTCCTTACAGTATTTCTATCATACTAAAAAGATGAAGAGGAGTTGTTGATATTGCCATAGTAAAAATATACAATTCTACCGGATTTAGAGAGTTTGATGTTTTTATATACTAGATTTTGAATCTATTTTATAAATCTAATATGATATCAGGGTGGACTATCATTGGGCCTTTGAATCTATTTTATAAATCTAATATCGTATCAAGAGGAATTACATATTTTATTACATTTTTTAAAATAATTACAACAATAGTGCACTCATAAAATATTTATATAATTAATACACTTTTCATATTTATTTACAATATTAGTGCAACTAAGATTCCTTATTTTAAGGGAATTAGTATGCAATTAGAATTCCTTAATTTAAGGAATTAATATTGATTTACTTATTAAATTAAGTAATTAATATCTATACATATTACAGTCCTTCTGTCATCTAAAAGGCGAAGGCGAGGAGAGTCTCCGACGAGAACCCCTTTCGTCGCCGACAAACTCGCAGGCGGCAATGCAGAGCATGGGTGATTATAGCTGATATGGAGTGAAATGAAATGGATGGTTCGAATTTGAGATCTGGGGAAGTGAGTTTGAATTTCAAAGGGTTGTACAGTATGCCAGTGAAAAGTACAGATTTATTTTTGTTTGGTTAATTAAAGATTGAACAAGTTTGAATGAGATTCATGGACCTTATCTCTTTTGCTTTAATTTGCAGTATATACAAAGTTTGCTTGAATCTCAAAAGAAATATAGTGGAGTATCCCTCACCGTCTCCTCCTCCGCCTCCACCACTTCCGCCTCCATTAACAGTCTCCTGATTTTTTTCTTTCCCATAGTGCAGTTGGTAGCCAAACCTCCATACCGAGGTAACCTATTCAGTTTTATTAGGTTGCCAAATTATTTTGAATGTGATGCAGTTGGTAGCCAAACTTTCATACCAAGGTAACCTATTCAGTTTTATTAGGTTACCAATTTTATTTTGAATGTGATGCAGTTGGTAGTCAAACCTTCATACAGTTGGTTGCCAAACCTTCAGACAAAGGTAATCAATTCAGTTTTATTAGGTTACAAATTTATTTTGAATGTGATGCAGTTGGTAGCCAAACCTTCATACAAAGGTAACCATTTTAGTTTTTGTGGATAACCAAATCGTCAAAAAAAATTCAGAACAGTAATGCAGGTACTTTCGAAGATTTGCGACGGAGGAGGAGGATGATGAAGGGGAAGAGAGGGCGATGTAACAGCGGCGCAACTAAGGACTTCTGGAGATTCACGGCAGAGGAGGAGGATGATGAAGGGGAAGAGAGAGGAGGCGGTGATGAAGATAATGAGCGGTGAGGGAGATGAAGATTAGGATGAAAAAGATATTTTTTTGTTTTTCCCTCCTTTTGATTTGAATTATGGATTTGTTTTTATTGTTAGATCCCAAAAATTTGATTTGAATTATTAATTATGGCGGTTATTTCTCCTTGATTTTAGGTTTTCTTATTTAATGTGAAATTGAATGGTTTGAATTTGTTATACTCTTTTTGTAATTATTTTGTGGATACACTAATGGTGTAATTATTTTGTTGATACACTAATTGTGTAATTACTTTCTAATTGTTGTATATTTATGTAAATAGCCCTAATTCTTATCCACTTACAGTCCATTTCTTAACTATTCATTTCTTAACTAGTACTATTTATCAATAGGGCCAACAATTTATTTCTTAAGGGCCAAAGTTATCTATTTCTTAACTAGTACTATTTATCAATAGGGTCAATAGTTGCCCGTAATTGACTAGATTTCTTCTTTCTTATGAGCTTGTCGTTCATTTCTCAAGGGTCAAGGTTATCCATTTCTTAATTAGTGTTATTTATCGATATTGCCCATAGTTGTCCGTGTTTTACTAGATTTCTTTTTTTTTTTTGGGCTTGCTTGTGAGAGGGAGTTAGAGTATATATCTTGTCCCACATTGAATAATTAACTTTAGAAAATATATCTCATTACCAATTAATTTTGAATTAGAGAATTTGATGTATTTATATACTTAGATTTTGAACCCATTTTATAAATACATTTTAATACTTTAGTTGTACGTAGCTTTTTTGAATTTAAGTAACCTTACTAGTAGTAGCTAGTACTCCAGGGAATCCTATACATTTTATTGCTTGTCAATAAACATCAGATTTATATTTTTGCGCCAGATTCGACTCGGATCATTACTCGGACTTACTCGGCTCGTAAGTACTCGATTCGTTTACAAAGCGAGTTACTCATGAGCCTTCAAATCGAGCTTCGAATATGAACTATTTCACTTAAAACCGAACCACTACATACTAAATTGGTGACATTTTTATTTATGTATTGAAATTATAAAGAATGTAATATAAATTGACATTCAATTACTTGATTTATTCAGGCACAAGTTTACCCAATTTCATACTATACTTCATAAATTATAAAGATTGATACAAAAATCACATATTTAGCTTACTAGCATGGATCAGATCAATATTTGAATATGATCCATCGGGCAGGTATCGAGTATGGTTCGAGGAAAAAATGAAAATACTCGAACCCTAATATGAGCGAACACTGGTATGCTCGAATTCGACTCGTGTATCATTAAACAGAAAACGAGTATGGATCAGATTCGACTCGGATCAACTTCGAATTCGAGCTTTGGATCATATTTTTGAGCCGATCTCGAGTCAAGTATCGAACTACTTGGTTCGGCTTACACCCCTATCCTTATTAAAGTAAGATTGTGTTTTCTTATTTGGAGGAGATAAGGAAATCTAATTTGGGAAGGAATCGATCGGTCATTAATTACAATTATAAGGTGATTTCTAAAAAGAACTCCTACTCATAATTGGATTCGGGTGGACATGACAGCTATAAATACAACAATAAGTAAGGGTTTGGGGGAAAACACAATAACATATGACACAAATAAACAATTTATACTTCCGTTATTATTTCATAGTGAATTTCTTATCTCTCTTTGTGGTTTTTTTTCAATTGGATTTCTACGTAAATTCTTGTATCCATATTTTATCTCTTTTACAATGATGTTTGTATGCTTATCTGTGTGTATTTCGTGAGTTTGATTTCACAACAATACAATCAACTACTCCATAACTCATGTTAACACTGTTTTGACATATTGTTTTGATGATTTCGTCATGCGTACAAAATCTGACGTTAACAATTAGGTTGCAAGTTTAATTTTTGTTATATGTTTTTTCTTTTATTATGAGAATTTTATTTTCAGACTTTATTATTTCTTTATTTTGAAATTTATATTTTCATTGGAAAATTGGAGTATCTTCCATTATAAATTGATTCTTATAATAATAATTATTATTAAACATAGATATTATTTCACTTTTCTGACTTATTGAACAGACCTTTTAATTTTTTTTTGTCCTTTTCAAAACTTTATGTAGGTAATAAATTCAGTGGATTCTCTAGATATTAACCTGAGGGTATAATTGTCTATTCACATTTTTATATTTTGTAAAAATAAATCAGTACGCTAATGAGATGCATAATATAAACATGCATCAAATTTGAACAAAAATTTACAAATTACTCGTAATTTTTAAAATAAAACATAAGGGTAGCTAAGCTAGACACGAGTAGTACATACATACTACTAATAATAGAGCAGAACCACTTATTTAATTTACTGGGATACATTTCCATGCATTACCACGTACGGCCTAGCTAGCTAGACCGCTTTCATACGTACGACATACACAGATGCGCACACAGACACATTATATATATATATATGCACCACCATCACAAAAGACTGTGACACCACCGCCTTCCGTGGTTGTGCCGCCAATGAAGCTGGCGCCGGGTGGTTCTATTAAATTAAGTAAAACCATGCACATTTATCGCAGGTGTTGGTGAAGGTGTTAAAAACGCACCACTTGTTACAGAATCCATACGATGGCATATTTAAGAAGCCGCAGGCGGTACATACTTTGTTATTTCCAGTGCCATAAACACAGAAATTAATGGTTGCGCATTGACTATCTACGTCTGGTCCAGTGCCATAAACACAGAAATGATTTCCAGTGCCAAAACACAGAAATTACCGAGCTTCAGTCAGTGATTTTTCGCAGGAAGAGAGGAAAGTAAGAGCTGTTGCTGAGAAGATGAGGATCACGAGGATGGACTTAAGAAAAACGAAAGCCATTGTTGCAATTATATATGAATAACTAAAGCTGCAAGAGTAATCGTAAATGTGATCAGTTGGGTTATTTATTCTCCTTTTATAGAGGCAAAATAATACAGATGTCACTGTCACTAATTAATAATTATGTTGAGGTAGAAGGGGGAAAAAGGAATTTTTTATTTTATTTTTTTGTAGAAATTAATTTCTTTCGTTTAAGATGGATAATGGTTTTGTGGAATTCTGTGTCAAGTCCTTCTCGGGAAACCCCAAAAACCTTACCGATCAATATGGGTTATTTATAGCTTGCAAATGCGGGTGAAGAAACAAACAAAACCAATATCATTGCTATCAAAGACGTTACAATAAATATTTGGTATATAATGAAAAAAAAAAAGTTAAAAAAAATTATGGAGAGGAGCCGAGTACCCCCCACAAAACATGGCCAATATTGGTTATGACCCCATTCCGTCAGGCACCAGCTCATTATAGTTATTAGAAGCTTCATTTGGATTCCCCATTGACCAAACAATGATCGAACACTTAATTTATAACTTGGAAAATTCTGCAAAAGAAAGAAAGAAAAAATGTAGAAACAAATGTACACATGTTAGTATACATGTCAGTTTATATGGTTAATTTTTTGTTTGAAGTTTAATAATTTTGAAGCAAACAAAAAAAAACTTGTATTCCATTTGTTGAAAATTATAAGGATCTTATCGACTTTTGAAAATCAATATAACGTATTTATAAACTTAAAAATGAGTTGCAGCATCGGCCTTGGGCTTAAAATTTAAAGTCCAAGGTGTCCGGACTTTAGGCCCACTAAAATTGATAAATTTTTTAGGACCCCCAAGAGTTATTTGTGTTATATATATATATATATATATATATACCCAAACAAAATAGCCTGACCCACGCCAGTTTAAATTTAAAGGCCCACAAAAAATTTACCCAATAAAATAGGCCCAAATCTCAATGGCAGACTTGTAGTTTTTAAATCAGGCCCTTTTTCATATTACAAATACACAACTTTTTTACACGTAAACAATTATACATACACATACATACCTTTTTGCCTTTTTGCTTCCATTTTAGAATCAGGAATGTTCATTTTTTTGTTGTCGCTTTGAGCCTTTAAAAACTTAGGGTCGGCCCTGATGAGATGATTCATTAAAAATTATGAAAATATAAATCTTACAATGTATTTGTCCTTTTTAAATAGTTTAAAATTGATACAGGAGGATCTGAGTCTGATGATGTTGAGTTGTCGGATAGTACATTGATGAAGCTGAAATACCATGAGTTAGTGGATCGGTGCAAGGTCGACGGACGTTGATGTCTTCTGGATCAGGAGTGGAGTAATTCGGCTCATTTGATTTCAGGAGTTCAACTTCAAAAATCTCTTCAAGAGTGTCGAGATCGGATCACTTCAGTAGTTTTTCTTCAGGCATTCTTATTTTAAGCTACTCTTATTTTTAGCTATGTTTTCGTTCTTTTATTGTAGTGTTTTATTATTAGGAAGTGTATCTTTTTTGTTATTATGTAATTAATTTCGACATAATTATTGGGAGTTTGTTACCGTGATTATAGGGATTTGCTTACATCTTGATAATGAAATATTTTAGCTATAAAGTTCGACTTGTGAGGTGAATGATGGAATTTTTTTGCTTTGATAATATTAATTTAAGTATCAAAGAAGTTTCTTTGTATTTTGGGTAATTCTGCTTTCTTTGCCTATGAATTTTCTGTTAAACTAGTCGAATAATCATTATTCTGCTTGGCGTCAGTTGGTATCAAAACTTCAATGACTTCTTAGGGTGAAATATCATCAGTTTAAATTGTTGGTGGTCATGGTCGTCGTAGGCAAGTTCCGAACGAGAGGAAGTCCCGCACTGTGATCTTAACGCTCAGGATGTGCTAATTGAGGATTTATATAGACAAGTTGCAGAGTTAACCTGGTGTCTAACAGCGCATGATTTTGGTAATCGTGGAGTGGAAGATTACGATTCTGATTCCAATTTTGAAAACTCGTATCACAATCGCACTACAGTCGCTAATAGTGGTCGCAGATTATCTGGTCGTTGGATGGGCTCCGACGACCGACATTAACGACCACGTGCCTTATCGGCAATAAGTAGTTGTCCTTTAAATCGAGTCAAGTTTTAGAGTGGCGTGATGACCGTGTCGGCGACATGTGAGCGGTCAAGGTCGCTAATACTATTATTATACATTAGCGATCGATGCGGTTATTTGAAAGGTATTAGCGACCACATGTGGTCGCTAATAATAAATTAATAAAAAATTCCTACTTTATGGATTTTCAAAAAAATTTGTACTTGTTTTGTACTTGTTTATATCCCAACACACAGCAATTCATATATACTCCCTCCGTCCCAGGATAAAAATCCTTATTACTATTTTGGGTTGTCCCATGTTAAATGTCCTCTTTCTTTTAATAACTAAACTTTTACACATTTTTTCCTATTATGCCCGTAACATTAAATATCTCATACTTTTCTTATTCTAATTCTCTCTCCATATTTAATGACATTATTATGGATACTTTTGTCATTTTATTCCTCTTCTTAATATGCGTGAAAAGTCTATCAGGACTTTTATCCTGGGACGGAGGAGTATAAATTAACTCCAACACACGTGTTAATTAATATTAACTTCATTTAATATAAATAAACCAAAATAAAATCTATATACAAATGTTAAAAAAATGAATAATACAAATGTAGAACAAGATAAAGAGAATACAAATTTCTTCACGCATTATTGTCCAAATGGGCATGTAACATCAAAATAAATCATGTTAAATATATAGTATATATATAAGTGATTAATTTGATTGTACTAATTACTAAGAGTACCTCATCGCCATCCTGCTGCTGTCACCACTACATTGCTAACTCATTAGAACTTAGAGACTGCAAATGTCCGTCCAGTGTATAAAGAAGATCATGATCTCGACATATTGCTCTCACACGGTCAGCAAGATTATGTAGCGTCGAATGCCTCGATGACTGAGTAGACTGGCTACTAGAGCTGCCTGTGCCACTAATAGACAATCGTTATCATTGGCCTTTGATGTAGTTCTTCTTTACAACCGACGCCCTCTCCCATAATTCTTGATCTATCAGCGACTACGGGGTGCCAGTGTTGTCTGAAATTAGTATTGACAAATACACATAAGTATAAGTGGTCAACAAGTAATATAGTAATAAGTAGAGTGACGATCCTACGAGGAATATGCTAATAATATTAACCAAGTACTAACTTTGTATCAATTCAATATTATTTTAAAAAATGAATTTAGGGTTTCAAATTAACTACTACAATTACAACTAAATTACTACAAAAGATTAATAAAAGTTATGATTATAATTTACCCCAATGCCTCGTCTAAATCTCTTCACGCTCTTTTCAGTTAAGTAAGCAATATAAATCGCTAACTGAGAATCACTAATTATTTATATAATCATTTTCCAAATAATTACATTGCATACTTATTCATATTAACTTCCCTATATTCCTATGAGAAATAATAATAAATGAACTCATTAAGTATCATTCTCAACACTTTACTTGCGACATACATATATATTCCTATTATATACACAAATTAGCATTCAATCTGAGGAAGAATAACCAATCTCAAGTTATCATATCCAGATCTAACATTAGAATTAATCTTCAAATTTCATCTAGGATTGTATCAAATAATTTTTAGCTAGGTAATTATCGAAGAAAAAAAAATGATAATCGATTCATATATAATGAATAATAATCAAAACGAGAATAAATTAATTCATATTTAACATTGGGTTCAATTGCAATCTCAATATAAATTTAGTTCATAACGAAATTAGAAAACATCCTTGCATTACAACAATAAAAGAAAGAATAAAAGAATAAATATGTGGCAGTGCGATCCTTATTCAATTCTCTCATTGGCGTCTCGCTTCCCTTCCTCACGAATCTGATCTTCAATCTAAGTTTATATGTATCTAGGTTTTTTCCCCTTTCATCGGCCTTTTAATGTGTATTTATAGCCTCTTTATAGCTAAAATAAGTGAAATCTAATTTGGAAGCAACATAATAAGTCCCAAGTTGAGTAAAATTGCAAATCAGCTCAACAAACCAGCCCCGCATGCCTCTTAGCATCGCGACTTTCACCTCAAGAGCCACGGCTTTAGATTGAGCGTCGTGGCTCTCAAACTCATGAGCCATGACTCTGAACATTTTGTACTTGCAGATTTTTTCGCGAGCTTTGATTTGACAGGTGGAATGCCCCATAACTCTTCCCCGATCAAAATTTATGGCCTTTTTAAGCTTAGTAGTCTGAACAAGATTCCAACTCCAATCATAATTCGAATAATCTTTTTGAAACAATGTTTAGAAGCCCAAATAAACTCGGATTTTCGCAAACCATGCCTTTCTGAAAATCTTGAGACGTCCTCTAAAACTTCATGAGGATTGTTTTCTCATTCTGAAAATCTAACGCTATCCAAAACTCAATTGAAGCTCCAGAGGTCGAGTCGCCCAAAAGCTAAAAATTGCAATGCTTCTCCAAATGACCTTGGCTTGTGATAACTTAACCAAATTTCAACTAAAATGTAACCAAAGAGTTTCTAACTTCATTTCCTACATAAAAACACATAAAAAGAAATAGAAATACTCAAAAACTTACAAATCAGTCATAAGTACTCAATTTATAGGTATAAAAACTACTCATCAAATACCCCCAAACTTGAATATTTACTTTTCCTAAAGAAAAATACTAAGAATAAAATTAAGACAACTACTAATACTAACTTGAGCATTGAATCAATAAGACTGTGAACAATGGCCTCAAAGATCAATAACAATACTCAAAATCAATGACAAAACAATCTCATGTTATAATTCCAACTTGTTCATCAATTTTGCACAAAACCTTGACAATGTTGTGTGTGTGTATGTATATCAACGATCTTAACCATTCACAACTTAGATCAATCCCCATAATCAACCACTTAACATAAAATTTCAATCTCGACCCTACAAAACTGCTAAACACATTAAATTCAGATAATCCAAACAAAACACCAGCCCAGGGTTCCCAAAGATGTTTATTATTATTATTTTTTTTATCGAACTAGTGCATTTTACGCTCCATCTTGTTCTTAAACTTCACTCTTGACTTGTGCAATGTCTAATTTTATTATGCTTTTCAAATTTACCCATGCAATGAGCGTTGACCAACAACTCCCAAACCAGTTGGATTTAGGGTACTAGGTGTAAAGACACCCCTAAGGATCTATTAACTCAAGTAATAAAGGCCAAAAAACCAGACTAGTCAAGCTAATTATTATATATATTTACATATGTAATCTTCATTTTTTTTATTTTTTTTATTTTTTTTAAATCACTACAAGAAAAAACTTTATTTTCGACTGAATTAAGGTCGACTGAATATATTCAGTCAACTTTAATCTAAAACCGACTGAATATTGGGTTGAAATTAAGTCAGTCGGTGTTAATTTATCCTCGACGAACATATCAGTCGGATTTAAGCCCTCCTCCTTGGCGCGAAGGTTTCCCGTCAGCACGAATATAAAGTCGACAGAATATGTGTTATCCTCGACTGAATAATCCGTCGACATTAATTAGCTTATGGTCAACAGACATAACCTCGACGGAATTCCGTCGAGAATAATCCTTAAAAACCTAATCAGATTGTTTTCTCTAGCGCCTCCCTCATCACTCACTCTCTCATTCTCTCTCTCATTTCAGCTCTCTCTTTCACTAAAACTCCCTCATTTCAGTCCACCCACACCACCACCTCGCCAGATTCCAACCACCGTCTCCGACGACCACGCCTCCGACCACCATCTCCGGCCACCGGATTCTTACCGTGACGACTACTCCGACAACCATGCCTCTGACTCTCTCTTTCCAGTCCCTTTTCTCCTCTTGTAATTAAAGGTATATGTGACGCCCCCAAAATAGGTTCAATCCATCCAACCTATTCTGAGTTGCCAAATACATGGTACAGAAAACAACTACAACTTTATTACTACAATTGTCGTGCAAAATATAACAACACATATGTTGTGAGTTTTGATACAAATATATACCAACTATGACTCTCATCCCAACCTTGGATAGCACGTCACAATGGCATCTTACATAAAGGTACAGTCAATAACTGTTTTAGAAATTAAAATCTTTGGAAAATGCTCAAGGAAACCTTCGTACATGGGAGGTCATGCGTCTAGGTTATGATAGATATCATATGCCCACAGAATTATCCTTGGTTGACCCAATAGACCCCAAAGAAAAATGAGAAGATTGCTATAATGTTCTTTCCAATGGTGAGTCTTCTCTTGACATATAATTATCTCCATTGTCTCCAATTGAGAATTTTATTTCAACCAAACTCCAAGATTATATAGGTAGTGCTCGTAGATATACTCAGCAAGTGGATGTGCACAACCCTATCTTATGATAACACGAGGTGGTATGTCATTAGACATCTTGTATGATAGTGGCAAAACACCCTTCCAAAGTTGGGTTCGCCTTACCCTATTTGATTCACCAAATAAAACTATTAAATGACGTATAAAACACAACACACTTATCTAAAGTTCTCAATAAAATTATTTCTATACTATTTAGGGAGAACCTCGGCAAATTATATAGACCACTGCTTCAATTTCACATTACCATTCGCTTCAACCCAAATTACACTCTTTATTACTTGAAAGGAATTGTGAAATAAAAGGGTGAGCACAACTAGCCTAGTAAAGAATATCATGATTAAAGATAATTAAATTATCAATAGCCTTCATCAGTAATGAATCAGAGATTTAGAACATATGGTAGATAAATAAACTTTTCAACTATAGTTGCAGCGGAACGAGCAATCCATTAGAAGAGTCAAATAGACCGTAAAGTCTATTATATTCTCCATGTTAAAAGTCCACCAACAATGTTTTATCCCTGTAACATCAATCAACAGTTCATGTCCACAATCATGGGAATAACTCATAATCATAATTATAGTTCTAAATTCCTCTTCGCACCCAGGACGAAGATAATTTTCATCACCTGTCTTTACCCGAAATATCAAAGATCATGGTTATACCAAATCACAGTTCATGTTCATAATCATACTAATAAATTCATCTTTGCACTACGGGCCAAAGATATTCATCAACAGTTCATCTTTGCACTACTGGCCAAAGATATTCAACAACATGTCATTTTTGCACTACAGGCCAAAGATATTCAACAACATGTTATCTTTGCACTACAGGCCAAAGATATTAATATCCCAAAGAAATATATAATCATTTCAGAATCTATATAAACAATAATTATAACCATGTTGATCAATTCACCTTTGCACTTAAGCTAAAGATATTCAATTATAAATTTAATGGTCATGATCATACCAGTCCACAATTTAACTTTGCACTACTGGCCAAAGAGAACACATAGTCACGATCATACCAATAATTTACCCATCTTTACACTCAAGTCAAAGAGAAATTCCATCACTAGGGTTATAAAAATATTATATATAATAATAAAAACAATATGATCAAAATATGGATTTAATTTCAAGAGTAAGATTCATAAATCAACGATAATTTGGTCAGAAAAAGAAACCAATTTTGTCGTGAATAGTAACTCATGAATAGTAATTTTTGAATAGTAACTCGTGAATAGTAACTCATGAATAGTAACTTATGAATAGTAACTCGTGAATAATAACTCATGAATAATACTTTCAGATTCGATACATACATAAAATGAGTATCGTAAATAATACCATATACGTAAATAGTGCCATATACATGAATAGTGTCGTATACGTGAATAGTAACCCCGACACGAAAAGGTAAAAATTTTACAATAAAATTCATATCAATATTTCGGCATAATGATATTGAAGAAAATAATATCATTTACGAAGAAAATAACATCCCTTACTATCCCTTACAATACTAATGATAATATTCCTTACCTCGAAAGAAAAAGTGCTTTCGACTTGAATATCGGATATAACTATTTGAATCTAACTTGCGTAGTATATAGCAACACTCAAGATATCTAAATACTCACAAAAATACGCTCGATAATATAGAGAGAGAAAACTTCAGTTTCTGGTGTGATTTTCAATTCTAACCTAAGCACTCTATTTATAGGAAAATGCTTAGAACACCAAAGAAGAAAATTTAATAAAATAATATATTTTATTAAAAATCATATGCATAATTTGAATTCAGATTTCAACACATTTACCACACAAGTGGGGCCCACCAACTCACCAAAAACGTTTTTCTTTAAAAAATATTTAAAACTTCAAAAATCAATTATTCTGAAACTTCAATAATTCATAATAAATAGCCCTTTTATCAGAAAAATTCGAATCTTATGTCCATTCCATAGGAAATCGAATTCTCTACAACTTTGTAGAAGAAAGTTTTTCCAAATTCCAAACGAAAATTGACCGAAATTCACATACGAACGATTTTGTAAGCTATAATCGAATTTCTGTCAAAAATAGAGTCCACCAACATGTTTAATATGTTTTTAGCATTTATTATAACAAAAATACTCTTCCTTCTCATTTATTCATATATCACACATTCATTGTAAAAATATCACCATTATTATATTATTATAATATAATAATATACTACCTCTGTAAGACCCCAACTTATTATAAATAAAATCGAATTTTCTCTAATTATTATTGTGAATAATAAGGTATTAATTTGATATAATTCTCTGGTTATGGGTGAAATGTGCAAATTTTGCAAAATAAGCAAGTGGTTATAAAATAATCATTGTTGTTTGGAGAATATTCGTTTTGACGTGGAATATTCTTGTTGTCGGGGAATATTAAATGCGACAAATAGCGATCATTTATGGGTCCCATAATGTAATAAGCGTCGAATGAAGAAAACGACAAGTTTGAGTTTTTATAAATAATGACGTAGATATTACTGAATTAACACTTGTTGGAATACCCGGTGGTTAAAATACGATGTCTGGCGTGGATGCATGATTGATGAATTATTGATCACTTACGTAAGAAGGCACTACTCAATAATTATTACGATGAATTCTTTATTCAATATTTTATTTTATTAATTCAATAATTCTTTGCGTTGATATTTTATATTATTGTTGTTTCAATAATTGTCACCGCACAATATTTCCCATTATCGGATCAATAATTCATATTATTTGAATAATATTATTAGATAGCATTATTGGCAATGTCTAGAATGTTACTGTCGAGGAGAGGTTTGGTCACCTAATTGCGCGCGTCGATGGAGAAATTCTTATTGAAAGCCCCTCTTTTCTCGGAGCTACCGGTTGTCATAAATGTGATTCTGTAATATTATTTATGAATAATTAATTATTGATTCATATGATAATGAAATATTTATTTTATGTGGATATAAATGTTGGATATATTTATTGTGGTTAAAAATGAAGGAGTTAATGTTGAGGTGTTTTATCAGTATTTTTGTCGGAATGGAGGTATTATAAATTAAACCAATGTTTTTGAGATATATTGAGTGAGTTATAATTTTTAATCCGACCGTTGGATAGTTGTGATTTTTGGATATGTTATACATATATAAGTTGAATATATGTCCACAAATTTTGAACCGTTAAAATGAACGTATGATTTGTTATGAATTTTAAGAGGTGGTAGTTCGAAAATTGTTGAATTTTCGAAATTTATCATTTTGGTGGAAAAATCTAGAATTGGTGGGCCCCACTTGTGGTTGGTGAAGAAATGTGCTGAATATTATTTCAAATGTGGTGGGTGGCAATAGTAGCAGGTAAAGCCATCAGGTTGCAAGGTCAAGTCTGCCTTGGCGTCTTAACACTTTCCTATAAATAGAGGCTAAGTTAGAATTGAAAATCACACCAGAAACATGAGCTTTCTCTCTTTCTCTGTGACGCCCCCAAAATTAGGTATATATCACCCATCTTGGGTCGTCAGATACATGGTACAAAATTCAAATACAACTTACTAATACAACTGCATAGGTATGCAATACGACAAAACATAACCTGTGAGTTTGAATACAATTATTGTCTACTAGAGATTATACAAACTCAAAAGGAGTCCTCATTACAATTATTAACACACTATTTCATAAAATAGTGAGGACTACTAATGCTATCCTTTGGACCGTCACTCCGTTCTCCGACTAGTCCCTGTTATGTTCTCATTTCCTGAAGAGAACAGTGAAAGAAAGGGTGAGCTCAACAGTGTTATCGTTAGCCTTCAACAGTGTTAAACTGATAATATATAACAACATCAAGTTTAACTGCAGCGGAACAAGCAATCCATTAAAAGAGTCAAGTAGAGAATAAAATCTACTATCTTTTATGATTTAAAAGTTTTTCATCACTTTTATCATTGGGACTCGACAATAAATAATCCACATCATCGAATCACCCATGCACTACTGGCCGAGGATATTCTTTAGTATCACGAGTAGTAATTATCCATGCACTACAACCAAGGACATTCGTGTATTCATTAATGGTCATGATCATGCCAACAACTGTCCATTAATGCACTACGGGCCAATGATAACTTTTACCACATCATTTGTAACATTGCGGTCATGATTACACAGAATAATCCCTAGTCATAATCATACCAAGTCCATCATACACTTCTACAGACACACGATGACTTTCAACATAATATAAACATGAGGATGATGACAATGATATAAGAATTCAATAAAACAAGTTCAAGAATTAATTTATCCGAGAACTAATAATGTCCAAATTGTCAACATGATACTACTTTGTAGAGTAAAATTCAAGAATGATCAGAAGAATATTTCTATGAAAAGATCTTTGGATGAAACGCAAATATCAAGGATATTCTACTAATTTCATGGAGTATAGAAGTCAAAACTTTAACCAACCGAGTATAATAAAGAATGGAATAACAAAAGAAATCACCATGCATGCGGTACTTGCATAGACGAAGTTATTCAAACGAATAATAATAATAACGGAACCCGAGTCCAATGTAAAACACATGAGACATGATGTTCTAACGTAATAATAATAAAGATTTTAACCAAGTCCGGTGTAAAACACACAGACATGTGATGTTCCAATGCAGAATAATAATAAAGATTTTAACCAGTCCGATGTAAAATACACAGCATGGATGTTCCAATGAATAATAGAAGAATGTCACTAAGTATAGGTAAACCCGCGTATCGAGTTCTTCCAACAAAATAATAAGCAATGGAATAACAACAGTTCTCTTCATGAATAAGAAAGAATAACACCCTTACTTAGTAGGAGATTGAATCTGCAGATAGTGTAGTAATGTAATACTCTTCTTCTTTCTCTCTATTCTCTATACTTTCTCTCTATAGCTTGAATGAATTAAGTGAAAAATAATGAAGAACTAGGCCTCTATTTATAGAAGATTTTTATCTTAGCACTTGCAATGTGAAAAGGCAAGCGGCTTGACGACTGGTGATATGAAAAGAAAAGTGGTTTGACGCGTGTAATGTGAAACACCAAGTGGTTTGACGCCTGTAATGTGAAACACCAAGTGGTTTGACGCAT
The DNA here is from genome assembly GCA_020205605.1 of Panax ginseng. Lineage (NCBI taxonomy): Eukaryota > Viridiplantae > Streptophyta > Magnoliopsida > Apiales > Araliaceae > Panax > Panax ginseng. The sequence continues at coordinate 92,091,882 of CM035141.1, read as the reverse complement.
GTAATGTGAAACGACAATTGGTTCAACGCCTGTAATGTGAAACGACAATTGGTTCGACGCCTGTAATATGAAACGATAATTGGTTCGACGCCTGTAATATGAAACGGCAAGTGGTTTGACGTCTGGTAAAGGTAATTACTATTGGCGAAAGAGACTCTTAGATGATGACATATGGGCTCCCATAGAATAACCAAATTTACCACAAATGTCTCATAATAAACTCTTTATATACATCAAGGATTGAATAAATATTACCACAAATCATTTTATTTTTAATCAACACATATTTAATCTTTCAACAATTATTAATCATTAATATTATAACTTGTCATCTCAATTATTGATTTAATAATATAATATATTATACAGATAATACTGTGACAATTATTGAATCAATAATATAAGAGATATGATGCAAAGAATTCTTTATAGCAATAATTGAGTATAAGCGAGTGACTTCTCACGTAAGCATCAATAATCAATACCGTGTGCTACTATGCAACTACGCGTATTACTTTACTTTTACTACCGAGTAGTTCAACAGTTTTAACGGTAAAACTTCCGCCATTATTTTCATAAAAATATTTTTTGTCGTTTTCTCGATCCGAATAATAATTCCGTTGTGGGGTCCACCAATGATTGTCCGTAAGCGCACGGATATTCCCCGATAAAAAGAATATTCCCCGACCAATCGAATATTATACAACAACTTGCATACTTTGCAAAATTTATAAATATTACCCACAACTATAACATTATATCAAATTCACACCATAATATTTAAAAAAATATTTCGAAAAATTTAAATCCTTATTCATAGGTGTCACATTATCTCTCTATATTATCGAGCGTATTTTATGAGTATTTAGATACTTTGTGAGCTTATATTTTTCAGTGCAAGTTTCTGTCAGCACTATATCCGAAATTCAGTCAGAAGTACGGTTATTTTGAGGTAAGGGATGTTATTTTCTTCATATATGATATTACTTCTTCAATATCATTATGCCAAAGTATTGATTTGAACTTTTTATCAAATTTGGAATTTTTTGTGTCGGGGTTACTATTCACGTATACGGCACTATTCACAAATATGGCACTATTCATCGAAAAATGAAATTTTCTTCTTTTTGTCCAAGATGTATATTATGGTTACTATCTTTGATTGTATCTATGTTTTGATCTTTATTCTTGAATTTTGCTTCAAAATTGGTTATTATGGAGTATTATTGATCTTGGATAAAACATTATATATCTAATCCTATTATTTGTCCTTCCGTCTCAATTGGATTCATTTTCTTTAAAATATTTTTTATCATCCTCACCCTAAATGATGATATTACTAAATATCTTTGGCTTTTGTAGTGCGAAGATAAATGATTAATCGATGAATATCTTTGGCCCGTAGTCTGATGATGATGAAGTGTTGAGATGAACATGACCAACCGGTGATATGAAATGAATATCTTTGGCCTCAGTAGTGCAAAGATGAATATTTGATTAAAGATGTATATTAATTGTTGTTACAGGGATAAAATATTGATGATGGACTTTTAAATCTTAGATGATAGCGGAATTCTTTCTCTACTTGACTCTTCTAATGGATTGTTGTTTCCACTGCAGTTGTTGATCTAAAACTTGTTGTCTATTATGTTTTATCAGATTTTTCCCTGTTGAAGACTAATGATAATTTGTTGCATATTATCTTAGTCATAATATTCTTTACTGGGCTAGTTGAGCTCACCCTTTTCCTTTTTGTTCCATTTTTCTTCTCAGGAGGTGAGAACATAGCATCATCTAGTCGGGGTATGGAGTGATGGTTCTAGAAAGATATTTTAACAGTCCTCACTATTTCTGTAAAATAGTGTTTGAATAATTGTAATGAGGACTTATTTGAGTGTGGATATTGTCTAGAAGATAATATTTGTATTTAAACTCAAAGATGTGTTGTCGTATTTTGCACGACAATTGTATTATTGAAGTTGTAGTTTGCTTTACATACCATGTATTTGGCGACTCGAATGGGTGTTGTATACCTATTTTGGGGCGTCACAGTTAATATCGAGCTTAGGGATATGGTCTCTGGCGGAGATCGGGAATAGAACTAGGAGGGGAGAGATGAGTAAATCCTTCGCTAGTGTGTCCTATCTAAGCTTATTTGTTAGTCAGTCATAATATAGGGATATTATGTGATATGTTAATTTGTTTAATTAACCCTTGATTTATAAGCGATGATTTAAGAATGGTCACTGAGAACGTTAACAATGGAGTGTATGAGATTGTGGAACAACCTTTAGTCACAAACCAGGAGAACGTACAACAGGAAGGCAATATTCCTCCTGTAAACAACACTACTGAGCAAACGATGAATGATGGAATGTTTAGGAGCTTTTTGAAGTTCATGCAAAATCATACGAGGGAGACTCGTGTACAAAATACTGGTGGAAGTGATAGCAACGCTTGTGATCATCACAAATGACCAGCGATTCAAGGAGTTGGGACCACCAGAATTTATTAGAAAGCCGGATCCGATCAAGGCGGAAATATGGGTCAAGCAAATTACCAAGATATTCGATGTCTTGGGATGCACGGAGGAACAGAAGGTTCCATTCGCCACCTTTATGTTCCACGGTGAGGCAGATTACTGGTGGGAATCTGTGAAGCGTACCCAGCCAACCGCACTCAACATGTCTTGGGAAACGTTTCAAAAACTATTCAATGACAAGTACTTTCCTGAAAGTATTCGTCATATGAAGGAGGTAGAGTTTATCGATGGAACAAAACAACATGACGGTGTCCCGAAGACGAGGCGAAGTTCACTGAGTTATCGAGTGCTCAGACCTCATTTGGTAGAGAATGAGGAACGAATGACAAGGATGTTTCGAGAGGTCTAAAACCCGAGATTCTTCAATACCTTATCTCTCATAAATTTTCTCCAGATTCGGATGTTGTCAATGTGGCTCAATTATTAGAAATGAGATAGTGAGTATGTTCAACCGAGGGACCACAACCGTGGTCATACCGGTGGCGGCGATCATCATCGAGCAATGATAACCAACGAGGAGGGAAAATACTGAACAAAGACTCAGTAACCACTCGGGTGGTCATCGTAGCCATGATAATAGGAGAGGTGAGTCAGTGGAAATTTGAAAGAGGAGATTCAACAATGATGGGAAGACATCGTGAGAGAGCACCACCAAAGACCAACAACAAATTCTAGGGAGGAGAACGACCGCCATTAGATGTTACAAATGCGGAAAGAGGATATATCATTCAAACTGTCCCACAACAATCTAAGGTATGTTACAACTATGGAAAGGAAGGCCACATAGCTCGGGATTGTTCTGTAGAAAAACCAAGTTCAACGGGGATGGTGACTCCAAGGGCTGTCCCGGATAAGTCGAAATCAGCGGTTCCTGGAAGAGCGTTTGTCGTGACTGACCAAAATGCGAGGAACCCGAACGAGGTGATTACGGATAAGCTAATCTTGAATTCTTGCGAAGTTTATACCTTACTAGATACCGGTTCTACCTATTCTTTTATCTCTCCTGTTTGTGCTCAACGTTTAAACCTGACTCCGGAGAAATTAAACTTTGACTTATCTGTTGAAACTCCGTTAGGTGAAATCTTCATTACATCTACAGTTTATAAATCTTGCATGATCCAAGTTGGCACTATCACATTACCTGTTGATCTTATCTCTTTAAAGATACTTGCTTTTGATGTGATTTTAGGAATTAATTGGTTAACCACTCATCATGCCAAAATTGATTGTTTTCGTAAGGTTGTTAGTTTTCATATTCCTAACCAACTCAATCATACTGAATCAAACAACTAAACCACTAAAATCGATCCACTATCATATCAAGCCATAAAGCTATTCTTTTTATTGAAAAACGGATGTCAAGCTTTCTTAGCCCATGTTATGGATTTGAACAAAGACAAGTCGATTTGAATAATATTTCATTGTTAGAGAATTTCTGATGTATTTCACAAGAACTTCCCGATTACCCCTAGAACGTGATGTTGAATTCTTTATTGATCTTGAGTAGCACAAAACCCATTTCTAAAACCCCATATTGAATGGCTCTTATTGAACTTGAGAGTTAAAAGTCCAACTACGAGGAATTGTTAGACATAGGTTTCATTTGTCCTAAGTACATCTCCTTGGGGTGCTCTGCTTTATTCAGTAAAGAAGAAAGACGGGAGTATGCGACTTTAATATTAACTACCGAGAATTAAACCATGTCTCCATCAAGAATAGGTATCCGCTACCTCGCATTGATGACTGTTCGACCGATTGCAAGAAGCACAATTCTTTTCAAAGATCGATCTTAGCTTACGGATATCATCACCAAGATTAAAATTGAAGATATTCCAAAGCACGCCTTCGAACTCCCCAGATGCGTGCATTATGAATTCTTAGTCATGTCTTTTGGATTGACTAATGCTCCTAACTTTTCATGGATATGATGAACCGTGTATTCAAGGAATATTTGGATCAGGTTTGTTGTTGTCTTTATTGATGACATCCTCATCTATTCCAAAAGCCGTGAAGATCATGAGCACCATTTGAAGTGATAACCTTGAAAGGCTTCGTGAAAACAAGCTTTATGCCAAGCTGAAGAAATGCGAGTTCTGGCTTGAGGAAGTAGCATTCCTTGGGCACGTGGTATCAAAACATAGAGTATCTGTTGACCCGGCGAAGATTGAAGCAGTACAAAGTTGGGAGCAACCGAAGTTGGTAAATCAAAAGTCGTAGCTTTACGGGCTTAAATTTGGTTATTATCGGAGATTCGTGGAAGGATTTTCTTGAATCACTACTCCGTTAACTCAGTTGACTCGGAAAGATACAAAATTTGTATGGAGCGAGGAATGCGAGAAGAGTTTCCAAGAGCTCAAGAGGAGAGTCATTTAAAGCACTGCTCGGCAATACTATCTGGTTCAGATGGATTTGTTATATACAACGATGCTTCAGGCAAAGGGTTAGGATGCGTTCTCATGCAACATGGGAAAGTCATAGTCTATGCCTCACGACAACTCAAAGAATATGAGAGGAATTATCCTACTCATGATCTAGAGTTGGCAGCAGTCATTTTCGCGTTGAAAATTTGGAGACACTACTTGTATTGGGAGAAAGTGGAGATTTATACGGACCATAAAAGCCTCAAATATTTCTTCACCCAAAAGAACTCAACATGCGGCAACGATGTTGGCTCGAGCTGTTGAAAGATTATGATCATACTATTCAATATCATCCTAGAAAAGCGAACGTAGTAGCTGACGCATTGAGTAGAAGATCATATGCGAGTCTGAAGTCTTGATATTGTCAATGCAAAGGCCCATTCTGTATGACTTGCAAAGGATGGAGGTAGAATTAAAGACTCGGGGACACACATGATGATGGCGAATATATGAGTAGAATCGACTTTGTCGATAAAGTTAAAGTCTGCTCGAGCTACTGGACCAGGGCGATACGTATGAAGAAGAAAGTGCAAGAAGGAGCTATTCCAGAAGCGAGAATGGATGAAGAAGGAATACTTAGATTCAACTCCATACTTTGTGTTCCTAACGATTCTGACTTGAAGCATAGAATCACGATGGAGGCACACAACACACCGTTTGCAATCCATCCTGGGAGTACCAAAATGTATCATGATATTCGACATACATTTTGGTGGAACTATATGAAGAGAGAGATCGCGGAGTTTATCTCGAGGTGTTTAACTTGTCAACGTGTAAAGGCGGAGCATCAAGTGCCAAAGGGTCCATTACAACTACTTGAGATTCCGAAATGGAAGTGGGAACACATTAATATGGATTTCGTTACAGGTCTTCCCAATGTTTCTCAAGGCATAGATGATATTTGGGTTATTGTTGATAGATTAACCAAGTCTGCCCATATCTTGCCGATATGTGAGACTTATTCCCTTGAACGTCTTGCTCGTATGTACGTGAATGAGATTGTGTGATTGCATGGCATGCCAGTATCCATAGTTTTGGATCGTGACCCAAGATTCACTTCAAGATTTTGGGTTAGCTTGCAGAAAGCTATAGGCACGGATTTACGATTATTTCGGCATACCATCCTCAAATGGACGGGCAATCAGAGAGGACTATTCAAACTCTTGAAGATCTATTAAGACTTTGTGTCCTAGATTTCAAAGGGAGTTGGGATAAGTACTTGCCATTGGTAGAATTCTTCTACAACAACAGTTATCAAGCAAGTATAGGCATGGCTCCATTTGAGGCGTTGTATGGACGAAAGTGTCGTTCTCTAGTATGCTGGGACGAGGTGGGAGAAGCAACGTTATTGGGACCAGAGTTAGTACACATGACTACAGAAAAGATCCAAATAATTCGACAACGTATTCAAACCTCACAAGATCGACAAAAGAGTTATGCTGATCTTCATCGAAAGGACGTGGAATTTAATATTGGGGATCATGTATTGTTACGTGTTGCTCCATGGAAGGGAGTTACAAGATTTGGAAAGAGAGGAAAGCTCAATCCACGATTTGTTGGTCCATTTGAGATTTTTGACCGAATAGGAAATGTGGCCTATAGACTCGCATTACCTCCAAGTATGTCTCGTGTTCATAATGTTTTTTATATATCCATGCTTCGTAAAAATATGTGAAAGACCCAAACAATATTATTGCGTTAGAACCAGACGAGATAGCCGAAGATTTAACGTACGAAGAAGTACCTGTTAAGATCTTGGATAGGAAAGAGCATGTCATACGCACCAAGGTTATACCACAAGTTAAGGTTTTGTGGAGAAACCATGCTATTGAAGAAATGACTTGGGAGTTGGAATCAGAAATGAAAGCGAGGTATCCTCACCTTTTCGAAACACCAGGTACGTATGTCAATTTCGAGGACGAAATTTCATAAGGAGGGGAGGTTGTAAGACCCCAACTTATTATAAATAAAATTGAATTTCCTCTAATTATTATTGTGAATAATAAGGTATTAATTTGATATAATTCTCTGGTTATGGGTGAAATGTGCAAATTTTACAAAATAAACAAGTGGTTATAAAATAATCATTGTTGTCGGAGAATATTCATTTGGTCGTGGAATATTCTTGTTGTCGGGGAATATTCGCATGCAATAGCCTTGATCATTTAGGGCCCCATAATAGAATAACTGTTGAATGAAGAAAACGATAGGTTTGAGTTTTTATAAATAACGGCGTAGATGTTACCGTTAACACTGTTGGAATACCCGGTGGTTAAAATACGATGTCTGGCGTGGATGCACATGTATTGATGAATTATTGATCCTTACGTAAGAAGGCACTACTCAATAATTATTACGATGAATTCTTTGCTCAATATTTTATTTTATTGATTCAATAATTGTTGCGTTGATATTTTATAATATTGTTGTTTCAAAGAATTGTCATCGCACAAGTATTTCCCATTATCGGATCAATAATTCATATTATTTGAATAATATTATTAGATAGCATTATTGGCAATGTCTAGAAAGTTACATCAAAGAGAGGTTTGGTCACCTAATTGCTTGGCGCCAAGAAGGAGAAATTCTTATTGGAAAGCCCTCTCTCCTGAGGAACTACCGATTGTCATAAATGTGATTACGTAATATTATTTATGAATAATTAATTATTGATTTATATGATAAGGAAATATTTATTTTATGTGGATATAAATGTTGGATATATTTATTGTGGTTAAAAATGAATGAGTTAATGTTGAGGTGTTTTATCGGTATTTTTGTTTGAATGAAGGTATTAAAAATTAAACCAAAGGTTTTTTTGAGATATATTATGTGAGTTATAATTTTTAATCCGACCGTTGGATCGTTATGATTTTTGGATATATTATACATATATAAGTTGAGTATATGTCCACAAATTTTGAACCGTTAAAATGAGCGTATGATTTGTTATGAATTTGGCCCGTAGTGCGAAGATAAATGATTAATCGATGAATATCTTTGGCCGTAGTGCAAAGATGAGCAGTGTTGAGATGAACATGACCAATTTGGTGATATAAATGAATATCTTTGGCACAGTAGTGCAAAGATGAATATTTGATTAAAGATATATATTGATTGTTATTACTGAGGATAAAATATTGATGATGGACTTTTAAATCTTAGAAAATAGTGGAATTCTTTCTACTTGACTCTTCTAATGGATTATTGTTTCCATTGCGATTGTTGATCTAAAACTTGTTGTCTATTATATTTTATCGATTTTTTCTGTTGAAGACTAATGATAATTTGTTGTATATTATCTTAGTCATAATATTCTTTACTGGGCTAGTTGAGCTCACCCTTTTCCTTTTTGTTCCATTTTTCTTCTCAGGAGGTGAGAACATAGCAACATCTAGTCGGGGTATGGAGTAATGGTTCTCGAAAGATATTTTAGCAGTCCTCACTATTTCTGTAAAATAGTGTTTGAATAATTGTAATGAGGACTTATTTGAGTGTGAATATTATCTAGAAGACAATATTTGTATTTAAACTCACAGTATGTGTTGTTGTATTTTGCACGATAATTGTATTATTGAAGTTGTAGTTTGCTTTCTGTACCATGTATTTGGCGACTCAGAATGGGTGTTGTATACCTATTTTGGGGGCGTCACAACCTCTGTCCCACAATAAGTGCTTTTTTAGCCTTAATATTTTTTCCCAAAATAAGTGATGTGTTAGAACTCCAATACAATTTTTGCAATATTTTCTCATATATGCCCTTATGCATTCAATGGTATTTATTGCATCTTACCATCACTACAATTAAATGACACTCGTTAACTCTTCAACTTCAAAGAAAATATATTAAGGGTATTTTTGCCATTTTAGCTTGTGTATTGGTATGTGTGATTTAAGCTAAAAAAAGCACTTATTATGGGACGGAGGTAGTATTTAAATAAATTATTTTATCAGAAAAGATAAAATATCAATTTTCAACAATTGTCACTTTTCTAAAAATTCCTCCATTTCCACATAAATAGATATTTCCCTTACCATATAAATCAATAATTAATTGTTCATAAATAATATTACAGAATCACAATTATGACAAACAGGTCGTTCCGAGGAAAGAGGGGGGTTTCTAATAAGGATTTCTCCTTACTGACGCGTAATTAGATGACCAAACCTATCCTTAGACAGAACTTCCTTAGACATTGCCAATAATGATATCTAATAATATTATTCAAATAATATGAATTATTGATCTGATAATTGGGAATACTGTGTAATGACAATTATTGAAACAACAATAATATAAAATATCAACGTAGCAATTATTGAATCAATAAAATAAAATATTGAACAGTAATTACTGTAACAATTATTGAGTAGTGCCTTCTTAATTACGTAAAATCAATAATCCAAAAATACCGCACGTACTGGTATCTAATCGTACAGCAACAACGCGTATTTCTTTACTTTACCAATCGGTATTCCAACAATGTTAATTGATAATTATTACGCTGTTTATTTATAAAAACTTAAATTTACCGCTTTTTTTATCCGACAGATTATTCATTATGGGGCCCCACAAATGGTTTATGGCCGTCGCATGCGAATATTCCCGGCAACAAGAATATTCCACGACGAAATCAAACGAATATTCCCAAACAACAATGAATATTTTATAACCACTAGCTTATTTTGAAAAAAATAATTTCACCCATAACTTTAAACTTTTATCAATTTAACTATTTACTAAATAGAAAAATTGAATACTTTTATTTCGTAAAATTCGGGGTCTTACAGTATATACTGAAATTACTATTTTTGTAGCTAGGGTTAATATTTATTCTACTAATTTTGACTGGAATTGGTTTAATAAGTTATAATTGCATCTGATTTGGTGTCATGTGTTATATATATATATATATATATATATATATATATATATATATATATATATATATATATATATCATAATCTGAGTTATAGGGTTTAATAAGTTACAATTGCATGTATCTGATTTTGTAAGTTTGGTAGTATAATTTTTGGGGTCAGCAGTACATGCAATTGCATCTGATTTGGTTCTAATTTGGGGTCAGCAGTCTAATTTGTATCTGATTTGGTTCTGTTTGGCTAGTGAATTTGATGTATCTGAATTTGGTTCAATTTTTATGCCTTTTGTTGCCATATGAAGTGAAATACAGTGTGATAAACTTATAATTTGCAGTGTTCTAATTTCTTCCTTTTCCCGCATTGTGAATTTTAATTTGTGAATCAATTGAAGACTTCTCTTATTTTGGTTTTGAATATTAATTCTGATGGAATTTCCGACTGAATTCTGTGGAAGTTATAGATGATAATAAATAAATATTTAATTAACTATATAAAAAACAATTAGGACTTAGTTTGCCACTAAAACTAAGTTATAATACTAGAAAACTTAAATAAATTAATAAAATAATACAAAAAATACTACGAGATTTAAATAACTTTAATAAATTATATAATATAATATAATATAATATAATATAATATAATAAACTTTAAAATAAAATAAGTTTAATAACATAAAATAAATTTAAAAAAATAAAATAAATTTATTTTATTATTTAATATAATATAATTAAAAATAAAATAAAAATAAATTTAATTTAATTTAATACAATAAAATAAATTAACTTTTTATTTAATATAATATTATAAAAATAAATAAATAAATAAAAATAAAATATAATTAAACTAAATAAAATAAAATTAAGTACACTTAAATACAATTAATAACTAAGTAGCATTTGCTTAGTTGGGATGCAATATTCAATAAACTAAGTAGCACTTACTTAGTTTTTCATTAGCAAAATAAACTAAGTAGCACTTACTTAGTTTTTCATTGGCAAAATAAACTAAGTAGTATTTTCTTAGTTTGAATGATATGATCTGGTTCCCATAATAAAATATAGGAACCTGCAGATCATATCGTTCAAACTAAGCAAATGCTATATTTCTAGGCTTGAAGTCAAACTCACTGCAGGAGCATTTTGGTTTAATCAAAGAAAAATCAGATACAGTAAAACACATCAAAAGTACCTCCTTAAAAATTTAGCTATTCATGTTTATTTAAGCAGGATGATTGTATTAACAATGTTGTTTCTTTAACACAGCTTGTATTCTACTAGGTAGTCTAATCCACGAGATGCAATCAAATAAGATGCCAAATGTTCAAGTCATTCATTAATAATACAGATTCAAGGATTTTTAGTTCGTCTTTTTTTCCTTCAAAGAAAGCATAAGTGACCCTTTATAGTTCCCATCATTATCACATACAAGAGTACGTCCAAAAGCCATTTCTGATTCAGTTCAATGATTTTTAGTTCGTACCCTTCCTTGTGTATGTTATTGCAGGCTCCTCTTCTCATTGGTTGTGATGTGATCAAATTTAACAAAAGAGACTATGAAAATCATTGGCAATAAAGAAGTTATAGCTGTTAACCAAGGTGATGGCATCAACTAGTTGCATGCTATTTTAATTGTATTACAAAAGAGACAATTTTTTCCACAAAAGAGAGTATTTATACAAAAGAGACTATGTTTTCTAGTAACTGAATATATATCTAAATAACCATATGGTTGAAACTTTGTAACAGATTCACTAGGTGTTCAAGCTAAAAAAGTTATGATGAAAGGCAGTAGTGAGGTAAATTCCACTCGTCTTTTTATCATTTGATACATTATTTCTAATGTCACTCAACTCACAATATCAATTTGTTCCTCTCTTTTTTTATAAGATTTGGGCAGCACCCCTTTTGGGCTATAGAGTAGTTGTAATTTTTCTCAACTGTTCTTCAAATATGCGTACGACCATCACAACCTAGTGGGATGACATTGGAATTCCACCTGAAAGTGTTGTAAGAACAAAGCATCTTTGGGAGGTAACTTATAGTTTTTAGTAGTGGAATCTCATCTTAGCTTCGTATGTACTGTATCTCTTTGCCTTTGTGCATCTCAAATATTTTTGGCAGCTTTTTACTAAAATGATATATTTCTAACCAAGTTATTTTTTACTAATCGAATAAAAAGGATACTCTAAATTTGAGGTTGAATCATGCAAAGACAAAACATTGAATCACGAAATTTGTTGGGAACTTGACGGTACTCGTGGATCCTCATGCATACAAGATGTTTATTTTGAAGCCTATTTCATGAGATTCTCTGCCATGAAATTATTATGATGTATGATTGTTGTTATAATACAAACATTTAATCTTGGACTTAAGTCAAATGTAATTGATATTATTTACTCTTCCATTATCGATAGATCTTTTAGAGTGATGAATGAAGAATATAGCTTATATCATTCTCCTACTTTTTTTTTTTGAAATGCAACTCACGTCTAAGTAGTAATGTAAACTGATGATTTTCCCCCATGTACAGATTCTAGTTATGATCAATTGTTTACAATTTCTTTGTTTTTGTGTTTTCAGGGAGCAGGAGAAAAAGTTGTTTTGGAGGCAAGTTTCTTTAATCCTTCTCATTATGCATTTTATTTATCTTTATTTGCTTATCGTAACTGAGTTCTTTTTATATATATTATATATTTTTAAATTGTTCCTCAAACTTAATGTAACTATTTTTGTCGCTATTTTTTTTCACCATCCATATTTTGACTAATCTAAGAGCTTGATTCAGTTGTACTTCATTGTATTAGATCTTGTAATGATGAACTTGGGGTTGATATTTTGAGTTGGAAAGAGAAATGATGAGCATCTCTGGCTAATAAGCTTTTGGTTTTCATTTTTATATAGATTTTTCTTTGAAACTTTGCATTTGATGAGTCATTATTAGTATTTACAATCCGATTAGTATATTTGTATTAATGAGAATCATGTAGGTACATCCAACTGTAGTCACACTGAAGGTTCTTTTTCTATTTGGATTTATAGCAAATGATATTGTGATTGCCTATTTGTCTTTTTCTACTTATGAGTAATACAGTGTACATTAGTACCACGTAGCAACTCTATTGTCTTTGCATATTGATTTTGGCACTAAGTGCCTATGGTGACCTATTTGCTTCATTTTCCTGACTTGCTATTATTTTTAAATATGTGCAGGAAGACTGCTTCTACGATTTGCCTTACAATACTGGGTATCAAATTTTTGTGCTACGTTTACGGAAGACAAGGAACGAAATTATGAAGTGTACTCTATATATACTTTGATTGAAGAACTGTAGTAGCTTTAGATGGTTAATTGTAAAGATAATGAATGATTATATGTAGTTGATGGTTTTATTAAGTTAATAATATTTTAGTTTTTTGAATTTTTGCCATTATTTGCTATGGGGACATTGAGCCAGTCAGGTACACAAAAAGAATGTCAAATTTTGATTTGGCAACAATATAATTCGTTACCAAAGCATTGAACAAGTTTTAATATAGCAACAATTTTTTATACATTTAGCAACAAATTTTCTTTGCTAATGGCATTAAAGATATAATATTTGGCAACGAAAAATTAACCTAATAACAACGAAGAGGATATTGTTACTAATACTAAAATAAAAGGTAACATTTTTATCGTTGCAAATCATATCAACTTTAATTGCATATATAAAGAAAGCGGCAACATATAATGTCGCTGCTAATTGATCGACTTTCGTTGCTTTGAAAAATAGCCAAAGAACAAACATTTTCGTTCTTTGATTCAAGATAATGTCGTTGCTAAATAATATAATCAAGAACGAAAATCGTTCTTAAAAAGTTTACATTCATGACGAAAAGCAAGCTTAGGCAAAATTTTTTATAATTTACTGCAACGAAAAATGTTGTTGCAAAATGGTGTCAATTGCAACGAAAATGCATGGTCGTTGCAAAAAAAGAGAGTTCATTTCATTGCCAATTAGCAGGCTTTTGCAATGAAATGGGGTTTTTACCAATGAAATTTTAATTATTCTGCAACAATACATTTTGTTGCTAAATGATCGATAGCTCTGTACGAAAGCCAAATTTGGTTGCAAAATGTATTACTTTTGGTAATGAAAAAAATACGATCGTTGCGGAACAATTAGCAACGCTCATTGTGCAAAGAAAGAAGCAACGACAGTAATGTCGTTGCCAAAACCCTTTAGCAACGAAATTTGGCACCTTTAGCAACAAAATCGGTTGTTACTGAAGCCCCATTTTTTGTAGTGAATCTTCCTTCTTTTCACCGGCCATCAACAAATACAATCAATTCAGTGCTCAAGTTATCTTAAATATTCTATCCAAAATGCAAATCTAACAACTCACATACCAAATAAACAAAAAAAAATAAAGATAAATACCCTCAAACTTAACTAGACATTATCCTCAATGTCAAAAATATAACAAGTAAAAGTAGAGGACTTCCCTGAGAATCGACTAATTGGTCACGTCAGTGTCATCCTCGTTAGCTAAATCTGGAGTGTAATTCATTTTGTTCAACACTTGGTACTTGAAAACAATTGAAACAACTAATTAAAATGCAACTAAATAAACTACAGAACTAAACCTCAATAAACTAAAAATTAAATTTGGGTTGCCTCTCGATAAGCTCTTGGTTTAGAGTCGTCAGCTCGACTTCTTCGATTTTCTATCCAATTCCCCTTCGAAAATTGAGGAACACGTTTGTCAAATGCAAGATAACATTTATGGGCTCCTTCAAATTAAGATGTTGGACATGTCCTTCTATCCTAAACCATTATAGCTTCAAATTTACGTTGGCTCCCATGTCACATGAAGCTCTGCCAACGAGATGATTATCAATTGGGCACGAGATTGTGAAGCTAACCGAATCTTCAAGCTTAGGTGGAAAAGGCACATAAGGCATTATTAAAATCTGCTCATCGACGTTGGAACTCAAGGCTTGATCGTCTCCTACCTTCTTTCCCAAGTCCCCACTCGACTCCTCTTTTTCAAGATCCACATCATAATTTTCACGGTTACTCCTTCAGTCTCGAAAACCATGTCACTTAGCGTCAACGATTTTTAATGGTGTCGACAAGTTGTCCAACTTTGTTCTCAAGATTTTGAATTGTCACATCCAAGCTAATCATCATCTCCTCATTCAAATTGTTATGTACTTGGAAAGAAGTTCCTTCAAATTTGTCTGCTTCCTTTCTTATTGCGGAGGGGCTTGATTCTGAAATTTAGAAGTGTATGATTGGATTGGAGCTAAAGCTTGGGCTTGATTGTTATCGCTCCATTAATAATTCGGATGATTACCCCAATCATTATGATAATTGTTGGAATAGTCGTCGAAGTTGCCACCATAATATACTGTCTCGAAAATGATGGTGCATTGATGACTAGGATAACGTTCTGTCACAAATTACCGCTACACTTTGAATAGGTTACACCCCTAAACCGTTAATTTTCTTCATAAGTGTCTCAATCAGTGCAGATAGCACACTACAAATCCCTGCCACCGTTACTTGAGTCATTCTCGTATAAGGCCACTGTTAGTCAAAACTGGCTATGGTGAAAAAAAATAAAACAAAAAATACACGTTTAAATTAAGATCAAATTGATTAAAATTAATATTGGAAAAAAATATTAGTAATATTCCCCAACGGCGCCAAAAACTTTTTTTTTCTGAAATTGGTATTAATAATTACACGCAAGTATACGTGATCAAAAAATAATATAGTAGTAAGTAGAGTGTCAATCCTATGAGGAATATGCTAATAATATTAACCAAGTACTAACTTTTTATAAATTCAATCTTATTTAAACAAATGAATTTAGCGCTTCAAATTAATTATTAAAATTAAAACTAAATTACTAACAAGGATTAATATCAGATTTAAAAGTTAGGATTAAAATTTCCCCCAATGCCTCGTCTAAATATCTTCACTCTATTTTCAATTAGATGTTATCATTCTCTTAAAGCATGATTCCTGTTATACAATACTTATTCGATTGTATACCTCTTGAGTTTTATTATTCAAATTGAATATCATTTATTGTTGAACCTTGTAAGACTAGTGAACCCTTATTGATTCGACTAGTCCATAGTTGATGAATTTTTTAAATTCCAGAACCATTGTTGAGCTTATCCAAACCAAACTTCCTTTGGTGCGGACTCTAATGTCAAACCGAGATGAACAACCCTGTTATAAGGGATTAATTATGCTTCAACGTTAAGATATTGTGCATAGTATGGTACTAAGGGTTGATTCCCCCTAAGTGCGAGAATTAGAGTCCATAGTTTTATGACTGTTAATGGTTTCAAGTATAAACACTTGACAACCTAGGACATAATTCAAGGTCTTATGACCCTCAGAAGTTCTTTTGATTCTTGTTATTCATTCTTGATTCAAAAGCCAAGTTTTCTTATTTCAGAAGTCTTTGATTCACTCGCATGTTATTATATTGTTGTTATATTATTATACTTGTGGGCAATCGTGCTCACTCTTGCATAATAATAACATTGCAGTTAAGAACGAAAGGTGCGACGATCCTTCTACTAGCAAAGGCAAGGGCAAGGTCAACAAGTGATGAAGACTTGTTGTTTATTTGATATATTTACGTTTCAGACTTATGTTAAAGTTGTGTAAGAATTATTATTTATTTATGCTTTCGCATTTAAGATTTAAGGTTAGTATGACCTGGGATTGATGTATTTACATTCAGGTGTTGTAACTCCATAAGGAGATGATTTATTTCTATTTATTTTATGGTTTTTCATTTATTATAGATAGATAGACATATGATGTTTATACAGTGAACACCAAATCCAGAGGAAATTGAAGTGCCCAGATGTGGGGGTGTCACAAAATATGTAGACTGTTGGACTTGCTGAGCCGTCGTGCTCAACCTTGCAAACAAATTTTGTAGATAAAAGTCGATACAAATAGATGACCATAACATCAAAGGATTCAGGATATATAGAAAAAGGATTATGAGAAGAAATAGTGATTGAAGACGGTTGGTGTTTCAATAACACTAACACATCGGTGTAATTTCTTTAGAGTAATTTATACTTGGTAAGGTTTTATGCCAAAACACTTGATGATGAAGTTTCCAACTAAGCTAGATGAATGTTAATATTAATTATACGTTGTAACTGAGAAGTTTAAGAATATAATTCAAAAGAATTTTTTTTATTGTGAATCCATGTAACAAAATAAAACAAATTGTTTATAGTTTAAGATGTATAGATAGATCATGAATGATTTACAGATGTAATAACCGATTATAAAGGTTACATATTTTGGAACAGAAGGGAACACTGTATTAATCGGTATAAAAGCCAGGTTGTGTTCAGTTATTTATGAATAAAGGTTGTAAGTATTGAGATGAAGGTAGTACCGTGACGTACAAGGTCCGAGGTTCTAAGGACCCAAATTTAGGGGCATTATAGGTTGGTATCACAGTTGTAGGTTATAAACCTTAGGTAGGAGTACCTTAGGCTATAACTGCAGAAATAAGGATAAGGAATAAACTCAAATAGAGTTTAAAGTGCTAAGAGATGAATTTGAGAAATTCATTATTAAGTAAAGAAGAAGATAAGTAAGATTAAAAGAAGAATATTGAGAAGCTATAAAGATACGAATCCGGAGTTACCTGACTCAAGTAATAAAGATGAAAAGGGTAAATAAAGTCATAATATAATATGATTAAATAGAAGAATCAGAAAATCATAGAATAAAACGATTGTAAGGATAAGGAGAAATAGTTACAAAATAAGATCACGACGTGATCAGATATAAGTGTTGAATAACATATGATATATTAAACGATTAAGAAGATATAGCTTGATGCTATAAAGAGAATGTACTATAGAATTGTATGATATAAACTCAGGTAAGAGTGGTATATTCTAAGATACGGATTAAAGAAAATTCGTATTAAGAAAGGAGGAAGCTAGGATTATGTGGGATTTAAAATGAGGACTCATGTGGTGGCTGAGTTGTACAAACCTTTGTATGGGCCAGCGTTTTTTGCTTGGTCTAACGACTACTCAGTTTATCATATTGATAATCATTGAAATGTTGGTGTCGCGCTATTAATATACCTATGGCGAGAAGGTGATTCTTTTCTCATATTTATATTTGATATTTAGAGAATATAAGGTTATGTGCGAGTTCTTAAAACTCATACGTATGGTAAATTTGTGACTCATAATCGTATGGTATGTTTTTAAAACCCTAAGCGTATGGACAGTCCTTGATTTGTTCTTGGACTATATATTAATAGGACAAGTTCCTAAACTCATATTATTGTGGCAAGTTCCTGAACTCATAACATGTGGTAAGTTTGATGAACTCATAAATGTTTTAATTGAAATAGGTAGCAGGTATTAATACCCCTAACTTATGAATAGCAAGGAAAATAGGCTCTAAGTTATGAATCAGTTATGAATAAAGAATAATTTTCTCGAAATATATTTTTGAATATTATGGTGTGATTTGATATAATGTTATAATTGTGGGTAATATTTATAAATTTTGTAAAGTAAGCAAGTGGTTATATAATATTCGATCGGTCGGGGAATATTCGTGTTAACAGGGAATATTCGTACGACGACACAATCATTGGTGGACCCCACAACGAAAGTATTTTCGTAGTTAGAAAATGACAAAAATATCTTTCTATAAAAATAACGGCAGAGGTGTTACCATTAAAACTGTTGAACTACCCGGTTGTAAAAGTACAGTAATACGCGTGGTTGCATAGTAGTACACAGTATTGATTATTGATGCTTACGTGAGAAGTCACTCAGTTATACTCAATTATTGCTACATTAATTGTTACATCATATCTCTCATATTATTGATTCAATTATTGTTACAGTATCATCTACATAATATGATATATTATTAAATCAATAATTGAGATGACAAAGTTATTCATATTATTATTTTCAATATTGACAATGTCTAGAAGTTCTGTTAAGGAGAGGTTTGGTCACCTAATTGCACGCCAATAAGGAGAAATCCTTATCGGAAAGTCCCCTCTTTCTTGGGAACGACCTGGTTGTTAAATATTATGAATTATAATATTAATGATGAATAAGTTCGTGTTAATTAAAGATGAATTTTATAGTTCTATTGTGTTGGACTTATTTGTGTTAGTATAATTGATGTCTGGAGGTTATATTGTTCAATTTGGTATTCGGGACACTTTTCGTGTCGGGATACTATTCATAAATTACTATTCACGAGTTACTATTCACGGGGTACTATTCACCCGTAAGAAATATTTCTTTTTGGTCCAAATCATTTTGGGTACAATATTATTTCATGAGGAGATGTGCTAATTTTTCAGACCGTTGGTTGAAGATATAATAGTAAATCAATCTGGACCGTTCATGAATTAGTTACTATTCAGTCCATTCTCCTATAAATAGAAGCTCATTCCTTCATTATTTCTTACGAATTCACTGAAACTCTAGAGAGATAAACTATAGAGAGAAAGAAGAAAAGTATTCTGCTACTCCACTACTTTAGTATTCAGTTTTTCTAAGGTAGGGAATATTATTTGTTGTACTCGTAAGGGGTATTCTTTCTTTCTTATTCATGAAGAGAACTTCTGTTATTCCATTCTTTATTATTACATTGGAATAACTTTTGATACTGGATACCCTATACTTGGTGAAATTTTTCTCATTATTCCATTCTTATTATTCATTGGAATAACCTATTTATGCAATCTTCGCATACATGGTGAAATTATTCTAATATTCGGTTTTTATTATTACGTTTAATATCCTCGCCTATGCGTTTTGCTTGGACACAGTTCCATTATTTATTATTACATTGGGAATAACTTTGTCGGTTTGCGTCTATCGCATTTGCGATGTTGAATCCTTTTGTTATTCCATTCTTTATTATTATGTTGGAATAACCTGTCTATGTGGATTACCATATTCACGGTGAATGATCATGTGTATTCATTCCTTATTAAATTGTGGAAATGACCTGTTTACGTGGATTACCGCATGGCGGGCAAAAATCCATTTGCAGTTTCATATATTCTATTATACTCAGTTGGTTAAAGCTTTGGCCTCTATACTTCATGAAATTAGTGGAATATCCTTGATATTTGCGCTTCATCCAGTATCTTTTCATGGAAATTTTCTTCTGAGCATTCTTGAATTTTACTTCACAAAGCAGTATCAAGTTAACAATTTGAACGTTATTGAGTTCAAGATAAATTAACTTATAAATATTTAAAATTTATTCTTGAACCTATTTTATTGAATTGACATCATCCTCATGCTTATATTATGTTGAAAGTCATCTTTGGCTTACGTGCATAGATGGACTTGGTATGATTATGACTAGGAATTATTCGGTATAATCATGACCGTAATGTGACGAATGATGTGGTAAAAGTCCTCATTGGCCTGTAGTTCATTGGTGGGCCAGTTGTTGGTATTATTATGACCGAGGATTATTCGGTATAGTCATAACCATTGATGATTACATGAATATCCTTGGCCGTGGAGCGAGGATGATTCGATTTTATTTATTAAAATTTGAGTCTCAAATGATAAAGTTGATTAAAAACTTTTTAAATCATAGAAGATAATAGATTTTATACCTTACTTGACTCTTCTAATGGATTGCTTGATCCACTGCAGTTAAACTTGTTGTCTATTATATTCAATCAGTTTAACATTATTGAAGGCTAATGATAATTTATTCTGCATTATCTTAGTCATAATATTTCTTACTGGGCTAGTTGAGCTCACCCTTTCTTTCACTGTTCTCTTCAGGAAATGAGAACGTATATGGGACTAGTCGGGGAACAGAGTGATGGTCCTAGATGGTTCATTAGTAGTCCTCACTGGCGACCCAAGATGGGTGATGTATACTTGTTTTGGGGGCATCACAGTTGGTATCAAAGCTTAGGGATATGATCCCTGGCTGAGATGTGAGATAAGAACTAGGAGGGGAGAGACGGGGAATTCCTTCACTAGTATGACCTACCTAAGTTTATTTGGTATTTAACTGGTTGGTCAGAGTATAGGGATAATATGTGATATATTAATTAACCCTTGTTTTGTGGCAGTTTAAAAAATGGCATCCGAAAATGTTGAGATAAGCAATGAAGCACATGAGATCGTGGAGTCACCACATATTAATACTCAGGATAATGTGCAACAGAAAGACAATAATTCTCAGGAGAATAACAACACCGACCAAATGGAGAACGACGGAATGTTTAGGAGCTTTCTGCAATTCGTACAACATCAGGCAAGAGAAACTCATGTCCAAAATGTAGGTGGAAACACTGGAAACTCTCGGACGGTCACCGCTAAACAGTTCAAGGAGCTGGGACCACCAGAGTTTATTTGAGAGCCAAAACCACTTAAGGTGGATGCATGGATAAAGCAGATCACCAAGATATTTGATGTCTTGGGATGCTCCGAGGAACAAAAGGTTCCTTTTGACACCTTTATGTTGCAAGGGGAGGCAGATTACTGGTGGAAATCTATAAAGTGTACCCAGCCTGACGCACTAAAGATGTCTTGGGAGAAGTTCCAAGAGCTGTTCAACGAAAAATACTTTCCCGAAAGTATTCGTCACATGAAGGAGGTGGAGTTTATCAAGTTGGAGCAAAAAAATATGACCGTGTCGCAATACGAGTCTAAATTTGCGGAGTTATCCTGGTTTGCATCCCATTTGGTTGATAATGAGGAGCGAATGACGCGAATGTTTTTAAGAGGTTTGAAACCGGAGATACGTCGATATCTTATTTCTCATAAAGCGTGTTTGTATTCAGATGTTATAAATAGGGCTCAGTTATTGGAGCGCGATAACGGGTCAATGCAACCAAGAAAAAGCAGCCGACAGAATAAAAATACCAGTGGTAACAATCATCGAAGCGGTGACAACAAACGTGGAGGCAATCAACATGCTAGAAATGGTAACCACTTCGGTGGTAATCATGGCCAAGACAATAAAAGTGGGAGTTTCAAGAAGAGGAGATTTAGTAATGATGGAAGGACGTTAGCACCAGCACCTGTTGTTAAAGAAGGAGAACGACCGCTGGTCGTATGTTACAAATGCGGAGGGGAGGGACACATCAGTCCAAACTGTACGCAGCAGTCCAAAGCATGTTACAATTATGGAAGAGAAGGTCACTTAGCCCGATTTTGTTGTGCACCGAAGTCAAGTCCAGCTGGGATGGAGGCATCAAAGTCTGTCCCAGACAAGGCAAAACCGGTAGTTCAAGGGATAGAGTTTGTTGTAACCTCCCAGAGAGCAAGGAACCAAAAACGAGGTCATCACGGGTAAGCTTATCATAAACTCTAGTGAAGTATATACCTTATTTGATACCAGCTCTACCCATTCTTTTATTTCTCCTACTTGCGTTCAACGTTTAAATTTGACTCCGAAAAAATTAGACTTTGACTATCGGTTGAAACTCCGTTGGGAGAAACCTTAATTACATCCACGGTTTATAAATCTTGTTTGATTCAAATCGGTAACTGTACATTACCTGTCGATCTTATTTCTTTAAAAATACTTGCGTTTGACGTAATTCTAGGGATTGATTGGTTAACTACTCATCATACAAAAATTAATTGTTTTCGTAAGGTTGTTAGTTTTCATATTCCTAATCAACCTATTATGTGAATTCAAGCGACCAAACCATTAAAATCAATCACGGTCATTTCAAGCAATAAAGCTATTCGTTTATTGAAAAACAGATGTCAAGCTTTCTTAGCTCATGTCACAGATTTAAACAAAAATACGTCAGTTTTGAATGATATTTCTATTGTTAATAAATTTTCTGACGTATTCTCGAAGAACTTCCCTGCCTACCCCAGAGGCGTGAAATTGAATTTTGTATTGACCTTGAACCTGGTACAAAACCCATTTCAAAAGCCCCATATCGAATGGCTCCTATTGAACTTCAGGAGTTAAAGACCCAATTGCAGGAATCATTAGACATTGGTTTCATTCGTCCTAGTACGTCTCCTTGGGGTGTTCCTGTTCTATTCGTGAAGAAGAAAGATGGGAGTATGCGACTTTGTATTGACTACCGAGTAGGAACTGTGGCTTATAGACTCGCCTTACCGCCAAGTATGTCTCGTGTTCATAACGTTTTTCACATATCTATGTTACATAAATATGTGAAAGACCTGAACCACATTATTGAGTTAGAACCAAACGAGATAGAGGAAGATTTAACGTATGAAGAGTTGTCTGTTAAAATCTTGGATAAGAAGGATCATGTTCTACGCTCCAAGATTATACCTCAAGTCAAAGTTTTGTGGAGAAACCACGATGTGGAGGAAATGACTTGGGAGTTAGAATCTGAGATGAAGTCAAGGTATCCTCATCTCTTCGACATACTAGGTATGTACCCTAATTTTGAGGACGAAATTTCATAAGAAGGGGAGGTTGTAAGACCCCAACTTTTATGAATAAAGAATAATTTTCTCAAAATATATTTTTGAATATTATGGTGTGGATTTGATATAATGTTATAGTTGTGGGTAATATTTACAAATTTTGCAAAGTAAGCAAGTGGTTATATAATATTCGATTGGTCGGGGAATATTCGTACGACGGCACAATCATTGGTGGACCCCACAACAAAAGTATTGTCGTAGTTAGAAAACGACAAAAATATCTTTCTATAAAAATAACGGCGGAGGTGTTACCGTTAAAACTGTTGAACTACCCAGTAGTAAAAGTTGCATAGTAGCACACGGTATTGATTATTGATGCTTACGTGAGAAGTCACTCAGTTATACTCAATTATTGCTACAGTAATTGCTGCATCATATCTCTCATATTATTGATTCAATTATTATTACAGTATCATCTACATAATATGATATATTATTAAATCAATAATTGAGACGACAAAGTTATTCATATTATTATTTGCAATATTGACAATGTCTAGAAGTTCTGTCAAGGAGAGGTTTGGTCACCTAATTGCGTGCCAATAAGGAGAAATTCTTATCGGAAAGCTCCCTTTTTCCTGGGAACGACCTGGTTGTTAAATATTATGAATTATAATATTAATGATGAATAAGTTCGTGTTGATTAAAGATGAATTTTATAGTTCCATTGTGTTTGACTTATTTGTGTTAGTATAATTGATGTCTGGAGGTTATATTGTTCAATTGGGTATTCGGGACACTTTTCATGTCGGAGTACTATTCACGAGTTACTATTCATGAGTTACTATTCATGGGGTACTATTCACCCGTAAGATATATTTCTTTTCGGTCCAAATCATTTTTGGTACAATATTATTCCATGAGGAGATGTCTTAATTTTTTCGAATAGTTGGTTGAAGATATAATAAGAAATCAATATGGACCGGCCGGTGGAAAGTATAATAGTAAATCAATATGGATCATTGGTTTAAAGTTTTAATAGTAAATCAATATGGGCCGTTGCTTTAAGTTTTAATAGTAAACCAATATGGATGGTCTGCTTAAAAGTAAATCAATCTGGACCGCTTCATGAATTAGTTACTATTCACCCATTCTCCTATAAATAGAAGCTCATTCCTTCAATATTTCTTACAAATTCACTGAAACTCTAGAGAGAGAAACTATAGAGAGAAAGAAGAAAAGTATTCTGCTACTTCACTACTTCAGTATTTAGTTTTTCTAAGGTAGGGAATATTATTTGTTGTACTCGTAAAGGGTATTCTTTCTTTCTTATTCATGAAGAGAACTTATGTTATTCCATTCTTTATTATTCTGTTGGAATAACCTGTATACGCGGGATACCCTATACTTGGTGAAATTCTTCTGTTATTCCATTCTTATTATTTTGTTGGAATAACTTTGTTTATCTGCAAAGACCGCATACATGGTGAAATTCTTCTAATATTCCGCTCTTTATTATTCTCGTTTTATATATCATGTCTGCATGCATTTACGTGGGACTGGTTCCATTATTTATTATTCAATCGAAATATCCTGTTTGTGCGTTTACACCGGACTGGTTCCATTATTTATTATTACGTTTAATATCCCATGCATTCGCTTCTGCCGGACTGGTTCCATTATTTATTATTACATTGGTAATAACTTCTAAGTGCGATCTCGCATTTACGGTGAATCCTTCTATTATTTCATTCTTTATTATTACATTGGAATAACTTTGCCTATGTGGATTACCACAAGCATGGTGAATGATCATGTGTATTCATTCCTTATTAAATTATGGAAATGATCATCCCACGTGGATTCTGCACGTGGCGCGAAAATCCATTTGCGCTTTCATATATTCTATTATACTCGGTTGGTTAAAGCTTTGGCTTCTATACTCCATGAAAATAGTGGAATATCCTTGATATTTGCGCTTCATCTAGTATCTTTTCATGAAAATATTCTTCTGAGCATTCTTGAATTTTACTTCACAAAGCAGTATCAAGTTGACAATTTGGACGTTATTGAGTTCAGGATAAATTAACTTATAAATCTTTCAAATTTATTCTTGAACCTGTTTTATTGAATTGTCATCATCCTCATGCTTATATTATGTTGAAAGTCATCTTTGGCTTACGTGCATAGATGGACTTGGTATAATTATGACCAGGAATTATTCGGTATAATCATGATCGTAATGTGACGAATGATGTGGTAAAAGTCCTCATTGGCTTGTAGTTCATTGGTGGACAGTTGTTGGTATGATTATGACCAGGGATTATTTCGTATAGTCATGACCATTGATGATTACATGAATATCCTTGGTCGTGGAGCAGGGATGATTCGATTTTATTTATTAAGCTAAGTCTCAGCGATAAAGTTGATGAAAAACTTTTTAAATCATAGAAGATAGTAGATTTTATACCTTACTTGACTCTTCTAATGGATTGCTTGATCCGCTGCAGTTAAACTTGTTGTCTATTATATTCTATCAGTTTAACATTATTGAAGGCTAATGATAATTTATTCTGCATTATCTTAGTCATAATATTTCTTACTGAGCTAGTTGAGCTCACCCTTTCTTTCACTGTTCTCTTCAGGAAATGAGAACGTAGCTGGGACTAGTCGGGGAACAGAGTGATGGTCCTAGATGGTTCATTAGTAGTCCTCACTATTCGGTGAAATAGTGTGATAATAATTGTAATGAGGACTCCATTGAGTGTGGATATTGTCTAGATGACAATATTTGTATTAAAACTCACAGCCTATGTTTTGTCGTATTTCACACGACTGTTGTATAATTAAGTTGTATTTGTATTCAGTACCTTGTATCTGGCGACCCAAGATGGGTGATGGATACCTGTTTTGGGGGCGTCACAATATCTTTCGTATAAATAGTTAGATATCAATGAAATATCAACTTCATTCCTTATTACTCCTTTGTGAACATTTCTTGTCAATAATTCAGTATCAATCAATTTGAAAAATGTACAAGCTTCTTTTGAACTTAACTTAAATTGTTAATCAATAAACAAGTAGATTATATGACAGTTAAGAACAATAATAATATAATCTGAACTCAACACTTGAACAAAATAAAGTAATGCATACTTATCGTTACCGAAGTGTGAGACAGATCATGTATATAAGGTGAATCCAGCTGATCCTCCTTGCATCATCAGGAATTTGTATGCCGCGTAGGGTTTTAACAAATATATAAGGACCATGGAATTTGTTTACCATGCAGGGTATAACAAATCCATAAGGACACACCTGCCGAAAAGGCTACCATCGAATGGCAAACGAGTCCACCCGAACCTCCTAACACCGATGAAGTTTGCCTACCACGAAGGGCCTGACAAATTCATAATTAAGGACCACTTGCTGAAAAGGCTACCATCGAATGGCCAGCGAGTCCACCCGAACCTCCTAACACCGATGAAGTTTACCTACCACGAAGGGCTTGACAAATTCATAAGGACCACCTGCCAATAAGGCTACCATCGAATGGCCAGCGAGTCCACCCGAACCTCCTAACACCGATGAAGTTTGCCTACCACGAAGGGCCTGACAAATTCATAAGGACCACCTGCCAATAAGGCTACCATAGAATGTTCAGCGAGTCCACCCGAACCTCCTAACACCGATGAAGTTTGTGTGCTGAATCCCCAGATCCTTCAAGAATGCTTCAAACCTCGATCCCACAAACTGGTGTCTAACATACTCTTAGGCAATGGACCCAGTATATCTACCCCCCAGACAGCAAAATGTATAGGAGATAGATTCGAATATAGCTCTTCTGGTGGCTGATGTAGGATCGAACTATTCAACTGACACATCCTCATGAACTTACTGAAGGATATCGTCAGCTTCGGATGGAACCAAACAATTTAATAATGGAGATGAATAACCACTTCGACAAAGATCACCATTAATAAGCACAAAACGGGCACTCTTGTACTTCACTTTTTGAGCCAGAATTTAATTCGAAGTTAGAACGCCATCTAATCAGCAAAGGTGTTCACTTCGGTAATAGCCAATTCTAACAATGCATTAGTAATGGAGTCATCATTGTGATCGACTGCTCTGTATCTGAACCTGATAGCTGGTTGCACTGATTATCCGAAGAAGAATATACGTAGGCACACATCGTCCATGAACTCTGCTTCTGTCGAAGTACTGCAATGGCTTTGTCGGACTCTTCAACTTCTCCCTGGCTATCATCAACTTATTTCATCATCCCGAAGGACATGGCTTACATGGTAAACCGGGTGATGCTTACCCCCCAACTTCATGCACCCAAACTGCTCCCATTGCCAACAAACTATGTGTCAAATATAAGTGCAACAGTTCAATAGGAGCGGGCTTCACCAGCAAAGGCGCCGAAGAAAATAGGTCTTTATTCTTTGGAAGACGTCTTCACATCCCGAAGTACACTGGAACATCTTAGCATTCTTCGGCCCTTTCCATGTACCAAATATTGGTAAACATCTTTTTTGTCGATTCGGACATAAACCCACTCAAAGCTTCTTCTGAACGGTCCGGTCTCTTCTGTCTGAACTTGCTGCTTTAGACGGATTTCTTCGAGGACGAGTTCCCACAGGGCAGTGTGCCCTCAGTGGATTCTTAGGAGTGCGACTTCTGAATCTACTTCGGTGGAGAACTCTATCACTTTGTTGAGAATACTCAAGACGGTGTACCTTCTTTGTATGCTCAGGTGTGTACTCCCTGGATCTGCTTTTTCGTCTGCTTCGACCATGATCCCGAGAACCAATAGGGCAGAGTACCCTCTTCGGTCAATCAGGAGAATGGATGTTGGGTCTTCATCTACATCTACTTCGACCATAATCCCGAGAACCAATAGGGCAGAGTACCTTCCTCGACTAATCAGGAGAATGGCTATTGGGTCTTCATCTACATCTGCTTCGACCATGATCCCGAGAACCAATAGGGCAGAGTACCCTCCTCGGCTAATCAGGAGAATGGTTGTTGGGTCTTCATCTACATTTGCTTCGACCATGATCCCGAGAACCAATAGGGCAGAATACCCTCCTCGGTTAATCAAAAAAATGGTTGTTGGGTCTTCGTCTACATCTACTTTGACCATAATCCCGAGAACCAATAGGGAAGAGTACCCTCTTCGGTTAATCAGGAGAATGGTTGTTGGGTCTTCATCTACATTTGCTTTGACCATAATCCTGAGAACCAATAGGGCGGAGTACCCTCCTCGGTCAATCAGGAGAATGGATGTTGGGTCTTCATCTACATCTGCTTCGACCATAATCCCGAGAACCAATAGGGCAGAGTACCCTCTTCGGTCAATCAGGAAAATGGCTTCTTAATCTTCTTTGATCCCGAGGACGGCCTCAAGACATGTCTTCAAAATGTACAAACTTCTTTCCAACTTGAACACTCTGTCAGTCTGACCATCTCGGTATAGGGTTCTAAGCAGTATGCTTTCTACCCTTTTCCGATCCTGATCAGGTCTTTTGCTAGCAGTACAAATTAATCTTCTTCTGGCATCACCATGGACTCTCGAACGAGAATCTTCCGAATAGCCACCGATTGTCTTTCAAGGGTAATCGTTCTATTCTTCACTATAACTTTTGACGTAGAACAGTTAAGAGTTGTGATTAAAAACTCAAGAACACTAGAACACAGCCCTCATTCTAGCGCCAATGTTAACGCCAAGATCTTTCCTCGCGTCCCAATCATATAAGACACGTCTGATATCTTGCACAGTAAACACGATCAACACCAAAAGCTTGACGGTTTCGACCGTCGGGGGATAGCTCCGGTGTGAAAGTCGGTACAGGCGATCACAAGGTTAACAATGGAGGATAAAAATATCTAGTATTTTGAAAGAGAGAAAAATCAGTTACCTTTCCTTGTGTGATCCCTTTGCTAACATATACTCCAAAGTCCGATTTGTCCTGTATGCAACTGACTTCCCCTGGCCCACAGCCTTTAGCCGACTAAGCCCTGTCCAATCCTCATTAAATATAAGGCAGAGATGACAGTCAAAGTTCTATCCCCATAATCATCCACTACAAGAAAAGGGTCTATCAGCGACCGCGTATCAGTGACCTCAGTTGGTCGCAGATAGCTATTAGCGATCGCGTGCAGTCGCTGATAGTCGTCGCATAAAATTTGGTCGCTGGGATGCACATCAGCGACCACTATTAGCGATCGATATATATCATGATTGCGAATAATGCGGCCAGAATTCGTCATTTCGATTATAAGTTGAAGTCAAGATGGCTCAAGGCCAAAGGCTGACATGGTCCACGTGTCCGCGACTGGTATCAGCGACCGCAGGCAGTCGCTGATACCCTCAAATTCTTAGTAGTCGCTAATATATATCAGCGACTAGCTTTTTGCTGTTTTGCATAATTCCCTAAAAACTATACCTGTTTTGTACCTGCTATATCCCAACACACATACACAACAATATAAACATCCATCGTCCACCAAACTAGCTAGTATATAAACTATATATATAAACCTTTAAAAATCGCTATGAATTGAATAAATAACCACAAATCTAATGTTTAAGTAACATACAAACATCCAATGAATGAATATACAAGTACAAGCTTATACTATAACTACAAAACTGATCTAAAGCAGGTACGTCAAGCATCATCGCCTCCTTGATCACCTGTAATTAACAAAATAATAAAACAAGTTACAAATATAAGTAACTATGTTGATCTTCGATATATATTACGACAATATATACAACAAATTGATTTTATACCTCGTCGTCATCCCCATCTTCCCTCTTTGCTTTATATCGCTTCAATTTAACTCCTCGTGGATCAAGAGCCCCGGATGCCCGCCAAAGATCTTCAAAAGATTTCAATCTTGACATATAGCTCTCCTACAACAAATTCGGTAGGAGTATGAACAATTTGGATGACTCGATGACCGGGTAAGCAGAGTGCTCGAGCCACTAAAGGATGGGCGTCGTCGGTGTCCTTGACCTTTAATGTAGTTCTTCTTCACAATGACGCCTCTCCCCACAACTCTTGATCAATAGGCGGACGTGGAGTGCCTTTACGGATAGCGTTCATTCAATAAACGCTTATAAGTATACTGTCATCATGTTAACAATTAAATAGTTAAAAAAAATTTATAAGCATTGATAAACAAGATCAAGTTGTTAAAACTTATTACCGCTATCTGGATAGCATCAAAGTGCACTCATCACGGGTGGCCGCGTACACATCCGAACCAATGGATAGGTGACCTTGAGACTGAGACTTCTATACAAAAATAACACAATATTACTAAGTAAAAATGGGATATATTTTCTACAATTCATGATTGTAAATATATTAAAACTTGTAAATCGTTACCTAGCAAAGGATATCTTCGCAATTATGAAATCCGCCACCCTTGTATGTTCTTTTTTAGCCTTTTCGCCATCGGGTACACCCGAGGCTCACAGTAGTGCCTTTGTCTTTTGTCTTTTCCAGACTCTCGCCTCCATTGGGCACATCTCTCACCAATATAGACTGGGTGCACCACCGAGGCTATGCTCAGTATGTAATCCTCTCCCCGGCCCGGATGGTCGATCTCAGTATTGTGAATGGCTTTTTGTCGTTTTTTTGTTCAAATTATCCTTTGTGCGGACGGACGTATCTTACGCGAATAATGTCTCGAATCATCAAGCTGCAAGCGTCTCCCATCTATACCTTTTTCTCGCTAATAAAACAACAATAATAACATTACTAAATAATTATCCTTAATTAGAATATTATATTATCTCATAATAATTAAAAAAATATACCGAATTCAAATTTCAAACAAATCCTTGTGGTCAATAGGTGTGCTCGCCCACGTAATCACAGGTGTAGGCCAATTCTGTAAACACAACTGTGATATGCATTTGACGATCTTATTATCTGAAAAATCACAATAGTATACAACAATTTACATCAACGTTAAGTAGATATATTAAAGCAATTATATATATAAATGATGTGGGACATACGTGCTATTCGGAGGAGGGCGAATCTGAATAAGAATCCGATCATCTAGATTAGTAGGGGCCTTGGGCACATGATTAGGTCCCCTACCCATGCCGCATTTTTTCTGCGTTACTTCAGATGCCATCTGTATATTACAAATTTCAAGATGTATATATGAGTTATATTTGATTACATGTATATATGAATATATATAATGACAATAAACATGACACTGATATAAACATGTATATATATATGAATATATATATAAAATGACAATAAACAAAAATTGTATTTAAATAGTTAAGTACATAAACATGACAATGATATAAAAAACATGTAATACTAAACATACATTTCTTTTGTTCAAGTGTCAATGTCTGATTCAAAATCATCTTGTATACGTGTTACAGATTCATAACCATCATCCGCTTGATTCATTAACGATTCGATTCAATAATAACTCTTCCTCCTCAGTATCAATGTCATCTGACACAAGTATTGACTCAGAATCTAATTCATGTGGTTCATCTCCACCATCTAACTGGATTACTTCATTGTCGTCATCCACATTTATTATAGTTTAACTATGAAGCATCTGCTCTTAGTAAATCTCCTCATCAACTACTTCTACACGACTACGCGCGGGAGTATGAATTACAACTTGCCAATATGTAGGCGGTCTATCCCTTTTCCTAGCAGGACTAATAAAACAAATGGTTCATTGGAGTACGCAGACCTATGGAAGTCAATATCGATGATTCCATGTCTGTCAACACGTATCCCTTTTTCTGAATCAAACCAACGGCACTTGAACAAGTGAATATAACCCACGTACGTGCCCTTGTACGACAACTCTACGATTTCCTCCAACTCCCCATAAAAGGCACGACCAAGCTCATTGTAACAATCTCCTTGGACACACACTCCAGAGTTCGTTGTTCTTTTTCCGCACCCATATGCCTTTGTATGAAATTCACAACCATTTATTTTGTAACCATTACAGTTGACTTGGTCCCTGTCTGGTCCCATAGCTAGGACTTGCATGTACATTAGCCGGAATCGTTGATCCCTCAGTCAAAGCCTACAAAAACTCCATCTTATTAAATGAAGTCATAGTTAATATGGAGTGTGTATATATATATATATATATATATATATATATATATATCGTGCTTAAGAAATTGAACTTACTTTGTCCTTTAGCCAAAGTGCAAATTTTTTATCACAATTGATTTGAATATCTTTATCGCTTATCTTTTGGATGCTTCACTTTTAACTCGTCATCGTCTGACAATCTATACCATGTTATAAACATTAACATATTGGAATAAGTTTTAACTTAAAAGATAAATTATCAAGTTTACATGTGTACCTCATAAATTAAATCAATTTCCTCATGAATCGAGAAGAATGTAAGTATGCGAAAATGTAATTCTTGCTTTCGAGAGAGGAATATGCACTTCCCTTTTCCATAAGCGCGGCCCGATAGACCAAATACAGAGAGCCGACCATTTAGTTCAACATTTCCCCCATCATCATGTCTCGATACTCGATTGGCCTTTGTCAAGACTTTGTCCAGAAAATAATCTGAGACAAACGTAGATATCTCATCGAAACTGTATGCCTCATATATCGACCCCTCGACATAACATGTTTTAAGATTATACCCCTCACGGTCCCTTTCTATAATCTTTTATGTTTTGGGATAGTCACAATTTGTCGGCGAAATTTATAGCTTCTATGACATTTTGTATCTTTATTCTTGTATACATAAGTATTAAATACCCTTGTTTTTCTGTTATAGCCAAAACAGTCTCTTTATTGACCAAATGTGTCTAGTTACCTTCTCTGTTGCACTAACAGCTTCCCTAAAGATCGCTTATTTTGGCTTAATGTTTCCCTCATAGCTTACCATCTGTGACAACCAAACTTGGCTTGGCCTCGTGAGGCTTAGCTAAGCTTGGTGTGGCCTCGTCAATATTCTCATGACCCCAAGCCCAAATTTCATCACCTCCAATGGCCCTTAATAGGCTCTAGTGGATCACCAATATATTTATATCCAATTGATAAGCAGCACCCAGGCTCTCTATATAAACAGAACCCAATTTACTGAGAATTACTAAAATTCAACTACAAACTTATACTTATTATGAACATTTTTCAAACTTATACTTATAATACTTAAAAAAAATTCGCCAGAGTCTCCCCTACAATATAGACTAGCCACATGCACGACAGTATGCATATATGGAAATTTCTAGGCACCCAAGACACAAACCAAGAGAAATATACAAATTTTCAATAGAATAAGACCAAAACAATAACGATTGAATGCAAATTAAAGCAATAAAAAATTCAAATTTTAGCAACGATTGATACGCAACGTCAAATTTTCATTTTTTATATTAAACATTCTTTTTGTTTCTTGAAGGTACACATGTCCTTAGTAGTTTTTTGATACTTGGATGTTGAACCTATGACTAGCTGGACCGATCATAGTTATTTAGAATTGTGATTCATTAGAAATCTTTTTGGTAGTACTCTATAGATTTTTTCTTTAATAGAAAACAATAAACCCAATTTTTGTGCTTCCTAGTAATTTGTAAGTGATTGTTGAGTCGTTGACATTTATAGTTATGCAGTTCCATAGTTTAGCATATTAAGTGACTCCCGATTTTATATGATAGCCTGAATTTATCTATATGGGTCACTCATGGTATCTTTTCACGTTATTGATGGCTTTAAGTTAAAATTTTGGTAAACCATATCTTAGACCTGTCCCATGATCTATCGTATGAAGATGGAACACGAGTCGAATGTTTACGTCGACTTTGAGTAGTTATGTAGATGAGTACAAGTTTATTGCAATACATAGTTGTTGTTTGTCGCTATGAACCGCTGTTGATTTTTCTAGAAATTATTTTGCAGCCATTTCGCTATTGCTAGAAATTCTTTCACCTCTTTGTCAAATCTTTCACATTTTATAGACGAATGGAGATTGTTGCTTCAAAGTTTTTTTTTAGAATCTTTAGTATTCTGTGATTATTTCCACTCAGGTTCGGACGTGGGGATTGCCCGATGTGGATTTATGCCACCAGAGTGAAGAAGGTTTATTGTATAGAATTTATGCCATTTTTGTACTATTGTTATTATTTCCACAAATTCTTTTTATAATATTACATATTAATATATTCAATTTAATATAATATTTGTGATGCATAAATTATCCAAATTATTCAACTTCACATAATCTCATATTAAAACACATATTAACCCTAAAAATAATTTAACCTAAAAATTTCAGTAATCTCATAAAACTCTTTGCAACAATTTCAGTATATTCCCAATTTCAATAAGAAGCTATAAAGTTCAATAATCCCAACTTCAGTAATACCAAAATCATATTCATTCATTCAACTCTTTGCAATAAATTAACTCTTAAAACACAAATTCGTAGCAAATATACTGATTTGGAGAAGAACGAATAAACATAACAAACAACCAAAAAAAGAAAAAGAAGAACTTAAAACGTAGCTCTTACCTCTAAAATTAGTCCATGATTTGGAGAAGATAATGAATCAACCTACGGCCTCCTCTTTCTTTTTCTTCGTCCCTTCTCTCTCTCTCCTCTTCTCTGTCAGCCTCTTTGTTTTTTCTTCTGTTGAATCATCGAAAACTGAATCAACGCTTTGAGTCTGAATATGTTTAAGATCATCCGCGACCGCCATTAGTGACCGCATGCAGTCGCTGATTTTTAATGACGTGGACATGTCAGCGACTGCTAGGCGGTCGCTGATAGAGAGTAGTCGTAAAAGAAACCGCGCCAGGGTTTCACACCAAAATTTTAGGAGGGAAAATCATATCAATGACCGCGACGCGGTCATTTGCAATTACCTAATGGCTAGAATCCGGGCGAGCTATCGCAGATAACGATCATTAAGTATTATTATTTACTGAATCGAATAAAGCGGTCGCTGATATTATTGGTCGCAGATAGACCTTTTTCTTGTAGTGATCACCGGTCAAAGTTAGATATTTAGATATGTAGTGGGTCAGTCCTATCAATTCAGCCCAAGTCTTTCAAGATCCAATCAAGTGGATCCACTGACTTGGCACAACTGGTCAAGCACAATAGAGATAACCCAAGAGATCAACCAAATAAATAGGCCCAATCCATTCGGCCCAATATAGTGAAATATCATGGCCCAACACCTAGTAACACCCTTTTCTAATAATCTCTCTCACACTAGTTAACCATTTTATTGACCCGCTCCACAAAGTGGGAATTACCATCATAACCTGTAGATTAGCAATCAAAACAGATCCAGGAAGAAAATAAATGAGCCTTTGGGAAGCCTTTTATACATTTATCTAGCCCAAGCTGCTGGAAGATTATACTTCAGTCTACAAGGACTACTTCTGACCGGATCGACTAAGGATGGGCTCGGGTTGACTAAGTCTGTCACCACTGTCGTCGTGGTTGCTCTTGTAAGCACGAGCACTTGAACGTTGTACTCTCCATCTCTACAAACACTTGAACGTTGTCGGGTTAAATCACTTTTTTATTTAATTCATGAATTAATTATTTTTAATCATTATAAAATTTATTAAAGGGGTGTAGTATTTTCATAAATGTCAATATGGCTAGTATGGAGAAACAAATTAACAAATAAAACCAAAAGAACAAAATAAACAAATTATCTAAAATAAACAAATCAAACATAACATTAGACCAAGCACCCAAAGTGAACGGGAACCTAAGCTTTTATTAAGTTTATTTATAATCCTCTTAAAATTCTATTATACTTTTTATAAAATATTTCTTCTGTCTCAAAATATAAGATTAATTTTAATTTTTTAAAAATAATTTAAGATATTTTCATATTAAAAATGATACATTTTTTTAACTTTTAATGAAAATAAATTTATAATTAGTAATACTTATTAGTTAGGTTACAATTTTCATATTATTTGTCTAAAATTAAATAAATTCATTTTAATTTTAAATTTGAAATATCTCAAATTGATTTTATGAAGTCAAAATTAAGTAGTTAACCTTATATTTTCAAATAATAGAATATACAATAATCAATATAGCACGCATACACCAAATATGAATCTTTTTATTTCTTTAATTTTGAAATTATTTTTCATAATTTATATAATTATCTTTTGCACATTAAGTAAAAATCGACAAGGTTTTCACTGTAAAATTAATAAAATGTTTTTCTTGATCTTAATAGACCATTGAGAGATGTTATTCTTACTAAAATATATATGTATATATATATATATATATATATATATATAGAGAGAGAGAGAGAGAGAGAGAGACGATAATGATTCATATTCAAATTACATAGAGGCTCATATTATTCAACTCATGATCTGTGACCATTTAAAAAATGATATGTGACCGTTTAAAAAAAAATTAAACGGTCAAAATAAAATAATTTGGGTCAAATTTTTAGTCGGGAATAAATTGTGGGTCAAATTCTAAGTATGAATTAAATTCATTTAAATAAGGTCTTAAACCATTAGTCCAATAGTATCTTCTTAGATCATCTTGGCTCATCTAAAAGGTCATGATTGAAGGTAATACTATTTGTAACTCAATTCTTTATATACAGACAAACCTTTCACTTATCTTTTGATGTGAGATTGGGGTGTTATTGAAAGTAGTATGTACACAAGTCAATCATGTTTGATGATAAAACATATACTTTGTAATAATCTTATTCATTTATTAAAGACTTTAATTTATCTACATGGTGCTGTTTTATAATATGTGATAAACTCATAATTTTGAATAATATTTTTAGAATCATGATGATGATAATGCTAATGATATATAAACTCCTAGATAGCTCACAAACTAAAATTGTTCTCAATCGTTGGATTACTAAAAAGAGGATTAGTGAATCCAGATAGATTGGTACATATATTGCTTGCTCATTGTATGAGAATGATTGATCTCATGATCATAATTTGTGTGGAGATACTGAAGCAAGTATATATGTAAGTGATTATTGGAGAATAAGTTCATTGAATGTGGCTCGCTAATGAATACCTAATAGACTTTTACTTGCGTGTTAATAGAATTTCTGTAGTGATAGTAATACAAGTGATCTTTAGACTTGAGTATGATGAATTATACTTTGACATATTCCTTAAGACCCTTAGAGTATATCAAAAGGTATGCTTGGTGTAATAAGTTGTACATGAAGATAATGAATTATCAACAAAAAACTACTGGTTTTAGCATAAGAAAATAATGTCGTATATGATTCAATAAATGACAACTCAATAATATTTGGTCAAGGCAGAATGAAATTAGAAAGAAATTTTTAATTTGTATTATTTGGAGTTGTGCATTTAAGAATCGAAATACATATAATTAAATAAAATAAGACTTGACAGTAATTCTATTTTTTATATGTAATTAGGACGTTGTATGGTGGAACGATAGAATTGTACAGTAACTATTTACTCAAAAGTTCTTTTATGATTAATGTTGAAATCTATATTATCTAGAAAGTCGTTGATCGCTAAGAAGAATTATCCTTATTGTAGATTAAATGTTATTTATTTAAATGAATTAAATAGTTTAATTTATTTATTTAAATAAGATTAGAATTGTTTGAATTAATTTATTCACAACCGATTTAATATGGAGAACCTAAAAGGTCACACCGCAAAATGAAAAATATTTATTTAAGAAATAAATGACATAATCATATCATAATAATAAGTTAAATGAATAAATTAAATAGCTTAATATTTATTTTGTAATATTTTGGAAATATTAAATATAAATTAATAAAAAAAATCTAATTATTATTATTATTATTATTTAATTCCTAAAGGAGTTTGCGAATTAATTAATAAATATACTCTCATGAATTTCTAATTGGATTAAGAGCTTAATTAATTAAAGGAGTTTAATTAATTAAAATAAACCTTTTTCCTAAATTATTTAGGAGGGTTGCCTACATTTATAAATAAGAGAAGTCTTATTTTGATTTAGGGTTAATGATACTTTCAAGAGTTGGGATAGTACTGACATATTTTATAGAGATAGAATTAAAGTTTTGTCAAATACCCATCTTCTTGAATACTTGTTCTTCCTTGGTGGATCACCTCTAGAGGCCAAACACTTGGGCGGCTAACGTTGATCAAAGAAAGGAATCAAACCCGGTGAATTCAAGTTGAACGTGAAAGGAATTGGAGGTGAACTCGTACCTGAGGAATAAAGTTTCTATAAGGGTATGAATCTGATTTTAATCTAATTAATAATTGCGCATAAAGGATGATCCGGGTATATGATTTAAAAATTTTTAACTCTGATTTTCACGCTTCCGCTCTATGCATGTAATTTATATGCATGTTCATGGATATTACAAAACTAACAGTGGTATCAGAGCTAAACTTTATGCGAGTTATTAATTTTTTTAATTCGATATGCATGTTAATATGTGTTTAGAACAATTTTATTGGGCATAATTATTGGCAAAGAACCATGTTTTTAGAGAAAAACTGAATAATTCACAAACTAAAAAAGTGTTTCGAGGCCAAGAGATCATATGACGCTTTGATTCTTGTGTAATCTAGGCGCCGCAACACTGGACTCGGGTTTTGAAAAAAGGTGATCTGTCGCCGCAGAGTCCGAAGCTAGTTCATTAGCAACGCCGCAGAGCCAGTGCCCAGAAAGTTAAATAGATTTTATTTTATTTATTTATTTGATTTCTAATTAAGATAAAAGATTTATTTTAAATTAAAATTAGATTATATGTTTTTCCATTAATTCTAAATTAAAATTAAGTTGTTTATTTTAAATTGGAATAATATTCCATGTTGATTAAATAAATTAATGAGTTTATGTTGAGTCATAATTTGTTTAAAATAAAAGAGTTTATTTTAATTCAAAATTGGATTTTATGCTAAATAGAATTACCCATTAAATCGATATCAATGTATATATATATTTAATGTTTATTACTCATGAGATGAATATTATTTTTTGATGGATATGATGATGTATGATAATAAATGAGATTGATTATGAATTATTGACCAATGTGATTGGCTTTTATTTTAGTTGATTGCATGAATGTATGAATTTATTAAATGAGATCTGCGTACCTCGTCTTCTCTAGTTTTTCTTGATGTAAATTCTATCTCCCTCCTATGTACTTCTACTTGACTGTTGATCAATGTTTCTATTTAATGTAAATAGTTTATGTAATATATAGGATTAGTTATAATTTCTTGAAGAACCGGAGACCAAGGAGCAAGGAGCGCTAGAAGACCCGTTTGTAATGCAGTCTGTGTTTAATTGTAATAGTTATATTTAAATTCAATTCTTGCACCCTAGGTATAACCTCTTGGTTCACTTGGTGGCTCTAGTGAACTAAACTATAATAAAATTCATAATCAAT
This sequence comes from Panax ginseng, assembly GCA_020205605.1. NCBI lineage: Eukaryota > Viridiplantae > Streptophyta > Magnoliopsida > Apiales > Araliaceae > Panax > Panax ginseng. The sequence continues at coordinate 92,052,143 of CM035141.1, read as the reverse complement.
CAAAGAAAAGTATAGTATTCTATATGAATGCTTATTATATATATATATATATGTGTGTGTGTGTGTGTGTGTGTGTGTGTGTGTGTGTGCACGTTAAACAAGATGAGACAATTAATAACAAACTCCTCAAAGAAATTATATTAAGTCAGAAGCGTTCAAAGATATTTTTGGAATATCAAACGTCGCCTTCTAGCATGATAAAAATAATAGAGTATCAATAAATTAATATAAGTTTGTTGTGTCACCATAAGACTTATCTTAATTTTTTGAGATATTATTTTATCATATTTGATGCTTATAAAGAAATTGAACGATGTTATTTTGTTGGTGACAATGTTTTTCTTTTTGAATATATGGAAATATTAGGTTGAACTTAACTTAGATAATTTTGATTCGGATGTGTCACCACTTGATCAAAATAATCTAAGAGACAAAATAAAAAGAGTTATATGATGATGTAATTCACATGAATTGTCTACCTATTTATTTATATATAATTTATTATGTCACCACAAGGTTATATATATTTGAAATGGGATCCTTATTCTCACTAGCAAATTTTTAATTAGATTTTTTTGAGCTATATAGGTGAGGATAATATAGTTTGTAAAAAATAGTGCGAGATACCAATTTAAAACAAGACATAATTTATTATGAAAAATAATTAATTAAATGAATGTATGTTATAATGTTTTTAAATTAAAAATTCATTTACAAAATTTTACAATGTCTAAATTAATATCACTGCGGAGCATATTAGATTGTAATTAACCGGACCAAATTACACGGATTGGTTAATGAATTTGAGAATAGTTCTCAAGGCTGAAAAATTATCTTATATCCTTAATAAGCCTATCCTTGGAATGGTTGCAGACAATGCCTCTGAGGAAAATATTGCTACTTTTAGAAAGTTGTAAGATGATGCACAGTTGGCTCAATGAATCATGCTCGCATCTATATATGAGTAATGAGCTTCAACGTCAGCATGAAACTATGGATGCTCCTACTAAAATCCTGCACTTCAAGTAGTTGAATGGTGAGGAAAGTAGAACTGCTAGATATCAAATATCTAATTAAGGAGCTCTTCCGATCTAGAATAACTGATGACACTACAGTATAGACACATGTCCTCAAAATGATCAATTTGATTAAACAATTATGACAACTGGGTTTTTTCATAGATGGAGAGTTGAGCCAAGATTTGATCTTGCACTCACTCCTGGACTCCTTCTCATAATTGTTTTGAATTTTCAAATGAACAAGTTAGATGTTAGCCTCGCTGATTTGATTAACATGTTAAAAATCGTTGAGAGTCACTCTCCAACCTAGAAAGACCAAGTTTTACAGGTAGGGCCCAAGGATCTTCTGAAAAGAAGAACAATTCAAAGACGGTATAAGGAAAGACAAAAACAAAGAATAATAAGAACAAAACTGATATAGTATAGCAAATGAGCTTGCTTCCACTTCAATAAGCTTGGACATTGGAAAAGAAACTGCGAGAAACATCTTGCAGAGGCTAACCAGAAGAAGCTTAGTGAAGCTTCGGTTACACATATAAGTTTGTTCATGATTGAAATAAATTATTCTATAAGTCAAGATTCTACTTGGGTATTGGATACCGGCTTTAGTTATCATAAATATAGATTTATGAAGAGACCAAGCAGAGGTAGAAAGCTAAAAAAAGGATAAGTAATCCTATGTGTGGAAAATGAAGCAAATATTGTTGCATTAGCTATAGAAACTTATAATTTATCATTGTCTACGGACAAGTATATTAAGTCAATAAGTTGTTATTGTATTCTAATTCTCGTTAGAAATATTATTTCTATTTTATTATCTTTATTGTTGGACAATAAAAAATTTGGTATTATATTTAAGAACAATTATTGTTCTATTTATAATAATAATATTTTGTATATAACTGAAATATTACTTAATGGACTTTGTATACTTGACTTACATGAAAACTATTTTGCAAATTGAACAAACTAGTATAAGAAAAAGGAGATTATCATTCAAAGAGTTAAATATGTATTTGATGAAATACAAGTCTAAATCATTTGAAAGGTTCAAAGAATTAAGAAGTGAAACAAATTGAAAAAATATTAAGATTCTTTGATTAGATCGAATAAAGAATACTTGTGCAATGAGTTTCTGGATCATCTTAAAATGATATTTTTCATAATGGACGCCTCATAATACGCAATAATTGATTAGTGTATCTAAAAGAAAAAATTGTACCTTATTAGACATGGTGAAACCCATAATGATTTTTTACCGACATTACAGTATCCTTCTGGGGTTATGCCCTAAAAACGACTGCATATCTACAAAATAAGGTAACTTTAAAATTCAACCCCAAGACTCTATAAGAGTTATGTATGGGGAGGATTTGTGATACCCTCAAATCTGAGTCCCTTGAACCTTGGGTCTGGTACGTTACGGTACTACACATCCATGTATAACTAACTATATTTAACTTAACGACAGTAAGTAAGTATATTTATTACAATATATCCTTACATTTCCTCAGGTAAATTAACCTTTGAATAAATATCAACATTATGCTTGATTAAAACTTAAAACTTTACTCTTTTCCAGAATTGCAATATTTAAACATTTCAATACAACTCGAGGTTATATATATTATTATCCATTTGATTACATTAAGTCTGTACCAACCTCTCTAACTCATATACATAAAGGTTCAACACATTATTGCGATCTCTATTTGCTTTAAATATTATTCTAATATTTCATTACAACCTATACTCTTGCTGGTAACACTATTTACCCCCAAAAAGGTTTTATCAGGATATTTGCTCATCTTTTGATGTTCAACAATCATTCTCTGTCCCTTGGTCTTTATCGAAAAACTTGGATGCCTCGTACATAACTGAAAACAATTTTTCAGCAAGGGTGATCACGATGGCTCGACAAGTTTAACAATTATAACTTAATAAAAAGTTTATATTTTTCATACGTTCTATGAATAATATTCATGTATCTCAGTTATATGCACACTGGATATTTAGATCATGTATTATATAATTCATATGCAATACATATATATATTATAACTTAATAAAATGTTTATATTTTGCATACGTTCTATGCATAATATTCACGTATCGCAGTTATATGCACACTGGATATTTAGATCATGTATCATATAATTCGTATGCAATACATATATGTTCCACATACTATACCACGATTCACCATATTATGCTTTTAATTTCATAGTATAAGGTTCAAAAAGAACAGTTCAACTAAATATAACAGCTAACAACAGAAGTTTATAACATATGATAATATAAATACACATTAGCACATACAACATTTCACAAATAGGAGCAAGTTCTGAAAAACTTGCATGTACCGAGGTTTTACCATTAATTACACCAACTTCTTCTTTCCTTGCACAACCTACATTGTATGTGGGATTGATAAAAAAAATACATTATTAGTCAAAGTTTGACTATTAGTGTGATCTTAATTTAAAACCATATCTTAACTTATTATCTTCCTTGTATCCTCTTTATATCTAATAATATAGACGTTCAAATTCGTTATTTATATAACTCAAATCTTATTTCTCTTTCATTACCATATGTGCTAGCTTATCGCACTTGAAGTTTACGTACTTTGTATGTATCACATCATTTCAACCTACCACACTTGGTAAAAATTGCTCATCTAAGTTCCTTAAGCTTAGATTATGCACATATCATTCGTTCATCTCTTTATAACCATACACACCTAGTATACATCACATACTTAGGTTCTATATGTACATTATCAAATATACCCACTTTGGTTCAAATATAACATGATAAACTTCAAATGTCATTTTAAGTCATGTTATGACAATTCCAAGAATCAAATCCTATTTTTCCATCATAGTTCATAACAAAAAATATGATTTTCTAGGGTACTTTTGGGATTTTTATGAATTTTTGTAATGAGCTTTTGACTTCCATGTTTAGGCCAATTTTTAGACCATACATGGTCTAAAAATTTTCATTCCATCTTTGGTTCATGGAAACAACTGAAAGAAACTCTCAAAATAACAAGTCAAAACAGGTGGTTCACCACCTAAAATCTGCTGCAATTGCAGTAGAATTTGCATTTTCCCACCTAGTTTGATGATTTTTTATGATTTTATGTGATAACCTTTTGAATGCCAAGTTTTCACAAGCATTTATACCTTAATTCATAGTATTTTTTCATTGTCTTAGTCAACTAAAAGCACATCTCAAGGTTCCTCAAATCAGTAGCTCAAAAACCATGTTTAGCACAACCAACTTTTTGCAAAATCTGTAGATTATGTTATTTAACAGGTTACTTTGGTGATTTTTGGAATTTGTGTTAGAATTTTAGCTTTGCCATCTGGACATATTTCTAGACTATATACTAAAGTATTTTTGTGTTGATTTGGTTTCTCAAGCAACCTATCTAATCTTCTTGAAACTGGTGCCTAAACTAGGCAGTTCACAACAGTTTTTAGTTTTACTAACTTTGATCAATTCTTGCCAATTTCATTTCTTGCCACTTGGATTCACTCCAACACTTGAATTATTACTATTTAAGACTAATTTAATCATTTCCTTAACTTTTCTAAGCATGGATTTGGTTTTGACCCTTTAAACATAGCTTTTTTAAGCTTTTACATACTAATTTCTCATGTTCTTTTATGTATTATCATTCCAACACTTATAATAGACTATCATACTTCTAAATCACTTATCTAAGGTGTCAAAACTGAGTTTCGACTAAATTGGCAAAATCACAAATTTCAAACTTAGAAGAATCTGTAGAAATCTGCAATTCAAGTGATTTTATAGGCTAGTTTGATGATTTGTTTAAATTTTTGGGTTAAGTTCTTAACTCAACCATTTATCCCTGCTTCTAGGCCATACATCAAGGTATTTTAATCAGGTTTAACTTTCTTATTCATGTCATTTAGGCTTTTCAAAACAGTGCCTCAAAATGGCCTGTTTCTCACCTCTTTTTTTCCAAAAATTATTTTTGACACTTTTTCATTTTTTGCCAGTTTTGGCTACTTGGATAGTCTAGGCATGTGTATTTTAATTTCCTAAGGATAATTTTAGCATCATCTTACTTAACTTAGTCATCTAGCCAATTTTGACCTATAATAACTCACTTTAGGCTTGAAAATAAGTCTTAACTTGGTTTTTTTTACTTGTTTTGGTCATGACAATGATTAGGAATTATTACAAGCATGTATTAGGAACTTTATATGAGTTCATTATAGTCTTACAAGTTCAAGTATTAAAAATTACCCAAAACAGTCCACTTTTGGGCTTAAAATATGATTTTTCACATGTCTAATGCTCAAAACAGTTTAGGCTTGGTTTCTTTAGCTTATGTAGCTTACTTATGTCATATTATGACTATTAAAACTTGTCTACATTGTCCAGGTATGGTGGTGCTTCATTTTGGTGTTCATTACTATTATAAAACTTACTTTCATTAATTTTTAGACAGGATTTTGTACAACACATCTCATAGACCTCGGTTAACTTAAGGAACAACTTTCAGATAGTGTATATTAATATAGGGACTCTATACTGTCTTGTAACTTCAGTTGTCAAGGTTGGCTACAATAGTCCTTATTTAGGCATAATTTAGGCTAACAACCACAAATGTGACGCCCCCAAAATTAGGTATACATCACCCATCTTGAGTCGCCATGATACATGGTACAAAATTCAAATACAACTTAATAATACAATAAATGTACAAATACGACAAAACATAAACCGTGAGTTTGAATACAAATATTGTCTACTAGAGAGTATACAAACTCAAAAGGAGTCCTCATTACAATTATTATCACACTATTTCACGAAATAGTGAGGACTACTAATGCAAACATCTAGGATCATCACTGCTTCTCCACTAGTCCCCCGCCACGCTTTCATTTCCTGAAGAGAACAGTGAAAGAAAGGGTGAGCTCAACTAGCCCAGTAAGAAATATTATGACTAAGATAATGCATAATAATTTATCGTTTGCCTTTAACAGTGTTAAACTGATAAAATATAATAATTATCAAGTTTAACTGCAGCGGAACAAGTAATCCATTAAAAGAGTCAAGTAGGGAATAAAATCTATTATCTTCTATGATTTAAAAGGATTTTCATCACTTTTATCGCTGAGACTCAGCTTAATAAATAATCCACATCATCAAATCATCCCTGCACTACAGGCCAAGGATATTCTTTAGTATCACGACCACGAATTATCCATGCACTACTGACTAAAGATAATCATGTTTTTCATCAATCATTCCGATCATGCCATAAAATAATTCATCTTTGCACTACGGCCAAAGAAAATCCATAGCCATAATCATACCAAAAACTGTCCATTAATGCACTACGGGCCAATGAGGACTTTTTTCACATCATTTGTAACATTACGGTTATGATTATATTGAATAATCCCTGGTCATAATCATACCAAGTCCATCTATGTACTACAAGCCACAGATGACTTTAAAAAAAAATAACATGAGGATGATGACAATGATATAAGAATTCAATAAAACAAGTTCAAGAATTAATTTATCCAAGAACCAATAACGTCCAAATTGTCAACATGATACTGCTTTGTAGAGTAAAATTCAAGAATGCTCAGAAGAATATTTCCATGAAAAGATATTGGATGAAGCGCAAATATCAAGGATATTCCACTAATTTCATGGAGTATAGAAGTCAAAATTTTAACCAACTGAGTATAATAAAGAATGGAATAATAAAAAAAATCACCATGCATGCGGTACTTGGCATGACGAGTTATTCCAACAGAATAATAATTAATCTAACCAGTCATGCGTAAAAAAGCATGCATGATGTTCCAAATGAATAATAAAGAACGGAATAATAATGTAAATCACCATGCATGCGGATTACATGTATAGGCGAAGTTATTCTAATGTATCACTAATAAAGATTTTAACCAGTCCAAAGTAGAAACGCATGCATGTGATATTCCAATAGAATAATAATAAAGATTTTAACCCGTCCGCAGAAACGCATGCATGTGATATATTCAAATGTAATAATAAAGAATAAAATAATGTAAGAATTTCACCAAGTATAGGGTAGCCCATTATATAGGTTATTCAAATGTAATAATAAAGAATGGAATAATAGAAGTTCTCTTCATAAATAAGAAAGAAAGAGTACCCTTACGAGTATAACAAATAATATTCCCTACCTTAAGAAGAAGAAGAGTCTTGGATATATAAGTAGTGAAGTAGCGAGAATACTTTCTTCTCTCTCTATAGTTTATCTCTCTAGAGTTTCAAAGAATTCGTAAGAAATAATGAATGAATGAGCTTCTATTTATAGAAAAATGGACTCATAAGTAACTAACTCATGAATCGATCCAGATTGATTTACTTTAATCGACGGTCCATATTTAAAGCAAAATCTTTTAAATAAAATATAATATATTCTATTTATAATCTAATAAAACGAATAACTTTATAAAAGATTTTACTATGCAATCACTATATCTAGTAACTATGCATAATAAAATATAATATATTCTAATTATTGTCTAATAAAATGTATAAATTTATAAAACTATTTTGTTTTATATAAAAAGATTTTACTATGCAAAAAATACTATGCAGTACTTTATGCAACACTATGTATAATAAAATATAATATATTCTATTTATAGAATAACTTTATAAAAGTATTACATTTTATATAAAAGATTTTTTGTATTATTACATTAATAATACCAACAAAAGCCGAGTGACTTATCACGTAAATATCAATAATTAATATCGTGTATACTTACGCAACCACGCCAGACATCGCTTTTTACTTTTACTACCGAGTAGTTCAACAAGATTAACGGTAGAAACTTCCGCCAGTTATTTTCATAAAATATTTTTGTCTTTTCTCAATCCGGCAATAATTCCGTTCTGGGGTCCACTAATGATTGTGTCATTGTATGCGAATATTCTCTCGATAAAACAAATATTCCCCGACCAATCGAATATAATATGACAACTTGCATACTTTGCAAAATTTATAAATACTACCCACAACTATAACATTATCTCAAATCCACACCATAATATTAAAAAATATTTCGAGAAAATTAAATCTTTATTCATAAAATCTGGGGTCTCACAATCTCCCCTCCTTATGAAATTTCGCCCTCGAAATTTACGTACGTACCTGGTATGTCGAAGAGGTGAAGATACCTTGACTTCATTTCAGATTCTAATTCTTGAGGTATAACCTTTGAGCGTCGAATATGATCCTTATTATCTAAGATTTTAACACGTATCTCCTCATACGTTAAATCTTCTGCTATATCGTTTAGTTCTAATTTAATAATGTGGTTCGGGTCGTCCACATATTTACGTAACATCGATACGTTAAAAATGTTATGAACACGCTACATAATTGGCGGTAAAACGAGTCTATAAGCCATAGTTCCTACTCGATCGAGACTTTTAAATGGGCCAATTAAATCGAGGGTTGAGATTTCCTCTCTTCGTCAATTCTTGCTTCTAGAATAACGCCCTCTTGAACCTTCTTCTTAGTATTCATCAGCTTCGGATCTGTAGCATGCACGGCTTTAACTTTATCGATTAAAGTTGATTCTACTCGTATATTCGTTATCTTCATATGGGTCCCTAAAGTCTTTAACTCTGTCTTCATCATTTGTAAGTTATACGAAATGAGTCTTTGTGTTAACAACATCGCACTCGTAAACGCATACGATCTTCTACTCAACACGCCGCCTACCACGTTCGCTTCTTCCACGATGATATTGAATGGTACGATCGTAATCTTCAACAAACTCGAGCCAACGTCTTTGGCGCATGATATGTTCATTTTAGTTGAAGAAATATTTGAGGGTTTAAGAAATGGGTTTTATCTATCGGGGTCAATACAAAATTCGATTTCACGCCTAGGGTAAAGGCTAAGAAGTCTTCAAGAATACATCGTAAAATTTATTAACAATAGAAATATCATTCAAAACTGTGACTCTCATCCAAGACTTGGATAGCACGTCACATTGATACCTATCAACTTGCCATCGTCATTCACGACGTCACTTACAGAAAGTCTGGCTTCGGTACATTCCACACAAGGAAGTCAACAATGAAAGGATCGGGGCTATTTACTTATGGCTTGATATGACAATGATTGACTTTAGTGGTTTGGTTACTTTGAATTCGCATAACAGGTTGGTTAGGAGTATGAAAGCTAACAACCTTACTAAAAGCATGATGAGTAGTTAACCAATCTTTCCTAAAATCACATCAAAGGCAAGTATTTTCAAAGAGATACGATCGACAGGTAACGTGAAAGTGTTGATTTGAACAAGATTTATAAATAGTGGAGGTAACGAATGTAAGACCCCAATTTTTTGAATAAAGATTAAATTTTCTCGAAATATATTTTTGAATATTATGGTGTGAATTTGATATATTGTTATAGTTGTGGGTAATATTTACAAATTTTGCAAAGTACGCAAGTTGTTATATAATATTCGATTTGTTTGGGAATATTCATTTTAACGAGGAATATTCGCATAACCAAGACAATCATTGGTGGACCCCACAACGGAATTATTGTCCGATTGAGAAAATGACAAAAATATTTTATGAAAATAACTAAGTTTTAACTGTTAAGCTGTTGAACTACCCTAGTAGTAAAAGTACATTAATACGCGCGTGGTTGCATAGTAGTAGCACACAAGATTGATTATTGATGCTTACGTGAGAAGTCACTCGCTTATACTCAATTATTGCTACATGAATTGTTTGCATCATATCTCTCTATATTATTGATTCGATTATTGTCATAAGATCATCTCGCATAATATGTTATTTTATTAAATCAATAATTGAGACTACAAAAAGTTATTCATATTATTAAATTGAAATATTTACAATGTCTGAAGTTACACAAGGAGAGGTTTGGTCACCTAATTGCAAGCACTTTTGATAGGGAGAAATCCTTATCAAAAGCCCCTTTCCGGGAACGACCTAGTTGATAAATATTGTGAGTTATAATATTAATGATGAATGTTATTAAAATTGAAGTTGTGTTAGGAGTTGAAATTGGAGACGCGGACGTGATATTTGAGTCCGGAACGATGAAATTAGTAAAATTAGTCCGGACGTGATATTGGAACATCCTGTCTGTGTGTTTTACACTAGACCTGGTTCAATCTTTATTATTATTCTGTTGGAACATCCTGTCTGTGTGTTTTACGCCGGACCTGGTTCCATTCTTTATTATTCTATTGGAATATCCTGTCTGTGCGTTTTACGCCGGACCTGGTTCCGTTATTTATTATTCTGTTGGAATAACCTGTCTGTGCGGTCTATCGCATGCATGGTGATTTCTTTTGTTATTCCATTCTTTGTTATACTCAATTGGTTAAAACTTTGACTTTTATACTCCATGAAATTAGTGGAATATCCTTGATATTTGCGCTTCATCCAGTATCTTTTCATTGAAATATTCTTCTGAGCATTCTTGAATTTTACTCCACAAAGCAGTATCATGTTGACAATTTGGACGTTATTGGTTCCTGGATAAATTAATTCTTGAACTTGTTTTATTGAATTCTTATATCATTGTCATCATCCTCATGTTTATATTTTGTTGAAAGTCATCTCATGGCCTATAAAGTGCATAGATGGACTTGGTATGATTATGACTGTGATTATTGATTGTAATTATGACCGTAATGTTACAAATGATGTGGTAAAAGTCCTCATTGGCCCGTAGTGCATTGATGGACAATTGTTGGCATGATCATGACCATTATTGAATACACAAATATTCTTGGCCCGTAGTGCATGGATAATTGTGGTCGTGATACTAAAGAATATCCTTGGCCGTAGTGCAGGGGTGATTCGATGATGTGGATTATTTATTAAGCTGAGTCTCAGCGATAAAAGTGATGAAAAACCTTCTAAATCATAAAAGATAGTAGATTTTATTTTCTAGTTGACTCTTTTAATGGATTGTTTGTTCCGCTGCAGTTAAACTTGATGGTTGTTATATTGTATCAGTTTAACACTGTTGAAGGCTAACGATAATATATTCTGCATTATCTTAGTCATAATATTTCCTACTGGGCTAGTTGAGCTCACCCTTTTACTTTTATTGTTCTCTTCAGGAAATGAGAACGTAGTAGGAACTAGTTGGGAAACGGAGTGACGGACCAGATGATAGCATTGGTAGTCCTCACTATTCAGTGAAATAGTGGAAAATAAATGTAATAATATTGAATTTGAGTTTGAATATTGTCTAGACGACAATATTTGTATTAAAACTCACAGCTTATGTTTTGTCGTACTTTACGCGACAGTTGTATAATTAAGTTGTATTTGTATTCTTTACCATGTATTTGACGACTCAGAATAGGTGATGTATACCTATTTTGGGGGCGTCACAGTTGGTATCAAAGCTTAGGGATATGATCCCTGGCTAAGATGTGAGACTAGAACTAGGAGGGGAGAGACGGGGAATTCCTTCGCTACTATGACCTACCTAAGTTTATTTGGTATTTAATTGGTCAGTCAGAGTGTAGGGATAATATGTTTCATGTCAATTAACTCTTATTTTGTGGCAGTATTTGAAAATGGCATCCGAGAATGTTGAGAACATCAATGGAGCACAGGAAACCGTTGAGTCTCCACAGATCAATAACCAGGACAATGTGCATCATGAATGCGACAATCCTCATGCAAACAACAACACTGACCAAATGATGAATGATGGAATATTCTAAGGCTTCATGTAATTCATGCAACATCAGGCGAGAGCGGCTCCTGTCAAAAATGCAGGTGGAAACACTGGCAACTCTCGGACGGTCACCACCAAACAGTTCAAGGAGCTGGGACCACCGGAGTTTATTGGAGAGCCAAAACCACTTAAGACGGAAGCATGGATAAAGCATATAACCAAGATATTTGATGTCTTGGGATGCTCCGAGGAACAAAAGGTTCCCTTCGCCACCTTTATGTTGCGTGAAGAGACAGATTCTTCGTTTGGAATCAGAAACGTACTTGACTGACGACTTTCAAGATGTCTTGGGAGAAGTTTCAAGAGCTGTTCAACGACAAGTATTTTCCCGAAAGTATTCGTCACATGAAGGAGGTGGAGTTTATCAAGTTGGAACAAAATAATATGACTGTGTCGCAATACGAGGCTAAATTTGCGGAGTTATCCTGGTTTTGCATCCCATTTGGTTGATAATGAGGAGCCGAATGACCCGAATGTTTTTAAGAGGTTTGAAGCCGGAGATACGACAATATCTTATTTCTCATAAACCGTGTTTGTATTCGGATGTTGTAAATAGGGCTCGCTTATTGGAACGCGATAACGAGTCAACGCAACCAAGAGAAATCAAATTTGCGAGAATGAAATACCGGTGGTAACGATCATCGAAGCGGTGACAACAAACATGGAGGAATCAACATGCGAAATGGTAACCACTTGGTGGTAATCATAGCCAAGACAATAAAATGGACATTTCAAGAAAAGGAGATTCAACAATGATGGAAAGATGTCGACCAAAGACCAAGTTGTTAAGGAAGGAGAACGACCACCCATCATATCGTCCAAATGCGGAGGGAGGGACGATCAACCCAAATTGCGCGATGTCAGTCAAAGCATGTTATAATTGTGGAAGAGAGGTCACTTAGCTCGATTTTGTCATTCACCAAGACAAATTCAATAGGATGGAGGCACCAAAGGTCATCCCGAGAAAAGTCAAAGCCAGAGTGCAAGGAGGCGTTTGTTGTGACCTCCCGAAAGCAAGGAACCCGAACGAGGTTATCACGGGTAAGCTTATCATAAACTCTAGTGAAGTCTATACCTTATTTGATACCAGTTCTATCCATTCTTTTATTTCTCCTACTTGCGCTCAACGTTTATATTTGACTCCGGAGAAATTAGACTTTGACTTATCTGTTGAAACTCCATTAGGAGAAACCTTCATTACATCCACTGTTTATAAGCCTTGTTTGATTCAAATTGGTAACCGTACGTTACCTGTCGATCTTATCTCCTTAAAAATACTTGCATTTGACTTGATTCTAGGAATTGATTGGTTAACTACTCATCATGCTAAAATTGATTGTTTTCATAAGGTTGTTAGCTTTCATATTCCTAATCAACCTATTATGCGAATTCAAGTGACCAAACCATTAAAATCAATCACGGTCATCTCAAGCCATAAAGCTATTCGTTTATTGAAAAATGGATGTCAATCTTTCTTAGCTCATGTCACGGATTTAAACAAAAATACGTCAGATTTGAAGGATATTTCTATTGTTAATAAATTTCCTGACGTATTCCCTGAAGAATTTCCTGGCCTACCCACAGAGCGTGAAGTTGAGTTTTGTATCGACCTTGAACCCGGTACAAAACCTATTTCCAAAGCCCCATATCAAATGGCTCCTATTGAACTTCAGGAGTTACCCAATTGTAGGAATTGTTAGACATTGGTTTCATTCGTCCTAGTACGTCTCCTTAGGGTGTTCCTGTTCTATTCGTGAAGAAGAAAGATGGGAGTATGAGACTTTGTATTGATTATCGGGAGTTGAATCATGTCACCATCAAAAATAGGTACCCATTGCCACGTATTGATGACCTGTTTGATCAGTTACAAGGAGCATAATTTTTTTTAAAGATCGATCTTCATTCGGATATCATCAATTTGAAGGTTAAAACGAGGATATTCCAAAGATCGCCTTGAAACTCCTATGACGAGCATTATGAATTCTTAGTCATGTCTTTTGAATTGACTAATGCTCCTGCTACCTTCATGGATATGATGAACCGAGTATTCAAGGAATATTTAGATCACTTTGTGTCTTTATTAATGACATCCTCATATATTCCAAAAGCCGTGAAGATCATGAGCAACACTTGAGGCTGATACTCCAAAAGCTTCGTGAAAACAAGCTATATGCCAAGTTAAAAAAAAGCGAGTTCTGGCTTAAGGAAGTAGCATTCCTTGGGCACATACTATCAAGTCATGGAATATCCGTTGACCCGGCAAAGATTGAAGCTATTCAAAGCTGGGAGCAACCCAAATCAATGACCGAAGTACGTAGCTTTCTCGGTTTAGCTAGTTATTATCGGAGATTCGTGGAAGGATTTTCTCAAATCGCTACTCCATTAACTTATCTAACTCGAAAAGATACAAATTTCGGTTGGAGCGAGGAATATGAGAAGAGTTTTCAAGACCTCAAAAGGAGACTCATTTCAATACCTGTTCTGACAATACCATCTGGTTCGGAGGGATTTGTCATCTACAGTGATGCTTCGGGCAAAGGGTTAGGATGTGTTCTCATGCAACATGGGAAAGTCATAGCCTATACCTCACGGAAACTCAAAGAATATGAGAGGAATTATCCTACTCATGATCTAGAGTTGGCAGCTGTCATTTTCGTACTTAAAATTTGGAGGCATTACTTGTATGGGGAGAAAGTGCAAGAAGATGCTATACCGGAAGTAAGAATAGATGAAGAAGGAATACTTTGAGTCAACTCCAGACTTTATGTTCCTAACGACCCTGATTTAAAGTATAAAATCATGATGGAGGCGCACAACACACCGTTTGCAATCCAGCCTGGGAGTACCAAAATTTATCGTGATCTTCGTCATATATTTTGGTGGAGTAATATGAAGAGAGAGATAGCACTATTTATCTCAAGGTGTCTATTTTGTCAACGAGTTAAAGCGGAGCATCAAGTACCAAAAGTTCCATTGCAACCACTTGAAATTCCAGAATGGAAATGGGAGCACATTACCATGGATTTCGTTACCGGTCTTCCCAAAGTTTCTCAAGGCATAGATGCGATTTGGGTCATTGTTGATAGATTGACCAAGTCTGCTCATTTCTTACCGATACGAGAAATTTATACACTTGAACGTCTTGCTCGTATGTACATAAACGAGGTTGTAAGATTGTATGGTATGCCAGTATCCATAGTTTCTGATCGAGACCCAATATTCACTTCAAGATTTTGGGTTAGTTTGCAAAAAGCTATGGGCACGCATTCTACGATTTAGCTTTCGGCATATCATCCTCGAGACGGACGGGCGATCGGAGAGGTCGATTCAAACTCTTGAAGATCTATTAAGACTCTGTGTCCTTGACTTCAAGGGAAGTTGGGACAAGTTCTTACCATTGGTGGAGTTTTCCTACAACAACAGTTATCAAGCAAGTATTGGCATGGCTCCATTTGAGGCGTTGTATGGAAAAAAGTGTCGTTCTTCAGTATGCTGGGATGAGGTGGGTGAAGCAACGTTGTTGGGACCAGAGTTGGTACATATGACTACGGAAAAGATTCAAATGATCCGACAACGTATAAAAACCTCACAAGATCGACAAAAGAGTTATGCTGATCTTCATCGAAAGGACGTAGAATTCGATATTGGAGATCATGTGTTGTTACGTGTTGCTCCATGGAAAGGAGTTACAAGATTTAGAAAGAGAGGAAAGCTCAATCTTGATTCATTGGCCCATTTTAATCCTCGATCGAGTAGGAATCATGGCTCTATAGACTTGCGTTATCGCTTGAAGTATGTCTTGTGTTCATAACGTTTTTTCATATATCCATGTTACGTAAATATGTGAAAGACCCGAACCACATTATTGAGTTAGAACCGAACGAAATAGAGGAAGATTTAATGTATGAAGAGGTTCTTGTTCAAACCTTGGATAGGAAGGAACATATTCTACGCTCCAAGGTTATACCTCAAGTCAAAGTTTTGTGGAGAAACCACGTTGTTGAGGAAATGACCTGGGAGTTAGAATCTAAAATGAAATCAAAGTATCCTCACCTCTTCGACATACCAGGTACGCACCCTAATTTTTAGGACGAAATTTCATAAGAAGGGGAGGTTGTAAGACCCCAACTTTTTGAATAAAGATTAAATTTTCTCGAAATATATTTTTGAATATTATGGTGTGGATTTGATATAATGTTATAGTTGTGGGTAATATTTAAAAATTTTGCAAAGTACACAAGTTGTTATATAATATTCGATTGGTCGGGGAATATTCGTTTTAACAGGGAATATTCGTGACAACCAAGACAATCATTGGTGGACCCCCACAACGAAATTATTGTCAGATTGAGAAAACGACAAAAATACTTTATGAAAATAACGGCGGAAGTTTAACCGTTAACTATTGAACTACCCGGTAGTAAAATTACAGTAATACGCGTGGTTGCATAGTAACACACGGTATTGATTATTGATGCTTACGTGAGAAGTCACTCAGTTATATGATAAGTGGGTTTTATACCTACTTATCCGGTATCTATTACTTGAATTATTTGCTTAATATCATGTTTCTTAGTTACTTTTCATGAATTTTGTGTTCGTTTTGTAGATTATATGCTTCGGAATTGAAATCGCAAAGAATTGGTATGAAAACGCAAAGAAAAGCAATCCGGACATCGTTTGGGTTTTTATGTTTATTTCATGTTCTTGGTTTGGAACTTGGATTACATTGTAGAGCTTCTTCTTAGATTTTCGGAACATCTTGAATCATCAAAATCGGAGTTCGGATGCAAGATTTATGATATTTGTACCAACGGACGTCGAACGTCACTGTTTTGGGTGGCCATTTGTATAGCAGTCACTTCCAACCCAATTTTGACCTTTATCCGTTCATTATTTCTGAAATCTTAAAGAATGAAAGTTGTAGATCTCGTTGATATCTTCGATTTGATAGGTGGAAGGTCTCGTAACTCTTCCCGGATCAAAGGTTATGGCTATTTTCCCAAAGGACGTCAGAGTAGAAAATTTTCCGTCACAAAACCGCCGCCGGGGTGGGCGTACCAGCCACAAGTCAGAACTCTAGCCCGCCGGGGCATGCCCAAATCAAGCATAAACCCTCGCCGGGGATGGGGTAGCCCAGAAAATGCGCGAAAAGTGCGAATTTTGGTCCAATTTGAGTCCGGGAAGGATTGTTTCGATCCGATTTACACAAGGACTTCCAAGAGGACTTAAAGACATATAAAGAGACTTATAAAAGGAGGAGAATCACAAGGATTACGGGAGATGAGAAACTAGAGAAATGATTCAATTAGATTAGATTAGAGTAAATTAGATCAAAACAATAGTTCTAATTAGATTTGGAGATTGAAGCAACTTAAAGACCATTGAAGATCAAGAGTAGGAGCTTGAGGAAGATGGAGATTTGCTAACAACAGATTTATTCTTTACTCTACTCTTATTTTTATCTTTCAATGGGTATTCAATTGTGGATTCTTAGTTTTAATTCAATAATCATGAACTAATTCTTTGTTTGAGATTACAATGGATCTTATTGTGTAGTTTATTTTAATATGCTTCGCTATCAATTATTATGTTCTATCGTGAGGATTGTCTATTGTGATTTAGACTTAATTGTTTAATTGATTGGCCATCAATTACCGTGATAATCTATATGAACTCGAGAGATGAATTATTGATTTAAATCTTATCATGATAGCATATGTCATGAATTTTGTCAATAGCAGATTTTTGATTATTGTTAAGGTAGAGATATGCTTGACATCGCATGTAATCGAATAGAGAACTTATTCTTCAACCTTCTTCAATTGTAATTCACATAGAGATATAGTGGGTTAGTTTATTAAGGTGTTTAACGGATTTCTATCTTAATTGTGGATTGAAGTTAATACGGGTATTATGCATCGAGAGGTGATTTTATCTGCTTTCGTGTTCTTGATTAACAATTCAGGATAGAGAATAATTGATGAGAAGTGTGTTAACTTAAATAAAGCAATAAGTGAAGTTGTGATCTTAAATCTCCGTAATCTTAATTTAAATAGTGGAATTTAATAGTAGTTTAATTATATAATTTGAATTTAATTCGTTTAAATAAGATTGAGTTGGTTATGGGTTAGTACTTGGTGATTTTTTATTAAATAATTCCTCATGGGAACGATACTCTACTTTTACTTTATTACTTGTTGACCACGTATACTTGTGTGTTGTGCGTAATTAGATTTATCCAACAAGTTTTTAGGCGCATTTGTTTGGGAGAATTAGTTTAATATTTTTTTACCAATATTAATTTCAATCAAATTAGTCTTAATTTAAACATTTTATTTTATTTTTAATTCTCTTCCTATATTTCCCTCTTTTCGGTACCATGGATGACTTTATGATCAATGGCCATACACGAACATGACTCAACCAAGGAAAACGGGATTGATAGACTTAATGCATTTTCTCGCAATATCGAGATGATTGATGAAGAACTATCGAAGAAGAAGTTGGACGTTTTTGCAGCCCAAAGGAGTCGAAGGATTGCAGTTATGTGTGACTATTGTGCTGGCAATCACCCGAGTAATCAATGCACCATCAATCTCGGGCCGGTACAGTATGGTGGTAATTACCTCAATCAGTATGCATATGATAATTATGATCAAGTTTGGGGGTATCACCCGGATTCTTTATGGAGCTATACTTATGAAGACCAATACTCTACTCCAAATCCAACATACACGCCGGAATTCTCATATCCACCTCCAATGTGACAAGAAGACAATTTAGAGTTGAAGGAATTTATGTTAAGGATTATAACAAACCAAGAGGAGAGGATGATGAGTCAAGAAATATCGAGCCACAATTTTCAGCACCAGATGGAACAACTCATCACCACTTCAACTCATGGTCCTCAATACATGGATTCCAAAACTGAGACAGATAATTCAAGTTTGGAGGATTTATGGTTCAAGTTTGTAGCATCAACTGAGGAGAGGATGATTAATCAAGCGCGGTCAATTTAGAATCAAGAGATAACAATTCAAAATCTTCAAAATAAGATAGATCAATTGACCAAAGCCGTAAGCAACCTTTCTCGAAATAATTGGTGTTATGATGTGAATTTCGAGATTGATGAAGTGCCCGAGCCAAATCTACAACTGGATGAGACACGAGATGTTGAAAAAAAAAGAGACAAATGGGGATAATGACAACAAGGTCGGTGAAGAACTAACTATGAGTACCCAACAAGATATAGGAAGTGTGGAGACAATTGGGAATAATGAAATAGAGATCCAAGAATATCTAAATAGGTCTCCACCAAAGAACAAAGAGTCAATCAGATTTGCAAAAGCATGCCCACTTGGTAGTCATGTCATCGGCGAAGCTCTTGATGACAAAAGAGCGAGTACAATTTTGAATCCATGGTGGGATGAGACAGAGAAGATAGACGAAGAGCCTATTGTGTGTGACAAGCTTCCATGCCCCAAAGCGATCACATACACAATGGAGATAACACCTAGTCATGTGCCCCTCTTCATGGAGATTATAACGAGTTAGAGCATGCTAGGTGACTTTGATGCTATGGCCATCGCTTTTGGGAACCTCCCAAAGGATTATTTGCTACTGATGGATGGAGGATTCCTCAACTATCGAAGAGAAATTGATAAGCGTTGACTGCAAAAAGTCAGTGAAAAGACTATAATTCAAGCGCTAACTGGGAGGCAACCCAGGAATTTTTTTTTATTTATTTATATGCTTTCCTAGTTTATTTAGTAGATAGGAATCCAAGTGTTATTCTAATCCATGTTGTCTCTTTTCATTGCAGGTATTGGAGGTTCAATTGATATGAAAATGATCGTCACCGCCAACGCCACCATCACCACAAGCTTAAAATGATTACAGGGAAGTCCTCGTCCACTTCATGCTTTATTTTACAATGAGGACATTATAATTGTTAAGTTTGGGGGAGTTAAATAATTTAGATTTATTTATGTTTGCATTCATGTAGTGTAATTGCATAATAGTTTGCATAGTAGAGTAGTTGCATAATAGTTTTTATTTATAACTAAAAAAAAATCAAAAATAATAGTTAGTTACTATGTTCATCTTGCATGATTCCAGCTGTTAGATAGTTACAGTTTATTTTGGCCAATGATGAGATTAGAATTGGGTAGACAAGTATAGTACTGATTATTAGAGCTTTGATGTGATTTCTTGTTATGAATTGAGTCTTTTTCTGTTTGAAACTGGTATAATAAGGATAGCACAATAAAAACAACTTGTTGAATGATTGAGTTTAAATTGATACATAATGGGATTCTAAAGGATAATGCTAGTTTAAATAAGAGAATGACAAAGATAGGCAGTGAAGGCGAAGAATTAGGCAAGAACCTAAGTTTGGGGGGAAAAGTGGGGTATATAAGCTTCAAAAAAAAAGAAGAAAAAATGATATTGAGTTGAATAAATTGAGTCCTGTGGTGGGTCGAGAAGAAGCGTGAAGTGCACTCCTCATAAACACAGGCGTGAGATGGAGCGTAAAACGCACTCACTATCCAAAAAAAAAGAAAAAAAGAGAATAAATAAAACGGGAAATAAGAGCAAAAAGCCCCCGTATATGAAAAAGAAAGCATAAGTATCCCATGTTGACCCTCTATATTGGTAATTGTTTGATTTTAGTTGGATCTAGCTTGTTTTTGGATTTCATGAGTTTACACTGTATGATGCCTTCGAAGAGACTTATTATGTGTTAAATTTAATTTTATATCAGTTAACATTGTTGTGGAGCACACACGCACTATATTAGTGATAATAGTCTAAGATTTGATGATTGATTGAGAAATTACTAATGAGTTTTGATATGATGTATTATCGTGTTTACTTGATTTTTCTAAGACCGGTTGAATAGACTTGTTTTTATCATTACTGCTGGATTCGTAGGCATATAGATTAGTTGCATTGCATAGCATTGTTGTTTTGTGTTTTTGCTTAAGGACAAACAAAGGTTTAAGTTAACGGGGTATTTGATTAGTGGGTTTTATACCTACTTATCCGGTATCTATTACTTGAATTATTTGCTTAATCTCAGGTTTCTTAGTTACTTTTCATGCATTTTGTGTTCGTTTTGTAGATTATATGCTTGGGAGTTAAAATCGCAAAGAATTGGTATGAAAACACAAAGAAAAGCAATCCGGACATCGTTTGGGCTTTTATGTTTATTTCATGTTCTTGGTTTGGAACTTGGATTACATTGTAGAGCTTCTTCTTAGCTTTCTGGAACATCTTGAATCATCAAAATCGGAGTTCGGATGCAAGAGTTATGACATTTGTACCAACGGACGTCGAACGTCCATTTGTTTTGGGTGGCCATTTGCATAATAGATCACTTCCAAATTTCAATTTTGACCTTCATCCATTCATTATTTCTAAAATCATAAAGAATGAAAGTTGTATATCTCGTCGATATCTTCGATTTGATAGTGGCAGGCCTCGTAACTCTTCTCGGATCAAAAGTTATGGCTGTTTTCCCCAAGGGACGTCGAAAGAAAAAATTTCCATCACAAAACCGCCACGGGGTGGGCATACCAGCCACAAGTCGAACCCTAACCCGTGCAAAAACCCAAATCAACATAAACCCCGGCGAAGCGAGGGTAGCCAATCTTGAAAAGTGCGAATTTTGGTCCAATTTGAGTCCGGGAAGGATTGTTTCGATCCGATTTACACAAGGACTTCCAAGAGAACTTCCAAGAGGACTTAAAGACATATAAAGACTCTTATAAAAGGAGGAGAATCGCAAGGATTAGGGGAGATGAGAGACTAGAGAAAGGATTCAATTAGATTAGATTAGAGTAAATTAGATCAAAACACTAGTTCTAATTAGATTTGGAGATTGAAGCAACTTGAAGACCATTGAAGATCAAGAGTAGGAGCTTGAGGAAGATGGAGATTTGCTGACAATAGATTTATTCTTTACTCTACTCTTATTTTTATCTTTCAATGTGTATTCAATTGTGGATTCTTAGTTTTAATTCAATAATCATGAACTAATTCTTTGTTTGAGATTACAATAGATCTTATTGTGTAGTTTATTTTAATATGCTTCGCTATCAATTATTATGTTCTATCGTGAGGATTGTCTATTGTGATTTAGACTTAATTGTTTAATTGATTGACCATCAATTACCGTGATAATCTATATGAACTCGAGAGATGAATTATTGATTTAGATCTTATCATGATAGCATGTGTCATGAATTTTGTCAATAGCAGATTTTTGATTATTGTTAAGGTAGAGATATGCTTGACATCGCATGTAATCGAATAGAGAACTTATTCTTCAACATTCTTCAATTGTAATTCACATAGAGATATAGTGGGTTAGTTGATTAAGGTGTTTAACGGATTTTTATCTTAATTGTGGATTGAAGTTAATACGGGTATTATGCATCGAGAGGTGATTTTATCTACTTTAGTGTTCTTGATTAACAATTCAGGATAGAGAATAATTGATGAGAATTGTGTTAACTTAAATGAAGCAATAAGTGAAGTTGTGATCTTAAATCTCCGTAATCTTAATTTAATTAGTGGAATTTAATAGTAGTTTAATTATATAATTTGAATTTAATTCGTTTAAATAAGATTGAGTTGGTTATGGGTTAGTACTTGGTGATTTTTTATTAAATAATTCCTCGTGGGAACGATACTCTACTTTCACTTTATTACTTGTTGACCACGTATACTTGCGTGTTGTGCGTAATTAGATTTACCCAATATTATACTCAATTATTGCTACAGTAATTGCTGCAACATATCTCTCATATTATTGATTCGATTATTGTCATAGTATCATCTGCATAATATGTTATTTTATTAAATCAATAATTGAAACGGCAAAGTTATTCATATTATTAAATTGCAATATTTACAATGTCTAGAAGTTCTGTCAAGGAGAGGTTTGGTCACCTAATTACGCGCCAATAGGGAGAAATCCTTATTGGAAAACCCCCTCTTTCCTGGGAACGACCTGGTTGATAAATATTGTGAGTTATAATATTAATGATGAATGTTATTAAAATTGAAGTTGTGTTAGGAATTGAATTTGGAGACGCGGACGTGATATTTGAGTCCAGAACGATGAAATTAGTAAAATTAGTCTATAAACACAAAATTTTCCAGAGTTCACTATTTGGTCAAAAAGTCAACAGTTGACTTTTTTGGGAAAAGTCAAACTTCAAAATTTCAAAATTTATATTTTTGATAAAAATGGTTTCATTGTGTTGGAATTATTTGTGTTAGTGAAAATCGATAATTATTTCGATAATAATTGATGTCTGGAGGTTATATTGACCAATCGGTATTTAACTTAGGATAAATGAGCAATTGATTGCTATTATTTCACATGATTATAACTATTTGTTCACATGTGTATACTATTGTTTCACATTCTTGTTACTATTAGAGGAGTTGGTGCAAGATTGATAATACTTGCATGACTAAGTTAAAAATAGAGGTATAGATGGAGGTGCTATACTGTAATTCATATTTACTATTGAATCACATTATTTACTATTAGGGGAGGTGGTGCAAGTTTGATAATACTTCCGTGACTAAATTAAAAATAAAGGAAAAGTTGGAGGTATTGTACTGTAATTTTTCGAGCCCCAAAACGTGCAATTATCGAAATAATATTTTTCTATAAATAGAAGCTCATTCTTCCTTCATTTCTCACCAATTCACAAAAGCTTTAAAGCGATTATTATAGAGAGAAAATATAGAAAGAAGAAGAGAAGTCTGCTACCTCACTATTCCAGTATCCAGTTTTTCTAAGGTAGGGAGTATTATTTCTTTCTTATCCATAAAGAGAACTTCTGTTATTCCATTCTTTATTATTCTATTGGAATAACCTGTATACGCGGGCTACCCTATACTTGGTAAAATTCCTCTGTTATTCCATTCTTTATCATTCTGTTGGAACATCCTGTCTGTGCGTTTACGCCGGACCTGGTTCCATTATTTATCATTCTGTTGGACCATCCTGCATGCATAAGTTCTACGCCGGGACTGAAAAATCCGTCTTTATTATTATTCTCGTTGGAATATCCCCGTCTGCACGCGTTTACGCCAAACCCGATTCCGTCTTTATTATTACATTTGGAATATCCTCGTCTCGTCACGTGCGTTTACTGTGGGACTGATTTCGTTATTTATTATTTTGTTGGAATAACCTGTCTGTGCGGTCTATCGTATGCCTTGTGATTTCTTTTGTTATTCCATTCCTTGTTATACTCAGTTGGTTAAATTTTTGACTTCTATACTCCATGAAATTAGTGGAATATCCTTGATATTTGCGCTTCATCCAGTATCTTTTCATTAAAATATTCTTCTGAGCATTCTTGAATTTTACTCCACAAAGCAGTATCATGTTGACAATTTGGACGTTATTGATTCCTGGATAAATTAATTCTTGAACTTGTTTTATTGAATTCTTATATCAATGTTGTAAGACCTCAAATTATTAATAAATGAAATTTATTTTTCTCTATTTATTATTTTGAAATAGTAAGGGTTGATTTGATTAATATGGATAGTTATGGGTAAAATACGCAAATATTTGAATAAGCAAGTGGTTATAAAATATTCATTATTGTTAGGGGAATATTCGTTTGGTCGTGGTGGAATATTCGTGCTTGTTGGGGAATATTAAATGCGATGGCGCTATCTTTTGTGGGCCCCATAATGGAAAAAAACGATTGGATGAAGAAAACGACAAATATAAGTTGTTTATAAATAACTGGCGTAGTTATTACTGAAGTAATCTTGTTGGAATACACGGTGGTTAAAACACACTAATACGCATTGTTGAACAAGAAGACATTTGTATTGCACCAATTATTGATTCTTACGAAAGAAGGCACTACTCAATAATTGTTACAGTAATTACTGTTCAGTATTTTATTTTATTGTTTCAATAATTACTGCATTGATATTTTATATTACTGTTGTTTTAATAAATTGTCATTACACAGTATTTTCTATTATCGAAGCAATAATTCATATTATCTGAATAATATTATTAGATAACATTATTGGCAATGTCTAGAAAGTTCTGTCTAAGGAGATGTTTGGTCACCTAATTGCGCGCCAGTAAGGATAAATTCTTATTGAAAAGCCCCCTCTTTCTTGGGAACTGCCTGGTTGTAAATATTGTGATTCTGTAATATTATTTATGAATAATTAATTATTGATTCATATGATGAGGAAAATATTGATTTTATGTGGATACAGATGGAGAAAATTTTTAATGTGACAACTGTTGAAAATTGAAAATTTATTTTTTTCTGATAAAATAATTTATTTAAATATATTATTATATTTTAATAATATAATAATGATGATATTTTTACGATGAATGTGGGATATATGAGTATATGTGGAGGAGGAGTATTTTTGTTACCAAAAATATTTAAAGCATGTTTTATGTGTTTAAATGGACCCCATTTCTTGACTGAAATGTGATTATAGCCTGTAAAATCGTCCGTTTGTGGATTTTGGGTCAATTTCTGTTTGGAATTTGGAAAAACTTCCTTCTACAAAGTTGTAGATAATGGAATTTTCTATAAAAAGTCGCAAGATTCAAATTTTTTGGCAAAAGGGCTATTTATTGTGAATTATTGAAGTTCCGAAGCTCCGAAATAATTAATTTTTGAAGTTTTAATTATTTTTAAAAAGAAAAACATTTTTTACATTTTTGGGACTCATTTAACATGTGTTAGGATGGCTGAGTTCAGATTCATGGATGCGTAGGAAGATGTGGAAAATAAATAATATTAATTTATTAAATTTTCTACTTTGGTGTTCTAAGCATTTTCCTATAAATAGGTGCTTTAGGTTAGAATTGAAAATCACACCGAAATGAAGTTTTCTCTCTCTATATTATCGAGTATTTTTGTGAGTATTTTGAGTATACTTTGAGTATTGCTATATCTGGTGCAAGTTCAAGTCATAGCTTTATATCCTGTTTTTTATTAGAAATCTTGTCTTTCGAGGTAAGGGATATTATTTTCTTCTTAAATGATATTATTTTTTCAATATCATTATGCCGAAATATTGGTTTGAACTTTTAATCAAATTTGGAACTTATTGTGTCGGGATTACTATTCACGTGATACGGCCTTTATTCACGATATCTGAGACCTTATTCACGAATCGACGACTATATTATTCATCAAAAATGAAATTTTCCTTTTAAAAAAATATCTATTGTGGATACTAGCTTTGATTGTATCCATGTTTTGATCATTCTTGAATTTTACACCACTCTGATTACATATGAAGTATTTTTGAACTTGGATTGTTTAAAATACGAATCCTTAATATTTGTTCTTTTGTTTCACTGGATTCGTTTCCTTTAAAATATTTTTCATCATCCTCGATTTTAATGATGATATTCTTGAATATCTTTGGCTTGTAGTGCAAAGATGAATGATTTCTTGATGAATATCTTTGGCCCGTAGTGCAAAGATGAGCAGTGTCGAGATGAACATGGCCGATCGATTAATATCTTTGGTAGTAGTGCAAAGATGAACAGTGTTTAGATGAAAATGACTAATGATGAATATCTTTGGCACAGTGCAAAGATGAATATTTGATTCGGATATATATTGATTGATGTTACAGGATAAAATATCAACGATGAACTTTTAAATTCATATATAGAAGATAGTAGTTTGCATTCTCTACTTAACTCTTCTAATAAATTGTTGTTTCATTGCGGTTGTTGATTTAAAAGCGGTTGTCTATTGTATTCTATTAGATTTTTCCCTGTTTAAGACTAACGATAATTTGTTGTATATTATCTTAGTCATAATATTCTTTACTAGGCTAGTTGAGCTCACCCTTTTTCCTTTTTGTTCCATTTTTCTTCTCAGGAGGCGAGAATGTAGCGAGTACGAGTCGGGGTATGGAATGATGGTTATAGAGAGATTTGTTTAGTAGTCCTCACCATTTTTGTAAAATAATGTATAAATAATTGGGATGAGGATTTATTTGGGTATGTATATTGTCTAGAAGACAATAATTGTATTTAAACTCACAGTAGATATGTTATCGTATTTTGCACGACAAATGTATTAATAAAGTTGTAGTTATTTCTGTACCATGTATTTGGCGACTCAGAATGGGTTGGATGGAATGGACCTATTTTGGGGGCGTCACAATTGTAATCATCCTCATGTTTATAATTTGTTGAAAGTCATCTGTGGCCTATATTGCATAGATGGACTTGGTATGATTATGAATAGGGATTATTCGGTGTAATCATGACCGTAATGTTACAAATGATGTGGTAAAAGTCCTCATTGGCCCGTAGTGCATTGATGGACAGTTGTTGGCATGATCATGACCATTATTGAATACACAAATATTCTTGGCCCGTAGTGCATGGATAATTGTGGTCGTGATACTAAAGAATATCCTTGGCCATAGTGCGGGGGTGATTCGATGATGTGGATTATTTATTAAAATTTGAGTCCCAAATGATAAAAGTGATGAAAAACCTTCTAAATCATAAAAGATAGTACATTTTATTCTCTACTTGACTCTTTTAATGGATTGCTTTTTCATTTGCAGCTTAAACTTGATGGTTGTTATATTGTATCGCTTTAACACGTTGAAGGCTAACGATAATATATTCGCATTATCTTAGTCATAATATTTCCTCTCTTGGGCTAGTTGATCTCACCCTTTTACTTTTATTGTTCTCTTGAGGAAATGAGAACGTGGCGAGGGACTAGTCGGGGAACGAAGTGACGGACGAGATGATAGCATTAGTAGTCTTCACTATTCAAAGGAAATAGTGGAAAATAAATGTAATAATATTGAATTTGAGTTTGAATATTGTCTGCAGCGACAATATTTTTATTAAAACTCACGACTTATGCTTTGTCGTATTTTTACACACACAGTTGTATAATTAAGTTGTATTTGTATTATGTACCATGAATTTGACGACTCAGAATAGGTGATGTATACCTATTTTGGGGGCGTCACAACGAAGGTTTCTCCCAACAGATATATCAAAGTCTAACTTCTCCGGAGTTAACTTTAAACATTGAACACAACTAGGTGAAATAAAAGAGTAAGTAGAACCGGTATTTAACACGGTATAGACTTCATGAGTTTATGACTAACATACCCGTGATAATTTTATTCGGGTTCCTCGTCACAAAGAAAACAAAACGCCTCTCTCTAAACTACCGGCTTTGGCTTATGCAGGACATCCTTTGGCATCACTATCCCAAATTGAATTGACTTCACCATACGACAAAAATCGAGCTAGGTAACCTTCTTTCGCAAATTAAAACACGTTTTGGATTTACGTATGCAGCTTTGGACGGATGTGTCCCTCCCGTCGCATTTGAAACATACGACCGGTGGTCGTTCTTCTTCCTTTGAAACGGGTGCTGGTGCCGACGTCTTTACGTTATTGTTGAACCTTCTCTTCTTGAAATGTCCATTCTTATTGTTTTGGCCATGATTATCACTGAAGTGGTTACCATTTCTGGCATGTTGATTCCCTCCATGCTTATTATCACCGCTTTGATGACTGTTATCATCGGTATTATCATTTTTCCCGCTGCTCCTTTTTGGTTTGGTTGACTCATTATCGCGCTCCAATAACAGAGCCCTATTAACAACATCTGAATACAAACACAGTTTATGAGAGATAAGATATTGACGTATCTATGGTTTCTAACCTCTTAAAAATATCTGCGTCATTCTCTCTTTATTATCAACCAAGTGGGACGCAAATCGGGACAACTCGGCAAACTTGGCTTCGTACTGTGACACGGTCATGTTGTTTTGTTCCAACTTGATAAATTCCACCTCCTTCATGTGACGAATGCTTTCGGGAAAGTACTTGTCATTGAAAAGTTCTTGGAACTTCTCCCAAGATATCTTGAGTGCGTCAAGCTGGGTACGTTTTACAGATTTCCACCAGTGATCTGCCTCTTCACGCAACATAAAGGTGGCAAAAGGAACCTTTTCCTCCTCGGAGCATCCCAAGACATCAAATATCTTGGTGATCTGCTTTAACCACGTCTCCGCCTTAAGTGGTTCTGGCTTTCCCAAAAACTCCGGTGGTCCCAACTCCTTGAATTGCTTAGCGGTGACCAACCGTGGGTTGCCATTGTTTCCTCCTGCATTATGAACAGGAGCCGCCTTCGCCTGATGTTGCATGAATTCTAAAAAGCTCTTAAACGTACCGTCATTCATCAATTGATCAGTGTTGTTGTTTACAGGAGGATTATCTCCATCCTGTTGCACATTTTCCTGATTATTGATCTGTGGAGAATCAACGGTCTCCTGTGCTCCATGCTATTCTCAACATTTTAAGATGCCATTTTCAAATACTGCCACAAAACAAGGGTTAATTAACATATCACATATTATCTCTATACTCTGACCGACCAATTAAATATCAAATAAACTTAGGTAGGTCATACTAGCGAAGGAATTCCCAGTCTATCCCCTCCTAGTTCTTGTCTCACATCTCAGCCAGGGATCATATCCCTAAGATTTGATACCAACTGTGACGCCCCCAAAATTAGGTATAGATCACCCATCTTGAGTCGCCAGAGACATGGTACAAAATTCAAATACAACTGTCGTGTACAATACGACAAAACATAAACTGTGAGTTTGAATACAAATATTGTCTACTAGAGAGTATACAAACTAAAAAGGAGTCCTCATTACAATTATTATCACACTATTTCACGTAATAGTGAGGACTACTAATGCAAACATCTAGGATCATCACTGCTCCCCGACTAGTCCCCTACGCTTCTCATTTCACAAGAGAATACTTTGAAAGAAATGGTGAGCTCAACTAGCCCAGTAAGAAATATTATGACTAAGATAATGCAGAATAATTTATCGTTAGCCTTCAACAGTGTTAAACTGATAAAATATAATAACTATCAAGTTTAACTGCAGCGGAACAAGCAATCCATTTTGAAGAGTCAAGTAGGGAATAAAATCTACTATCTTCTATGATTTAAAAGGTTTTTCATCACTTTTATCGCTGAGACTCAGCTTAATAAATAATCCACATCATCAAATCATCCCTGCACTACAGGCCAAGGATATTATTTAGTATCATGACCACGAATTATCCATGCACTACGGCTAAAGATAATCATGTTTTCATCAACGGTCCTGATCATGCCATAAAACAATTCATCTTTGCACCACGGCCAAAGAGAATCAATAGCCATAATCATACCAAAAACTGTCCATCAATGCACTACGGGCCAATGAGGACTTTTTCCACATCATTTGTAACATTCATCATTATGATTATACCGAATAATCCTCGTCATAATCATACCAAGTCCATCGATGCACTACAAAGCCACGTATGACATTAAAAAAAATAACATGAGGATGATGACAATGATATAAGAATTCAATAAAAGAAGTTCAAGAATTAATTTGTCCAAGAACCAATAACGTCCCAAATTGTCAACATGATCTTTGCTTTGTAGAGTAAAATTCAAGAATGCTCGTAAGAATATTTCCATGAAAAGATCTTTGGATGAAGCGCAAATATCAAGGATATTCCACTAATTTCATGGAGTATAGAAGTCAAAATCGAAACCAACCGAGTATAATAAAGAATGGAATAACAAAAGAAATCACCATGCATGCGGTGCTTGCGATGTATGTTGTTATTCCAATGTAATAATAATTAATCGGAACCGGTCATCGCGTAAAGCACGCATGCATGGATGTTCCAATGTAATAATAAAGAACGAAATAATAATAAAATCACCATGCATGCAGATTTTTTGCATGACAAAAGTTATTCCAACGAGAATACTAATAAAGAAGGCGGAACCAGTCCCACAAAAAAGCGTCTGAGCGGATATTCCAACAAAATAATAATAAAGATTTTAACCAGTCCCACAGAAAAACACATACGTACATGATATTCCAATGAATAATAAAGAATGAAATAACGTAAGAATTTCACCAAGTATAGGGTAGCTCAGCATATACAAAGTTATTCCAACGAATAATAAAGAATGGAATAATGAAGTTCTCTTCATAAATAAGAAAGAAAGAGTACCCTTACGAGTGCAACAAATAATATTCCCTACCTTAAGAAGAAGAGTCTTTGGATATATAAGTAGTGAAGTAGTAATATACTTTCTTCTTTCTCTCTATAGTTTATCTCTCAGAGTTTCAAAGAATTCATAAGAAATAATGAATGAATGAGCTTCTATTTATAGAAAAATGGATCGCGTAGTAACTAACTCATGAACGGTCCAGATTGATTTACTTTAATCGACAAATTATATTTAAAGCAAAATCTTTTAAATAAAATATAATATATTCTATTTATAATATAATAAAACGAATAACTTTATAAAAGATTTTACTATGCAAAACACTACTACGCAGTAATTATACAAACACTATGCATAATAAAATATAATATATTCTAATTATTGTCTAATAAAATAGATAACTTTATAAAAGTATTCATTTTATATAAAAAAGATTTTACTATGCAAAATACTATGCAAAGACTATGCATAATAAAATATAATATATTCTATTTATAGAATAACTTTATAAAAGTATTCTGCTTTTATAAAAAGATTTTCAGATTATTACATTAATAATACCAACAAAATGAGTGACTTATCACGTAAACATCAATAATTAATACCGTAGTGCTACTATGCAACCACGCCAGACATCGTATTTTTACTACTTAGTAGTTCAACAAAGATTAACTGGTAAAACTTACGCCTTTATTTTCATAAAATATTTTTGTTGTTTTCAATCCGACAATAATTCCGTTGCGGGGTCCACAAATGATTGTGTCATTGCACGAATATTCTCGGATAAAACAAATATTCCCCGACCAATCGAATATAATATGACAACTTGCATACTTTGCAAAATTTATAAATACTACCCACAACTATAACATTATCTCAAATCCACACCATAATATTAAAAAATATTTCGAGAAAATTAAATCTTTATTCATAAAATCTAGGGTCTCACAATCTCCCCTCCTTATGAAAATTCGCCCTCGAAATTTACGTACATACCTGGTATATCGAAGAGGTGAAGATATCTTGACTTCATTTCAGATTCTAATTCTTGAGGTATAACCTTTGAGCGTTGAATATGATCCTTATTATCTAAGATTTTAACATGTATCTCCTCATACGTTAAATCTTCTGCTATATCGTTTAGTTGTAATTTAATAATGTGGTTCGGGTCGTCCACATATTTACGTAACATCGATACGTTAAAAACGTTATGAACACGCGACATACTTGGCAGTAAAACAAGTCTATAAGCCATAGTTCCTACTCGATCGAGACTTTTAAATGGGCCAATTAAATCGAGGGTTGAGATTTCCTCTCTTCGTCGATTCTTACTTCTAGAATAACGCCCTCTTGAACCTTCTTCTTAGTATTCATCAGCTCCAGATCTGTAGCGTGCACGGCTTTAACTTTATCGATTAAAGTTGATTCTACTCGTATATTCGTTATCTTCATGTGGGTCCCTAGAGTCTTTAACTCTATCTTCATCATTTGTAAGTTATACGAAATGAGTCTTTGTGTTAACAACATCGCACTCAGAAAATATACACGATCTTCTACTCAACACGTCGGCTACCACGTTCGCTCTTCCACGATGATATTGAATGGTACGATCGTAATCTTCAACAGCTCGAGCCAACGTCTTTGGCGCATGATACGTTCATTTTAGTTGAAGAAATATTTGAGGGTTTAAGAAATGGGTTTTGTACTAGGGTCAATACAAAATTCGATTTCACGCTCTAGGGGTAGGCTAAGAAGTCTTCAAGAATACGTTAGGAAATTTATTAACAATAGAAATATCATTCAAAACTGTGACTCTCATCCAAGACTTGGATAGCACCTCACATTGATACCTATCAACTTGCCATCGTCATTCACGACATCGCCTACAGAAAGTCTGGCTTCGGTGCATTCCACACAAGGAAGTCAACAATGAAAGGATCAGGGCTATTTACTTATGGCTTGATATGACAATGATTGACTTTAGTGGTTTGGTTACTTTGAATTCGCATAACAGGTTGGTTAGGAGTATGAAAGCTAACAACCTTACTAAAAGTATGATGAGTTGTTAACCAATCTTGTAACACCCCCTTCCCGAAAAAGAAAGGGAGGTCACGTGCAAAACACAATAAACCTCAAAATAAGTAAACAGATCACTGATAACTGTAAAATATTAATAATGATATCCATCAATGAAGTACTAATTATAATTCACCAGCTAGAGTCAAAATAATAAAAACAAAAAAATAGAAACAACCTAGATGGTCAAAGATAACACTCTCATCACACTAGCCTACGAATCACCCCTCGCAAAACCTCATTGGAGAAAAAAACATAGCATGAGCCAATTGCCCAAAGACGGATATAGATATATATACAAAAGATATACAACCTCGATATAATGAAAACAATCGAGACAAAATATCGAACAAAGCCTCAAGTATAAATACTGACAAAAATATAATCTCCAAAGATCTGAATGAAATATATCTGAATCAACAGAATTGACGAAACCAATAGACGAATAAAGAAATAATGAAATGAAGTACTAACTCAATGAATTGAACTGAACAGAAACAAACAAAACTAATACGATAAAATAATAGGCTGAAACAAATGGCTGGGGTTATTTCATACCGATTGAGTTCAAAAATATATCTTGCCACACAGGCAAGTCAAACTAATGCCACACAGGCAAATCAAATGATGCCACACAAGCAAATCACACATTGGATCGCGAATCCAAATCGGATAGTGTGTTTGGCACAACATCACCAATCTGCAGAAAAGAAAACTAGGGTTAACCCATACGCCTCCCACAACAAAACACCAAATGGCCCACTTCCTCCAGAGCCCAAAACGGAGACGCCGTGGACTAATCACACCGCCACGGAAAGTGTCATGCCTCTCGTGCCAAGACGACATGCCTGTGGTACCCCCACAGGTGGTTATAACTCAGGTATACCATACGGTATATTCTAACAAAAATACTATGTCACAACACATGCGATATAATACCAACAAAAGGGTTCTATATGTACATATTGAACCAAATCAAATTATAGTCACAAGGTCTCAAAAAGAAGGTAGCAAGAATATGCACTTTCTATAATTATCAAAAATAAATACTAAACATGATGTCCTAATTCAAAGAGTACAAATACGAGTCATATATATCAACTCTAAAATGAAACTAATATATTTATTTCACAGGAAACAATTATGTGAAATCATAACAGAATTCGAAACAAGGAAACAAACGAACAAATCAAATTTAACAAGAGTATCGCTGAAAGAGTACGGAATCTGTACTTGATACTTCCAAACAATTTATAGCACACTCCACAAGATCTTACCCTCAAATGCCAACGATATTAAATACCAAACGTTATTCGTAACCTAAACATATTCACCTCAAATTAAAAACAATCCAAACTAATAATTCCAAAATAATTCATAATCTATTTAATATGCCTTTAATCATCGCCTTATATCAATTATTAATATTCCAAAATTTATATTTCAAATATAACTCTTTAAATTCCCTCCGATCGAACTAATTACACAAATTATTAAAATAAATTAATAAACTATGCGTTAAATTATTAATTACTAATTTTTATTTTTAATTTTTTTTAAACTCATATTATTATTATTATTATTAATCCAATTAATATAGTCAAAATTTGCAAATTTATAAATTCTATAACTATATACATCTATTGATAATTCTCTTCACATGAATCGATATGATAGTGCTTCTTCAAAAAAAAAAAAAAAAATTCAAATTTAAACTTAAGATATAAAAGTTGGTAGCAAAGTTTGTCACTTTGTGGCTTGTAGAGATGATAGAGCTTTCAGACTATTTATTTAAAGAGCATCCCCACATTAATACATTGAAAAATATGACTAAGCCAAACTTAATGAGCAAGTCACTAGTAGGATTCACAATTCTTCATGTTGATTGCACATGTTATTACGATATATATTTCAGATTGTATTGCGTAGCAAAAACATAAATTAAATCGCATATCAATAATTAAATACTCCCTCCGATCGAACTTTATTTGTCCTCCAAATTACCAATTTTAATTAATTTATTATCATCTTCTTTTTTAAAAAAAAACTTGCATAAACTTAATTCCTGAAGCAAATCTCAACTTACAAAATTTAATTAGAACTTCACATCATCTGTTGCAAAAATCAAACTTTACTAAAAATATAGATCTAATTAAATTGATAACTACACCTAAACCAATCTAATAAAATATATAAGGATTATATTAAATTAACTATTAATCCATTAATCTGCTCTCGCTTTAATTCACCAATTGGTTACTTGATGTAATACTATATATATATATATATATATATATATATATATATATATATATATATATATATATATTCACAAAATAAAGTATACTTGATTCACAAAGTAATAATATTATCTTCTTGAAAAGAATCTTCTTCCGCTTTGTTTTGTTCTTCCACAGCCGCTTTTCTCCCTTCTTCTCCTTCAGTTGCGTGTAAAGCGTATGCGAGTCTAATTAAGTTTTACTTGTTTATTTATATATCTTATTGTGTCTCCTAATTTTAATAGGATTTTAATATTACCCAAATATAAAATAGACCCAATTAGTATAAAAGTCCAAATTAATGTAATCATATCATTATTATAGTTCACACAAATTAAATACAATTTGACTCAACATAAGAAAAGCCCAATTAAAAATATGGATTTAAATATTATTTATTTACTTTATTTTTTTATTATTATTATTATTTTTACCGGGTATTACAAATCTATTCCTAAAATCAGATCAAATGCAAGTATTTTCAAAGAGATACGATCGATATGTAACGTGAAAGTGTTGATTTGAACAAGATTTATAAATAGTGGAGGTAACGAAGGTTTCTCCCAACAGATATATCAAAGTCTAACTTCTCCGGAGTTAACTTCAAACATTGAATACAACTAGGTGAAATAAAAGAGTAAGTAGAACCGGTATTTAACACGGTATAGACTTCGCAAGAGTTTATGACTAACATACCTGTGATAATTTTATTCAGGTTCCTCGTCACGAAAAAAAAACGATCTCTCTTAAACTACCGGCTTTGGCTTGTCTGGGACATCCTTTGGCATCAATATCCCAGCTGGAATTGACATCACCATACGACAAAATCGAAGCTAGGTGACCTTCTCTTCCGTAATTAAAACACGTTTTGGATTCTTTGCGTAGCTTTGGACCGATGTGTCCCTCCCCGTCTCAGATTTAAAACATACGACCGGTGGTCGTTTCTTCTTCCTTTGAAACGGGTCTTTGGTCTTTGACTTCTTTACGCCATTGTTGAACCTTCTCTTCTTGAAATGTCCATTCTTATTGTTTTGGCCATGATTACCACCAAAGTGGTTACCATTTCGGCATGTTGATTCCTCCATGCTTATTGTCACCGCTTTGATGATCAAGTATCACCTAGACATCATTTTGCTTTACCGCTTCTTTTTTTGGTTTGGTTGACTCATTATCGCGCTCCAATAACTGAGCTCTATTAACAACATCTGAATACAAACACAGTTTATGAGAGATAAGATATTGACGTATCTCAGGTTTCTAACCTCTTAAAAACATCTGCGTCATTCTCTCTTCATTATAAACCAAGTGGGACGCAAATCAGGACAACTCGGCAAACTTGGCTTCGTACTGCGACACGGTCATGTTGTTTTGCTCCAACTTGATAAATTCCACCCCCTTCATATGACGAATACTTTCGGGAAAGTACTTGTCATTAAAAAGCTCTTGGAACTTCTCCCAAGACATCTTAAGTACGTCAAGCTAGGTATGTTTTACAGATTCCCACCAGTGATCTGCCTCTTCACGCAACATAAAGGTGGCAAAAGGAACTTTTTGCTCCTCAGAGCATCCCAAGACATCAAATATCTTGGTGATCTGCTTTAACCACGTCTCGCCTTTAAGTGGTTCTCGCTTTCCCAAAACTCTCGGTGGTCCCAACTCCTTGAATTGCTTAGCGGTGACCAACCGTGGGTTGCCATTGTTTCCTCCTGCATTATGAACAGGAGCCGCATTCGCCTGATGTTGCATGAATTATAAAAAGCTCTTAAACATACCGTCATTCGTCAATTGATCAGTGTTGTTGTTTACAGGAGGATTATCGCCATCCTGTTGCACATTTTCCTGATTATTGATCTGTGGAGAATCAACGGTCTCCTGTGCTCCATTGCTATTCTCAACATTTTCAGATGCCATTTTCAAATACTGCCACAAAACAAGGGTTAATTAACATATCACATATTATCTCTATACTCTGACAAACTAATTAAATATCAAATAAACTTAGGTAGGTCATACTAGCGAAGGAATTCTCCGTCTATTCCCTCCTAGTTCTTGTCTCACATCTCAGCCAGGGATCATATACCTAAGCTTTGATACCAACTGTGACGCCCCCAAAATTAGGTATACATCACCCATCTTGAGTCGCCAGAGACATGGTACAGAATTCAAATACAACTTAATAATACAACTTTCGTGTACAATACGACAAAACATAAACTGTGAGTTTGAATACAAATATTGTCTACTAGAGAGTATACAAACTCAAAAGAAGTCCTCATTACAATTATTATCACACTATTTCATAGAATAGTGAGGACTACTAATGCAAACATCTAGGATCATCACTCTGTTCCCCGACTAGTCTCCGTTACGTTCTCATTTCCTGAAGAGAACAGTGAAAGAAAGGGTGAGCTCAACTAGCCTAGTAAGAAATATTATGACTAAGATAATGCAGAATAATTTATCGTTAGTCTTCAATAGTGTTAAACTGATAAAATATAATAACTATCAAGTTTAACTGCAGCGGAACAAGCAATCCATTAGAAGAGTCAAGTAGGGAATAAAATCTACTATCTTCTATGATTTTAAGGTTTTCATCACTTTTATCGCTGAAACTCAGCTTAATAAATAATCCACATCATCAAATCATCCCTGCATTACAGGCCAAGAATATTCTTTAGTATCACGACCACGAATTATCCATGCACTACTACTAAAGATAATCATGTTTTCATCAACTGATCCCCGATCATGCCATAAAATAATTCATCTTTTGCACTACGACCAAAGAGAATCCATAGCCATAATCATACTAAAAAAGCGTCCATCAATGCACTACGGGCCAATGAGGACTTTTTCCACATCATTTGTAACATTACGGTTATGATTATACCGAATAATTCCTGGTCATAATCATACCAAGTCCATCTATGCACTACAAGCCACAGATGACATTAAAAAAAATAACATGAGGATGATGACAATGATATAAGAATTCAATAAAAATAAGTTCAAGAATTAATTTGTCCAAGAACCAATAACGTCCAAATTGTCAACATGATCTTCGCTTTGTAGAGTAGTAAATTCAAGAATACTCGTAAGAATATTTCCATGAAAAGATCTTGGATGAAGTGCAAATATCAAGGATATTCCACTAATTTCATGGAGTATAAAGTCAAAATTTTAACCAACCGAGTATAATAAAGAATGGAATAACAAAAAAAATCACCATGCATGCGTAGATTGCAGATGAGCGAGTTATTCCAACAGAATAATAATTAACGGAACCGGTCATGCGTAAATCACAGCATGATGATGTTCCAATAGAATAATAAAGAACGGATAATAATAATGAATCACCATGCATGCGGTATTTCATGTAGGCGAGTTTATTCCAATGTAATACTAATAAAGATTTTAACTAGGTCCCACAGAAACGCATGCATGTGAGGATATTCCAACAAAATAATAATAAAGATTTTAACCAGTCCCAGCATAAAAGCGCATGACATGGATATTCCAATGTAATAATAAAGAATGAAATAATGTAAGAATTTCACCAAGTATAGGGTAGCCCATGTATACAAAGTTATTCAAACAAAATAATAAAGAATGGAATAATGTAAGTTCTCTTCATAAATAAGAAAGAAAGAGTACCCCTTACTACGAGTACAACAAATAATATTTCCTACCTTAAGAAGAAGAGTCTTCGGATATATAAGTGGTGAAGTAGCGAATACTTTCTTCTTTTCTCTCTATAGTTTATCTCTGTAGAGTTTCAAAGTGAATTCGTAAAAAATAATGAATGAATGAGCTTCATTTATAGAAAAATGGACCCATAAGTATTCTAACTCATGAACGGGTCCAGTTGATTTACTTTAATCTGACGGTCCATATTTAAAGCAAAATCTTTTAAATAAAATATAATATATTTTATTTATAATCTAATAAAACGAATAACTTTATAAAAGATTTTACTATGCAAACACTATGCAGGCACTATACAAACACTATGCATAATAAAATATAATATATTCTAATTATTGTCTAATAAAATAGATAACTTTATAAAAGTATTCTATTTTATATAAAAAGATTTTAGTATGCAAAATACAATGCAAACACTATGCATGCACTATGCAACACTATGCATAATAAAATATAATATATTCTATTTATAGAATAACTTTATAAAAGTATTCTGTTTTATATAAAAGTTTTTCTGTATTATTACATTAATAATACCAACAAAACTGAGTGACTTATCACGTAAATATCAATAATTAATACCGTATGATGCTACTATGCAACCACGTATTATTCATCAGATTTTTACTACCGAGTAGTTCAACAAGATAATCGGTGAAAACTTCCACCAGTTATTTTCATAAATATATTTTATCTTTTCTAAATCCGATAATAATTCCGTTATGGGTCCACCAATGATTGTGTCATTGCAC
Source organism: Panax ginseng (assembly GCA_020205605.1). Lineage (NCBI taxonomy): Eukaryota > Viridiplantae > Streptophyta > Magnoliopsida > Apiales > Araliaceae > Panax > Panax ginseng. Next base: position 92,012,375 of record CM035141.1, on the reverse strand, counting down.
CAAATATTCTCTGATAAAACAAATATTCCCCGACCAATCGAATATAATATAACAACTTGCATACTTTGCAAAATTTATAAATACTACCCACAACTATAACATTATCTCAAATCCACACCATAATATTAAAAAATATTTCGAGAAAATTAAATCTTTATTCATAAAATCTGGGGTCATACAACAAATAGTCCTTTATTAGGTTTCAAGGAACCTTTAGGTACTCGTACAACTTTTAAAACATGATAATAATATAATCATATATCCATTAATAGGTTTGCATCACTTAGTTATTTTTTCAATACTAAAAATAGTCCACTTTTGGCATTTTAGGCATGTTTTAGTACTGACTCATCTAACAGTCCCCGAGCCTTCAATTATTAGCATTATCATATCAAATGTTTGCTATATGCATTGTATTGAAGTTTTAAAACTCAAGGATGCAAGGCTTCATGCTTCTTATCCAAAATAGAACTTTATAGGCTTTAAATTTCATAAGAAATATGGTTTATCAACATGTCAACAAAGATAGCATGAATGTGCAACATATAAGTTTGTACTATCTTTTTACATGGTATTTAACATGCATAGCATATGCCCGGATGGTTCAAGTAAGCATCCATAACTGTCCATAACAAATCCTCTATAGCTTCTTGATATCTTAAATGGCATACAAGGATACTCCTAAGACAGGGCCGAGTCTGACTTGTTCAAAATAGGCCCAGATTTGCCCTGTTTTAGGTTCATGAAAAATACTCATACTCTACCATTTTGGCATTCAAGGTTTGGTGCATTTTATCTCATGTTATATCATAAAACCATATTAAAGGTAAGAAATACCAATCCCTATTAAGCTTGCTATAACAACCCCTTGTAATTCATATAACCTATTTATAAGCTATCATAGTTATTACAAGTTACTATAAATCATGTTACATTATAGCATATGAGTATGCTTGAAACATTGGCTTGCCAAAATGGTATATATATACATGTTCTGGTACTGTTCACACAGCTAGTATACAAGGATGCTATATCAGCCCTCATTTGGTCACTTTATCAAACAAATGGTGAACAGTCCACATATTTACATATAAAGCATACATCTTAGACATTTTGACCCAACCTTATAGCACAAAACAACAATAAGACAACTATATTACCATACCTACACAATCACAATAATACACTCACAAACATATAGCCAAATTATTAACACAAAACAGTACAAAAATCGAATTTCTATGTAAAATCCCAATCTAAGCCACCCGACCAATACTCAGCTTATGTAATGATCATAATGGGATGGAAAAGGAATGGAAAAGGTTCTATTTATTATACCTTACTGGGATGATTTCTTCTAGGCTTCAAAACAGTGAGATGTAGACTTGTTTTGATGTTTTGTTCCTCCTCTTAACTAACTAAAACACTGATCCATTTCCTCTCTATATGCTATAGATTTGAAGTTTAGCAAAGTGATATGCAATCTGAACTTGGGTGCAATATGCTGCCATACATGGCTAAAGCTTCATCATTGCTTCCTAGCAGACTACACCTTAGCAGTCAGTTGGCCCGTATTTTGACCTCTATTAGCCTTACTGCTATATTACCCAGCTGCTTATTTGACCCCTACATTACCCCCTAACCAGCCCCTGTTAATTACTTATAGCAACTAATTGGCTCCTGCAGTCACTCTATGCTTCCTAACCCCTAACTGAATGTCAACCAACCTGCTAATTGGCTAACTGATTTACTAAAGATATCTTACTTCTCTATGTAATTGAACTAAACAACTTCTTTTTTCTCCAATATGGGCTACCAGATTTTGGTTGGGAAAAAGGAACAAATATGGTTTTGCTTTGGGCTCAATATACAAATCCCATATTCTAAATAAGGAAGGCTGCAAACTTATATGAAACATTAATTTGGCCTAATTTATATATCTTGGACTCTTATTACACCTCTTTAAGTAAAACAAGGGTCCATTAAAATTAAGATGGTATATTTGCAAGCTCAAATAACAAATTTAATATGGTCCAATATTTAAAATGGGCTCATATTACATAGTAATATACATGGATTTTATCTACCACTTTTATTTAGACTAGCAAAACAGTTAGCCCATATAACATTAAATTAAGGATTAATTACATATTCTATTACATTTTAAAAAATAATTACAACAATAGTGCCCACATAAAATCTTTACACAACTAATACACTTCCATATTTATTTACAATACTAGTGCAATTAGGATTCCTTAATTTAGGGATTAGTTATACACATGACTTCTTCTCTCTCTCCTTATCTATAACAACTGCAGTTAGTCAACGCCCTTCTTCTTCATTCAACGTATTCTTTCTATATATATATTTCCTGGGGAACAAAGGTCTGTATTCCTCTAAAGAAATTTTTTCTAACAAGGCAATGGAGGCTAAAGCGAAGAAGAGACAACAAGATTATGGATATGAAGAACTAGGGTTCCGACGAGTAAGAAGGCGGTGGCTATAGGCAATAGTGGGATGGCGGATAGATTTGGCATAATCTAATTGCGGCGGGTTGTGATGAATTAGATGATGATATGGTATTAATCTGTAAATTGATCGCTGTCAAATTTTCTGGAGTATATGGGATTGTGAACTATATATATATATATATATATATATATATATATGAGTCAACCAACTGTATATCTCCTGTAGCTTCTCAAAATGAAGGGTCAAAATGGAGGTGGGTATGAAGATTCAGGCGGTGGTGGCGGTGGATATGATCGTAACCAAAACTTTCACACCAAGGTAACCAAACTGTCATATCAAAGTAACCAATCATCCTCCCCACTTTCAATTTTTTCTTAGCGCAGTTGGTAACCAAACCTTCAGATCAAGGTAAGCAAACTTTCATACCAAGGTAACAAAACCTTCATACCAAGGTAACCAACTGCACTAAGACACCTGGAGTTTTTTTATAGTGCAGTTGGTAGCCGAACCTTCAGACCAAGGTAACCAATTCAGTTTTATTAAGTTACCAATTTCGTTTGAATGTGATGCATTTGGTAGCCAACCATTCATACAAAGGTAACCATTTTATTATTTATGGGTAACAAAATAGTTATAAAAAAAATTTCAGAACAATAAAAGTTACATCTATTTATTTTTAAAATTTTTGTGGGGCGAATCTTCTTCTTATTCTCATTGGTGTTTTGGACAACAGAGATTCGCGGCGGTGTAGCGGCGGACTATTATTTCAAAGTGTATGTGAGGGAGATAAAGATTTGAATTAGAATATTTAAATTTGAATTTGTTTTTGTTGTTAGATCCAAATATTTGAATTTGAATTATTAATAATGACAATTATTTGTCCTTGATTTTAGGTTTCCTTATTAATGTGAATTGTACTATTTTTGTAATTTGTGTCCTAATTATACTTTTTTGTAATTATTTGGTTGATGAACTTTTCTTGTAATTACTTTTTATTTGTTGTATATTTATGTAAAGAACCCTTAAATTAATGGTTCCACGTAAATTAATAATTCTTGGTACTACACCGTTAACCTTATTTATCACTAAATAATACTTTTGAATGGAATTAATTATATCATAGTATAATTGTTTCCTTCGACACATAGGTAATTTCATGTCAAGAATATTTTCCAATTAAGCCATTTTTCCTTTTCATTTAGAATAATAAATGTAAACATTTAGTAATACATTTACTTACTAAATCTCATAAAATTTATTTAACTCCACATTTTACTTTCTTTTCATTATGAATAAGTAATATTTATAATGTCTCATATCATTCTTAATTAGACGCTTTTATCATAAAAGTCTCCTTTCACATTTATCATATACCTTATAGGCTCTTTATAGCACATAAATTAAATAAAAAAAATTAAATCCATTTTTTTCACATTTCCCTTATTAAAATTTAGGTTAAATCTCTAACCTTTATTTAATCATTTAATATTTTCCTTAAAAGAAATATTGCTAATATTAGGGATATCACACGATTCCTAATCTTAAGCATGTTAAGATAAGGGGTTGTGCAACTTATGTAAAAAAGGTTTCAAAATGATAAGCTTGGGACAGAATTTGACAAGTGCAGATTTGTGGGACATCCTAAAGTAAGTTTAAGGTATATGTTCTATAATCCTACTTAGCAAAAGGTGTTTGTTACGAAACACGCTACCTTCTAGGATAAAAGTGTTAATCATTGAAGAGGCTAATGGGAGGATAATATATAGATCTTGAATAGATCAAGAACTAAAGCACTATAAGTCAAAAGGAGGAAAATGTAGATAAACATATTGTACCACAACCGAATCGTAAATATGGAATGGTACTGATGATACCTGGGAGGTATGGATTCATCATAGTTGATGATGATGATGATGATGAGGTACGTATCATAGAAGATGATGATCCAGTTACATACGATGAGGCTATAAATTGTAGGCACTCAGAGAAATGGAAGATGACCTTAAAATCTGATATGGATCTTTGGAGCAAATGGCAAGGTGGAGACCTATAAGACCATACTAGTGTGAAAAAAGTTTAATAAAAAGTCAAAGAGTTGATTGTGATAAAATCTTATTACCGGTAGTAATGCTTAAGTCTATTTGGATTTTACTCACGATTGCAACTTATTATTACTAAATCTGAAAAATGGACGTGGAGACGCCCTTTCTCAAATATAAATTATTAGAGGAGAATGCATGTATGATACAAGCAGATGGATTTATTTCAATGGTTGAAGCAAATCATGTATATGAGTTATAACAATCCATTTATGGATTGAAACAAGTTTCTCGAAGATGGAACATTCTTTTTGATGAGATCATCAAAAGAATTTGATTTTATCAAAAATGAGAATGAACCTAGTGTGTACAAAAGGGTTAATGGGATCATTATGACATTCCTAGTATTATATGTTGATATACTACGAATAAGGAATGACATACCAATGCTATAATCAGTAAAGATAAAGTTGTCTAACCATTTCTCATGAATGATTTGGGAAGAGTATCTTAATTGGGGATAAAAATCTATATAGATATATTTAAAAGGATGTTCGGATTAACCCAAGGAACATATATTCATTTGATGCTAAAGTCTTTAAGCATGAAAATCTCCAAGAGATGTCTCATGTTGATGAGTCATGGAGTGTATCTCTCTTAATAGTCCCCATAGACTCTTGAAAAAAGAGATTTCATGAATAACTATCATGTATACAATGAAATGTATGAGACCTGATGCTGATTAGTCATATTCTAGAGAAGATCACTATAAGACGGTGAAAATATCTTAAAGTACTTAACCGGAACTAAGAATATGATCATGATTCATGCTGGGTCTGAATTAAAACTAGAGGGTTAAACAGACTCAAGTTTTTTAGACTGACCAAGACAACATAAAATCCACTTTAGGGTAAATCGTTACCTTAAACGGAGGTGTAGTGAATTGGAAAGGGTTCCAAACAACAAACATTTGCATGTTTAGTGATAAAGAAAAAGTATATAGCTGTAAATGAAGCTGCAAGTTGATTGTTTGGATAAAAAGCTCATTACAGAACTAAGAATAGTTCCTAAGTCTCATCTTGGATCTAAACATGTGTTACGACACTTTTATTTGATTAGAGAATCATTGAAAGATGAGAAGTCACTATAAAGATAGTGGATTCTCAAAAATTACATTACATATCCATTAACTGAATCTTATCCAACAGCAGGATGATCGCCACTTAGAGAAGAAGGGTATGAGATACCATGGTGATTGACTTTAGTGCAAGTGGAAGATTGAAAATAGTATGCACACAAGCCAATTATGTGTGATGATAAATCATATACTTTGTAGCAATCTTATTCATTTATTAAAGGCTTTAATTTATCTACATGGTGTTGGTTTATAATACGTGATCAATCCATAGTTTTGAGCAATGCTTTTAGAATCATGATGATCATGCTAATGAGATCTAAATTCTTAGATATCTCACAAATTAAAATTGTCCCCAATCATTGGATTACTAAAAAGGGGATTAGTGAATCCAGATAGATTGGTATATGTAAGACCCCAACTTTTATAAATAAAGGTGAATTTTCTATAAATATCATTTTTGAATATTATGAAATGAATTTAATATAATGTTATAGTTGTGGGTAATATTTATAAATTTTGCAAAGTACGCAAGTTGTTATATAATATTCGATTGGTCGGGGAATATTTGTTTTAACAGAAATATTCGTATAACCAAGACAATCATTGGTGGATCATGACACCCCCAAATCCGCACTTCCGATTCCACGGATTTGGTGTTCATCATACAAATATCATCTATCTATCTACCCATAATAAATGCAAACCATGCAATAGATAGAAATAAAAATCTTCCCTTATAGGGTTACAACATCCTAATCATAAACATAATCCCAAGTTTGAACTAACCTTAAACATCTGTGCTGAAATATAAAACAATAAGTCTTAAACAACATCATTAACTCAAGTCTAACATAAATACATCATCAAATAAAATAACAAGTCTTCAACACTTGCTAACTTTGCCCTTGCCTTTACTAGTGGAAGGTTAAATCGCTTCTTTAGTTCTTAATCGCAATGTTATTATAAAGCAAGAGTGAGCACTATTGCCCACAAGTATAACAATGAAATAACAGTATAATAACATGCGAGTGAATCAAAGACATCTGAATAAAAGCTTAACTTTTGAATCAAGAATGAATAACAAGAATCAAAAGAATTCTGAGGGTCATAAGACCTTGAACTATGTCCTAGGTTAACAAGGATTATACTTGAAACCTTTAACAATCATAAGACTATGGACCTTTCTTCTCGTACTTAGGGGGATCAGCCCTTAGTACCATATCACAATACACAATATCTTAACGCTAACGCATAAGTAAATTCCTTTGAGTTTGTTCATCTCGGTTTGACATTCGAGTCCGCACTCAAAGGAAGTTTGGTTTGGATAATTCAATAAGGGTTACGAAATTTAGAGCGTTCATCAACTAAGGACTAGTTGAATCAATAAAGTTCACTAGTCTAATAAAGTTCAACAATAATGATATTCAATTTGAATAATAATCTCAAGAAGTATACAATAGAACAATTATTGTATAATGAGAATCATGCTTGAAAAGATAATAAATCTTTAATATAACAATTGAACTTGAATAATAGTAATGATAATTTACTCGAGGTAACTAATAACTCGAACAATAATGACAAGTAGGGTTAGAAACTTTGCCTCGTCATGTATGCTAAACGATTACTACTTTTCGCTCACCACAAATCCTACACACATACCATATGTATTCATGATATTCATTAGTTACATTTTCACTTAATTATTTAATATAAACTCCACTTTATTTAACAAATCATTACCCTTCTAATTTAATTACTTAATTAAATTAGAATATTTTCATTCTCTTTACTATTATTACACTTTAATAAATTATTTCATAATAATTTCCATCGAATATTTATTTTATTCCATAAATATCTCAATTAAAATATTTACTTTATTTTATAAATATTTTAATAATAATTTTATCGAATATTTATTTTATTCCATAATATCTCAATTAAAATATTTAATTTATTTTATAAATATTTTAATAATAATTTTCATCGAATATTTATTTTATTCCATAAATATCTTAATTAAAATATTTAATTTATTTTATAAATATTTTAATAATAATTTTCATCGAATATTTATTTTATTCCATAAATATCTCAATTAAAATATTTAATTTATTTTATAAATATTTTAATAATAATTTTCATCAAATATTTATTATTTATTTATTTATTTATTTATTTATTTATTTTAATTTTTTAATTTTTTTTGATGTACGTAAGTGGTAATTTAGTTTAGTAACGCTCATTTGAGGCTAAGTTACCTGAGCTCATTTTCTGAGCTTCATGCGATTCTGCGAGCTCTCTAAACATAACAAGGCCAAATTAGGCCAAAAAAATCAATCACACGTAAAATTATACATGAATATGGTCATAACTTCCAATTAGTTATTTTTACAATTTTAGACTTACCCAATCATTGTAATACATATATAATCATTACTTAACCCATCTAGCATGATTTTTAACAAGTTACAACACATAATTTGCAAAATCAACACATTTACTTTCACCGTTCTTGATGTTCTTGAAGGTTTTGAAAATAAAACATGAAAATTGTCACTTCTGGATTCGTTATAACACCGAATCCGCTTATTTAAACTTTGGTCTCTTCAGATCAACATGCATAATAATATACATTGTAAAATTTAGGGATAACATACGATCAATACATAAAATATCACGTATAAGGCCATAAGGCCAAAACCCATACTCTGTAAATTTTTGAAATAGCAATTCATAGTATTATGAAACTGATGACATGATAGTTCACATAATATATATATAATCAAATACGATTTGATACATCTTAACCCATATATAAACTCATAAATCAAACCCTTTCTCAATTACGTAGATTTTACAAAAATGTATGAAAGCCATTTTTATAAAAACTAATGACGTGAAATTTAGAATTTGGGAAGAAGAGATTACCACGAGAATAAGTATAGATTAGTAGGGAATAATTTCTTCTCAACTCTTCTTCAATCAAAATTCTTTCTCAACACTTCTCAACCTCTCTCTCAAAACTCTCTCTGCTTTACAATTTTCTAGACTTAGGAAAAATGAAGAAAGAAAAGAAAGGCGTATGATATAATAAGAGAATCGACAAGATCGAGTGGTCGATTAACCCAATAATGGGTAATCGCTCCAACTCCCATAGGGCCTTGTTTGGCTAGCAAAATAGATTTAAAAAAAATATTTAATTTAATAAAACTTTATCATATAGTTTAATTAATGTCACACTCCTTCATAAAATAAATCAATATCTTATTTAATTTATTTTAAATAAAATATAATAATTTCTCATAATTTCACATAGTCACATTATTAATTCTCTCATTAATAAATAATGTCAAATTATTAACTCTCTAATTAATAATTAAATAACATCATGCTTAATTAAATATTTCATTTAATTCGATAAGCTCACATAATTACATATTTGAATAATAATTATTCTCTACATTAATTTAATAAATGTAACACATAATTAAATTAATCTACCACAATGCATCAAATAATTATTTAATCCAATAATTAAATCATCGAAAAATATTTATTTAATTCAATAAATATTAAAATTAATTTACAAAAATCTCGTTCATCACATCTTTCCCCCTTAAAAGGATTACATCCCCGAATCATGACTCAATAAATTCGACCCGTTACATTCTCCCTCTTATAAAGATTCTCGTCCTCGAGAATCGCCACACATAATTTAAGTAAATAAATGAGGGTAATTCTTCATCATATTCTCTTGAGTTCCCACGTAGCTTCTTCAAATTGTGGTTCCTCCAAATTACCTTAACGAAGGTATAACTTTATTTCTCGAGAACTTGTTCTTTTCTTTATTCGATAATTTGGGCAGAATTTTCTTCGTAAAGCGAGTCTTTCTCAAAATAATCTGAGGTTCGTATTCAATTACATGCTTGTAATCGACTTTGTATGGTCGTAATACTGAAACATGGAATACGTTGTGGACATTCTCGAGTGATGGAGGTAAGGCTACCTCGCATTCGCAACTTCTCCTATTCTTCTCGAAGACTTCAAAGGGTCCAATAAATCTTGGGCTCAATTTCCTTTTCTTTTCGAACCTGATCTTCCCCTTCCAGGGAGAGACCTTCAAGAAAATATAACTACCTGATTCAAACTCGATATATTTACGATGTGGATCAGCGTATTTCTTCTGTCGATCTTGAGCCGCTACCAATGTGTTTCGGATCACTTTAACTATTTCGCCATTCTGCTGTGCAATTAATTAAAGCCTAACAATTGTCTTTCACCAACTTCATCCCAGTAAAGCGGAGTTCTGCACTTTCTGCCATATAACGCTTCGTAAGGCGGCATGCCAATACTAGCGTGGTAAATGTTGTTGTAGCCGAACTCTACTAACGGTAGGTGATCATCCTATCTTCTAATGTTTGAATTGTTCTCTCACTCTGTCCATCTGTTTGAGGGTGGTAAGCTGTACTCATTCGCAATTGCGTACCCATGCATTCTTGAAGACGTTTCCGGAAATTTGATGTGAAGCGGATCTCTATCGAAAACAATTGACACCCCAGCACTCAGGTGTCTCAAACAATCTCTTTCACATATAACCTTGCCAACCGATCTAAGTTGAATCTGATTTTGATTGGAAGGAAGTGTGCGGATTTCGTCACTCGGTCAACGATAACCCATACTGCATCGTAGCCTTTCTGAGTCATCGGAAGGCCAACCACGAAGTCCATCGTAATATGTTCCCATTTCCATTTTGGGATTTCTAACGGTTGTAGCAATCCACTCGGTCTCCTCGATGTTCTCGCTTTTAATTTACGACGAGTCGACACTTGGTAACACTTCGTAACATCGCGTTTCAAATTCGGCCACCGTAAATGTTGTCTAAGATCTTGATACATCTTTGTACTACTGGTGAATCGAATATCTCGAACTATGAGCCTCACTCAGAATTTCTTCCTTAATTTCTTGTACTGGCGGAATCCAGATTCTATTTTCAAATCTCATTATTCCTTCCTTATCCATCTTAAATCTTGGTTCGGTTCCTTCAGATATCTTCTTTGTCACCTTTTTACATTCTTCATCCTGAAGCTGAGCCTCCTTTACTTTATCTAGTAGAGTTTGTACCAGATTGTATCTGAAATGGCTTCTCATCAATCTCCATAGGATACTTCACTTCCAACTCCAGTTTCTCCATTTCTGTAATTAACTCCTCCTGAGCGATTAACATCATCAATTTCTCACGACCCTTTCTACTTAAGGCGTAAGCAACCACATTCGCCTTTACCCGGATGGTATAAAATCTCACAATGTAGTCCTTAATTAACTCCAACCACCTTTTTTGACGCATATTCAAGTCCTTCTGCGTGAAAATATATTTCAGACTCTTATGGTCCGTGTATATATTTCACACTTCTCCCGTAGAGAGATAGTGCCTCCAAATTTTCAAAGCAAAAACAATCATAGCTAACTCCAAGTCATGGGTCTGATATCCCTTCTCGTAATCCTTCAATTGTCATGATGCATACATTAATGACTTTTGCTGCTTTGCATCAAAGACACGCCTAAGTCCTTTATGCGATGCATCACTATAAACAACAAAATTTCTGTATCATCCTAAGAGATAACACAGGGGTAGTATTTAACCTCTTCTTCAATTCTTGAAAACTTTCCTCACACTTATCCGTCCAAACAAATTTCACAGCTTTTCGAGTTAAATTCGTTAACGAAGTTGCGATCTTGGAAAAGTCTTGTATGAACCTTCTATAATATCCTGCCAATCCAAGAAAACTTCATACTTCCGACGGCATCCTCGACTGATCCCAGTTAATCACGGCTTCGACTTTGGATGGATCTACCAAAATTCTGTTTTTATCGATCACGTGCCCAAGAAATTGCACTCGTTTAATCCAAAATTCGCATTTCAAAAACTTGGCATACAATTTTTCCCTTCTCAATACTTCCAATGTTAATCTCAAATGCTCTTCGTGTTCTTCTTTGGTTTTCGAATAGACCAAAATGTCATCTATAAATACCACTACGAACTTGTCCAAAAACGGCTTGAACACACCATTCATTAGTCCCATAAATGCTGCAGGAGCATTCGTAAGACCAAACGACATTACTAAAAATTCGTAGTGACCGTATCGCGTTCTGAACGCAGTCTTTGGTACATCCTCTGGCCTCACCTTCAATTGATGATAACCACTTCTCAAGTCTATCTTGGAAAATTATCTCGCTCCCTTCAATTGATCAAACAGGTCGTCGATCCTCGGTAATGGATATCTATTCTTAATCGTGACCTTATTCAGTTCTCTGTAGTCAATGCAGAGTCGCATCGATCCATCCTTCTTTTTCACAAACAACACCGGCGCTCCCCACGGCGATACGCTCGGTTGAATGTACTTCTTGTCCAATAATTCTTGTAGTTGTACCATTAATTCCTTCATCTCTACTGGTGTCATTCGGTATGGTGCCTTCGATATTGGAGCAGTTCCGGGCGCCAAATCGATTACAAAATCTACCTCTCTATCTGGTGGAAGTCCTGGTAAATCGTCTGGAAATACGTCGACGAAGTCCCTCACAATCGGTATTTCTTCTACCTTCGGATTCTCTTTTCGACTATCAACTATGTAAGCTAAGTATCCTACACAGCCTTGTCTCAATAACTTCCTGGCCTGCATCATCGTCAGACAACTCGCTTGTCTAGGCGACTTCTTTACCATAAAATACAACCTTTGGACGAGAGTCATAAGGTTAATACGCTTCTTTGGCAATCAATTCTGACCCGTGTAATTGAATAACCAGTCCATTCCCAAAATAACGTCAAATTCCCCAAGTCGAATAGGGATAAGATCTACGTTCATGATATTACCCTTAATATCCACTCTACAGTTCTTAAACACGTACTTAATAGGAATTATCTCTCTATTCGCAATTTCTATATTCATGGGATATTCCAACTCATCCATACGCAAATCTAAACTATTAGCAAAGTCTTCGGATATAAAGGAACAAGTAGCACCCGAATCAAATAAAACATAAGCATTAATTTCATTGATCGGAATGATACCTGACACCACATCACGAGACTGGATTGCATCTTGCACCGTCATATTGAAAGTCCGGGCGGTTGGTCGGTTTGTTGCGGTTGGTCCGGTGATGGTTAAGGCATTTCTACTTTTATTTCCCCGGTTTCCTCCTGATCCTGACCCTCCCGATCCCTTCTTGGGACAATCTCTTGCCAGATGGTCCTTGAACCACAAGTAAAACAAGCACCCTTCTTTTGGGTTTAGATAGGTTTGGTGCTATGTGGCCTTCCCATCCCACAATTGTAGCACACTCTTTTTCCTTTCATACAAACTCCCAGATGGGTTTTCCCGCAAGTCGGGCATGCTTCGATTCTTTTCTTCTGACTACCTTGCTGATTCCCCAATGATGAGCTGTCGTTCCACCTTTTCTTCTGATTGAAATTTCCACCTCCTGTGCCACTTCCACTGACCTTGTTATTTCCTTCACCTTCACTCTTCTTCTTCTTTTGATCTTGATTGTACTTGGTCACCGCGACGCTTCCTCCTTCAAATGAGGATGGCCTTTTTCTATTACTCCAAAGCGTGTTTCTTTTTGAAACATTGATACCTTGCTGTACACCCAAGGCTTTAGTCCTTGCTCAAACCATCTCGCCTTCCTCTCATCCGTGTGAACTTGATACGGGGAAAACCTTGCCAATTCGTTGAATTTAGACGCATAGTCAGGCACGCTCATATTTCCCTGCTTCAACTCTAGAAATTGAACCTCCATTTGGTTTTGTGAACTAGTTGGGAAATACATTTCAAAAAACATCTCTTTAAATCTCTCCCACGTAATTATACCTTCACCTCCTCGCACTTTGTTTGCTTGCCACCAAGAGCTAGCTAGCCTCGGACTTGAAAGATAAACGCGTTGCAAAAGCGGTCTTCTGGTCTTCTTTAACCCTAGCAACGTCGAAAACCTTCTCCATTTCCATAATCCACGTTTGAGCCTCGATTAGATTCATGGAACCTTTGAACTCTGGCGGTCCTACCGCCTTGAAGTCCTTAAACGTTATGTTTGGTGGAGCTTGAGGTTGGTTATTCATGGCTCCAGTCAGTAAGTTCACCAACTGCTGCACGGGATTTTCTGTTAAATAAACGCTTTATTAGAACTTTATTTATTTCTCTAAATAGTTAAGGCATTACTCAACAATTTAACATATCACTTAACACATCATCTCAAACAACTTGATATATTTGCATTCAAATCAAAGTTTTAACATTAAACAATAGCATAACTGCTATTTACATCAACTATCCTGGAATAAAGAATCCACAGGATTTAAAACATTCAAATATTCTTTCGTTCATAAACACGTCGGAATTTACATATAAAAACTAATTACGTCTTTCACATAATTAAACAAATTCTATCATCATCTGCATCGAGTCTTTGAATAGCCTTGCCACGCTCCTCATCTATGATCGAGACATCATCCTGCGATCCAAAGATATACAATGGAAGTCCTTGAATCGAATGGGGTACCTCAAAACTCGATCTTGGGCCTCATCCATTGCGCATGATTAAGTGTAGAATATGTCTCTTCAAGCTTTGCCTTCTTTGCACGACTATCATCTTCGCATCGATCACTGACGCGATTCTCTTACTTACCCATCCCTCTTCTGCTATGTTCGGTCTTTCGGAGGTTTCCTTGATTCTTTCTTGACTTTTCTATCTCCTGGGTCTTATCTTGGGTTTGTCCCTTCTCATGGACCAAATCCCATTCCACATTTGCCGGTCGAGTGTGAAGAGTCGAAATCTCCTCTCCTTCTCCCTAGAGTAATATCTTTGAATAACCGCATTTCGATCCAAATCCGGACCTCGTCTCAGTAACTCCACGTTACGGTGCGTATAACGTGTCATACATCTCGCATCAATCGGTGTACCGTGGTAACTCTTCTTCTTCCTCTTCCTCTTCCTCTTCCTCAACAAATTCCTCCTCAAGATCGATGATCGGGCTCATGCTCCTCGACCAACAACGGTGATCAATGGAGATGACTCCTCTCATACCAATTTGCTCCCTAACGACATAATGAATGTCTCTGGCTCCTCCTCTGTCGCATCTTATAGGTACACGGGTTCTTCCTCCCCAACTTGACTAGATTCTCCAACATTCGACATCCTGACAACAAAATTTTAAGTTTTAGTTACTAAGTCGTATCATCTAACGCATACTTTAACACATAAACACATAAGGTCTTTTATTATCTTCAATGAATTACATAAATTTATTTCTTATAACTCGATAAGAGTTTTCCATCACTATCTTCTTTCTATAAGGCTACTACCTAAGGTTGTTCCCCCACCTAAGGTTCATAACCTATAGCTCGATACCAACTTGTGACACCCCCAATCTGGGTACTTGATTCCACGGGATTTGGTGTTCATTTGACTGAAATATCATCTATCTATCTACCCATAATAAATGCAAACCATGCAATAGATAGAAATAAAATCTTCCCTTTATAGGGTTACAACATCCGAATCATAAACATAATCCCGGTTGAACTAACCTTAAACATCCAAAGCGTAAATATGAACAATAAGTCTTAAACAACATCATTAACTCAAGTCTAACATAAATACATCATCAAATAAAATAACAAGTCTTCAACACTTGATAACTTTGCCCTTGCCTTTACTAGTGGAAGGTTCAATCATTCTTTCGTTCTTAATTGCAATGTTATTATAAAGCAAGAGTGAGCACTATTGCCCACAAGTATAACAATGAAATAACAGTATAATAACATGCGAGTGAATCAAAGACATCTGAATAAAAGCTCAACTTTTGAATCAAGAATGAATAACAAGAATCAAAAGAATTCTGAGGGTCATAAGACCTTGAACTATGTCCAAGGTTAACAAGGATTATACTTGAAACCTTTAATAGTCATAAGACTATGGACCTTTCTTCTCGTCTTTAGGGATCGACCCTTAGTACCATCATCATGCACAATATCTTAACGCTAATGCATAAGTAAATTCCTTTACAGGGTTGTTCATCTTAGTTTGACATTCGAGTCCGCACCAAAGGAAGTTTGGTTTGGATAATTAAATAAGGGTTCTGAAATTTAGAACGTTCATCAACTAAGGATTAGTTGAATCAATAAAGTTCACTAGTCTAATAAGGTTCAACAATAATGATATTCAATTTGAATAATAATCTCAAGAAGTATACAATAGAACAATTATTGTATAACTGAATCATGCTTGAAAAGATAATAAATCTTTAATATAACAATTGAACTTGAATAATAGTAATGATAATTTACTCGAGGTAACTAATAAATTGAACAATAATGACAAGTAGTGTGACGCCCCCAAAATAGGTATACATCACCCATTTTGAGTTGTCAATACATGGTACAGAAACAACTACAACTTTATTATTACAACAGTAAAACTGTGAGTTTGAATACAGATATTATCTTCTAGACAATATCTATACTCAAATAAATCCTCATCACATTTATTGATACATTATTTTACAAAAATGGTGAGGACTACTAAACAACTCTCTCTAGAACCTTTAATTCCACACCCAGGCTACGTATCGCGTATATTCTCGCCTCACAGGAAGAAAAATGGAACAAAAGGAAAAGGGTGAGCTCAACTAGCCTAGTAAAGAATATTATGACTAAGATAATATACAACAAATTATCATTAGTCTTCAACAGGAAAAAAACTAATAGAATACAATAGACAACAAGTTTTAAATCAATATTCGCAGCGGAAATAATAATTCATTAGAAGAGTTAAGTAGAGAATGCAAACTACTATCTTCTATGTATGAATTTAAAAGTTCATCGCTCATCTTTTATCCTCAGAACATCAATCAATATATATATCTGGAATCAAATATTCATCTTTGCACTACGGGCCAAAGATATTTATCGATTAATCATGTTCATCTAAACACTGCTCATCTTTTGCACTACTGGGCCAAAGATATTCATCGAAAATCATTCATCTTTGCACTACAGCCAAAGATATTCCATAATATCATCATTTAAGATCGAGGATGATGAAAAATATTTTTAAAAAACGAATCCAAAGGAAACAAAATGACAAGGATTAAGGATTAAGGATTAAGTACTTTGTTTTATCCACGTCCAAAAATACCTCAAAAATAATCATAGTGGTGTAAAATTCAAGAATGATCAAAACATGGATACAATCAAAGCTAGTATCCGAATAGATATTTTAGACGAAAAGGAAAATTTTCATTTTTCAATGAATAATGTAAATATTCGTGAATAGTATCAGATATACATGAATAATTATGATATCGTGAATAGTAACTCAGACACCAAAAGTTCCAAATTTGATAAAATTTCGAGATCAATATTTCAAAGATAATGATATTGAAGAAATAATATCATTACGAAAAAATAATATCCCTTACCTCGAAAGATTAATACTTCTAAATTGGAATCTTCGGGTATAGTCTTTGAAGGAACTTGCACCGTATAACAATACTCAAAGTATAAAAATCCTCACAAGAATACGCTCATATATAGAGAGAAATAGAGAAAACTTGGGTTTACGATGTAATTTTAATTCTAACATAAGCACCTATTTATAGGAAAATGCTTAGAACACCAAAAAGAAAAATTTATTAAAATAATTTTATTTAATAAATATTCAAGCCCACTTCCCAAGAATCCGAATTCAGCTCATTTACCACACATGTGGGTTTTCATGAATAAAACAATTAAAACCTCCAAAAATCAATTATTTTAGAACTTCAATAATTCATAATAAATAGCCCTTTTGTCAGAAAAATTCAAAACACGCGAGTTTTCATAGGAAATTCCATTATCTACAACTTTGTAGAAGGAAGTTTTTCCAAATTCTAAATAGAAATTGACCAAATCTATAAGCAGACGATTTTACAAGTATAATCAAATTTCAATCGATAAATGGGGTCCACCAGAGCATGTTTAACATGTTTTAAACATTTATTGCAACAAAAATACTCTTCCTCCTCGTATACTCATATATCCCACATTCGTTGTAAAAATATCACCATTATTATATTATTAATATATTTAAATGAATTATTTTATCAGAAAAAGATAAAATTTTAATTTTCAACAATTGTCATATTAAAAATTTCTCCATCTATATCCACATAAAATCAATATTTTCCTCATCCTATGAATCAATAATTAATTACTCACAAATAATATTACGTAATCACAATATTGACAACCGACGAGCGGTTCCTGGAGAGAGGGCTTTCCAATAAGAATTTCTCCTTCTTGGCAGTAGCAATTAGGTGACCAAACCTCTCCTTAGAGAACTTTTTAGACATTGCCAATAATGTTATCTAATAATATTATTCAGATAATATGAATTATTGCTTCGATAATGAAAATCTTGTGTAATGACAATTATTGAAACAACAACAATATAAAATATTAACGCAACAATTATTAAATCAATAAAATAAAATCTTTGAATAATTCTTTATCAGTAACTATTATTGAGTAGTGCCTTCTTACGTAAGAATCAATAATTGGTGTAATACCGTGTGTCTTCTTGTGTTTTAACCACCGTATTTTAACAAAGATTATTGTAATAACTACTGCCTGATTATTTTTAAACAACTTATATTTGTCGTTTCTTCATCCAATCGCTTTTCGTTATGGGGCCCACATATAGCTACTGGCAGTAAATTTAATATTCCCAAACAGATTTAATATTCCACGACCAAACGAATATTCCCAAATAACAATGAATATTTTATAACCACTTTGCTTATTTTGAAATATTTGAGTATTTTACCCATAACTATCCACATTAATCAAATCAACCCTTACTATTTTAAAATAATAAATAGAGAAAATTAAATTTCATTAATAATAAGTTGGGGTCTTACAAGTAGGGTTAGAAAACTTGCCTCGTCATTATCTTTAACAATTACTACTTAGCTCACCACAAATTCTACACACATACCATATGTATTCACGACATTCATTAGTTACATTTACACTTAATTATTTAATATAACTCCACTTTATTTAACAAATCATTACCCTTCTAATTTAATTACTTAATTAAATTAGAATATTTTCATTCTCTTACTATTATTACACTCAAATAAATTATTTCATAATAATTTTCATCGAATATTTATTTTATTCCATAAATATCTCAATTAAAATATTTACTTTATTTTATAAATATTTTAATAATAATTTTCATCGAATATTTATTTTATTCCATAATATCTCAATTAAAATATTTAATTTATTTTATAAATATTTTAATAATAATTTTCATCGAATATTTATTTTATTCCATAAATATCTTAATTAAAATATTTAATTAATTTTATAAATATTTTAATAATAAATTTCATCGAATATTTATTTTATTCCATAAATATCTTAATTAAAATATTTAATTTATTTTATAAATATTTTAATAATAATTTTCATCGAATATTTATTTTATTCCATAAATATCTCAATTAAAATATTTAATTTATTTTATAAATATTTTAATAATAATTTTCATCAAATATTTATTATTACGACTTTGATTCCATATAATTATGCATGCGTTTCGCTGGACACGATTCCGTCTTTATTATTACATTGAATATCCTGTCATGCATGCGTTTTTCTGGCGGACTGATTCCGTTATTTATTATTTTGTTGGAATAACTTTGCTTGTAAGGGCCTATCGTCGCGTACACGGTGATTTCTTTTGTTATTCCATTCCTTATTATACTCAGTTGGTTAAAGTTTTGACTTCTATACTCCATGAAATTAGTGGAATATCCTTGATAATTGCGCTTCATCCAGTATCTTTTCATGGAAATATTCTTCTGAGTATTCTTGAATTTTACTCTACAAAGCAATATCATGTTGACAATTTGGACGTTATTGGTTCTTGGACAAATTAATTCTTGAACTTGTTTTATTGAATTCTTATATCATTGTCATCATCCTCATATTTATATTTTTTGAAAGTCATCTGTGGCCTGTAGTGCATAGATGGACTTGGTATAATTATGACCAGGGATTATTCAGTGTAATCATGACCGTAATGTTACAAATGATGTGGTAAAAGTCCTCATTGACCCGTAGTGCATTGATGGACAGTGGTTAGCATGATCATGACCATTAATGAATACACAAATATTCTTGGCCCGTAGTGCATGGATAATTGTGGTCGTGATACTAAAGAATATCCTTGGCCGTAGTGCAGGGGTAATTCGATGATGTGGATTATTTATTAAGCTGAGTCTTATCGATAAAAGTGATGAAAAATCTTTTAAATCATAAAAGATAGTAGATTTTATTCTCTACTTGACTCTTTTAATGGATTAATTGTTCCGCTGTAGTTAAACTTGATGTTTGTTATATTGTATCAGTTTAACACTGTTTAAGGCTAATGATAATTTATTTTGCATTATCTTAGTCATAATATTTCTTACTGGGCTAGTTGAGCTCACCCTTTCTTTCACTGTTCTCTTCAGGAAATGAGAATATAGTTGGGACGAGTCGGGGAACAGAGTGATGGACCAGATGATAGCATTAATAGTCCTCACTATTCTGTGAAATAGTGTGATAATAATTGTAATTAGGACTCCTTTTGAGTTTGTATACTCTACAAGAGACAATATTTGTATTCAAACTCACGCTTTATGTTTTTTCATTATATTGTATACCGGCAGTTGTATTATTAAGTTGTATTTGAATTACATACCATGTATCGGATTTCACTCAAGATGGGTGATGTATACCTAATTTTGGGGCGTCACGGTTGATATCAAAGCTTAGGGATATGATCCTAGCTAAGATGTGAGACTAGAACTAGGAGGGAGGCAGAGGGGAATTTCTTCGCTAGTATGACCTACCTAAGATTATTTGGTATTTAATTGGTTGGTCAGAGTTTAGAGATAATATGTTACATGTCAACTAACCCTTGTTTTATGGCAGTATCTGAAATTGACATCCGAGAATGTTGAGAATAGCAATGGAGCACAAGAGACCGTTGAGTCTCCACATATCAATAATCAGGATAATGTGCATCAGGAAGGCGACAATCCTCATGCAAATAACAACACAGACCAAATGATGAATGATGGATTGTTAAGAGGCTTTATGCAATTCATGCAACATCAGACGAGAGTGGCTCCTGTCCGAAATGTGGGTGGAAACACTGGAAACTCTCGGATGGTCACCGTTAAATAGTTCAAGGAGCTGGGACCACCTAAGTTTATTGGAGAGCCAAAATCACTTAAGGCGGAAGCATGGATAAAGCAGATCACCAAGATATTTGATGTCTTGGGATGCCCTGAGGAGCAAAAGGTTCCCTTCGCCACCTTCATGTTGCGTGAAGAGGCAGATTACTAGTGAGAATCTGTAAAACGTACCCAGCCTGACGCACTCAAGATGTCTTGGGAGAAGTTTCAAGAGCTATTCAACGACAAGTACTTTCCCGAGAGTATTCGTCACATGAAAGAAGTGAAGTTTATCAAATTGGAACAAAACAATATGACCGTGTTGCAATGCGAGGCTAAATTTGCGGAGTTATCCTGGTTTGCATCCCATTTGGTCGATAATGAGGAGCGAATGACGCGAATATTTTTAAGAGGTTTGAAACCGGAGATACGTCAATATCTTATTTCTCATAAACTGTGTTTGTACTCGGATGTTGTAAATAGGGCTCGATTATTGGAGCGTGCAGAGCAGTCAACGCAACCAAGAGAGCGCGGTATGACAAAGATATAAAAATACCAATGGTATCAGTCATCGAAACGGTGACAACAAACGTGGAGGGCATCAACATGCCAGAAATGGTAACCACTTCGGTGGTATTCATGGCCAAGACAGTAAAAATGGACATTTCAAGAAAAGGAGATTCAACAATGATGGAAAGACGTCAGCACCAGCACCCGTTGTTAAGGAAGGAGAACGACCACCTATCATATGCTTCAAATGCAGAGGGGGGGGACACATCAGTCCAAACTACGCGATGCCATCCAAAGCATGTTATAATTATGGAAGAGAAGGTCACTTAGCCCGATTTTGTCGTTCACCGAAGACAAGTTCACGGATGGAGGAACCAAAGGTAGTCTCGAAAAAGTCAAAGCCGGTTAGTCTGAGGAGAGCGTTTGTTGTGACCTCTCAGAAAGCAAGGAACCCGAATGATGTCATCATGGGTAAGCTTATCATAAAATCAAAGTCTATACCTTATTTGATACCGGTTCTACCCATTCTTTTATTTCTCCTACTTGCGCTCAACGTTTAAATTTGACTCCGGAGAAATTAGACTTTGACTTATCTGTTGAAACTCCATTGGGAGAAACCTTCATTACATCCACTGTTTATAAGTCTTGTTTGGTTCAAATCGGTACCCTCACATTACCTGTTGATCTTATTTCATTGAAAATACTTGCATTTGATGTGATTCTAGGGATTGATTGGTTAACTACTCATCATGCTAAAATTGATTGTTTTCGTAAGGTTGTTAGCTTTCATATTCCTAATCAACCTATTATGCGAATTCAAGCGACCAAACCATTAAAATCAATCACGGTCATCTCAATCCATAAAGCTATTCGTTTATTGAAAAACGGATGTCAAGCTTTCTTAGCCCACGTCACAGATCTAAACAAAAATACGTCAGTTTTGAATGATATTTCTATTGTTAATGAATTTTCCGACGTATTCCCTGAAAGAACTTCTGCCTACCCCGGGCGTGAAATTGAATTTTGTATCGACCTTGAACCCAGACAAAACCCATTTCCAAATCCCGATATCGAATGGCTCTATTGAACTTGAGGAGTTAAATACTCAACCTGCGAGGAATTGTTAGACATTGGCTTTATTCGTCCTAGTACTTCTCCTTTGGGTGCTCCTGTTCTATTCGTGAAGAAAAAAGATGGGAGTATGCGACTTTGTATTGATTATCGGGAGTTGAATCATGTCACCATCAAAAATAGGTACCCATTGCCACGTATTGATGACCTGTTTGACCAGTTGAAAGGAGCCAAATTCTTTTCAAAGATTGATCTTCGTTAGGATACCACCAATTGAAGATTAAAACCGATGACATTCCAAAACGACTTTCGAACTCTCGTGACGGCATTATGAATTCTAGTCATGTCCTTTGGATTGACTAATGCTCCTCTTTGCCTTCATGGATATGATGAACCGAGTATTCAAGGAATATTTGGATCACTTTGTGGTCGTCTTTATTGATGACATCCTTATTTATTCCAAAAGCCGTGAAGATCTTGAGCAACACTTGAGGCTGATACTCCAAAAGCTTCGTGAATACAAGCTTTATGCCAAGTTAAAGAAATGCGAGTTCTGGCTTGAGGAAGTAGCATTCCTTGGGCACGTGGTATCAAGTCATGGAATATCTGTTGACCCAAAGAAAGATTGAAGCTATTCAAAGTCGGAGCAACTTAAATCGATGGATCGAAGTATGTAGCTTTCTCGGCTTAGCTGGTTATTATCGGAGATTCGTATAAGGGTTTTCTCGAATCGCTACTCCACTAATTCAGCTGACTCAGAAAGATACAAAGTTCGGTTGGAGCGAAGAATGTGAGAATAGTTTTCAAGAACTCAAGAGGAGACTCATTTCAGCACCTGTTCTGATAATACCATCTGGTTCGGAGGGATTTGTCATCTACAGTGATGCTTCGGGCAAAGGGTTAGGATGTGTTCTCATGCAACATGGGAAAGTCATAGCCTATGCCTCACGACAACTCAAAGAATATGAGAGGAATTATCCTACTCATGATCTAGAGTTGGCAGTTGTTGTCTTCGCACTAAAGATTTGGAGGCATTTCTTGTATGGGGAGAAAGTGGAGATCTTTACGGATCATAAAAGCCTCAAATATTTCTTCACTCTAAAGGAACTCAATATGCGACAAACAACGTTGGCTTGAACTGTTGAAAGATTATGATCATACCATCCAATACCATCCTGGAAAAGCGAACGTGGTAGCTGACGCATTGAGTAGAAGATCATATGCAAGTACGAGTGCGATATTGTCAACGTAAAGGCCCATTTTGTGTGACTTACAAAGGATGGAGATAGAGTTAAAGACTCCAGGGACCCATGTGATGATGGAAAATATACGAGTAGAACCGACGTTAATTGATAAAGTTAAAGTTGCTCAAGCTACAGACCTAGAGCTGGTGCGTATGAGGAAGAAAGTGCAAGAAGGTGCTATACCGGAAGCAAGAATCGATGAAGAAGGAATACCTCGAGTTAACTCCAGACTTTGTGTTCCTAACGACCCTGATTTAAAGTATAGAATCATGATGGAGGCGCACAACACACCGTTTCCAATCCATCCTGGGAGTACCAAAATGTATCATGATCTTCGACATACATTTTGGTGGGGCAATATGAGGAGAGAGATAGTGCTATTTATCTCAAGGTGTCTAACGTGTCAGCGAGTCAAGGCGGAGCATCAAGTACCAAAAGGTCCATTGCAACCACTTGAAATTCCAGAATGGAAGTGGGATCACATTACCATGAATTTCGTTACCGGTCTTCCCAAAGTTTCTCAAGGTATAGATGCGATTTGGGTCATTGTTGATAGATTGACCAAGTCTGCTCATTTCTTACCGATATGAGAAACTTATACACTTGCGTCTTGCTCGTATGTACATAAACGAGGTTGTAAGACTGCATGGTATGCCAGTATCCATAGTTTCTGATCCAGACCCAAGATTCACTTCACGATTTTGGGTTAGTTTGTAGAAAGCTATGGGCACAGATTTACGATTTAGCTCGGCATATCATCCTCAGACGGACGGAAAGTCGGAGAGGACTATTCAAACTCTTGAAGATTTATTAAGACTATGTGTCCTTGACTTTAAGGGAAGTTGGGACAAGTTCTTACCATTGGTGGAGTTTTCTTACAACAATAGTTATCAAGCAAGTATTGGCATGGCTCCATTCGAGGCGTTATATGGAAGAAAATGTCGTTCTCCAGTATGTTGGGATGAGATGGGTAAAGCAACGTTGTTGGGACCAGAGTTGGTACGTATGACTATGGAAAAGATTTAAACGATCCGACAACGTATAAAAACCTCACAAGATCGACAAAAGAGTTATGTTGATCTTCATCGAAATGACGTGGAATTTGATATAGGAGATCATGTGTTATTACGAGTTGCTCCGTGGAAAGGAGTTACGAGATTTGGAAAGAGAGGAAAGCTCAATCCTCGATTCATTGGCCCATTTTTAATCCTCGATCGAGTAGGAACTATGGCCTATAGACTCGCTTTACCGCCAAGTATGTCTCGTGTTCATAACGTTTTTCATATATCCATGTTACGTAAATATGTGAAAGACCCGAACCACATTATTGAGTTAGAACCGGACGAAATAGAAGAAGATTTAACGTATGAAGAGGTTCCTGTTCAAATCTTGGATAAGAAGGAACATATTCTACGCTCCAAGGTTATACCTCAAGTCAAAGTTTTATGGAGGAACCACGATGTTGAGGAAATGACCTGGGAGTTAGAATCTGAAATAAAATCAAGGTATCCTTACCTCTTCGACATACCAGGTACGTACCCTAATTTCGAGGGAAAAATTTCATAAGAAGGGGAGGTTGTAAGACCCCAACTTTTATAAATAAAGGTAAATTTTCTATAAATATCATTTTTGAATATTATGAAATGAATTTAATATAATGTTATAGTTGTGGGTAATATTTATAAATTTTGCAAAGTACACAAGTTGTTATATAATATTCGATTGGTCGGGGAATATTCATTTTAACAGGGAATATTCGTACAATGGCACAATCATTGGTGGACCCCACAACGGAATTATTGTTGGATTGAGAAAATGACAAAAATACTTTATGAAAATAACGGCGGAAGTTTTACCGTTAACTATTGAAGCACCCGATGTTAAAAGTACAATAATACGCGTGGTTGCATATTAGCACACGGTATTGATTATTGATGCTTATGTGAGAAGTCACACGGTTTTGTTTAATTATAGCCACAGTGATTGTTGTGAATTTTGGCATATTTTATGGACCCCCACCTACTCATTTTTCAAAATAGTGTGGTATGAGTGATATATATATATATATATATATATGTTTAGGATGTTACGGGTGGGTGGGGGGATTTTTGGTTTTAGTGACATGAATTTATATTATATATATATGTTAAATTATGTTTTGGGTGGGATTATCAGGAAGGGGAAGGGGGGGGGGGACACGGGGATACTAGTTGTATTATTATTATATTATATATGTATTATATATATAGGTTATATGATTATCGTGAATGAACAGGCTGGTTCACGGGATGTAATCACGGGTTACTTATATATATAATATATATTTTTTATTTAAAGTTTTTATTTTAATATTTTATTGCATAGTATCTTTTCCATTCTCCTATAAATAGAAGCTCATTCCTGCATTAGTTCTTACGAATTCACTGAAACTCTAGAGAGAAAAAATTATAGAAAGAAAGAAGAAAAGTATTCTGCTACTTTCCTACTCTTATATCCAGTTTCTTTTACGGTAAGAGGTATTATTTCTTTTGTATTCATGAAGAGAACTTATGTTATTCCATTCTTTATTATTACATTGGAATAACTTTGATACGCTGCCACCCTATACTTGGTGACATTCTTATTATTATTCTTTCTTTTTACTATTCTGGAATAATATCCTCGTCATCATGCGTTTCTGTGGACTTCGATTCCGCCTTTTATTATTCTCATTGGAATATCCATGCATGCGTTTCGCTTTCACTGGGACTTGATTATTACTTTACTTTATTAGTATTCACATTTGGAATAACCTGCCTTATGCAATCTTTAATGCATGGTGATTTCATTGTTATTCCATTCTTTATTATTCTCATTGGAACATCCTGCTTGGTGCAATTTTCACCGACCTGGTTCTCATTATTTAGTATTCTTTTGGAATAACTTTGTCTATCGAAGTACCGCATGCATGGTGATTTCTTTTGTTATTCCATTCTTTATTATACTCGGTTGGTTAAAGTTTTGACTTCTATACTCTATGAAATTAGTGGAATATCCTTGATAATTGCGCTTCATCCAAATCTTTCATGGAAATATTCTTCCGAGTATTCTTGAATTTTACTCTACAAAGCGATATCATGTTGACAATTTGGGCGTTATTGGTTCTTGGACAAATTAATTCTTGAACTTATTTTATTAAATTCTTATATCATTGTCATCATCCTCATATTTATATTTTTTTTGAAAGTCATCTATGGCTTCAGAGTGCAGGGATGGACTTGGTATGATTATGACTAGTGGATTATTCATGTAATCATGGTAGTAATGTTCCAAATGATGTGGTAAAAGTCATCATTGGCCCGTAGTGCATTGATGGACAGTGGTTGGCATGATCATGACTATTAATGAATACACAAATATTCTTGGCCCGTAGTGCATGAATAATTATGGTCGTGATACTAAAGAATATCTTTGGCCATAGTGTAAGGGTGATTCGATGATGTAGATTATTTATTAAGCTGAGTCTTATCGATAAAAGTGATGAAAAACCTTTTAAATCATAAAAGATAGTAGATTTTATTCTCTACTTGACTCTTTTAATGGATTGATTGTTTCACTGCAGTTAAACTTAATGTTTGTTATATTGTATCAGTTTAACACTGTTTAAGGCTAATGATAATTTATTCTGCATTATCTTAGTCATAATATTTCTTACTGGGCTAGTTGAGCTCACCCTTTCTTTCACTATTCTCTTCAGGAAATGAGAATATAGTTGGGACGAGTCGAGAAACAGAGTGATGGACCAGATGATAGCATTAGTAGTCCTCACTATTCTGTAAAATAGTGTGATAATAATTGTAATGAGGACTCCTTTTGAGTTTGTATACTCTCTAGTAGACAATATTTGTATTCAAACTCACAGTTTATGTTTTGTCGTATTGTACACGACAGTTGTATTATTAAGTTGTATTTGAATTCTGTACCATGTATCTGACGACTCAAGATGGGTGATGTATACCTAATTTTGGTGGCGTCACAGTATATACGTTGCTTGCTCATAGAATGAGGATGATTGATCTCATGATCATTTGTGTGGAGACACTAAAGCAAATATGTATGTGCTTATTGGAGAATAAGTTCACTGAAAGTGGCTCGCTAAAGAATACCTAATTGAGTTCTACTTGCTTGTCAATAGGAATTCATGTAGTGGTACTAGTACACGTGATCCTTAGACTTGAGATCATCATAGTATCTTGTGTATGATGAATTATATTTTGACATTTTCCTTAAGACCCTCAGGGTATATCAAAGGGTATGCTTGGTGTAATAAGTTGTACATGGGGATAATGAATTATCAACAAATAATCTACTGCTTCTAGTAAAATAAGAGAATGTTCTATGTGATTCGATAAATGATTGTGCATTTAAGAATCGAAATATATATAATTAAATAAAAAAAAAGAATTGACAGTAATTTCATGTGAAATACCCATCTTCTTAATTAATTAAAGTTAGGAGAGTACTGACATATTCTATAGAGATAGAATTAGGGTTTTGTGAAATACTCATCTTTTTAAATACTTGTTCGTTCTTGGTGGATCATCGCTATAGGTACTACTATAAAACAGTAAATAGACAACACTTAAACCATAACGTTTTTTATAAAAATGTTGTGGTATTATTTTTTAGAACGTTTTTAAAAAAAACGTTATAGATATATATATATAAAATTATCTATTTAAAAGGTTATTTTTTAGTTTTAATTAGATAACATTTTTTTAAAAAACGTTGTCTATCAAGAAAAACACGGAGCATGAATTGAACACTTAAAATTAAAACATACTGTCTTTTTCTGTCCAAGGCTCGTCAGTGCAGAACTTCGGTTTCCTTCGTGTAGATCTACTCTCTCTCTCTGCTCTCTTTCGCTCACAAAACCAAAACCCTAGTTATTCATCCCCTTTTAAGTTCCTTTCTCTGCTCTCTTTCGGTCCGTTTGCCAGTACAAGTTCGGTCCTTACGCAATTGGGTCTTTCTAAGCAAGTTCGGTCCTCTTTAACCCAAATCATGGTGGTCGTCGCGGTGGTTATGGTGGGCCTCGTGGGTCTTTTCGTGGGGGTCCTCATGGTGGTCGGCGCGGTGGTTATAATAACGGAGAAATCGCGACAATGAAGAATTGGTCTGAAAATGGCCCTAATGAAAACTGGAAGAAAATGAATGGCCCTGAATCAATCAATCAGAAGACGATGAAGAAGAACAAGATGAGAATGGGAGGAAAAGGGCTCTCCCTTGAAGCCTTCGCTAATGCTAAGACAAAGAGCGACCATTACAATCCTGCTCTCATCAGTATAAATCTCTCCCTTAAACCCCATATCTTTGTTTCTTATATTTTCATATAATTTTATCCAATTTCATTTTTTTACCCTGTATTCTTGTTATATTCCTGTTATTTGTTGCTTTGAAATAGTGTTTCAGTTCAATAACCTTAATTCTTTTGGTGTGATTTCTTGTAATTTAGAGAATATGAATTGGGTATTGATTGACTAGCTTTACTGCAATTTGTGAATTTCCCAATTGTGGGATTGAATGTTTATTTATTTTGTAACTGTTTCTTTGGTTTCTTGATGGGTAGTTTCAGTTTGTGTGTTCTGTTGGCACTTTGCACTATGTCATACTCTCTCCCTACCAAATTAGATATACATTTACCTTTTTCGTCCATTCCAAGTTTTTAGAGTTTTAGTTTTAGTTTTTGAAATTCCTAACATGCCATTACTTTTATACATAGTTGATTGAATGATATAATGTCACCACTGCTACATTTCAAGCCAGGGTTAAGTTTGGCAAAATCAAAATTATCCTTAAAAGTCGTCATTTTACAAATGTTTCTCAAAATTTGGAAAAGAATGAGTATGCCAGTAATTTTTGTTCTGTCTTCGCTGATTGGCTTGTTAAGGTAGGATGTTTCATGTTTCTTTGTTTGATGTAATATGCCTCTTAGGCTTTCTGTCAGACAGACACATGATTATCTATGTTTGTAGGTTTCTGTTATTTACTCTATTTTGTTGGATACTGTTGATGTAGGAGTGAAACTTGTTGGTGCTATAAGTTCTGTTATTTGACTCAATTGAATTTGGGTCTCATTTGAAGTTCAATAGATCATGGATTATCAACCTTTTCAAATTGCGGTTCTCGACAGTGATCTTGGTAGTGTAGAAACTCAGAAAAAGTACGTCATTTACTTCCCTTGAATGTTAGAATTTTTTATCTCCATATTTTTCTGTGACATATGGGGCACTGGTACTTGTTGAAGATGGTATATGCCTACATATATGTTGATTGACTTGAAGAATGCATGCACTTATTTGATGCCAGTGTTTATGTTCATGCATTGTTGTCCCTGTAGAATTGCCTCTACTTGAAGTACTAGTGTGCATTGCCGGAGGCATTGCTGCCACAGTGTCGGCTTATGAACTTTTCCCTTCCTTGATTCTATCTCAACTTTCACGACTTATGAACTTTGCCCTTATGACACCTTCATATTTTACACTGTCCTTACAAGCATTATAACATTGGACAGAGTTTCCCTGAAACAAAAGGTATTTATGCTCGCCACTGTAATGTTCTGTCTTAAACATGCTTGTCATATTTTTCTCAAAAGCTGCTATTTTCCCGTGCCATTTTTGTGTAACTGGTTAAGTGACATTCTTATTGCTGTATTTGGCAGGTTGTGGATGCTCCCGAGATCCTGACCGTAATTGGAAAAATTCCTGGTCAGAATTTTTGAACTCTCTATATGATTGTCAATACAAATCATTTTTCTCTGCATTTGGTAAGTATGTATGTGTTGTAATGTGTGCTCCATACTCTCCATTATATAGTGTTAAGAGTTCAGAGTTCGGTGCAGCAAATATCACACATCCCTCAGCAACATCATCTTCCTCAGCAGCAACAACAAACACCATATGGCCAGCAATCACAATCTTCACTCTCACATCAGCCACAAGAGCATTATGGGAAACAATTTCCTTCATCAAGGATCCAACAGTCTTTACCCCATCAACAGGTCACAAGAGTTCAGGAATTGGGAAACTTTTATGTGAAGGTACTTTTATGTGTTCTTTTTTGTGTGAAGGTACTTTTATGTACTAAATGTGAAGGTACTTTTATGTGTTCTTTTTTGTAACTTTTTCAAAGACCTTAGTGATAATTTTTCTGGGATTTGACCAATCTAAAATTAATGTATAATAAAATTTTCTGCTTTGGATCATGTACCAGATATTGATGAATGCAAGGAAGGCCTTGCTTGTCAGTGCGAAGGTTGCTCCTGTAAGAACACTTGGGCCGGATATGGCTGCAAGTGCAAGGGAAACAAATTATATATAATGGAGCAAGACACATGTATCGGTATGATAACTCATTTCAGTTTTAACTTCTTTAATAATGTTACACATCAATCTGCCAAAATTTGGGTGCAGGAAGGGAGTGGGAAGTACTGTCTCTTGAAGCTGGTAACATAATGCATGTCTTCTCAAGGAAGTAGACCTATGGGTAGAACTTAGAAATTTGAAGTTGGTTTTAAAGGCTATTATATTTAGGTTCAAGAATTCTATTATTCTTTTTCTTAGAATTGGTGCAAATAATGTTCTAAGCACAGAAGCATGCCTTAATATTTTGTATTTTATGTTTCTTAGGTTTTGTTCTCTTGTAATATTTTTTGTAATTGGTATATTTTGAATTTGAGATGTATGGATAGTAATATTATTTGTAATTGGTAATAAAGGTGAACAACAACCTTTTTTTTTACAACATTTTAAAAACGTTGTGTAAATATGCCTAAACGTTGTCTGATATATTAAATTACAACATTTTTATCCAAAAAACGTTGTGGAATCATACTTTCTACAACGGTTTTAAGCATCTGCTAATTTATGAAAAATAAATCTACAATGTTTTTTTTAAAAAAAACGTTGTGTAATGTGCTTAACTACAACGTTTTAAAAACGTTGTGTAAGGGTGTCAAATAGATGACACCCTTAACCATGACGTTTTTCTGAATGAAATCACAACGTTTTTTTTGCGTTGTCTATTTATTGTTTTGTAGTAGTGAGGCCAAACACTTGGGTGGCTAACATTGATCAAAGTAAGGAATCAAACCCG
Organism: Panax ginseng; assembly: GCA_020205605.1. Lineage (NCBI taxonomy): Eukaryota > Viridiplantae > Streptophyta > Magnoliopsida > Apiales > Araliaceae > Panax > Panax ginseng. The sequence goes on along the minus strand of CM035141.1, from coordinate 91,980,494 downwards.
GTGAATTCAAGTTGAACGCGAAAGGAATTGTAGGTGAACTCGTACTCGAGGAAGCAAGTTTCTACAAGGGTATGAATCTGATCTCCTTCTCTTTTTATCTAATTAATAATTGTGAATAAAGGATGATCCGGATATATGGTTTGTAAAATTTTAAAACTCTGATTTTTCACGCTTCCGCTCTATATGTATGTAATTTGTTACATGTTCATGGATATTACAAATCTAACAATTATAAACTTTCACACTTAAATTTATGACGTCCTCATCAGAACCAATCACACACACGGTTCACAGATCTTTATCTCTCTAGCCATTGTGGGACAATACTAGCTGGTTTCGCGCGTGTCTCCACCTCTGGATTTCTCTCCATTGTGGGATAATACCATCGGCCTTTGTGTTCCCACCTCCGATAACCCGATCGAATGACCCGACCCAAGCTTTCTAGAGTCGGCCCTGATACCATATATAAAACGACCAGGGTCAAATCCCAAATCCGAAACAAATCTTGGATCAAATCTCAAGTTCGAATCAAATATATCCAAACATGGCCTTAAACCACTAGCTCAATTATAATATCTTTTAATTGGGTCACTTAGTCTACTACAGGCTCTCCTAAAAAGGTCATGATTAAAAGTAGTATTGTTAGTAACTTAATTAATTTCTAATATACAGACAAATCTTAAACCACTAGCTCAATAATATCTTCTTGAGTATATCTTAACCTACAACGGCCTCACCCAAAAGGTCATGAGACTGAATGTAGTATTATTAGTAACTTAATTCCTTAAGTATTTTAAACAACTAGCTCAATAATATCTTATTGGGTCATCTTAATCTACCACGAGCTCACCCAAAATGTCATGACTGAATGTAGTACTGTTAGTAACTTAATTCCTTAAGTACAGACAATTTTTTCTATATTTTAATAGTCGGCTCTGGTACTATATGAAATAACTCGGGTCAAATCTCGAGTCCAAAATAAATTTTGGGTCAAATTCGGAATCCAAATCGAATCCATTTAAATAAGGCCTTAAACCACTAACCCAATAATATCTTCTTGGGTCATTTTAGCCCGACTCACCTAAAAGGTCATGACTAAAGATACTACATTTTCTCTTATCTTTCGACGTGGGACTGGAGTGTTACACTATGATTTATCTAGTCCGCACAATGATTATGCTCAGAAATGATGTTTTATCCGCACAATGTGCGGATGGTATATTCCATATGTACAAACACAACTATTGTGTGTTTAGGGTCAATTATCCGCATAACAGTTATGCGGATGAAAATAATTCTAACTTTAAATCACAAAAATAAATGGTGGAATCTGTGTTGGATGGACTAAATTAATAAATTACTAAATTACATTTATATTTTTCTTATAAATATTTTGACCCGTTTCGACATGAACTCCTGGTTCCACCCCAGGCCTGGCATTATCCGAGTTGGAGTTTTCAGTTCAAGTAATGCAGGAGAAGGGCTTCTTTGAAGTTCCCTACTTTAGGGAAGAGTGTGACAATCAAATGATCATTATTTATGGGTTTTTGTCAAAGAGAGTTAGGACAAGGGGTTTAAAGTTCCGGTTGTTACCATGATTGCGATGTTTCTATTAAAATCTGTGGCACACAATTTTCACATTCTATTTCTCGAAGCATCATTATTTCAAGCTTTACAGCTCAAGGGGTTTTGTTCTCAAAACCAATTAGTAATGAAAATAGTAGGCTCTAATCCTTATATAATAGACTATTATGAGAGAACAGTCTGTGAGATATTTATGAATATATCAGACAAATAGAATTAATCAAATTAATAAATCTGAGTATATCGCGTTTAATGAATTTTTCATTTTTTATATAATATTTATGTGATTGTAATATTATTCTTCTTAATTCTAACATAGACAAATTTTATGTGGAAGTGGGGCAAGTTATATATTTGTATCCTCTAAAAGTAACACCCAAAAAATTATACCCTCTATTCCACAAAAATGTTCAATTTTTTTATGATTATATATTATACACAATATATATTCTTAAGGTTGTAATCATAATTTAATAAGTAGAACATATTATTAAACTAACAACTTATTACTTTTATATAAACTTTAATTTCATTTGAGACTGTTATGAAATTTTCATGTGCTAAAAATTTACCTCTCATGTACATTTCATCTTTAATTGGGGCCGTCCGGTGCTCTTAATGACTGGTAACCACCGATTTCTTTAAAAAAAAAATTTTAACCACAATTACAAGAATAATAAATAAAAAATAATAGAACAAATTTGAATAAAAAATATACTTTCTTTTATAATTTTTTGTTCAAACTTGTTCTATTATTTTTTATTTATTATTCTTGTAATTGTGGTTAAAAAAATAAAAATTAAAATTAAAATTAAAGGAACCGATCGTTACTAGTCATTAAGAGCCTCCCACGCCCCACTCACTATCCCCCACCCCCACCCCCACCCCCACCCTCTCTCCCTCCCCCTCCTCCTCCTCCCTTGATCTTTAGTCAAGTGAACAGTGTTGATGATGTTACCCACTCCTCCAAGTCTGTTATCCACTGTGCTAGATAGTGTCATTAAAGATTGTAAAGCAATCTTTTAACCAATCACACAACTTTTAACTGTAAATAAATTTATATATATATTACTTGTAAGTGATCTAATTCCATTCCATAAAGATCAAATGTACAAGTTTGAAGTGGATGGGTCATCATTAAGAATATGAATTTCAAATTTCAAACTTTATTCGGAAAAGATATAATTGATAGCAAAAACTCTTCTTTTTTTTGGGCTCGTGAAGCATGAATTGTTGGTATCTGCTCACACTAAAAAAAATTGATTGTAGAATAAAATTTACTCTGGGGAAAATATAAAATTTACTCTTTCTGTTTTATATTATTTGATCATTGTTATTTTTTTAACATTAATTTAAGAGATTTTTAAACTCACAATTGACGTAAATTTTTTTAATTTATACGTATACGGAATACATTACAGAATCGATTTCAGAGGCTTCGGGATGAACGTATAGCTGAGCTGGAGACTATTAGAAAGGGTTCTGAGCCGTTAGATTCCGCCACCCCTCTTCCCGATATTGTATTAAATCGGGATGAGGAGTTGAGACTATGGGTCGCTTCTCAGGATCCCCCTACTAGCAGTACCGGCAGATATCGAGTGTTGGGTCTGCCGAGGATACCCGCATATACACTTCCTGAAGGTAATATTTTTTAATGTTTCACGAAATTATCTGAATTTATAACGTTATATAAATTATTATTAGTAATCGAATTTGTATCTCTTTATAGGCTCGGCCCGGTAGCCTTGTCGAGAAACACGTGTCGATCAGAACACCTCATCCCCACATCGAAAGATAGGAAAAAAATTTGTCAGCATATAAATAAATAAGTTACTACCAATAGTACCTTCAAGTCATAACCTTTTGGCAGCCTGTGGTGGGCTAAGATGACCCAAGAAGATATTATTGGGCCAGTAGTTTGAGGCCTTATTTTGATGGATTTGATTCGATTCGGACTTGGAATTTGACCCGAGATTTGTTCCGGACTCGGGATTTGACCCGAGTTATTTCATATGGTATCAGAGTTGACTCTCGAAAGCTCGGGTCGGGTCATCCGATCGGGTTGCCAGAGGTGGGGACACGAAGGCTGGTGGTATTATCCCACATTGAAGAGATGGAGGTCTGGAGGTGGGGACACGAAGCCAGCCGGTATTATCCCACAATGGCTAGAGAGGCAAAGATCTTTGGGCTGTGTGTGTGATCGGTTCTGACGGGGACGTTAGAAATTTAAGTGGGGGAGTTTGTAATACCCCAGTCCCACATCGAAAGATAGGGAAAAAATTTGTCAGCATATAACTAAATAAGTAACTACCAATAGTACTTTCAAGTCATGACCTTTTGGCAGCCTGTGGTGGGCTAAGATGACCCAAGAAGATACTATTGGGCCAGTAGTTTGAGGCCTTATTTTGATGAATTTGACCCGGGTTGTTTCACGGACCATCTCATCTACATGTTGGCTTGGATGATGAAATCTTCCGCTGGTGATAGTGAGGCGTGTTAAATAGTTCCATCTGCGATCCGGTCTTTCTACGTCGTGATTGCCTTCCAATTCTCGTCTTCATCAGATTGCTTCGGGATATTATAGCGAGGGCCTCTGCAGAGAAAGACGGATTACCACGGGAGGCGATTCGACGCTTGAGCGCCGAGATGTCCTGGATGGTGATTACCCTCTTGGAGGAGGCTTTTCGTCCACCACCTACTCATGTATTCTTATTGTTTATAATTTTCAATTAAGGCTAGTTTGTTAATTCTCACATATATATATACGGACTAATGATTTATATTTTTGATTCTATCAACAGGGTGGCGATGGCGACCAGGCTGGTGATGATGAGCAGGAGCACGAGTCTGATTTCCATACACCAGAGCAACGTCGTTCACCTCTGCCCGATGATGATCATACTTTTACTAGTTTATAGTTCATTTGTATATATTCATGTTATTATAGAACTTTTGTATATATTGTATTGTCTGATTGCGTTTGTATAACTATTGTAAATTATATTGTTTAACATTTATGGAACATTAGCTTATATTTGTAATTGGTTAGCTTATAATACGTTTTGGTGGATATTTGAATTTGAATGTGAATGATAATGAGTTGAAGATTAAGTTTTAGTGCTACGTTGCATATTTGAATGTGAGATACAGGTTTATATTACTGTGTATTGGGTTGTGACATGTTACAGGTACATTAATGGGTTTAAAGACTTGAAAACTGAACTTTTAAAATCTGCAATTAAAAAAAAGGATAGTTAATTTCGTTTTAATAGGGTGTAGTTCTGTTTTAACTTCCCTCGAAGTAACAAATAAGCAATTTTTAATAAATGTCGAAATATCCTAATTTCAAATCGAACATACGTTATCTTCATTTATTTAAATCAAATCCGTCAGAATATACTCTATCTTCGACGCAAATTCCGTCGAATTTAATAATTAGCCAATTTTAATGAATAGTGGGTTATTTTATTTTTCAGTCGGAAATAATATAATTCTGAGGGAATACATCCGTCGAAAATAGGTACTGTTATATTCGACGAAAAGTTTCGTCCTATATATTTTGTCGAAGATAGTTAATGTTCGACGTACATCCGTCGGAGATACGTTCGTCGAGGATAATAAAATTTCGACAGAATTTTTGACTAATCTTATTTTCAACGCGATTATTTACGACCAAATATCTGACGGCTATTTCCGTCGAGAATAATATATTTTCGACTGAATAGGCGTATGTCCGACGGACTTTTTTCTTGTAGTGAATGATAAATATTATAAATTATCTGTAAAATATTACTTATTGTAAATTTTATTATTTTATAATTTTTAATAAATTGTCTCAATTTTAAATTTGAAAACATTTGAAATTAATTTTTAAAAATTAATAATAATCATATAAAACGGAAGAACTATTTACCAATGGGTAGAGTATCCATATACTGTTATATAATATAGAGAAGGTAAAGAATAGAGGAATAAACAGAAGAAAGTATCAATCAAAGTAAGTCGTACATTTTAGACTTGGCATGCAGTCTGTATGGCCAATCATCATGCACAACATGTACCAGCAACTCTAGTATGCCTACTCCAATTCTGCTCTCTCATTTATATTATGTTTGAATTGAAAAAATGAACTCACTCAAGGAATGGAGTAGAGAAGATAATAAAATGATAAATGAAATGATTCAATTTAAAATTAATTAGTAATGACTGAAGTAGCATTTCAAGTTATATATTAAGTCTTCAGGTTTTAATTAACCGATGTGAGACTTTTTATCTACCAATAGAAGGAAATAAAATGATTCATTCCACTACCGCTGAAATGAGTCGTTTCATAAAATTCTCAAAAGAATAAAATTCATAAATTTAACAAAAATAAAAATAACTCATTCCATTAATTTTATAGAACATTTAACCAAATATAATTTTGTTTATTTTATAAATTTTATGATGAGTTATTTTATTTTCACATTTATTTATGTAATCTAAACTTAAAATTAATGTTTTCTTCTTTATATTATTGACATATAATTTGTATCCATTTGTTTGCAATTAAATTTGTTAGTTGTATAGAGATTATGTGAGCAGCAGCAATACATGGAATGTGACCGTAGAGACGAAAAAGGAGACAGCACATTTGAATTCCCCGTACACGTCTGAACGTGACAGATACAGCAAGGAAATCTATCTGCAAAACTGAAAATTCTACTGTTTGAGAGCGTGTGAGAACATGAGGTGGGGTTTTCCTTTTAACTCCTTTCTTATTTATTACTCTCTCCGTGCCAAATTAATTATTCAGTTTTGATTTTTTTAAATTAAATTGACTATTTTTAGAATTAATTATTAAGCATATATAAATATATTTTTAAAATTATAAAAATTAGGATTAGTAATAAATTGTATATATTTTCTTTTGATTATAATCTCTTCACCTATATTTTAGTAAAAATAATAAAAAATTAGTTTTAAAATAATCAATTTGATTTTAAAAAATTAAAACTGAACAATTAATTTGAAACGGAAGGAGTAATTAATTAACACGTCTCACCGTCTCATATAACACCAACTACCTCCATCTATCTCACTGTCCCCTCTCTTTTTTCTCACACACACACACACTCTCTCTCTCTCATCAAGCCAATTGTTTATTTCTTTTTCTCTATATATTTGTCATATTTTGACAATTGATATTTTTTTGAGAAAAAAATTATTATCAAAACACTATAATATGGTTTAAAGGGTTAAATATAGTTACAAAACAATACAAATACTTTTAAATATATTTATTTTGAAAGTATGACAAATTACCCCCTCAGTTATTATTTAAAAGTTTGAGAGCATCTTCAGTAAGATAGACTATATCATAGATTTAGTCCGGTCATATGACATCAATCTATGTCCTATGGGATAATCTTTCAATCTTTCCATTAGATGGATTATTCCATGAATTATAATATTAAAATATTATATTATATTTAATGAATTATAATTCACCAATTATTCTTTTACACTCTCATTTAAATATATTTAAAATTATAATTTACCAAATTCTAGTTCTTTGATATAGTTCATTATCTTCACTGAAAAAAACTCATAAATTAAATTTAGTCTAAAATAAAATATAATTTTTAAATTATATTATGATTAAGTTGTCTCCCAGCTGCTGGAGATCGTCTAACAAGTCTATCAAGTATTTAGATATTTGTCTGATTAACTACTCTATCATGATATGATTAAGACTGCCTTGAGATGTTTATTGGGTAGTGTAAATTTTTTTTCCCTTTTTAGCTCTTTAGCGACCTTGTAATTTCTTTCCCCTCTTTCTCTCACCCTTATTTATAACAAATAATAATTTGATGATTAAATAATATTTACAATAATAAGATATAAAATGATATACGTAATTGTTGTTGGGTATAATTAGTTAAATATAATTTGACACATATTTTGTTACTATTCTTTTGTCATTATATTTTGTTACCATAGTATTACTCTATTTATAATACTCTCCTTCATAAAAAAGATTTTTATTATTATTTACTTATGCCCAATAAAAAATATCACTTGTCTATTTTTTTTATTCCATAAAAAAGTCCTCTTTGTATAAATAATTGAATAAAATGATATTTTTAAATTTGTTATTATAATTTTACTATCCCATCATTACTATATGCAAATTATTTTTATTTTAGAATTAATCTCTTTTTCGTCTCAATATATTGTCATCTTAACCTACGTATATATACCACAAAATCACTCAAAAATTCATAATTTAATATATTAATAATTATAACTTGAATCCTTATACACATCACACGTATTCCACATATGTTAATGTAACAGTGGTGTGATAGATTTCATCTATCTAGATCTCTACTTAGTTAGAAATCTCAACTTTACTAGCCTATTTTCTATCTTAAACAAAAAGGCTCTTTTTGTAGAGGCATTAACTTATCCACTTTCAGCGAAAACCTGAACCATATTGCAGCTTTGATTAACTTGACTAGTACTTAATTTGGCTAGCCATACCAAGTTTCAATAAAGTTGGAGAATCAGATGCCGCTGCTTCCATTTCAGTCAATGGAGGATGTTACTGAATCAGAGATAAAAGCTCAGATTTCCAATCATCCTCTTTATCCAAACTTACTATCTGCTTATATTAATTGTAGGAAGGTATGTATTCATCAATTAATCTGCATCTTAAATTCTTACCCTAGCTAGTTAACCAATCATACTCGATAAAATTTATGAAAAAATTGCGTGGAGATATATTTTACCATAAGAATTGTATCTTCAACTGCAGGTAGGACTACCTCCGGAAGTGGCTTCACTTTTCGAAGAAATCAGTATGAAAACCCTTCCGAGCCGTGGCGGCTGCAGTGAGATCGGAGTTGATCCTGAGCTTGATGATTTCATGGTATATAAAATCAACTTACTAAAAATGTAAAAGTAAGGAATAGTTTAATCCTTCCCTACCCCCCACCCCCCACCCCCCACCCTTTAAATCAGGTGTTTTTACAGGAGACTCGAAATCTATTATTCTGTTGATATTTAACTCATCGAATTACTTCTCAACAAAAACTATGCATTTTGTAGGGAGGTTTTTTAAAAGATTATAAATCTTTGCTTCAAAGACTTAGTTGCATATTTATATATATTTCCAGAATTAGTTTTTAATAAAATTAAAAATAGTCATTATGATCTTATATATATTTTGGTGATCTTTCAAACGGATCTAGGGATATATATTTAGGAGTCCTTGGTCCAAAAACTAGAGTATGATTTAATTTCCTCTTGTGAAACTCTTTTTTTTTTCCTTTAGGACAAAGGGATTATATAGTTTTTTACTTGAATTAATTTCACTAATAATTGGATACTTAACTAAAGAATGCCTAACAACGAGTTTACTTCAAGCTTTAATAATATTGATTTTTTTTGTATTTATTTGTGTGTTGAAGGAAACATTTTGTAAATTTCTTCAAAGATACAAGGAGGAATTATCAAACCCTTTTGATGAAGCGACATCGTTCTTATCTGACATGAAATCACAGCTCAGTCACCTTTGCAAAGAGACGTTCACCTACGGCTCCGGCTCCGGGAATTGTCACTCCGGTTAAATTCCTCTTCTCTTCCTCTTCATTTTTGCATTTCCTTGCTAGCTTATTAATTAATTCGTACTTAGACAATGACTACACTAGTAAGCCAGTCATAGAAGAAGAAGCTAAAATATTCTCTAGATCTAAATCTATCTATATACATAGGGGCAAGATCACAGTCAATGCCGGAGTATTTAAGTGGATAGATTTTTACACTAGCGTCTTAACTGTTAAGACGAATATGCCAAAAGATAACTATAAGGGTAATGTTAAAGGATCTCAAATAGTATCTCAAATTATGTGGCATCATTACTTGAATGGAGTATATTTTATGTGATGATTACCAATGTCATAAATTACTATTGTTTTATTCACTTTCATACCCTTTAAGAACCGATCATTACTCTTCATCTTAATTATAACTTTCGTCTTCTGTCTGTCTGTCTGCCTGCCTGCCTGCCTGCCAAACTATATGACAGACTTTTGGCTATTACCAGCATTGGTAGTGGATGTTTTATATGTATATAGTTTGTGCGCATTTTGAGAAAACTGACTAACACATGAGTTGCAAAAGCTTGGCAACCCCTGAAAATGGAGCACAGCAAGCATGCAGTAGCCGTACGACATGAAGTATAGAAATAGAGACAGTGTCTGTCTGGTAAAAATGGGGTCGACTACTTGCACAGGATATAGTAGTTGTCCACGTGCAACCTGTCATTAACATAAAATTTTGTCTATCACTACGTACCAAACTCTACGGCATTTGTAAGAAAAAATTGATGGCATCTTTCTTTCTCCCAAATTTATCTGACCTCCTTACTGTTTAATTTGTAAAGTCTCATAATATGTGAGCTATTTGAATCCTATTCATTCATTCCTTCATTCCTCCAATCAATGAATATAATATCTTTATTGAACTGTAGTAAGTGTTGGAAAAATTAGAGGGTCTAAATTTTAGGAAAATTCCGAAGAACAGTGCTGTCGGAACTTGATAAAAATGTTCAAAGTACATGAGAGAGGCAAGGGGGATGTTTTCCTAGAGCGTTCAACTTTTTTGGGATAGTTTTGTATGTAGGTGAATTAGGTTTTCTTGTATCGAATAATAAAAAGGGATCATATATTGTATACTCGCGCGACCTTTACTTCTTTCTTATTGATGCATTCTTAGATGAAATGATATCTTTTATCAGTGTGCTTGCTTTATCATGACTACTAAGATTATTAGACAATTCCATCAGGGAAATGACAGTTCCAACAATTAAGTTTACTATTCCAGCACAAAATGTACAACTTCTTTAATTGATCAACAAATAAGACTTCATCAAAACCAGATAAAAAATAGTAATATACTATGGGAAGTTCAAAAGGTTTAATTGGATAGGGCCAAACAAATTTAATTATACTGAGATCCACAATATTATAAAAAAAACCAAAGAGAAAGGAAAAGAAAAAGAAAACAAAAAGGGAAACACAATGCATAAAAGCTCAAGCCTTATAGACATTCCAAAGGAATACTTGGTTGGATCATTTGCATCAGACTTGGGTGGTATTTGATAAAATTGAATAATTAAGATTAGAATGATTAATATATTTTAATAAATTAGATCTGAATGAAATAACATCTGAACTTTAAAAGTTGTTTGGTAACTAAAACGTATAAAACATCTAAATGACTTTTAAATTTAAAAATATCATAAATTGACTTTTCAAAAATCAATAATGATTTTAAAATTTGGAATGGAGGGAGTATAATATTTATAGAGGGTCCATAAATTTAAAATTTTCATTAAGAGGTAGCTCTTAATAATTTAGATTTATATCTTCCTCTTATCGATTAAGAGAATATAAGAAACAAACAAAATTTTACCAAATAATTTTATCCTCTTACCGAATCAGATGTGGAGCTATTAAAAGGTAAAAAAACACCACCTTACTGACCTTATGTTTTCCTACACGTGACATAGTTGTATATTGAATCATTTGCAATAAAATGGTAAGTAAACTTTGGGATGAAAATATCAATCCCGCCATTAATTATTTCATTTATAAATTTCATAATAATAGATTTACATGTCCTATGGACATAATTTATAACTTGCTATCTTTAGTTAATTTGCCTATATTGATATGAGAGTCCACCTACATTATATTGTTAAAATTCATATATATATATATATATATATATATATATATATATATATATTTGTAAAAGATTGATCTCCTTCTCTCATGGTTCAATCCTCTTTAAGAATTATTCATTCTGATTGACATGAGAGTTCAACTACATTATATTATTAGAATTCATATATATTTAAAAGAGGTTGATCTCCTTGTCTCTCTCATGGTGCAATTATCTTCCTACTAAATCACCTTTCTCTTCAATCTACATATACAAAATATAAGACTAATGCTACTTTTTATCGATCAAAACATGCATAGACCCCCTTTGATCATTTGTACGTTAAGTTCCTTTAATAAAATAGCTTCACAAACACATGATATCGCCTCAACTTACTAAGGATACCACTTGATCAATCTCATCCACTCTTCTAAGGAGGGTTATGCTTCGTCTCCAATAGATCGATAATCCTCCTACAGCCTTTGTCTCCTTTTTTTTAGACAATTCTGAGTTTATATTAGATCCCCTTACTTAATCCCTAAATCATAACATAGGTCTATAAAATGCCACACTCGCAGAGATAAACACCCAACTTCCCAACGGATAGTGAGCAAAGTATATTGAAGCCAACATAATGAAGAATTGAGAAAGGTTCTTTGGGCGAATTAAGTCTTTCAACTTTATCTTCGAGAGCGCTAAAAGGTGGGAGAGAAGGAAGTTGAATAGGGGCAAATAGAAAATTCTTGGTGTCGTGAGATATTTGAGATTAGATAAGTAATTTTGTGGGTGTTTTCTAAAAATAGTATGGTTTGGAAGAAGAAAATGAAATACGAACAACTACTCTGTCGTAATAGATCCACTTGAAATTTTGTATGTGCATAGAAAGGTGATGAATAGGTGTGTGTGTCAACGAATTATGTCAAATTTAAATTTTTTATGTTTCAAAAGTAATCAAGACGGATAAAATTTAGATGTCTGTTTTAGAACATGATTGCTTTTAGTTGTCTGTTTTGAATTATTCATCTAATTCTTTCTGTATTACTTTAGACTAACGTAAATCATGCATGTAATGGTATTTTGAGATTTTCTAATGTAGAAAAGGATTAAATAAACTGAAAATTAAAGCAACAATCAATTACACATGCACACTAAAATTTATACTTGGTTCGACCCCTTAGTTCTCTACCTTACATCCAAGGTCAGGTATCAATTAATACATAGCAAGTTTCCTTTAGTATTAATAAAGTAATTACAATAATATCAGCTCTTTGTACAACATAATTTAGAAAACTTCCTGAGCACACAACTCACTTGAATCTTTGAATTCTGCTTTAAATTTCTGAATGATCCACCGATTTTGATTTTACAAGCCTCGAAAACAAAAAAAATTCTAGGAGAAAGGAACCCCCTAGGGGAGCTCTCCCAAAATTTCTTGAAAATCTTCCACAAATCCTGCTCAATCTTTACTTTCTACTTTGGCACTTGAAAACTAAATTAAGATATATTTAATTAAATTTGGAAATTATATATTACCAAATCAAATCAAAATTTCCCTTGTATATATAATTCAAAATCAATTAGGATTACACTCAGATATTCCTAAATTGATTTGTACTGAATAGAGATGATCAGGAATTTAAGTATTTATATACTTCATTGTAGAGGTTAGAACGTAAATTAAGAAACGAAATCGAAACAGGGTTTTTCGTGGGACAGGTACGCCAAACTATGATTGGTACAACTTGAATTTATCATAATTATTATGCATACTGAAGGAAAAGACGAGAATAACTTCCTTCCCATGATTATATGCAGATGATTAGTCCTCTGATTATATATGATTATAAATATATAATATATTACTCCCACGATTATATATGATTATATGTATATAATATAATACTCCCATGTAACAATAAGTTTGATCCTGCCGGCACTTCACCTATGTCAATGGTAATATTAATTTTAGAGATAAAATATTAATTATGCTAGCTTAGTCAGCCTCTCATGCGACGTCGGTGGTGATAGCATACCCTTCGATTTTTGTCCTTCGAACGACTCCGACAGTAAGTATATGCATGACTTACATCACTGTCCAAACCCAGAGTTTCAATTAAAATTTATTATTTAATTGGTTCTTCTTCCATTGCGTTTTTGGAGTGGATTGGTTTTCTGTTTAGTTAATTTTTTCGTGATTACTTCACCGATCTACTTCTCTTTTTAGGTGATTGTAGTCTTTATTTTCCGGTCCATCTCACTTTAATAATAATTTTGACTCAGATATAGGAAAGATACACTTTTTTCCACTGAAACAAGAAAACATCTGTTTTGGGCCATTTCACATTAACAAGATTTTTGCTCGATCGGATTCTCAAAAAAAAAGAAGCAACACCGCAATGAGGAAGCATCTATTCCGGGACATTTCACATTAACAAGGATCTTGGCTCGGATATTCTCAAAGAAAAGACAACACCACAACGAGGAAGCATCCATTCTAGGCCATTTCACCTTAGCAGGGATCTTGGCTCGGATATTCACGAAGAAAAGGCAACACCGCAACGAGGAAACATCTATTCCGGATCATTTCACCTTAACAAGGATCTTGGCTCGGATAAAGAAAAAGGCAACACCGCAACGAGGAAACATCAATTGTGGACAATTGTAGTCTTTCTTTTGCAGGCCATTTAACCTAATTAACAGGATCTTGGCTTGGATATTCTCAAAGAAAAAGTCAACACCGCAACAAGGGAGCATCAATTTCAAGCCATCGTAGTCTTTCCTTTCTGGGCCATTTCACCTTAACAGAATCTTGACTCGAATATTCTCAAAGAAAAGTTATTTCACCTTAACAAGATCTTGACTTTTTCAAATATTGTCAAAGAAAAAGTCATTTCCCCTTAAAAGGATCTTGTCTTTTTCTCTGGATATTCTCAAAGAAAGACTACAACTTTTTCATGGCGAAGCAAAATTCATTTTAAATAGTTGATTCAACGAGAAAGGAGAAGTTAAAGGTAAAAGGGGAGCGTTCCTTAGGTGGCCAAACCCTAGGGGAACCAAATCTAGTGGCATCCTCCTTCACATTTTTTCGTTCTTCCTCAACCCTTTTTTATTTGAATGACTTCTATTGTCGTGCTCTTTTTTGCTTCTTCTTTCAGGTGATTCCAATCTTTCTTTTGTTTTTTGAGCCCCATTACCTTGATTGTATCTTGATTTTTTACCTCAGATCATAAAGAAAGATTGACGTTTTCTGGGACCAAGCCAAACTTATGATCGTACAACTTCTCACCCGCCAGAGAAAGAAGACTTGTTTCAATATGTTGCGGCTTGCGAATATTTGGGTGACTTTCCCCATTCTGATCGCATTCACTGCATATGCATAGAGAAACCAAAATACCCTTTCAATCCCCTTCGTTTCTTGTCTGATTTATCTGGTTGCTTTCAGGGATGACAGCATTGGACCGACGAGGTCCTCGAAAATTCTGATTATGTGGATATACTGAAGAGCGTTGGCATTCTTCGTTGTATTCAGCTATGCAAGGATCCTCACATCCAACAGAACCATGATGCTCTTACCATGTTGATTTCACGTTGGTGTTCCTCTACATGCACATTCGTTATTGCTTGGGGAGAATTCACCCCTACTCTGGAGGATGTCTATGCCATCTACCAATAAGTTTCTCTTCGCAAGTCCTCTAGAAATACCGTGTGTTACATATTTGACAGAAACCTTAAGGCGGGCTTCCATTTAAACCTCGCGATTTAAGGGGGATATACTCCTTCTAAACTTCGAGACCTCCAGGCGACAGAAATTTAGGTCATATGTGAACCCCAACTTGTACTTGGGCTCACACACTACAAGAAAAAAGCTTATTTCCGGCAAAATTTTCCTTCGAAATAAGCAAATTTAGTCAGAATTAACTTATTTTCGACGAAAATATTCGTCGAACATTTGGTCGAAAATATGCAAGTTAGAAATAAGTCTATCGAAAATTCTCTCGAAAATAGTTATTTTCGATGGATTATTTCCCACGAAAATTCGGTCGGAAATAAGTTATTTCCCACAGAAAATTCGGTCGGAAAAAACCTTTTAAAAATTAAAAAAAAATAATAATTTTGTTTTCTATTTTCCCTAGGTTTTCAAACCAATTCATGCCCTACAATATCCAACACAAACAAATATCCAAGATAAACAAATAACTCAACAGTAAACTTTTTCAAAACATTTGCATTCTTCATAATATATTTCAATAATTGCACCCCTTTTATCTTCTCAGGTCCACTAATTTCAACCTCTTTGAGATGCAACATTGAACAAGTCTGCGGCAGGTTGCAGTTCTCTTCTTCCTTCTTCCTTCTTCCTTCTCCCATATTTCCCTAGGAACAATCCGAAATGAGAATAAGTAAACACAAAATATATAAAATTGTAATCACATAATATGTAATATATGTTAGAATTTGCATTTCTAAACTGACCATGTTTAAAACAAGGATTTCCAAGTTGGGTGCACTTTTAAGGAAGTGTAGCAAGAGATTCCACATAGAAGGACCAACAAAAAGTTCCAATTTTGTCAAACCATGAAACCTAGGTAGATTATCAACAGGACCAACATTTACGACCTTCATTAAGAGTGTCAAAAAGAAAAGGTTAATTACTTCAATAAAAATGATAAAGAAAGAGCTCCAAACTAAAAAATCAGATAATAAAGGATCAATTCACTAACCTTCATAGTACTTTCAGAAATTGATAGATACTTAGCAGAAGAAAGTCCCCAAATGAGCTTAATTACGCGATCGTCAATGTCACCATAATCAATGTAACCATATTCAACACGAATATACCACCATGTACCACTGTTAATCTTTGCTTGGACATTCGACAAAAAATTTTCAAGTGTGTAGGAATATTATGGGGAATCATCTTCAAAGGAGTTATGTTCCAACATAGGAACAACAATCAACCCCTTCAACTCCTCTGGTGTTTTATTTTCATCCCATACACTAAAATTTAACACCTTAGATCAAAACTGGAGCAACAATATTGAAATGGCTACAACATGTCATATTCCCCAATGATACCGATAATTCCTCAAGTCGAGGAAGACTCGAAAAGAACTTTGATGTTAACTCATTATCTGCATCTTCAAGCTTAATGTAAAACTTTTTGAGGTTAATAAAGCATTTCAAATTAGGCATCCGTAGATGAACATCCATGTCACTTTTAAGAACTTCAATTGATTCACAATGTAAAAGACACAACTCAATCTCACAAATATCATTATCACGAAAGAAAAGTTGAAGATCAAGCTCAATTACTTTGCAAGATATCACAGTTTGTACCCAATCATTAACACAAAATAAATGTGTTCCTCCAGATTTCTCATAATGAAATCTGATTTTTTCAATATTTGGTGAGATGTTAAGAGAAGATGAAAAATGCCTACAGACATGTACAGAGATGTACACACAAACAAGTAAAGTTGACTGCATTATATATGTAACAAATAAAGAATTTAGAACAAGCAACCTTATATAAGCTATCCACATACTAAGCAAGTTGCAAAATGGAAAGCAATTCCCAATAAAATGTCTACAGACATGTACAGAGACGTACACACAAACAAATGTACAGAGACTTGCACAAATCTTAACACTCTTTTTCATGGGAACAAAAACTAAACAAATTAAGTATTTTCTTTTTATTCATGTCCATTCAGCTAATTTAATTTCACCTCCACATCAATCAGACTCCCCTTCTATTTCATTTTTAGTCACCCTTTAACAAGATATATCATTTGAAACCTTTTATCCCGTTATCCTAAAGCTGATCACCAAAGGTTCATGTACAATTGCAAATTTTCCAGTGAAACAAAGAAATAGTATAAAAATAGTAAGTATAAGGCAAACAATATTATCTTCTAAGTTAACATTAGAAAAATAAGAACTGAATGAGGAAATATATTGCAAGATACTTCTCCATGAATACTATAACAAAGATGACATCCATATTGTAATACAAAGCAGGGCAGCAGCCAGCAGGCATACCAAAATCATAAATTTAATAAAATTCAAGTTTCAAGTCTCTGATGGATCACCTAGATATAGTACTATATTCACTTAAATTCAAAATCATCATTAGCCATAACTCCAAATTCAATCTTTTTAAGTAAATAAATAAACTTGTCATGAGTATCAGCTAAAACTTTTTAGTAAGAACTCAAACAACAAATATAATCAAAAAACCTATCACTTTTCAAAAAATTGATATTATCTTGTAGACTTTTCGTCAATATCTCCCAAAAACCTAATTTTTAGGGGAAATTCAAAATGAAGAAAATTTGTACCTTCAATTGGACAATAATAAAAGAGGTTGAAGGAGAAGGAGAGTACCACTATGCCGCCACGGTACTATGCCACCGCCGCCACTAATTTTTTGGGCTAGGGTTAGAGGGAGCGGAGAAAGAGGAGAAACGAGATATGGGTGTTAGGGTTGCAATTTGAGAGAGGAATAGAGAGGGGCTGAGATGTTGCCATCGATCTGGAAAAGAAGGTCACGATCTGAGCAGCCACTGATATGAGGAGGAACGAGATCTGAGGTTGCTGTAATTTTTTTTCTTTTTTTGCTCTGCGCTGATTTGTGAAGAGGGGAATGAAATAAGAACAAGGGTCGCGAACTGTTTAATTAAAAGGGTGGGTTCAATTTTCGACTGAAGTAATTGCAACGGAAGTTTCCATCGAGATTAAATTATTTTCAACGGAAATAATTTCGTGGGAAATATTTCAAGTGATCATTTTAGGAATTGATCAATGAGCTAGGAGAATTCAAACGTAAGAGAGGAGAGCCTATCTAGGTATTCGAACCCTAGGGGTCGAACCTATGAAGCTTTGGTCTCTTTCTTTATTTTTTTTTCATTCTTTTTTTTTTGGTGAATCTTGGGCATCTCCTAGCTTGGTTCCCACATATACTTGATCGGATACATATTCACAGGGCCCTCCTTTAGACCTTCTTATCAGATTATCTTGGGAACCTTATTCTCTCTCTATTCTTTGCGTGCAGAGGATTTTGATAGGTTTAATTACGAGGTTGATGATTTCTTGATCCTCTATGGGCCTTGACATGTCTCCCTTCCGTTCTAAGCTGGATCTCTTTACTTCCAGTTATCATGTCGTTGCACTTTGTTCGAATGTCACTTTATGTCATCATGAGAATGAATTACTTTACATAGAGCTTTAGGAGATTCAAGATGTCATGGATAAATTGAAGATCAAGCTTCGGAAAATTGAGTCAGTTGCCTAAGACCTTAATAGGAACTGATAGCCTCAAATACGAAGGCTCGGGATACCGCCATTGTCGACTTGGAGGCTTTAGTTATGCCCCCTCTTCAGTTCGACATGTCACTGCCTTTAGATCATGAACTTTCGTAGTTTTTCCATTTCCTGTATCCGAAAATTCATTTGCATATATTTCATTCATCTAAATAAAGTTTCTTTAGCCTTATTGATTACCTTTAATTTGAATTTTTCCTTAAGACCCAATGTTTAACATTGAATTCCAAGTTGTTCAAATTAATACTTCAAGACAACAATAGCCAATAGACATAATAAAAGAGCAAATATGAATTTTATTGAAGAAAAACATGTTTTTTTTTTCAATTTCTCGCAAACCAACACTTAAATTCATACTTTTTTAACAAATCAAAAAAATATTCAAGTATGAGTGAAAGTTTAACATTTTATTGATAATCATGCACCATGAGTAATAGTGTTACACGTTTCTTTTCCTTTGTGATTTGGTAGTGGCTTGTCATACATGTTGCTTTTTTTCACAGTTTAATTTCTTCGGCCGCTAGCTTCCCATGGTATATCCTCCGCAGAATGTAACAGTCTATATTGGAATGTCCTGCGAATTGGTGGTACGTATACACAGAAGTCTGGTCTTCTTTTCATCTCTTCCGTCATAACAAACCGAGGCCTTGGAGGTTTCACCACTCCGTGCTCAACCCATTGTTCATACAGACCCCTGAATGCCTTCTCACTGCATGTAATAGTCTCCAGAATTGTCTTTACTGAATATTTATCCCCAAAATTTCATCTGTTCCGATCAAAATTTCTCTCGTTCTTCTCCCTCTTGCCCCCTTATGGTTTTAACTGAGGATTTGCCAAGGCCACGGTTGCGGTCCTCTTACCCTTCCATGTAACCGTCACTTGGCAGGTGGGTAATGTCATGATTCCTCCCAAGTCTTGTGCAAAACATGAGAGGGTCGCAAATGAATCACATGCCTTTGTAATGAGATGGGACTTGAATGCATCTAAAGCACCGTTTTTATATATGATCACCAAATTCTTTTCTTTAATTGGCTTTACACACTTCTGTGCTTGGACCCTAAATATGTCCACATAAACTGATAACTCCTCATTCGGCTTTTGCTTGAATCGCATGAGCTCTAAAATAGTTACCTGTTTCTGCACATAGAAAAATTTCTTTAAACATTATAATTTTAGATCATCCCAATCATGGACTGATCTCTTCTCTAAATTGTAGTACGTACAAACTGAAGGCACTATCCATCAAAGTCTTGTTGAATTATCTAATCAACAAGTTGTGATTGTTTACTTCATCATAACCCAACCATGGAAACATTGACTCCACAAACCTGAGAATATGTTCCCTGACATTTCATTTCTCCCCGTTGTATTTTGGAAATTGCGGGGGATGCTCAATATATCCTTCCGGGTAAGGTTGTTTCCGAATATGTGTCGGGTAGGGTGGAGTAAAGTCTAACTTCGAAGGTCGAGATGTCTGCTTACGAAGTTGATTGATCACATCAATCATATCATCCTTCGTCACGTACTGACTTGTGGTATAGACTCTTTGTTCTATTGTGATGTATTTTTTACATTGGCGGTGTGTATGCTAAAGAGATCGGCTGATGCACACTTGCATCGTGCAAAGCTTGCATTGGTTGTACTTGTTGGCTCGTTCGTTGGGCATGGCTCGGGATGGTTGGTACATGTACTTGTGAAAATGCGGGAAGAGTAGTCGAGATGATGTTTGTCTGAGGATGGCTTGCTTCCAATCAGGGTTGTGGTCCGTCACCACTATTCTGGGGTTCCAAGTTGATGAGAGGAATCGACTGATTCTCCGTTAATTGAGGTGCAGTCTGATTCTATTTATTATTGTTGTTGTTGTCGTTGTTGTCCTTCACTCCTGCGAACTGCCTGGAAACATGGCCTTAAAAGTGGGGATTTGCATCAACTGGTGGCAAAATTTCCCCATTTCTTCTTGCTTCATCTGCATCTCCAGCATTATAGCCATCATCATTCCTTGTCCTTCTCGTGCTTCCTTCAATGCCTTGAGCATCTCCAGTTGCACAACATTTTTCTGCTTTTCACCTGCTTCCTCGCCTTGCCTTCCCGTGCATATCCTGACATTCACTTGTTGTTGATTAGCCATGTATGGTGATGCTGATCTTCCTTCTGAAGCATCTTCAAGGATGGGTTGATCGAGATCCATATTTGCGCACTGGAAAGCTTAATTTGCTTGCCTTGGAACTGGATTCGGTGAAGTAATGTTCATTGTCGGTGAAACTCTTCCTATAGTTCTCCTACTTCGAGTTGTGGACATACCATTCACGAATTCTACACCTCCCTAGCAGAGTCGCCAAAGAAATGTGGGCAAGGAAATCGTACTTTACTAGGATTAGAGTTTCGTGTTGG
The DNA here is from genome assembly GCA_020205605.1 of Panax ginseng. Lineage (NCBI taxonomy): Eukaryota > Viridiplantae > Streptophyta > Magnoliopsida > Apiales > Araliaceae > Panax > Panax ginseng. The sequence goes on along the minus strand of CM035141.1, from coordinate 91,959,485 downwards.
CTGAGGAAGATAGAAATCTACGAAGAGTACGAAATTGATTGAAGAGTGGAGAATAACATGTGAGCGATTACTCCAACGACACGTGGCAGAACTCTTAGAATCCGAGAACCTCGTTACGGTATAGCAAGGATTCAGAGAGCATTCTTGAGTGCTACAGGTTGAGAGAGAATCTCCAAGTCTTCAGTTTATCCAAAAGTCCAAAAGTCCAAATTAAGAAAGGTCAAAAGTCTTTTCCTAATAGAATTGAAGGGGTATTTATAGGGTTTTCTGGAAAGTAGTCATGTGTCATGCACATAACCTCAAGAAAATTCCAGAAATACTCTTAGTCACCAGAATAATGCCCAGATCGTCCTGTCCTTCTAGCCACCAATCTAATCACTTAATCAATTCTCAAAATGAGTTGCCTCCATGAGTCTTCTGCCTTGGGACACGTGGAGGTTTTTCTCGGATCGTGCTCATAATTTATTTCTGCCTTTCCGTTTGTCATTTAATTCTTTTAAGTCACATGTGAATTCTAAATTACACTTGGGCCCACAATATTAAAAACAACTTTCCTAACTTATTATTAGAATAATATGTAATCTTATCAAAACAGATTTTATCAAGTGAAGATTAATATTAGTTATATTATATATATGCCTTGATTCTAGGAAATAAATGTAAGGAAAAATGTTAGAAACCTAACATTTGTTTCCTATATACTCCATCACTCTTTAATGTTCACAATTCTTTGTACTCAGTTATATCTTCAACTCTTAAAACTTCAATAAATCATTCAACTTCTAAAAAATTTATAAAATTTAAAGCAGTCAAAGTTCAAATTCGTAAAAATATAATAATAATATAAAGCAACTTGTCATCATTAAAAGTAAAAATATACAAACCAAAACTACTTTCTTGCTTAGCAAAAAAGTTCCATTTAAGATAAGGACGACGTGCTATGATCGATACTTTCTAGGTTGTCCAACCATGATTTATTGTCTGGATTTTTTCATGAAACTAGCTCCATGTGAAAGCCATTTCACTCATAATTAAAGAAAACAAAAATGGTGGTACTTTTTCAATCATCAACATCTCTTCCCCAATCCCTATATAATATCCCAATGGCAGACAAGCTTGAAAACATTATTGGTGATCAACATACATACTGTTATTGGTGAAATGTAATCCGAATATTGATTCATAGGTAATTGTAAAATTATTCAAAAGGTAATTGATCTCGTTTCTGGAACAAAGGGTCGGTAGGTTTGGAGGGATAGTTTTGTATTTTCGGGTAAATTAGGGTTACTTATATTATATTATGTAAGGAAGGGATCTTGCAATTTATTATGTATGAATTTTCTAATAAATAGTGAAATTATCAACGGCCAACCACCATGAACTATCCCAAACGTTTCGGGTGAATCACGTAAATTTGTGTCTTGTGTGATTGCTTTTGGTTAGTTATTTCTTTGTTATTGTTTTCACCGGGTTGTTACTCTCTAACACATACACATTTTCATCTAGAAAACTTCAAGATAACCTATTTTGTGACTCTTCCATTCATTTTGCACTGGTAAGGAAAGTACAAGTCTAATGGTCCCCAAATGTCCTATACACTTGCTACATAGGGAATAATCAGTCTTGGAATGATAGTGCAGCATTAATAAGAGCACAAAAAAGGTGATTTTTGTAGTTTGCATGGCATTATATCTCCCTCAAACCTTGTAACCTGGTGGCAAGTTCATGCAGAACTTTTATTTTAAATCACGGTGTTAAAAGATCGATGCAATGACTAGTTGGAAATAGAGGCAAACGAAGAGGAGTATTCGGCTACAACCAATTTTATTAGTAGGCGCATATTACTAAAATGCAAAACTCTACGCTATGTTTGTGTCATGTTTTTATCCTTGAAGTTGACTAATTAGAGAATCCCTCCCTCAAAGTACTGTTACAAGTGTAAAGTTATACTCACTCCGTTCCTTAATATAAGTCGTTTTGGAAAAATATTTATGTTCCTTAATATAAGTCGTTTGAGAATTTCAAGTAAGCATTAATTGCTTAGTTTTCAATATTACCCCAAATATTAAATGTAACTTTGATTCTCTCACTATTTTTTGTCCAATAAATAACAATCTCTTTTTTCAATACAAGGGCAATATAGACAATTGATATTATAGTTAATGTTATACAATCATTATCTTAATACTTGTGCACAACCCTAAAACGACCTATATTAAGGGACGGAGGGAGTATCATTTAAGGTATAATTAGTAGTGCAAAACGGACCCAAAATGTATAGTTTTGCACTATTAATTGTATTACGAGATCGCAGTCAGGTTATAAATTCATGGTGCAAGTTTTGCATTTTAGTATTTTGTTTCATATAGAAATTTATGCTGCATGCATGATTTTTTATTTTATTTATTTTTTCAGATGAAGCAGCCGATAGTCGGCAGGAGGATGTAAGCTGTGGGGAAGTAGAAACAGTTGAAAGCCAAGATTCTACCGGTGACTGTTCAGGAGATCAAGCGCTGAAAGAGATGCTGTTAAGCAAGTACAGTGGCTATATTAGCTGTTTGAGAAATGGATTTTTGAACCAAAAAAAGAGAGGCAAGTTACCAAAGGATGCAAGGGCTTTCTTGCTGGATTGGTGGAACACCAACTACAGATGGCCATATCCCACGGTAATTTAGTTTAATTACATTTACCTGGATTATTTTTTACATGAAAATTGGACATAATGTATTTGAACTTATTCACTTATTTATATTTTCCGATTGTGGACCACGTGCAGCTCGCATGTTAATTTAACGACGAGGGGTAATAATGTCAAATCACACGTCTGTTGATTACAAATGCAACTTACCTTGGATAAAGAAGGCCATAGTTTGGATCAAATTTTGCCTCAAATTTAAGAATAGCTGTATAGAGTATGCTCATATCTTTAAAACTATAGGGACCATGGAGAAACTGATAGTAAAAACTGAGTCCAATTAGCAACCAATAAGTCTAGGGGATATTATTTTAGTGATATTCTAGTAATTTTTTTTTTTGGTTTTTTTTATAGTACCTCCCAAAAAATATATAGTATTTATTTCAATTGATTTTTTTATATAAAAAACAGTGGTTTAGGTGTAATTTGGATACAAACAAAAAACATGGTCTGTACAGACTGTTTTAAGTGTAATTTGGATACATACAAGAAACATGGTCTGTACATACCCTGTTTTTTGTATGTATCCAAATTACATCTAAAACACTGTTTTTTATAAATTTTTTAATTAATTGTAATAAATACTATATATTTTTTAGGAGGTACTACAAAAAAAAACTAAAAAAAAAAAGTCACTAGAATGTCACTAGAAAAATGTCCCCCTAGAAGGACTCATTAGCAACACATCTATGTTGAGTGAGTATTAGCATCTGCTACAACCATCGTAAACTAACTAAAATGTACTACTAATTATATATAGGACTAATGCTGTAAAGCTGGATTACAGTCAAAGTTGGCACATCCCACTACCACTAGACACTATAGCTATGTTTGTTTGCAATGATTATAATATTGCGATTATAATTCTTGGGATTATTATAATCTCAAAACTATTAATCCTAGGATTATAATTATAATGTCAAGAATATTAAGTCATTTTATAATCCCGAGACTAATAATCCCATCTAAATTTGAAAACAAATAAGATACTTGGGATTAATAATCTTATCCCAAGTATAATTCTTGCAAACAAACACATCCTATATAAATTGTCAAGATTTTGCTCAAATTCTTTAAACAGTTTAGTCCTATAGTTAAATTAATGAGACAAATTTATATAAATATTAAATATTGACGTATTCGGATACATATATAAGATAGGAGGTAGCAATTCACATTCGACTTAAAATTAGTGGTCGTGTATAAATTATTTTTCTAAATTAACTAACTGATGATCGATAATGCAGGAGGAGGAGAAAGTGAAGCTGGCGGAGATTAGTGGATTGGAGCACAAGCAGATAAACAACTGGTTTATAAACCAGAGGAAGCGACATTGGACACCATCAGAAGATATGAGTAATGGCAGCAGAATCACTGAACCTACATGCTTTGATAATACAACTGGAGGAACTGGAAGTACAGACTTTTACAGTACTGGAAATTGATGAAATGTTTTAATCTTCATGCCATTCGCTACAATCTTTTCTTTTTGTGAGAATCAGTGTGCTTGGTTTTTGTGTGTGCTGAAATTCTTGCACTATGAAACATAATTATGGTTGCATGTAAATTGGTGCAAAGACCAACTAGTGCCTGCTTTTCTATAAGGTTTGAGGTTTTGGCTCGTGTATAATTTATAAATAAATAAATAAATATCAGTTGACTCTAATTTGATCTGTGGATTTTGAGTTCATATGTTTGGTTGTGCTTCAAAATTGAAATATTTGCTCCCTTACAAAATCTCTATTGTGTATATATGAGACTTATGTCACAGGTTTAGTAGCACATGCACTTCTTGATTAGCTAGCCTAACTAATTGAACCTTGAATTACCTTAATTTCAAAAGATTTTTACTTGATATCCCAAATGGGGTTTGCGCAGGCACTTGTTGAATCTTGATAGATGCGGCAAAAGAGAAGCTTCTGCATCTGCCATTACCTCAACCTGTTCTGCCTCAGCTCTGCATCTCGTTTTGGATGGCAATCAAGTAATTCTATTGGGAAGTGCAGAACAATGAAATGGATTTTCCCTATATATAGCAGGATTGGTAGGTGTTGAAATGAGGGTGATTTTATTCTCACTCCGTTATGATTTGTGAGGATGTTGGTGTGTTGGTGTGATGCTGGAACTAATAATGAAAAAAATAGTGACAAATTAAGAAAATTATATCATTTAATAATCTTAAAATAATTTATATATATATATATATATATATAAAATTTTGAAACGGATGGACTAACCGAGTTAAGTCACATTACCGTAAATACACATACACAACCCATTTTTTACTTGAATTCCGTTGAAGTAATTAACTCGGTCAAATTCATTAGTATGAATTTATGATATATATTTATGTTTTATAATTTAAAAGGCACCAGGAGAAGTTTTTGTTGCTTTCATGGGTCTTACTACTAACATGCGTTCAAGTACAGTAATGAAAACAAGAAGAGAAGGGGTTCCATATGTAATAATTAATGACTAACTTAGGGGAGTTGCTATTGTTTATCCTTAAAAAAAAAAACAAAAGGACTTGAACATAATTTTGTAAATTTCAGGGTCCATCTTTCGTTTTTTTAAGGGGAAAAAAAGAAAAAAAGAAAAAGTATAGAAGTTGGCCCATAATTTTGAATAACTTTATTTTGAACCTAAAAGTTTGAAACAACTTTACTTTATACCCCTATGGTAAAAAAAATATTCAAAGAGTCAGCGAGGTTCTCGAATAAATGTGCCTAAAATTATTCAAACTAGAAAATATTTGTAAATTCAAAAAATATTTGTCCAAAAAATGTGAATTAAAATTCTAATTTTCTTTTTATTCTTATGTAATGGCAAATCTCATTAACTTTTGGTTGATCTGCTACACATGTGGCAGCTAATTAATTGGAAACTCAAATTACTGGGATTTGTTTCTTTTAATAGAAACCCCTATATATATCCTTTGTGTACTTCCATTAAACCTGTTTAACTAGGTAAAAGATTAATTCAAGCGTTTAGTGATAGAAAATGTCTTGCCAAAGTACAAGTCTTTAAAGCATAGTCAAAAACTATCTTACATGCATCCATTTAACAAGTTAAATAATATTATTATCACATAAAAAATGGTCATATAATGCTCACATACACATACATGCATACTGCGGGTCCCATATATCAGGCAGAACCCACAATATACATGTGTATGTATGTGAGCATTATGTGACTTTTTTTATGTGATAGTAGCATTGTGTAACAAGTTTGGGATTAGCTTTTGTCACTAGTACAATAATATTAACTGTTTTGGGGGTAAAAATGCCATCTTGAGTAAGAAAACATACACGGTACAAATGGCAACATGCAACAACAACAACAAAAAAACAAACATGGAGGGGCCTATACAACATGTCCCAAGCCAAAGTCTAAATTTATTCCTCTAGTAGCTTAGTGTTAGCCCCTTAGTGGGTTGCCACATACTTGGCATGCGGACGCCAGATAAGATATGTCAAGTCAAGCTCGACAATCATCAAGAAGGCAAAGGAAGCAGCAAGAACAGCAAGTAATGTATTTGTAAGTAACATAAGCGTCTTTGTCTTGGCGAAAAAGAAAGCGCGCTGTCTTGACGCCTTACCGACAGATATATTTGACACTCTACCATTTGGGCCTAATGATCATCATTAATAAGCGACATTGGGTGACTCTATCTCGCGCACTTTGGGCTTTGGGCAACAAATGGGCGCATATCAGAAAACTAGCAAAACTAGAGGGTTTGCATTATGCTTCCTCAGACAGGTCTGATGTCTAGTGCTGACAGTTTGGAAATTTTCATAAGTGCTACTATAGGGGAGGGGTACTCCGTGAAGGTTACCCGGGACCATGGGCAGGTGCCATGGGCGATGCGTGCGGGGCATTAAGACATTGTTGGGCTCCCTTCCAACAATGTCAAACATCAAATTGGGAAGCTTGGATCGAATCAAAGACTTGTGCATGGGTTGGGCATGAACAAGCAAGAACGTTGCTGAGTGTAGCATCGGTTGGGCATGACATAGGCGTGTGCCTAGCATGACAAAGCATGGCATGGGCGGACTCTAGCATGCAACAAAGCTAATGCGTGTGACGACGTACGTCGGCCGGACGGCGTGCTGCAACAAACTTGGACAACACCTTAGCAAGTCTTTGGGCTAGTTGGAAATTGTGGACCAAATGGATGAAGATGATTGGGCAACTTCGTAATGAGACAACAACAATGTGGGCTGACAATAGTGGGTGAAGGACATCAAGAAGGTGGGCTGACACTATGGGCAGTTTTGGATTGGATGACTGAAGCTTGACCCAACCGACCGACAATTGAGGCGCTTCTTTGGCAAGAAACCTCCATGCACATGATTGGCATGTCTCCAACTAGTTGCACAACATGGGGCGCCTAAGACCTGCTGGTGGGCGGTTGATGGACAACAGACATCATGGGCGCATACATCTCGCTAGTGGACGATTGGCGGCGCATTCTTGATTCAAAATGCTGGTTCCCTATTGGTTCTGAATGACCTAGCAGTTGGGGATGTCAACTGCAGCCTAAATTCTGTATGCTTATATATAGATGTAGCATAGGGCTTAACAAGCTACGAAATCACTGACCATGTGAGTCTTTCAGCCCTAGTCAGATTTGTAATCCTTGTTATTGAGAGCAATAAGAAAAGATTCCATAAATTTGTCACACTTTTCACCAATATGTAAGTTAATAACTGTGTGTTATGTCCCTTATACCAAAAGCTGCATCTGATATAAACTTAATTATGGTCAAGTTTGTAACAACTTTAAGCATATCTTACCAAGAAACAAACTAACAAACAAAACAAAATAAAACAAACTCTAGGAGGGATCATATTCGGACCGTTTGCTTGTAATGATTATACTGGTAGAGATGCATGAGCCTTTGGCGAAATGGGTTAAATCCAATTTATTATTCACCTGAATATTAAACAATTACATAGGTCCAAAACATGAACTTATCTAGCTGCAAATAAAGGAAAAAACATGCTCTCTTTAGTACAAGTATTCTGCTTTAGTTTCAATATCTAGCTGGATAAGTTTGTAGGGTAACTGCAAATAAAATAAACAAAAGAGAAACGGAGGAAAGAAGAGGATAATGATCTCATATAACAACCTCCATTGATACACATGTTGGCAAAAAGTACCACTAATTTGAACAATAGTCTGTTTCTCTTAACTGCCTTGATCCAGCATTAAGATCGTCATAATATCTACCATATAGCTTATGGATATATTACAATTTTCATTAGAAAGCAATCGAAATTAAGCATATCTTGTAAATTCATGTAGGCATCATCTTGTAGCCGATGTGGCCTTATTTTAGAGTAGGGTTTGAGGTTAGGTTTTATATATGTCCTTCTCGGATCCAAATTCCACATATCTAAAATGGGCAGTTCAGTTGGAGTATCTATAAAAATAAGTTGCATTTATATATAGAGTTGCATTTCAGATAAAGTACTCACTTTAAACCACCTAAATTCAGAATCTGTCCTTCTCCACCACTATAATACGACAAATATTAAATAAATTAAAAAAAAATAACAGTGCCTTGGGCAAGCAGAACTAGGAAAACTGATAAGTAATATATATATATATATATATATATATATATGTATTACATGATGATGATATATATAGGCAGATGTATATATATAAATCTGCAACAAGCTAAATATATTGCTTCATATATAATACATTGTAACCAGGAGGAAATTAAGCATAGAGTTGTTAAAAGGAACTCATGTTTATTAAAATTAAGATTAAAAGACACAAACATGGAAACATTTTTCATCTAGATCATAAAACGTTAGACATGCATAATTAAACTATGACAAACCAATTAAAAGGATCCTCCAATTCCACAAGATCCTGATTCATAGATGGATAAAACAAGAAAAATAGGGAATTAAAACTTCACTAGAGCTGCTCCTCAAGCGCCAATTCCTCAATCATATTAATCTGGTTAAGGGGATTGAAGCATTGGATCTCAGAACACTTAGTAGGAAGTACAATAGGTATTGGTCCAAGCTGCTGCTGCAGCCCCTGCTGGTCAATTACTGATGATGGATGAAGTGGAGGCATTGAAAATTTACGCGCAATCACAACAGAATTAATAACATCATCGGTAGGATGAAACACCGAAAGAACCTCAAAACCTCGAAGATCACAAGGATCAATCACCGGATAAAGAAAAGCTCGAGCCCCATGAGCGCTCCTCAACATTAAAATAGCCCCCGGGGCCATGTACTTAGCCAAATGATCAATAACACGAATTTTTTCCTCTTTGTCCATCCCCACCAAGGCGGCCAAAAACACCACATCATAATCTTTCAATGCACTGGTGACATCCATCACGTCTGTCGTGTGGAAAACCATCCGTTCTGATAAGTCCGGATCATTTGAGACTAGGCGAGACGCCATCAAATTAGCGTTGGCATCGATGTCATAGTTGTGGAAAATAGTAGTTGTGAGGTGAAATGAGGCTAAGACTATTGAGGTGAGTGGGAGGGGACCGGAGCCGAGAAAAGCGACGTTTTTTGGGACTATTAATTGGGGACAGTGTTGGGATAAGATGGTGAATTCAAGGAGGCTAAGATTGAGGTAATTGGAGTAGTAGGGGAAAAGGCTGAGATGGTCTAAAGGGTTTTCAAGTGAGGCTAAAATGGTGCTGAAATGAGACTCGAGATGGCCCTCGGCTTCGCCACAGAGCCTAATGAGCTTGGATCGGATTTCTTGAGCATTTTTGCATAGCTTGGCTACATCAATTGAGCTTGGTGGGATGCACGTGAGAACAAGTTGGGTGAAGAGAGTGTTGACATCTTTGGAGGGTTTGAGGCTGTCGAGTTTCGATATTTTCGAGTATATTTCGCATACTTTTTGCACTAAAGGCTCATTCTGGCAACCCATGTCGACACTATGAGGTTAAGATGAGGAGAGGATTGATGGATTAGCTAGGCTATGAATAATTCTATGTTAGTCTTTCAAAGTAAAGAAAGAATAGTACAGTAGGGGAAGAAACTTTTTTGTTTCTTATTAGTTAGAAACAATTTTCCTAGTCCCCTCCAAAGGGTCTCTATTTATGGACACTTTCTGGGTCCCACATACATTAGAATGTAGGCAAGTATCATGCTGCATTGTTCCTTGGGAGTTCTTTCGTTCTTTTTCTTTTCATCGCTGTGGGGGGATTATAATTTTGTTTACATCAACTTGCAAAAAATTCTGTTTATATTTTTCTTTCTTTTTTATGGGCATTAGTAAGAATCTTTAATTTAACATTCCGTCCATTCAAAAATGTGTATCGTTTGTCTTTTAATTTTAAGTTTATATTGTATGCTCTAAGACACGTGGACATGATTTTCTCGATATAGAATTTTAAGATTAAATCAATACTTATGTGCAATTAAGTGTATCCTAAACAAACAAAGACTATATATACTTTTATTTGAAGGTGTAACAAACTGGAAAATTAATATTTTTCTTATTTTCTTGAAGGACGGTTGGGCCAAGCATCCTGGCCAAACATCCCTTGGCCTCCAGACCCTCCACATACAATCATACAGATCTTGTTTGTTGGCCAGAAATCTGCCATTTCCAAGGTTTTCTTAATTTGTAATTTTTAGACTCACTTTGATGAGTACATTTTTCTCCAGATGAATTCACATCAATTCTAAGTGCCTAGTTAATGCAATAAAAAAGTTACACATTCTTGCCTCTCGTAAAAACTGATATGAATAATATAAAACAGAACCTAAAGGGCACACTGCAATGACAGCATTGTATTAGGGTTTCATTTATAGTTACATGCATCAAGTAGGGTTTTGTTGGACCACCCACAAATTAAGTACGTACATGATTTTCCCTTGGGAGTTGGGATCATACAGTGATCCTAATCCCAATGCATGCATAGGTATTTATTCTTGTTGTCATGGGATTTACAACCTCTAGGCTGCAGAACTGCGCATATAAAAATTAAAAAAAAAAATAAACAATGCAAATTAGCTAGTCCCCTTTTTATTTTTATGTTCGTGTGATATTTTTCTATTCGAGTTTAACTAATTAACATACTATTCTCTCAAATTACAATTATTAGTGCAAATTATACCATCTTCATTTTAATCAAATTGAAATAAATAAATAAATAAAGTTTGAAGAATCAATACATCTTTTTTTTATTTTTTTGTCCTTTTTCCCCATATTCCATGATCGAAATAGGTTGCCAAAAATATATATATAGAAGAGGACATCGATGCTTATTTTTTGGACAGTACTCCATTGCGTGAAAACAGAAAATGCCTATATCCTTGTCATAAATTTATTACAATCAATTTATATATATCTAGATCTATATATAACGTGTCAATAATTTCTAGGCTCTTCGCACCGTAATATAATTTTCTTGGTTACGCCTTAGGTAAGCTACGTTTGTTTGTAAGAATTACATACACTTGAGATTAGACTATTAATTTCAAGTCGTTTGTTTGATTTTAAAAATAGACTTGGGACTATTAATCCTGTGATAATAAAATGACTTGAAAGGAGAATTATTTGATACCATATTCAACTAGGTATTATAATCCCTAACATTTGGAACTAAAAATTTGTTGACAAAAATAACATTTAATTTTGTTTAAAAAGACCAATGTATCTTATCATATCTATCTATGCTCAAACTAATGAGAATATGATATTTTTGTTATTAGTGGTAAGGGTATAATAGTCTAAATGGTAAGTTGTTATCTAATTCTTTAAATAATCATGGACTAAACAAATAAAACATGAGATTATTTTAATTCAATCTATAAATAATTCCATAAAAAACAAACATACAATTAAGACTATTTAACACAAAATTAATAGTCTTAAAATATAGTTTTACAAACAAACATAATTTAAAGCTATTAGACTTCTTAAATCATATACTCTGATAAGTTATTAAGGTTCGACAATCTTCAATTAGTAGAATATTGCCTCTAATATTATTATTCTTTTTAACGGGATTGCCTCTGATATGAAATATTCCTTATCAAAATATTGACTTTTAAAAAATTAATTTTAAATATTTTCAAATTTAAAATTAAAATAAATTTATTCAATTTGTATCAATATATACGATAATAAATATTACTACCTCCAGTTCATAATAATAGTCGTTTTACATTTATGTACATGAATTAAAAAAATTATTTAATAATTAAATTTTGTATGAATTTCCATCACCTACCCCTTTATGGGAAGTTGAAAACGATTAATACAAGAGAGAAAATTTCTTGAGACAATGAGAGAAGTCATGGGTGATATAGAAAAGTAAAAAAATAATGTATTCTCTTAAAAAGTTGTAAACGACAAATAAATTAAAACAAAATTTTTCTCCTAAAAAGTCAATTATTATAAAATAAATATAATAATAATATAAAATATATAAAAAAGTACTAATTATAAAATTTATTATTTAAAAAACTTAAATAAATATCTTAAACTGATTTTTAAAAAGTCAATAAATATATTCTCTTAATTTTATGCTTTCATATTATTCCCATTCACATTGTAGCGGATTTTTTTGGGAGATTGCCTGCAAGAAAGAAATAACATAGATATTTTCTTGCGTGTTGATCGATGATTGGTATTTTTTGGGTTCACACTAGCTTGCCAATTTAATACTCCCTCTTTCTCATAATAAAAGTATTAGTTGATTTTTTGCGCATATTAAAAAGAGGATAAAATGATAAAATTATTCATATTTAAATTCTCAATTAATTACATGATTTTTTGTACATAACTAGTGATATTAATTTGCTCTATAAATATTTATAAAAAATAAAAATATGACAATTAATACTAAGAATATTATGAATAAAATATTATAAAAAATATTATTTAAAATAAATAAATATTTAAGTTGAGACTACTTATAAGAAATTAAGCCCCGCTTGCCTTATCCTATAGCCACCGCATAGTCTCCACACCCAATCACACCACACAACTCGAACCCCCAGGCTTATGGTTAGTATGAGTTGGTCATACCACTCAGACCAATAGCCTTCGGTACACATCTAAACATTTAGTTGCACAATAAAAACTGACATAACAATTAATTTTCAATCTTTTTTCTTTTTCTCAATTTTTCTTCTTTTCTCGAGAGGCCCTTAACTATATGTAGGGTTTAGATCAGTCTTCCTTGTGTTACTACTTTCAGTTTGCGAATTTTCTTCTAAAATGAAATAACTACTAACTTATGATATCACCCTGTGCGAAGAGTTGTTATAAAATTATTTTATTATTTTATACTTTTTTGTATTATACTATACTAATATATTAATTATAATATTATTAAATATTATTGGATATCAAGAATATGAAGTTTAAAGAACACTAATTTAATTAAAAAATGTATCCGAATAAGAGATAGTGATAGGAATATAATTATATGATAGTAGAACATATATATATATATATATATATATATATATATATATATATATATATATATATATATATATATATATATATAGGAGCCCTTCCATATAAATCCTGGTTCTTTGTGAGATCTTGTCTAACACCCCTTTTTGTATCGTTGATAAACTTATCTAAGGCCGAGATGAAACATAAATATCCTAAGTTAAAGCACAACTCAGACTTATTGGTTTTTAATTTTAATATGAGGACCCCACCATAGTCAACATGTTGTCGGTTTATTGAAATAAAATGAATTTTAATATTAAATAATGTCCGATTCCAAGACAAATTAGACTTTGTATTGCCTTTTTTATAAAATACTCCCAAATTTACATAAGCTCTTACTACCAAAAAAAAAAACAAAAAAAAATCCAATCGGACAAGCTCTTACTACCGTAAAAAAAAAAAAAAAAAAAAAAAATCCAAACCGGCACAACCTCTTACGGCTTGCACAAGCTCTCAAGTTCTTTATTTGCTATTCCAAATAAAATATTTGTTATTTTTTATAACTCTTTCATTTAATAACAAATAAAGAATTATAATTCAAATAAAAAATAATATCCTATTTTATAAAAATATATTTTTATAATTTTTATTTGCTATTTTTATAAAAATATTTTATATTCTTTATTTGTTATAAAATATTTTAATAACAAATAAAGAAATAAAAATAGCAAATATTTTATATTCTTTATTTGTTATAAAATATTTTATATTCTTTATTTGTTATAAAATATTTTTATAACAAATAGCAAATAAAAATAGCAAATATTTTATATTCTTTATTTGTTATAAAATATTTTATATTCTTTATTTTTATAAAAATAGCAAATAAAAAATTATAAAAAATACAAGCTCTTCCTACTTGTAAAAAAAAAATACCAATCGGACAAGCTCTTACGATCAAAAAAAAAAAAAAAAAATACCAACCGGACAAGCTCTTTACATTTATTAAAAAAAAAAAAAACCAAATAGGTTGTTAAAAAATATATTTTATTCAAGCAACTTACGCTAAAATGGACTCAAACTCGCAACCTCAAACTCCAAACACACGCTATATGACCACCCGAGCACCACGGGCCTAGCTGTTAATTTCAGCCAAGAATATGTCTTTATATTAAAATTTCACCATCCCCAAAAATCTATATTCTTGCATTATTATTATATTACTGAAACAAATATTATTAATAAGTCTATATAATACATATGGGGTTTGATATTTAGAAATAAGTTAATATCTATATTTATTAAGCAATGATTATTAGTAATGATTTTATATATTAAGCAATGATTTTATTATTAAGAAATGATTTTATACATTTGATACATTTTTTATATATTTTATACATTTGATACATTTTTTGATATATTTTTGATACATTTGTGATAATTGATACATTTTTGATATATTTGATACATTTGATACATTTTTGATATATTTGATATATTTTGATATATTTGATACATTTGATATATTTTTGATACTTTTTTGATAATTGATATATTTTTGATACATTTGATACATTTTGATACATTTGATATATTTTTGATATATTTGATACATTTTGATATATTTTTGATACATTTGATACAATTTTGATACATTTGATACATTTTGATATATTTGATACATTTGATAAATTTTTGATAATTGATATATTTTTGATACATTTGATATATTTTTGATATATTTTTGATACATTTTTGATAATTGATATATTTTTGATACATTTGATACAATTTTGATACATTTGATACATTTTGATACATTTGATATACATTTGATACATTTTGATATATTTGATACATTTTTGATATATTTGATATATTTTTGATATATTTGATATATTTTTGATACATTTTGATATATTTGATATATTTTGATATATTTGATATATTTAATACATTTTGATATATTTTTGATACATTTTGATACATTTTTGATAATTAATATATTTTTGATACATTTGATACATTTTGATATATTTTTGATATATTTGATACATTTGATATATTTTTGATACATTTGATATAATTTTGATACATTTGATACATTTTTGATATATTTGATATATTTTTGATAATTGATATATTTTTGATACATTTGATACATTTTGATATATAATTGATATATTTTTGATACATTTGATATATTTTTTGATATTTTTGTATCAATTGTATCAAATGTATCAAAATATATATCAAAATGTATCAAATGTATCAAATATATCAAATATATAAAATGTATCAAAATGTATCAAATGTATCAAAAAATATATCAAATCAAAATGTATCATTATCAAAATGTATCAAAAATATATCAAAAATATCAAATGTATAAAATATATAAAAAATGTATCAAATGTATAAAATTATTTCTTAATAATAAAATCATTGCTTAATATATAAAATCATTACTAATAATCATTGCTTAATAAATATAGATATTAACTTATTTCTAAATATCAAACCCCGTATATATATATAGACTTATTAATAATATTTGTTTAAGTAATATAATAATAATGCAAGAATATAGATTTTGGGGATGGTGAAGTTTTAATATAAAGACATATCCTTGGTATTAAAAAATTAGCAAACTCGGGTACTTATAGACGTGTGTTTGGAGTTTGAGGTTGCATGAGTTCGAGTATTTTAAAAGTTGCTTGAATAAAATAATAAAAAATTATTTTATTCAAGCAACTTACGCTAAATGTTACTCCGGTAACCTCGCAACCTCAAAACTTATCAAACACAAAAAATAAAAAATTATTTTATTCAAGCAACTTGTCCTAAAATGCACTTAACTGCATCAAACTCCAAACACACGTCATACACAAGGATAATTTCTTATGTCTTTATATTAAAACTTCACCATCCCCAAAATCTATATTCTTGCATTATTATTATATTACTGAAACAAATATTATTAATAAGTCTATATAATACATATGGGGGTTTGATATTTAGAAATAAGTTAATATCTATATTTATTAAGCAATGATTATTAGTAATGATTTTATATATTAAGCAATGATTTTATTATTAAGAAATGATTTTATACATTTGATACATTTTTTATATATTTTATACATTTGATACATTTTTTGATATATTTTTTGATACATTTGTGATAATTGATACATTTGATACATTTGTGATAATTGATACATTTGATATATTTTGATATATTTGATACATTTAATACATTTTGATATATTTTGATACATTTGATATATTTTTGATACATTTTGATAATTGATATATTTTTTGATACATTTGATACATTTTTGATACATTTGATATATTTTTGATATATTTGATACATTTTTGATATATTTTTGATACATTTGATACAATTTTGATACATTTGATACATTTTGATATATTTGATACATTTGATAAGTTTTTGATAATTGATATATTTTTGATACATTTGATACATTTTGATAATTGATATATTTTTGATACATTTGATACATTTTGATATATTTGATACATTTGATATATTTTTGATACATTTGATACAATTTTGATACATTTGATACATTTTTGATATATTTGATACATTTGATACATTTTTGATATATTTTTGATACATTTGATATATTTTTGATATATTTGATACATTTTTGATACATTTTTGTTACATTTGATTATTAGTAATGATTTTATATATTAAGCAAATGATTTTATTATTAAGAAATGATTTTATTATTAATAAAACTAGTGAAGTATAATAATAATGTGATTATCAAATTTATAAAAGCGAAGAAAGTATTATTATAATAATAATAATGTGATTATCAATATTAAAGTACAGATTATATCAATACTAGTAATCTTTGCATAACATTAAGAGGAATAAGACATATTACATGTTCATTTTCATAAAAAAAAAAACATAGAATGATTAATACAACCGACGCCTATTTTTTTGGCTCGGGAATCCTAAAGACTCGATAGTGATTTCGCTTATCGTGGTCGGTTTCAAAGCCACAAATTGCATATTTTCGATGAGTCTTAGAAGGAATGATTTTCTCGAGTGCACTCTTGAATCTAGATTATTTTTTATGGCCCTTTGTTTGAGAAATATTAGGCGGCAAAAACTCTTCTTCTTCTTCCACCTCTCTGCATCTTCATCGTCATTATCGTATCCCATATCATGATTTGGATCTCCAATCGTGCAATCAATGTCGCTATCCGCCAGATTCGAATATTCTCATCCGGATCATACCGGTCAATCAACTCTTTTCTCGTGCATTCGGTTTAAGAACGGTTTTGTAACCTCGAATCGAGCAAGCAGCCGCTTGCGCTAACTCTCGTAATCACCCATCAAATGATTATAAATAAGATTACTTGATTTTGTTCGAAATCAGCAGATGTGGAGTTAAAGAGTAAGTCTTCACCATTGCTTTTGTTCGCGTCTCTTGTCCACTGATGAAGGATCATGTTGGTTGGTATTTGTGAAATACTCTTTGTTGTGAAATATCTCAAGATGTGCCTGCATAATTCACTAAAGTGAGAAAACATTTGGCAGTTACATGTTACCGATCCCATTGTCGATTGTTGACAACTTCTTTATATCTTCCACCACTTTCGGGCCAGATTCATGATTATACAATCGCATAAACCTTAGTATCGGTGACACACATCTCACTAAGTTTATGAACATTGTATTTCATGGAATCGAAGAATTGACGTTGGAAACGCTCTAAACATCTCTTTGTGTACACTTGTGCAAAGCATGAACTTCTAAAGATGAACCGAGTACCATAATCCTTTTACGATGTTTTGTTATGTAGTCACCTTCCTCTCCCGATAAATCTGTCTTTCTACAAACCTTTTGACTCTGCGGTACAAAACATAGCATACTGTTGATGCATTAACATACTCATCAAAAAAGGCATTCATGCTTCTCGCTTCTTCCAGCCGTAGTCATTCCCATGAAAAATATCTCTTTGTATATCTTTGGAATCCATTTCATCGTACATCATACAAACTTCCAAGCCATTCATTAGTATACAATTCATAGGAACTTATCAGAATATGCCAACGCTCTTCAAATTCCTCGATGGACAATGAGTTATACACACAGTTGTTAAAATCATTTTTGAACGATGGGTGCTCATAATAAACATGATGCAATTTTTTTTTAGAAATTTATTGCTAATATGCCAAGAACACAATAAATGATGACTAGTTGGAAGTACCGTAACAATAGCATTACTCATGGCTCTGTCTTGATCAGTGATGATGGTTGTAGGTGCCTTGCAGTCCATGACTTCAAGCCATGTCTGTAAAACCCAAACGAAAGTGTCCTCTATCTCGTCTCGTAACAGTGCAAATCCAAACAATATAGACTGATAATGGTGGTTGACCCCGGCAAATGGAACAAACAACATGCCATACTTATTTGTCCGGTATGTACTATCAAATGTCACAACGTCTCCGAAAAGTTGATACATAAACCTTGATCGGGCGTCAACCCACAAAATACAAGTTATGCGGTTGTTTTCACCGGATTTCACTCGGAAAAAAATTTGCTGGCACTTCCGGATGCAAGTTTGTTCAAATGATTGACAGCAGCTTGTGCATCATTTTCATCTGCAGAATCACGCCTTAAATCTCGCACCACATTTTCAACATTGGCAGTAGAGAAAGGAACATTTTGCAAACCACCTCCCATTGTGCTCAAAACATTCATCATCTTACTAGGACCAATACCGGACTTATTTAAAGTGTCAATTAAATTTCTTGCAACAGGAGTAATATTTCTGTGAGTCTCGATCAAATCTACTTTGGTGGGGGTCACTAAGTGATGATTGTGCTCTAATTCAACAGTAGAAATACGCCAATTGTCTTCTTTCTTATTGTGGACAACATATATTCTAGCTTTGCACATTGTTCGTCCTATCGAGTCTCTCTGTCTAGTTATTTTATTACTACTATCTTCATCATCGTAAACTCTTGCTAATTGGTGTGGTGTACCGCTTTCTTACATACATCTTTTTTAGATCCGATATCATTCAGATTAGCATGTTTATGACTAGTTGCAATTCTAATCTCAAATCCATTTTTATGAAAGCATATGATCTATAAAAATATTCAACCTCTTCCAACGTACAAAATAATTGACCAACTTACGGAACAATATCAAATTTATTACTTTCAACTTCACTGACAAATTCAGATGTATTATATGACATTTTGAAAAACTTACTTGTGAATAATAGTGATGAATTTTGCTCGATCAGAACTTCAACTTGATTTTCTGAAGTGAAAGTGGGCAACAAGATGAAACAAATTATGAGTAGAGGTGAAAAGGAAAATAATATCGGAGAACAAATTCTATGGAAGGATAAGAAGATAACTTGAGAAAATAAAGACTTCTCTCCGCATATATTTAAAGGTAAAAAGACCAAATTAGATACAACTTAATAATAATAATAATAATAATAATGATAATAAAATAATAAAAAAAGTACATAAGCATATTAATATGGAACGGCTTTATACTCAATTCGTAATAATAATAATAATATAATAATAATAATAATAATAATAAAATATTGAGAAATTTAATTTGGGGAAATGAACTGCTTTTTAAGATATATACAAATTCAAGGTAAATTAAAATTAGGAGGCGTGGTGCTCTCGGGTGGTTATTTGACGAGGATTGGTGCTTGAGGTCACGGGTTCGAGTCTGCATTATCGAGAAAAAAATTTCATTTGTAAGTCAGTTATAACTTTGTCTTAACTAGAACGATTTTATTAATAATATAATTTTTTTTTATAAGCAAGATAGCCTCTACTTACGTAAGCAGTTTTATTAATAATATAATAAAAGAAACAAAACAACAAAGGGTAAACCTATGAGTTCTTGAGCACATTTAAGTAGAAGCAAAGCAACAAAACTTTTTACGCCATGTTTGACTACTTTTTTTCCACATCGCCTCGGGAAAGAACACACCGCAAGCTTCGGTAATATAAAAAAGTCACGTGACCCATAACAAATATTAATGTTTGAATTTGGTCCTAAAATAATTCATGTAAATGGGACTTACTCACCTTATTTAAACGTCTATTGAGAACATATGTTGTTCAAACTAAAGTTCACTTGCCAAGCTAGATAAAATAAAAATAACAGAGAGAGAGAGGGAGTATTTAGGAAGAGAGGAGCAAAAAACTTCAACAAGTAAGTTTTATTTATTGTTATTTGTTCGGTTTTAATAGTTTACATTGGTGTTATTTTTATCACCGCATGTTATTCTTGAATTAAAGGGATATAATACCATGCATGTATTTGTTTTTTGTTGTCATTAATACATGTTATCATTTGCGATATATATGCATGCGTATTATTCTTGTTGTTGTTATTATTTTAAGTATAATAACAACAAAATAATCAAGATTTATAATGATCACTTTATATTTTATTAAAGAATGATATTTATTTTAATATATTAATTAGACTAATTGGACATATTTTTACAAAATAAGAAAAAAAATATTAGAGGGATAATAATAAATATAGATATTAACTTATTTCTATTTTAAAAAAACCAATTAATAGATTTTGGGGGATGGTGAAGTTTTACTATAAAGATATATCCTTGGTAGAAATTAGCAGCTAGGCCCGTGGTGCTCGGGTGGTCATATGACGAGTGATGGGTGCTTGAGGTCACGATTTCGAATCTGTTTAGCAGCGAACAAATTTGGCATACCAAATTTTTTTTTTAGAGAGATAGACGGTATCGGTAAGGACAAAATTTTGTCTTAAGTAGATTTTTTTTATTTTATTTTAATTTGTAAATTTTTATGAAGTTTGTATTCTATATATATATATATATATATATATATATATATATATATTTTTTTTTTTTTATTTTTTCTTTGAGTCATCATTATACAATGGAGAAAAGAAGATAAAAAAATTAAAAAAAGCTAAGTTCTAAAATAAATTTGTCTTAAGTGGGAAAAAAATACTTTTATGACATAGCATGCATTGATAAGTATTTATTTTATTATTATGTTTCATTTATTGTTTTTATTTTATTCCAGAGTACTCAATTGTTCACTTATTGTTTTAATTTATTTTTTTTCTTATTGTTTTTGTTTTTAATAGTTTCTGTTTTTACTAGTTTTTAATGCATGTTAATATTATTACATTATATACATGCATGTTATTGTTATTACTGTCATTTTGCAGCATATTTACTTTCAACTTGATTTTGTCATGCATCTTAATACTAATATGGAATTGATGTATTTTTTTAGGTAAAAGATGGATAGTTGGGAATATGGGCCAATTGATCCAAGTGTTCTGCATGATCAACAAGATCATGTATCAGATGACATATATCATGGGAGAGATAGGGGAAAACTAAGCTCCAGTCAATATACTGATCAGAAATATAATCAGTGGGCTTTGACAAAAGAACAAAAAATCCTTTTAGATAAATGTGGATTTGGAGTATTTAGTTATCAAGGTGTTGTATACTAAGCCCATCTTGATGCGATATCGCCTTAGTCGAGAGATGGCGTCCAGGAGACCAATACTTTTCATTTAAAGCGTGGAGAAATAACAATCACGTTAGAGGATGTTCAATTTATTTTTGGGTTCTGGGGTGGTGGTGGGAAAGCCCTTAACGGGTCCCCTTAGCATCACCAATTTGAATTATTTTAGGGATTGTTTTAGAGATAAATTAGGTGATGAATATTTTAGTTCAAAAAATGCAAAGGTTGCAATTTCATTAGTGTGGTTGCACGAACATTTTAATAATTGTCCAGAGAATGCAAGTAAAGATGTTGTAGGCGACACACAAAGGCATACATATTGTGGTTGTGTGGGGCAATATTATTCCCTAATAGGAATAGAAATAGTGTGCACCCACGATATATGTCTTTTATTGCCAATTTGAAGATTGTGTAACTTACTCTTGGGGCAGCGGCAATGTTAGCATATTTGTCTGAGATCTTTATATCTGCTACTAGGAAAGGAGTTAAATACATTAATGGTTGTGTTACATTGTTACAAATTTGGGCTTATGGCGTGTAAGTATTGGAAAGCCAAACCCTTGGCCACAATCATCCTTATGGTTACCTAGGGCTTTAGCATGGTCCTATTTTGGAGCCCACAGCATTACCACAGTAGACGTGAGAATCCCCATCACCATTTGTCATTTTACCGAGGGGAGTTAGATATTAAGTCTATGTGGGATGTGGTTTGGCGGCCTTACATAATGTGGGATGATGATATCGGTGGATTTAATTTTGAAGGCGATTATTTGGGATCTGGTGGGGTCCCTTGATCCACTTTGATATTGTGGAATTTGAGATCTTGGGATCGTGTGATGAGACGAGTCGGGTTCATGCAAGGCATACCATCACCACCAAAAACCACGGTGACCTTAAGAAGGAGAAAAAGTTTAAATTTATTAATGTCGAGGATTGCATGGCCTTGAGAGGGAATATATTTCGATGTGGGAGGCATACATGGATCATCTCGAAGGAAAACAAAGCTGAAATTGCTGATTATGTCCCAATAGATGATTACATGGGTATAGGAAAATTACCGTTGGAAAATTCACCCAGACCTCGACGAAATGACGACCACGATAGTTGTTATGAGCCTCGGGCCATTTACAACCAACAACACCTTATTCAAATGGTATAAAATTATATTCTTCTTTAATAAATCATGTATTGGAGTAAATACTTAATATTACATTTATTCATATTTATTGTTAATAATATTTGTTTGTGTTTATCTTACATGACGAGGTTGAGAGTGCAAAGTCGTTACTTGATAAATTTTCAAGATTACTCAAATTGCCTCCCGAGTTGGTTACTGCAAAAAAATAATTGGGATTTCAATCGCCTATATCGACTTGAAGCAAAGAGGTAAACAAATACCTCGACGGGGGTCCCACAAATTTTGGAACATAGTCCCAATACACACAACTCAATGAAGGGCTTGGAAAACAAAGCGATTATTATGTTGTATAAGAGAGCTACATACCCACCCCACAAGTAATCGAGGAGAGCTCCATTCCCACCACCCAAGCCTACGAGGAGTGTTACATTCCAACCTTCCAAACCTATGAGGAGTGTTACATTCCAACCAAGTCTTCATTTACGGGACTTTACGGCGCTTGGGATCTAGTTCACAAAAGGTATATATAGTTATGTTAATAGTGATAGTTTTAATTATTATTGCTATATAATAATAATGTACATTTGGGTCTCAATCGAATTACAAGATCACGGGAGACCACATCTCTTATGGACCAAAAGGGTCCTTATCCAAAAGACTTAAAGATTGGAAGGAGACATTTATAAATAAACATATGTTTGGAAACGTGGTGGCACCAGAAGGGGATTTATATCCTTTATCACATCCGCGCCCGATTATATGAATTAGAACACAATGCGGTCGATCCTTAGGGGCACAGGAGTTGGATATTCGAGCATGTCATCGGCGCTTATATGTTGTTGCTACGAGGCGAGAGAGGAATACTACAGTGTCGGGGAATACAAAAAGTGGTTCCAATTTGGTTTCATGAATTCATTCTTCATGCATCTTAGGCGGGGCTATATGTGTCATGCACTAACGTGAATCTTGCATGGAGTTTTTGCGATCCGTATGTTAACCAAGATGTTGGTCCACCTTTACGAATGCAAATACATATTCATCTTGCCGGTGTGTAGTACCAATCAACGCCATTTGTCTTGTTCCTGATTCGCATTGAAGATTGGATGGTTACCATAATTGACCGCTTCTGATGACACTAAGTATATTAAGTTACATGAAATGTACTCGAAATTTGTTGAGATTGCGGTATGTTTAGTTTTAAAATATTTTAATTTTATAATGTCCTTTAATATTAAAAATTATTAACCAACTACTTTGTACATGCGGTACATTTGATACCATTTTATTTGCGAAATGGTAATCCGATCTTGTGATGGTGGCCGGTAATAATCCTACTTGTGAAGACCTTAAAGATTCGATAAAACAACACAACCACGCAGATGTGGGCATTTTTGTTTGCAAGTATGTTGTATTTGCTTTAGTTAGGGCCAATGGTAATATTTACGAAGAAAGTGGTCCTTGGAAGATGTCACGATCTTTAAATTCTGCGCGTCGCATAGGAGAGCTCTACAAGAAATCCATGAAGATTACTTAGGCCTTCTACGAGATATAGGCGTCGGTTGTATTAATCATTCTATGTTTTTTTTTATTTTATAAAAATGAACATGTAATATGTACTATTCCTCTTAATGTTATGCGATACTAGTATTGGTATATTACATACTTCTAATATTGATAATCACATTATTATTATTATAATAATACTTCATTACTTTTATAAATTCGATAAGTAAATTAATTTCACAAAATGACTTGAAAAATTATCATCATTACTTATTAGACTAATTGAACTAGTTTTATTAATAATAAAATCATTTCTTAATAATAAAATCATTGCTTAATATATAAAATCATTACTAATAATCATTGCTTAATAAATATAGATATTAACTTATTTCTAAATATCAAACCTCCATATGTACTATATAGACTTATTAATAATAATAAATCGTAATATAATAATAATGCAAGAATATAGATTTTGGGGGATGGTGAAGTTTTAATATAAAGACATATCCTTGGTTGAAATTAACAATACTAGGCAGTGGTGCTCGGGTGGTCATATGACGAGTGTTTGGAGTTTGAGGTTGCGAGTTCGAATCAGTTTAGCAACGAATTGCTTGAATAAAATCATTTTTTTCAATTTTTAATACCGGTAGTGACAAAAGTTTAGTCTTAATAGGTATTTTTTTTTCAATTTTTAATACCGGTAGTGTCATTTTGTCTTACGGGATATTTTATTATTTTAATGTCACCAGTATAAGCCTATTTATCTACGGTAAAAAAAAAAAAATTAAAAAAAAAATGTAGTAAAATATCGACTGTCTTAAGTGGGATATTTTATTATTTTAATGCCCGGTAGTATGAGCTGTCTTAAGTAGGAAAAAATAAAAATAAAATTAAAAAAAAAATGTACCGGTAGTATGTCTTTATCAAGTAGGATTACTTTATTATTTTAATGCCACCGTATGAGCTGTGTACTCAGTAGGAAAATAAAAATAAAATTAAAAAAATGTACCAAAGTATCATTTGTCTTAACGGGATTACTTTATTATTTTAATGTCACCAGTATGAGCTGTGTCTTAAGTAGGGAGAAATAAAAAAAATTAAAAAAAATGTACCAAATTGTAGTATCGAACAGATGCGACTGATTATTTTAATAATAAATATTCACTTTTTATAACTATAATCGACAAGTTAATATTCACTTATTAAAATAGAAAGTAGAATGCAGTTGAATAATTAAACACAACAACTTTTATCTTACTTTTATCAAATATAAAAGCTAATCTCAGCCATCAATTCATTTTATCAACTAGTGACAAAAAAAGGGTGTTGCATGAGACTTTCATATCATCAGATTTGCTATGGAAGGGCTCCCTATATATATATATATATAAAGATTTTGACATTAATTTAAAGATGAAAATAAATTCTTTTCCTATATTTTAGGTTTTTATTCCTAAATTTTAGTGTTGAATAATCATTCCTAAATTTTAGGGTTGAGAGATGATTTTGTGCTAATATTATACTAATATATTAATTATATATTATTAAATTATTATTTTTATCAAGAATATGAATTTTAAAGAACACTAACTTAATTTAAAAAATATATGGAATAATTAGAGATAGTGATAATTATATAAATATATGATAGTAGAATATAGATAAAAAAAAGATTTTGAAATGAAATAAAAAATGAAAAAAAAATTTGCTGTCTTAGATTTATGGTTTCTATTCCTAAATTTTTAATGTTGAAGGACCACTCTTAAAATGTAGAGTTGAGAGACGATTTTGTACTATTTAATATATATATATATATAATTTAATAATTTTATCATTATAATCTTGCTAGTTCCACAATTCGATGTGGGTTGCCCATACTTTTTCTTATGTTTTTTATTTAGACAGATAAAAAATACTTATTTTTCAACTTGCAGAAGATTAAATTGAAATAACGAATCAGAAAACAACACATAATGTAAACAAAAGCCGACTGCTAGAATAGGAACAAGTTAATCCATATCATTCATTTTTTAATTTTATACCTCTACTGTCATTGTTTGGAATTTGTCGTCATCACCAAATGCTAATCTTACGTAGCGAAATGGTTGAAATCAATTTTATAGGATAAAAACACTAAAACAAGAAATTTGGAGTCACCTATAATTCTTGCCAACGTCAGTTCAATTCTAGCTCTTCAATATCTCTGACAGACAAGATTGGCTGCTTCAACCCTTCGAATATTAAAAGATATGAGTCAAAAGTCATCTTAGATCGATCTAAAATAAGTTATCGTAAGTCATTTTAAGTTTTAATATTATATTATTTTAATATTAATTTAATAATTTAATCGTACAGATATAATGAATATGTAAAAATCTGAGATTATGTAAAAAAAAAAATTATTTTTTTTCTTAACTAATCAATTTACGAAATTCTAATTTTGAAATTAATTTAATTTTGATTCACGCAATAATTAATAAAAAAATGTTTAAAAGTTATAACTAAGAACAAAATTATTGTTTTGAAAATGAAAATATTAATTAGGATTATATATAGTCAAATAAGGCCCTTTTTATGAACCAGAGGGAGTTTATTCTTATTTCTAACCAATTAATTATATAATTAGTAAAGTAGACAAAATTTACTCAAGGAACTATGGCTCATTGTTGTGCTTTGCATTTTTGGTTTTAGAAAATTATGTACAAGAAGGGTTATGATAAAGGAGAGTGGTGGTAAAATCATATAACAAACCCAGCAAGACCCACCAGCGTAGTAAAGGAGAGTTTGTGATGTGATAAAGGAGAGTGGTGGTAAAATTAGTAGTTTATTTGCTTTCTATTCCTATTTAGTTCTTTATTTAATATTTAATAATATTTTATTATTAGCAAGTTTGTTATTTGTTAAGAGTTATTTTCGTAAATTTAGAAAGTTTGTTAGGATCTATTTCACATCCTTAAAAGGATTTTATTTCCATATCTCTAAGAAGATTCTAGAGTGATTTGAATATAAAATTTTGTTAAGCTATATAAACCCGGCTTGTGGGTTGAATTCAGTTGGTATCAAAGCTTAAACATCTTTCTGGGATTTGACTCATCGATTTTAATGGTCGGTGGTGGTTAGTTAATTGCAGGCGATTCCTACCGAGAAAGTCCCGCACCATGATCATAACGTCCAGGACATGATAATTGAGGATTTGCAGAGACAAGTTCTGAACCAGTTAACCCAAATACCTAGCAAATGTAAAAATCACTGGTCGTCGTGGACAAGTTCCAGAGGAGGAAGTCACGTACCTAGGCCGACGTAGACGGGTTCCAGAGGAGGAAGTCCCACATCTTGAACACGATGAAAAATCTTATGATTCTAAATCGAGTTTTGATAACCCTTACCACCATAGGAGGTAACTATGGGAACGACGTGACCGTGAGTACCGTCGTAGTGATCTGTGTTTTAGAATAGAGCTACATAAATTTTCTAGTACACTACAAACAGAAGGATTCATCGATTGGATGAACGAAGTGGAGCGCATCTTCGAGTATAAGGAGGTATCAGATAGCGCTATATAAGGTAAAATTGGTTACCATAAGCTGAAGGGTCGAGCATCTGCTTGGTGGGAACAAATTAGGCGTTCAAGGGAGAGACAAGGAAAGGCTAAAATCACCAAGTGGGAGAAGATGAACACTACAAGAATATCGGCTATTTCCGACGGACTAATTCGTCGGAAGTAATGTTTTTTCGTCGATAATATCATTACTTCCAACGGAATAGCCCGTCAGAAATTCGGAATATAATGTTGTCGAGCTTATTTTATTCGATTATTAGGTCAAAAATAAATAGTTCCGACAGATTTATAAGTTCTGACAGAATACTCGTTAGAATTACCTTATATTCGACGAAATTTATCTCGACGAAATAATTACGTCGAATACATCTTGCCACGTGGACAGGCGCGAAAATCTGGTATTTTTTAATTATGAGGCAATATCCGTCGGACATAATTTAATATCCGTCGGAATTAACTGCGATAAAATAAATTATTTATATTAATAGAATTTTCCAAAATTAATTGAATATATTATTTCCGACAGAACTTCCGTCGGTTTTAGGTTATTCTATCGGAATTATATATGTGACGCCCCCAAAATAGGTATACATCACCAATTCTGAGTCGTCAAATACATGGTACAGAAACAAATACAACTTCAGTAATACAATTGTCGTGCAAAATACGACAACACATATACTGTGAGTTTAAATACAAATATTGTCTTCTAGACAATATCCACACTCAAATAAGTCTTCATTACAATTATTGATACACTATTTTATAAAATAGTGAGGACTACTAAAACAACTTCTTGAATCATCACTCCATACCCCGGCTAGTTCCTGCTAAATTTTCTCCTCCTGAGAAGAACAATGGAACAAAAAGAAAAATAGTGAGCTCAACTAGCCTAGTAAAGAATATTATAACTAAGATAATATACAACAATTTATTATTAGTCTTCAACAGGGAAAAATATGATAAAATATAATAGGCAACAAGTTTTAGATCAACAACTGCAGCGGAAACAACAATCCATTAGAAAAGTTAAGTAGAGAAAGAATTCCACTATCTTCTAAGATTTAAAAGTCCATCATCAATATTTTATTCCTGTAACATCAATCAATATACATCTTGAATCAAATATTCATCTTTGCACTACAAGCCAAAGATATTCATTTGTATCACCAGTTGGTCATGTTCATCTCAACACCTGTTCATCTTTGCACTATGGGCCAAAGATATTCATTAGGTAATCATTCATCTTTGCACTACAGGCCAAAGATATTCAGTAATATCATCATTTAGGATTGAGGATGATGAAAAATATATTAAAGAAAACGAATCCAGTGAAACAAAATAACAAATATTAGAGATTCAGATTCTGCTTTATCCAAGATCAATAATACTCCATAATAACCAATTTCGAAGCAAAATTCAAGAATAAAGATCAAAACATGGATACAATCAAAGATAGTAACCATAATAGATATCTTGGACAAAAAGAAGAAAATTTTATTTTTCGGTGAATAGTGTTGTATTCGTGAATAGTGTCGTATACATGAATAATAATCAGTATCTGAAATAATAACCCCGACACAAAAGTTCCAAATTTGATAAAAAGTTCAGACCAATATTTTGGCATAATGATATCGAAAGAAATAATATCATTTATGAAGAAAATAACATCACTTACCTCAAAATAACGATTTCTTGATCGGAATATTGGTATAAAGCTGAAGGAAATTTGCACTGATAAATAGAAACTCATAAAGTATCTAAATACTCATAAAATACATTTGATAATATAGAGAGAGAAAGAGAGAAAGCTTATGTTTCTGGTGTGATTTTCAATTCGAACTTAGCCCTCTATTTATAGGAAGATGTTAAGACGCAAGGCGGACTTGACCGCCACTTGGGATGGCTTTACTTCGCTACATTACCACCCACCACATTTGAAATAAAAATTCACACATTTCTTCACCAACCACAAGTGGGGCCCACTCAATTCTAGAATTTTTCACCAAAATCATTTATAAACCTAATTTCTGAATCAGTCACCTCTTAAAATTCATAACAAATTATACGTTCATTTTTAACGGTTTAAAATTTGTGGAAATATACTCAACTTATATATGTATAACATATCCAAAAATCACAACGATCCAACGGTCAGATTAAAAATTATAACTCACACAATATATCTCAAGAACAGTGATTTAATTTTTAATACCTCCATTCCGACAAAAATACCTCAACATTAATTCCTTCAATTATATCCACATAAAAAAAATATATCCATCAATTATATCCGCATAAAATAAATATTTTCTTATCATATAAATTAATAATTAATTATTCACAAATAATATTACAGAATCACAATTATGACAACCGCATCGCTTCCGAGAAATAGGGGCTTTCCGATAAGGATTTCTCCTTATTGGCGCGCAATTAGGTGACCAAACCTCTCCTTGACAGAACTTTCTAGACATTGCCAATAATGCTATCTCATAATATTATTCAAATAATATGAATTATTGATCCGATAATGGGAAATATTGTATAGTGATAATTATTGAAACAACAATAATATAAAATATTAACGCAGCAATTATTGAACCAATAAAATAAAATATTGAATAAGAATTATCGTAACAATTATTGAGTAGTACTTTCTTCACGTAAGAATCAATAATTCAAAAATATCGCAAAACGTGTGGTGCTACCGTGCAACCACGCCATTCATCGTATTTTAACCACCGGGTATTCCAACAGTGTTAAAGGTAACAACTATGCCATTATTTATAAAAACTCAATTTTGTCGTTATCTTCATCCGACAGTTATTCTGTTATGGGGTCCACAAATGGCTGTGCTGTTGTACGAATATTCCCCGAAAACAAGAATATTTCACGACCAAACGAATATTCCCAGACAACAATAAGTATTTTATAGCCACTTTGTAAGACCCCAACTTTTTATAAATAAAGATTTAATTTCTCTAATTATTATTTTGAAATAGTAAGGGGTTGATTTGATTAATGTGGTTAGTTATGGGTAAAATGTGCAAATATTTTAAATAAGCAAGTGGTTATAAAATACTCATTGTTGTCGGAGAATATTCGTTTGGTCGTGAAATATTCGTACGACGACGCAGCCTTGTGTGGGCCCATAAAGAAAAGCGATTGGATGAAGAAAACGACAAGTATAAGTTGTTTATAAAAAATGACGTAGTTGTTACCGTTAATAACATTATTTGCAATGTCTAGAAAGTTCTGTCTAAGGAGAGGTTTGGTCACCTAATTGCAAGGCTAAGTAAGGAGAAAACTTTATCGAAAGCTCCTCTTTCTTTGAACCGCACAGTTGTCAATATTGTGATTCTGTAATATTATTTGTGAATAAATATTTATTGATTTATATGATGAGGAAAATATTGATTTTATGTGGATATAGATGGAGAAAATTTTTAAAGTGACAATTGTTAAAAAATTGATATTTTATTTTTTCTGATAAAATAATATTTTATTATATTATTATAATATAATAATGATGATATTTTTACAATGAATGTGGGATATATGAGTATATGAGGAGGAAGAGTATTTTTGTTGCAAAAGTTGTTTAACACATGTTTTGTGTATCGGTGGACCCCATTTCTTGACTGAAATTTGATTATAGCTTGTAAAATCGTCCGTTTGTGGATTTCGGTCAATTTCTGTTTGGAATTTGGAAAAACTTTCTTCTGCAAAGTTGTAGAGAATTGAATTTCCTATAAAAATTTGCGAGATTCAAATTTTCTGATAAAAGGGCTATTTATTATGAATTATTGAAGTTCCGAAGTTCCGAAATAATTGATTTTTGGAAGTTTTAATTATTTTTATTAAGAAAAACATTTTTATTGTTTTGGTTGGCCCCCCATATGTTGTAAACATGCTGATTTCAGGAGTCTTAGTGGGCGTAGGAAAATTTTTATATATAATATTATTATATTCAATTTTCTGCTTTGGTGTTCTAAGCAATTTCCTATAAATAGGGTGCTTAGGTTAGAATTGAAAATCACACCAGAAACTAAAGATTTCTCTCTCTTTCTCTCTCTATAATATCGAGCGTATTTTGTGAGTATTTTAGTACTTTGAGTATTGCTATACTGGTCAAAAGTTCTTTCAAAGACTATATCCAAATTTCCAAATCAAAGATCTTTGTTTTTGCGAGGTAATGGATGTTATTTTATTCGAAAATGATATTATTTCTTCAATATCATTATGCCGAAATATTGGTTGGAACTTTTTATCAAATTTGGAACTTTTTCATGTCGGGGTTACTATTCATGAGTTACTATTCACGAGTTACTATTCACGAGTACTATTCATGAAGCATAATGATTTTTTTTTGTGAATTCTATCTCATAGTGTCGAGTTACTATTCACGTGTACTACCTTATTCACGAATCTGACACTATTCACGTAAAAATTAAATTTTCTTTTTACGTGTCCAAGATCGTCTCATTATGATTCCTATCTTGGATTGGATCTATGTTTTGGTCTTCATTCTTGAATTTTACTCCTTATGATTATTTATGAAGTATTTTTGAACTTGGATTGTGTAAAAGTCACGAATCCTTAATATTTGTTCTTTTGTTTCCACGGATTCGCTTTTCTTTAAATATTTTCATCATCCTCGGTCCTAAATGATGATATAATCAATATCTTTGGCCCGTAGTGCAAAGATGAATGATTTTATAATGAATATCTTTGGCCCGTAGTGCAAAGATGAACAGGTGTTTAGATGAACATGACCAACTGATGAATATCTTTGGCCCGTAGTGCAAAGATGAACAAAAAGCGAGATGAACATGACTAATCGATGAATATCTTTGGCCCGTAGTGCAAAGATGACTATTTGATTCAAGATGTATATTGATTGATGTTACAGGGATAAAATATCGATGATGGACTTTTAAATTCATAGATGATAGTAGATTTCATTCTCTACTTAACTCTTCTGATGAATTGTTGTTTCCGCTGCAGTTGTTGATCTAAAACTTGTTATCTATTGTATTCTATCAGATTTTTCCTTGTTGAAGACTAAGGATAATTTGGTGTACATTATCTTAGTCATAATATTCTTTATTGGGCTAGTTGAGCTCACCCTTTTCCTTTTTGTTCCATTTTTCTTCTCAGGAGGCGAGAATGTAGCGAGTACTAGTCGGGGTATGGAATGATGGTTCTAGAAGTTATTTTAGTAGTCCTCACCATTTTTGTAAAATAGTGTATCAATAATTGTAATGAGGACTTATTTTAGTGTGGATATTGTTTAGAAGACAATATTTGTATTTAAACTCAGAGTTTATGTGTTGTCGTATTTTGCACGATAACTGTATTAATGAAGTTGTAGTTATTTCTGTACCATATATTTGGTGACTCAGAATAGGTTGGGTGGATTGGACTTATTTTGGGGGCGTCATAGTTGGTATCAGAGCTTAGGGATATGATCTCTGGCGAGATCGGGGAATAAAACTAGGAGGGGAGAGACGAGTAAATCCTTCGCTAGTGTGTCCTACCTAAGCTTATTTGTTGGTCGGTCATAATATATGGGTATTATGTGATTTGTTAATTTGTTAAATTAACCCTTGTTTTATGGCAGTATTCGAGAATGCCGACAGAGAATTTTAACAGTGGAGTGAATGAGACCGTGGAGACACCTCTAATCATCAACCAGGTTAATGTGATTAGAGATATCCATGTGGTGATTGAGGAATTAAAAGTTGCACTCAAGCTAATTGCAGAGGTAACAGCTGAGAGTGAGGAAGAAGATGAAGAAGAGGTACCTGAGGAGAATTTATTAGAGGTATTTTATGATCAAAATGTAGAATTACAAAATCGTATTCATGAGTTAGAAGAGCAGGCTGAAGAACGACAGACGGTTGTGGAGCAAAAGGATGCAACGATTCAAGCTTGTGTTACTCGATGTGCGATGGTTGAAAAGAAGCACTCTTTGGCAGAGTATACGATATTAAAGCTGGAATCTGAGAATTCAAATGTCAAGGAGCAACTGAAAGAAGAAACAACTAAACGAGTGAGAATGAAAGATGCATGGGTATAAGCCGCACGACGCGTTGATATTGTGGAAAGAGAAGTCCGGTCTAAGAAAGCTAAAATAGATGATATGTATTTCTCTTTTTCGACAGCAATTGGGAGAATCCAGCATCGAGTTTTGAATTACCCTGACGAAGAATCGAACGAAGTTATCACGGGTTAGTTAATTATAAATTTTTGCGAAGTTTATACCTTACTCGATATCGGTTCTACCCATTCTTTTATCTCTCTTGTTTGCGCTCAACGTTTAAATTTGACTCCGGAGAGATTAGACTTTAACTTATCGGTTGAAACTTCGTTAGGAGAAACCTTCATTACATGTGCTATCAAAGTCTTGGATGAGAGTCATAGTTTTGAATGACATTTCTATTGTTTATAAATTTCCTGATGTATTCTTGAAGACTTCTTAGCCTACCCCTAGAACGTGAAATCAAATTTTGTATTGACCCCAGTACAAAACCCATTTCTTCAACCCTTAAATATTTCTTCACATAAAACGATAGTATCATTGCGCTACCAAAGACGTTGGCTCGAAATGTTGAAGATTACGATTATACCATTCAATACCATTGTAGGAAAAGCGAACGTGGTAGCTGACGCTTTGAGCAGAAGATCGTATGCGTTTACAAGTGCGAATATTCGAACCTGCGTGAAGATAACGAATATACGATTAGAATCAACTTTAATCGATAAATTTAAAGATGCTCAAGCTACAGACTTGGAGTTGATGAATATGAAGAAGAAGATGCAAGAAGTCGTTATTCCAAAAGCGAGAATCGGCGATGTGAGGAAAGCTCAAACCTTTGATTTATTAGTCCATTTGAAATCCTCGATTGAATAGGAACTATGGCCTATAGACTCACTTTACAACTAAGTATGACGCGTGTTCATAATATTTTTCGCGTATCGATGTTACGTAAATATGTGGACGACCCGAACCACATTATTGAGTTAGAACCAGACGAGATAGCAGAAGATTTAACGTCGAGAGGTACCGGGGCAAAAATCTTGGATAGGAAGGAGCATGTCTACGACGCCAATTTTGAGGACGAAATTTCATAAGGAGGGAGGTTGTAAGACCCCAACTTTTTATAAATAAAGATTTAATTTCTCTAATTATTATTTTGAAATAGTAAGGGTTGATTTGATTAATGTGGTTAGTTATGGGTAAAATGCGCAAATATTTTAAATAAGCAAGTGGTTATAAAATACTCATTGTTGTCGGAGAATATTCGTTTGGTCGTGGAATATTCTTACTGTTGGGGAATATTCGTACGACGGCGCAACCTTGTGTGGGCCCATAAAGAAAAGCGATTGGATGAAGAAAACGACAAGTATAAGTTGTTTATAAAAAATGACGTAGTTGTTACCGTTAATACTGTTGGAATACCCGGTGGTTAAAACACAGTAATACTCGTTGTTGCACAGTAGCACACGGTATTGCAACAATTATTGATTTTTACGTAAGAAGGCACTACTCAATAATTGTTACAGTAGTTACTGTTCAATATTTTATTTTATTGATTCAATAATTGCTGCGTTGATATTCTATATTACTGTTGTTTCAATAATTGTCACTACACAATATTTTTCATTATCGGGGCAATAATTCATATTATCTGAATAATATTATTAGATAACATTATTGGCAATGTCTAGAACGTTCTGTCTAAGGAGAGGTTTGGTCACCTAATTGCGTCCCAGTAAGGAGAAAACTTTATTGGAAAGCTCCCTCTTTCTTGGGAACTGCCTGGTTGTCAATATTGTGATTCTGTAATATTATTTGTAAATAAATAATTATTGATTTATATGATGAGGAAAATATTGATTTTATGTGGATATAGATGGAGAAAATTTTTAAAGTGACAATTGTTAAAAAATTGATATTTTATTTTTTCTGATAAAATAATATTTTATTATATTATTATAATATAATAATGATGATATTTTTACAATGAATGTGGGATATATGAGTATATGAGAAGGAAGAGTATTTTTGTTGCAAAAGTTGTTTAACACATGTTTTGTGTATCGGTGGACCCCATTTCTTGATTGAAATTTGATTATAGCTTGTAAAATCGTCCGTTTGTGGATTTCGGTCAATTTCTGTTTGGAATTTGGAAAAACTTTCTTCTGCAAAGTTGTAGAGAATTGAATTTCCTATAAAAATTTGCGAGATTCGAATTTTCTGATAAAAGGGCTATTTATTATGAATTATTGAAGTTCCGAAGTTCCGAAATAATTGATTTTTGGAAGTTTTAATTATTTTTATTAAGAAAAACATTTTTATTGTTTTGGTTGGCCCCCATGTATTTTGTAAACATGCTTGATTTCAGAGTCTTAGTGGGCGTGGGAAAAAATTTTATATATAATATTATTATATTCAATTTTACTGCTTTGGTGTTCTAAGCAATTTCCTATAAATAGGGTGCTTAGGTTAGAATTGAAAATCACACCAGAAACTAAAGATTTCTCTCTCTTTCTCTCTCTATAATATCGAGCGTATTTTGTGAATATTTTAGTACTTTGAGTATTGCTATACGGTGCAAGTTCTTTCAAAGACTATATCCATATTCCAAATGTAAGTATCTTTGTTTTGCGAGGTAATGGATGTTATTTTATTCGAAAATGATATTATTTCTTCAATATCATTATCTTAAAATATTGGTTGGAACTTTTATCAAATTTGGAACTTTTTCATGTCGGGGTTACTATTCACGAGTTACTATTCATGAGTTACTATTCACGAGTTACTATTCACGTACTATTCACGAAGCTCGATAATTTTTTTTTTTGTGAAATTTCTATCATTGTGTGTCTGAGTTACTATTCACGATATCGACCTATTATTCACGAATCGACACTATTCACGTAAAAATTAAAATTTCTTTTATGTGTCCAAGATCGTCTGTTATGATTCCTATCTTGGATTGGATCTATGTTTTGGTCTTCATTCTTGAATTTTACTCCACTATGATTATTTATGAAGTATTTTTGAACTTGGATTGTGTAAAGTACGAATCCTTAATATTTGTTCTTTTGTGTCACTGGATTCGTTTTCTTTAAAATATTTTTCATCATCCTCAGTCCTAAATGATGATATAACTGAATATCTTTGGCCTGTAGTGCAAAGATGAATGATTTTATAATGAATAACTTTGGCCCGTAGTGCAAAGATGAATAGGTGTTGAGATGAACATGACCAACTGATGAATATCTTTGGCCCGTAGTGCAAAGATGACTATTTGATTCAAGATGTATATTGATTGATGTTACAGGGATAAAATATCGATGATGGATTTTTAAATTCATAGATGATAGTAGATTTCATTCTCTACTTAACTCTTCTAATGAATTGTTGTTTCCGCTACAGTTGTTAATCTAAAACTTGTTGTCTATTGTATTCTATCAGATTTTTCCCTGTTGAAGACTAAGGATAATTTGTTGTACATTATCTTAGTCATAATATTCTTTACTGGGCTAGTTGAGCTCACCCTTTTCCTTTTTGTTCTAATTTTCTTCTCAGGAGGCGAGAATGTAGCGAGTACTAGTCGTGGTATGGAATGATGGTTCTAAAAGTTATTTTAGTAGTCCTCACCATTTTTGTAAAATAGTGTATCAATAATTGTAATGAGGACTTATTTGAGTGTGGATATTGTCTAGAAGACAATATTTGTATTTAAACTCAGAGTTTATGTGTTGTCGTATTTTGCACGACAATTGTATTAATGAATTTGTAGTTGTTTCTGTACCATATATTTGGGGACTCAGAATAGGTTGGGTGGATTGGACCTATTTTGGGGGCGTCACACACTTGCTTATTTTGAAAAATTTGCACCTTTCACCCATAACCAAAGCATTATATCAAATTAACACTTTATTATTCACAATAATAATTAGAGGAAATTCGATTTTATTTATAATAAATTGGGGTCTTACAACCTCCCCTCCTTATGAAATTTCGTCCTCGAAATTAACGTACGTACCTGGTATTTTTAAAAGGTGAGGATACCTCGCTTTCATTTCTGATTCCAACTCCCAGTTTATTTCTTCAATAGCATGGTTTCTCCACAAAACCTTAACTTGAGGTATAACCTTTGTGCATAGGACATGTTCTTTCCTATCCAAGATCCTGATAGGTACCTCCTCGTACGTTAAATCTTCGGCTATCTCGTCTGGTTCTAACGCAATAATATGATTCGGGTCGTCCACATATCTACGTAACATCGATACGTGAAAAATTTTATGAACACGCGACATACTTAGCGTTAAGGCGAGTCTATAGGCCACAGTTCCTACTCGATCGAGGATTTTAAATAAATCGAAGGCTTAAGATTTCTTCTCTTCATTGACTCTTACTTCTAGAATAACACATTCTTGCACCTTCTTCTTTATATTTATCAGCTCCAGGTCTATAGCTTGAGTAGCTTTAACGTTATCGATTAAAGTCGATTTTACTCGTATATCGTCACGTGGGTCCCTAGAGTCATTAACTCTATCTCTATCATTTATAAATTATACAAAATAGGTCTTTGTGTTCAAAAATATCACACTCATACTCGCGTACGATCTTCTACTCAACGCGTCAGCTACCACATTCGCTTTTCCAGGATGGTATGGTCAGAACAGGTTCCGAAATGAGTCGCCTCTTGAGCTCTTGGAAAATCTTCTCGCATTCCTCGCTCCATACGAATTTTGTATCTTTTCGAGTCAGTTAAGTTAACGGAGTAGCGATTCGAAAAAATCCTTTCACGAATCTCAGATAGTAACCAACTAAGCCTAGAAAGCTAGATATTTTGATTACTGACTTTAGTTGCTCTCAACTGTGACTCATATTCCAATCTTGGATAACACGTCACAATAACACCTATTGTTTTACCACCAAACAAATATAGCGTCTCCTACGGAGAGTCTGGCTTTGGTACATTCCACAAAGGAAGTTACCAGATAGAGGCTTGAGTACCAACTCTTGTAGTTGGGTTTTTAACTCCTGAAGTTCAATAGGAGCCATTTGATAAGAGATTTTAGAAATGGGTTTTGTACCGGGTTCAAAGTCGATACAAAATTCAATATCATGCTCTGGGGTATTCCAGAAATTCTTGAAAATACGTCGAGAAATTCACTAACAATGAAATATCATTCAAATCGGCGTATTTTTGTTTAAATCCATGAAATGGGCTAAGAAAGCTTGACATCCGTTTTTCAATAAACGAATGGCTTTATGGCTTGATATGAAAGTGTTTGACTTCATTGATTTGGTTTTTGAATTCGCATAACAGGTTGGTTAGGAATATGAAAACTAACAACCTTACGAAAACAATCAATTTTGACATGATGAGTAGTTAACCAATCTGTAAGACCCCGAATTTTATGAAATAAAAGTATTCAATTTTTTATAATTACTATTCATGAGTTACTATTCACGAGTTACTATTCATGAGTTACTATTCACGAGTTACTATTCACGAGTAATATTCATGAAGCATGATAATTTTTTTCGTAAGAAGGCATTACTCAATAATTGTTACAGTAATTATTGTTCAATATTTTATTTTATTGATTCAATAATTGCTACGTTGAAATTTTATATTATTGTTATTTTAATAATTGTCACTACACAATATTTTTCATTATCAGATCAATGATTCATATTATTTTAATAATATTACTAGATAACATTATTGGCAATGTCTAGAAAGTTCTGTCTAAGGAGAGGTTTGGTCACCTAATTACGCGCCAGTAAGGAAAAATTCTTATTGGAAAGCCCCCTCTTTTCTGGGAACTGCCTGGTTGTCAGTATTGTGATTCTGTAATATTATTTGTGAATAATTAATTATTGATTTATATGATAAGAAAAATATTCATTTTATGTGGTTATAGATGGAGAAAATTTTTTAATGTGACAATTGTTGAAAATTGATATTTTATCTTTTCTGATAAAAATATATTATTAAATTACAGTAATATAATAATGGTGATATTTTTACAATGAATGTGTGATATTTGAATAAATGAGGAGGAAGAGTAGTTTTGTTGCATTAAATGCTAAACACATGTTTTGTGTGTTACAAAAAATGTTTAACACATGTTAAACATGATGGTGTACACAAATTTTAACTGAAATCTGATTATAGCCTGTAAAATCGTCCGTTTGTGGATTTCGGTCAATTTATGTTTGGAATTTGAAAAAACTTTCTTCTACAAAGTTGTAGAGAATGAAATTTCCTATGGAAATGACATGGGGTTCAAATTTTTCTGATAAAAGGGCTATTTATTATGAATTATTGAAGTTTCGAAGTTCCAGAATAATTGATATTTGAAAGTTTTAATTGTTTTATTTAAGAAAAACATTTTTTACACTTTGGTGGGCCCTACTTGCATGTGTTAAATTGCTGAATTCAGATTCAAAGGTGTGCTAAGGAAATTTTATTATAAATAATATTATTTTAATAAATTTTCGCTTTGAGTGTTCTAAGCAATTTCTATAAATAGAGTCTTAGGTTAGAATTGAAAATCACACCAGAAACTGAAGTTTTCTCTCTATTTCTCTCTATATTATCGAGTGTATTCTTGTGAGTATTTTGATATCTTGAGTGTTGTTATACGGTGCAAGTTCGTTCAGTGTTATTCCAGTCACTGCTCTTTTGAGGTAAGGGATATTGTCGTTAGTATGTAAGGGTTATTATGTTTTTTAATTTCGAAATTTTTCTGAACCTTCAAAAATTCTGGAAAAATTTGAAATGATATTTTGATGAGTTTTGTAGATTGTTTCCAAAAATGGCGATTTTTGGATGTATAGATTAGGAGTTATGGATTTTATGAGAAAAGACTATTTTAAACGTAACCGCTTATAATGCCTTGTGATTAACTCCAAAATTGATGAAATTTTTATTGGGAGTACATCTATATAATATCAGTATATCTGTAAATTTTGGAATTTTTGGATAAAATTACAATTTATGATTGATGTCTGAATATTCGGTGGTTTTGGCCATGTGAAAAATAGTTAATGAATTTTAAAAATTCTGAGAAAAATATATGTTCAATATGGGACTATATTATGCTAAATCCCAGGAAAAAAATATTTTTAGAACTGATTTGGTATTTTTCATGAAAATGTTCTAGTTATGAATAAATAAATTAAATATGTTATGTGAAGTAAAAAAATTGGAAAATATGATTTTATGGCTTGAGAATCATATATGAGGTATATGCAAATTTTTTATGAGGGTTTTGGTTATTGGTGATGAAATCTTATGAGTTTGACATTTTAGGATGATTAAATGCATTTATTAGTAAAGTGTAAAGAATTAAAATAAATTGTTTATAAGTTTAAGAAATGATTAAAATATTGTGGTAGTATTAATAATATTAGATTATGAGATTATTAAGTGATTTATAACATTTTGATTAAGGTGTTATGAGATCATTGATTTATGAATATTACTCTTGAGATTAAATCTATGTGTTGATTATATTGTTTTTATTATCATATATAACATTCTTATAACCCTAATGATGATATTTCTCTTTGACTTGAGTGTAAAGATGGGTAGATTATTGGTATGATCGTGACTATAGGTTCTCTTTGGCCAGTAGTGCAAAGTTGAATTGTTGACTGATATGATCATGACCACTGAATTTATAATTGAATATCTTTAGCTTAAGTGCAAAGGTGAATTGATCAACATATATGGTTATAATTATG
Organism: Panax ginseng; assembly: GCA_020205605.1. NCBI lineage: Eukaryota > Viridiplantae > Streptophyta > Magnoliopsida > Apiales > Araliaceae > Panax > Panax ginseng. The sequence goes on along the minus strand of CM035141.1, from coordinate 91,917,805 downwards.
GTTTATATAAATTCTGAAATAATTATGTATTTCTTTGAGATATGAATATCTTTTGGCCTGTAGTGCAAAGATCAATTATTGATGAATATCTTTGGTCCATAGTGTAAAGATGACCCGTTGTTGAATATCTTTGGCATGTAGTGCAAAGATGACTTGCTGTTGAATATCTTTGGCATGTAGTGGAAAGATGAACTGTTGATGAATATCTTTGGCCCGTGGTGCAAAGATGAATTTATTAGTATGATTATAAACAAGAACTGTGATTTGGTATAACCATGATCTTTGATGTTTCAGGTAAAGACGGGTGATGAATATTATCTTCGTCTTGGATGCGAAGAGGAATTTAGAATCACAATTATGATTATGAGTTATTCATATGATTGTGGAAAGGAACTGTTGATTGATGTTACAGGGATAAAACATTGTTGGTAGACTTTTAACGTGGAGAAGATAATAGACTTTATAGTCTATTTGACTCTTCTAATGGATTGCTCGTTCATTTAAACTATGGTTGAAAAGTTTTATTATCTACCATATGTTCTAAATCTACTTTTTATTTCTTGATGAAGTCTATTGATAATGTAATTATCTTTAGTCATAATATTCTTTCTTGAGTTAGTTGTGCTCACCCTTTTGCTTCACAATTCCTTTCGGTAATAATAAGAGTGTAGTTGGGTCGACGAGAATAATAGGGAATAGTGTGATGGTTCTAGTGCATCAAAGTTTATCAACACATTATAAAAGGCATCACATACAATATATAATTGTATTGAGGACCTAAGATGTGTGTGTCGTATATTATACGTCACTTAATAATTGATTTTGGTGAACAACAATAGGGTGAGGCGAACCCAACTTTGGAAGGGTGTTTTATCACTATCATACAAGATGTCTAATGGCATACAACCTCGCGTTATCATAAGATAGGGTTGTGCAAATCCACTCACTGAGTATATCTACGATCACTACCTATATGTTCTTGGAGTTTATTTGAAACATAATGTTCAATTGCAGACGATGGAAATAGTTATATGTCAAGAGAAGACTCACCATTAGAAAGAAGATGATAGTAATCTTCTCATTTTTCTTTGGGGTCTATTGGGTCAACCAAGGATAATTCTGTGGGCATATGATATCTATCATAACCTAGACGCATGGCCTCCCATGTACGAAAGTTTCCTTGAGCACTTTCCAAAGATTTTAATTTATAAAACAGTTCTAGATTGTACCTTTATGTAAGGTATCACTATGAGGGGCTGTCCATAGTTGGGACATGAGTCATAGTTGGTATTAAAACTCACAGTATATGTGTTGTTGTATTTTGCACGACAATTGTAGTAATAAAGTTGTAGTTATTTTTTGTACCATGTATTTGGCGACTCAGAATAGGTTGGATGGATTGGACCTATTTTGGGGGTGTCACAGTTGGTATCAGAGCATAGGGATATGATCTCTGGCGGTGATCGGGGAATAGAACTAGGAGGGGAGAGACGATTAAATCCTTCGCTAGTGTGTCCTACCTAAGTTAAATTTTCTTACTTAAGTTGACAAATTGTGATATGTCAATTAACCTTTGTTTTGAAGTTGTATTCTAGAATGATATCTGAAATACAGGAGATGAGCAATGGAGAAATCATGATGACAGGGAAGATGGAATCTGAAATAAAAGCAAGGTATTCTCAACTCTTTGAAATACCGAGTGCGTAAATTTTGGGAAGAAATTTCATAAGGAGGGAGATTGTAAGACCCTCGATTTTTATGAAATAAAAGTATTCAATTTTTATAATTACTATTCATTAGTTACTTCTTATTCAGAGTTACTATTCATGAGTTACTATTCACGAGTACTATTCATGAAGCATGATAATTTTTTTTTTAAAGAAGGCATTACTAAATAATTGTTACGAAGAATTATCTTTATTCAATATTTTATTTTATTGATTCAATAATTGCTACGTTGAAATTTTATATTATTGTTGTTTTAATAATTGTCACTATACAATATTTCCCATTATCAGATCAATGATTCATATTATTTTAATAATATTGCTAGATAACATTATTGGCAATGTCTAGAACGTTCTGTCTAAGGAGAGGTTTGGTCACCTAATTGCTTGGCAATAAAAAGAGAAATTATTATTGGAAGCCCTGCTCTTTCCTGAACCTGCACTCGGTTGTCACGTGATTGTGATTTTGTAATATTATTTGTGAATAATTAATTATTGATTTATATGATAAGAAAAATATTCATTTTATGTGGTTATAGATGGAGAAATTTTTTTAATGTGACAATTGTTGAAAATTGATATTTTATCTTTTCTGATAAAAATATATTATTATATTACAGTAATATAATAATGGTGATATTTTTACAATGAATGTGTGATATTTGAATAAATGAGGAGGAAGAGTAGTTTTGTTGCATTAAATGCTAAACACATATTTTGTGTGTTACAAAAAATGTTTAACACATGTTAAACATGATGGTGTACACAAATTTTAACTGAAATGTGATTATAGCCTGTAAAATCGTCCGTTTGTGGATTTCGGTCAATTTCTGTTTGGAATTTGGAAAAACTTTCTTCTACAAAGTTGTAGAGAATAGAATTTCCTATAGAAATGACATGTGGTTCAAATTTTTCTGATAAAAGGGCTATTTATTATGAATTATTGAAGTTTCGAAGTTCCAGAATAATTGATATTTGGAAGTTTTAATTGTTTTATTTATGAAAAACGTTTTTTACACTTTGGTGGGCCCCACTTGCATGTGTTAAATTTCTGAATTCAGATTCAAAGGTGTTCTAAGGAAATTTTATTATAAATAATATTATTTTAATAAATTTTCTGCTTTGTTGTTCTAAGCAATTTCCTATAAATAGGTGCTTAGGTTAGAACTAAAAATCACACCAGAAATTGAAGTTTTCTCTCTATTTCTCTTTCTATATTATCGAGTGTATTCTTGTGAGTATTTTGATATCTTGAGTGTTGCTACATATCTACGTAACATTGATACGTGAAAAATTTTATGAACACGCGACATACTTAGCGTTAAGGCGAGTCTATAGGCCACAGTTCCTACTCGATCGAGGATTTTAAATAAATCGAAGGCTTAAGCTTTCTTCTCTTCATTGACTCTTACTTCTAGAATAACACATTCTTGCACCTTCTTCTTTATATTTATCACTCCGGTGTCCAGAGCTTTGAGCGACTTTAACGTTATCGATTAAAGTCGATTTTACTCATTATATATCGTCACGTGGGTCCCTGAGTCATTAACTCTATCTCTATCATTTATAAATTATACAAAATAGGTCTTTGTGTTCAAAAATATCACACTCATACTCGCGTACGATCTTCTACTCAACGCGTCAGCTACCACATTCGCTTTTCCAGGATGGTATGGTCAGAACAGGTTCCAAAATGAGTCGCCTCTTGAGCTCTTGGAAAATCTTCTCGCATTCCTCGCTCCATACGAATTTTGTATCTTTCCGAGTCAGTTAAGTTAACGGAGTAGCGATTCGAAAAAATCCTTTCACGAATCTCAGATAGTAACCAACTAAGCCTAGAAAGCTATATATTTTGATTACTGACTTAAGTTGCTCTCAACTGTGACTCATATTCCAATCTTGGATAACACGTCACAATAACACCTATTGTTTTACCACCAAACAAATATAGCGTCTCCTACGGAGAGTCTGGCTTTAGTACATTCCACAAAGGAAGTTACCAGATAGAGGCTTGAGTACCAACTCTTGTAGTTAGGTTTTTAACTCCTGAAGTTCAATAGGAGCCATTTGATAAGAGATTTTAGAAATGGGTTTTGTACCGGGTTCAAAGTCGATACAAAATTCAATATCATGCTCTGGGGGTATTCCAGGAAATTCTTCAGGAAATACGTCAGTAAATTCACTAACAACAGAAATATCATTCAAAACTGACGTATTTTTGTTTAAATCCATGAAATTGGCTAAGAAAGCTTGACATCCGTTTTTCAATAAACGAATGGCTTTATGGCTTGATATGAAAGTGTTTGACTTCATTGATTTGGTTTTTTGAATTCGCATAACAGGTTGGTTAGGAATATGAAAACTAACAACCTTATGAAAACAATCAATTTTGGCATGATGAGTAGTTAACCAATCTGTAAGACCCCGAATTTTATGAAATAAAAGTATTCAATTTTTTATAATTACTATTCATGAGTTACTATTCATGAGTTACTATTCACGAGTTACTATTCACGAGTAATATTCATGAAGCATGATAATTTTTTTCGTAAGAAGGCATTACTCAATAATTGTTACAGTAATTATTGTTCAATATTTTATTTTATTGATTCAATAATTGCTACGTTGAAATTTTATATTATTGTTATTTTAATAATTGTCACAACACAATATTTTCCATTATCAGATCAATGATTCATATTATTTTAATAATATTACTAGATAACATTATTGGCAATGTCTAGAAAGTTACGCTCAAGGAGAGGTTTGGTCACCTAATTACGCTACCAAGGAAAAATTCTTATTGAAAGCCCCTCTTTTCTCGAACCCTGCCGGTTGTCGATATTGTGATTCGTAATATTATTTGTGAATAATTAATTATTGATTTATATGATAAGAAAAATATTCATTTTATGTGGTTATAGATGGAGAAATTTTTTAATGTGACAATTGTTGAAAATTGATATTTTATCTTTTCTGATAAAAATATATTATTATATTACAGTAATATAATAATGGTGATATTTTTACAATGAATGTGTGATATTTGAATAAATGAGGAGGAAGAGTAGTTTTGTTGCATTAAATGCTAAACACATGTTTTGTGTGTTACAAAAAATGTTTAACACATGTTAAACATGATGGTGTACACAAATTTTAACTGAAATCTGATTATAGCCTGTAAAATCGTCCGTTTGTGGATTTCGGTCAATTTATGTTTGGAATTTGGAAAAACTTTCTTCTACAAAGTTGTAGAGAATAGAATTTCCTATAGAAATGACATGTGGTTCAAATTTTTCTGATAAAAGGGCTATTTATTATGAATTATTGAAGTTTCGAAGTTCCAGAATAATTGATATTTGGAAGTTTTAATTGTTTTATTTAAGAAAAACATTTTTTACACTTTGGTGGGCCCTACTTGCATGTGTTAAATTGCTGAATTCAGATTCAAAGGTGTGCTAAGGAAATTTTATTATAAATAATATTATTTTAATAAATTTTACGCTTTAGTGTTCTAAGCAATTTCCTATAAATAGTGCTTAGGTTAAATTGAAAATCACACCGAAATCAAGTTTTCTCTCTATATTATCGAGTGTATTCTTGTGAGTATTTTGATATCTTGAGTGTTGTTATACGGTGCAAGTTAGATTCGATGTTATTCCGATCCAACGCTTTTCTTTTGAGGTAAGGGATATTGTCGTTAGTATGTAAGGGTTATTATGTAACCGTCTTTTCCATAACTAAAACATATCTTGGAAAGTCAGAAACAGCTTTGGACTTATATGTCCCTCCTCTCGCATCTCAGTAGCATCTAACTAGTAGTCGTTCTCCTCCCCAGAATTTGTTCTTTGGTCTTTGTTCTTGACGCCTTCCCGTCATCGTTAAATCTTCTCTTCTTGAAATTTCCACTTGAATAATTTCTTCTATTATCTGGGCCATGATTACCACCGAAGTGGTTACCATTTCTGGCATTATAATTTCCTCCACTATGGTTGGGCTGGCTCATAATCGCGTTCCAATAACTGAGCCATATTCACTACATCTGAATATAAACAAAGTTTGTGAGAAATGAGGTATTAACGTATTTCGGGTTTCAAACCTCGCAGAAACATTCGCGTCATTCTCTCCTCATTATCAACCAAATGGGATGCAAATCGGGACAACTCGGCAAACTTAGCTTCGTACTACGACATGTTCATATTGTTTTGCTCCAGCTTGATGAACTCATCCTCCTTCATGTGACGAATACTTTTGGGAAATTACTTGTCGTTGAACAATTCTTGGAACTTCTCCCAAGACATCATCAGTACGGAAGGTTGAGTACGCTTTACCGATTTCCACCAGTAATCTGCCTCTCCTCGCAACATAAAGGTGGAAAAGGGAACCTTTTGTTCCTCGGAACATCCCAAGACATCAAATATCTTGGTGATCTGCTTTATCCACGTTTCTGCCGTAAGTGGTTCTGGCTTTCCCAAAAACTCCGGTGATCCCAGTTCCTTGAACTGCTTAGCGGTGACTATCAGAGAGTTGCCAATGTTTCCACCTGCATTTTGAACAGGAGTCCCTCTCGCCTGATGTTGCATGAATTGCATAAAGCCTTGGAATATCCCATCATTCATCATTTGATCAGTGTTTTTGTTTACATGAGGATTATTGCCATCCTGCTGCACATTATCCTGGGTATTGATCGTTGGTGACTTAACGGTCTCATATGCTTCATTGCTTATCACAACATTTTCAGATGCCATTTTCAAACACTGCCACAAAACAAGGGTTAATTGACATATCACATATTATCCCTATACTCTGACCGGCCAATTAAATACCAAATAAACTTAGGTAGGTCATACTAGTGAAGGAATTCCCCGTCTCTCCCCTCCTAGTTCTTGTCTCACACCTCAGCCAGGGATCATATCCCTAAGCTTTGATACCAACTGTGACGCCCCCAAAATAGGTATACATCACCAATTCCGAGTCGCCAAATACATGGTACAGAAACATATACAACTTCAGTAATACAATTATCGTGCAAAATACGACAACACATATACTGTGAGTTTAAATACAAATATTTTCTTCTAGATAATATTCACACTCAAATAAGTCCTCATTACAATTATTGATACACTATTTTACAAAATAGTGAGGACTACTAAAACAACTATCTTGAATCATCACTCCATACCCCGACTAGTTCCTGCTAAATTTTCTCCTCCTGAGAAGAACAATGGAACAAAAAGGAAAAGGATGAGCTCAACTAGCCCAGTAAAGAATATTATGACTAAGATAATATACAACAATTTATCATTAGTCTTCAACAAGGAAAAATATAATAAAATATAATAGATAACAAGTTTTAGATCAACAACTGCAGCGGAAACACAATCCATTAGAAAAGTCAAGTAGAGAAAGAATTCCACTATCTTCTAATATTTAAAAGTCCATCATCAATATTTTATCCCTGTAACATCAATCAATATACATCTTGAATCAAATATTCATCTTTGCACTATAGGCCAAAGATATTCATTTGTATCACCAATTGGTCATGTTCATCTCAACACTGTTCATCTTTGCACTACGGGCCAAAGATATTCATTAGGTAATCATTCATCTTTGCACTATAGGCCACAGATATTCATTAGTTAATCATTCATCTTTTCACTACAGGCCAAAGATATTCAGTAATATCATCATTTAGGACTGAGGATGATGAAAAATATATTAAAGAAAACGAATCCAGTGAAAAAAAATAACAAATATTAGAGATTCGTATTACAGTTTATCTAAGATCAATAATACTCCATAATAACCAATTTCAAAGCAAAATTCAAGAATAAAGATCAAAACATGGATACAATCAAAGATAGTAACCATAATAGATATCTTGGACAAAAAGAAGAAAATTTTATTTTTCGGTGAATAGTGTTGTATCCGTGAATAGTGTCGTATACATGAATAATACCGTATACGGGAATAGTAACCCCGACACAAAAAGTTCCAAATTTGATAAAAAGTTCAGACCAATATTTTGGCATAATGATATCGAAAGAAATAATATCATTTACGAAGAAAATAACATCCCTTACCTCAAAATAACAGTACTTCTGATCGGAATATTGGTATAAGGCTGAAGGAAACTTGCACTGATAAATAGAAACTCACAAAGTATCTAACTACTCACAAAATACACTCGATAATATAGAGAGAGAAAGAGAGAAAGCTTATGTTTCTGGTGTGATTTTCAATTCTAACTTAGCCCTCTATTTATAGGAAAATGTTAGCACGCCGAAGCAGACTTGATCTACTACCTGATGGCTTTACCTGCTACTATTACCACCCACCACATTTGAAATAAAATTCAGCACATTTCTTCACCAACCACAAGTGGGGCCCACTCTATTCTAGAATTTTCCACCAAAATTATTTATAAACCTAATTTCTGAATCAGTCACCTCCTAAAATTCATAACAAATTATACGTTCATTTTTAATGGTTTAAATTTTGTGGACATATACTCAACTTATATATGTATAACATATCCAAAAATCACAACGATCCAACGGTCAGATTAAAAATTATAACTCACGTAATATATCTCAAGAACAGTGATTTAATTTTTAATACCTCCATTCCGACAAAAATACCTCAACATTAATTCCTTCAATTATATCCACATAAAATAAATATATCCATCAATTATATCCACATAAAATAAATATTTTCTTATCATATAAATCAATAATTAATTATTCACAAATAATATTACAGAATCACAATTATGATAACCAGGCCGTTCCTAGGAAAGATGGGGCTTTCCGATAAGGATTTCTCCTTACTGGCGCGCAATTAGGTGACCAAACCTCTCCTTGACAAAACTTTCTAGACATTGCCAATAATGTTATGTCATAATATTATTCAAATAATATAAATTATTGATCCGATAATGGGAAATACTGTGCAGTGACAATTATTGAAACACCAATAATATAAAATATCAACGCAAAGAATTATTGAACCAATAAAATAAAATATTGAACAATAATTACTTTAACAATTATTGAGTAAGGCCTTTTACGTAAGAATCAATAATTCAAAATATTGTGCAAAAAACCGCAAGTGATCTTTATGCAACCAATGCCATTCATCGTATTTTAACCACGGGGTATTCCAAATTGTTATTTAGTAATAACTACTGTAATTTATTTATAAAAACTCAATTTTGTCGTTATCTTCATCCCAGCGCTTATTACATTATGGGGCCCACAAATGGTCTGGCACGGTAAATGCGAATATTCCCCGACAACAAGAATATTCCACGACCAAACGAATATTCCCCGACAACAATAAGTATTTTATAGCCACTTGCTTATTTTGAAAAATTTGTACATTTCACCCATAACCAAAGCATTATATCAAATTAACACTTTATTATTCACAATAATAATTAGAGAAAATTCGATTATATTTATAATAAGTTGGGGTCTTACAATATATATATTTTTCCCCAGTTTATTTTGCATTTACATTTTCCAGGTTTTTAAACCACTTTTTTTATACGTAAAACCTGTTTATCACAACAATACATACAATAATATTCAACCCATATTACAACTACATCCAACAACCAGCAACAACATATATATCATAATCAACCCATAATACAACTGTGAGATCCCGAATTTTATGAAATAAAAGTATTCAATTTTTCTATTTTGATAAATAGTTAAATTGATAAAAGTTTAAAGTTAAGGGTAATATGTGAATTTTTTTTTTTTGCAAAGTAAGCAAGTTGATATAAAATATTCGATTAGTCGGGGAATATTCTTTTTGTCGGAGAATATCGATGACTGACGACAATCATTAGTGGACCCCTAACGGAATTATTGTCGGATTGAGAAAACGACAAAAATATATTTATGAAAATAACGGCGGAAGTTTCTGAGTTAATCTGTTGAAACACCCTTGTTAAAAAGTATAATGTCTGGCGTGGTTGTATAGTAACACACGGTATTGATTATTGATACATATGTGATAAGTCAATCGGTTTTATTTTATTGGTATTATTAATGTAATAAAATAGAAAATGTTTTTATATAAAAGCGTAAATACTTTTATAAAGTTATTCATTTTATTAGGCTAATAGTAAAATCTTTTATATATAAAATGAATACTTTTGTAAAGTTATCTGCTTTATTAGACAATAATTAGAATATATTATATTTTATTATGCATAGTATATGCATAGAGCAACTCTACATAGTATTTGCATAGTAAAATCTTTTATAAAGTTATTCGTTTTATTAGATTATAAATAGAATATATTATATTTTATTTAAAAGATTTTGCTTTAAATATGGACCGACCGTCATTAAAAGTAAATCAATCGGGACGTTCATGAGTTAATTTACTTAGGCGGTTCATTTTTCTATAAATAGAAACTCATTCCTTCATTATTTCTTACGAATTCAATTTGAAACTCTAGAGAGAAATTATATAGAAGTTTATAGAAAAGTATTCGCTCTCCTTCCCTACCCTTATATTCAGTTTCTTTTACGGTAAGGGATATTATTTATTGTACTCGTAAGGGATATTATTTGTTGTAATCGTAGGGGATATTATTTGTTGTAATCGTAGGGGATATAATTGTCGTACTCGTAAAGGATATTATTATTATTATTATAGTAAGGGGTATTATTTCGTTCGTATTCATGAAGAGAACTTCTGTTATTCCATTCTTCATTATTACATTGGAATAACTCGATATCTGCATGACTCTACCGTATACATGGTGAAATTCTTCTATTATTCCATTCTTTATTATTATGTTGGAATAACACGTACATGCCAAGTCTTCGCATACATGGTGAAATTCTTCTATTATTCTATTCTCTATTATTACATTGGAATATCCACATGCATGCGTTTTTACGACACTGGTTCTATTATTTATTATTACATTGGAATATCCTCGTCGGTGCGTATCACGCTTTGACTTGACACGGTTCCGATTATTTAGTATTACATTGGAATAACTCGTCATGCATGCGATTATCGCATGCGTCACGGTGAATTCTTCCATTATTTCATTATTTATTATTACATTGGAATATCACATGCGTGCGTTTACGCATGACTGAGTTCCATTCTTTATTATTTTGTTGAAATAACTTGTATATGTGGATTACCGCATGCATTGTAAATGATCCTTCATTATTAAATACGAATAGTATTTTTTATTAAAAAGGGGTTTCGCGCGGGCGGTTTAAGTAATTTTTTTGACTCTCAAAAATTCTGGAAAAATTTGAAATGATAATTTGATGAGTTTTCTAGATTGTCCAAAAATGGTGATTTTTGGATGTATAGATTAAGAGTTATGGATTTTATGGGAAAAGACTATTTTAAAAGTAAACCCTTATAACTCCTTGTGGTTAACTCCAAAATTGGTGAAATTTTTATTGGGAGTACATGTATATAACAGGAGTATACCCTATAAATTTTGGAATTTTTGGACAAAAGTACAATTTATGATAAATGTCTAAATATTAAGCGCTTTAGCCATATAAAAAATAGTAAATAAATTTTAAAAATTATGAGAAAAATATATGTTCAAGATGGGACTATATTCTGCTAAATCCCAGAAAAGAAATATTTTTGGGACTGATTTGGTATTTTTCATGAAAATGAACTAGTTATGAGTAAATGAATTAAATATGTTATGTGAAGTAATAAAATTGGAAAATAGGATTTTATAGCTTAAGAATCCTATATAGGGTATATGCAGATTTTTTATGAGGGATTTGATCATTGATGATGAAATCTTATGAGTATGGCATTTTTGAATGATTAAATGTATTATTTGATAAAGTGTAAACAATTGAAATAAATTATTTATAAGTTTAAGAAATGATTAAAATATTATTATATTATTAATGATATTAGATTATGAGATTATGAAGTGATTGATAACATTTGGTTATTATTGAACGCTGGATAAATTGTATTATAAATGTTTAATATTTATCATTTATCTCATTTTATTGATTCTAATATCATTGTCATCATCCTTATGCTTATATTGTGTTGAAAGTCATCTTTGGCCGTAGTGCATAGATAGACTTGGTATGATTATGACCGAGGATTATTCGGTATAATCATGGTAGTAATATTATAAATGATGTGGAAAAGTCCTTATTGGCGTAGTGCATTCATGAATGTTTTTGGTATGATTATGGCTATGGATTCTCTTGACCAAGGGGTGCAAAGATGAATTATTTTATGGCATGATCATGATTGGTTGATGAAAACACGATTATCTTTAAGCCGTAGTGCATGGATAATTAAATGGTCGTGATATTAACGAATATCTTTAAGCCGTAGTGCATGGGTAATTCAGTGATATAGATTGATTATCGAGCTGAGTCTCAGCGATGAAATATAAATTCATGGATGTGATATTAACGAATATCCTTGGCCATAGTGCAGGGGTGATTCGCTTATGTGAATTATTTATTAAGCTGAGTCTCAGTGATAAAATATTTATTATACACTTTTAATTCGTAGAAGATAGTAGATATCATGCTCTACTTGACCCTTCTAAAATACAGTTGTATGTCTTTGGCATGTAGTGCAAAGATGAATTGTTAATGAATATTTTTGGCCGTAGTGCAAAGATGAATTTATTAGTATGATTATGAGCGAATTACGATTTGGTATAACCATGATTTTTGATGTTTCGGTGAAGATAGGTGATGAAAATTATCTTAATCACAGTCAGTTGCGAAGAAGAATTTAGAACCACAATTATGATTATGAGATATTCATATGATTGTGGACAGAGAACTGTTGATTTATTTTACATGGATAAAACATTATTGGTGGACTTTTAACATAGAGAAGATAATAGACCTTATGATCTATTTGACTCTTCTAATGGATTGCTTTCGTTCTGCAAAGAACTATGGTTGAAAAGTTTTATCATCTACCATATGTTCTAAATCTCTAATTTATTATTGATGAAAGCTATTGATAATTTAATTATCTTTAGTCATGATATTCTTTCTTTGGGCTAGTTGTGCTCACCCTTTCTCGCTTCACAATTCCTTTCGGTAATAAGAGTGTTGCTTAGTAAGAGTATTCTTAGGTAGAGTAGTAGGAAAAGCAGGGGAATAGAACAATGGTCTCTAGGCATGGAGGTTCTCCTAAACAAAGTATAAAAAGTGTGTTGTATTCTATACATCATTTAATAGTTATATTTGGTGAATCAAATAGGGAAGCGAACCCAACTTTGGAAGGGTGTTTTGCCACTATCATACAAGATGTCTAATGACATACAACCTCGTGTTCTCATAAGACATGGTTGTGCACATCCACTTGCTGAATATATCTACGAGCACTACCTATATGATCTTGGGGTTTATGTGAAATATAATGTTCACTTGGAGACAACAGAGATATTTATATGTCAAGAGAAGACTCACCATTGGAAAGAAGATGATAATAATCTTCTTGTTTTTCTTTGGGGACTTTTGGGTCAACGAAGGATAATTTTGTGGATATATGATATCTATCATAACCTAGACGCATGGCCTCCCATGTACGAAGGTTTCCTTGAGCACTTCCAAAATATTTTAATTTTTAAAACAGTTTTTGACTATACTTTTATGTAAAGTATCATTGTAAGGTTTTGGTCGAGGTACCATGAGAGTTACATACATTTGTATTAAAAATCATAGTTAACTGTGGTCGTATTCTATACGACAGCTCAACAATTGTATAAATGAAGTTGTATTTGAATTTTTTACCATGTATCTGGCGACTCAGAATGGGTGATGTATACCTAATTTTGGGGGCATCACAACAACGTTCTACAACTAAACTAAACTTATAAACTACATAAATATAAAACAATAATCTGGTACAAATAACAATGAAATGGCACCGAATTATCATCACTACGTGCTTATACAATAATCTACCAAACATCTATACATATATATAATAGATATGCACTATATATATATGTGTGTGTGTGTGTGTGTATGTATATCAACCTAAACTGGTACTACCACCAATAGGATCAGAGTCATCTAGCGGAGGTCGACAATGATGCTCGGGTGTCCAAAAATCTTGTTCGCCATCACCATCGATAGTAGTGTCACCCTGTTTATACAAACAAAAATAAAATGCATGAGTCCGTATGAGAAAATCAAAATAGATAGTATAAAAATTAAATGACATGCAAATTAATAAACTTAAAATAAATATAATACCTGAGTATGTGGGGACTGACTCTCTATCGAGCCAAAAGCCTCCGAGAGTAAGGTAACCACCAACCGGAGCACCTCGTCGCGTATCACGACAAACTGCTCCTGTGGGATACCCGTACTCTCGACGGTCGCCCCTACTGCAATATCATGCGCTAGCTGGTGAAGGCGAGCTCGGCTAGGAAACTTCTGTCGATGGATAATCGGATGCGTACAAAACGTCTCCGACACAGCCACCATGCCCCTTTGGAAAATTTGGTCATCCAATCCAGTACCCGTGTGAGATGGTCCAACAGGTGCTCTCGAACGCTGGCGTTGGCTAGAGCCTGCAAAAACAAATATATTATTACAACTAATATTTGCAATTAAATTATATTAACTTATATAGCAAAAAGAATATTATCTCCAGGTAATGTATACGCTGGTACCCTCGGTAGGCCCAGCACTCGATACCTGTTGGTATTACTACTAGGGGGATCCTAAGACGCGACCCATAGTCTCAACTCATCATCCCGGGATAATACAATCTCGGTCGGAGGAATGGTACAATCTAACTACCAAGCACCTCTGTGACCTCCAACTCATTTATCTGTTTGGTCCCAAGCTTCCAAATCGGTCCTGTAATTTATTTTGTGACATTGAACATTAATGAAGTCATTATATCAACTACCTAATATTAATAATTATATAAGATAAATTTGTATTAGTCTTACCCGTATAGCTAATGTTGCGGGAGACATGCTAAAATCCTTTGGCGTGTGGGCTTTATCCCAAAACTCTAGCATGGTAGGAGGTCGACCCAAGCTATCCCACATGAACTAATAAATACATAAAAATAAAATTTAATAATTATGATAATAGTACAATTGAATAACTAAAGAACTAAATTACGATACTTACCGACTTCACTTCCTCAAATGATCGTGAGTAGGTGGTATATTTACTCCTTGAGTACCCACGATTCTTTTTTTGCCGCTTCGAATTTTTTCTTGAAGTCATCATATCATCGTCCCGATTATACACACATAGCCGCTTATCTTTGCGCCGGAGACTATGCTTAAATGATGATCGCGTATGGTAGTCCCAGTCGCTTCAATAACTTCCGGACACGACCCATTGTCTCATCTCATACAACCAAATTGAAATAGGTCTTTCATGACATATACGCAAATAACAACGTAAATCGTCATTACCGCGTGAGATAGTCTCCTCATATCTAAAATAAATCTATACAAATAATGTTAAAATATTAGAAATTGATGATAATACCTAGAATCTTACTTAATTTAAGTTAAGTAATTAAACTTACATGGAACTCTCGCAAAGATAAGTAGTCATATAACAAGGCATCATACAAAAATGAAAATTGAGTGAATCGCATACATCCTGTAGGTAGGTGTGTCAAGCAAATGGCGTGTAGTGTATGCTTAACGACCGGGTATAAGATACTGCAATAATTCAAAATATGTGTTACTTTAATACATGTAATCATATAAAGTAATTTATATCATTGAGTTATCTAATAGTTGACACGTCATCACAAGAAAGTCGACATCAACTATAAGACCATTGGTGGGCATGGACGCCCAAATAAACCGAGGTTAGTCCCTTGTAGACGTCGACGAACAGTATCTGTAAGTTTATATAGAATTTCAGCATGCATTAAATAAAATGGACATAATAAATTAAATTACAAAAAAGATAAAAACTTACTAGATGATGACAACATCCCTCCCTGGGAGCCGTCGCCAGGTCCTGTACGACCACCCCCGCGGCAACCTCCACCGTTGTTTCTAGCCATAATTGTGCTACTGTAATTAAAAAGAACATTAATTTCTAGCCATAATTATTTTTTTTAGTAGTGAATTATACAAAAACATCAATAAGTTGAAGTTAAGGCTTAATACATCGTCAAACCCGTCAGAATCAATATCAATTTCATCCTCAGATTCAGTCTCTTCCTCGTCTGTATCAATTAATGTTTCGTCATCGACATCTTGTACAACAACCTAATCACTGACAATAATGTCATCATCAACTTCTTCATCATCGAGTATGTTAATGACCTCTTCTGCCAACACATCGTCATCGTCTGGAAGTACGTGGTTGGGATTGCTAACTTGTTCTTGCAATGGGTCATCCGTTCCAAACAAATGATCAGTAACATCAAAAGCCTTGGTTTTCGTTGTGACTACTGTATACCAAGGGTTTCTAGAATTTGCTACATTAGGAGCATATGTGAGACCCCAAATTTTATGAATAAATATTTAATTTTCTCAAAATAATTTTTTAAATATTATGGTGTGGATTTGATATAATGTTATAGTTGTGGGTTATATTTATAAATTTTGCAAAGGTACGCAAGTTGTTATATAATATTAGATTGGTGGAGAATATTCTTTTTGTTTGGGGAATATCCGTATGCAACTGCAGACAATCATTAATTGGATCCTGCAACGAAATTATTGTCGGATTGAGAAAATGACAAAAATACTATATGAAAATAAACGGCGGAAGTTTTACCGTTAACTGTTGAAACACCCGGTGTTAAAAGTACAATAATACGCGTGGTTACATAGTAGCACACTGTATTGATTATTGATGCTTACGTGAGAAGTCACTCAGTTATACTCAATTATTGCTACAGTAATTGTTGCATCATATCTTTCATATTATTGATTCAATTATTGTTACAGTATCATCTGCATAATATGATATATTATTAAATCAATGATTGAGAAGGCAAAGTTATTCATATTATTATTTGCAATATTGACAATGTCTAGAAGTTCTGTCAAGGAGAGGTTTGGTCACCTAATTGCACGCCAATAGGGAGAAATCCTTATTGAAAAGCCCCCTCTTTCCTGGGAACGACCTGGTTGATAAATATTGTGAGTTATAATATTAATGATGAATGTTATTAATATTGAAGTTGTGCTCGGAGATGAATTTGGAGATGCGGATGTGATATTTGAGTCCGGAACGATGAAATTAGTAAAAATAGACTATAAACACAAAATTTGCCAGTTTTTACTATTTGGTCAAAAAGTCAATAGTTGAATTTTTCGGGAAAAGTCAAACTTCGAAATTACAAAATTTATATTTTTGATAAAAATAGTTTCATTATGTTGGAATTATTTGTGTTAGTGAAAATCGACATTTATTTCGATAAAAATTGATGTCTGGAGGTTATTTTGACCAATCGGGTATTTAACCGGATAAATGAGCAATTGATTGCTATTAATTCACATGCTTATATAACTATTTGTTCACATGTGTGTACTATTGAATCACATTCTTGTACTATTAGGGGAGTTGGTGCAAAATTGATAATACTTGCATGACTAAGTTAAAAATGGAGGTATAGATGGAGGTATTATACTGTAATTATTTTTATCACATGATTAGAACTATTGAGTCACATGATTTACTATTGATTCGCATTATATACTATTAGGGGAGTTGGTGCAAGTTTGATAATACTTGCAGGACTAAATTAAAAATAAAGAAAAAGAGGAAGGTATTATACTGTAATATTTTGAGCCCCAAAACGTGCAATTATCGAAACTATATTTTTCTATAAATAGAAGTTAATTCTTCCTTCATTTCTCACCAATTCACAAAAGCTTTAGAGCAATTATTATAGAGAGAAATTATAGAGAGAAAGAAGAAGAGAAGTCTGCTACATCACTATTCCAGTATCCAATTTTTCCAAGGTAGGGAATATTATTTGTTGTACTAAATGAGGGTACTCTTTCTTTCTTATTTATGAAGAGAACTTACATTATTCCATTCTTTATTATTCTATTGGAATAACTCAGTATCATGGGCTACCCTATACTTAGTGAAATTCTTACATTATTCTATTCTTTATTATTATGTTGGAATAACTTTGCCTATGCAATCTTTCGCATACATGGTGAAATTCTTCTAATATTCCATTCTTTATTATTACATTCAATATCCCATGCATGCATTTTACGCCGGACTGGTTCTATTATTTATTATTACATTGGAAGATCCTCATGCAATGCGTTTTACGCCTTAACTGGGTTCCGATTATTTATTATTCTCATTGGAATATCCTCAGCCGGTGAGTTTTACGGGGACTGGTTCCATTCTTTAATATTCAGTTGGAATATTATGTCTATGCATTTTACGCCGGACCTAGTTCCGTTATTTATTATTCTGTTGGAATAACCTGTCTGTGCGGTTTATCACATGCATGGTGTCTTCTTTTGTTATTCCATTCTTTATTATACTTAGTTGGTTAAAACTTTGACTTCTATACTCCATGAAATTAGTGGAATATCCTTGATATTTGCGCTTCATCCAGTATCTTTTCATGGAAATATTCTTCTGAGCATTCTTGAATTTTACTCTACAAAGCAGTATCATGTTGACAATTTGGACGTTATCAGTTCCTAGATAAATTAATTCTTGAACTTGTTTTATTGAATTCTTATATCATTGTCATCATCCTCATGTTTATATTTTGTTGAAAGTCATCTGTGGCTTCAGAATAGATGGACTTAGTATGATTATGACCGAGATTATTCGGTATAATCATAACCGTAATGTTACAAATGATGTGGTAAAAGTCCTCATTGGCCCGTAGTAGTGCATTGATGGGCGCTTTTTGGTATGATTATGGCTATGGATTCTCTTTGGTCGTAGTGCAAAGATGAATTTTTTATGGCATGATCGGGACCGTTGATGAAAACATGATTATCCTTAGTAGTAGTGTGCATGGATAATTAAATTAAATGATTGTGACGCCCCCAAAATAGGTATACATCACCCATTCTGAGTTGTCAATACATGGTACAGAAACAACTACAACTTTATTACTACAATTGTCGTGCAAAATACAACAACACATATGTTGTGAGTTTTGATGAAAATATATACCAACCGTGACTCGGACACCAACTTGGATAAGACGTCACAATGGCACCTTACATAAAGGTAAAGTTAATAATCGTTTAGGGGAGAACCTCCACAGCCTAGAGACCACTGCTTCTATTCTCCTGTTACCCTCGCTCGACCCACCACACTCTTTATTACACGAAAGGAATTGTGAAATGTAAGGGTGAGCACAACTAGCTCGATAAAGAATATTATGACTAAAGATAAATAAATTATCAATAGTCTTCATCAGTAATAAATCAGAGATTTAGAACATATGGTAGATGATAAAACTTTTCAACCATAGTTACAGCGGAACGAGCAATCCATTAGAGGAGTTAAATAGACCATAAAATCTATTATCTTCTCCATGTTAAAAGTCCATCAACAATGTTTTATCCTTGTAACATTAATCAACAATTCTTGTCCACAATCACGTGTATATCTCATAATCGTAATTATAGTTCTAAATTCCTTTCCTCATCCAGGACAAAGTTAATTTTCATCACCTGAAACATCAAAGATCATGGTTATACCAAATCACAGTTCATGTTCATAATCCTACCAATAAATTCATCTTTGCACTACGGGCCAAAGATATTCATCAACAAGTCATCTTTGCACTACGGGCCAAAGATATTCATCAACAAGTCATCTTTGCACTACATGCCAAAGATATTCAACAACATGTCATCTTTGCATTACGAGCCAAAGATATTTAATAACAGGTCATCTTTGCATTACGAGCCAAAGATATTCAACAACAGGTCATCTTTGCATTACGAGCCAAAGATATTCATTAGAAATCATTCATCTTTGCACTACAGGCCAAAGATATTCAGTTATATCATCATTTAGGACTGAGGATGATGCAAAATATTTTAAAGAAAACGAATCCAGTGAAAAAAAAGAATAAATATTAAGGATTCTTACTTTAGACAACCCAAGTTCAAAAATAATTCATAAATAACCAGAGTGGAGTAAAATTCAAGAATGAAGACCAAAACATAGATCCAATCAAAGATAGGAATCATAACAGACAATCTTGGACACCAAGAAGAAAACTTAATTTTTCTGTGAATAATGTCGATTTGTGAATAGTCTTGATATCGTGAATAGTAACTCAGACACCAAAAGATAGAAATTTCACAAAAACATCATCATGCTTAAATGAATAGTACTTTCGTGAATAAGAACTCATGAATAGTAACTCGTGAATAGTAACTCATGAATAGTAACTCATGAATAAGTAACTCAAACATGAAAAAGTTCCAAATTTGATAAAAAGTTCAAACCAATATTTCGGATAATGATATTGAAGAAATAATATCATTTATGAAGAAAATAATCTCCTTACTATCTCTTACAATCCACTTACTATCCCTTACCTCAAAGAGCGATGACTTCCGATTGGAATAACGTTGAACGAACTTGCACCGTATAAGCAACACTCAAGATATCAAAATACTCACAAGAATCCACTCGATAATATAGAGAGAAATAGAGAAAACTTCAGTTTACGGTGTGATTTTTAATTCTAACCTAAGCACCCTATTTATAGGAAAATGCTTAGAACACCAAAGCAGAAAATTTAATAAAATATTATTATATTTATATAAATTTCCTACGTACACCAATAATCTGAATTCAAAGATGCATTCAACACCAAAGGGGCCCACCAACAATATAAAAAACGTTTTTCTTAATAAAAATTATTAAAACTTCAAAATTAATTATTCCGGAACTTCAATAATTCATAATAAATAGCCCTTTTATCAGAAAATTCGAATCTCGCGCCTTTTTTTTTTATAGGAAATTCAATTCTCTACAACTTTGCAGAAGAAAGTTTTTCCAAATTCCAAACAGAAATTGATCGAAATCCATAAACGGGCGATTTTACAGGCTATAATCAAATTTCAGTCAAGAAATGGGTCTACAGACATGTTTAATATGTTTTAAACAACTTTTGCAACAAAAATACTCTTCCTCCTCATATAATCATATATCCCACATTCATTGTAAAAAAATATCATCATTATTATATTATAATAATATAATAAAATATTATTTTATCAGAAAAGATAAAATATCGATTTTCAACAATTGTCACTTTAAAAATTTTTCTCCATCTATATCCACATAAAATGAATATTTTCCTCATCATATAAATCAATAATTAATTATTCACAAATAATATTACAGAATCACAATAATGATAACCAGGCAGTTCCCAGGAAAGAGGGGGCTTTCCAATAAAGATTTCTCCTTATTGGCGCGCAATTAGGTGACCAAACCTCTCCTTAGATAGAACTTTCTAGACATTGCCAATAATGTTATCTAATAATATTATTCAGATAATATGAATTATTACTTCGATAATGGAAAATACTGTGTAGTGATAATTATTAAAACAATAGTAATATAAAATATCAATGCAGCAATTATTGAATCAATAAAATACTGAACAGTAATTACTGTAACAATTATTGAGTAGTGCCTTCTTACATAAGAATCAATAATTGGTGCAATACCGTGTGCTACTGTGCAACAACGCGTATTACTGTATTTTAACCACCGAGAATTTCAACAGTGTTAACGGTAACAACTACGCCGTTATTTAAAAAACTCCCTTTTGTCGTTTTCTTCATCCGACAGTTATTCTGTTATGGGGCCCACAAATGGTTTAACGTGTAAATTTAATATTCCCGAGCGAAAGAAAGAATATTCCATAACCAAACGAATATTCCCCTACAGAAAGAATATTTTATAACCACTTGCATATTTTGAAAAAAAAATTATATATCACCCTTAACTTTAACTTTTATCAATTTAACCATTTACTGAATTGTAATTATAAAAAAAAATTGAATACTTTTATTTCATAAAATTCGGGGTCTTACAGTGATACTAAAGAATATCCTTGGTCGTAGTGCAGGGGTGATTCGATGATGTGAATTATTTATTAAGCTAAGTCCCAGCGATAAAAGTGATGAAAAACCTTTTAAATCATAGAAGATAGTAGATTTTATTCCCTACTTGACTCTTCTAATGGATTGCTTGTTCATTGCAGCTTAAACTTGATAGTTATTATATTTTATCGATTGTAACATTTGTTGAAGGCTAACGATAAATTATTCTGCATTATCTTAGTCATAATATTTCTTACTGGGCTAGTTGAGCTCACCCTTTCTTTTACTGTTCTCTTCAGGAAATGAGAACGTAGCTGGGACTAGTCGAGGAACAGAGTGATGGTCCTAGATATTTGCATTAGTAGTCCTCACTATTCTGTGAAATAGTGTGATAATAATTGTAATGAGGACTCTTTTTGAGTTTGTATACTCTCTAGTAGACAATATTTGTATTTAAACTCACAGTTTATGTTTTGTCGTATTGTACACGACAATTGTATTATTAAGTTGTATTTGAATTACGTACCATGTATCTCAAGCGACTCAAGATGGGTGATGTATACACTGCTTTGGGGCGCCACAACATAAGACACTTGAGTTGCTTGGTAGCTAATACATACACGCCGTCGAGAGGCTGTAGCTTTGACTTGATATCTATTGTGACAATTCTTTTACGATCAACTTTAACACCCTTTTCATTATCAAACCAACGTCATTTAAATGTAACAACCTTTTTACCCATGGGATAAATTTTTGTTTTATTTTATTTTAATTAAATTAAATTTATCATTTTATTTTATTTTACTTTATTTTGTATTATATTATATTATCTAATTTTTAAAATTTATTTTATTTAATAAACTAGATTAAATTAAATTTATTTTTTATTTTATTTATTTATTAATTAATTTTATTTTTAATTTAATTTACTAAATTAATTTAATTTTATTAATTTTATATTTGTTTTATTTATTTTGTATTATATTTTATTTTAGTAAATTTAATTTAATCTATTTATATATTAGTATATTAAATAGTGAATTTTTATTTTGTTTTATTTTTTTAATTAAGTTGATTAAATTAATTGATATTTAAAGTATAAATTATTTGTCGGAAACTAATTAAGTAAATGCTACTTAATTAGTGAATTTTAGTATTAGAAAATTAAGTAATAAATAGTTATTAGAGCCAACGGATTTTGCATCTCAAGAATTCTGACAGTATTTTCGTGGGAAATTTCGTCGAAAATATTAAGCATCACATTCTTTTACTGTTATAAACATACAACATATAATATTTAAATTGAAGAAATATACACTACAATTACATAAAGAAAAACAAAGCCAAACAATAAAATGGATGCTATACATGTACAGAAGCTGCAAATGACCAATTTCAGACCTAAATGACCAATTTCAGATAAATTATAAACAAAAAATAGAATTCATACATTGCAATACCAAAATTATATATCAATCCAAAAACAAAATAAATTTAGACCAATATCACATTATAATACCAAATTCATACACCAATTTCATACTCAAATTTCATACTACTAACATATAATATATACTCAATACCTGAAAAATTAGGAGAGAACGGAGTTGGTGACCGGCGACAGTGCGTGGGTGGTGGGAGGGGGTTTTCTCGAGACGAAGGGTCCGGGGGAGAGGGGTGGGGGTTGGGAGTGGGGGGTATCTGGGGGTGGGTATCGGGACGTCTGAGGGGTGGGGGACCAGGGAGAGGGGGGGGGTAATGCAAGGCAAGGTGGGGGGACGACTCGGTCGGGGAGGGAGTGGGGTCAAAAGTGCAGAGTGGGGGGTGGGGGGACCGGGGAATATTAGAAGAGGGGTTGGGAGTGGGAGGAATGAGAGAAAGAGTAGACTGGTATTTAGAGAGAGATGAAAATGAGAGGGCACTGGAGAAAAAGAAGCGTTTTTTAAGGTTTATTTCCGACGGAATTTCAGTCGGGTTTATGTCCCTCAAAGTTATTTTAAGGCCGGCGGATAGTCTCTTGAAAATAACCCTCGTTCCATCGAGGTTATATTTGGCACTGACGAGAATCTTGGCGCCACCAGTGGATCCCTACTTCCGACGGAATTCGGTCGAAAATAAACTATTTTTGAGGGACATATGTCCAACGAATTATTCCCTCGAAAATATACTAATGTCGATGGAATGTAGTGCGTCGAAAATAATTTCGTCGGAATTAGCCTCTTTTCTTGTAGTTGAAGAAAAAGATGTAGAGCAACTTTTTTCCTTTCGGATACACTTAGTCTTTGTTTAAGAGATTCCATCTGTTAAGACAAAGTACTCGATCTGTGGATGATTATACCAAATAGTTTTATCAATTGATAGCAAGGAATAATCTATCGAAAACCGAAGAACAACTAGTGGCACGATATTAGGGAGGATTAAAACAGCCATTGCAGAACACCCTTAGCCTCCATTCACCTTGGATTTTTTCTGAAGCATATCAGTGAGCTCATGAGGCAGAACAACAACAGAATAGTAGAATGATGCCAAGAAGCAATCCCCCCAGCAAGCCAAACCCACCCCCACAATTTTGTACTACACCACAACAACCTCAAAGTAACTTTAATTCTAGCATCAATCAGATGTGGAGAACCAGGCCATAGAGCAATAAAGTGCCAAAAGTCTGCTAACTAGAAGGGTACGAACCTTTTTATTGAAGAAGTTATGATCGATGAAGCAGAGAAGTTCGGAGAGCCTATATATGATGAGTACGAGGACAAAGATGTGTTATATGGAGATGGTTAGGAGACCCTAGTCGTTCGTAAGAGTCTGCTGACTCTAAAAAGAGAATCCAAAGAGGATTAGTTGAGGACACATATCTTCCACACTACTTGCACCGTGGCAGAAAAAGTCTGTAAAATGATTATTGATAGTGGCAGCTGTGAAAACGTAGTGTCCGAAGAAGCTGTTCGAAAGTTAAATTTAAAAATGGATCGACATCCGAAACCATATAAGTTGTCCTGGTTGAATAAATGCAGTGAAGTAACCATTGACATAAAATGTTTAGTATCCTTTTCAATCGAAAAGAAATACTTTGATAACGCTTGGTGCGATGCGGTGAAAATGGATGTTTGTCATATGTTATTAGGAAGACCTTGGCAATATGTCCAAAGCATCATCCATGATATATGGTCGGAATAATACTTAGTCCCTCAATATAAAAGGGAAGAAGGTTGTATTAGCACTTCATAGGGAAGAGTTCGGTTCGACTCAAACATTCAGGAACCCGAACCTATTATCTATGAAAAGATTCCTAACAGAAGTTATGCATGAAGGAGTAATGTATGCATTACTTCCTTGTGAGAGAATTTCAGTGAATGGAAATGCAGAAGTATCGGCTGATGTGCAGAAGTTGCTAATGGAGTTCGCTAACTTAATGCCCGCAGAACTTCTATCGAGATTACCACAGTTGAGAGATATTTAACATGAAATAGATTTTATCCCAGTATCGAGTCTACCGAATAGAACAGCCTACAGAATCAGCCCCAAGGAGTTAGAAGAACTACAAAGGCAGGTAATGGACTTAATAGAGAAGGGATATATCCGTGAAAGTATGAGCCCATGTGCAGTTCCAGCTCTATTAGTGCCGAAGGAGGATGGCTCATGGAGAATGTGCATCGATAGTAGAGCAATCAATAATATCATGGTGAAGTATCGTTTTCCAATACCTCTTCTGGATGATATGTTAGATCAGCTGTCAGGTGTAAAAGTCTTCTCAAAAATTGACTTGAAGAATGGATACCATCAAGTTCGGATGAGACTTGGAGATGAATGGAAGATGACCTTCAAAACACAACAAGGCTTGTATGAATGGATGGTTACACCCTTCGGACTTTCCAATGTGCCCAGTACCTTCATGAGGTTTCTGCATCAGGTACTACAACCTTACATGGGAAAGTTTGTAGTTATTTATTTTGATAACATTCTTATCTACAGCCCGACATCCGAACTGTATTTGAAACGTTGAGGAAGGAACAATTATTTATAAACATAAAAAGAGTTCCTATTTCACGACCTCAGTAACCTTCCTCAGTTTCGTTGTTTCTACCGAAGGTGTTCACGCAGATTCGACCAAGATCGAGGCAGTCTCAGCATGGCCTACGCCAAAGATCATACAGATGTCAGAAGCTTTTAAGGATTAACACTTTTTACAGATGGTTTATCCGAGACTTCAGCACGATAGTCACGCCTATCACCGAATGCCTTAAAGGAAAACTATTTCAATGGTCCCAAGAAGCCGAAGATAATTTTCAACTGTTCAAGAAAAAAATGATCGAAACACCAATACTTGCATTACCCGACTTCGAGAAGGTTTTTGAATTAAACTATGATGCATCGAGAATTGGTATTGTTGTTGTTCTCAATCAAGAGGGTCAACCAGTAGCTTTATTTAGTGAAAAGTTATCCGGATCGAGAAAAAACTATTCTACTTATGATCTGGAGTTCTATGCCATAGTCGACGTTGAAGCATTGACATCATTATCTAATACAGATAAAGGAATTCATTCTTTTTACTGATCATGGGGCCTTAAAGTATATTAATGGTCAACATAAGCTCAATCGAAGACATGCTAAATGAGTGGCGTACTTACAAGAATTCACTTTTACTTTGCGACATCAAGCAAGAAGTTTGAATCATTTCGCTGATGCACTAATTCGAAGAGCATTAATCCTTAGTACTATGCGAAATAAAGTTATAGGGTTTGAAGCCTTCAATGATATGTATGAAGGAGATCCTTCTTTCGAAAAGATAGTTCAAGAAGCACGAAAAGGGCAGCGATCTGACTTTGTCTTACATAATGGGTATCTATTTTGAGGACTTCAGTTATGCGTTTTGGATTGTTCGCTTCAGCAGCAAATAGTAAGTGAACTTCATAATAAAGGACACTTTGGGCGAGATAAGATATTGGCCTTAATTACGGTTGACTATTATTGGCCGAAGATTTTAAGCGATGTGGCTCATTATGTGATGTGGTGTTATGTTTTCCAGAAGTCAAAAGGATTTCTTACCAATGCCGAATTATACACTCCCTTACCTATCCCTGAAAGGCCTTGGTGTGATGTTAGTATGAACTTTATCTTATTTCTACCCCGAACTCAGAGAGCTTCAGATTCTATTATGGTTGTCGTCGACCAATTCTCTAAGATGACTCATTTCATTCCTTGCCGAAAGATAATGGATGCCAATCAGATCGTTCATCTCTAATTTCGGGAGATTGTACGTCTGCACGGTGTTCCCCACTTTATTACATTAGATTGTGATACTAAGTTTATGAGTAATTTTTGGAAAAGTCTGTGGGAAAAGCTCGGAACACAATTAAATTTTAGCAGTGCCTATCATCCTCAGACAGACGGGCATATCGAAGTAGTAAACTGAAGCTTGGGTAATCTGTTAAGATGTTTGGCTGGAAGCAAACCGAAGCAATGAGATCTAACACTTCCTCAAGTAGAGTTTGTTTACAACCGTTCGAAGAATCGGACTACTGATATGAGTCCTTTTGAGATAATTGATGGTTAGAACCCTTATGAAGTACTAGACCTGGTTCATATTCCTCGGATTGGTCGAGTGCACCCTAAAGCGAAAGAAATGACAAATCATTTTCGGGTTATCCATGATCAGGTATACAAATCCATTACAGAAAGCAATGTTAAATACAAGGATCGGATTGACAATCATCGTCAACAGATTATTTTTTAGGTAGGTGATCATGTTTGGGTCGTACTAACCTGAGATTGTTTTCCTTTTGATGTTTATAATAAACTTAAGGATCAAAAAATTAGTCCTTGTGAAATTCTACAGCAAATCAATAATTAATAATGCTTATCGTCTACGCATTCCGAGTCATCTGCGGACTTCAGACGTTTTCAACGTAAAACATTTGAGCCCCTATTTTGAGCATTCTGCTGAACAAATTGTGAACTCGAGGACGATTTCTTTTCAACATGGGGTGACTGATGATGGTCTGAGACCGAAGATGCTAAGCTATAGGATAATATGTTGATGGCCCTGGAATATCATGAATTGGATGATCGTCACAAACGAAGAGGTCATTAACACCTTCGACTTTGGGAGATGGGACGTCTTCGGGCTCTTGCCGTTCTGACTTCGGGAGTTCGACGGATTAGTAGTTTATTTGCTTTCTATTCCTATTTAGTTCTTTATTTAATATTTAATAATATTTTATTATTAGTAAGTTTGTTATTTGTTAGGAGTTGTTTCCGTAAATTTAGAAAGTTTGTTAGGATCATTTTCACATCCCTAGGAGGATTTTATTTCCATATTTTTTCCATATCTCTAAGAAGATTCTAGAGGACTTGGAGATAAATTTTTGGTAAGCTATATAAACTCGGCTTGTGGGTTGAATTCATAACTTTGATTTTGATAAATATAAATTTACACATTAGAGAGAGTTTTTTTGTGTTTTTCCGGTGAATCTCTTGTTCCTTTATTTGTGAATTCATTTGTTTATCAGCCCGCAGGATAATCACTATCCCGCTCAGAGTCAATTTGTTTGCCTAAAATATAACAATGTGACATGTGGCAATGACATGTCAAAGTCAAAGAGGAGTATTTCAAGAACCTACCAACGCCTATGGAAAAAGCAAGGTAAAACGGTAATCATGCATGCCTCAAAACCCTAATCAGCCTATTAACCTTAATATTATGTTTGGGTCGAAGAAATAGAATTATTACATGAAGGAATGAAATAAAGAAAAAAATGAAATAGAGAGTTGAATGATTCATTCCATTATCCAACTTGAATGAGTCTTTCTATACCCTACCCCAAGTAACAAAATTCACAAATTTAGTAAGAATGGAAAATGTTCATTACATTCCAATGAAACAACCAAACAAAATTTTTCATTTCATTCTCATATTCATATCTGTAATCCAAACTTGGCATAAGCATAGTCCTAATAACAATCAGAAGGCTCTCCTAACCCTAGCTACATTACCCTTACATATATGGTAGTTGTGGTAGTTTTAATTTGTGTTTTAGTAAAGGCAGTATAAGTTTATATAATTATAGCATGTCCAACGTTATGATCATCATCCGATATGTTCCGAGAGACCACAACGGCCAATTCTTCTTTCTGGTTTGTGTCAGTTCCCAGAAGTAACCAACTCTCTAGCTAGCTAGCTCACAACTTACACCTGATAGACATATAAAGTGTCCACATTCATGCCAATTTATTTCTTATTTAATTTGAACCTTATGCTTTATTTTGACCCGAAACTTTTGGTCCAACATTAAACAATTGTGTACAGTATTTTATGTTGACTCATGATAATTGTTAATATTATAAAAGATAGAACAATGAAGCTATTGATTAAACAATAATTTCACTAATTATAAAATAGCCTATAAACATGCTTAGATTCATCGAGCATTGTTAGATCATTATAGCGCACAATAAACAGGAGGTTTTTTTATTGTTTAATTTTCCTTTTTCAATCAAGTATAGTATAGATTCTCATCCTTGCCTTCCATAACTATCTTAGATCATGGCATCATACTACATAATCGTGACAAATAGTGATAGGGAGTTGACGTAGGCAAAAATTAAGATTATAGCTACGGTTGTAACACCCCGAACCCGATATAGGCCCAAAGTTCTACACGCATAAGTTCCCATAGGCCCATAAAAAGCAACAATATCAATAACGCAAATTTCAAACAAAATAACTTAACATTAATCTTAACTTAAAACCCAACAATAAATATACTTTAAATCAATCCAAATGAAATACCAATAAATACCACATTCAAATAATAGAGATGCAGCTCCTCGAAACTAAGAGTTTTATCAAAATTCATCAACAAAAGAATAACATCTAAAACTAAACTCCAACTATTCCAAGCGTATCAAATAAGTGCTCAACTTTTCAACGATGGGACTCAGAAAATATGTAGGGGGTGAGCGATGAAGCCCAAGAAGTAGCAATCCTCTCTATCTAGTCAATCAAGTACAATTTGCAAAATACTTTTTTTTTGAAATAACTTTTTTTTATTATAACAATAGTACAAAACTTTTTAAAACTAAACAATTCAAAAATAATTTCAATGTATATTATATCTCTTTTAATCC
The DNA here is from genome assembly GCA_020205605.1 of Panax ginseng. Lineage (NCBI taxonomy): Eukaryota > Viridiplantae > Streptophyta > Magnoliopsida > Apiales > Araliaceae > Panax > Panax ginseng. The sequence continues at coordinate 91,887,865 of CM035141.1, read as the reverse complement.
ACAAATTTTAACGACTTAAGGTTACAATAGCCTCAGAACACGTCCCAAAAAGTTCGATAACGTTATGATACGCACCCTACTAAGGTATCTATAAAATGCACGCCCCTCAGGGCATCATCTAAAAGGTGTGCACCTTAAGAGGTCCTATATTAGTCTCAAACTAAACGTAATCAATAACGGGTTCTATACATAGTCGATCGAGGATTTCAAAACTTTTCTCAATATTATCGATAATATAAACGATACTTTTTCACAAGCTTCAAATCATATAATCTCATTCACAATTCAAAATAAATACTTGATCCGAATTTTGAAATAAAAGAACATAACAATTTAATTTAAATGGAAGCCTTAAATAAAAAAAATAACGAATTTTGAAACCGTATATTTAGGCATCCTAATAATTAATAAGACATACTTAAAAGTAACGATAATCTTAAAAACACTAAATAGTTCGGAAAGCCACTTACCTCGATATTGCAAAAACACGAAATTAAAAACGAACAAATCCTAAATATAAAATTAAGACAAATAGAATTATTAGAATACAATATTATAACACAATCATACTCTTTATTCGAATATTATGCACATAAATCTTAAGTTTTAATAAATTCATAGTTAATTATTATAAAAATTGATTACAAAATTAACCATATATATATAAGGCAAATATCATCTCATAATAATAATAATAAAAAAGGGTTTAAGTTTTACCTTTTTGAATTTTCTTCTTTTCTTCTTCACTGTTCTGCTGTACTCCAAAGCCAAATAAATTTTTACGTTCTTCTCTCTCTCTAGTTGTTTAAATATATGTAAATCCTTTGCAAAATAGGTTACTAGGTAAAAGAGTCCTTTTTAAAATTAAGAATTTGTTAAACTTGAATGACTTTTCTTATCCTTATAGGTTTTAGATATGTATAAATAATTATTAGTTACACTTCTATTATCTAATTATATTATTTTTTTATCTTTATCTTTTTTTTTTACGGGTATTACATTCTACCCACCTTAAAAGAATTTGGTCCTCCAAATTTCAAAAATAACATCTAAAGAAAAATACAAATTTGACATAATCAAGAAATTCATTATCTAATTACTAAATGCAATTAATAAAAGAGTTTCATACCTTAATTTTGGTCACTGAAAATTCAAAACACACGCCCTCGATTTGGTCCTAGGCTTGCCAATGTTATTTCTTCCTCTTTTCATCTCTTTTCTAAGAGGAGGGTTCTTGGGGCATTATGCAATCCTATGACCAAATCTCCACAATGAAAACACGCCCCGTATTCCAACGACATTCCTTATCTAGTGGTTTCTACCACACTTCAACACTTCAGCTTTGTTCTCTTGATTCCATTGGTTTCTCTAAACTTAGTGGTTTGCGTATTCAACTTCTTTGTAGGTCCTCCATGGTTGGACTCTTCCCCAGATGGTTTGTCCCTCTTATTGTTATTCCTTTCTCCATTTCCGCTAAGCCCTTCTCGATCACTAACGCCTTTATCGAGCACCGCATCATATGTACGTAAGGCAAAAAAGACGCCACACCATGTCTTATGTCACCAGAATCCATCCTCCAACCTTCAAGCTTTTGTCACCATCTCGCCACCAAGGTTTGGGTGCATACTTGGCAAGCTTCATGAATTCACTTTCATATCGAGCAACTGCTTTGCTCCCTTGTTCGAGCCTAATAAATTCTCTCTCCTTTTGTGCCCGAATTGTTCTAGGAAAGTATTTGTTAAGAAATGCCTCCTTGAACATGGTCCATGTGTAGGGTTCAGATTCCTTCATGCTTTCTTTTCTCCATAAGCCACCAATCATACGCCCACCCTCAAGTTGGTAAACCGCCAACGTCACCTTATTAGCCTCACTACTCCCTAGAAAATCAAACGCCTTCTCCATTTCTTGAATCCACTTTCAACTATGGAAGGGTCCGTAGTTCTTCAAAGATCAAGTGATTTCAATCGCTTGAATTCCGCTACCATGCCACGCTTCCTGTGTTGTTGGTTCTGCACTAATGAAGCTAAAGTAATAGCCAATGAGTGAGACCATTAATAAAATTGGTGTTAGTAGGGTTGCTTCTTCTAGGCGGCATTTTCCTACAAAAAGAAATCTCCACCAACAACACTATACAAAACTAATAACGAATAAAATAAAATACCCAATTAGCCTCGAGTACCAAACGTCAAACAAAACATAGATTTCTTACCTTATTCTCTATTTAATTTTAAAATCATTAAATTTAGTCAATACTCTTACCCACAAATTAACTCCCAAAATCACTCCCCGTGAAATATGTAGGTTTTTCAACCTAACATTATGATGAGGGGCCACCGCTTTGATACCACCTCTCAGAATACCCCCTAACCCGATATAGCCCAAAGTTCTACACTCACCGCAGCCCATAGGCCCGCAAGGCAACAATATCAATAACGCACAAATTCAAAACAAAATAACTTAACATTAATCTTAACTTAAAACCCAACAATAAATATACTTTAAATCAATCCAAATGAAATACTAATAAATACCACATTCAAATAATGGAGACGCAGCCCTCTAAACTAAGAGTTTTATCAAAATTCATCAACAAAAGAATAACATCTAAAACTAAACTCCAAATATTCCAAGCGTATCAAATAAGTGCTCAACTTTTCAACGATGGGACTTGTAAAATCAGGTGGGGGTGAGCGATGAAGCCCAAAGAAGTAGCAATCCTCTCTATCTAGCCAATCAAGTACAATTTGCAAAATACTTTTTCAAATAACTTTTTTTTCAATAACAATAAGACAAAAACTTTTTAAAACTAAAACAATTCAAAAATAATTTCAATGTATATTATATCTCTTTTAATCCACAAACTTTAGCGACTAAGGTTACAATAGCCCTCAGAATACACTACCAAAAGTTCGATAACGCTATGATACGCACCCTACTAAGGTATCTATAAAATGCACGCCCCCAAGGGCATCTAAAAGGTGCTACCTTAAGAGGTCCTATATTAGCTCTCTAACTAAACGTAATCAATAACGGGTTCTATACATAGTCGATCGAGGATTTCAAAAACTTTTCTCAATATTATCGATAATATAAACGATACTTTTCACAGCTTCAAAATCATATAATCTCATTCACAATTCGAAAAATAAATACTTGATCCGAATTTTGAAATAAAAGAACATAACAATTTAATTTAAATGGAAGCCTTAAATAAAAAAATAACGAATTTTAAAACTGTACATTTAGGCATCCGAATAATTAATAAGACATACTTAAAAGTAACGATAATCTTAAAAACACTAAATAGTTCGAAAAACCACTTACCTCGATATTGCAAAACACGAAATTAAAAACGAACAAATCCTAAATATAAAATTAAGACAAATAGAATTATTAGAATACAATATTATAACACAATCATACTCTTTATTCGAATATTATGCACATAAATCTTAAGTTTTAAATAAATTCGTAGTTAATTATTATAAAAATTGATTACAAAATTAACCATATATATATAAGGCAAATATCATCTCATAATAATAATAATAAAAAAAGGTTTAAGTTTTACCTTTTTGAATTTTCTTCTTTTCTTCTTCACTGTTCTGCTGTACTCCAAAGCCAAATAAATTTTTACGTTCTTCTCTCTCTCTAGTTGTTTAAATATATGTAAATCCTTTGCAAAATAGGTTACTAGGTAAAAGAGTCCTTTTTAAAATTAAGAATTTGTTAAACTTGAATGAATTTTCTTATCCTTATAGGTTTTAGATATGTATAAATAATTATTAGTTACACTTCTATTATCTAATTATATTATTTTATTATCTTTTATCTTTTTTTTTAAACCGGGTATTACATTCTACCCACCTTAAAAGAATTTGGTCCTCCAAATTTCAAAAATAACATCTAAAGAAAAATACAAATTTGACATAATCAAGAAATTCATTATCTAATTACTAAATGCAATTAATAAAAGAGTTTCATACCTTAATTTTGGTTGCCTGAAAGCTGAAACACACGTCCTCGATTTGGTCCTAGGCTTGCCAATGTTATTTCTTCCTCTTTTTCATCTCTTTTCGGTGGAGGGTTCTTGGGGCATTATGCAATCCTATGACTAAAATCTCCACAATGAAAACACGCTCCCGTATTCCAACGACATTCCTTATCTAGGTGGTTTCTACCACACCTCGAACACTTCAGTTTGTTCTCTTGATTCCATTGGTTTCTCTAAACTTAGTGGTTTGCGATTCAACTTCTTTTTCAGGGTCCTCCATGGCTGGACTCTTCCCAGATGGTTTGTCCCTCTTATTGTTATTCCTTTTCTCCATTTCCGCTTAGCCCTTCTCGATCACTAACGCCTTATTGAGCACCGCATCATATATGGGCAAACTTCAAAGACGCCACGCCATGTCTTATGTCTACCAGTAATCCATCCTCCAACCTTCAAGGCTTTACGCCTCATCCGCCACCAAGGTCGCAGATACTTGGCAAGCTTCATGAATTCAATTTCATATCGAAAGTAACCGTCTTGCTCCCTTGTTCGAGCCTAATAAATTCTCTCTCCTTTTGTGCCCGAATTGTTCTAGGAAAGTATTTGTTAGTAAATGCCTCCTTGAACATGGTCCATGTGTAGGGTTCAGATTCCTTCATGCTTTCTTTTCTCATAAGCCACCAATCATACGCCCCACCTCAAGTTGGTAAACCGCCAACGTCACCTTATTAGCCTCACTACTCCCTAGCAAATCAAACGCCTTCTCCATTTCTTGAATCCACTTTCAACTATGGAAGGGTCCAGAGAGCCCTTCAAAGATTGGCGGATTCAATCGCTTGAATTCCGCCACCATGCCACGCTTCCTGTGTTGTTGGTTCTCGCACTAGTGAAGCTAAAGTAAGAGCCAAATTGAGTGAGACCATTAACGCCAAAATTAGTGTTAGTAGGGTTGCTTCTTCTAGGCGGCATTTTTCCTACAAAAAAAGAAATCTCCACTCAACAACACTATACAAAACTAATAACGAATAAAATAAAATACCCAATTAGCCTCAAGTACCAAACGTCAAACAAAACATGGATTTCTTACCTTATTCTCTATTTAATTTTAAAATCATTAAATTTAGTCAATACTCTTACCCACAGCTAACTCCCAAAATCACTCCCCAGGAAATATGTAGATTTTTTAACCTAACACATTGCGAGGGGCCACCGCTTTGATATCACCTCTCAGAATAATTCTAACCCGATATAGGCCCAAAAGTTCTACACGCCGCAAGCCCATAGGCCCGCAAGGCAACAATATCAATAACGCGCAGCCCAAACAAAATAACTTAACATTAATCTTAACTTAAAACCCAACAATAAATATACTTTAAATCAATCCAAATGAAATACTAATAAATATCACATTCAAATAATGGAGACGCAGCTCCTCGAAACTAAGAGTTTTATCAAAATTCATCAACAAAAGAATAACATCTAAAACTAAACTCCAAATTATTCCAAGCGATCAAATAAGTTCTCAACTTTCAACGATGGGACTCAGAAAATCAGGTGGGGGTGAGCGATGAAGCCCAAAGAAGTAGCAATCCTCTCTATCTAGTCAATCAAGTACAATTTGCAAAATACTTTTCAAAATAACTTTTTTTCAATAACAATAGTACAAAAACTTTTTAAAACTAAACAATTCAAAAATAATTTCAATGTATATTATATCTCTTTAATCCACAGCCTTAGCGACTAAGGTTACAATAGCCCCAGTAACACTTCCAAAAGTTCGATAACGCTATGATATGCACCCTACTAAGGTATCTATAAAATGCACGCCTCAAAGGGCATCTAAAAGGTGTGCGCCTTTAAGAGGTCCTATATTAGCTCCTAACTAAACGTAATCAATAACGGTTCTATACATAATCGATCGAGGATTTCAAAAACTTTTCTCAATATTATCGATAATATAAACGATACTTTTTCACAGTTCAAAATCATATAATCTCATTCACAATTCAAAAATAAATACTTGATCCGAATTTTGAAATAAAAGAACATAACAATTTAATTTAAATGGAAGCCTTAAATAAAAAATAAAAAAATTTTGAAACCGTATATTTAGGCATCCGAATAATTAATAAGACATACTTAAAAGTAACGATAATCTTAAAAACACTAAATAGTTCGGAAAGCCACTTACCTCGATATTGCAAAACACGAAATTAAAAACGAACAAATCCTAAATATAAAATTAAGACAAATAGAATTATTAGAATACAATATTATAACACAATCATACTCTTTATTCAAATATTATGCACATAAATCTTAAGTTTTTAATAAATTCGTAGTTAATTATTATAAAAATTGATTACAAAATTAACGATATATATATAAGGCAAATATCATCTCATAATAATAAAAAAAAAAGGGTTTAAATTTTACCTTTTTGAATTTTTCTTCTTTTCTTCTTCATTGTTCTGCTGTACTCCAAAGCCAAATAAATTTTTACGTTCTTCTCTCTCTAGTTGTTTAAATATATGTAAATTCTTTGCAAAATATGTTACTAGGTAAAAGAGTCCTTTTTAAAATTAAGAATTTGTTAAACTTGAATGACTTTTCTTATCCTTATAGGTTTTAGATATGTATAAATAATTATTAGTTACACTTCTATTATCTAATTATATTATTTTATTTTATTTTTTATCTTTTTTTTTAAACCGGGTATTACAACGGTAATGTTTTTTGAAACTAGCAATAGTTCATATGAACAAATTATGCACAAAAATTAAAAAAAAAGTAGTATATGGTCATTAGATTATTGATAAGATTTATTAACTTTTTACATATTTTTTACTGACTATTCAATAATATACAGGGTTGATATTGTGTGTGCATAACTTTTTTTGCATAACCGTTTGTTTGTGCATAAGTTATGCACATAGAATTACTCTTAAAATAAATATGCCCTCGTCGGTTAATAGTTTTGACCACCACAATTATCATATAACTGAAATAAATGATAGATTAATTTGTCTGCATAAAAATAATTACCCTATGTCCATAACTTTTGCCTTGTTAATATCATACATAATGATAATTCATTGTTAATGCAGACTCCACCATATATATACCATTCAATATCTCTAGACTCTAGCTAGGTCCCATAAGTACAGTGAGATGTTAGACTTCTTTTAGAGATACCACAAGATATCATTAGTGTTTGGTGTTGGTGTCTCTCATGTTTGCTTTCTGTATATAATTATTTAATATTTCTTTAAGCCAAAAAAGGTGCCTTTTAAATAATTTGAATGGCCACCCTAAAAGTATATTGTTTGTGTTGACATTCTTTGTCATGAAAGTTCATTCTTTGATGAATTAAGCTCTCTCAACTTCCCTAGATGAGATAGTGGTAGCTCTTTATGTCTTCATTTTATAGATTCGATCTCAACAGCCTTTTTGCTTCACCTTCAATGGTGCAAAAATAAGAGATCATCGCCCATCTCTTTTTAAAGTGTTGACCATTCATTGGATAATTTTGCATCTTTTTACATCTTAAGATCGATTCGAAATCAAACAATTATGGAGATCAACTCATCATAAAGGTTAAACCGTTAAAGACAGGTCCTAGCAGTGTATATCATCAAGCTAACCACCCCACTTCTTCCCCTCCTCCCCTCTCCCCTCTCCTCTCCCCTCTCCCTCTCCCCTCCTTCCTCCTTACGTGTATAAATGGAGACAAATTAAACGCATATATATCATCAATCTTAATATACATAAATAATAACATGCAGTAGTATTAATTTGAAATCAAGACCTTGCACAATTAATTTACACAACCCAAATTCTGATCTTCCTAGCTCCCCCTTGAAAAATGGAATGTTGTTTATAATGGCATCAACATCAAAAAATCAAATATTTATATTGAATTTAGTATAATTAAGCATTTTAATTTAAGAAAGCTCTGTACTATATTGAATTTCCGTATTAATTACCTTAATTCTGTTATAGCATAAGGCACTGACCCTTGGTTCGTTGATCATTCCAAAGAACTTTAGTCCCACTACGAAGAGTGGTTCTAGTAGATGTGGACATCTGAGGACATTTTAAGAGGTCATAAAACATTCCGTACACATCCATGCATGAAAAGTCTATTTTTATAAATCAATTTTTCCTCTTTTTGAGCAATTTTGCTTCTTTCAACTCCAACAGTAGGACTAATGCGACTACTCGAAATCGAGATTAGACGCCCTTTTCCATCAATTTGGTCAATTCTTCAAGTGGGTTTAGACATATGGGACACCCATATCATTTCCTTGTCCTTAAAATATTAATTTGTCCAAGTGATGACACATCAACTAGTTAATTCTCCCAATAACTGAACCTTGTTTACCTTGTTTCATATGATGAAATGCATCCGAGGTTTTCTTTTTCCAAATCACATCTTTAACCTTATGCTCGTAATTCTTGTCTACAATTAGGGTTTTCCTGCTGAGTAATGTTAGGTAACCAGATGTCTAGGTTATTAACACGAAACATTGAGAATAATTGTTTCTAGTTTTCTACTGTAGAGAACCTATCAATGCTATTAGGTTGTATAATATAACTAACCAATATACATATTTTTCTCTTTGGTTTATATATATAGTTGCCATCATTTTCCTAAATGAAAAAAGATGTACCCTACTGATCAACATTTATTCTTGTTCTAAATTCCAAAAGATTGATTAATGGCCTTCAAGAAAACCACAAGTGCTAAGCTACAACTACAAACAGATATGGAAAGAATTTAAACACTTCACGTCTAAACCATATGATGCTTAAGGAAAAGTGTGTATACAAATATAACAGTACCATTTCTTTCATTCCATTATACATTATTTGAACCGCTAATCTTTTGTTTGGATTTTCCTTTATCAAACCTCTTTTAATCATTTCAAGCATATATTGTCCATAAAAAGTACTGTAAAACTAGCTAGTTGCATATCAGCATCTATATGGCATATCATGAGCCTAATGCATAATAAAGAAACGTTCAAACGCACCATTAATTCATTGTAAAAGACAAGAACTGCACAACTTTATTATCCCACTCTGCATGTTGTTTGGCTATGAATGAAGTCAAATTCAATATTTGTAGCTTTTTGTAGCCACCAGACGACGATTTTAGTGTCAAATCTGATAACTGATTAGACTTAAGATTAGGACCTGTTCTGTAAGCTACTTCATACAAAAATAGCATCAATATTGCAACTTGGGGAGGTCGTTTTTTATAGTATATCTTTTCATTTCCATAAAGATTACCATAAAATCCTAGCTAAAATAGAAACATAATGTTCAGCTAATTAAATTTTTGCTTCATTTCTTTTGTATTTATTGTAATGGTTTAATTAATTAATGGCCTTCCCATTTTGGCATTATTGCAAATGTCCAATTACTCCAAATAGAGTCCATTCTAATCTTATTGAAAATCTTGAAATAGTGCATCACTCAAAATACTGTTATTTGTATTGAGTGATGAATAAATTTGGTGGCTGAAGATGTTCCATTACTGTAATATCCAGTAAAAAAAATAAGAGAGAATAAATAAATTAAATTTAAAATTATATATTTTTTTTAAATAGTTTAATTGGACTTTGTCTTTTCTTGTTGGAATTTGAGCTTAAATTAATATGGGTGTCATTAATTATTTTTAATGATTCCATATATTAATGTGTTCTACTACATGAGTAGATTAAATTAAGTATTTGGAAGCTCAAATCCATTGAGTAATGAATGAGATATTAACTCCCAAAGATCATGATAAAAGATAATAAATACATGTGGGAAAAATCAAGTCCCACATAAATTAGGAATTAAATATTTTATATGTTTATATACAAAGAAAGTTCTTTTGGGTTTGGGGGCACTCCACTTTTGTGGAAGGGAGAAGACCTAGCCAAGGCTAGGTTCGAACCCACACGCGCGCCGCCGCTGTCCGTTCGGCCTGGCTCATGGCACGAGGGTCGTGGGTCTAGGTTATGTATATAATTTTTTAGACAAAATTTATTTAAATTTTTTTTAATTAAAATTTATTTAAATTTTATTTATTTAATTCAATTAGCAAAATTGTGTCTCATTTTGAACATGTATTTATTATATTATCAAAACTGGGTTATTTTGAGAAGCGATATTATCAAAACTATGTCGTTTCGAGGAAGCGATATCTGTAAGGTTGAACGGGCGGACCTAAACTACGTCGTTTTTTTCGCGCCTTTTCTTCTGAGCCTAAAACTACGTAGTTTTGGTTCTGCTAACGCTTAAACTACGTCGCGTTTTAATAGACTGAATAGATGCACATATTCTGCAAATGGTCAAAACTACGTCGTTTTGACCAACAGATACAAATAATACCTCTTCAAGAGGCACCTCATGCCTTTTCAGGGGTGATGTGCCCATCCGAAGGGTTATCAACCCTCCTATAAATAGATAGGAGGGGGCAGCCTTCATTTCCATTCAATTTTCAAGCAGTCTAGTATATTAGAGCATTTTAGTATATAGTTTGCATCAGTTTCCTTAGTAAATTTGAGAGAGAGTTAGAGCATTTCTTTTGATTTGTCATGTATACCTTTTGTAGTGTTACTAAGGTATATTGTGTCATTGTATCCTGGGAGACAAGTGCTATCAACTCTAAGTACCATACGGAGGGCATAATTGTCTTAAGGACATAGTACTAAGTACTAGCCTTGACAAATATTTTCTACAATTCTGCTTAATTAAGATAAGTCAATATATATATAATTTCGTTTAAAGGTTACTAGCATTTCTTTGGGTCAAAATAGTCATTTAATTTATGTGAGCTAATGTATTAATAAGTGTCGGATAAATTAACTTGGTAAAGTTGGGCTTAATTTAATTGGATCCAATTTGTGTTTTGTAATATTAAATCCTATTATAATTAAGAAAATTAATAAGATAAATTAATAAATAAATAGATAAATAAACCTAATTTTACTTGACATTACTTTGATGCGCAACTGTCTAACAAGGGAAAAAGAAAGAAATTGACGCGGACACAGAACGGAAAGAAGAAGAAAGTGATTCATTTAACAAATGTAAGAATTCAAATTAATTGTAAGAGATTATATGTGTATACACAAAAAACATTGATTTTGTTCCTTTATTGAATCACCTAGAAATTTGAAAGAAAAAAAAAGTTGTTGCAGTATTATATTATTATATATATAAATATATGATCGGAAGTGGGGATTCTATCTAGTAATAGAATATGATTCATATTATTATGTATACTACCTAATGTTATGTAATAAATTTATTATAATATATATGCTAGTGATTAGGGTAATTAGTAATGTTTTGAAAGTTCAAAATTGAAGTATAAGGCATTTTGAAAGTTGGTTTTATTGAAGGAATCACGGTCAAGCAGTTTAAGTAATTGGCCAATAATTTATTTCGGTGAAATTGATATTTTTTTTAGTCAAATGTTATAAAACTAAGTATTTAATTTACATGATATCTAATGGATTATTCTGCTATAACTTAATACAAAATCATAGTAATTAAAGTGCAAATATATTTTGATAATATCATTTATGAATATATTATTTTGATTATTAGTTCGAACGGAAGGAGTGTGACGAATAATATTTGAAATTATAATTTGGGTATTACATTGCTTAACACAGGTACAAATTCCGTACTCATTCAGCGATACTCTTTAATTTTAGTTTGTTCATTTTGTTTCTCGTTTTGATTTCGGATATTGTCTCGATACCATAATCATAGTGGAATTCATATGATAGTTTATTTTGATCTTTAGAATATCATAAAGTGTACTCTTTGAACTCGTTTATCATGTTTAATATTTATTTCAATTTTTGTAGTGATGTACATGTTAACTTACTATATTTTTGGAGACTTGTGTTGATGATTCGTTCAATTTAACATGTACACGTTAGAACCCATTTGTGTTGATATTGTGTCGCATGTGTTATGACATAGTATTTTTGTTAGAATATACCGTAGGGTATACCTGAGCTATAACCACCTTTAGGGGTACCACAGGCATGTACTCTTGGCACCGAGGCATGACACCTTCTGTGGCGGTGAGATCAGTCCACGGCGTCTCAGTTTTGTGCTCCGGTGGGAGTTAGCCATTTGGTGTTTTGTTGTGGGAGACGTATGGGTCGACCCTAGTTTTCTGTTCTGTTCTGCGGATTGGTGATGTTTGTGTCAAACACGCCTTCCGATTTTACATACATTGGATTTGCGGTCTAATGTGTGTGACTTACCAGTGTGACATTATTTGACTTGCCTATATGGAAAGGTATATTTCTGTTTTGTTTTGAGCTCGGCATGAAATAACCCCAGCCATTTGCTTTAGCCTATTATTTTGTTGTATTAATTTTGTTCGTTACACTTCAGTTCATTAAATTGAGTTAGTTATCTCAGTTCTTTATTTTGTACTCTATATCCGTACTGGATATTTGGCTCGTGCTGTGTTTTTTCTTCTGGCAGGTAATCAGGGAGATCAACGACAAGTGTGATAAGAGCTCCCTTATTTCCAATGGTTTTGATATATTTGTTTGGCTATAATACATTGATTTATTTAGATTTTTACGTAATAGTTATTTCATATTATGGTTTGAACCAGTGTGACATTTATTATGGTTTGTCTTATGACATTTAATTATTATGAGATTATTCTTTTGTGGTTTAGAGCCTTGTTATATATTCATCAGTTTTGTTGTATTTTGAGTAACCTCTCTTTCTATTTCAGAAAGGGGGTGTTACAATAACCCTTTCCAGTTTTCAATTGAATGGCATTCAAACACATGTTTAGGGGTCCCATGAAATTTAATTTGGTGGTTCTACTCCAAAATGTTAATTTTTGGGTAGATACTGTTTGATGCATGAGGATCTGAGATCGATGAAGCTGAGTTATCGGATAGTACATTGATGACACTAAAAGACCATGATGTAGCGGAATTGTACGATCATTCCCACGTCAATTCATCACATGTGCAGCGCACACCTGTGTAGACTGGCCAAATAAGTATGTTGGACCACCTTCTTACCTAAAAGGTTAACCTATTAGGTTAAGGATCCACCATACTTATTAACACATCTACATTCTTGAATTTATCCAATGTGAAATTCATGTGAAATATGGATCAACACAACGGTACTGTCGGATGACTTTGGGATCGGGAGTTCGGCTTCGGGTTTGACTTCAAATTCCTTCGGGTCGACGTTCGGGATCGGGGAGCGGGTTCCTTCAGGTCGGCATTTGGGAGTTCGAAATCAAAGTTCAAGATCGAATTGGCTTTATTATTATTATTATTAATTATTAGAAAGTAAATTCTTTTATGGTAATAGTATTTTATTAGAAAGTAAATCTTTTATATTATTATGTAATAGGAAGGTGTTATTTATTAGGAGTTTATTTCTATAGTTATAGGAATTCTGTTACATTCTGATAAGGAAACCTTTTAGCTATAAAACTCGGCTTGTGGTTGAAGTATAAGTAGTTTTTGTTTTGATAATAATAATTCAAGTATTAGAGAAGTTTCTCTGTGTTTATGATAAATTTTCTTGCTTCTTTTGCCTGTGAATTTCATGTTACCCTAGCTCTAACACCTCAGTCCCGCATTGAAAGATATGAGAAAAGTTTTTCTGTATATATATAAGGAATTAAGTTACTACCAATAGTACATTCAATTCATGACTTTTTGGGTGAGCCTGTGGTGGGCTAAGATGACCCAAAAAGATACTATTAGACCAGTGGTTTAAGATCTTATTTGTGGATTTAATTTAATTCGGACTTGGGATTTGACCACAGATTTATTCCGGACTCTGGATTTGACCCGGGTTATTTCATATGGTGTCAGAGCCGACTATCAAAAGTTTGGGTCGGGTCATCCGATCTAGTTGTAGGATGTGAGGACATGAAGGCTGGTAGTATTATCCCACAATGGAGAGATGGAGGTTCGAAGATGGGGACACAAAATTAGCCGGTATTATCCAATAATGAATAGAGAAACGAGGATCTATGGACCGTGTGTGTGAACGATTCTAACGGGGACGCCAAAAATTTAAGTGAAGAGTTTGTAACACCCTAGTCCTACGTACATCGAAAGATATGGTAAAAGTTTATCTATATATAAGGAATTAGGTTATCAATTGTACCTTCAAGTCATGACTTTTTGGGTGAGCTTGTGGTGGTTTAAGATGACCCAAGAACATACTATTGGGTTAGTGGTTTAAAGCTTTATTTTTATAGATTTAATTCGATTCGGACTTGGGATTTGACCCGAGATTTGTTCAGAACTCGGGATTTGACCCGAGTTATTTCACTAGCCCGCATGATAATCACTATTCTGCCCGGCGTCAGTTGGTATCAAAGCTAAACATCTTCTTGGGTTAGATTTCATCAGCTCAATGGCTGGTGGTCGTGGTTGTCGAGGGCAGGTTCAAATTGAGGAAGTCCCACACAGTGATCGTAACGTTCAGGACGTGATTATTGAGGATTTACAAAGACAAGTTATAAAGTTAACCTGGCGTCTAATGACGCAAGATCTCGATCGTCGTGGACAGGCTTCAATTGAGGTAGTCCCGCACCTTGATCAAGATCTCGGTCGTCGTGGACAGGTTCCAACTAAGGAAGTCCCGCACCTTAATCGTGAAGAGGATGGTTATTACTCCGAGTCTAGTTTTGATAATCCTTACCACCATAGGGAACAGCTATGGGAATGACGTGGTCGAATAGATCATGGTCAAGATTTTGGCTTTAAAGTAGAGATACCGTAGTTTTCTAGTACGTTGCAAGCTGAAGGATTCATCGATTGGATGAATGAAGTTGAACCTATCTTCGAATGCATTGAAGTTCCAGATAATATCAAAGTGAAACTGGTGGCCATCAAACTTAAGGGCAGAGCATCTGCTTGGTGGGAACAGTTGAAGTGTTCATGAGAAAGGCAAGGTAGGTCTAAAATCACGGATTGGGAGAAGATGAAGAATAAGATGCAAAGTCACTTTCTTCCTTTTGTTTACACTCAATCCCTGTTTAAGCGGTTGCACCTATTGAGGCAAGGCACCAAATCAATTGATGAATATACTGAAGAGTTCTACCAATTGGTAGCCCATAATGATATGTCTGAATCCGAGGAGCAGTTAGTGGCACGATATTTGGGTGGTTTACGGCAGTCCTGGAAATAGTATTCACGTAAGCCAATCATATTTGATATGATATTACATATACTTTGTAATCTTATTCGTTTATTAATAAAAGAATTAATTGTTTAAAGGAATTTTCATTATCCACAATATATTGTTATATTAAGTGTGATAAACTCATAGTTTTGAGCAATACTTTTAAAATCATGATGATGATCATGCTAATGAGATCATTGGCGACGACAACCCCGTCGCTAATGTCCTACAGCGACAATTTTGGCGACAGGCAATTGATTCTTTAAATAATAATATAATAAGTCATTACCGACAGATAATCATTTATTGGTGATGGCTTGGCCATCGCGAATGACATTTAGATAAATAATTTCTAATGGTCATTGGCGACGGACAGTTCGTCGCCACTGTTGTCGCCATTAAGTCTTGGTCGATGGTATGTCGTCGTCAATGACCCCGTCGTTAATGACCATGTTGCCAACGACGATTAACGGGAGACAGGGGTGACAACCTATGTGGCGACGAAAGTGGCGACGGTCAGTACCGTCGCCAATGATCTCATTGCCGATGGCAATGTAGTCATTAGCGACGGCAATGTCCGTCGACAATGACCCTTTTTTTTAGTGTTATTTTATAAAATAGGGATTTGTTAGCATCCTATATAAAGTGTCCATATTATATTATTTTCAAAATAATGAGGTTTTGGGATCTGTTAGCATCCTGTACAAATAAAAAGTCATGGCTTAATCATTTAAGAAAAATTAACTTCGGCATAATCTGTCACATAAAAAAACTTATTTAAATATAATAAAATGTAGTACGTTCACTTTAAAATATACTCTTATTTTGAGATTACCGATAAGAAAAGGTTGGACTCTTAATTAATAAATGTGATGGGGTAAAAAAAAATGAAATTATTGGGTTACTCAGGTTATGTTTATTTGTAAGATATAATTTATGAGATTATAATCCTAAGCTATGTTTGTTTGTGTAATATTCTAGAATTTTTTTTTCTCAAATAAAGAAAAAAATATTATAAATATAAACGAAGATGTTATTTTCCGGATGAGGCTAGCTACGTAGTTGATGAAAGACAAATGAAGAGATTCTGAGGATTAGAATAATATTATAATGGTAATTCTGGCCGGGGCCAAAATCCTTATAAGATGGGAATAATGTGACAATCTGAGCTTTTTAAAAATAAAATTAAAATAAGAATTTAATAAATAAAATTCGTATTGTGAAACGTGTTGTATTTTAATGTGTGTGTGTGTGTGTGTATATATATATATATATATATATATATATATATATATATATATATATGTGATTTATGTGGTGAAAACATATGTATATATAAGTATGAAATATATACATATGTTTCAAGCAAATTAAAAGAGTTAATAATTAACTAAATTATCGAATTAGTTAGCTTGAGTTAATTACTTAAGTGAAATTTGGAAGTGAAGGAAATTAATTTAATTAATTGAGATTAAATTTAGATTATATTAAATTGATTAATTTATATTTGTTGATTAATAAATATTAAATGTAGTAAAAGATTAAGTTTTATTAAACAATGTAATTGTTAGAGTAATAATTAAATAAGAAATTATTTAATTGTATGGGGAAATAATTTGTATTATGTAATTTTGATTATGGCAAAAGTAAATATGTCAATTTAATATAAATCAAATTAATTATTTGATTAATAAATAATATATATATTATACATTAAATAAATTGTTTAAAAAAAATTTATGGAAGGAAGCAAGAAGATTTAATTATATAGTTATTAATGGAATAAATATTTTGATGGAGATTATTATGAAAAATATTACTTGGTATAAATATGTTAACTAAATATATGTGGGGGAAAAAGTATATTTATATGCATAAATGTGATAATTTAATTGGTTAGTAAATAGTTAATCCAATTAAATAATCTAATAAAGAATTAAACTAGTGGGCTAATAAATGTCTAATTAATATATCAAGTCCAATTGAGAAAATCAAAATTGGGTCAAAGTGGTGGAGGAATAAGATGATAAAAGAAAGAAAAAAAGAAAAAAAATGATGAACAAGGAGGGAGTATATATCCGGATGGAGGAGGAAGGGACCAAGTGGGACCTTAAGAATTTCCCACATGAGTTTTAAAATTATTAGCAAGCAAAGCAAGATAAAAGAAAGATCAAGGAGGGGCATGTGTCATGGGTTGGTGATTAAACACACATGGAATAAAGGAAGCTAAAAAGTGAAGGGAAAAGGGGAGGAACCAGGTGGATAAGGAGGGGACAAGGTAGGATGGGAACTTACCATATGGTAAGTTCTAGTCTATTGTCTACCCTTTTGTTTTCCTTAGTTATTAAGTCCTAGAAAGTTATCATCTTATTCTTATTCATTTCATTAAAATCATCTAAGTAAGAGAATAGAGAGAGAGTTATCCGAGAGGAAGAGAGTTCGGATGAGGAAGAGCAAGGATCTAGCAAGCTTTAAACTTTGATCATCTAGCTAAGTAAGAAGAAGAAGATCTTCAAGAGGCACTCTTAAAACCTTAAACCATTTCTCCATCTTTTTAAGTTTTTATTAGCTTTGATGGTGGTTGAAGGTGGTATATATAGGTATGCTTGTAATCTACTCGGTAAATGCATGAAGAGTGGAACAAAATAAAGAAAATGAACTCAAGCATAAATGATGGAAAAAACTAAATAGTGAACTGTTAGTGGGTTGTATTGGGACAATTTTGCTATTATGTACCAAATTTAAAATTTAAGTTTTGGGGTTTTATTTTACGCTCTTATGAGTTATGAACTTCACTCAATTGAAGCGGAAGAAAAAACTTTTCTAACGAAGTCATGACGAATTTTTAAGTAAAACTAGTTAAAATAGAATTAGTGTAACCCCTGACCCTTGAGTAGTTTTCCATTCCAAATGGTTTGCTGAAAAACTTTTTCGTTTTGGGATTATGTAGTACGTTAAGTAATGAGTTCGTGGACGTAAGAATGACCTAATTCCGAATCCGGAGGTTAGAGATATGCCCTTCGGAATGAGACTAGCCAAAACTGTAAAATTATTTCAGGTAGAGACTTTTGTGCCATTGTTTTGGCCAAAGAATGAACCTGGAAAAATTTACACCCATGGGATTTGTAATAGATGTAACAAAGAAGAAAATGACATGAGAACAAACTCATTTCGATAACAGAGGGTCAAGTTATGACGTTGCAAAGTAGGTGCATGCGACGATAACGAAAAATTGTCTGTTTTTGTTTTAGGGAGACAGGTTGTTTTGTACTAATGCAGACATGTTAGCCTGTCCGAATTAACAGATGTGCTAAAACTTACTGGTTTTTGTTGTCTAGAATGACAGACAGGGAGTTTAAAGCTTACAGACAGGTTAAGTTGTTTGTTTTATACCTGCAACATAAAATGAAGAATAAAAGTTGGGCGTATTGATTAAATCATAAAACGCGAACATAAGAGATGGAATGAAATTAATAAAGTCATGGAAGGACTTTAATATGTAAGTTTAAATTATGATTTAGGCTAAGCGGGAACTAAACAAAGTGTATTGATTTCCAAAAGCCGAATTGTTGAGCAACGTTATGCTACATTGTTCCGAACTATATAAGACAAGCATAATAAAGATTAATTAAAGAATGATTTAATATGTCTTAAATTATGAAATATAAGCATCATGAGACTTTTGAATTAAAGTCTAAACTATAAACGGGGTTAAAAGAAAAATATATCGGGGTGTATAAAGTTAAGTACGTTGTGTTGAGTTATAAAACCCGAACATCATGAATTGTGAAATATATAAGCTAAGATATATAAGCTAAAGTAAACCACTATTTGGGGTCAATACTTGACTAATTGGTATGTTCGTCTTAATGATATATGTTGGTCGTTTGAAAAGCAATATAGCATAAGTTGTAAAGCAGTGCTTAAGGCAAGTTTTCTAACTTACACAACTTTATATATTGTGCAAGTTTATATTCTTATGTGCATATCGTGCAACGATGTGCTTTTAGATTTTTGAATTTCATTTGTTATATGAAATTTATTTATGTGAGATAATTTATGAAAAAGGAGTTATTGTCATTTGATTCGGCCTAACTTGATTGTTGAGCTATTTCAGTCGGTATATTTATTATTGAAATATTGGATTGTGATAAAAAAAAAAATTCTTTGTGACATATCTTTTCTTTGTGACAAGTTGAATGTGCCTAATCAAATAATTTTGGACAAGTAATTGTAAGTATTGCACTCCGTGCAATAATGTGTTTATGTGAGCAAATGTAGTTATTATTGTACCTTGTGCAAGGATGTGTTTGTTAAGTGTTATATTGAAGAACGTGTTATACTAATATCAGCATTTATGTGCAAAACTAAAGAAGAAATGTTTTATAATTGAACTACTGTAGACTTTGAGATCATGTTATTCATAAAAGGTGTTTAGAGTAAATGAAAAAAATTTATTCCTGATTATTTAAGTTACTTCACAATTAATGTCCAATTGTTAAAGATGTCAGAGAAATGTTATTTTATTCATGAGATTGTTGTTCATTCAACTGATGTATACTTGATGAGCAATTGAATGTTCACCCTTGCAAATTTTAAAACCTTTGCAGCTAGAGCAGAAAGACCTGAATGGTCAGATGATGTTAAGAGATCAAAGGAATGCATAAAGGAAGAAGATTTAAATGTATAGAAGTACGTGACGTGTTGTAATATTATTTCTGATAGTTTAATAAAGGTCTTCATACCTGGGATTAGAGATGATATGTTGTAATAATATTGTGATTACATTCATGTCTTAAGATTATGTTGAATGAGTAGTACCGTGAAGCACCGGACCCGGGCTTGAAGGCATACCCGAGGTTTAGCGGCTTTACAGTTTGCAAGGATTATACTTTGGATAAGACTATTAATCTCAAGTGTCTTGTTTGTTTTTAAATTTAAACTCGGGACTATTAGTTTAGGGATTATAAAATGACTTAATATTCTCGATATTATAATTATAATCCTTGCAAACAAACATAGCTCTAAGGTTATGCTTGTTTGCAAGGATTATACTTGTGATATAACTATTAATCTCAAGTGTCTTGTTTGTTTTCAAAGATTATACTTGAGATAGAAATATTAATGCTAAGTGTCTTGTTTGATTTCAAATTTAGACTTGAAATTATTAGTCTAGGGATTATAAAATGGCTTAATAATCTTTAGATTATAATTATAATTCTAGAAAATAATCTTGGGATTATAATCTCATGGAGTATAATCTTTGTAAACAAACATAGCCTAAGAATATTAATCCTAATATTATAATCCCGGGATTATAATTATAATATCAAGACTATTAAGTCATTTTATAATCCCTAAAAGTCTAAATTTAAAAACAAACAAGACATTTAAGATTAATATTCTTATCCTAAGTACAATCCTTGCAAACAAACATAAACAGTTAAAGAATCAAACTTTTAAGTAAAATTTGTGTAATTTTTATTTCTTTTTTACCTATCCTGTACATAATATGGTAATTTTGGTACAAAAATTTTGATAAGAAATTTTGAACTTCTCCACCGGTTCTTGCCCGGCCCAAAAAACGACTTTCTTAGCTGATTCCAGCCAAACCCAACATAAGGCTCAAGAAAAAATTGATTAACTGGGGCCATGTTAAGTTCAATACTTGGTCCAATTTTCTATATACTTATAGGCCTGCAGTTCATATTATATTTGAAAAGATTAAAACACAAAACAAAAGAAAAAACAAAAAAAAAGTAAAATGAATTGAAACTGAATATTGAATGAAAAAAATTATTTGTTAATTAATTTGTCTGAAATAATAGAGGTAGCCTTTTAAGTTAATTAATAGAGGTAGCCTTTTAAGTTGTTTAGTTTATCTATTTCATTTTCCTATTTTTCTCTCATTCTTTAGCCTCTTTTATAAAAAAAATTTAAAAAAACTACTTATACCAAAGGTGTGCTAACGTTTAAACTCTCAAAAAATACTTATTATCAAATTATTATTTTTTATTGGGTATATTTACTTTGTATATGTTAAAAAATTAGTAGTAAATTTTAACCTCACATAATAGTTTAACAAATAATAAGGAAATCATAGTAGTAAAATGATATTCTCAAAAAAATAAGTGGTAGAATGATTTTAATTTTTTTTGGTCAGTAAATAGTGGTGTATGATTTTATTAACAGTTTTACACATTTTTTTCCCTTCCGGATAACTGGTTTCACTTTGACGTACCTTTATTATTGAACTAATCGAAGCAGTACTACAATTCCTCCCCCTCCATCCCCTTCCCATTTTTCTGCCAAACCATTAGGGCTCTTTGGGAATGACTTATTTTAAAAGGACTTATAAGTTGTTTTAAATTGTGATTTATAAGTAAAAACGTTTGACATAAATGTGACTTATAAGTCAGAAATTAAGTTAAAACAAGTTATGAGGGTGTTCGGCTCATAATAATTTATAAGTTAAAATAAATTTAAAGATTACTAAAAGGATATTAATAAAAAGAAGGGCAAAATATACATTACATTTTATCAAACTAACTTTTATTTAAATGACTTATAAGTCCTTTTTAAATAAGTCACAAATTACTTTTTTTTTTTTTTTACTTTAAACTCAACTTATAAGTCAAAAAATAAGTAATTGGCAAATACCTTAATAGTAAAAAACGATTTATAAGTTGGTTTGATCAACTTATAAGTCGGTCCCGAACAAGGTCCTTCCTCCTTCCTCCTTCCTCCTTCCTATCCAGTCTCCATTACTCAACATCCTTAACAGGTAAGTAAAAGAGGAGATGAATTAATTGTAATATGCATGCTTTCCATTTAGGTTTTGTGACATCTGATTTAGGAATATAGGATATGGAGTAATATTTCAAATTGTATGAGGGTAGCTTAGCTAGTAAAAGGTTCATTCGGCCAGAAAAAACAGTCTTTCTTGCTCAATCTTGTTAAGAGTCATTAACATCATTTTTATTCAAACCAAACAGGCTGAATGACTAACTGATTCAGACCAAAAGTCATTCTGATGCATTAAGTTGTTATCAAACAGCCCTAATGACCTTTTGGATCAAACAATATGTCGTAAGATTAAGTTCATCAATGAAATTTTATTTTGTTGATTAAAAAAACAAAAAACAAAAAACAAAAAAACAAATATTTTGTGTATGTGTGTGGCGCGCACATATTGCATGAACTAAGCCACCACTTTTGGACATGATCATACAACCTCAAGAAACCTCTAATTTCACAGTACTGAGTTTGAACTTTGGATTACCTTGACTTAGATCACATTGGCCTCTACCATTACGCTTCTTGCTCAACTTTAGAATAGCTCTAATCCTTTTATAGCTTCAACCAGCAAATCTTAATTCTCAGGGACAGTTGTGTACTTGAAATAGATATTGTGCACCTGGAAATTGAGGCACATACACCCAATAATGCAACAACAACAGTTAATAAATTAGCAATAGAAGAATGAAGAACAAAAGCTTTTAGAGCCACATCTTTTGTAAATCTATCTAGTGAAAGTGTTAATGAAAAAACCAGTTTTATGCATTCAATCCGAGTCCGATGAAGTATCGGAAAATATACTTCCAGCCGTTTCAGTAAACTGAAGTATGTAGTACACTCCGTTTGCCAAATCATTTACCATTAGCCCAATTCTTCCTCCAACCCAACTGCCCAATTGGCTCCCCAAAAGGTAGCCAAACCTTCCAAACCTTTGCTCTCCAAGAAACCCAACAGCATATGTCCCAATCAAAGTTCCTGTGCCCCTAAGGAACCCCTCTGTTATTGTTCCCTCGTAGTAAATTGATTCGATAAAATCCCATGAACAGGAAATGAAGGGCCCTATAATGCTATCAGCTTTCCGGGCTACCAATTTTGCAGCTTTTTTTCCTTCTTTCTGGGCTCGTAGCGCTGCATCTTTAGCAGTCACACCTTGTGACACTGCGTCAACTAGTACAGTCTCGACTGCTTTATGCCTGGCTAGCTCAACATGAGCGGATCTGATGTTGTTGGAATAGAGCTTCACACCCTCCTTCACCATGCACACAAGGGTTCCAGTGCTTCCATCAAAACAGTCCAGGAAACTAAACTTGCCACTCTGGGATGAGGCCTTTTCACCAACCATCAGCCGACATTTTTCAGCTTCAATGAACAGAATGTGAGAACAGTGCTTCAATGGCATCCAAAGAAGAGGCAGGGTAAAACAATAAATCCCAGAAAAAGATAATAAGCAGTCTACTTAAAATATCATAATCAGCATTCTTGGGGATTGGCTTTGTTGTGCAAATAGGATTTACTTGTACTCTTGGAACCACCCAGAGTATAACAATAGCACATCTGTACGCCGTTTGAGTGCTGAGTTACAAGTGTTCTTAAGGCAGCAAAACATAACAAATAATAACCCATTATACGCTTTAAAGTCAGAAACTGGAAGCATTTACAGTATTTAAGTCGATAGTGAAATAAATGTACGTTCACAGATATTTATTTATTTTATTCTAGTTATCAGGATAACTAAAACTTGAGCTTTCATTGATTTTATATACCTCTTAATAAGCATTTTTCACACCTTATGTAGATTGGAAGTGGAGCACTAGATCATGGTCCTAGGAAGCAAGGATATTAGCCTATTAGAATACTTTTAAGACAGTGATATAAAGTTAGCAAGTCTTTTATATTTTAAATTAGTTTGCAAGCACACTATTTTGACCATGAAGAAATTCCCTCGCAGTTCTTATGGAGATTGATCATGTCTACCAACAACAACAACAATAAAAAATCATAAAAGGAGATTTTTCTAATCAAGTATGAGAGGAATTTCAAAAAAGTGAGGACATGGAGTCCTACAAAGAAATATCAGAAGGAAAATAAAGTATCAAATCCAGCAACTAAAACAAAATTCTATAAATAACATTGCCATATGTGAACACCAATCCATAAATTCATAAATCACAGAACACTAATCCACAAATCCCCGCAACTAAAAGTTTTAATGGGTGATTGATTATAAAATCAGAAATCACATTTTGCCATATTTGAACACCTCAAAAATTCCCTTCTCACAAAGACAAAAAGGGGTAAATTTACGACCCGGAAGCAAAATACTCGATAAGAATCTTAATTGAGCTGGGATTAAGAAAAACAGTTGGAACAAAGCATAGATATATAAACAATACGAATAAATACACACCACGCTCTGTATATACTAAAAAAGAAATATCAAAATGGATATAAATGTACTACCTGCGGTACTGAGGATAATGATGCCAGCTACAAAGAGAAAAATCCGAATCCTCTTCTTCTGGAAATCCATGGATTCTGCAAACGCTTTAACTCCGACTTGATTTATGGGTTTAATTTTCGGATTCTATCAAACTTGCTTCAGATAGAAGAACTGCAAACAGATCCTCATTATGAATATGTAATGCGATTTAAATTCTGATGTAAATAGCGGATTATAACTTTTGTATGAGAGAGAGAGAGAGAGTTGATCTGGCAAATGCAATGAAAAATCACCCCATTACGGAGTACGATTAGCGGTGTAAATCATTAGAGTTGTCCTATATTACTATTTTGGTTAGTCACATATTAAATGTCTATTTTTTTTTAATAATCAAATTATATATATTTTTTTCTATTATATTCGTAGCATTAAATATATTATATTTTTTTATTTTAATTATCTCTCCATATTTAATAAATATAATTAATTATGTGCTTAAAATATTTTGAATTGAAAAACTAGAAAGTCACTCTCTCACCTACATTAAAAATAATTAATGACATATTGTTATGGACAATTTTGTCATTTCATTCCTCTTCTTAATATACGTGAAAAATTCACCAGGACTTTTATCCTGGGACGGAGGGAGTAATATTTATGAAATTTCAAATAAAGTTTGATCGGGACTTATTTAAGATTAATGTGTTGTTTGTTTACATCTGATTGCCTCTGTCTCTTATTCGCTAAGAGGCATGATGCTGTTTTTTTTTTGTTACCTCTGAATGCCTCTTAATCGGTAAGACAAAAAATAAAATCTTAATAATTAAAAGGTACTTCTTAATGAAATTTTTTTGATAATTTTTTTTATATAAATATATTCAACAATATTATGCACTCATTTTTATTAAATTGAATATTTAAAATTATTAAATAAAATTTTACCTTTTAAAATGGTAAAATAGTGTCATTAAGAGACTACTTTTAAGTTATCAAACAATTTTTTAGATTCAGACCTCATAACCATTCAGATGATCTAATTTATTAAGACATCATAATCATTCAGATCTTAATTCTCAGGTTTATCAAACACAACCTAAGTCTACTATCACATAAAAATCGCTCACATACTCACATACTGTTCACAAACACTCGATCACATGTATATTGGTATGTCTCACGTACAGAACAAGACATGTAGGTCATACCAATATGTATGTGAGTATATATGAGCGTTATGTGAGCGGTTTTATGTGATAGTAACATTACTCCTTATTTAATTATCGTATGGATGATCTCAAATTGACCTCTGAGCAATTTAATTTTTTTTGAGGAGATATGATTCGAGTATAAATAGAAAATTATAATTTAAAAAAAATTGAGTAATTTATCATACTTTAAAATTTGTTTATATTTAAATTATTTTTATTTCGAGTCAAGCTCGAATTGAATTTTTAGTCGAACGAATACGAATTAAGATTGAATCGAACTTCATACTAGATCGTAAAAAATAATGTTACATTGGTTATAAATATAACTTAGTGTGAATTAAGGTACTAGATCGTGGTCTCTTTTTTAAGGTGGGTCAAGGGGTTTGTATCATCGGTGTTTCATTCAAAGCTCATACATGCAAGTTGACAAGGTATGTATATTTGATGCAACATGGTTGCAATTCCAACTTAGAAATGTTATTTTGGTACCCCTTTCTTTTCATTTTCATTCATTTTTCTCCTTTAGATTGATAAATTGTTAGTTTGACTATTGTATAGCAACATGCAAAATTCTTTTATTTTTGTTTTACCCCCTCCCCCACATGTTCAATCGGAATATGTCATTTTGGAGTGTTGCAAGAACTTCTAAATAAAAACTAATTAAAGTTTTTTAATAAAAGCGAAGGGTCGTTTAAAGGGAAAAAAAAGAGAGAGAATGATTTCAAAACTTAAAATGTAAAATTGGTCAGTTTGCATTATGTTTTTTTTTCTTTAATTAATGTTTGCCAAACTTAGTAAATAAAATGATATAATAGCAATAGGAAAACATTTATTGAATTGTAATTTTTTTATGTAAATGAGTGGTAAGATAAATGTATAATTTGTGACTCATAATTTTTATAAGCATCTACGTAGAGCTAAATATGCAGTCACATGTTAGCTAAACTGAATTTGAATCTGTTTAAATGCTCAACACACTTTTTCTATACGAATATATATGCCATTTCTCCAAGTATCAAAACATAATCTCAAAGGCTTAAAAAAAACTTTGATTCTCACTCTTAGCTACTAAACGGGTGTTTATTTAGAGTTGAATGGAGCTGAATGGCTGAATCGGTTAGCCATTCAGTACGTTTGTTTTAAATAAAAATCGTCTAAGTAGCTGAATCAGTCAAATTTTTGGACTAAATGGCCAAGTGTAATTTTTTTTGTCTGAATGATGGCTAACTAAAGTGTTTTATATTTAATTTTTTTACAAAATTAACTATTATATTAAGTAATACTAAATAAATGTACAACTATTTTGAATTTTTTTAGAGGTGTGAAATAATAAAAATCTATTATTCAGATGTTTCAGACATGTCAATTATCAAACAACTTTTTTCATTCAATATTCAAAATTCTGCTTCATTCAGCTCATTCAGATTATTTATACACTCAGAACTATTTCATTCAA
Source organism: Panax ginseng (assembly GCA_020205605.1). Classification (NCBI taxonomy): domain Eukaryota; kingdom Viridiplantae; phylum Streptophyta; class Magnoliopsida; order Apiales; family Araliaceae; genus Panax; species Panax ginseng. Next base: position 91,860,770 of record CM035141.1, on the reverse strand, counting down.
TTTTATGAAATTACAATAGCACATACACTTTTTTTAATTCCTAGCTAATGTTGTGAAAAAAGTTCAAGTGTTCTTCAAATTTTTAATGAAATTAAAATTTTGTACTTTGTGTTGTGATTCTAAATGAATTAAAATTTGGTAGGGATTCATGAAGATTGGATTAAGAATTTATTTATCTTGAACCATTGAAAATTATTGTGACGCCCTTAAAATAGGTCTACATAATTTATTCTGAGTCGCTAAATATATGGTACAGAATCCAAATACAAACTTTTTATTTACAATTATTAATTGTCATGTAAAATACGACAAAACATAAACTGTGAGTTTTAATATAAATATTGTCTCGTAGACAATATTCAAACTTAAATAAAGTCCTCATTATAATTATTGCCACGCTATTTAATTTATAGAGTAGTGAGGACTACTATAGTAACCATCTTGGACCATCACTCTATTCCCGACTAGTCCTAGCTATATTCTCATTGTCTGAAGAGAACAATGAAATAAAATGGTGAGCTCAACTAGCCCAGTAAAGAATATATATTATGACTAAGAATACACTCCTCGCCCACCCACTCCCACCCCCACCCCCAAACCCAAAAAAATTAAAATGCTTAGTGATGATGTATACATGATATATCTAATACTCCATCCGTTCCTAAAAGATTGTCGTTTGAGGTTTTTGCACATGGATTAAGAAAATACATTTACCAAGTAAAATTTGTTTGAAATTCCATCACTACCCATTTATGGAAGTTGAAAACTATTAATACAAGTAAGAGAATTTCTTGGGACAATAAGAGAAGGTAGGGGTGTTATAGGAAAGTAAATAATTTATTCTCCTCGAAAGTTATAAACGACAAATATTTTGAAACAAATTTTTTCTTCTAAAACGACAATCTTTTAGGAACGGAGGGAGTAATAATTTATTTAATTGGATCATAATAATGGAAAGTTTGAAATTTAAAATATGGGTTGACCTATATTAATTTGAACCATACCTATATGATTCCAACCCACACAACTCATATTAAAAATAGTTAATATGATTTTAATTCTTAAATGGAACCATAACCAAATTTTATAAACCAAAATCAATCCATAATCATATTTTGCTAGGCCTAGATATACGTATGTACGTACACGTAGGTGTGTGTAAGTGGCTGAACTGGAATCCGACTCTCTAAAGACCGAAGAAATTTTATGACTGTCCATAGAACTGGAGACTGGAATTGTTAAAAAAAGTTTGACCGACGTGATTCGATGGCTTTTGTGTTAAGTCATTTGCACGTATTGAATCTTGGAGAGTCATGATTGAGAGGTAAGAAGAGTGGTGTGCATTGTGTTAGAATATTTCACATGAATCCCACATCAGATAAATTCAAGAGTATAGATAGGTTAACCTTTTTAGGTAAGAATCCAACATGCTTATTGGGTTAGCATACACAGGTGTGTGATGAATTGATGTGGGATGGATCGTATAATTTCCCTACAAGTAGTCTCAAAGCTCATGGTTTGTTGGGCCCAAGTATTAGGTTGACACTTTAGGGTGGAGCATTCGCAGGCCGCATGTTACTTAATCCGGATGATCACTTATGCGTTTGGCATCACGCAGTGAAATATGATTTGAGTCGGGTGAAGCGGGCTCAAGATAACTCTGAAAAAGTTGTTCAGGGTGTAGGGTTCACAAGGAGCAAGATTGTACTCTCACGTTTACCTCGGGTATAGTGGAGTAGTATTAGAGTCGAGCAAACTTTTAGATAAGAAGGTGATCTAACGTACTTATTGAACTAGTCTACACATGTATACATGTGATGAATTGATGTGGGATGAATTGTACAATTCCCCTACACATTGTAGGATTGTTACTGTGAGAAACTAAAAGAATTAAATTCTTCTCAAATGGTTGAAAAGGTGATTATTACTTGAAACTATTTATATGCGAATTGATAAATATATAAATTATTTAGATTTGAATATGTTGTTATTATAAAGACTTATGTTTTTCGTTATTCGTGTCGAATAATTGCTCATAATTGTCTCAGATATGCATAGTCTATTATATTTTTCATGAGTATCAGTAAAGGGGGGAGGGGGAAGGGGAGGGGGAGGGGGAACTAATGGTCTGTGTGTTTCCATCAGTGTTTGGAGTATTTGATACATTTAAAGATTCTAAATGTACGAAATTCATTTGAGAATCTTATTATTTACAAGTAGTTTATTTTGTTAATACTGACAAAGAGACTTAAAAATACTCTTTCGGTTCCTATATAACTGATTCTTTAGAGAAAAAAATTAATTTCTAAATAATTGACATTTTCATATTTTTAGGAGGTTTTTTCTCTTATTTTCCTAAGTTATCCCTAAAATATCTCATCTTTCCAAGTGCAAGACTCCTATTTAATTTCAACATTGACCCACCATTAATTATAAAAAAACAAAAACAGAAAAATGGCAATTTAGACTTTACCTTGAGTCATCATTATTTTTCTTAAAAAGTGGATTTTGACCTCCAACATCAGTTATATAGAAACCGAGGGAGTAATATGTTTCAGTGTCCTAAATACGAAGTAGTATTAATATATTCAACTATTTGGTAAAATTAAAAATTCAACGAAAACATTAAGTTGTTGATAACGCATCAACATATAACAATTTACCGAAAAATTACAATTTTAAAGAGGATTTCACCACAAAATTTATAGTTACCACAAACTATGCACAAAATAGTTGTGTATAATTAAAGAGAAAAAATAGTATATGAATTCTATTATTTAAATTATGAATAAGATTTATTAAATTCTTAAATTATTTTTTATTATCAATACACATGATATAGTGTTTGTGCATAATTGTTTATGCACATATTGTGCATAAAAAATTTGTGACGCTCCCAAAATTAGGTATACATCACCTATTCTGAGTCGCCAGATACATGGTACAAAATTCAAATACAACTTTATTTATACAAATGTTGGTACGTCAGATAGAAGAATAAACCCACGATTAATCATGAGTTTTAATACAAATGTATGTAACTCTCATGGTGCTTCGACCACAACCTTACAATAGTACTTTATATAAAAGCATAGTCAAAAACTGTTTTAGAAATTAAAATCTTTGGGAAGTACTCAAGGAAACCTTCGTGCATGGGAGGCCATGCGTCTGGGTTATAATAGATATCATATGGCCACGAAATTATCCTTGGTTGACCTAATAGACCCCCCAAAGAAAAAACGAGAAGATTCTTATCATCTTTCCAATGGTGAGTCTTCTCTTGACATATAACTATCTCCACTGTCTCCAAGTGAATATTATATTTCAAATAAACTCCAAGATCATATAGGTAGTGCCCGTAGATATTCTCAAATAGTGGATCGCACAACCACATCTTATGATAACACGAGGTTGTATGTCATTAGACATCTTGTATGATAATGGCAAACACCCTTCCAAAGTTGGGTTCACTCACCCTATTTGATTCACCAAATATAACTACTAAATGTTGTATAGAATACAACACACTTTTCTATCTTGTTTAGGAAGAACCTCCACATGACTAGAGACCAACGTTCTATTCCCCACTGTTATCCCCGCTCGACAATGAACACTCTTACGGTAACACTCTTATTACCTAAAAGGAATTGTGAAAGCGAAAAGGGTGAGCACAACTAGCCCATGAAGGAATATCATGACTAAAGATAATTAAATTATCAATAGCTTTCATCAACAATAAATCAGAGATTTAGAACATATGGTAGATGATAAAACTTTTCAACCATAGTTGCAGCGGAACAAGTAATCCATTAGAAGAGTCAAATAGACCATCAGATCTATTATCTTCTCTATGTTAAAAGTCCACCAATAATGTTTTATTCCTGTAACATCAATCAACAATTCTTATCCACAATCATATGAATAACTCATAATCATAATTGTGATTCTAAATTCCTCTTCGCACCCAGGACGAAGATAATTTTCATCACCTATCTTCACCTGAAACATCAAAAATCATGGTTATACCAAATCACAATTCTTGTTCATAATCATACTAATAAATTCATCTTTGCACTACGGCCAAAGATATTCATTAACAATTCATCTTTGCACTACAAGCTAAAGACATACAACTATATTTTAGAAGAGTCAAGTAGAGCATGATATCTACTATCTTCAACAAATTAAAAGTGTATAACCAATATTTTATCGCTGAGACTCAGCTTAAATAATCCACATCATTGAATTATCCATGCAATACGACCAAGGATATTCGTTAGTATCACATCCATGAACTATTCATGCACTACGGCCAAAGATATTCATTATTATCACATCCATGAATTAATATTTCATCGCTGAGACTCAACTCAATAATTAATCCACATCATCGAATCATCCCTGCACTACAGGCCAAGGATATTCATTAGTATCACGACCATGAATTATCCATGCACTACGGGACAAAGATAATTGATACGAGAAACTTATACACTTGAACGTCTTGCTCGTATGTACATAAACGAGATTGTAAGACGCATGGTATGCGGTATCCATAGTTTCGATTGAGACCCAAGATTCACTTCACGATTTTGGGTTAGTTTACGAGAAAAGCTATGAGCGCAATTCTGATTTAGCTTTAAGCATATCATCCTCGAATTTGACCTGGACGATCGGAGAGGACTATTCAAAATCTTGAAGATCTATTAAGACTTTGTGTTTTTGATTTCAAGGAAAGTTGGGACAAGTTCTTACCATTGGTGAAGTTTTCCTACAACAACAGTTATCAAACAAGTATTGGCATGGCTCCATTTGAAGCGTTGTATGGAAGAAAGTGTCGATTCTCCGGTATCTTTGAGATGAGGTGGGAGAAAGCAACGTTGTTGGGACCGGAGTTGAGTGCGTATGACTACGAGAAAAGATTCAAACGATCCGTGAACGTATAAAAACCTCACAAGATCGACAAAAGAGTTATGCTGATCTTCATCGAAAGGATGTGGAATTCGATATAGGAGATCATGTGTTGTTACGTATTGCTCCATGGAAAGGAGTTACGAGATTTGGAAAGAGAGGAAAGCTCAATCCTCGATTCATCGGCCCATTTTAATCCTCGATCGAGTAGGAGCGCGTGGCTATAGACTCATTTTTATCTGCCAAGTATGTCTCGTGTTCATAACGTTTTTTACATATCCATGCTACGTAAATATGTGGAAGAATCGAACCACATTATTGAGTTAGAACCGGACGAAATAGCGGAAGATTTGACGTATGAAGAGGTTCCTGTTCAAATCTTGGATAAGAAGGAACATATTCTACGCACCAAGGTTATACCTCAAGTCAAAGTTTTGTGGAAAAACCACGATGTTGAGGAAATGACTTGGGAGTTAGAATCTGAAATGAAATTAAGGTATCCTTACCTCTTGACATACCAGTGCGTACCCTAATTTCGAGGGAAATTTCATAAGAAGGGGAGATTGTAAAACCCAACTTTTTGAATAAAGATGAATTTTCTATAAATATTATTTTGAATATTATGGAGTGAAATTGATATAATGTTATAGTTGTGGGTAATATTTATAAATTTTGCAAAATACATGAGTTGTTATATAATATTCGATTGGTGGGGAATATTCGTTTTAACGGGAATATTAAATATAACAACCTGAATCATTGGTGGACCCTACAACGGAATTATTGTCGGATTGAGAAAATGACAAAAATACTTTATGAAAATAACGGCGAAAGTTTTACAGTTAATTGTTGAAACACCCGGTGTTAAAAGTAAAGAATACGTCTGGCGTGGTTGCGTAGTAGCACTTGCGGTATTAATTATTGATTTACGTGATAAGTCACTTTCGGTTTTGTTGGTATTATTAATGTAATAATCTGAAAATCTTTTATATAAAATGTAATACTTTTATAAAGTTATTTTATAAATAGAATATATTATATTCTATTATGCATAGTGTTGCATAGTTATACTGCATAGTGTTTTATATAGTAAAATCTTTTTATATAAAAATGAATACTTTTATAAAGTTATCTGTTTTATTAGACAATAATTAGAATATATTATATTTTATTATGCATAGTATTTGCATAGTGTTTGCATAGTAAAATTTTTTATAAAGTTATTCATTTTATTAGATTATAAATAGAATATATTATATTTTATTTAAAAGATTTTGCTTTAAATATGGACCGTCAGTTAAAATGTAAATCAATACGGACCGTTCATGAGTTAGTTACTATCTGATCCATTTTTTATAAATAGAAGCTCATTCCTTCATTATTTTCTTACAAATTCACTAAAACTCTAGAGATAAACTATAGAGAGAAAGAAAGAAAATATTCTACTACTTCACTACTTATATATCCAATCTCTTCTTCTTAAGGTAGGGAATATTATTTGTTGTACTCGTAAGGGTGTTATTCTTTTGTATTCATGAAGAGAACTTATGTTATTCCATTCTTTATTATTACTGTTAGAATAACTTTTGTATCTGTGAAATACCCTATACTTGGTGACATTCTTCTATTATTCCTTCTTTACTATTCTACATTTGGAATATCATGTCATATGCATGCGTTTTCACTGCGGACTGATTCCGTCTTTATTATTACATTGGAATATCACGTATCATGCGTTTACGTCGTGCACTGGTTCCGTCTTTATTATTATTACATTGGAATATCATATACATGCGTGCTTTCTTTGGACCTAATTAAAATCCTTATTAGTATTATGTTGGAATAACTTTGTTTATCTGCAATCTGCATGCTTGGTGATTTACATTGTTATTTCATTCTTTATTATTACATTTGGAATATCACAGCCGGTCTTAATTTCGCTTTGACCTTGTTCCGTTATTTAGTATTCTATTGGAATAACTTTTAATATATCAAATCTGCATGCATGGTGATTTCTATTGTTATTCCATTCTTTATTATACTCGGTTGGTTAAAGTTTTGACTTCTATACTCCATGAAATTAGTGGAATATCCTTGATAATTGCGCTTCATCCGATATCTTTTCATGAAAATATTCTTTTGAGCATTCTTGAATTTTACTCTACAAAGCAGTATCATGTTGACAATTTGGACGTTATTGGTTCTTGAACAAATTAATTCTTGAACTTGTTTTATTGAATTCTTATATCATTGTCATCATCCTCATATTTATATTTTTTTTGAAAGTCATCTGTGGCCTGTAGTGCATAGATGGACTTGGTATGATTATGACCGAGGATTATTCGGTTGTAATCATGGTAGTAATATTACAAATGATGTGGTAAAGTCCTCATTGGCCCGTAGTGCATTGGTGGGCCGATTGTTGGCATGATCATGACCATTAATGAATACACAAATATTCTTGGCCCGTAGTGCATGGATAATTGTGGTCGTGATACTAAAGAATATCCTTGGCCGTAATGCAGGGGTGATTCGATGATGTGGATTATTTATTAAGCTGAGTCTCAGCGATAAAAGTCATGAAAAACCTTTTAAATAATAGAAGATAGTAGATTTTATTCTCTACTTGACTCTTCTAATGGATTGCTTGTTTCGCATTGATTAAACTTGATGTTTGTTATATTTTATCGGTTTAACAACATTGAAAGGCTAATGATAATTTATTACGCATTATCTTAGACAAAATATTTCTTCTTGGGCTAGTTGAGCTCACCCTTTCTTTCACTTTGTTCTCTTGAGGAAATGAGAACGTGGTGGGACAAGTCGGGAGCGGAGTGATGAGTACGGATGATAGTATTAGCTAGTAGTCCTCACTATTACATTAAATAGTGTGACAATAAATATAATGAGGACTCATTAAAGAGTGGATATTGTGCAGAAGACGATATTTGTATTTAAACTCACAAATTCTCTTGTTGTATAATTAAGATTATATTTATATTACGTACCATGTATTTGGCGACTCGAGAATAGGTGATGTATACCTAATTTTGGGGGCGTCCACGGTTGGTATCAAAGCTTAGGGATATGATCCTGGCTAAGATGTGAGACTAGAACTAGGAGGGAGAGCAGGGAATTCCTTCGCTAGTATGACTACTTAAATTTATTTTATATTTAAATTGGTTGGTCGAGTTTAGAGATAATATGTTACATGTCAACTAACCCTTGTTTTGTGGCGATGTCTCAAAAATGACATTCGAGAATGTTGAGAATAGCAATGGAGCACAAGAGACCGTTGAGTCTCCACATATCAATAATCGTGGATAATGTGCATCGAAGGCGACAATACTCATGCAAACAACAACACGGACCAAATGATGAATGATGGATTATTCGGAGGCTTTATGCAATTCATGCAACATCAAAGCAGAGCGGCTCTCATCCAAAATGTAGGTGGAAACATCTTGAAAACTCTCGAGACGGTCACCATTAAGCAGATTCAAGGAGCTGGGACCACCGGAGTTTATTGGAGAGCCAAAATCACTTAAGGCGGAAGCATGGATAAAGCAGATCATCAAGATATTTGATGTCTTGGGATGCTCCGAGGACCAAAAGGTTCCCTTCGCCACTTTCATGTTGCGTGAAGAGACAGATTACTGGTGGGAATCTGTAAAACGTACCCAGCCTGACGCACTCAAGATGTCTTGGGAAAAGTTCCAAGAGCTATTCAACGACAAGTACTTTCCCGAGAGTATTCGTCACATGAAAGAAGTGGAGTTTATCAAATTGGAACAAAACAATATGATCGTGTCGCAATACGAGGCTAAATTTGCGGAGTTATCCCGGTTTGCATCCCATTTAGTCGATAATGAGGAGCGAATGACGCGAATATTTTTAAGAGGTTTGAAACCGGAGATACGTCAATATCTTATTTCTCATAAACTATGTTTGTACTCGGATGTTGTAAATAAGGCTCGATTATTGGAGCCTTGATAGCGAGTCAACGAACCTAGAGAAAGCGGTAAACATAAAAATACCAAAGGGTATCGGTCATCAAAACGGTGACAACAAATGTGGAAGGAATCAACATGCCAGAAATGGTAACCACTTCGGTGGTAATCATGGCCAAGACAGTAAACATGGACATTTCAAGAAAAGGAGATTCAACAATAATTGAAGGACGTCAGCACCAGCACCCGTTGTTAAGGAAGGAGAACGACCACCAATCATATGCTTCAAATGCGGAGGGGAGGGACACATCAGTCCAAATTGCGTGATGCCGTCCAAAGCATGTTATAATTGTGGAAGAGAATGTAACTTAGCCCGATTTTTTCGTTCACCGAAGATAAGTTCAGCCAGGATGGAGGCACCAAAGACCATCCCAGAAAAGTCAAAGCCGGTAGTGCAAGGGAGAGCGTTTGTTGTGACCTCCCAGAAAGCAAGGAACCCGAATGACGTCATCACGGGTAAGCTTATCATAAACTCTAGCGAAGTCTATACCTTATTTGATACCGGTTCTACCCATTCTTTTATTTCTCCTACTTGTGCTCAACGATTAAATTTGACTCCGGAGAAATTAGACTTTGACTTATCTGTAGAAACTCTGTTAGGAGAAACCTTCATTATATCCACTGTTTATAAGTCTTGTTTGGTTCAAATCGGTACCCTCACATTACCTGTCGATCTTATTTCATTAAAAATACTTGCATTTGATGTGATTCTAGGGATTGATTGGTTAACTACTCATCATGCTAAAATTGATTATTTTCGTAAGAATGTTAGCTTTCATATTCTAAATCAACCTATTATGCGAATTCAAGCGACCAAACCATTAAAATCAATCACGGCCATCTCAAGCCATAAAGCTATTCGTTTATTAAAAAACGGATGTCAAGCTTTCTTAGCCCACGTCACAGATCTAAACAAAAATACGTCAGTTTTGAATGATATTTCTATTGTTAATGAATTTCCTGACGTATTCCCTAAAGAACTTCCTGGCCTACCCCCAGAGCGTGAAATTGAATTTTGTATCGACCTTGAACCCATCTACAAAACCCATTTTCAAAGCCCCATCGAATGGCTCTATTGAACTTCGTGAGTTAAAGACTCAACCGCATGAATTATTAGACGTTGGCTTTATTCGTCCCTAGTACTTCTCCTTGGGGTGCTCCTCTGTTACATTCGTGAAGAAGAAAGATGGGAGTATCGACTTTGTATTGATTATCGGGAGTTGAATCATGTCACCATCAAAAATAGGTACCCATTGCCACGTATTGATGACATGTTTGACCAGTTGCAAGGAGCTAAATTCTTTTCAAAGATTGATCTTCGTTCCGGATATCACCAATTAAAGATTAGAACAGATGACATTTCAAAGACGGCTTTCGAACTCCAGATGACGGCATTATGAATTCCTAGTCATGTCCTTTGGATTGACTAATGCTCCTCTTTGCCTTCATGGATATGATGAACCGAGTATTCAAGGAATATTTGGATCACTTTGTGGTCGTCTTTATTGATGACATCCTTATTTATTCCAAAAGCCGTGAATATCATGAGCAACACTTGAGGGTGATACTCCAAAAGCTTCGTGAATACAAGCTTTATGCCAAGTTGAAGAAATGTGAGTTCTGGCTTGAGGAAGTAGCATTCCATGGGCACGTGGTATCAAGTCATGGAATATCTGTTGACCCAAAGAAAGATTGAAGCTATTCAAAGTGGGAGCAACCTAAATCGATGAATCGAAGACGTAGCTTTCTCGGCTTATTTGGTTATTATCGAGATTCGTAGAAGGGTTTTCTCGAATCGCTACTCCACTAACTCACCGACTCGGAAAGATACAATGTTCGGTTGGAAGCGAGGAATGTGAGAAGAGTTTTCAAGAACTCGAGAGAGACTCATTTCAAAGACTGTTACGACAATACCATCCGGTTCGGAGGGATTTGTCATCTACAGTGATGCTTCGGGCAAAGGGTTAGGATGTGTTCTCATGCAACATGGGAAAGTCATAGCCTATGCCTCACGACAACTCAAAGAATATGAGAGGAATTATCCTACTCATGACCTAGAGTTAGCAGCTGTTGTCTTCGCACTTAAAATTTGGAGGCATTACTTGTATGGGGAGAAGGTGGAGATCTTTACGGATCATAAAAGCCTTAAATATTTCTTCACTCAAAATGAAATCAACATGCAACAACGACATTGGCTTGAACTGTTGAAAGATTATGATCATACCATCAAATACCATCCTGGAAAAGTGAACGTGGTAGCTGACGCATTGAGTAGAAGATCATATGCGGGTACGAGTGCAATATTGTCAACGCAAAGGCCCATTTTGTATGACTTGCAAAGGATGGAGATAGAGTTAAAGACTCCAGAGACCCATGTGATGATGGCGAATATCTGAGTAGAACCGACTTTAATTGATAAAGTTAAAATTTTGCTTTCAAGCTACGGACACAGGAGGTGATGCGTATGAGGAAGAAAGTGCAAGAAGGTGTTATCTGGGAAGCAAGAATCGATGAAGAAGGAATACTTGAGTCAACTCCAGACTGTGTTCTAACGACCACGATTTAAAGTATAAAATCATGATGGAGGCGCACAACACAACAGATTTGCAATCCATCTTGGGAGTACCAAAAAATATCATGATCTTGACATATATTTTGGTGGGGCAATATGAAGAGAGAGATATTTATTTATATCTCAAGGTGTCTAACGTGTCAACGAGTCAAGGTGGAACATCAAGTACCAAAAGGTCCATTGCAACCACTTGAAATTCCAGAATGGAAGTGGGAGCACATTACCATGGATTTAAGTTCTGGGGTCTTCCTAAGGTTTCTCAAGGTATAGATGCGATTTGGGTCATTGTTGATAGATTGACCAAGTCGCTCATTTCTTATCGATCTGAGAAACTTATACACTTGAACGTCTTGCTCAGTATGTACATAAACGAGATTGTAAGATCGCATGGTATGCCAAGATCCATAGTTTACGATTGAGACCCAAGATTCACTTCACAATTTTGGGTTAGTTTACGAGAAAGCTATGGGCACAGATTCTAATTTAGCTTTCGGCATATCATCCTCGAGACGGACGGACGGTCGGAGAGGACTATTCAAACTCTTGAAGATCTATTAAGACTACGTGTCTTTGATTTCAAGAGAAGTTGGGACAAGTTCTTACCATTGGTGGAGTTTTCCTACAACAACAGCTTATCGTTAGTATATTGGCATGGCTCCATTCAAAGCGTTGTATGGAAGAAAGTGTCATTCTCTAGTATGTTGGGATGAGGTGGGAGAAGCAACGTTTTTGGGACCGAAGTTGGTACGTATAACTACAAAAAAGATTCAAATGATCCGGCAACGTATAAAAACCTCACAAGATCGACAAAAGAGTTATGCTGATCTTCATCGAAAAGATGTGGAATTAGATATAGGAGATTATGTGTTGTTACATGTTGCTCCATGGAAATGAGTTATGAAATTTGGAAAGAGAGAAAAGCTCAATGCTCGATTCATCGGTCCATGTTTAATCCTCGATCGAGTAGGAACTGTGGCCTATAGACTCGCTTTACCGCCAAGTATGTCTCGTGTTCATAACGTTTTTCACATATCCATGCTACGTAAATATGTGGAAGACACGAACCAAATTATTTGTATTATTAGCTTGCATTTTTTTTAAAGTAATTTTGAAGTACCATAACATCCCCATCACCAAGCCTTAACAGCCTAACTTTGTCAAGATATTTGTAACAATCTTTTTGTGAAAAGGACACATTTTCATGCCCGCCAGCTTCAACCAAGAAAGAATTGAATCTAATACCAGCTCTATCGTTAAGTTCAAGTCTCCTTTTCACATACTTGCTCATATATAATCTGATTTTTCTTATAAAATTTAGATTTTCCTGGCCTCAACTGATGATTATGATCAAGTTTTAGTCTTTACTCGCACTTTTCCGTCTTCGACTATTGCAGCCCTATCTTAGCATTGCAACTAGTTTTCCTAACATGGCGCAATTTGAAGGCATTTTTTGACTTTCTTATTGAACAGCCTAACCGAGCACATGTAAGAACAACAAAGTTAGTCTCTCCATTTTTTTCCTTTTTTCGTAGATCTTATTTTCACCAAAAATCCCTTTTGGTTACCATAATTAGTGTAATATTTCATGTACTCATCAATGGAACCAAACTCAATTCCTACTTCCGGATCTCTAATCACTTCATCAACTTCTTCACTTTCTACTAAATCCTCCGCCATAGCACATTTCTCAATATCATTCATTCTCATACTTGAATCAAACTCATCACTATATATATATATATATATATATATATATACAGAGCCATTCAGAAATAGCCCAATTCAACGGATTTTGGTATCAACTGAATAAAATGAAAAGGGCAGAATGAATGTATTTTTGGGATTGCAATATACATTTGGGTTCCATAAAGGACGTGAATGTTATTTAATATGTGTGATCAATTTGGCTGGCAATGAGATCCATGATTTCAGACAATTATTGTTGTGTTGTATTGTATTGTGTTTGTTAGTTTAAGTTTAAATATTTGTGGTGTTTCATGTGCTGGTATTTATTGTGTAGTATATCTGGTGCAATGTGTGCCTTTTTTGAAAATTTGTGTGCAGCAAGACGGGCAAAATGTTTTGTGTGATGTGCAGGTAAATAAAGCAATCATGTCAAATTTTCTACAGGAAAAGTGCCATCTTCATGTCACAAAGCCTGCAACAAAATGGGCAAACAAACTGTATCTATTGTCTTTCTACAAAAAAATGAAAGTACCAAGGCAGCAACTAGTAAAGCTACTGGCACAATTTTTTCATTTCATTTGCATAGAGGTAACTAAAAGTGGTTGCTGAAAGTAAAATAATAATGTAAACCATATTTGTAATGACTTAATAGACTCAAAACCAACAACCAACAGTTTTTTAAAGTTGCACTATTCACATTTGGCTTAATAGATTTGCTTCAAAAATTGAAAAAGAACCTTAGTAAAAAATAAAGTGTCAAACTAAATCCAGCAAGCAGATATTCACATCAATAAAGCTGTTCAGTAATGCTCATACACCATAAGGTACTGCTGCATTATCAAAATAAATATCTATTTTGGACCAAAAGTTATACATTTGATTTATGCTAACTTGAATATTTATTGCAGCATATTTCCCAGATCGACCCACGAAACATTTGCACAAAAGTTGTACCAGACATTCATCAATCATAATTATTCCCTTAAATTACAAGAAACACATCCAAACAACATGGCAGTGGGCACCAAATATTAACTAATTTAATACATGTCTATAACCATTACAAAATTAAATTGCAATCTAATAAGCACGTAAGTTCAGGCTTCAAGGTAGCTTTGTGAACCATTGTTTCCTTGTGAATCTGGTGGCAACTCTTCTCCACAAGGTCAAGCAGCTTCTCCAGGTTCATGGCCCATGAATTTAGAATGTCGTTACTATCTTTCGCTATTTGGAAACAGAAAACACCTATTGGTCTGCCAACCTTTGCCACCGGTGCTTTGTTAACAACCATATTTGAAAGATGCTTTTCAGTTTCCTGAGAAGCAAGAAAGGCGATAAGAACCACAATAACCTAGAGATTGCATAGTCAGCTTTAGTCCAACCATATCACCACATTAACAATGCTTTAGAAAGAATAATACATCATGATAATTGTAACAATTGTAACGTTCTTTTTTTCTTTCTTTCTGTTTTTTGTTGGGGGTGGGGGGGGAGGGTAATAGGAATAGATGAAATATGAATTCAACCTTATTGGAGAGACCGAAATAAATGATTGATAATTTTCCATTGGCGGTTATAATTTGCAGACCTGAATGCTGAGACAAAACAGTTCTGCAAGTCTTTTCAAGGTAATCCACGAGTAGTACTTCGAAACAATTAGGATGTTCTGCACACGTAAAATTTCACAAGATGATCAAATGATTTCTTACCAAATATCTCAAAAGGCTAGAAAGAATAACATCACCAACAAAAGCTTACATGTTCTATTACTCTCTCTCTGAAATCTTCAGCAGCCTTATCACCTGATCAATTCCACCTAGCATGTTTTTTTCATTCTCAAACTCATCCTTTAATAAATTCCATAGGGCCGTCCACTGAACAACCTCCATGGTAATTAATTGTTTTAAGAGTAGCCTGTGACAAATTGAAGGCACATAATTATTTAATGTACAAACTTAAGGATAATAATTGAATGTGTATTTATTTCTTGTCTTTTGTTTAACCCTGTTGCTTACAGGGAAGAAATACCTAAAATGAGGAATTTCTGAAATATTCTTATCCTCCAAGGTAGACATATTATATGGGTTTTTTTTATGTTATATAAATTTTCATAGTTCAGGGGGCGGATTAAAGAAAAAAGGTGGCAAATTGACAATTTATCAAACAGTTGATGTGCAGCTTAAGTAAGAAAAATTAAACAAAACTGACAATCAAAAGTTTGACGAAACCTTTCAATAACTTAAATGCCTCAATCAGAAAATGGATTTAAGGAGACTTACGATTTCAGCAATCCGATTACAGATTATGTCTTCCTCTGTTGTGTAACAGGAGAAGAGCTATAGAGAGAGAGTAGACTTGCAATAGAGAGAGAGAGATGGAAACCCTAGATTTTCAACAGTATTGCCGACTTGAGCTTAGGATTTTTAAAGAACAAACCTAGATTTTCAAATGCCTGAAAAAAATTACAAGCCCAAAAAAGGGATACAAATGTTTTACCTTCCCTTCCGTTTGCTATGGTTTCGAGCTCAGACCTTCCGATGAGCTCTTCCGTCTGCTACTTTAGAGGGATGGAAGCAGAGGTTCTATTTTTTGATCTGAGCTTTAACCTGAGCAGTTTGAGGAGAGAGCAGAGGAGTCTCAGTTTTTGACCCGTTTATTTTTGACCCGCGTGAAGTTTTCCCCTTTTTTGTGACCCGCGTGTTTTTTTCCCCTCGGACCGTTGTCTGGTCCGCTCTCTTGATCCGTTTCTGAACGGAACTCTATGTATATATATGCGTACATTATATATTATATATATGTATACATACCTTTAAAGCAGAAGATTTTGTACCGGAGATGTTCCAGGACGAATTTATGAAGAAGTGGAGCTATGTCTTCCCGATAAATCGACAATCGAGTTGGTTCGTTGAGAGAGAAAGAGAAAGAGAGTTCCATAATTGATTTTGGTAAAGTGGAATAAATTGTTGTAGAACTTTGTTTGGTAAAGTGGGAAAGGTATTATTAAAGCAGAGTAAGCCAATAAAGCTTATGTGTACAATCCACATCACAATGTCGCTAGAACCGTCGGTCACTAAAATTGGTCCCCCTAGAATTATTGAAAATTAAAATTATTCATCATTTTATATAATTTTTTGGGACCACTAAAGATAAATTTGAAACTTTTTTATTCTATTTCATCTATTTTTATTTTTCTTAATATGTATACAAATTGTATTTTGTTCAACCTTTTAGGGACAAAAAAAGTACACGTAAGACTTCAGAGTTCTTCTTGGACTCACACGACTCCAAACCAGTATATTGTTCGCCTGGCTTAGCTTAACTAAGCCAAACTCGAGCTCGAATATGACGTTTAGCCCACTTAGTTAAATGAGTCGAGTTCGAACAGATTATGAGTGTTGACTTCGAGCCTCTACTTCATTTTTTCAAACTCGATTCAATTTGACTCATTTATGCCCGACTTGTTTAATAATTATTTAATTAAATTTTATTTTATTTATATAAATTATGTAATAAAAAATATAGTTTATTAAAATATAGTTTATTTCCAAAAAAGATGAAAAATAAAATAATTTTTAAAAAAATAAAATAAACAGGTCGAGCTTAAGCTTGACTTGGCTCACTTAGACCCGACTCGTTTCTAAATGAGTCGAGTTTATACAAAAGATTTAAATTAAAGTTCGTCTAAAAGTCGGCCCGTCTCGATTCGTACTTTTAAACGAGCTCGAGCTTGACAAACTAAAATCCGACTTAACTCAGCTCGACTCGTTTACAACTCTACAGATGGATCGTTGTATTAATGGTAACATTTTTGGAGAGATGTATAATATGTGGAAAAAAAACACTTTTACCTCCCCCCCCCCTGTGGTCGTCGACGTGTAAGTAATTGGCCACTGAACTTTAAAAATATGCAATTGGACCACTGTGCTTTCTAAAAATCAAAATTAAGGTCGGGGATCCTCGTACATGGACGTCAAATATTTTCAGACGTGGTATTGAAAAAAATCAAAAAATCATTATTTTCTGATGTGGCAACACAAAATTGTAAGCATTGAGTCACTGTACTTTAAAAAATGTAATTGACCCACTAAACTTTAAAAAAATTTAATTAGGTTATTCATTGGACAGGCTTCAAATACTATGAAAAATATTAAAATCTATTAATAACTAAACATAAAAATAAAAAATAAAACAAAACAAAATAAAAAACAGAACCAAATCAAAATCAAAATAAGAGTGAAGAGGGGTGGTTTTTTGCACTTCTTATGTGGATTTATTGGGTTATATTAAATTTTAGATTTTAGGGTTTTTGCAGTGGAAGATAATTTGGGTGTATTGGGAGTAGTTTTGCTTCAATCTGCTAACTTTTTTCTTAAATGTTCAGATATAAATAAGTTGGATATATGAACATTCTAAATATTTAAACAACTTTTTACTAAGATATGGCAACACAATTCTTCAGTAATTCTATCAACACAATTATTCACATACACTACAATCATAACATTCCATGAAACCAAACTCTCATTAGCATGGTTTATGAACATATCATTCACAGCCATGACATTGTTACGTGATGTATTAGTTACAACAGGCAAGAGGCTAGCCATTGTACCAGAATCGGGTTTGACGCCAAATGTTTACATATCCCTTCAAACTTCCAATGCATCATCAAATAGTCCATTTTGTGCATACCCAACAACCAATAAGTCCCAAGAAATCCACATAAGAAGTGCAGAAAACCACCCCTCTTCACTCTTATTTTGATTTTTATTTGGTTCTATTTTTTATTTTGTTTTGTTTTATTTTTTATTTTTATGTTTAGTTATTAATATATTTTAATATTTTTCATAGTATTTAACTTCCGTTCAATGAATGACCTAATTAAATTTTTTTTAAAAAGTTTAGTGGGTCAATTATATTTTTTTAAAGTATAGTGACTCAATGCTTACAATTTTGTGTTGCCACATCAGAAAATAATGATTTTTTAATTAATTTTTTTCAATGCCACGCCTGAAAATATTTGACTTCCGTCCAAGAAATTGGACGGAATGGCCTGAATTTTCATTTTTAGAAAGCACAGTGGTCCAATTGCATATTTTTAAAGTTCAGTGGCCAATTGCTTACAAGTCGACAACCACAGGGGGGTAAAGGTGTTTTTTGCCATAATAAGTGGAGACCTCCTACAATTCCTATCAATTTCATGTATTGATAAATTTCGCAATTATAATTCGGCGTAAATTTATTGCAATAGATAACAGAACTCACTTGGTTTCATAAAAAGAGTAGTTTGTAAATATATTAATGATGTATTTTGTTTCATATTAATTTTAAAAAAACAATCAATTAATTTAATAGTAATGGAGTCACTACTAGAAAAATAAGAATGTGTGATGGAACTTTTTGACACTTTTTAAAAACAATCACAAAAGATAGTAATTTGTGATGAACTTTTTAAGCAATCACAAAATAATAGTATATATGATGACTCTTAGTGATGACTAATTTTTCCATCAATGTATTATAATTGTGATGGTCGTGTCAATCACCAAACTTTCTTTTGTGACGGACTAAGTCATCACTTATAGATATATCCTTTTCGTGATTGCATTTAAACTATCACTAATATTTTAATATAAGAAATAATCAAAACAATATTTTCTGACGGTCATTACAATCATTAAAAAAGATAGATTTTTGTGACAACTTTTATTTGTAAGTACAAAAAGAAGGTATTTTGTGATGAAATTTTCAAGTCATCACAAAATAATAAAATATATGATGGCTCTCAGTGATGACTAATTTTACCATCATTAAAGAGTATTTGTGACTGCCATTGCAATCACAAAATCTTATGTGGAAGTAATTTTGTTTAGTCAGTCAACTCACATAAATTTCTTTTTATATTTTGTTTTAAAATTATAATCATGATATGGGCTTTGGTGTAGTGGTAATACTCGTTATTTAGTTCCCAAATGGGGGAGGGTTCGAATCTTACAAGTATCATTTGAAACAATTAATATAGTGAAATAAATTATCTGAAAATAGAGATTCACGTTCTTACCTTTGATCCCTAATTAAAGTCTTATTTTTTTGTGATGACTTTGGCAATCACAATAGATTACGTGTTAATGTGATTGTATTAATTATCATAAAAGCACTAAGAGTTTGCGTGATTGCCAAAACCATCACGTAAAACCTTTCATGATGGGCGTATACAAGATGTGATGCTTAAAGTCATCAAGTAAACCTTTCGTGATGGTTTTTCTGGTTTTTGTGATAGATTTTGGCCATCACAAATGATCATTTTTTTAGTAGTGAGTGATAATGAAATTGTTATGACAAATTTAACAATATTATCTCATTTTATATTATCATCATTAAATACAAAAATCTTTTTATGAAACAAAAAAAATTACAAATGAGATTTTTTTGTCAAATAGATACTCTTCCTCTGTCCCTCAAGAATTGGCTTATAGGATGTTTGATTAGTCTTGAATGGCTGAACGATTCAACCATTCAATGTGTTTATTTCGGAAAAAAAAAAAAAAGCTTCTGAATGTCTTAATTGGTCAGCCATTCAGACGATTTATGTTGAATGGCTAAGTCCCATTTTTTTTATTGAATGGGGTGAATGACGGCTGAATGATATTTTTTTTACAATATTAACTATTATATTAAGTAATATTAAATAAATTTACAACAATTTTGAATTTTTTTTCAGAAGGGTAAAATATTAAAAATCTGTTATTCAGATGTTTCAGACATGTCAATTATCAAACAGTTTTTTTCATTCAGATTCACCTCATTCAAATTCATATTCATTCAGTTTTTATCAAACGCCCCATTAGTTAGACTTTTTAGTTAAATTGACCAATTTTAGAATTAAGAAGTAAACATTTATTTATATTTTCAAATTTATGAAAATTGGATGTGGTGGTAAAATCAACATAATTTCTTATGGTTATAATTTCTCCACCTATATTTACAAGAAAATAGTATAAATTTTAATTACACAAATTGTCACTGAAAAAGTCAAACTAAACCAATTTTTGCATGACCATAGAGTAGAATATAGGGAAATGATATACATGTCATAAATATATGACAAATTTGAATTGTGGTTAACGTGAAAGTTTATATAATAATATATAATAAATTATATATGATGGATTAGTTCTTAATTTTTATCTATCTTATGTGCATAAGTCATAATTATAATGAAATTTATTTCCACATCAAGGATTTCATGGGGGTTAAATTTTTTAACTTTTCCCAACCTACATCTTTGGTGAAAGTGGGCTGCTTATAATGTATATAGATGTAGGAGGATAATTAGAGAAACCTAGCATTACTCTTTAATATTTATTATAACTTTATAATGTCGTTTATGTAAATTTATGAATGCCTTTTGTGTAAATTTATAAAGGGATAATGTTGGAGGTCTTAATTTATTTATTTATTCTAATTTCAAATAATATGACATTAAATAAGTTTAAATAAGTGAATGATACTTTTGAATTAGCCAATATAATAATATTATATTATTTAAAATTTTATTTTAGATAAAAAAATTTGAAATCCTTAAATTTGAATCTCAGCAAACACTCTAATGCTCAGATTCAGCTCGACTCGAAAAAATTGAGCTCGAATTCAATAAGAAATTTCTAATTTTGCTTGATTAAACTCGGATTATTACTTTCCGGACTTACTTACTATAAGTACTTTCGACTCGTTTACAAAAATCGGATTACTTTTGCGAGCCTTCAAATTAATTTGAATATGAACAATTTAAACTTAATCTTTGAACCACTACATACTAAATTGATTATTGAACTAATGTTTATATATAAAAGTCTTTTACTTTTATTTATGTAAAAAAATTACAAAGAATGTAATACGAATTGATAATCAATGGTTTATTCAAGTACAAGCTTACACAATTTAATACTACACTTTATAAATTATAAAGATTGATACAAATATCATATATTTTATTAGTATGGATCAGACCAGTGTTCGAATATGATCCATCGAGCAAGTATCGAGTATGATTCGAGAAAAAAATGAAATAGTTGAACCCTAATCTAAGCGAATACTGGTATACTCGAATTCGACTTGTGTATCATTAAACAGAAAACGAGTATTCGATTCGAATCAATTTCGAATTCGAGCTTTGAATCATATTTTTGAACCAATCTCAAGTTGAGTATCGAGTTACTCTGCTCGACTAACACCCCTACTTGCATAAGAGAGAAACTCGAAATAAAATAACTATATGCATTTGTATTTGTTTTCTTATTCTTTTTTAAGTCCATTGGGCTCAACAAACTCTTCTGGGCCTCGAAACTAATGAAGATGATTTAATCATGTGTTTTGAGTCCACTAGCCCAAGGAGTCTTACTGTTTGAACCTTTATATAATTAGGAATGTCAACTTACCAGATAAAGGGCAAAAAAGACAAGTAAATATATGGATTAACATAAAAAAAAAATCATAATAAAAATATTAATTGAATTTAGATCAAGAAAATGTCAAATTTGACATAATTATAAATTTATCTTACAATTTGAATTTGAATTCGAGTTTAAGATTTTAAAATATCAATAAATTAAAATTCTTATGTTGATTTAAATAAGTTTATCTTTCTTCTGTAACATAAGAAATATATAAAGCAAGATAATACTAAAACGTTATTTGTAAAATAGTTATATTTAATTTTGAACAGATTAAAAATAAAAATATATCTCTAATTTAAAGACAAAAAGAATATAACATATATGTGGTCATGCCCTTAATTGGAAAAGAAAATGCAGAAGTCTAGCAATGATACATTCCCCACGTCCCCACCCACCCCACCCCACCCACCCCACCCCACCCCCACCCCCACCCCAAAAAAAACATCATTGCTTCGACCCCAATATGCAAAAGGGAGTTGCATGGCTCCCATAAAACCACTCACTTTTAAGTTTAAGCCAAAATTAAAGAGATGATTTTAGTCTCCTCCAAAAAATGGTGGGCTTTGCCAATTGAAACTAGGTCATACAAAATATATATGGATGGGATTGACAATGAGTAAAGCACTTTGTGAATTCCTCAGCTAGCCTCATGGGGCGGTTATATGTTAGTGGGTTGGTGACTAACTAACTAATTAAGCTACTTCTCAGAATCTCATATCCTCCCCCCCACTCCCACCCCCACCCCCACCCCCACGCCCCACCCTCACCCTCACCCTCACCCTCAAAAGAAGAAACAAAAACACACACATACAATATAATTGGAGTGAGTTTATAATTGTTATGAGGCCGCCAATAAATTGGTGAGCAGCCGACCTCAAAATTTTGGTAAGTTTTGTACTTTTTAATTAAATATATAAAATATGTAATTGATTAACACATTAGTAATCTATTATTATTACACCTAATTTGACCATATGTATTAAAATATTTATAAATTTTATGAGTTTTTTTAATATGTTGCACTCAAATTCTACAAAAAAATTACACACACACACCCCTTTATGTGCAAGATATTAAGCTACATATATAAAAAAGTTATTATAAGGCATATTTTAACTAAACTTCAGTACAAAACACTTTAGAAACGATATCGACGATATCGTTGTAATGTTTTCTTCTAAATCCAATAGTATAGATGAAAAAAATAAGAGATCTTTTTTTCTTTTAATACACTTTTATAATGCAACTCCTATTTAAAATAATTTTTTTCACTAAATTTATGCTATTGAAATTATACAAAAATTTTAATTCCTAGATCAAAGGATTTCACTTCATAGAATTATATAAAAATTGATAGACCCTTTTATTTATTTGTTTCATGTTTTAACCATTTATACAATTGGATATGGGAAAAATATTATTTTTTTAGAGTGATTTGTAGTCAAGTTTGACTAAGACATGATTTATATTCCATTTTCCTAATAACACTATGCACTTGCCAATTAATTGAAAAAATTAAATAGTGTGTATCCATGGTGGCTAATAATATTTTCTGATCATCTATTTAAGTAATTAATTAAGTTAGGTTAAGCATAGTGTGTTAATGGAAAGAAAGTGTTAAATGAATAATCAATCCCACAATATGTGCTCTTATCTTCTTAATTACAATAAGTCTAAGGGGACATTGTTCTGGTGATTTTTTTAGGGGATTTTTTTTTTTTTAGTAATTTCTAAAAAATGTATAGTATTTATTTCAATTGAAATTTTTACAGAAAATAGTGTTTTATGTGTAATTTAAATACATACAAGAAACAGAAATAGGATCTGTACAGATTAGAACAATGTCCCAGTAGAAGGAATCTCTTAATTAATACTCCTATATATCTAGTCTATTTGATAGGAAAATGTTCATATGTTCATTGTCATTATATACCTAAGCAGAATCTCAACTACATTCTGGTAAAAGCAGATTAAAGTTGGAAAATTCTGATTACCCATCATGACTCAATAGTTCAAATTAGAATGCAAGTGGATTGACTAACCCAATCTAATCCTAGCTGTAAGACTAAAATTCTGGGCACTCATCATGCCTGATTCAATACTAGAAAGAAAGGTGGGTAATCCAACTCTTATGGCTAATCAAAAAACTTATATAATGAAAAAAGAAGACCCCACTTTATAAGATATTATGCATGCTTCATCTACAAAATCCAAACATGGGTAAAGTTCATAATCAACAATTTAATTTAATTTATTTTTAAAAGAAAAAAGAAGACCACCCACGTGAACATATACGTGCATGTATATAAATATAAGGAAATATTATTTTCACGTGTGTTTTTTATATTTCTATATGGTTTCTTTTTACATGAAGGTGAGACCCACTGTATTCTCATGTGAGAGAATAACATATGCACATATCAAAAATACACGTGAAAATATCAGTTCTCTAAATATATAAAAAGACAGAATCAAGACTTAATAATCTTTGTCAAAATAAAATATCAACAATTTTTTATCTCGTGGATAAACGAGTATAAAACATTATACAAATATATACAATCAGTTCTGTGTGTAATACAACTTGTAAAATAAAATTATTGAATAATCTTTTCATAAAACTGTTGATCTCTACGTCCCCCTCACGTGAATTTTTTTTTATAAAATTAACACTTTCATTTGTGGTAATATCACTTTCTTAAATATAATATTAAGTAAATATTGAACATGGGTTACTGGGTTAGGAGAAGCCACCAAGATTATACTCATAATGACATGAGAAAGGAAAGTTGAGGACTGTGACCGACTCAAAAAAAAAAGTCGATTTTATTTTGTTTTAAGGTGACTAGATTTTCCAATTATTTGAAACCCCACAAAGATCTTAGGCATGACTCACCTTCATGGGCATGGATAAACATGGGCCACATTATTCTACTGTGTGCAAGTTATATATATATATATATATATATATATATATATATATATAGAGAGAGAGAGAGAGAGAGAGAGAGAGTTTTTGTAGATCCACCATGATTTTGTGCATTGCTCATGAGCAACAAAAAGATGCTATATATTTTATAGCCAAAAAATTAATATATGGATAAAAATCACTGCATATCAAACTTAGAAGATTCTTTGCATGTATAAATATATACAGGGGTGGATCAATCGTGCTAAGTTTTTTATATAATTGTTTACATAATTTTTTGACTCTTGAATTTAAATTTTTTTAATGGTTAAGATTAAAGCTGATTTTTAATTTATAAATAAATAAAAATAAAAACAAAACCGATAGCTTTTCATCTTCATCTTTTTCACGTCTAAAACTTCACCCTAAAGCTGTCAAACTGTCAGATAAAAGAAGCCCAAGATGTATCATCCAACTCTCACATATCTCTTTGTTTTTCTTTTTATTTAGTTATAAATAAAAAACGAGCTATAATCTTAGTCATTAAGAATTTATATATATATATATATATATATATATATATATATATATATATATATATGTGTGTGTGTGTGTGTGTGTGTGTGTGTGTGTGTGTACTAGCATTTATATAAATTTATAAATATTATTTCGTTCGATTTTTACTTCAAAATAATAACAATTATTATCTTAACGGTAGTAACGTGATATATATTAGGCTTCCTAGTAAAACTGTACTCAGTAGATTATAGAAAAACAATAACAACACGAAGTGGATAATAATTAGTTAAATTATTATTTTTAAATAATTTTAAAACTCTTTAGTTTTTTTTTAAAAATAATAATTTGTTAAATTGTGGTCTGGTCAAATTGGGTTGGGTTGTGTCAAAATGGGTCGAGTTAGAATTAAATCGGATAAAAAAATAAAAACACCAAAAAATATTATTTTAAGAATCTAATTAACAAAAAATAAAATTTAAT
The DNA here is from genome assembly GCA_020205605.1 of Panax ginseng. NCBI lineage: Eukaryota > Viridiplantae > Streptophyta > Magnoliopsida > Apiales > Araliaceae > Panax > Panax ginseng. The sequence goes on along the minus strand of CM035141.1, from coordinate 91,835,228 downwards.
AACAATTTAAAAAGTGAATGACAACTAAAAAGGGAGAAGTGTCATTCTGCCAAATTTATGCTACAGTATAGCGCAGAGAGAGATTGAGAGATACAAATCCCATAAAATAATTTTTTTTAAAGAATCCTACAAAAAAACCTTTAACATGGTTCTACTCAGTTAACAATGTTTATGTATTTATAAGATTTTAATTCGACAGTTAACAACAAGGTTATTAGAATCGGATCAGATCGTCGGTCGAATCGATAAAAATCGAAATCGATCCATACTCTGATTCGATTTGGACCAATTAACCAGTTTAGACCAAAACTTGATCAGACCCAGTGGTTGAACTAATTGACCCAATAAACCGGTAACTTGGTCATCAACTTTATCGATTCCCTACAATCTTTTTATTTTATTTTAGTTTAAGCCTTTAAATTTTATTTAATGTATCCTAGAAATGTTTATATTTATTTATATTTGATTTTATCACTCTTGAGTTAAACTTTGATCTTGATTTAAGATCTTTCTTTTCATATAAATTTAGTATTTATTTGAATTGTATAAAGAAAATATTGTACAAATAGGTTTAGTTTTTTTTGTAAATAAATTAATTAACTTTATATATTTACTAAATATTATATATAATATATAATAACAATTAATATATTTAATTATTTATATATAAATTCATATAACTAAGTCTAAGAGTAACCAGAAGGTATTTGAAATTTTTAATAAAAATAATAAGGCGTATGACTTCTAAAAATATAATCAAGCATTTTGGTACCAATATTAAGCAGAAACTGTCACCCTCAAAAGAAAAGCTTTAAAGTAATGATTGGTAACAATAAGCATTATTTATATACTATATGTATAGTTATGCACCAACAACTTAAATCACTTTGGATGAAATGACATCACAAAAATGTGACAAAAGCAAAACACACACAGAGTCCGGCTCTCTCAAAGCGAATCTAGGGAATGAATCCGATTATAAAGAACGATTTTTTTCGTCATTATAACATAAAAAAAATCGAATTTCTATGCTATAAATAATGGAAAAACCGTCGTTAACTGATTCGTTTCATAATTCGCTCCCTTCATTCATTTGAGAAGCGATTTGTATATATATATATATATATATATATATATATATATATATATATATATATATATATATATATATATATATATATATATATATATATATTTACTAGAAGAGATCAAGAGCATTCTCCTTAAATAATATTTCTACCTTAAATAACATTCTTTTATTAAAAAAACTACGCTGCTTTTGGAGGACGCGGTGACATTTTTTGTAAATACGCGGTGGCATTGTATTTACAAAATGTCACCATATTCTCTCCAAAAACGTACGTAGCTTTTAATAAAAGAATGCTATTTAAGCGGAATCTTATTAAAGCGGAATACTATTTAAGGAGAATAACTTTCGATCCTTATCAGATATATATATATATATATATATATATATATATATATATATATTCTATCCGTTCTAATTATAAGTTATTATTAATTTTTTTAAAATTAATTTGATATATTTTAAAATTAAAGTTGACATGATTCTTTTAAGTTCTAAAAACAATAAATCTTATAATTAATACTCTCTCTATCTCACAATAAACTTCTTAGTTTAATTTTAGTGGTCAACTTGATCATTTTAAATTAAATAATTAAAAATATCTATATAGAATTTTTAATATACCAAACTTGATTTTAGTAGTACATTATTCATAATTTATTATGATCATAATCTCTAGGAGTATATTTTGAAATTTTGTAAAGATTTATTAATTTTAAAATAATTAATTTGACCATGAAAATTAAACTAAGATGTTTATTATGAGAGACGGAGGATAGGAAATATTAATTTTAGTTCTTTTATGATATTTATAATTATATTAATATAAATTAAATAAATTTATCTCAATTGAGTTTAAGAATATTTGAAATAATTTTTAAAAATTAATATTAATTTTATAATTTAAAACAAAAAAAAGTATATAATAAGATATCTGGATAAAAGAAGAGAGAGGCAGCTGCCCGACTCATTTAATTAATTATGAATTTCCATCAGAAAAATGAAGAGGCAGAAGATAGTCGTGGTCATATATATATATATATATATATATATATATATATATATAAAAGCTATTGAGGAGGAGGCGCGGGCGCCTACTATAATTATCCACTTGACAAACCGAGTCATCATCATTTTTAAAACCTCACCCACCATTTTACACTTCTAACATTTTATTCTCACGTGGTACATTTCACATTAATTAATTTCCTTCTTCTTTCTACACCACCAAGCCTCTATGTTTATGTGAGTGCCGAGTGCGAGTTAAAGAACATGTTTAAGCTCATATTCTTTTTTATCTGATTAACTTTATATATATATATATATATATATATATATATATATATATAAAAGTCTGCACTTTTTTATTTAACATACCTTGTTTCATCACCTTTAACGGATTGACGGGATGATTTGCGATCCAAATGTCTTTCAGGCTTTTTAACGACGCATCAAACCATTGTCATAACATATAAATCGTTTATCTGTTCTACAGTGACGGATCAAACCGTCGCCCGGTCCGTCCTTCAAGATGGTGAACAGAGTATGTAAAATAAAATGGTTGCACTGTAAACAAGTCCGTCCTTCAAGATGGTGAATGTGTGTAAAATAAAATGGTTGCACCAGAAACGGACTATATATATATATATATATATATATATATATATAATAAATTTTAAATTGTTAACATCGTTGTGAATTTTGATTTTATGTCATATGTTAATGTCCTCTAATGAAAAGTAGTAGCGTTATGAATTCTAGTGTGTTATATGTACTAATTATCTATAAATTTGAAGTATTATACTTAAAGATATTGATTGACGATTTTCAACTTTTGAGACGGACTGACCAAAAGGGAATATAATTATTGTTTTAAAATATTTAGAAGTATTGATTGACGATTTTTAAATTTTCGACCAAACTTGGGGAGATATTTTTGTTATTCACCCTTAATTTTAACAAGGACTAATTAAACATTGACCTAGATCATAAGTTAGTCAATATCAAATTTTTACATTTTATGCAACCAATTGACCTAGGGTTGCGTGAGTGCTTCCTTATCCCAAATGATTGTCATAATGTTAAATTCTATTCCCTCATGATGGATATTGTTGATCTTCATTGACATAATATATATATATATATATATATATATATATATATATATCTGATCTCAAATCAAATCATCATACCCCTTTATCTTATTCACTTCACTTTCCCTTTAGGCGTGACGGTTTGGGTCCATACAACCGTCTAAATACTTACTTTTAATGACACTATATGTTGTCCGTCGTTAATAGTATAGATTTACTATTGTATTTAATTTAAATCGCCATCTAAAGAGAGGTGAGACAGCGTAGAAAGAAGATAAGAGATACACTGATGATCCTTATATATATATATATATATATATATATATATATATATATATATATATATAAGCGAGAGTATTAAATGTATACCCTTTATTTAATATATTTACTCACCACTTTCGGCGATGAATCGTAAATCGGTTTGATCATCACGTATATCGTAAGGAACCGTCGCTTGGTTTTTAAGCGCATGCGCATATAACATAACATATAAACCACTTATACATTTATAAGAATTAATTAAATCGTCAGTCAAATTATCGCTAATGATAGTGAAATTCAGATATAAAATAAAAAGATATACAATGGACTATATATATATATATATATATATATATACCCAACGACTCCCATCCGTTTCATTCCCTCATCACATCAGCCGTCACTACCACTTTAATTTCGATGATCAGTTTCTCAGGGATCATGACATTGACACCAATCCTTCCAAGGAATTTATTTAGGTAAATTATATTTTTAGGCACTACTTGCAATAGAAATATAATAATTACATTGAATATACATATTCTTATTATTATATGTCGATTTGTCATATAATCATATACCATAATTTATATAATATAAATATTTTGGAACTAATATTTTTTCATATATTTTTAATATTTTCACATAATTTTATCTTACATGAGTATATAGGGTCTTAATCGATTAAAATCTAAAGTCGGTCTTAAAGAAGAATCGAATCAAAAATCGAACTGTCGTCTTTTGGTATCTCAAGCTGACGGTTCGATCCGTCACATAGCCATGTAGTCTTTGGGCGGTTTGTGAAAACCGTCATGCATAGACATCAAAAACGACGGTTCGTCTTTGATTCGCTTTTTAAAATTCACTTTAGAGCTTCTCCGGAGTGTTAATTATATATTTTATATATCATTAGTTCGATTCTGTCAATGTTCAAGTTCATAGGACTACCTAATTGTTGAACCATACGAAACAAATTGTAAATCAAAATGTACGATTCTTGACCAACTTGGGAGCCAATAAAATACATTGATGAGCCGCCAGAGAGCAAATTTAATTTTAGTCGTGAGATTATTATAATGAGTTTACATTAATTAAGCTAATGACACATAATTATAATATAATATCCTTAAATGGAATTTTACTTGTTTGGGATTACTTATTGGAATTATTCAAACACATAATAAATAAATACATATGTGATATTCTATTTGATTGCATTTTAATAATTCACCTCTTAATAAATTTTAACAGTTTACAATTTTATATTAAGAGGTCATCTGAATAGTTTAGACTCATATTTGTATCTTAACTATTTAGAGGATCTTTTAATAAAAAATAAAGAACGTTAAGATGCATTAAGAGATGAGTTATTAAGACACATTAAAATGCAATAAAACACCACCCGAGTCTTGTCTGGTCGTCATTTGCTACCGGTCAATCCATAAACGTGTATCTTATTTCGCACAAAAAAGCAAACATACGCCACGTGTCAATATTATTTTTCTTTAAATTTTTAAAAATAAGTTCGTAACAGTTACTTTCTTCGTTTTAAAATATATGACTAATATTTATATTTTAAAATCAACAAAGATATTTATAAATATAAAATTAATATAAATTTGTTTAACTTTATACAAAATCAATTATGAGAGTTATAAAATACTTAAAATGTACTGTTAACTATTGTATTTATAATTGTATTCAAAAGTTTTATAAAACACATTAAATTTCAGTCAGAGAATATATATCTATATTAACTTTAAAAAATTAAACTCAATCTTATATTTTAAAGGGACAGTATAACTTTAAAAAATTAAACTCAATCTTATATTTTAAAGGGACAGTATATATAATTCTCGCAAATTAAAAGGTGGCTTTATGATTGTACGGTCCGGATCTTGAGAACATTTATCTAACTTCAACTGAATTCATCCTTTTTAACGACGGACTGCAGCGATGATTGATTAAATACAACGATTAAATCATACTTTTAGCGATCGCTATATATTCCGTCTCGTCATTAAAATAGTATTTACTTATCAGATAATCAAATCGTCGTCGGATCCGTCGCTAAAGGGAGTGATCTTTCTATGATGATTGTATTAAGTAAAATACTTACTAAGATATATATAAAAAACTAAAAAATGATTAATTCTTTTATTTAATTTTAATTTTAAGACTTCTGACCATTGTTTTACCAGCATTTGTGAGTTGTGCGACACGTGTGAACTATTTTGACACTGCAGCAGCATAATGGCTGCTTACTTTAGGATGACTCCAATTAATCCAAAATGTATTAATATGACTTTATATTTATTAATAATTCATTTTAAATTTTTGGACAATAAGACTTGTATATGTGTGGGGGAGAGTGAAAGAGGGGTATTTTTCAGTGTGCAAACCAATGTTAAAGAGATCCCATATATAAAAACCCGATAAAAATATTTTATTATATAATTTTTTTAACCAAAAAATTTGAGGCGTATTTCACGAAGAGTCTACATTAAAAGCATGGTTAACTGCTAGGATGTTCGCGGGCAAAAATGACCGTTACTCCATTGTGTTGATGTGTTGATGTGTTGTTAGCATTACTCCCATTAAATTTTAAAAAAATAAATTTAGCCTACTAAATTTTTTAAAAGTTTTTAATTGGGTTATTTTGTTCAATTTCGCAGACGGGCGTCAAATAATCTGCCCAATTTTCTTAAGTGGCTTAAAAAAGAGAACAAAACAAGCAATTGTTGATGTGTCTAATTTGGCTAATCAGATGGTTCAGACGTGGAATGGACATGAGAAAGAATATAATGCGAGGAGTGAGAAGGACAAAGAAAGAGACAGTACACGAAGAAATTAAGCTAGGCTCAAAAGTAAACTTTTGTCTAAGAAGAAATCAAGGAAGAGGTGAGGATCATGCGACAAAAAACAACGAAGAAGGTGGGGATCAGGCGAAGAAAGCGACGATTTGGATCTTCTACCAAACATGTAAGTTTTGTCTAGGTTGCACCCCTTTTTGTCTGAGAAATTAAAAGTTGCACCCCTTTTTATTTGAGTTTTTGTTAAAAGCGAAGTTACGGCGGGGTTTTAGTACAAAAGTTGTCCTTTCACTGGTTTAAACTAATATTATTGTGGTTTAAATAATATTTCGTCGATTTAACAGTTGTGCAAGTGAAACGGGTGACTCTGTAATTAATTGTTTGTATTTTGTCGATTTAGCGGTAATATTGTCGTTTGTGTTCATTGGGTGACTCTGAAATTTGTTTAATGTTTACAAAAAGTATATGAGGGTTTTATATATCTAAAAAGTGGGAATATAAATTTTTACATCATAGTTGTGTTCATTGGGTGACTATGTAATTTTTATAATGTATATATTTGTTTATTGAGATCAGGTTTGACTGATTAATTTGTTTAATATATAGATTTATTAACTGAGGCTAGGGATGACATGCCCGGTTAATTTTGGTGATTACTTTGTTTATTCAGTTTATGGTCATGATGTTGATAGTGTGCATTATGTTTTATGCAGCATGGACTACTTTAATGTTGAATTGTACCATAGAGGCCAATTTGTTAAAAATGAGGATGAAAAATATGTTAATGAGGATGGAAGGAAAGAAACTTACGAGGGGGCGGATGGAGACTACTTGAATGTCGACAAATTGATGAACTTACCTAAGAAGTTAGGGTATAACAGAAATTTTGTTTTGTACTTCAAATTGGCAGGGTTTAGTTTGAAGGATGGTATATAACTTATTCATGATGACAATAATGTAAAACTGCTAGTTGAAGAAGCACTAAAAATTGGGAAGATGGATATATATATTGTGAGCATGAGGATAATGAAGAATTACCTACAATGGGAGATGTGATTGATGTCAAGGATGAAGAAACGCCAATTAATGCATACAGATGATGATTTTAAGTGATGATATTGATGATGATGTGAATGAGGAGTTTATAAATATAAGGAAAAAAAGAAAGAGATAAAAAAAGCAAAAGCAAAAGAGTTGGTTGTGCAGTGTAAAATAAACATTGATGAAGAAACCGTTGATGTTGGTTCAGTACAAATTGAGGATGTTAAGGGCTCCACCTATCCCAAGTTCTCAGCCTGAGGCCTCAAGTAGTGGTAAAGGTAATTAATGCCTCGTCCAAATCAACTACATATAAGGCTAAAAACCAACATTGGATGAACCAAATGTTTATGTTAGTACACAAGAGAGCAGTAGCAAAGGGAAAAGGTTAGGAAACCTAGAAAAACAAAGAATACAGAGGTTTAAGAGGTTAAAGTTGCACTAACATTTTCAGATGACGAGGATGAATTGCAGTTTGGGACAAAATGAATGAAGCCTAGGATAGAAAATGAAGAAGATTCTAATCTTGAGATTTCCCCAAGTGGTGATTCTAGTAGTAAAAATGAATGGGAAGGAGATGAGCCACAAAGGAAAGAGAAAAGAGTTCTTCCAGCATATAATCCCAACACTCCAATTACCAAGATAAAATGTGAAGTTGATATGACATTCACTGGACTTGAACAATGTAGGGAAGCTATTGTAAGACCCCAACTTATTATAAATAAAATCGAATTTCCTCTAATTTTTATTGTGAATAATAAGGTGCTAATTTGATATAATGCTTTGGTTATGGGTGAAATGTGCAAATTTTTCAAAATAAGCAAGTGGTTATAAAATATTCATTATTATCGGGGAATATTCGTTTGGTCGTGGAATATTCTTTCGTCGAGAATATTCGCATGCGACAATAATGATTTTATGGGCCCCATAATGTATAACGGTCGGATGAAGAAAATGATAAATTTGAATTTTTATAAATAACTGGCGTAGTTATTCACAATTAACACTGTTGGAATACACCGTGGTTAAAATACAATGTCTGGCGTGGTTGCAAAGAAGATGTAAGCGGTTTTGCACAATATTTTTGAATTATTGATTCTTACGTAAGAATGCCTTTACTCAAATAATTATTACGATAATTCTTCTTCAATATTTTATTTATTGGTTCAATAATTCTGTATTGATATTTTATATTATTGTTGTTTCAATAATTGTCACTGCACAGTATTTCCCATTATCGGATCAATAATTCATATTATTTGAATAATATTATGAGATAACATTATTGGCAATGTCTAAAAAGTTCTGTTAAGGAGAGGTTTGGTCACCTAATTGCGCGCCAGTAAGGAGAAATCCTTATCGGAAAGCCCCCTCTTTCCCGGAAATGACTTGGTTGTCCAAAAATCACAACGATCCAACTGTCAGATTAAAAATTATAACTCACACAATATATCTCAAGAACAGTGATTTAATTTTTAATACCTCTATTCCGACAAAAAATATTCATAAATAATATTACAGAATCACAATAATGACAATCAGGCAGTTCCCAGGAAAGAGGGGGCTTTCCGATAAGGATTTCTCCTTACTGGCGCACAATTAGGTGACCAAACCTCTCCTTGATGTAACTTTCTAGACATTGCCAATAATGCTATCTCATAATATTATTCAAATAATATGAATTATTGATCCGATAATGGAAAATATCGTGCAATGACAATTATCAAAACAACAATAATATAAAATATCAACGCAAAAATTATTGAACCAATAAAATAAAATATCAATGAGAATTATCAGAATAATTATTGAGTAGTGTCTTCTTACGTAAGAATCAATAATTCAAAAATACTATGCAAAACCGGTATGCTACTTTGTGAAACCCACGCGTATCGTATTTTTAACCACCGTGTATTCCAACAAAAGTTAATTAGCATAATAATTACGCCATTTTATAAAAAAACTCAAATTTGTCATTTTCTTCATCTGACATTTATTATGTTATGGGGCCCACAAATGGCTACGTCGTCGTACGAATATTCCCCGACAGAAAGAATATTCCACGACCAAACGAATATTCCCCGACAACAATGAATATTTTATAACCACTTGCTTATTTTGAAAAAAATTCACATATCACCCTTAACTTTAACCTTTTATCAATTTAACCATTTACTTAATAGTAATTATAAGAAAAATTGAATATTTTTATTTCATAAATTCGGGGACTTACAATCTCCCCTCCTTATGAAATTTTGTCCCAGAAATTTACGTACCTAGTATTTCGAAGAGTTGAGAATACCTTGCTTTCATTTCAGATTCCACCTTCCCTGTCCTCATGATTTCTCCATTTGCTCATCTCCTGTATTTCAGATATCATTCTAGAATACAGCTTTAAAACAAAGGTTAATTGACATATCATAATTTGTAAACTTAAGTAAGAAAATTTAGCTTAGGTAGGACACACACTAGCGAAGGATATTACTCGTCTCTCCCTTCCTAGTTCTAATCTCGGATCTCCACCAGAGATCATATCCCTAAGCTCTAATACCAACTGTGACGCCCCCAAAATTAGGTATACATCACCCATTCTCGAAATGCATGATACATGGTACAAAATTCAATACAACTTCATTTATACAACTGCTGAAATACATGCGTGTAGAATCGACCACGATTAACTATGAGTTTTAATACAAATGTATGTAACTCTCATGGTGCCTCGACCACAACCTTACAATGGTACTTCACATAAAAGTATAGTCAAAAACTGTTTTAGAAATTAAAATCTTTGGGAAGTGCTCAAGAAAACCTTCGTACATGGGAGACCATGCGTCTAGGTTATAATAGACATCATATGGCCACAGAATTATCCTTGGTTGACCCAATAGACCCCAAAGAAAAATAAGAAGATTACTATCATGTTCTTTCCAATGGTGTGTCTTCTCTTGATATATAACTATCTCCATTGTCTCCAGTTGAATATTATATTTTAAATAAACTCCAAGATCATATAGGTAGTGCTTGTAGATATACTCAGCAAGTGGATGTGCACAACTTTGTCTTATGATAACACGAAGTCGCATGTCATTAGACATCTTGTATGATAGTGGCAAAACACCCTTCCAACGTTGGGTTCGCCTCACCCTATTTAATTGACCAAATATAACTACTAAATGATGTATAAAATACAACACACTTTTCTATACTGCTTAGGGAGAACCTCCACAGCTAGAGACCACCGTTCTATTTTCCTGTTACCCTCGCTCGACCCAGCTACACTCTTATTACCTGAAAGGAATTGTGAAGCAAAAGGGTGAGCACAACTAACCCAATAAAGAATATCATGACTAAAGATAAAAAAAATTATCAATAGTCTTCATCAGTAATAAATCAGAGATTTAGAACATATGATAGATTATAAAAATTTTCAACCATAGTTGCAGCGGAACGAGCAATCCATTAGAAGAGTCAAATAGACCATAAAGTCTATTATCTTCTCCATATTAAAATTCCACCAACAATGTTTTATCCCTGTAACATCAATCAACAATTCTTGTCCACGATCATATGAATAACTCATAATCATAATTGTGGTTCTAAATTCCTCTTCTCATCCAGGACGAAGATAATTTTCATCACCTGTCTTTACCTGAAATATTAAAGATCATGGTTATACCAAATCACATTCCCTGTTCATAATCATATTGATAAATTCATCTTTGCACTACGAGCCAAAGATAGTCGTCAACAGTTCATCTTTGCACTACTGGCCAAAGATATTCAACACCAGATCATCTTTGCACTACAAGCCAAAGATATTCAACAACAGATCATCTTTGCACTACAAAGCAAAGATATTCAACAATGAGATCATCTTTGCCTTTACAAAAGCCAAAGATATTAATATCTCAAAGAATATATAATCATTTCGAATTTATATAAACAATAATTATAACCATGTTGATCAATTCATCTTTGCACTTAAGCTAAAGATAATCAATTATAAATTCAATGGTCATGATCATACCACCAACGATTCAACTTTGTCTTTCTTGGCCAAAGAGAACCCATAAATACGATCATACCAATAATCTACCCATCTTTACACTCAAGTCAAAGAGAAATTTCTTCACCAGATTATAAAATGTTATATATGATAATAAAAATAATATGATCAAAACACGATTTAATTTCAAGAGTAAGATTCATAAATCAACGATAATTTGGTCAGAAAAAGAAACCAATTTTGTCGTGAATAGTACCCCGTGAATAGTAACTCGAGAATAGTAATTTATGAATAGTAACTCCGACATGAAAAAGGTAAAAATTCCACAATAAAATTGATACCAATATTTCGGTATAATGATATTAAAAGAATAACATTTCTTAAACTTATAAACAAATTATTTTAATTATTTACACTTTACTAAATAATGCATTTAATCATCCTAAAATGCCAAACTCATAAGATTTCATCACCAATAACCAAAACCCTCATCAAAAATCTGCATATACCTCATATAGGATTCTCAAGCCATAAAATCCTATTTTCTAATTTTTTTACTTCACATAACATATTTAATTCATTTACTCATAACTAGTCTATTTTTATGAAAAATACCAAATCAGTACAAATAAATTTTCTTTTCTGGGATTTAGCAGAATATAGTTCCATATTGAACATATATTTTTCTCAAAAATTTTAAAATTTATTTACTATTTTTCATATGGCTAAAACTGCCGAATATTTAGACATTTATCATAAACTGTACTTTTATTCAAAAATTCCAAAATTTACAGAGTATACTTCTGTTATATACATGTACTCCTAAAAAAAAATTCATCAATTTTGGAGTTAACCACAAGGAGTTATAAGGGTTTACTTTTAAAATAGTCTTTTCCCATAAAATTCATAACTCCAAATCTGGACATCCAAAAATCACCATTTTTGGACACAATATAGAAAACTCATCAAATTATCATTTAAAATTTTTCCAGAATTTTTGAAGGTTCAGAAAAATTACGAAACTCAAAAACATAATAACCCTTAAAATTCCTTACCTCAAAAGAGCAGTATTTTTTACTGGAATATCGGAAGTAAAGCCGAAGGAAACTTGCACTGAATAACAACTCTCAAAATATCTAAATACTCACAAAAATACGCTCGATAATATAGAGAGAGAAAACTTATGTTTCTGGTGTGATTTTCAATTCTAACTTAGCCCTCTATTTATAGAAAAATGTTAGCATGCCGAAGCAGACTTGACTTGCAACCTGATGGCTTTACCTGCTACTATTCCCACCCACCACATTTGAATAAAAATTCCAGCACATTTCTCACCAACCAAAAGTGGGGCCCACTCAATTCTAGAATTTTTCACCAAAATCATTTATAAACCTAATTTCTGAATCAGTCACCTCTTAAAATTCATAACAAATTATACGTTTATTTTTAACGGTTCAAAATTTGTGGACATATACTCAACTTATATATGTATAACATATCCAAAAATGCATAGCGAACGATCCAATTCACGATTAAAAATTATAACTCACATGATATATCTCAAGAACAGTGATTTAATTTTTAATACCTCCATTCCGACAAAAACACCTTAACATTAATTCCTTCATTTATAACCACATAAATAAATCCATCATTTATATCCTCATCGAATAAATATCTCATTATCAATAATTAATTATTCATAAATAATATTACATAATCACAATAATGACAACCAGGCAGTTCCCAAGAAAGAGGGGGCTTTCCGATAAGGATTTCTCCTTACTGGCGCGCAATTAGATGACCAAACCTCTCATTGACAGAACTTCCTAGACATTGCCAATAATGCTATCTCATAATATTATTCAAATAATGTGACGCCCCCAAAATAGGTCCATTCCATCCAACCCATTCTGAGTCGCCAAATACATGGTACAGAAACAACTACAACTTTATTAATACAAATGTCGTGCAAAATACGACAACACTTAAACTGTGAGTTTAAATACAAATATTGTCTTCTAGACAATATCTACATGCAAATAAATCCTCATTATTGATACACTATTTTACAGAATAGCGAGGACTACTAAAACAGCTATCTAGAACCATCACTCCACACCCCGACTAGTTTCTGCCATAATCTCGCTTCCTGAGAAGAAAAATGGAACAAAAGGAAAGGGTGAGCTCAACTAGCCCAGTAAAGAATGTTATGACTAAGATAATGTACAACAAATTATCTTTAGTCTTCAACAGGGAAAAATCTGATAGAATACAATAGACAACAAGTTTCAGATCAATATTCGCAGCGGAAATAATAATTCATAGAAGAGTTACGTAGAGAATGAAATCTACTATAATCTATGAATTTAACGGTCCATCATCAATATTTTATCCCTGTAACATCAATCAATATTCATCTCAAATCAAATATTCATCTTTGCACTACCGGCCAAAAATATTCATCAGTCGGTCATGTTCATCTTAACACCTGTTCATCTTTGCACTACAGGCCAAAGATATTCAGTAACATCATCATTTAGGATTGAGGATGATGAAAATAATTTTAAAGAAAACGAATCCAGTGAAACAAAAGAACAAGTATTATGGATTCGTACTTTAAACAATCCGAGTTCAAAAATACTTCATAAATAATCATACTGAAGTAAAATTCAAGAATGATCAAAACATGGATACAATCAAAGCTAGTATCCATAATAGATATTTTGGACAAAAAGAAGAAATTTCATTTTTCGGTGAATAGTGCCGTATACGTGAATAGTGTTGTATACGTGAATAGTGCCGTATACGTGAATAGTAACTCCGACACCAAAAAATAAAATTTTTACAAAAAACATCATCATGCTTCGCGAATAGTACTCGTGAATAAGAACTCGCTGAATAAGAACTTCGTGAATAGTAACTCATGAATAGTAACTCATGAATAAGAACTCAACATGAAAAAATTTCAAATTTGATAAAAAATTTCAACCAATATTTCGGCATAATGATATTGAAGAAATAATATCACTTACGAAGAAAATAACATCCCTTACCTCGAAAGACAGTACTTCTAGTTGAAACGCCGGATATAGGCTATGACTTGAACTTGCACCATATATCAACACTCAAAGTATACTCACAAGAATACTCAAAATATCGAGAGAAATAGAGAAAAAACTTCAGTTTCTGGTGTGATTTTCAATTCTAACCTAAGCTCCCTATTTATAGAAAAATGCTTAGAACACCAAAGTAGAAAATTGAATATAATAATATTATTTATAAACAAAATTCCTTAGCCCACCTTTGAAATCTGATTTCAGCCATAACACATGTTAAATGAGGTTCACAAACTCACCAAAAATGTTTTTCTCAAAATAATTAATTAAACTCCCAAAAATCAATTATTTCGGAACTCCGAAACTTTAATAATTCATAATAAATAGCCATTTTATCAAAAAATTCGAATCTCACATATTTTTATAGGAAATTCAATTATCTACAACTTTACAAAAGGAAGTGTTTCCAAATTCTAAACAAAAATTGACCGAAATCCACAAACGGGCGATTTTACAGTCTATAATCAATTTTCGGTCAAGAATTGTGTCCATCAACACACAAAATATGTGTTAAACATTTAATCTAACAAAAATAATCTTTCTCCTTATTTATTCATATATCCCACATTCATTGTAAAAATATCATCGTTAATATATTATTAAAATAATATATTTAAAAGAATTATTTTATCAGAAAAAGATAAAATATTAATTTTCAACAATTGTCACATTAAAAATTTTCTCCATCTATATCCTCATAAAATCAATATTTTTCTCATCATATAAATCAATAATTAATTATCCACAAACAATATTATAGAATCACATTATTGACAACCAGGCAGTTCTCAGGAAAGAGGGGGCTTTCCAATAAGAATTTCTCCTTATTGGCGCGCAATTAGATGACCAAACCTCTCCTTAGACAGAACTTTCTAGACGTTGCCAATAATGTTATCTAATAATATTATTCAGATAATATGAATTATTGCTCTGATAATAGAAAATAATCGTGCGGTGGACAATTATTAAAACAACAAGAATATAAAAAAAAATCAACGCAAAGAATTATTGAATCAATAAAATAAAATAATTGAACAATTAATTACTATAACATTTATTGAATAGTGCCTTCTTACGTAAGAATCAATAATTGGTGCAATACTGTGAGCCATCTTGCTTGTGCAACGCGCGTATTCATGTGTTTTAACCACCGTATTCCAACAAGATTATACTTAATAACTACGCCAGTTATTTATAACCAACTTATTCTTGTCGTTTTCTTCCTCCAATTGCTTTCCGTTATGGGGCACACACAAGGTTAATGGCCGCATTTAATAATATGACCCAGACAAGATTCTAATATTCCACGACCAAACGAATATTTCCCGACAACAATGAATATTTTATAACCACATGTTTATTTAAAATATTTGTGTATTTTACCCATAACTTTCCACATTAATCAAATCAACCCTTACTATTTCAACATAATAAATAAAGGAAATTCTATTTATTTAAAAAAAAATTCGGGGTCTTACAAATAATATGAATTATTGATCCGATAATGGAAAATATTGTGTAGTGACAATTACTGAAATAACAATAATATAAAATATCAACGCAGTAATTATTGAATAAATAAAATAATATATTGAATAAAGATATTACTCAGAACAATTATTGAGTAAAGTGCCTTTCTTACGTAAGAATCAATAATTCAAAAATCTATGCAAAAGCCGTGTAATACTCTTTGTGCAACCACGCCATTCATCGTATTTTAACCACCGGGTATTCCAACAGTGTTAACGGTAACAATTATGTCGTTTTATAAAAAACTCAAATTTGTCATTTTCTTCATCCGACATTTATTATGTTATGGGGCCCATAAATGGTTGCACCGTCATACGAATATTCCCCGACAGAACGAATATTTCACGACCGAACGAATATTCCCCGACAACAATGAATATTTTATAACCACTTGCTTATTTTCAAAAAAATTCACATATCACCCTTAACTTTAACATTTTATCAATTTAACCATTTACTGAATAGTAATTATAAAAAAAATTGAATACTTTTATTTCATAAAATTCGGGGCCTTACACTTTCACTCTTTCTCTCTCTATATTATCGAGCGTATTTTGTGAGTATTTAGATACTTTGTGAGTTTCTATTTATCAGTGCAAGTTTTCTTGACCTTATCTGGAGATATTCCGTCGGAAATCTTTATTATTTTGAGGTAAGGGATGTTATTTTCTTCGTAAATGATATTATTTCTTTCGATATCATTATGCAAAAATATTAGTGCGAACTTTTTATCAAATTTGGAACTTGTTGTTATCGGAGTTACTTATTCACGTATCACGACCTTTATTCACGAATCTGGCCTTTATTCACTAAAAAATAAAATTTTCTCCTTTTTGTCCAAGATGTCTATTATGGTTATTATCTTTGATTGTATCCATGTTTTGATCTTTATTCTTGAATTTTGCTTCAAAATTGGTTATTATAGAGTATTATTGATCTTGGATAAATTGTAATCTGAATCTACAATATTTGTTATTTTGTTTCATTGGATTCGTTCCTTTAAAATATTTTCATCATCTTGGTCCTAAATGATGATATTCTTGAATATCTTTGGCTGTAGTGCAAAGATGAATGATTACTAATGAATATCTTTGGCGTAGTCTGAAGATGAATAGGTGTTGAGATGAACATGACCCATTTGGTGATCTGAAATGAATATCTTTGGCATGTAGTGCAAAGATGAATATTTGATTCAAGATATATATTGATTGATGTTACAAGGATAAAATATTGATGATGGACTTTTAATTCTTAGAAGATAGTGGAATTCTTTCTCTCTTGACTCTTAAATGGATTATTGTTTCATTGCAGTTGTTGATCTAAAACTTGTTGTCTATTATATTTTTATCGATTTTTTCCTGTTGAAGACTAATGATAAATTTTTGTATATTATCTTAGTCATAATATTCTTCTTGGGCTAGTTGAGGCTCACCCTTTTCTTTTTTGTTCCATTTTCTTCTCGGGGAGGTGAGAACATAGCGAGGAAACTAATAGGGGTATGGAGTGATGGTTCGAATAGTTGTATTAGTAGTCCTCACTATTTTATAAAATCTTGTATCAATAATTTGAATGAGGACTCCTTTTGAGTTTTTATACTCTCTATTAGACAATAGTTGTATTCAAACTCACAGTATATGTGTTGTCGTATTTTGCACGATAATTATATTACTGAAGTTGTATTTATTTATGTACCATGTATTTGGCGACTCAGAATGGGTGATGTATTGTGACGCCCCCAAAATAGGTATACAACACTCATTCTGAGTCGCCAAATACATGGTACGAAAGCAAACTACAACTTCATAATACAATTGTCGTGAAAATACTGACAACACATATTTAATGAGTTTAAATACAAATATTGTCTTCTGCATAATATCCACACTCAAATAAGTCCTCGTTACAATTATTCAAACACTTTTACGAAAATAGCGAGGACCGCTAAAACATCTTTCTAGAACCATCACTCCAATACTCGACACTAGTTCTCGCTATGTTCTCACCTCCCGAGAAGAAAAATGGAACAAAAAGAAAAAGGTGAGCTCAACTAGCCCAAGAAAAGAATATTATGACTAAGATAATATACAACAAATTATCCTTAGTCTTCAACAGGAAAAATCGATAAAATATAATAGCCAACAAGTTTTAGATCAACAACTGCAGCGAAAACCAACAATCCATTAGAAGAGTCAAGTAGAGAATGAGTTCTACTATCTTCTAAGATTTAAAAGTCCATCATCAATATTTTATCCATGTAACAACAATCAATATACATCTTTGCACTACAGGCCAAAGATATTCATTTGTATCACCAGTTAGTCATGTTCATCTCAACACCTGTTCATCTTTGCACTACGAGCCAAAGATATTCATCAGTTAATCATTTATCTTTGCACTACAGGCCGAGGATATTTAGTAATATCATCATTTAGGACTGAGGATGATGAAAAATATTTTAAAGAAAACGAATCTAGTGAAACAAAATAACAAATATTAGAGATTCGTATTACAGTTTATCCAAGATCAATAATACTCCATAATAACCAATTTTGAAGCACAATTCAAGAATAAAGATCAAAACATGGATACAATCAAAGATAGTAACCATAATAGACATCTTGGACAAAAAGGAGAAAATTTTATTTTTTTGGTGAATAGTCAATATTCGTGAATAATAGTCAGATATCGTGAATAATGTCGATATCGTGAATAGTAACCCCGACACAACAAATTCCAAATTTGATAAAAAGTTCAGACCAATATTTTTGCAAAATGATATCGAAAGAAATAATATCATTTACGAAGAAAATAACATCTCTTACCTCAAAATATCAGTACTTCTGATCGGAATATCGGTATAAGACTGAAGAAAACTTGCACTGATGAATAGAAACTCACAGAGTATCTAAATACTCACAAAATACACTCAATAATCTAGAGAGAGAAAGAGAGAAAACTTGTTTCTGGTGTTATTTTCAATTCTAACTTAGCCCTCTATTTATAGGGAAATATTAGCAGACTTGACCTGCAACCTGATGGCTTTACCTGCTACTATTCCCACCCACCACATTTGAAATAAATTCAGCACATTTCTTCACCAACCACAAGTGGGTCCACTCAATTCTAGAATTTTTCACCAAAATCATTTATAAACCTAATTTCTGAATCAGTCACCTCTTAAAATTCATAACAAATCATACGTTCATTTTTAACGGTTCAAATTTTGTGGACATATACTCAACTTATATATGTATAACATATCCAAAAATTACAACGATCCAACGGTCGGATTAAAAATTATAACTCACACAATATATCTCAAAATCTTTGGTTTAATTTTTAATACCTTCATTCAAAACAAAATCTTGATAAAACACCTCAACATTAACTCCTTCATTTTTAACCACAATAAATATATCCAACATTTATATCCACATAAAATAAATATTTCCTTATCATATGAATCAATAATTAATTATTCATAAATAATATTACAGAATCACATTTATAACAACCAAAAGTAGTTCCGGAAAGAGGGTCTTTCCAATAAGAATTTCTCCTTATTGGCGCGTAATTAGGTGACCAAACCTCTCATTGACAAAACTTTCTAGACATTTTCAATAATGCTATCTAATAATATTATTCAAATAATATGAATTATTGATCCGATAATGGGAAATCATCATGCGTTGACAATTATTGAAACAACAATAATATAAAATATCAACGTAGCAATTATTGAATCAATAAAATAAAATATTGAATAATAACTACTATAACAATTATTGAGTAGTGCCTTCTTATGTAAGGATCAATAATTCATCAATCTGCATGCATCCCAGCGTATTCTTGTATTTTAACCACTAAGGGTATTCCAACGATGTTAACAGGTAACAACTACTGTAGATTATTTATAAAAACTCAAACTTGTCGTTTTCTTCATCCGACGGTTATTCTGTTATGGGGCCCATAAATGACTGCGCCGTCGTATGAATATTCCCCGACAACAAGAATATTCCACGACCAAACGAATATTCTCCGACAACAATGATTATTTTATAACCACTTGCATATTTTACAAAATTTGCACATTTCACCCATAACCAGAGAATTATATCAAATTAATACCTTATTATTCACAAATATAATTAGAGAAAATTCGATTTTATTTATAATAAGTTGGGGTCTTACATGTATACCTATTTTGGGAGCGTCACAGCTATTGTTAATTATGCAGTTGGTTATGGAAAGAGAATATATTTTTCTGTAAATGAGAAAATAAGAATACAAGTCAAGTGTGCCAAGAACTGTCCATAGGGAATTATGGGCTAGTTATGTTCCAAGGGAAATTAAAGGTGTTTTAAATTAAATCATACAATGAGAACCATTATTGTATGAGGAAATCAAGGATTCGGATTGTTAGGTCTATATGGTTGGTTGACAAGTTTGGGTACCATTAGGTCTATAGAGGTGTTGGCTAGGATTATAGGTGTTTTAAGTTATATTATTATGGAGAGACAAAGTTGTTGGAACAAATTAAATACCTTTGAAGAAATTAACGAATTAACAGGTCTTTTGGGCCTTTGCATTTAGGGTTTTTGCAATTGAGATTAATGTTAATACCTTTCGCTATAGAAAATATTCTTCACAAAATCAATTATCAATCTTGCTAATTGTTGCAAAATTTGGCGCTAAGATTTTCATTCGTCTCGCGTACATTATAGGTAAAGAAGAAACCTAGCCAACACCTCTTTGATTGAAATATTTGTGCATGCACCTCTTTAATTGAAACATATGTCCATGCACCTCTCTGATTGAAACATCCGTATATAAATATTAGCTCAAGGCACTGGCGGATCTACCCTTGGGCAGTGCGGTCAATTGACCCCACTGAATTTTAAGGAATCAATTTTTTATTTATTTTTAATTTTATCAGGTGTTTAGTGAAAATAAAAAATTAAGATTAAAAGACTATTAAATGTCTTAAATTTCTACTAACACCAACATTCCACTCTTTTATATTGTTTAGTAACTTACAGTGAACATGATATTTTTGCAACTATTGAAATGAGGCTATCATTGCAATAGTTTCAAGTAATGAAGTCTCGAAAAATGTTGTGACAACCCCAAAACAGGTCCATTCCATCCAACCTATTCTGAGTCGCCAAATACATGGTATAGAAAACAACTACAATTTTATTACAACAATTGTCGTGCAAAATACAACAATACATATGCTGTGAGTTTGGATACAAATATATACCAACTGTGACTCTCATCCCAACCTTGGATAACACGTCACAATGACACCTTATATAAAGGTATAGTCAAAAACTGTTTTAGAAATTAGAATCTTTGGGAAGTGCTCAAGAAACCTTCAGATACATGGGAGGCCATGCGTCAGGTTATGATAGATATCATATAGCCACCGAATTATCCTTGGTTGACCAATAGACCCCAAAAAAAAATGAGAAGATTACTATCATATTCTTCCCAATGGTGAGTCTTCTCTTGACATATCATTATCTCCACTTGCCTCTAATTGAGAATTATACTTCAAACAAACACCAAGATTATATAGGTAGTGTTAAGTAAATATACTCAAGTGAGTGGATGAGCACAACCACATCTTATGATGACACGAGAGATTGTATGTCATTAGACATCTTGTATGATAGTGGCAAAACACCCTTCCAATGTTGGGTTAGCTTTCACCCTAGTTGATTCACCAAATATAACTACTAAATGATGACCACCGCTTTTATTCCCTACCCCCGCCCATTCGACCCACCTACACTCTTATTACACGAAAGGAATTGTGAAGCAAAAGGGTGAGCACAACTAGCTTCGATAAAAGAATATCATGACTAAAGATAATTAAATTATCAATAGCCTTCATCAATAATAAATAAGAGATTTAGAACATATGGTAGATGATAAAAATTTCAACCATAGTTGCAGCGGAACGAGCAATCCATTAGAAGAGTCAAATAGACCATAAATTCTACTATCTTCTCCACATTAAAAGTTTACCAACAGTGTTTTATCCCTGTAATATAACTCAACAGTTCATTTCCACAATTATATGAATAACTCATGATCATAATTGTAGTTCTAAATTCCTCTTCTCATCCAGGACGAAGATATTTTTCATCACCTATCTTTACCTGAAACATCAAAGATCATGGTTACACCAAATCATATTTCTTGTTCATAATCATACTAATAACTTCATCTTTGCACTACGACCAAAGATATTCAATCAACAGATTCATCTTTTGCACTCATCGGCCAAAGATATTCAACAACATGTCATCTTTAGACTACTACTTAAAAAATATTCATCAACAATTCATCTTTGCACTACGGGCCAAAGATATTCATCAACAGATTCATATTTGCACTACTGGGCCAAATATATTCATCAATGATTCATATTTGCACTACGAGGCCAAATATATTATTATCTCAAAGAAATATATAATCATTTCGAATTTTATAAAACAATAATTATAACTATGTTGATCAATTCACCTTTGCACTTAAGCTAAAGATATTCAATTATAAATCCAATGGTCATGATCATACAAATTCCAATAATTCAACTTTGCCTTCTTGGCCAAAGAGAACCCATAGTCATGATCATACCAAAAATCTACCCATCTTTACACTCAAGTCAAAGAGAAATATCATCATTAAGGTTATAAAAATGTTATATATGATAATAAAAATAATATGATCAACATATAGTTTTAATCTCAAGAGTAATATTCATAAATCAACTATAATTTGGTTAGAAAAAAAAAGTAATTTTGTCATGAATAGTAACTCGTGAATAGTAACTCATGAATAGTAAATTCGACACAAAAAAGTAAAAATTCCACAATAAAATTCATACCAATATTTTGGTATAATGATATTGAAAGAATAAAATTTCTTTAACTTATAAACAATTTATTTTAATTGCTTACACTTTACTAAATAATACATTTAATCATTCTAAAATGCTAAACTCATAAGATTTCATCACCAATAACCAAAACCCTCATAAAAAATATGCATATACCTCATATAGGATTCTCAAGCCATAAAATCCTATTTTTCAATTTTCTTACTTCATATAACATATTTAATTCATTTACTCATAACTAGTCTATTTTTATGAAAAATACCAAATCAGTCCCAAAAATATTTCTTTTTTGGAATTTAGCAGAATATAGTCTCATATTGAACATATATTTTTCCCGAAATTTTTAAAATTCATTTACTATTTTTCATATGGCCAAAACCGTCGAATATTTAGACATTTATCACAAATTGTACTTTTATCCAAAAATTCTGAAATTCACAGAGTATACTGATATTATATAGATATACTTCCAATAAAAATTTCATCAATTTTGGAGTTAACCACAAGGAGTTATAAGCGGTTACTTTTAAAATAGTCTTTTCCCGTAAAATTCATAACTCTTAATCTATACATCCAAAAATCACCATTTTTGGACACAGTCAATAAATACTCATCAAATTATCATTTCAAATATTTCAAAAAATTTTGAAGGTCAGAAAAATTACGAAACTGAAAAATATAACAACCCTTAAAATCTCTCACCTCGAAAGAGCAGTACTTCTGACTAGAATATCGGATGAAAAGTCGAAGGAAACTTCCACTGAATAGCAACTCTCAAAGTATCTAAATACTCACAAAAATACGCTCGAAAATATTGAGAGAGAAAACTTATGTTTCTGGTGTGATTTTCAATTCTAACCTAAATTAATATTTATAGGAAAATCTTTAGAAACGCATACAGGAGACTAAAATAATAAAATAATATTATTTTAACAAACTCTTCTATGCATGCCTTAAGAAAGCCATCAGCATGCCATTCTTGAAGAAAATAATCAGCAGCCCATGTGTATTCCACCAACCAAAAAGTGGGTCCCACCCATAATTTAATAAAAATTATTTTATTTTCCGAAACTTCAACAATTCATAGAAAATAGTTCGGTTATCAGAAAAATACGAATTTTATATCTATTCTGCCTGAAATCGAATTTTCTACAACTTTGCAGAAGAAAGTTTTTCCAAATTCCAGACCGAAAATATCCGAAATCCACAAACGGATGATTTTTAATACCTCAACACCGACAAAATACTGATAAAACACCTCAGCATTAATTCCTTCATTTTTATCCACATAAAAATAAATATATCCATCATTTATATCCACTTAAAATAAATATTTCCTTATCATATAAATCAATAATTAATTATTCACAAATAATATTACGAGAATCAAAATAATGACAACCAGCGGCTTCCCCGGAAAGGGGCTTTCAGATAAGAATTTCTCCTTCTTGGCGGCGCAATTAGGTGACCAAACCTCTTCTTGATGTAACTTTCTAGACATTGCCAATAATGTTATCTAATAATATTATTCAAATAATATGAATTATTGATCTGATAATGGAATACTGTGCAGTGACAATTATTGAAACAACAATAATATAAAATATCAACGCGGCAATTATTGAATCAATAAAATAAAATATTGAACCAAGAATTACTGTAACAATTATTGAGTAGTGCCTTCTTACTTAAGAATCAATAATTCAAAAATCTTTGTACCGTCTGGTGTCTTCTTTGTGAAATAACACGTATTACTGTATTTTAACCGCCGGGTATTCCAACAGTGTTAACGGTAAAAAAACTCAAACTTGTTGTTTTCTTCATCCGACAGTTATTCCGTTATGGAGCCCACAAATGACTGCGCCGTCGTACGGATATTCCCGACAAAAAGAATATTCCACGACCAAACGAATATTCCCCGACAACAATGAATATTTTATATCCACTTGCGTATTTTGTAAAATTTGCATATTTCACCCATAACTTTAAACTTTTATCAATTTAACCATTTACTGAATAATAATTATAAGAAAAATTGAATATGTAACGACCCCAAAATAGGTCCATTCAATCCAACCCATTCTGAGTCGCCAAATACATGGTACGAGAATCTGTTACAACTTTATTACAACAATTGTCGTGCAAAATACAACAACACATATCTTTGTGAGTTTGGATACAAATATATACCAAATGTGACACATGTAAATCGATAAGAGCTCTTGGCATCCCGAACTTGGTGGTTAAACTTCTCATCACAGGCGCCAAACAATGTCGTTCTTGGCGGGATGCGATTCGTAGAAATTTGGGTAAATAAAGTCATTCCAAGCCCTACTAGGATTAGGAAGCGAGGGCCTTTCCTTCCGAAAGGAGAAGGGAAAGAAAAGAGCTATGCTATTAATGACCCTTTTTCTCATTTTGTTTGAACTCCCTAAATAGGGTTCTTTTCACCTTCCCTCACTGGTGATTTGTACGCTTATCGGTCATTAGGGAATACTTAGGCTTAGAGGTGGTCCCCTTTCTCGGGAACAAGTTGGTGCGACCCGATTAAAGAAGAAGGACTTGCTAACAAGAAAGATCTTAAGAGAAGAAAGGATGGGATCAGGGGCTAATAAGTTCTGAGTGACTAAACATTGCAGAGTATATTAATTGTTAATAATTTTAGAAAGACTTTTTGATGGCGGAAGGCAATTAAGAAGTCCAACCTTTCCCAACCGTGGACAACACCTCACAGTGACACCTTACATAAAGGTATAGTCAAAGACTGTTTTAGAAACTAAAATCTTTGGGAAGTGCTCAAGGAAACCTTCGTACATGGGAGACCATGCGTCTAGGTTATGATAGATATCATGTCTTGAGAATTATCCTTGGTTGACCCAATAGACCCCAAAGAAAAACAAGAAGATTACTATCATATTCTTCCCAATGGTAAGTCTTCTCTTGACATATCATTATCTCCACTATCTCTAATTGAGAATTATACTTCAAACAAACACCAAGATTATATAGGTAGTGCTCAGATATATACTCAAAGTGAGTGGATGAGCACATCCATGTTATATGATGATACGAGGTTGTATGTCATTAGACATCTTGTATGATAGTGACAAAACACCCTTCCAACGTTGGGTTTGCCTCACCCTCAACAAATATTGACCACCGTTTCTATTCCCCGTTATCCCCACTCTCGACCAAATTTACACTTTTATTACACGAAAGAGAATTGTGAAGCAAAAGGGTGAAACACAACTAGCTCAAGAAAAGATATTATGACTAAAGATAAATAAATTATCAATAGTCTTCATCAATAATAAATCGAGATTTAGAACATATGGTAGATGATAAAACTTTTCAACCATAGTTACGTGAATGAAGCAATCCATTAGAAGAGTCAAATAGACTATAAAGTCTATTATCTTCTTCATGTTAAAAATCTACCAACAATGTTTTATTCTCCGTAACATCAATCAACAATTCCCATCCCACAATCATATGAATAACTCATAATTGTAATTGTTGTTCTAAATTCCTTTTCTCATCCGGGACAAAGATAATTTTCATCACCAAACATCAAAGATCATGGTTATACCAAATCACGCTTCATGTTCATAATCAAACTAATAAATTCATCTTTGCACTACGGGCCAAAGATATTCATTTGTATCACCAGTTGGTCATGTTCATCTCAACACATATTCATCTTTGCACTACTGGCCAAAGATATTCATTTGTATCACCAGTTGGTCATGTTCATCTCAACACATATTCATCTTTGCACTACTGGCCAAAGATATTCAACACCATGTCATCTTTGCTCTACTACCAAAGATATTCATCAATAATTCATCTTTTGCACTACAAATAAAAGATATTCCTCAACAGATTCATATTTGCACTTTATAGGCCAAATATATTATTATCTCAAAGAAATATATAATCATTTCAGAATTTATATAAACAATAATTATAACCATGTTGATCATTTCACCTTTGGACTTAAGCTAAAGATATTCAATTATATATTCAATGGTCATGATCATACCAGTCAACAATTCAACTTTGCACTACTGGCCAAAGAGAACCCTTAGTCATGATCATACCAAAAATTTACCCATCTTTACACTCAAGTCAAAGAGAAATATCATCATTAGGGTTATAAAAATGTAATATATGATAATAAAAATAATATTATCAAAACATGGATTCAATCAAAGATATTAACCATAATTGTCATCTTTAACAAAAAGGAAAATTTCATTTTTCTATTGAATAGTGTAAATGATTCGTGAATAGTAACTCCCAAACACAAAGAGATAAAATTTCACAATAAAATCCATATCAATATTTATAACACCTTAATCAAAATGTTATAAATCACTTAATAATATCAAAATCTTAATATTCTTAACATTACAACAATATTTAATAATTTCTTAAACTTATAAACAATTTATTTAAATTGTTTACACTTTACTAATTAATGCATTTAATCATCATAAAATGCCAAACACATAAGATTTTATCACCAATAACCAAAATCCTCATCAAAAATCTGCATATACCTCATATATGATTCTCAAGCCATAAAATCATATTTTCCAATTTTCTTACTTCACACGACATATTTAATTCATTTACTCATAACTAGTCCATTTTCATGACAAATACTAAATCAGTTCCAAAAATATTTCTTTTACGAGATTTAGCGAATATAGTCTTATATTGAACATATATTTTTCTCGAAATTTTAAAATTCATTTACTATTTTTCATATGGCCAAAACCATAATATTTAGACATTTATCATAAATTGTATTTTTATCTAAAATTCCGAAATTCACAGTAGTACACTGATATTATATAGATGTACTCCCAATAAAAATTTCATCAATTTTGAAGTTAACCACAAGGAGTTATAAGCGGTTACTTTTAAAATAGTCTTTTCTCATAAAATCCATAACTCCTAATCTATACATCCAAAAATCACCATTTTTGGACACAATCAATAAAACTCATCAAATTATCATTCCAAATTTTTCCAGAATTTTTAAAGGTCCGAAAAGTTACGAAACATGAAAAACATCACAACCCTTAAAATCCTTTACCTCGAAAAGCGATATTTACATTTGGAATAACGCCGAACGAACTTGCACCAGAGTATAGCAACACTCAAGATACAAGAATACACTTGATAATATAGAGAGAAATAGAGAAAACTTGAGTTTACGTGTGATTTTCAATTCTAACTTAAGCTTCTATAATAGGAAAATCTTTAGAAACATGAAAGGAGACTAAAATAATAAAATATTATTTTTCTTTTCTACACACCAACCATCCAAGACCAGCCATCCAAGCATGCCAATTACGAAAAAATATAGCGACCCACATGTTATTAACACCAACCAAAGTGGGTCCCACCATATAATTTAATAAAAATCATTTTATTTTACGAAACTTCAATAATTCATAGAAAATAGTCCGTTTATCGAAAAAATTCAAAACTCGCTAATTTCCATGGGAAATTCCATTCTCTAACTTTGCGAAGAAAATATTTCCAAATTCCAAAACGAAATTGTCCCAAATCAACAAACGAAGCGATTTTACGATTACATAATCAATTTTCTATTAAGAATTGTGTCCATCGACACCCAAAACATATGTTAAATATTTAATGCCACAAAAATACTCTTTCTCCTCATATACTCATATATCCTACATTTATTGTAAAAATATTACCGTTAATATATTATTAAAATAATATATTTAAATGAATTATTTTATCGTAAAAGATAAAATATTAATTTTCAATAGTTGTCACATTAAAATTTTCTCCATCTATATCCACAATAAATATTTTCTTTATCATAATAATCAATAATTAATTATTCACAAATAATATTACAGACTCACAAGATCGACAACCAGCGGTTCCTCAGATAGAGGGGCTTTCCAATAAGGATTTCTCCTTCTCTGTAGCCTTGATTAGGTGACCAAACCTCTCCTTAGACAATTTTTCTAGACATTGCCAATAATGTTATCGATAATATTATTCAAATAATTTGAATTATTGATCCGATAATAGAAAATCTTGTGCGATGACAATTATTGAAACAATAATAATATATAATATCAACGCAAAGCAATTATTGAATCAATAAAATAAAATATTGAGCGATTAATTCTCGTAACAATTATTGAGTAGTGCCTTCTTACGTAAGAATCAATAATTCAAAAATACTGTGTATACCGCAGGTGTCTTCTTTGTGCAACAACGCGTATTCGTATTTTAACCACCGATAATCCAACGGTGTTAATTCAGAAAACTCAAACTTGTCGTTTTCTTCATCCGCGATGCTTATTCCGTTATGGGGCCCACAAATGATCGCTACTTGTCAGTGCGGATATTCCCGACAAAAAAAATATTCCACGACCAAAACGAATATTCTCCTAATAAACAATGAATATTTTATAGCCACTTGTGTGTTTTGTAAAATTTGCATATTTCACCCATAACTTTAAACTTTTATCAATTTTAACATTTACTGAATAATAATTATAAGAAAAATTGAATAATTTTATTTCATAAAATTCGGGGTTTACAGAATACTTTTATTTCATAAAATTCGGGGTCTTACAATCTCCCCTCCTTATGAAATTTCGTCCCCGAATTTTACGTACCTGGTATTTCAAAGAGTTGAGAATACCTTTCTTTTATTTCAGATTCTATCTCTCCAATCATCATGATTTCTCCATTACTCATCTCCCGTGATAACTTCATATGGGTTCCTCACTTGTTGGGAAGTCATGACAACCGCTCTCCCTTGAACTACCCGGCTTATGTGACAACCCCAAAATAGGTCCATTCCATCCAACCCACTCCGAGTCGCCAAATACATGATACAGAAAACAACTACAACTTTATTACAACAATTGTCGTGCAAAATACAACAACATAAATGCTGTGAGTTTTGATACAAATATATATAAACTGTGACTCAAGTCCCAACCTTGGATAGCACGTCACAATGACACCTTACATAAAGGTACACTCAAAAACTGTTTTAGAAATTAGAATCTTTGGAAAGTGCTCAAGGAAACCTTCGTACATGGGAGGCCATGCGTCTAGGTTATGATAGATAATATGCCCACAGAATTATCCTTGGTTGACCCAATAGACTCCAAAGAAAAATGAGAAGATTACTATCATTTTCTTTTCAATGGTGAGTCTTCTCTTGACATATAATTATCTCCACTATCTCTAATTGAGAATTATACTCCAAATAAACACCAAGATTATATAGGTAGTGCTCGTAGATATACTCAGTAAGTGGATGTGCACAACCCTGTCTTATGCCTCACCCTATTTGATTCATCAAATATAACTACTAAATGACGACCACCGATTACATTCCCCATTACCCCCTAATTTCACCCAACTACACTCTTATTACCTAAAAGGAATTGTGAAGCAAAAGGGTGAGCACAACTAGCTCAGTAAAGAATATCATGACTAAAGATAATTAAATTATCAATAGCCTTCATCAATAATAAATAAGAGATTTAGAACATATGGTAGATGATAAAAAATTTCAACCATAGTTGCAGCGGAACGAGCAATCCATTAGAAGAGTCAAATAGGCCATAAAGTCTATTATCTTCTCCATGTTAAAAGTCCACCAACAATATTTTATCCCTGTAACATCAATCAACAGTTCATGTCCACAATCATGTGAATAACTCATAATCATAATTTTAGTTCTAAATTCCTCTTCTCATCCAGGATGAAGATAATTTTCATCACCTATCCTTACCTGAAACATCAAAGATCATGGTTACACCAATCACATTTCCTGTTCATAATCATACTAATAACTTCATCTTTGCACTACGATCAAATTTATTCGTCAACAGTTCATCTTTGCACTGCTGGCCAAAGATATTTAACAACATGTCATCTTTGCACTACGGGCCAAAGATATTTATCAACAATTCATCTTTGTACTACATGCCAAAGATATTCCTCAACAGTTCATATTTGCACTACAGGCCAAATATATTCATCAATAGTTCATATTTGCACTACAGACCAAATATATAATTATCTCAAAGAAATATATAATCATTTCAGAATTTATATAAACAATAATTATAACCATGTTGATCATTTCACCTTTGCACTTAAGCAAAAGATTTTCAATTATAAATTC
The DNA here is from genome assembly GCA_020205605.1 of Panax ginseng. NCBI lineage: Eukaryota > Viridiplantae > Streptophyta > Magnoliopsida > Apiales > Araliaceae > Panax > Panax ginseng. The sequence goes on along the minus strand of CM035141.1, from coordinate 91,804,162 downwards.
AATGGTCATGATCATACCAGTCAACAATTCAACTTTGCACTTCTTGGCGAAGGGAACCCATAGTCATGATCATACCAAAAATCTACCCATCTTTACACTCCCAAAAGAGAAATATCATCATTAGGGTTATAAAATGTTATATATAATAGTAAAATTAATATAATCAAAACATCTAGATTTAATCTCAAGAGTAATATTCATAAATCAACTATAATTTGGTTAGAAAAAGAAACCAATTTTGTCATGAATAGTAACTCGTGAATAGTAACCCATGAATAGTAACTTCGTAAATAGTAACTCATGAATAGTAAACTCGACACAAAAGGTAGAAATTCCACAATAAAATCAATACCAATATTTTGGTATAATGATATTGAAATAACATTTCTTAAACTTATAAACAATTTATTTTAATTGTTTACACTTTACTAAATAATGCATTTAATCATCTTAAAATGCCAAACCCATAAGATTTAATCACCAAATAACTAAAACCCTCATCAAAAATCTGCATATACCTCATATAGGATTCTCAAGCCATAAAATCCTATTTTCCAATTTTTTTACTTCACATAACATATTTAATTCATTTACTCATAACTAGTCCATCTTTATGAAAAATATCAAATCAGTTCCAAAATATTTCTTTTCTGGGATTTAGCAGAATATAGTCCCATATTGAACATATATTTTTCTCAGAATTTTTAAAATTCATTTACTATTTTTCATATGGCCAAAACCGTTGAATATTTAGACATTTATCATAAATTGTACACTTGTCCAAAAATTCTGAAATTCACAGAGTACACTGATATTATATAGATATACTTCCAATAAAAATTTCATCAATTTTGGAGTTAACCACAAGGAGTTATAAGCTGTTACTTTTAAAATAGTCTTTTCTCATAAAATTCATAACTCTTAATCTGTACATCCAAAAATCACCATTTTCGGACACAATCCATTAAACTCATCAAAATATCATTTCAAATTTTTCCAGAATTTTTGAGAGTCGGAAAAATTACTAAACTGAAAAACATAATAACCCTTAAAATCACTTACCTCAAAAGAACAGTATTTCTGACTTGAATATCGGATATAATGCTGAACGAACTTGCGTCGTATAGCAACACTCAAGATATCTAAATACTAACAAAAATATGCTTGATAATATAGAGAGAGAAAACTTATGTTTCTGGTGTGATTTTCAATTCTAATTAGCCCTCTATTTATAGGAAAATGTTAAGACGCCAAAGGCGAGACTTGACTGCTTTACACGATGGCTTTACCTGCTACTATTGCCACCCACCACATTTGAAATAAAATTCAGCATATTTCTTCACCAACCACAAGTAGGGCCCACTCAATTCTAGAATTTTCCACCAAAATCATTTATAAACATAATTTCCGAATCAGTCACCTCTTAAAATTCATAACAAATCATTCGTTCATTTTTAACGGTTCAAAATTTGTGAACATATACTCAACTTATATATGTGTAACATATCCAAAAATTACAACGATCCAACGGTCAGATTAAAAATTATAACTCACACAATAAAGCTGTAAGAACACTGATTTGATCTTTTAATACCTCCAATCCGACAAAATACTGATAAAATACCTCAACATTAATTCTTTCATTAATAACCACATAAATAAATCCATCATTTATATTCGCATCAAATAAATATTTTCTTATCATATAAATCAATAATTAATTATTCACAAATAATATTACAGAATGACATTTATGGCAACCAGGCTGTTCCCAGGAAAGAGAGGGCTTTCCGATAAGGATTTCTCCTTACTGGCGCGCAATTAGGTGACCAAACCTCTCCTTGACAGAACTTTCTAGACATTGCCAATAATGCTATCTAATAATATTATTCAAATAATATGAATTATTGATCTGATAATAGAAAATAATGTGCAGTGATAATTATTGAAACAACAATAATATAAAATATCAACGCAGCAATTATTGAACAAATAAAATAAAATATTAAACAGTAATTACTGTAACAATTATTAATTAGTGCCTTCTTACGTAAGAATCAATAATTCAAAAATACTATGCAATACCACATGCTTCGCTTTGTCTGACGCCAGCGTATTCTTGTATTTTAACCACGGGTAATCCAACGATGTTAATTGGTAACAATTACGTGAATTATTTATAAAAACTCAAATTTGTCATTTTCTTCATCCGATAGAGTTATTACATTATGGGGCCCAATGAAATGGTACTGCTACCGTCGTGCGAATATTCCCGCGTAAAAGAATATTCCACGACAAAACGAATATTCCCCGACAACAATGAATATTTTATAACCACTTGCGTATTTTGAAAAAAAAAATTTCAAATATCACCCTTAACTTTAACTTTTATCAATTTAACCATTTACTGAATAGTAATTATAAGAAAAGTTGAATACTTTTATTTCATAAAATCCGGGGTCTTACAATCTCCCCTCCTTATGAAATTTCTTCCCCGAAATTTACGTACCTGGTATTTCGAAAAGTTGAGAATACCTTGCTTTCATTCCAGATTCTATCTCCCCGGTCACCATGATTTCTCCATTGCTCATCTCCTGTATTTCAGATATCATTCTAGAAAACAGCTTCAAAACAAGGGTTAATTGAACAAATTAACATATCACATAATATTCCGATATTATGACTGACCAACAAATAAGCTTAGGTAGGACACACTAGCGAAGGATTTACTCATCTCTCCCCTCCTAATTCTATTCTCCGATCTCCGCCAGAGATCATATCCCTAAGCTCTGATACCAAATGTGACAACCCCAAAATAGGTCTATTCCATCCAACTTATTCTGAGTCGCCAAATACATGGTACAGAAAACAACTACAACTTTATTACAACAATTGTCGTGCAAAATACAACAACATAAATGCTGTGAGTTTTGATACAAATATATACCAACTGTGACTCATGTCCCAACCTTGGATAGCACGTCACAATGACACCTTACATAAAGGTACACTCAAAAACTGTTTTAGAAATTAGAATCTTTGGAAAGTGCTCAAGGAAACCTTCGTACATGGGAGGCCATGCGTCTAGGTTATGATAGATAATATGCCCACAGAATTATCCTTGGTTGACCCAATAGACCCCAAAGAAAAATGAGAAGATTACTATCATCTTCTTTCCAATGGTGAGTCTTCTCTTAAAATATAATTATCTCCATTGTCTCTAATTGAGAATTATACTCCAAACAAACACCAAGATTATATAGGTAGTGCTCGTAGATATACTCAGTAAGTGGATGTGTACAACCCTGTCTTATGATGACACGAGGTTGTATGTCTTTAGATATCTTATATGATAGTGGCAAAACACCCTTCCAATGTTGGGTTCGCCTCATCCTAGTTGATTCACCAAATATAACTATTAAATGATGACCACCGTTCTATTCCCCTGTTACCCCCGCTCGACCCAACTACACTCTTATTACCTAAAAGGAATTGTGAAGCAAAAGGGTGAGCACAACTAGCTCAGTAAAGAATATCATGACTAAAGATAATTAAATTATCAATAGCCTTCATCAATAATAAATCAGAGATTTAGAACATATAGTAGATGATAAAAAATTTCAACCATAGTTGCAGCGGATCGAGCAATCCATTAGTAGAGTCAAATAGACCATAAAGTCTATTATCTTCTCCATGTTAAAAGTCCACCAACAATGTTTTATCCCTGTAACATCAATCAACAGTTCTTGTCCACAATCATGTGAATAACTCATAATCATAATTGTAATTCTAAATTCCTCTTCTCATCCAGGACGAAGATAATTTTCATCACCTATCCTTACCTGAAACATCAAAGATCATAGTTACACCAATCACATTTCTTGTTCATAATCATACTAATAACTTCATCTTTGCACTACGGCCAAATATATTCGTCAACAGTTCATCTTTGCACTACTGGCCAAAGATATTCAACAACATGTCATCTTTGCACTACGGACCAAATATATTCATCAACAGTTCATATTTGCACTACAGGCCAAATATATTATTATCTCAAAGAAATATGTAAGACCCCAACTTATTATAAATAAAATCGAATTTCCTCTAATTATTATTGTGAATAATAAGGTATTAATTTGATATAATTCTCTTGTTATGGGTGAAATGTGCAAATTTTGCAAAATATGCAAGTGGTTATAAAATAATCATTGTTGTCGGGGAATATTCATTTGGTCGTGGAATATTCTTGTTGTCGGGGAATATTAAATGCGACAAGCATTCATTTATGGGCCCCATAATGAAATAATTATCGGATGAAGAAAATGAAGTTTTGAGTTTTTATAAATAAATCAGCGTAGTTATTCACAATTAACACTTGTTGGAATACCCGGTTAAAATACGATGTCTGGCGTGGATGCACTCAGTATTGATGAATTATTGATCCTTACGTGAAAGCCTTTACTCGATAATTATTCTGATGAGTTCTTGTTTAATATTTTATTTTATTGATTCAATAATTGCTGCGTTGATATTTTATATTATTGTTGTTTGATAATTGTCAACCGCATGATATTTCCCATTATCGGATCAATAATTTATATTATTTGAATAATATTATTAGATAGCATTATTGGTAATGTCTAGAAAGTTCTGTCGAGGAGAGGTTTGGTCACCTAATTGCGGCCATGATGGGAGAAATTATTATTGAAAGCTCCATCTTTCCCGAGGAGCTACTGGTTGTCATAAATGTGATTACGTAATATTATTTGTGAATAATTAATTATTGATTCATATGATAAGGAAATATTTATTTTATGTGGATATAAATGTTGGATATATTTATTGTGGTTAAAAATGAAGGAATTAATGTTGAGGTGTTTTATCAGTATTTTTGTCGGAATGAAGGTATTAAAAATTAAACCAGTATTTTTGAGATATATTGTTATATAAGTTGAGTATATGTCCACAAATTTTGAACCGTTAAAAATGAACGTATGATTTGTTATACATATACGTATATAACTTGTTGTATATTATCTTAGTCATAATATTCTTTACTGGGCTAGTTGAGCTCACCCTTTTCCTTTTTATTCCATTTTTCTCAGGAGGTGAGAACATAACATGAACTAGTCGGGGTACGGAGTGATGGTTCTAGAAAGATGTTTTAGCAGTTCTCACTATTTCTGTAAAATAGTGTTTGAATAATTGTAATGAAGACTTATTTGAGTGTGGATATTGTCTAGAAGACAATATTTGTATTTAAACTAACAGTATGTGTTGTCGTATTTTTTACGACAATTGTATTATTGAAGTTGTAGTTTACTTTCTGTACCATGTATTTGGCGACTCAGAATGAGTGTTGTATACCTATTTTGGGGTTATAGGAAAATGCAAGAACGTCATAGGAGACTAAAATAATAAAATAATATTATTTTAACAAACTCTTCTACGCATGCCTTAAGAAAGCCATCAGCATGCCATTCTTGAAGAAAATAATCAGCAGCCCATGTGTATTCCACCAACCAAAAAGTGGGTCCCACCCATAATTTAATAAAAATTATTTTATTTTCTGAAACTTCAACAATTCATAGAAAATAGTCCGGTTATCAGAAAAATACTAATTTTATGTCTATTCTGCCTGAAATCGAATTCTCTACAACTTTGGAGAAGAAAGTTTTTTCAAATTCCAGACCAAAAATATCTGAAATCCACAAACGGATGATTTTTATTACCTCAACACCGACAAAATACTGATAAAACACCTCAGCATTAATTTCTTCATTTTTATCCACATAAAAATAAATATATCCATCATTTATATCCACATAAAATAAATATTTCCTTATCATATAAATCAATAATTAATTATTCACAAATAATATTACAGAATCACAATAATGACAACCAGGCAGTTTCCAGGAAAGGGGGGGGCTTTTCGATAAGGATTTCTCCTTACTGGCGCGCAATTAGGTGACCAAACCTTTCATTGACAGAACTTTCTAGACATTGCCAATAATGCTATCTAATAATATTATTATTCAATAATATGAATTATTGATCCGATAATGGAATCTTTGTGCGGTGACAATTATTGAAACAACAATAATATAAAATATCAACGCAACAATTATTAAATCAATAAAATAAAATATTGAGCGATAATTACTGTAACAATTATTGAGTAGTGCCTTCTACACGTAAGAATCAATAATTCAAAAATACATGCAATCTGGTACCGTCTTCTTGTCTGCGATAACACGTATTCTTGTATTTTAACCACCGGGGTATTCCAACAAAGTGTTAACGGTAAAAACTCAAACTTGTCATTTTCTTCATCCGAGCCAGGTTATTAAGTTATGAGGCCCACAAATGACTGCGCCGTCGTATGGATATTCCCGACAAAAAGAATATTCCACAACCAAAAGAATATTCCCCGACAATAATGAATATTTTATAGCCACTTGCGTATTTTGTAAAATTTGCATATTTCACCCATAACTTTAAAATTTTATCAATTTAACCATTTACTGAATAACAATTATAAGAAAAATTGAATACTTTTATTTCATAAAATTCGGGGTCTTACAAATGTTATTATAATAATATTTTTATAATATTATTTAGTTTTGTAATTTATTTTAGAAGACACGGTGAGGGATATTCTCACGTTCTTGCGCGAGGTGTTTCTTATAATAACTATGTTTTAAAAAATTATAAAATATCACTTTATACATAGGAGGAAGTATATTCAATTACATCGATTTTATATGATAGCTGACACAATTATTTGAAATGTCCCTCACATCTTGTTTGCCTTTATTATATTGTATTTTATTTCTTTATACATTTTTATTTTAAAAAAATTGACCCCACTGAACTAAAGGGTTAGATCCGCCCCTGGCTCAAGGTGGAGATGAGAAACCTAAATTGGTCTATGTTTCTAACTCCTTTTCCAGACCAAGTACACAACTCCTAATTAAATTAGGGACTGATCTGTTCTAAAAAGAGAGTTTGATTTTAACTTAAAAAAACAACTAATATTGTAAACTCTTTAAAAAGTAATATTGTAAATAAAATTATTATTTCAAAAACTTAAATAGATTTAAATTTAAATTTTAGGATGTCATAAATTAGTTAATAACAAACTAAAATATAACTCTTTTATAGAATAGAAAAGTAATAATTTAACATATTTTTATCTATTCCACAAAAAGAGTCTTAATTATTATAATTTTTATTGTCAAATTATAATATTTTAACGTTTGAATTATTTTAACTTAATATTTTAATTAATAAAACATTTAATAATATAAATTATTTAAAAAGTATTATTAAGAATAAAATTATATTTAAAAAAATTTAATTAAATTACAATTTGAGTTGTAGGATACCATAAATTAACTAAGAAATAAACTGAAACTTAACTCTTTTTGCAGAATAGATGAGTAATTTTTTTGTATTTTTGCTCTATTTCACAGAAGAACCTTATCTTTTTTTTATGGTCAATACATGAAATTTTAAAGTTTAAATTATTGTAAATTTATTTAATTTGATTAAAGAAATGGTCGATATTGTAAGTTACTTAAAAACTATTATTAAAAATAAATTTGTTACTTGAAAAAATTAAATGTATTTATATTACAATTTATATTCACCACAATTAATTTTAAAAAAATTATTTATAACAAAACAATGACCAATTTTATCTCTTGCAAAAAATATCTGAACAATAATATATAATGAGTAATAATTATTTCATTAAAAGTTTTTTCCCTCACAAATTTTCATCGTAAATTGACGCCAAATATCTTTATAGCACCTCAATTTTGCGAATGGAAAAATTTAAATCGTGAAGGATGTTTTTTTTGCTAATAATTATATTGTTACCACATTTATTTTCTTTCAGAGTTCGTTCGCTAGAAAACTACTCATGTGAAAGAAGGAATGAATTCCTTTACAAAATTTTCTTCACTACATCCATAAATTCTTGTACTGTTTGAGGTGTTCTAACTTGCTTTAGATCGACACAAAATAACTTAGCAGCAGAACAAAGTGTTCAAAATCGTAGAGCCTTTTTGAAATGACAATAGTTTGACTTTTTGATTGTTCATATGGTACTATTTGTTTGAATTTGATTGCCTTTTATAGACATTCCTCGAAATCCTCTCGTTGCTCAATTAATACTTACACTTGCAGACTCTGATTGTAGATCTCCGATGTGTCAACTTTCGATTATGACATGTCGCTTTCATCATACTGACTACTAAAGAGACAAGCACGTTGGTGCTATCTTTTCACCAATATAAATGTTATATTCATTTCCAAATGTCATTCTCCTTAACCTTAAGGGTTTTTGTCAAACTATCTTAGGGTCTTCTCTCTACGAATATCGGCATTGTCAGTCTATGTCAGAGCTGATGAATTCTACGATTTTTCCTAATTGTAGAGTTGAGTGTCCAGTCGTAGAGTATGGCTACGTAGACTCTACATTTTACAATTAACTTCATTACACTTTACGATGCTTCTTTTTAGTCTTGGAAGACTCTGTTTTCATCTCTTCTTAGCTTAATGATCTCCGCTTTACTATGATTCTTCAATTATTGTTTTTACCCTACGAACTTTGAGATTTAACTTGACAATTCTGCAAACTCAAAGTATTGACCGTTGTAGCTCTACTATTTTCAGAACTATAATTAGTAAACTCTACGATCTTTAGAATTATGATCGATTAGTAGGTTCTACGATCTTCAACTGTTTGTTTTACGATCGACTTTAAACTTAAAATTTATATATTAGGTTCACTTTATAAAATTGATCAATCTAACAAGTTTGATATTTAAATTAAGTCATTTTACATCAATTATATTTTAAGAATTGTACAAAAATTATTAATTATAATTATATATTAATTTCACATATCATCATTAAATCTAAAAACATACATTGTATTAATAAAAAACATTCTTTTCACACTGTATATTAATTAATAAATTTAATTAACTAAATATTACTTCCATTAATCATTTTTTGCTTCTATATTCTTTGTACTCAAAATGGCGTTCACACTAGTTAAGAAAGATTTAGGCTGTATCCGTCTCAAAGATCTTTGACATGAAACAACCGCCTATACCTATCTACAGGCTATAAGTCAAGTCAAAGTGACTCCCTTCACAACCGCTCTTTGATTAAGTGGGCCCCACTATAAATTGACAAGTATATAAATGTAGTACTAGTCACATTTATGCTCAATTTTATGAGATGGCCATAGTCAATTTCTCATTTCTAGTATGTGTTAAATATATAATCTATGTGACATAAGGAAAATTGACGTAAAATAAAATTATAAAATGGATAAATTCACAACAGTTTTTGATATTTTTACACATAAATCTTACTTTTTTAACCATGATTTGATTAAAACGTGGGTCCTACGTATAAAAATATCAAAAATTATTGTAGATTTATCAATTTCTTATGGGAGTTGATATTTTCACAACTGTTACTGATATTTTCTCAGGTAAGGCTCACTTTTTTAACCATGATTTAGTTAAAAAGTGAGCTATATGTGTAAAAATATCAAAAACTGTTATAAATTTATTTCTGATATTTTTACATGTAAGACTCACTTTTTTAATCATGATTTGGTTAAAAAGTAAATTTTATGTGTGAAAATATCAAAAACTGTTGTGAATTTATCCATTCTCAAAATCTAATTAACATAGCTCAAGATTAAAGTGGACTCAAATGCAAAATATAGTACTCCCTCCGTTCTTTAATATATGTCGTTTTAGACATGTGCACAAGAATTAAAAAAATTATTAAAAAGCATTAACTATATTATCACTTGTCTATAATACCCTTCACTTCACTTATCTCATAAATATGGATCAAAAAATTAGGTGGAGTAATAAGGGGCAATTAGGAAAAAATAGTAATCAATTCTTCTAGATAATCACAAACGACAAATAATTAAAAATAAAAAAATAATTTAAAACGACCTACATATAAAAATGGAGGAAGTAATTTTTTGTTTCTTCATTAAAAGAGGTTAACTCGAATAAAAGTTTAAGTTTATCATTTAAGTCTCTGTTAGCAAAATTACACAAGGTAGTAAAATATTTTAACTTCCATGTAACAAATAACAAGTAAAAAAAGATCCTTGTTGCAAATTTTATGGATGACTGTTCTGGATGAAATACTTTTTTTGTTTTACGAAAAATAAAAAAATTATCGAATTTTTTTCCTGATCATTTTGCGATATTCTAAAATTTAAAACTAATTCTAATTTATTTAATTTTGGTCAGTACAATAGTTAATATTGTAAACTCCTTAAAATTTATTATTATGTAAAAATATTTGTTATTTTAGAAGTTAAGTTTTGTAAATTAGTTAAAATTAAAGACAAATATGAAAGCCTTTTTATGGGATGAAAAAAGTAAAAAAAGTTATTACTGATATCTACTTAGCAAAAAAATAAAAATAAAAATTGAAACCAAATTAAGATCCCAACAAAATGGTTAATAAAGAATTGAGGAGGAAAAAAACTTGGTTTTTTTAACAAACAAATCTAAGGAGACATAGAAAAAGGGTTTATTATTTGTAATTTACAGATCAGTTATCATAAAATTAAATTCATAATAATAATAAATTGATTAATTAATTAATATAATATTGATATTTAAAAAAATTAATTATTTTTTGATTTGTGTATTGACATTGATCAAAATTAATTTTATGTTGATAAGTGATAACTCCCGTAATTTACCATGCCATATTTTCATTTCTATTATTTTTTTACCGCGGGGAAATGATTCCCGATTATGTCGTCGTTAAGATTCTGGAAAGGACACCTCATAACCTGACGGCAGCAAATCCAAGTCAAAGAAGAGTCCTTTTTACAACCAACAAATATAATAAATAAATAAATAGAGTCGAGTAAATAGTGGAGTAATAAATAATATGATTGGCTTTTTTCTCTTCTCTTTCAACTCTCTGTTTTCTCTCTCCTATTACTCCCTCACTCTGTTTTCTTCTGCTTTTTTCTTCGCAATCTTTACTCCTCATCCGTCTGCGTAGTATATACGAATATATATACATACACTGCACCCATATATATATATATATATATATATATATATATATATATAAAACCACGTGTGTGTGTATATAGGAGATTGCAGATAAAGATAGGAAGAGTGTATTAGAAAAATTTAGAGGTGGGTTTTTGGTAGTAAAAATCATGGTTGTTAGAAACCCAAATTCTGGAAATGGGATTTTCTTTAGGAATGATAATGATGGCGAGACTGTAGAACAATCCCAAAATCGCCATTTTTATCAAGAAAACAATGTGATTTCTGGGCTTCAGAGCTCTGTACAAGGTTCTAACAAGAGAGTCAGGCTTTCTACTGAGATTAATCTTCAGGTTCTTGACTTTTTTTTGTTTTTTTGTTTGATTGTTTACTGAATTTTGTATCATTAGTGTATATATATATATGATATATGTATATAAATATATACATATACGCATTTTTGTGCACATATATACAGGTTCTTGGTTTTTCTTCTTCTTTTTAGATGTGTATAAATGTATACAAGTGTGTGTATGTATATGTATATATCTTTTGTGCATGTTTACAGTTGGAATTTGATTTGAATGATTATTTGATAAATTTTGGTTCTTGGGTTTTGCATGTAATTAAATAATTGAAGTGGGGTTTTATCATTTCTTGAAAAGAATAGATTTTTATGTTTAATTTTGGGTTTTTCTTAAAAAAAAAAATTCAAGGATTGATTCACTGTTTTATTGGGTAAAATATGCACAAGGCTTTTAAAGTTTCTATTTATAATTATTTTTTTAAAAAGCCCCCTTTTTTGATAAATAGCTTTATTTGTGATTCTATGTAGAGTTTATCCTTCTGTTTTCAGTAAATTCTTTGTGAATTAATTTCTTGTTTTTATAGCTCATGAGAAAACCTGTGATTTTAATTTTTTAATTTTTTTAATTTTTGCAGGAAGAAAATGTTGGCAGTTCTCAAGAAAGCAGTCCTCTTGGTTTGAAGCTGACCAAAACACCATCCTTAATAAACTTGCTGGAAAAGGAGTTATCCCAAACAAGGAAATCTGCAGTTTCTCTGGCAAAAGTGGATTCCGAAAAGTTGAAGGCTTCAAATTTCCCTGCTACATTACTCAAAATTGGCAATTGGGAGGTTAATATTTTTATTTATTTAACTACAATTTATGAAAGTACTTAGAGATAAAGGCTCTAATCTAGTTATAAAAAATATGTGCAGAGTTTATCTAGGAATGAAGGTGGTCTGATTGCTAAATGTTACTATGCCAAAAAGAAAATTGTGTGGGAAATTCTGGATGGATCATTGAAGAGTAAGATTGAGCTACACTGGTCTGCTATCGTTGGGATTAAGGCTGTTCTTCGTGATAATGAATCCGGAATCTTGGAAATCGAGGTTGATAATTTTTATTTTTGCTTGAGTTTAAATAATTTAATCCTCTGTCAGTTTTTACTAATTTGTTAAAATTATGTAGGAGTTTATTTTTAGTTTTTGATAGGATTTTAATGTGAGTCCTCCTGCACAATATTTGGCAGTTGGACCATCCACCTGTATTTTTCCGGGAGACAAATCCCCAGCCACGAAAGCATACTGCCTGGGTACAAGCAGAAGATTTTACTGGAGGTCAAGCTCCCATTTACAGGTCTATAAATGTCTTCCACATCTTTTCCTTTGTTTTTTCGATGATTTATATGGAATTAGTACTCAAAATGTCGTAATCTTACTTGCCACTGTTGTTAAACCCTAGTTAACTGTCGATTTCTTTCCAAGAATTCGTTAACTGAAGAAGTTGAACACGACAAAATTGTCGTTTCCTCATTTATTATTTGAAGTACAAATGATTTTTTGTCGAGTTCCATTAAATATGATTGCCTTTTTTGCGATGAATTAGTACAATCCAAGTTATTTTTGACTTAGTCGCGATTATATTACCAGCGCAAATTTGTATTTATTTGCGTAAGAATTCTTGTATATGCCCTATTGATTAGCATCATGCATGAAAATGATTATCACCTACAAAGAAAACTTGTCATCAGTCCTCTTCCCATGTCTTGTACATTCAACATTTTTAAGTTGGTTTGACTGAATTTATATTATTGGTATATTTTGTCACATCCCTTGGCTCAAATATAGTTCTTGTAATGTAGATTTATAGGTATTTACTAGGTAAAATTCATTAACCAAACTCTGTTCTTACTGCTTGTTTTAACTTGTGTATTCTTGAAAAATGATACTTATTTTCCAGGAGGCACTATGTTGTCTTTCCTCCAGGAGTTCTGGACAGGCACTATGAGAAGCTTCTCCAATGCGATAAACGTTTGTCTGATTTGAGCAAAAAGCCTTTCCCAACACAGAATAGTCCATTTTTCTACGCAAGCATTTCGAGCTTTCCAGCATACTCTCCAGATTTCAATGGAAATGGCACTGTTTTTGCCGCTGAAATTCAATATCATGTCCCAAAATTTCCTGCACTTGTTGTTACTCCTCACATTGTGCACAACTACAAGGCAACAACAAGTCCACCTCTTGTTATTGTGGATTCAACCTCACCAATGTCAGGTAACAAATAAATTGGCTGTTTTTGGAACTCGGAAATCTCGAGGGAAAAGGAAATGAAATCTATAAATTTATTGAATCTTTTTCTAGTCCTGCATTACGACTATATGTAAACATTGTTCTTGATATTAGTATTGATACTTGAAACATGATGAGAGGTTAGTGCATAGGATTATATATAATGTTTTGATTTTGATTTATTTTACCTTTAATGTGATTCGATAGTTATGGAATTTCCACATTTGGATGGCACAGCTCCAAACTGCGCGATTGAGAACCAAATGACCATGCTTTGGAGTACTCAAGGAGTGAACAACAATCAGGGACAATCGTCGATGCCTATGACAGCACAAGGCAATCAAGGTTTTCCATACCAAGATTTTCCTCCGATGAATTCTGTGGAAAATTCAGGAACAGTTGCTCCAATCGATGAAATTCCATTCAGCGAAATTGAAAAGCATCTGCTTGATGATTCAGAAGTTGTATGCCTCGATGACAATGAACTCTTGGAGAGTATTAAGTCCATGCATTCCTTTCTTGAACAAGAAGCACTCAACAACGACAACGACAACAACGATGTTATCGCGAATGCATTGGTGAGTGAAAATGAAAATGAAAATTTTGGTACTAATCATTTTCTTGCTAATACTAACGACTACTCTGGAGTGAATGATGCATTAGTTTTTCTGCCACCGCAAGATTCTAATGTGAATAATATGATGATGAATCCACCAACAAACCAACCATTGTCCCCATATGCGTTCTCAGAGCCAACAGTGGATGATTTTGCAGCATTAGGTTCGTCCCTAAACATCCGCCTCTGGGGATGAAATGGTAGTGAAGTTGTTCCTCATTTGTAGACAGGGAAATACAAATAACTGCTTATATAGAGTTTCCCTTTTGAGGAAATATAACATAACTCTATAAAGTTTTAGATACTCACAGTTGTTTTTGTTCTTTAGAAGACTCAAACTTGTAAATATTTGGTTAAATGGATGTTTTAACATCTGTCTGTTCTGTAAGCTTTAGACTATGGAAATGAACTCTAAGTAGAGTTTTAGGTTTTTAAGTTGTTTATGTTTTTTCTGGAAAACTTAAGCTTGTAAATATTGAAAAAGTGGATGTTTTGTAACATTTACATGTTCTTAAGCTTTAGACTACTAGTCAGATTTACTTATCTGTTTTGTGCATAAAGACATATGAACTTGTATTTTTCTCTTTTTCTTGACTTAAATATGTGTAGATACCATCAATTAAATTGCCATTCACTTCCTGCAGTGCAGGCAATGATAATATCAAGTCAATGCTATGAATACTGTTCTCTGTCTCACTTTTTGTACACCAGAATTAGCAGGATTAATTGTTTTGATTATCAGCAAATTTATGCACTAATTTACCTTTGATCATATGTAATCACCACAATGAAATAGTTATCGGGAACAGTTATTCATTGGGGGTACGCGAGATGAAATAGGTTATCGGGAACGGTGATCGACTAGAGGTACGCGAGACGAAATAGGTTATCGGGAACGGTGATTGACCGGGTACGCTGAACGAAATCGATACGAGTAACGCACGTGTATTAGTCATGCTTAATCTACACAAGTTTTTTCGTATAATCGATCAGTGGCTTTTATTAATCTCACATACTTAGATTTACAATCTATTCAGCTATTAAATTGGCATGAATCTATTTTACAATTAAGGGTAAAATTGTCAAAATAGTAAAGATTGTTTTATGTCCATCTTTATTGGTATGTTAATATCAATTGTCTTTGTTAATTTTCTAGACGTTTGCATTAATTCTCTACTTTTAAAAGCACTTTTATTATGTTTACGAACACTCTCAAACCCTAACTATAAACTATTTTTTTATAGATATGTTTTAGGGGTTTTGATAGAAATGTTTTTATAAAAAATTATAATAATGTTTGTTTACTTAATTCTAGAAGTGCTTTTAAAGGTATTAATAATAATTGTAAGGTAAGTGTGTGGTATGAGATTATATTTTATTTTAAATAATTTAAAGATAATTTTGTACTTTTTACTTTTTTCAAAAGTAGTGAGTCAAAAGGTTAATTTTTTTGTTGTTTCGACTAAAAGTGCTTTTGAATCCAACAAATGTTATAAAAGATTAATAATATGAAGAACAAAGATGATGATCAAGGGAGGAGCATTCTCATAATTCATATCTTGTAATTGTATATGTCAATCTATCCTTCACTTTACAAATGTTATTATATATAGATATAATAACATCAATACTAACAAAACTACTAGGATGTTACAAAACTCAAGAGTCATACATTTTAATACTCAATGGGAGTTACATGTATCTAGACATCCATATGAATCTAGACATTTTATAACACTCCCCCTTGGATGTCTATTGTATAGCAATACGCATTGAAAGCTGCCTCATTAAAAACCTTACCAGGAAAAACCCAATGAGAAAAAACCTTGGTTAAGGAAAAAAGAGTGTAGCACGCATTAGCTCCCCCTCATGAATGTATACTTAAGTTCTTCAGCTGTCGCATTCCAATATTGCGACGCAATCCTTCAAATGTTGCAGTTAGTCTGCTAGATTATCTTTGATATATCCTCCCTTTAATTGAGCTATACATGCAGCATTATCTTTATACAGAATGGATGGAGTCCTTTTGTAGCAATTTTTTAAGAATATGCCTCGTTAAAAACCTTACCAAATAAAAACCCAGTGGAAAAAAAATTGGTGAATGAAAAGAGTACAATATTCTTGTATAACTTCTAGTGCCTTGGGATTGCCTCATTAAAACCTTGCAAAGGAAAACCCAGTGGGAAAAAACATTAGCGAAGGAAAAAAAGTACAATCAGCACATATCCTTTTTACTCCCCTTCATAAGAACATAGAATTTTCATTGTTCATGGTAAAAATATCATTAAGTCGAAGTATGCCAATATTGTGCACCATCTTCTTCAAAATCATAGTTGGTAATGACTTAATGAATATATCAACCAAATTATAACATGATCAATATTGTCATTCTTCTGGGGCTCATGTGTATAAAATAATTTTGGTTCAATATGCTTGGTTCTATCACCATTTGGATTAAATAATCTCAAATCAATAGTCTCACGAAGATAACGTAAAATATGTTTAATTTCATTACAATATCTTCGAATTGATACATAACTATACATTGCTAGTAAGTTAACTGCAAATGTTATCAAGTCTTGTGAAATTTACAAGATACATCAAAATATTAATTGCACTAAGATATGGTACTTCAGGACCAAAAGTTTCTTTATTATTATTATTTTTTTTGTGTGGGCAAAACGGATCTTTCTTGATATCAAGTGACCAACCCATCATTGGAGAACTCAAAGGATTAACATTATCCATGTAAAGTTACTTCAGGACTTTTTCTGTGTATGTTGATTGATGAGCAAGAATTCTATAGTTCAATTTGTAGGTCAAGACAAAAATTTGGCTTACCAATATCTTTCATATTTATTTTTGTCGACTCTTCTGGAGCAAGATCTTTCATCAATAAATAAAATAACACATCCAGATTATGATCTTTTGATAAAAATGCATGCATAAATTGGATTATTCTCAAATCCTTCTTTCAAAAGATATCCACTTAGGTGATTATACCACAATATGCATCTGGATTGCTTTAACCTATATAAAGATCTTTGTAGCTTAATAGAATATATTTTGAGATGTAGAATTATATGTTTCAGGCATTTTATATCCTTCAGGGATTTCCATGTATATATAATTATATAATAATCCATACAGATATGATGTAACAACATCCATTAATTTCTCTTTCTACCAAGATAATTAAAAATCTGAATGTAATTGTGTCCATTACAGGCTAGGAGCATATGTTTCTTCATAATTAATACCATGTCTCTGCGAAGAAACCTTATGCTACAAGTTGCGCTTTGTACCATATAATTTTATTTTTCTTATTCCGTACAAATACTCATTTGTATCTAACAGGCATTACACCTTCAGGTGTTCGGACTACAGGTCCAAAAACTTCACGTTTACTTTGTGAATTTAGTTCTACTTGAATCGCCTCTTTTCACATTGGCCAAATATTTCTACATTCATCAACAATTTGTGGTTCATATTCATGATCATTACTTCTGGTAATATAAAGAACAACTTTATATAAAAAGATGTTGTCGATAACAATTTTATTTCTAACCAATATATACGTCTCCTGTATATACATAATGTATCGAGATCTCGTTATTTTCAGGTACCTGATCCTCTTCAGGGGATAACTCATCCTCTTCAGGGAATAACTCTTCAAGAGTTTTATTTACAAGAGATTTTTATTCATAAGTTTTGGATAGGTTGATAAATTTTGTAGCCTGTTTCATAGGTATAGCCTCTTTATAGGCTGCAACTTATTTTTCTTGTACTTTCTTCTTCTGAGAAATTCTATCTTTAACACTGATCATTCTTTCATGTTTCAGGTGCGACTTTGATTCAATTTACTGCTGCATTAATTGATTGTCCTACAGGGACTTGATCTCTTTAAAAGTATTAGCAATTTAGAATGTGAGATATCACTATTTTCTTATTATCGGTTAATAATTCTGGTAATTGATTTGCAATTCATTGCAAATGAATAATCCTTTGAACTTCTAATTCATATTGATTTGTACAAGGATCAAGATTAAATAAGGTTGAAACATTCCAATTAATCTCCCGTCGTGCTTCAGGCAATGATCTCACGTCGTGCTTCAGGCAACGACTTTTTCTCCCCCTAATGGTGGGAAGACTATTAAAATAACAATCCTCAGAATATACCTTAAAAATATCATTCTGAGTTCTTTCTTAGAAGATGAACACCAAATAACAATAATTAAATGTGATAATTTGGTAATTAATTTACTTTGATATAATCAACAGGTAAAGAAATCTTTTGGTTCTTTAAAGGATGTTCATGGGAGTTTTCAATAATTCAATGCATCATTATTGATCCTAGATGATCATGCCAAATCATAAAAATATTTGGATCTAGCTAAACACTTCTAGTGTATTGCAATATTTGTTTCAACTATTCTTAATTTAGTATAATATAACCCAGAAAAAAAATACACAATTTTTCTAATATGAGCTTCTGGCCCGATACTATTGAAGTAATATAAAAAAATTCTTCACTGCCTTCGTTATTGATTTCAATATAATAACTATTATAACGTATATCCTTAAAAGTTTGAAGCAAATTTACGCTTTTCGGGAAGAATATAAAGAATCATCAATACAAAGTTTTGTGTCATTTGACAATATTATAATCGCTCTTCTAGAGACTTTAATTAAGTTTGATGAATAATTACTCTTCAAGAGTCTTCAATTATATTTGATGAATAATAGCTCTAGAGCCTTTAATTAAGTTTGATGAGCTTCTGACCCATACAACTATATATATGCAAAACATAAATTTAACTTTATTACTTAAAACATAAATAAAACATATAATAAAAATACTTATTATAATGGCATAATATAATGAAATAAAAATAATTAATTGGTATAAACATTTCTATCAACATATCATCAAGGAAATCATAGATATCAAAATTAGTTATATCCACTCCATTTGAAAAGTCAAAATAATTCATAGGATCTTTAGGATCATTCCATTTCCTTTTCTTTTATGGAGTCTTGATACAAATCTACCAAATGTTTAGGAGTACGACGGGTACATTCCGATCCTTTTTATATATTGATTGTTCTTTTCAAGTCCATTACCACAACTACAACCATAATTTCCTCTATGATTATCAAATGAGGTTCCATTCACTTCAGGGAATGTAATAGAATCGGTCGAGCAAGATTGTTGATTTTTCAGCAAAAACATATTATTTTGTACAGCCACTAGAAGAAATGATATCACTTCTAGGAATATAATTTCCTTTATCGCTTCAAGGAATATATTATGAATTTACACTCACAATATTGCTACTACAAGAGCATATTCGAGGTATGAAATATAGTAAATATTTTTTTTTCTTTTTCCTAACATGTCTTTATCAATATTTTTTTTTCATGGAGATGATAGCGAATAATTAATTTTGCATGATCCTGCAGGGATGCATGATTGTCAACTTTAATTGTATCTAAGCTCTAAGGTTCTTTGCCTTTATATGAATCTCAACATCAAGATTCCATTACAAATAATTCTTGCTCGATATAAATCAAGGACAACAAATTCAAATTTATAAAATTTGAATATTAAATAACTAAACATATTCCCCATCAAATTAAATAATTATATATGTTTAGATTTAATTATAATGAAACAATTTATAGAAATGCAGTAAAATACGAAACTAAATTTTTCCACTAAAACTAAATAATAAACCAACACTACTAAGTATATTTGTCATTGTAACTTCATACAAAAAATATCAAAAATTATTAGAAATTTAACTATCCACATATAACTATTCACATGTGACATGTATATAAACATATGAACAAATATTTCTATATCTCTCTATATATATTGCAAGGTAGAATTGTGAATCAAGTATAACATGACAGAAACAGATTTGGCAATCGAACAAAAACAAAAATAATAGTAAGTATAGAATGAAATGCAATGAGTGAAAACCCATCTATTAAACTTGTATGCATTTGAAATGAGACTTGTGGTTAAGATTCTAGAGGGAATATCAGAAGTGGAGAATCCACCTATTCCTAGATTTCTTTCTCTCGAAGGCTTTGGAGAATATAAATCTCAAACTTTCAACTCCCAAATTTATACTTCTAACACAACTTCAACATCCAAGACCGACCCACATCCATTCACATAACATGCAAACAAGCAGTACATAATACATGCATTGATTAGATTTTCTATATCCCACTTAATCAGTCATTCAAACAAGCAGTGACATAATTTGTATGAAAAAACCAACATCCCAATACATGCACTACATGGTACTACATGCAATAAGTTACATATATATACCGTAGCATTCTCGGTGTAAAAGTAACACCAAAACACACTTTAAAGAAACAAAGTAAAAGCAAAATAAGAGATTAGTGGGCCCCAAAAAAGAGTACATGTAAAACAGAAAGCTAGTGGGTACCAGAAAATTCCCATAAAATATTGATGGTCTATTAACATAACATAAAATACATGACATCTAAAAATCATAAGCAGTTCACTCACTTTACAATGAATAAGGCACCTCATTTTAATCCCAAAAAAAATGGTCCAGTAACACGATGAAAATTAACCATGTTTGTTTACATGTTTGTTGATTTTTTCAGAATAATTGAATTATTTGTGATCACATACATAGAATAATTATCAGAAAGAAAAATAGTACATGCATGCATGATGACTATGCAATACTCAAACACACATATAGAGAGAGAGAGTTATACCTTCTTCTACTTCAAACCAAAAATGATTATCTTCAAGATGAAGGTGATGAGCAACTCGTGCTGATAACGTGTTATAAAAGATTAATAATATGAAGAACAAAGATGATGATCAAGGGAGGAGCATTCTCATAATTCATATCTTGTAATTGTATATGTCAATCTATCCTTCACTTTACAAATGTTATTATATATAGATATAATAACATCAATACTAACATAACTACTAGGATGTTACAAAACTCAAGAGTCATACATTTTAATACTCAATGGGAGTTACATGTATCTAGACATCCATATGAATCTAGACATTTTATAACAACAAAATCTTTATTCTTTAAAAATAGTTTCAGAAGGTTATTAAATATTAGTGTTTTAAAAGTCGCTAGGCAAACCTAGATGGCGAAGGGGGTGTGACGCCCCTAAATGCCTGCACTCTTCACAGCGGAACTGAAAGTCACTTACACACATCATCCATCAAATCTACCAATAATTCTATTGTTTTAACTTAGTCTATCACAGACATTACATCAAATTCATCACTGGATCGCAACATGGTCTATACCTTTTGCTTTGATACCAATCTGTGACTTACATCTATTTCTACGGATAGTGCCTCATAGTACACGTCTTCCAATACTATATCTTTCTGAGTATATATATTATACATTCACAATAATGACAACCAGATCGTTCCCAAAAAATAAGGGGTATTCCGTTAAAACGACGCTCAATTAAATAACCTCTTTTCTCGTCAGAACTTTCTAGATATTGTCAATAATGTTGACTATCTGATAATATACTATAATCATTGTTCATAGAACTTACCATATGTTATGAGTTCAGAAACTTGCCAAAATATTACGAGTTTAGGAACTCGTCATAGTAATATAAGTTCAAGAACAAACCAAGAACTTATCATACGATTATGGGTTCAAAAACTTGCCACATGCACTACTATGTAAGACTGTAAACGAGTCAAACTGAAGCGAATAGAGAGCTGCTCGAATTCGACTCGAAATGATAAATTCGTACTCGAATTCAAATTATATTTGAAAAATTCTACTCAGATTTGACTCGACCCGAATATTTATTATTCGAATTCAATTCGACTCGGATTGAATTATATTCAAACTACTCGTGAGCTTCAAATTCAAGCTCGAATTCGAATCTCCACATAATAACTAGTTTTATAATAAATAAAATTATAAATTGAATTTGTTATTTTACTTAGAAATGAGAAAATATATATATTTACTATTACACTTTACAAATATAAAATCATAATTAAAATTAAAAACAAAATAAAATAATAATAATTAATTATCCTAATTTGATTTAAATTTGTATATATTATAAGAGAATGTATCGAGTATCTAATCGAATATATATCAATCGATTATGTATCGAATCACAATCAAGAATTCGAGTAGTTTGAATCTTAAACGAGTCAAGTATAACCTTGCTCAGATTCTACTCATATTTTTATTCAAACTATTTTTAATGCTCAAATTTGGATCATATTATTAACGAATTCGAGTCTCACTCATATTTTTTTGAGTCGAGCCCGAATCGGGCCTGAACCGTTTTTACTCATTTACAATCTTGCTACTATGAGTCACAAACTTACGATAATAGTATGAGTTCAAGAACTCGCATACAACCTTAATTAACATCTACTAACATTAAATGTAAAGTACACAATATATTTCCATAATGATAATCTTTTATGGGAATGGATAAACACTACAAAAAAATGGGCCTTTAGCAATGATTTTTTGGGCAACAACTTTATAAGTCGTTGTTAAAAGTATATGTTTAGCAACGAAATTTGTCCTTCGCTGCAGATTGTGTCAAGCTTTCACTTTTTGCAACGAAATTCATAAGACGTTGCAAAATTTCGTTGCTAATTCATTGGCGGGAAAAAATTTCGTTAGAAATTCGTTGCAAAATTTTCGACCACTTGATTTCCGGGTCATCGTGGGCAACGAAAGTTTTTTTGTTGCTAAAAATGGGCTTTAAAGAACGATTTTTCAAGCAATGACTTTATAAGTCGTTCTTTAAAGTGTATGTTTAGCAATCGAAACTTGTCCGTCGTTCTTGATTGTGTCGAGCTTTCACTTTTTTGCAACGAAATTCATAAGTTGTTGCAAAATTTGGAAACAAAATTCGTTAGAAATTCGTTGCAAAATTTCTAACCACTTGATTTCTCCTTATCGTGGGCAACGAAAGTTTTTTTGTTACTATATTTTGTTGCCTAATATGGACCACATTCATTGGCAAAAAATTTTATTTTTCGTTGCATATCTTATACAACTTTTTGCAACGACTATTAAAATGTTGCCTTAAATTAAGATAATCCCAATAAGCATGTTTTTGTAAGACCATATTCGGTATTCGGGGAATTGTCAAAAAATATTCATATTTAGTATTTAAAAATTATGTCCAAATGCTAAAACATATTCAACACTCGCGACCTATCATTTGGAACTTTGGTCATTCGACCACTGGAGCAACACAAGTTATCTATTAATATTTTGCAATGATTAATATTTATATCAAAACATGAGATTTCCCCCATATATTCCTTTCTTCTCCTTTACTACATACCATTAATATAATCTCAATAAGTTATATACTGCAATAATAATAATAATAATAATAATAATAATAATAATAATAATAAAAATAATAATAATAATAATAATAATAATAATAATAATAATAATAACAATAATATTAATATTAATAATAATAATAACTACTAACAATAATAATAATAATAATAATAATAATAATAACAATAATAATAATAATAAAGTTGTACCAATGGTGTGTAAGTTTTTTTAACTCCCATTTTCATATTCTCATTTTTCTTGACTTGTAATTTTTTTAATAATCAAATATTAATTTCTCTTTATATCTTGTATTAGATGGTGTTTGACAATGACTTATAAGTTGGTTAAACTAAGTTATAAGTCATTTGTTATTATTTAGTGTTTGATAATAACTTAAATTTTAACTTTTTTTTTACTTATAAGTCATTATTAAATTTTTTTTAATGCTTCATGTGCTATGTTTTTTTTTTATTATTACTATTACTATTATTATAATTATTATTATATTTACTATTATTATTATTACTATTATTATTATTATTACTATTATTATTAATTATTATTATTATTATTAGAATAATTATTACTAATCTTATAATTATTATTATAATTATTACTATTATTATAATTTCTATTATTATTATTATTATTGTTGTTGTTGTTATTATTATTATTATTTTTATTATTATTGTTACTATTATTATAATAATTATTATTATTACTATTATTATTGTTGTTATTATTATTACTATAATAATAATAATAATAATAACTATAATAATAATAATTATAATTATAATTATAATTGTTATTATTAATTATAATTATTATTACTATTACTATTACTATTATTATAACTACTACTATTATTATTATTGTTATTATTAATTATTATTATAATTACTATTATTATTTCTATTACTATTATTATTATTATTATTATTATAATAATTATAATAACAATTATTACAATAATTATAATAGTACTAATAATAAAAAAGTCTGGCCCGACCCGCGGGCTTTTTAAAAAATAAAATAATGCTCTCATTGAGAATTGAACTCTAGACCTCCCACTTTCCTTAAACAAATGCTCAAACCAACTAAGCTATAAGGATTTTTTATTATAAGGTCAGTTACCCGGCACTAAAATACTAAAAATATTAATTACATATTTACATCAAATACTAAAAATACTAATTAAAAAAATACTTTAAAAAAATCAAATTAAAAAATACTGAAATTCTAAAAATTCTAAAATACTAAAATTCAAATTATTTTGTTAATTAATCAAAAGAACAAAAATTCAAATTACATCATTAAAATACTAAAATCATAACATATTTACATCATAATATAACATATTATCATATTTACATATTTACATCATTTGCATCATAACATATTTACATCATTTAATCAAAATACTAAAATTCAAATACTAAAATGCTAAAATTTTACTCAAATACTAAAATTTTACCATAGTTGTATAACATATCAAAATACTAAAATTTTATCATATTTGTATAACATATCAAAATACTAAAAGTCACTTACCCGACACTAAAATACTAATTACAATAAAACCCCTATTTAGGAATACTCTATATAAGAATAACATCTACAATATTATAAAAAAATTTGGTCCCAATTTGGGCCAGTTATAAATAGGAATAACCTCTAAATTGTAATATGTTATATACTTTTTAAGTCCCGTATTAAGAAACTATACCTCTATATAGTAGTAATTTATATATATATGAGAGAGAGAGACAATATTAATTTTAAAAGACTATATTTTCTATAAAAGACTACATTTCCTATAAAGAAATTATATTTTCCTATAAAAGACTACATTTCCTATAAATGACTATATTTTCCTA
Organism: Panax ginseng; assembly: GCA_020205605.1. Classification (NCBI taxonomy): domain Eukaryota; kingdom Viridiplantae; phylum Streptophyta; class Magnoliopsida; order Apiales; family Araliaceae; genus Panax; species Panax ginseng. The sequence continues at coordinate 91,778,634 of CM035141.1, read as the reverse complement.
TAAAAAACTACATTTCTTATAAAAGACCATATTTTCTTATAAAAGACTACTTTGCATAAATATTTTTTGAATAATAATTATTAGGGAGTTCTTATTGATATTTTTGTTAAAGTGGATATTTTTGAGTGTTCGGAAAATATTTTATACCAATACCTCTATGTAGTAATAACCTCTCAATTACAATACAAATAGTTTGGTCCAAAGTCTATTCCTAAATAGAGGTTTTATTGTACATATTTACATCAAATACTAATTAAAAAAAATACTAATTAAAAAAAATACTGAAATACTAAAAAAAATCAAATTAAAAAAATACTAAAATACTAAAAATACTAAAATACTAAAATTCAAATTATTTTGTTAATTAATCAAAAGAACAAAAAATCAAATTACATCATTAAAAATACTAAAATCATAACATATTTACATCATAACATAACATATTATCATATTTACATATTTACATCATTTACATCATTTTTACATCATAATATATTTACATCATTTAATCAAAATACTAAAATTCAAATACTAAAATACTAAAGTTTTACTCAAATACTAAAATTTTACCATAGTTTGTATAACATATCAAAATATTAAAATTTTACCATAGTTGTATAACATATCAAAATACTAAAAGTCACTTACTCGACACTAAAATACTAATTACATATTTATATCAAATACTAAAAATACTAATTAAAAAACACTAATTAAAAAAAATATTAAAATACAAAAAAAATTAAATTAAAAAAAATACTAAATTCAAAAAATACTAAAATACTAAAATTCAAATTATTGTATAAAATTTTAAATTCGAGTCTATTTATTCACGTAAGTAAGAATTTAGTGGGTGTTACAAATTGAAGGTAAATTTTTCTTACATTTATTTTATTTTATTTTATTTTATTTTATTATTATTATTATTATTATTATTATTATTATTATTATTATTATTATTATTATTATTATTATTATTATTATTATTATTATTATTATTATTATTATTATTATCATCACGCAATTAGTTATGGTATGTAGTGAAGGAGAAGAAAGGAATATATTGGGAAAATCTCATGTTTTGATATAAATATTAATCTTTGCAAGATATTAATAGTTGATCCATGTTGCTTCAACAGTTATATGACCAAAATTTCAAATGTGAGGTTGCGAGTTCAAATTTCTAGAGAGGCAATTTTTGATATAAACATATTTTTTCTTTTGTATTTGTTGATAAGAAGTGAAAACTTAAGGAATGTTTTTTTCATTGAAGGAATATTTTCCTTATCAATTTAATGGGTTGTATTGCTAAAGGATTTATAGGAGCAAGTAGGAGCAGTTTATTGAAATTGGTGCTTCTGTGTTTTGGAATGAAGTATTCCATTTTTTTGCTAAGTGTTTCAGCTTTGTGATTAATCTGGTAATATTGGAATGGATACTTAGATAATGTTAAATTTTGATTTAGAAGGATCGATTATTTTAGGTTCTTGATTCTTATTAAAGATCAAAAAATATCTAAAGATCATACAACAATGTAGACACTTGTGGGAGCGTATTCAAGTGCTTTAATGTACATGCTATTTATTATTATATCTATTATATCGATTATGAATTCAAATTTAAGTAGAGTATTGAGGATAAATAATAAATAAAAGTCCCCATAAACATATTATTAAAGTTTTAATCAAGTATTTGAGAAAAAATAATTAAATATTCAATGTAAACTTTTGAATCTAACTATAGATTATAAATATTTATACGCACTTCTGATACTCTCACATACATATAAAATAGACATCTACTTATTAATGGACATCTAAACATTAATAAGTAGAGCATTCATTTTGAAATTTAGGATTTCAAAAATGATGAAAACTTATTTGAATTGTAATTTATAACATTATTATTTATACTTAAAAATCATTATTATTATTTTCTTATTATATTTATAGTTGTAATTAGAGCATTCATCTTGAAATTTAAATTTAGGATTTTGAAAATGATGAAAACTTATTTGAATTGTAATTTAGAGTATTGATTATTGTATTTATTAAAAATAAATAAATTAACATTCATTAATTAATGAACTATACTTTAAAACTCATTATTTATTTATTTATTCTTATTCTAATTATATTTATAATTAGAGTATTTATTTTGAAATTTAGGATTTTGAAAATAATAAAAATTTATTTGAATCGTTAAACATCTTTATTTGCATCGAAACAAATGCGAAAAATTTATACCAGAGTAATCAATACTCTAAATTACAATTCAAATATGATTTACTGTTATATCATTTGTCTTATATATTATTATATTCTATATATTACAATCAAGTTTAAGTTATTTATTGTTTACAATTAATTGCAGATAGATAAAATTATACAACACAAATATTTGAGCTGAAATAGTTTAACCAAAATTATCTCACAATTCGATTATTTTTAATATTTTGATTATATCCGATTTTTATTACGGTTTTCGGTTAGGTTATACATATTTTACTTTTGGGTTAGAACAACACTTAGTTAAAAATATAATATGAGTCACAGAGTCAGCCCATTCAATATTAATGACTAATTTACTACTACTTTACTAAATTCTGGAAGACTCGAACTCTCAGATCAGATCTGAGATCTCTCAACTCTCAGTCTCAAGTCTCGTCTTCTCGAACTCTCGACCTCTCACTGTCTCAGAGTCTCAGAGTCTCAGATCAAGCCTCAAGTCTCGAACTCTCGAACTCTCGGCTCTGACGGCCCTTTATCTTGAACTCTCAGATCTCTCAAGTCTCAAAGAACGACACCTCAGAAGAGATATTTTTCTATTTGCAGATCCGATTATTTTTATACTTATTTATCGGTTGTTCTAATTTTGGGTTTTTGATATTTTGTGCGGTTCTTGCAGAAATTTTGATTTCCACATCCGCAATTTGGCCTCGAGCTGATGTTTCATACTGCTTACATGCACTTGCTAGGCGATTAGCCAAGACCCATAATTGGACGGTATGGTTTTTGGGATTCTATTGTGATTTGGATTTCATGTTTTGCTCCTGTTATTTTATAATGAGAAATTATTTGGGTTTTCCAATTTCATGTTTTTTTGGATTATGGATTCATAAATTAAGGTTCGATCTGATTAAATTGTGATGTGAGAATCAGCATTACAGTCTAGTTTCTTCTTGTGTAGGAATTCTTTAAAAAGAAATAAAGTAAATATAGTGTGTACTTTATTGCACCTTCTATCTTGTGTTTGGAAAATAAGTTATTATTACTTATTAGGACTGAGAAGTGAGAAACTAGTGTATCATATCAGGTGCTTTGTTTATTTTAGGTATTATGCACTTAAGAATTATTATATTTTTATTTGACACTCGTCAACAAAAAAATATTTTATTCTATACATTTTTGTGCCAAATGGTTTATGTTTTCTTTCTATTTTGAATCCTAGTCCTACTGTACAACTTTGCTCTTTCTGGTTGTGGATTGTTCATCCAACAAAATGCTATTTTTTAGCCAGTCAATTTTCATCCTGATATACTCTGGATGCCAGTAGTAGTGACCTTAAGAGTCTCTATTAGCACATTCTAGGATGGAAATAGACCAAGCATGCGGAAGCTGCCACATCGAGATCATCATGTGTTTGACACGGAAACTGTTCTCATGATAATATTAAATCGTTAATTATGTTAAATTCCTTGGACTCTGTCCCTCTCTCTCTGCATCATCTCCCAGCCCTTCCCACTGTATAACATAGTAAAAGCTAATTCAATGGTGGGAGATTTCACTTTTTATTTTATAAATTTCATCAACCCATTCTACTGTCTGATCATTGCTCAATTTGAATCATGTTTGAGTTAAGAGGAAGTTAAGATGGCATTCTGCCCCAAAAGATGGCATTCTGCCCGAAGGAAGTTAAGAGGATAATTGAGTTGGAAGAACTTCTACTTAAAAATGCTCAGTCCCACACCATTAGGAAAATCATAGTTTTTGCATCTCTTGGAATAAGGCATGGGTGTGAAGATATGTATGAGCTGGACTACAATCATTTTAGCATTTTAAGGAAGGGAGAGCCATATGTGTCTTTAAATAATCATGGGGTAAAGCTGTTTTAACTTTTCTAAAAATATTACTATGTAGATTTCAGTTATTTGGTGTTAGTTGCTAGAATATAAGCCATTACTTAATATGAGTCGGTTCAGAATTTTGTTGTCTTATTTTTGGGGCTTGATTGTTAAGTGTGGTATTATAACTGGGTCAAATTCATGATTCAAAATTTTAGTTTCTAACCAACTAACATCATTTTAAATTCTCAGGAGCATGTTTTATATGAGAATCCCGCTATTCGGAGGAAGGTCTTCTATCCCAATTGTCAGAACCCTACATTCTGTCCTGTTCAGATAATTGAAGAAGTAAAGGCTATGCGACCATTTGATGCTGGCTGCCCTTCATGCTTGTTTCTCTACATTAAGTATGGAGGAAGGACTAGAAACCTTACCCAGAATGAGCAAGTACAACTTATTATTAGACCTGGAGGAAGGTGAGGATAGCATTCATATACAATTTTCATTTTTCGTATTGTTTATTTGTGACTCTTATCATGTCCTGAGCCATTTTTTCTAAGAAACAACTTGGAACTGTCATCTTCTGTTGATTTGAAATATATCTTGTTGTAGTCAGTTCACTATGTGCTATTTAGTATATATTAGTGTTAGTTGTTAAAAGAAATAGAATACAGTAACGATTATTGTTGTTTTTGTGTTTTGAGATTTACAAATTTGTTACCAACTAAGTTTTGATTGTTGTAACTGTTAAGTTCATTGTTATTACTAAGTTTTGATTGTTGTAACTTACTATCACCATTTCCACTGTTACATCTTGCACCTATTCTAATTCTTTCACTGATTCAACAAGCCAGCACAAACATTACATAATTTCATGTTTGCTACTCTGCTTTCTCATTTCTGATAAAATTCCGTGCTCACTCAAAGAAAAATGAATATTGTGCGTATCCATCCTCATATTACGTATCCATCATTTCGGCTAAGAATTTTTACTGCTAGAATCTTATTTAGTTATTTAACCTTAAAGCACATGTATATTGCTGACGGTCATCCTGCTTTATCAATTCGGGCCACCAATAAATACATGGTAAGCCTATTATAGTACTGAGGTCCAAAAGTTCTTTGTGCAGAATCAAGCAGTGGTGCAGCCTAGTCCTACTAAGCCGAACATCAGTAGAGAAGTTGGAAATCCTGATAATCGCCAATCTGGTAAGTTGATTAAATTGACATCTCGTAATGACCTCGTGTTTTTAGTATATGCACGTTTGTTGTATGTTTGGTATGCATCACCATATGCTTACGCTTAGCTAAGTCTTCTGTTGAATGCTGATTTGTAATTGTAAACTGATATATATTCTGTTTTACTTCAATTATGTCGAGTGTTCTAACCCCTAACTTGGCTTTAATGGTTTTTTTTTCTATTGCCATTTTTAGACACTACTCTATTATAGTAACTCAATTACTATCTATCTTCACGATTGTTTGGTACATGTTAAACTATTTGGATTACCAAGCCTGATGAATTGGCTTAAAATTGTCTATAGCCAATGATAGCATGAATGCATATGAAGCTTAAATGACTATGAAAGACCTTGTGCAAAATTCAGATCCAACTTATGCCAGTTAACAAGTATTGGGAAGTTTGTCACATAATATTCATGTTGGACACTTTCCCTTGGCCCTAAAAGGCTTTCGTAATCTGGGGTCATAGTTCTTGTTTTAAGTTTCCGAAGTGAATGTGCCTTCTCTAATCATTCTAGGGCTACACCATTAATATTACTGTAGGACTTTTAAACTCAATCCTGACCTACTTTGTTGCATTTATTGTTATATTTTTCACACATCTGGTGCTCTGAAATTTTTATCAAATTTCAGACAGTAGTTTTTGTGAAATAATGAAGAGCAAATCATATTTGTATTGTTTGGTACTTGTATACACTAAATGTTGTCCCAGAGCTATCTGATACAGTAAGTCAGTAACGTCGTGTAGCTGTTTGTTGTGGCTTTATCAAGGTGCCCAAGACATAGTGATTTATTCAATTTGGTAGAGGGATAAAATACAGCATGTGATACTTGATGCACTACTTGACTCTCTTCGGAATTTTTTCAAGCCAGATCTAGAAATTCATAAATGAAATAAGATATTTACAAACTTCTTTTTTTCAAATATTCCATGAAGAGTATAAAATGGTATACAGATTTATTTTTATGTCGCAGTGAGGGCTGGTACTGGTGGCGATGAAGCTGAATTATGGGCTGGTGATCTTGTAGGTACATGCTTCTTTAGTCTTTCCAAGTACATGATATGTCCATGAAACTGGCCATCAGTTTACTCTCTTAAACTGGTATATGTAATCTCCCATGTCTTCATGTTATAAAGTTTTTTGGACAATTAAATCTACTAATATCAAAATTTTAAACTCAAAGTCAAATTAAGTAGCAGAATAGATTTACAAAATATTCTGAGCAGGTAATGTAGTAGTAAAATATTCTGTTTTATGATTCCTGATTGTAGAAGGTGTGATTACATTGTACAATTTTTTGACAAAAGGAAATAGGAAAATCATTTGAAAGGAAATAATAATATAAATCTTACTGACTGATTAGTTGTACAAAATTGTGACAAAACAGGTGGTTGCAGGTGGAGGTGCAGTTGAGACTGCCGACACTTCATGTAAACAAAGTATCAAACTATTTTAGCTTTATTAGAGAGATGGGATTATGTGTCAAGGTTTTGCGTTAATGAGGTCAGAACATGATATTAATCGGTGCATTTTAGTTATTGTACTGATATTATGATTTCATGAGGTCAGAACATGACCTATTTGTTTCATTTTTCTGACTTGCTATTATTTTTAAATATGTGCAGGAAGACTGCTTCTCGACTTGCCTTTACAATCACTGGGTATCAAATTTTAGTTATTACGTTCTAAGACAAGGGACGAAATTATGAAGTGTACTCTCTCTATATATGTAGATATATACTTTGATTAAAGAACGGTGGTAGCTTTAGATGGTTAATTGTAAAGATAATAAATGATTATGTAGTAGATGATTTTATTAAGTTAATAATATTTTAGTTTTTTATATTTTTGCCATTATTTGTTGTGGTGACATTGAGCCAGTTAGGTACACAAAAAGAATGTCAAATTTTGATTTGGTAATAATATAATTCGTTATCAAAGCATTGAACAAGTTTTAATATAGCAACAATTTTTTATACATTTAGCAACAAATTTTTGTTGTTAATGTCATTAAAATATAATATTTAAATCGAAAATTAACCTAATAACAACGGAGAGGATATTGTTGCTAATATTAAAATAAAATGCAATATTTTTTTATATCGTTGCAAATTATATCAACTTTACGTTGCATATATAAAGAAACAACAACATATAATGTAGTTTTGCTAATCGAATTTAATTTCTTATGAAAAATAGCCAAGAACAAACATTTTCGTTCTTTGATTTAGCATAATGTCGTTGCCAAATAATATAATCAAGAACGAAAATCGTTATAAAAAATTTACATTCATGAACGAAAGCAAGCTTAGGCAACAATTTTCATAATTTATCTTTCGCAACGAAAAATTTCGTTGCAAAATGATGTCAATTACAACGAAAATGCATGGTCGTTGCAAAAAAATAGTTCATTTCGTTGCCCGATTAGCGGGCTTTTGCAACGAAATAGGATTTTTAGCAACGAATTTTTATTATTATCTGCAACAATACATTTTGTTGCTAAATGATCAATTTCTCTCAGACGAAAGTCAAATTTCGTTGCAAAATGTATTACTTTTGGCAACGAAAAAATACGTTAATTCTTGCAATAATTAGCAACGCCATCATTGCACATGTGAAAGACGAACGACGATAAAAGTCGTTGCCAAAACCCTTTAGCAACGAAATTTGGCACCTTTAGCAACGAAAATCGGTTGTTGCTGAAGCCCCATTTTTTTGTAGTGAAATTCACAACAATTTTTTATATTTCCACACGTAAGGCCCACTTTTGTAACCATAGTTTGGCTAAAAAGTGGGCACTACGTGTGAAAATATCAAAAATTATTGTGGATTTATTAATTTCTTATAGTTGATATTTCTACAATAATTTTTGATATTTTCACACGTAGAGCCCACTTTTTTAACCATAGTTTGGTTAAAAAGTGAGTCCTACGTATGGAAATATCAAAAATTGTTGTGGATTTATGTGACACCCCCAAAATAGGTCCATTCCATCCAACCCATTCTGAGTCGCCAAATACATGGTACAAAAAATAACTACAACTTTATTACAACAATTGTCGTGCAAAATATAACAACACATATCTTTGTGAGTTTTGATACAAATATATATCAATCTGTGACTCATGTCCCAACCGTGGATAAGACCTCATAATGACACCTTACATAAAGGTATAATCGAAAACCTGCTTTTAAAAATTAGAATCTTTGGGAAGTGCTTCGAGAAACCTTCGTGCGTGGGAGGCCATGCGTATAGGTTATGATAGATATCATATGGTCACGAATTATCCTTGGTTGACCCAATAGACTCCAAAAAAAAACGAGAAGATTACTATCATATTCTTCCCAATGGTGAGTCTTCTCTTGACATATCATTATCTCCACTGTCTCTAATTGGGTATTATACTCCAAATAAACACTAAGATTATATAGGTAGTCTTTGGTAGATATACTCGTAAGTGGATGAAAGCACAACTCGCCTTATGATGACTCGAGGTTGTATGTCATTAAACATCTTATATAATAGTGACAAAATACCTTTTCAAAGTTGAATTCACCTCACCTCAACATCTATGACCACCGCTTATTCCCCTGTTATTCCCTCATTGTCCCAAATTACACTTTTATTACACCGAAAGGAATTGTGAAGCAAAAAGGGTGAAACACAACTAGCTTCGAAGAAAAATATCATGACTAAAGATAATTAAATTATCAATAGCCTTCATCAATAATAAATCGTAAATTTAGAACATATGGTAGATGATAAAAAATTTCAACCATAGTTGCGTGAAACGAGCAATCCATTAGAAGAGTCAAATAGACTATAAAGTCTATTATCTTCTCCCATGTTAAAAGTCCACCAACAATGTTTTATCCTCAGTAACATCAATCAACAATTCCTGCCCACAATCACATGTATAACTCTCATAATCGTAATTGTTGTTCTAAATTCCTTTTCTCATTCGGAATGAAGATAATTTTCATCACTTGTCTTTACACGAAATATCAAAGATCATGGTTATACCAAATCACGCCTCGCTCATAATCATACTAATAAATTCATCTTTTGCACTACGAGCCAAAGATATTCATCAACGCTTCATCTTTTTGCACTACGCACCAAAGATATTCATCAACAGCTTCATCTTTGCACTACTGTGCCAAAGATATTCAACTTCAGTCATCTTTGCACTATGACCCAAAGATATTCATCAACAATTCATCTTTGCACTACTGGGCCAAAGATATTCATCAACGATTCATCTTTGCATTACGGGCCAAAGATATTCAACTCTGAGTCATCTTTGCTTTCTGGGACCAAAGATATTCATATCTCAAAGAAATACATAATCATTTCGAATTTATATAAACCATAATTATAACCATATATGTTGATCAATTCACCTTTGCACTTAAGCTAAAGATATTCAATTATAAATTCAATGGTCATGATCATACCGGTCAACAATTCATTCATTTTGCACTTTCTTGACCAAAGAGAACCTATAGTCACGATCATACCAATAATCTATCCATCTTTACACTCAAGTCAAAGAGAAATATCATTATTAGGGTTATAAGAATGTTATATAAAAACAATATAATCAACATATAGATTTAATCTCAAGAGTAAGATTCATAAATCAATGATTTCATAACAACTTAATCAAAATATTATAAATCACTTAATAATCTCATAATCTAATATTATTAATACTACCACAATATTTTAATCATTTCTTAAACTTATAAACAATTTATTTTAATTGTTTACACTTTACTAATAAATGCATTTAATCATCTTAAAATGCCAAACTCATAAGATCTCATCACCAATAACCAAAACCCTCATCAAAAATCATATATACCTCATATATGATTCTCAAGCCATAAAATCATATTTTCTAATTTTCTTACTTCACATAACATATTTAATTCATTTACTCATAACTAGAACATTTTCATGAAAAATACCAAATCAGTTTTAAAAATATTTCTTTTCTGGATTTTAGAATAATATAGTCCCATATTGAATATATATTTTTCTCTCAAAATTTTTAAAATTTATTTACTATTTTTCACATGGCCAAAACTACCGAATATTTAAACATTTATCATAAATTGTACTTTTATCCAAAAATTCTGAAATTTACACGATATACTGATATTATATAGATGTACTCCTAATAAAAATTTTATCAATTTTGGAGTTAATCACAAGGAGTTATAAACAGTTACTTTTAAAATAGTTTTTTCTCATAAAATCCATAACTCCTAATCTATACATCCAAAAATCGCTATTTTTGGACACAATCAACAAAACTCATCAAATTATCATTTTAATTTTTTCCAGAATTTTTAAATGTTCAGAAGAATTTCGAAATAATAACCCTTAAAATCCCTTATTATCCCTTACCTCAAAAGATCAAGATTTCCACATTGGAGTAGTAATTGAAACTTTTGCACCGATCATAACAATACTCAAAGTATACTCAAAATACTCACAAGAATACGCTCGATAATATAAAGAGAAAAAATTTCAGTTTCTGGTGTGATTTTCAATTCTAACCTAAGCACCCTATTTATAGGAAAATGCTTAGAACACCAAAGTAGAAAATTTAATATAATATTAATATATTATATAAATTTCTACGCACACATTCTAAAATCTGAACTCAGCCATCTTGCACATGCTAAATGAGGGAACCAAATGAAAAAAACGTTTTTGTAAATAAAATATTTTAAACTTCCAAAATCAATTATTTTGAGAGTTTGAACTTCATAATTCATAATAAATAGCCCTTTTATCGGAAAATTCGAATCTCGCGAGTTTTTATAGGAAATTCAATTCTCTACAACTTTGCAGAAGAAAGTTTTTCCAAATTCCAAACATAAATTGACCGAAATCTACAAACGAACGATTTTACAAGCTATAATCAAATTTCAGTCAAGAAATGGGGTCCATGAGCATGTTTAACATGTTTTAAATATTTATTGCAACAAAAATACTCTTCCTCCTCGTATACTCATATATCCCACATTCGTTGTAAAAATATCACCATTATTATATTATTAAAATATAATAATATATTTAAATGAATTATTTTATCAGAAAAAGATAAAATTTTTAATTTTCAACAATTGTCACTATAAAATTTTCTCCATCTATATCCACATAAAATTAATATTTTCCTCATCATATGAATCAATAATTAATTATTCACAAATAATATTACTGAGAATCACAATATTGACAACCAGTGCGGTTCGGAGAAGGAGAGGCTTTCCAATAAGAATTTCTCCTCTTCTTGGTAGCCAAGATTAGGTGACCAAACCTCTCCTCGATGAAATTTTCTAGACATTGCCAATAATGCTATCTAATAATATTATTCAAATAATATGAATTATTAATCTGATAATGAGAAATATTATGCAGTGACAATTATTGAGCAACAATAATATAAAATATCAACGCGGCAATTATTGAATCAATAAAATACTGAATAAAGAATTATCGTAACAATTATTGAGTAGTGCCTTTCTTACGTAAGAGTTAATAATTGGTGCAATACTGGTGTCTTCACGTGTTTTAACCACCGAGTATTTTAACAATATTAATTCAGAATAACTCTGTAAATCATTTATAAACAACTTATATTTGTCGTTTTCTTTATCCAATCGCTTTCTGTTATGGGGCCCACAAAAGATTGCGCCATCGTACGAATATTCCCCGACAGCAAGAATATTCCACGACCAAACGAATATTCCCCGACAACAATGAATATTTTATAGCCACTTGCGTATTTTGTAAAATTTGCATAATTCACCCATAACTTTAAACTTTTATCAATTTAACCATTTACTGAATAATAATTATAAGAAAAAAATTGAATAATTTTATTTCATAAAATTCGGGGTCTTACAATTTATCCATTCCCTCTTTTATTCATGTTTTAAAGTCATTACAACTTAAATCCTATTACATGAAAAGAAGACAATAATTTCATGCCTCTTGACCTAATTACTCTTCTTCAACTTTATCTTTTATTGTCAGAGTCTTAATACTTCCTTAGTTGCAAATAAAAGAATATTCACAAGAATGAATATAAGATAGCTTAGCAAATCTAAAGCTGAGAATATAAAAGAATTCACTTATATGATTCAAAAGAATAATAGCTCAACAATCGTCAAAATTGTAAACTGAGGGGTCGTTAGGACCTTGAACTCGTTCCATCAAAGTTTACAATCATACAGACTAAAAACTTACTTAACATCATCTTATATGCTAAAAGTGACTCGCTCGATAAAAACATTTAAGTTATAACTATATGGTCTGACATCTTCGTAAATGATCCCCTATATTATAGGGTTATTCAATCTCAGTCTTAATTTTAGAATCCACACCAAAATAATTTGGTTTGGCACAATAAACAATCACAAATAAAGAATTAAAACGATTCAATATCTCAGCAAATAATTATTCCGAAAAGAATAACTCAATACTCGAGTTAAGCTGAATCAAATGACAACTAACTCCTTTTAATAAAATATTTCACATAAGAGAATGAACTTCACAAATCAAATGATTAAAACACATTGTTGCACAGAGTGTAAAGGAGTAGAAGACTTGCTTGATTCCGTCTCTTACGGTCTACGCTAATTTCGATGAGGTCGATATAGAATTTAGTCACAATATGAATCCTTAATTTAGTTCACTTTAACTAGCCTTAAACATGAATCTTATTTCATTTCTTTAACTCTTACGATGTTCGATTTTCAAAAATATAAGAAAACTTAGCTTTGCAAAGACTTGGACCAAACACATCAAAGTCTAACGCCTCTGCTATACTTATTTGCCAGACAACATACTTCTAGTGCATAATGCACCCAACGTGAGCACAACGCCGCACAACGCGCCCCATCACACGCACAACTACTGCCTACTACCGGTCCAACGCTGCGACACTGACCTCCAAGTCCCCAAAAATCATAGTTTTCATGCTTAGGTAATTTTTACCCAACTTGCTTCAAATATTCATAACGGGAAATCTACAAGGTATTTTTAAGTGATTCTTTTTCTTGTGTCTTCTCAAGTTCTTAATCTACAACTTTGCTTCATATTTCATGATCAAAATCCAAACATATGAGGTTGCACACCTCTTGCAAAAATTAGGTTTCATAGTTCGTGCTTTAATTGATTCAATTAGTTGCCTAATGCATTACTTAGCAATTTTATTATGCTTTATGACATGTTCATATTATCATACATAATCATAAGCCTAAACATGCATACATTCATAAGTTCTAACATAAAAATTTATGAATGAAATAACATATGAAATAAACGATTCTAGGTTTACCTCTTAAAGTGCTAGTTTTACGACTTTCAATTTTGAAAGACTTTTGCTTTCATTCTCTAAATAATGATCTCTCTTACTATAGTTTTCTCTCTTTTAGCTTCTGTTGAATTAGTTAGTTTAATAACAAGGATGGGGGTTCCTTAGCCCCCAAGTTGCCAAGCCTTAGCCCCTAAGTGAATTTAGCCCCGAAGTAAATTTATCCCCCAAGTATTGGTCTTGTCTCTTGTAAAAAGTCTACCAAATGAACCAAAGTCTCATTTGGCTACCAAGGGTGCGAGACAAGAAAATATACTTACATACTTTGGGATAAATAACTTTTTGGTCACTGTACTAGGGTTTAATTTTTATTGTGGTTACCGAAACGTTTTTGTTACAATCGAATAACTGTACTCTCAAAAACTTACCAAATAGTCATTCCTTATGATTTTCGTCCAAAAAACGAACGGAAGTCTTTGAGTTAAGCGAACGGAAATCTTTGAGTTAGCGATTTGACTGCTTTTTTTCTTTGATATGTATATGGTTTTGCCATGTGTATCATTATGTGTCAAGCATATGCTTTCATAGATATTAAGAATAATTGTATCTTAATAATAATTTTAAAATAATAATAATAAAAATAATATTATTAAGAATAAAAAAAATTAATAATATTAAGAATAATAATAATAATTTCAAAATAATAATAATAATAATAATAACAATAATTTTAAAATAATAATAATAATAACAATATTATTAAGAATAATAAAAATAATATAGTTAATATATAATTTATAGAATTAATAAAAATACCTTTAAATTTTTGACATTTAATAAAACATAATACAAATAATTTTTTTAAAAACTATTTTAGAAATTACGTATAATAGTTGGTTCCAAGTAGTGTTTCCCTTATTAAAGGTGGAGCGGGAGAAGAGGAGTCCAATCCGGGAAGGCGGCGAAGAAGGAGAAGAGGGAGCAGCTGAGGAAGGAGCTAGCGGAAAAGGCGCGCGAAGAGGAGGAGGCTAGAAAAAAAGTTGAGGAGGGAGAGAGATCTCAGATGTTTTGATGGTGGGTTTGGATCTGGGTTTCGTTCCAGATCTGGATGGTTCGTCTTTACTGATCTAGCATTTTGTTTTATTGATTATCTTTGCTTATGTTCAGATTCGGTGGGTTTGTATTGATGTTTGATTATCTTTTCTTATGTTCAGATTCGGTGGGTTTGTATATATACATTAATTTGGTGATTTCCGAAAACCTGCTAGTGGTCTCCCGGAGATTGTGGCTAAGCGATTTCCGAATATTAGGAGTGTAACCTTAAAGAAACCAAGATTTTCGACTTCAATTTGGTGCCACAAAATTGGGGAGTGATATTCATTCATGACTCATAGTGTTTATGAAGTTTACCCAGTTTTGGAGGAGTTAAGGTTGAAGAGAATGTATGTGAGTGATGAAAGTTTGGAGCTTATGTTTTCGTGTTTTAAAGCTTTATCTCTCTGAGTGTGATTTGGCTTTTAAGATCTTGATGGTCTCAAGGCTATTATATCTATGTTGGTGATGGTGTTGTTATTTGAGGTTTCATGTGGCACTGGAGCTGGAGTTTTAAACCATAACCATGGTCCGTGGTAACTTCATTTGAGGCGAGGGGTTGACATTAATAATAATAATAATAATATTAATAATAATTTTTACAAATGTATTTATATAAAATTAATGAATTTATATTATTTTTTAAAAATAATAATTTTTAAATAATAATAATAATTATAAAATAATAATAATAATTTTAACAAATATATTTATATAAAATTAATGAATTTATATTATTATTATTATTATTATTATTATTATTATTATTAATACACATGGCAAAGCATATATGTACACATCAGCATTTCAAAATCACGTGTTCGCCAACTCAGCACTTCCGTCCGTTTTTTGGACGAAAATTGTAAGGAATGACTATTTTGTAATTTTTGAGAGTACAGTTATTCGATTGTAACAAAAAAGGTTTCGGTAACCACAATGAAAACCGAACCCTAGTACAGTGACCAAAAAGTTATTTATCCCTACATACTTTGTAAGTATCATATACTTTCTGAATGGACTAAATGGCCCTCCCCTCCTCACCAAGTCTGGTCCCCCCTCCTTTTGGTTTTCTCCAAACTTAGTTTGCTCTCTATTTCAATGTTTAACTAATTTAGTTAGCTGCAATCGTTGACTTTTCTCTAAGTTTAATTTTCCGTATTTATGAATAGTGATTTCATATTTATACATCATATAAATACTCAGATCCAATACGTCCTACCATATAAATGAATAGCGCTTTCCTAGTTTAGTACCACGTATAATTTCTACATTTTCGAGTCTTATAAATATTCGAGGTTATTACAGGGGGCACAAGACGTTTTCATAGGCAGCCTCATTTTTTATTTTTTTTATTATCCATGTTTGTTGTATTGTACGAAGCATAAAATAGATGTAATTTTTTATAATTATACATGAAAAATATCAAAAAAGAATCTTTGAAGACTAAAAATTCATTTTAAGTATTTTAGAGGTTCAAATAGAGGTCTACTTCTACCTAGGCAGAGACTTAAGAGTCCAACTAAATCTAGGCGATGAAGAACCGCCTAGCGAAGATTAATCGGACTTGGGCGAGAATTTTTGAAGCAATGCTAAATACCAAAACATATCCATATTTAAATTAGAATTGTTTTTAAACCACCCAAAAAATCCCCTAAATGGGCTCCTGGTTCCACTTTAACAAGTCCCCATAACAATATCTCCTAAAAATAAATTCATTAAATTCATTTATATATTTCTTCATTATTGTCTTTTTATACACATCTTTAAATAATAATGGGTTAAGTTCAGATCACCATCTGTGTAAGACCCCAAATAATTAATAAATGAAATTTAATTTCCTCTAATTATTATTTTGAAATAGTAAGGGTTGATGTGATTAATGTGGATAGTTAAGGGTAAAATACGCAAATATTTCAAAATAAGCAAGTGGTTATAAAATATTCATTGTTGTCGGGGAATATTCGTTTGGTTGTGGAATATTAATCTTGTCGGGGAATATTAAATGCGACGACATAGCGACCGTGTGTGGTCCCCCCATAACGGAAAGCGATTGGAGGAAGAAAACGACAAATATAAGTTGTTTAAAAATAACAGCGTAGTTGTTACCATTTACACTGTTGGAATACTTGGTGGTTAAAACACAGTAACACGCGTTGTTGCATAAGAACACAGTATTGCACCAATTATTGACTCTTACGTAAGAAAGCACTACTCAATAATGGTTACACGATAATTCTTTCAAGATTTTATTTTATTGGTTCAATAATTGTTGCGTTGATATTTTATATTCTTTGTTGTTTTAATAATTGTCATTACACGTATGATGTTTCATTATCGAAGCAATAATTCATATTATCCGAATAATATTATTAGATAACATTATTGGCAATGTCTAGAAAGTTCTGCATAGGAGGTTTGGTCACCTAATTGCGGCGCTTGATGAAGAGACATTTTTATTGGAAAGCCCCCTTCCTGAACTCGAGCGCACAGTTGTCGATAATGTGATTCTCATAATATTATTTGTGAATAATTAATTATTGATTTATATGATGAGGAAAATATTGATTTTATGTGGATATAGATGGAGAAAATTTTAATGTGACAATTGTTGAAGATTAATATTTTATCTTTTTCGATAAAATAATTCATTTAAATATATTATTATATTTTAATAATATAATAATGGTGATATTTTACAATGAATGTGGGATATATGAGTATCTGAGGAGAAAGAGTATTTTTGTTGCAATAAATGTTTAAAACATGTTAAACATGCTCTGCGGGACCCCATTTATTGGTCGAAATTTGATTATAGCCTCTAAAATCACCCGTTTGTTGATTTCGGTCAATTTCTATTTGGAATTTGGAAAAACTTTCTTCTTCAAAGTTGTAGAGAATTGAATTTCCTATAAAAAGCGAGATTCGAATTTTCCTAATACAAAAGGACTATTTATTGTGAATTATTGAAGTTCAAGTCTCAAAATAATTGATTTTTGGAAGTTTTAATTGTTTTAATAACAAAACGTTTTTTTTTGTCATTATTGTAGGAAACATTGGTGGTTTGAGTTCGATTGCCAAAGTGGGCGTAAGAATTTTGTTTATATATATTAATATTATATTAAATTTTCTTTTTTGTGTTCTAAGCATTTTCCTATAAATAGGTGTCTTGGGTTAAATTGAAAATCACACGAGAATCAAGTTTTCTCTCTATATTATCGAAGCGTATTCTTGTGAGTATTTTGAGTATACTTTGAGTATTGCTATACGGTGAAAGTTCAAGTTATAGCCTATATCCAATATTCCAGTTAAATCTTTCTTTCCAAGGTAAGGGATATTTTTTCAGAATGATATTATTTCTTCAATATCATTATCTTTGAAATATTGATCTCAAGTTTTTAATCAAATTTGGAACTTTTAGTGTCTGGGTTACTTATTCACGATATCGACACTATTCACGATATCTGATCTTATTCACGAATCACGCAAGACTATTCATCGAAAAATGAAAATTTTTCTTTTCATCCAAAATATCTATTCGGATACTAGCTTTGATTGTATCCATGTTTTGATCATTCTTGAATTTTACACCACTATGATTATTTTTGAGGTATTTTGGGCGTGGATAAAACAAAGTCTGAATCCTTAATCCTTAATCCTTGTCATTTTGATTCACTTTGGATTCGTTTCTTTAAAAATATTTTCATCATCCTCGATCTTAAATGATGATATTATAGAATATCTTTGGCACAGTAGTGCAAAGATGAATGATTTCGATGAATATCTTTGGCACTGAGTAGCAAAGATGATTGATTTCGATGAATATCTTTGGCCGTGGTGCAAAGATGAACAGTGTTTAGATGAACATGACTTAATCGGTGGATGTCCTTGGCACATGTAGTGCGAGGATGAATATATGATTCGGTATATATATTGATCGATGTTACGGGGATAAAATATTGATGATGGATCATTAAATTCATAGATATTAGTAGATTTCATCCTCTACGTAACTCTTCTACATGAATTAATATTTTCCAACATGCGAGTATTGATTTAAAACTTGTTGTCTATTGTATTCTATTAAATTTTTCCTTGTTGAAGACTAACGATAATTTGTTGTATATTATCTTAGTCATAATATTCTTTATGAAATTAGTTGAGCTCACCCTTTTTCTTTTTGTTCCATTTTTCTTCTCGTGGAGGCGAGAATGTAGCGAAATGCAGTCGGGGTATGGAATGATGGTTTTAGAGAGTTGTTTAGTAGTCCTCACCATTTTTGTAAAATAATGTATCAATAATTATGATGAGGATTTATTTGTATGTGGATATTGTTTAGATGGCAATATCTCAGTATTTAAACTCAGTGATTCCAACTTGTTGTAATAATAAAGTTGTAGTTGTTTTACATCACAGTATTGACAACTCATAATGGGTGGTGTATACCGCTTTGGGGCGTCACAGTTGGTATCGAGCTTAGGGATATGATCTCCATGCGAGATCGGGGAATAGAACTAGGAGGGAGAGCAGAGTAAATCCTTCGCTAAGTGTGTCCTACTAAGCTTATTTGATAGTTGGTCGAGATATAGGGATATTATGTGATATATTGATTTCCTTAATTAACCCTTATTTTATGGCGATTTGAGAATGTCGATTGAGAATATTAACAATGGAAATGAGGCCAGTGGAGACGCTTTGTCACCAACGAGGAGAACGTGCAACAGTCGGCAATGTTCTCCTGTGAACAACACCACTGGAGGCAGATGATGAACGAGGGGATGTTTAGAAGCTTTTGCGATTCATGCAAAATCGATTTGAGGAGACTCGTGTTCAAAACATAGGAGAAATGATAGCAATTCACGGATTGTCACGGACGATTCGAAAGAGTTGGGACCACCGAATTTAAGGAAAGCTTTGATCCGATCATGGCGGAAACATGGGTCAAGCAAATTACCAAGATATTCGATGTCTTGGGATGCATGCGGAGAATAGAAGGTTCCATTCGCCACCTTTTATGTTCCGTGGCGAAGCGAGACCTCTTGGTGGGAGTCGTGAAGCGTACTATCCAAATTTTTCTCAAGATGTCTTGGGAGACGTTTGAAACTATTTAATGACAAATACTTTCCCGAAAATGTTCGCGTAATATGAAGGAAGTGGAGTTTATTAGACTAGAAGCGAGAACAACATGACGGTGTCTCGAAAGACGAGGTGAAGTTTGCGAGTTATCCGTGTTTGCACCTCATTTGGTGGAGAATGAGGAACGATGATGCGCGGATGTTTACGAGAGGTTTGAAACCGGATACGTCGATATCTCATCTCATAAAATTTTTTCTTTTATTCGAGATGTTGTTAATGTGGCTCAATTGTTAGAGCGAGATAACGAGTACTGGCCAACCGAGGTACCACAATCGAGGATCATCTGGGAGATGGCGATCGACAAAATAACAATAACCGGTGGAGAAAGAAAAAAGACGGACAAAATGGTAACCACTTTGGTGGTAATCATAGCCATGAAAATAGAAGAAGCGAGTCGGGGAGGAGATTTTAAAAGAGGAGATTCAACAACGACCATGTGAAGATGATGCGAGCAAAGTGTAACTTGGTTCCAAGGGAGGAGAACGACCACCCCATCATATCTTATAAATCACGGAAAGAGGGACATATCGATCAAACGCCCACAACAGTTCGGTATGCTATAATTATGGAAAGGAAGGACATATCGCTCGAGATTGCATGGTAGCAAAACCTAGTTCGATTGGGGACGGTGACTCAAAAGACATCCCTGAAAAAATCAAAGTCAACGGTTCTGGAAGAAGCGTTTTGTTGTGGTCGTCAAAATCGAGAGGAACCCAAACGAGGTGATCACGGGTAAGCTATTTATAAATTCTTGTGAAGTTTATACTTTACTAGAATCTGGGTCTTACCCATTCATTTATCTCTCTATTTGTGCTCAACGTTTAAATTTGACTCAAAAAAAGTAGACTTTGACTATCTGTGGAAACTCAGATTAGAGAAACTTTCATCACATCCACTGTTTATAAATCTTGTTTGATTCAAGTTGGCACCATCACCTTACTTGTTGACCTTATCTCTTTAAAGATACTTGCTTTTGATGTGATTTTAGGGATTGATTGGTTAACTACTCATCATGCCAAAATTGATTGTTTTCGTAAAGGTTGTTAGCTTTCATATTCCTAAACAACAACTTTGTTATGCAATTCAAGCAACTAAACCATTAAAATCAATCAACGTCTCATATCTAATCATAGAGCTATTCGTTTATTGAAAAGCGGATGTCAAACTTTCTTAGCCCATGTTGTGGATTTGAATAAGGACACGTCAAATTTGAATAATATTCTGTTGTTATTGACTTTCCGACGATTTCTGAAGAACTTCCGGTCCACCCCGAACGTGAAGTTGAATTCTTTATTGACCTTGAACTCGGTATAAAAGCCCATTTCAAAAACCCCATATCGAATGGCTCTATTGAACTTCGAGAGTTAAAGGTCCAACTACGAGGAATTGTTGGACATCGGTTTCATTTCGTCCCTAAGACATCTCCTTGGGGTGCTCTGCTTTATTCGTAAAGAAGAAAGACGGGAGTATGCGACTTTATTATTGACTATCGAATTGAACCATGTCACCATCAAGAATAGGTATCCTCTACCTCGTATTGATGACTTGTTTGACCAATTCTGAAGAGCACAATTCTTTTGAAAAATCGATCTTCGCTCGGATATCATCAAATTTGAAAATTAGAATCGAGGATATTCCAAAACCGCCTTGAACTCTTCGATGCAGGCATTATGAATTCTTAGTCATGTCTTTCGGATTGACTAATGCTCCTGCGGCTTTCATGGATATGATGAACCGAGTATTCAAGGAATATTTGGATCGATTCGTTGTTGTCTTTATTGATGACATCCTCATATATTCCAAAAGTCGTGAAGATCATGAGCACCATTTGAAGTTTGGTACTACAAAGGCTTCGTGAAAATAAGTTATATGCCAAGTTAAAGAAATCGCGAGTTACGGCTTGAGGAAGTAGCATTTCTTGGGCACGTGGTGTCAAAACATGGAGTATCTGTTGACCCGTGAAGATTGAAGCAATACAAAGTTAGAGCAACCGGTCTCGTTGACCGAGTCGTAGCTTTAAGTCTAAATTGGTTATTATCGGAGATTCGTGGAAGGGTTTTCTCGAATCGCTACTCAGATTAAATTAGTTGACTTCGGAAGGATACAAAATTCGCTTGGAGTGAAGAATGCGAGAAGAGTTTCCAAGAGCTTAGAGGAGACTTATTTCTAAGACTGTTCTAAAAATACCATCTCGATGCGGATGGATTTGTTATCTACAAATGATGCTTCGAAGCAAAAGGGTTAGGATGTGTTCTCATGCAACGTAGAAAGTCATAGCTTATGCCTCGCGACAACTTAAAGAATATGAGAGGAATTATCCTACTCATGATTTAGAGTTAGCGTGATCGTTTTCGCTTAAAGATCCGGAGGCACTATCTATATGGGAGAAAGTGGAGATATATTCCACCATAAAAGCCTTAAATATTTCTTCACTCAAAAAGAACTTAACATACGCGGCGGACGTTGGCTCGAAACTATTGAAAGACTACGATCACACTATTCAATACCATCATGGAAAAGCGAACGTGGTAGTGACGCGTTGAGTAGAAAAATCATATCTTGAGGAGCGAGTGCGATGATGTCAAGTATACGCGACAGAGCCAACTTTAATAGAAAAAGTTAAGGTTGCTTTCAAGCCACCGAATCGGAAATGATGCATATGAAGAAGAAAGTACAAGAAGGTGCTATTCCTAGGCGAGAATTGATGAAGAAGGAATACTTGAGTCCACTCCAGACTTTGTGTTCCTAACGATTACGATTTGAAGTACAAGATCATGATGGAGGAGCGCACAATACACCATTTGCAATTCATCTGGAAGTACCAAAATGTATCGTGATCTTCACATACATTTTGGTGGAGCAATATGAAGAGAGAGATTGAAAAGTTTATCTCAACGTGTTTAACTTGTCAACGTGTAAAGGCGAACATCAAGTGCCAAAGGGTCCATTGCAACCACTTGAGATTTCGAAATGGAAGTAGGAACACATTACCATGGATTTCATTCACGGGTCTTCCCACGGTTTCTCAAGGCATAAATGCTATTTGGGTTATTGTTGATAGATTAACCAAGTCTGCTCATTTCTTGCCGAATCGGAGACTTATTCCTTTGAACGTCTTCTTAGTATGTATGTAAATGAGATTGTGAGGTTGCATGGCATGCCAAGATCTATAGTTTGGGATCGTGACCCAAGATTCACTTCAAGATTTTGGGTTAGCTTGCAAAAAAGCTATGGAGTGCAATTTACGATTCGATTCGACATACCATCCTCAAAGCAGACGGACAATCGAGAGGACTATTCAAACTCTTGAATATTTATTAAGACTCTGTGTCCTGAGACTTCAAGGGCGGTTGGGATAAGTATTTACCATTGGTGGAATTCTCCTACAACAACAATTATCGAGCAAGTATAGGTGTGGCCCCATTCAAGCATTATATGGACGAAAATGTCGCTTCTCGAAGATGTTGGGGACGAGGTGGGTGAAGCAACATTATTGGGACCCGAGTTGGTACGTATGACCACAGAAAAGATCCAAATGATTAGACAACGCATACAAACGGCACAGGATCGACAAAAGAGTTATGGGGATCTTCATCGAAAGGACGTGGAATTTAGTATAGGGGATCATGTATTGTTGCGAGTTGCTCCATGGAAGGGAGTTACAAGATTTGGGAAGAGAGGAAAGCTCAATCCACAATTTATTGGTCCATTTCAAATTCTTGACCGAGTAGGAAATGTAGCCTATAGACTCGCGTTACCTCCAAGTATGTCTCGTGTTCATAATGTGTTTCATATATCCATATTTACAGAATATGCGAAAGACCCGAACCACATTATTGAGTTAGAGCAAGACGAGAGATAGCAAAAGACTTAACGTGTGAGGAGGTACTTGCCAAGATCTTGGATAGGAAGGAGCATGTCCCACGATACGAAGGTCATACCACAAGTTAAAGTTTTGTGGAGGAACCATGCTATAGAGGAAATGACTTGGGAGTTGGAAACAGAAATGAAAGCGAGGTATCCTCACCTTTTCGAAACACCAGGTACGTATGTCAATTTCGAGGATGAAATTTCATAAGGAGGGGAGGTTGTAAGAACCGAAATAATTAATAAATGAAATTTAATTTCCTCTAATTATTATTTTGAAATAGTAAGGGTTGATGTGATTAATGTGGATAGTTATGGGTAAAATACGCAAATATTTTAAAATAAGCAAGTGGTTATAAAATATTCATTGTTGTCGGGGGGAATATTAGTTTGGTTGTGGAATATTCGTCTCGTCGGAAATATTAAATGCGGCCACGCGCAACCATGTATGGGCCCCATAAACGAAAAAGCGATTGGAGGAAGAAAACGACAAATATAAGTTGTTTAAAAAATAACAGGCGTAGTTATTTACAGCTTTTATCTTTATTGAATACTTGGTGGTTAAAACACAAGAATATCGCGTTGTTGCCTGAAGAAGATACTTGCAGTATTGCACCAATTATTGACTCTTTACGTGAAGGCACTTTACTACGATAATGGTTACGATAATTCTTTATTCAAAGATTTTATTTTATTAGTTCAATAATTGTTGCGTTGATATTTTATATTCTTTGTTGTTTCAATAATTGTCATTACACAAGTATGTTTCATTATCGAAGCAATAATTCATATTATTTGAATAATATTATTAGATAACATTATTGGCAATGTCTAGAAAGTTACATCTAAGGAGAGGTTTGATCACCTAATTACGCGCCATGATGAGGAGAAATTCTTATTGAAAGCCCCTTCCCTGGAACCTGCAGGTTGTCGATAATGTGATTACAGTAATATTATTTGTGAATAATTAATTATTGATTTATATGATGAGGAAAATATTGATTTTATGTGGATATAGATGGAGAAAATTTTAATGTGACAATTGTTGAAAATTAATATTTTATCTTTTTACGATAAAATAATTCATTTAAATATATTATTATATTTTAATAATATAATAATGGTGATATTTTTACAATGAATGTGGGATATATGAGTATCTGAGGAGAAAAGAGTATTTTGTTTGCAATAAATGTTTAAAACATGTTAAACATGTCGGTGGACCCCATTTATTGACCGAATTTGATTATAGCCTCTAAAATCACCCGCTTGTTGATTTCATTCAATTTCTATTTGGAATTTGGAAAAACTTTCTTCTTCAAAGTTGTAGAGAATTGAATTTCCTATAAAACTTGCGAGATTCAATTTTCCGACAAAAGGACTATTTATTGTGAATTATTGAAGTTCAAGCTCAAAATAATTAATTTTGGAAGTTTTAATTGTTTTAATAACAAAAACGTTTTTTGATTTTGTCATTATTGTGGGCAACATTGGTGGTTGAGTTCAGTTGCCAAAAGTGGGCGTAAAAATTTTGTTTATATATATTAATATTATATTAAATTTTCTGCTTTTGGTGTTACTAAGCATTTTCCTATAAATAGGGTCTTGGGTTAAATTGAAAATCACACCGAAACTGAGTTTTCTCTCTATATTATCGGCGTATTCTTGTGAGTATTTTGAGTATACTTTGAGTATTGCTATACTATGAAAAGTTCAAGTTATAGCTTTATATCCAATATTCCAGTTAAATCTTCGTCTTTTCCGAGGTAAGGGATATTTTTTTCAGAAATGATATTATTTCTTCAATATCATTATCTTTGAAATATTGATCTGAAGTTTTTAATCAAATTTGGAACTTTTAGTGTATCGGAGTTACTATTCACGTATATCGACCTTTATTCACGATATCTGATCTTATTCACGAATCTGACCTTATTCATCGAAAAATGAAAATTTTTCTTTTCATCCAAAATATCTATTCGGATACTAGCTTTGATTGTATCCATGTTTTGATCATTCTTGAATTTTACACCACTATGATTATTTTTGAGGTATTTTGGGCGTGGATAAAACAAAGTACGAATCCTTAATCCTTAATCCTTGTCATTTTTGATTCACCTGGATTCGTTTTTTAAAAAATATTTTCATCATCCTCGGTCTTAAATGATGATATTATAGAATATCTTTGGCACGTAGTGCAAAGATGAATGATTTCGATGAATATCTTTGGCTCAGAAAGGTAAAGATGATTGATTTCGATGAATATCTTTGGCCGTAGTGCAAAGATGAACAGTGTTTAGATGAACATGACCAATCGGTGGATGTCCTTGGCACGTAGTGCGAGGATGAATATATGATTCCGTATATATATTGATCGATGTTACGAGGATAAAAATATTGATGATGGATTTATTAAATTCATAGATATTAGTAGATTTCATCCTCTACGTAACTCTTCTATGAATTAATATTTTCCATTGCAGTATTGATTTAAAACTTGTTGTCTATTGTATTCTATTAAATTTTTCCTTGTTGAAGACTAACGATAATTTGTTGTATATTATCTTAGTCATAATATTCTTCTTGGGCTAGTTGAGCTCACCCTTTTCTTTTTGTTCCATTTTTCTTCTCGGGAGGCGAGAATGTAAGCAGCGATGCAGTCGGGGTATGGAATGATGGTTTTAGAGAGTTGTTTAGTAGTCCTCACCATTTTTGTAAAATAATGTATCAATAATTATGATGAGGATTTATTTGTATGTGGATATTGTTTAGATGGCAATATCTCGTATTTAAACTCATAGTTCTACCGTTGTAATAATAAAGTTGTAGTTGTTTACATCGCACTGTATTGACAACTCAGAATGGGTGGTGTATACCTTTTTTGGGGGCGTCACAATCTGGGTTTGGGCGTTTTCCCACTTAACCACCTGTAGTCAGTAAAGCTACATTTAAACTTCCGACTTTTTGAGTTGAACTGAATAAATGCTTTCCGTCTTAACTCCGTTAGTTGAGTTGGCTAAAGACTTAATTACCCTCCATATATATATTGAAAGCTTCCATCTTCCTTCTCATCATCCTCGTTCCCAATTTCTTCAATTTCTCTGTCCAAACTCCTCAGCACAACCAAATTAGATACTAACTTCATAACCAAATCTAGAACTGCACAATCCAAAATCTTGAGCCCCAAAAATTTCTAACAGATGACCATGTCACTAGATTCACATCTAGCTGGAAACACTAAATTAAACACATCCAACCTAAACACAAAAAGTATTATAATTACACTTATAATGTTGTTTTGCAATCTAAAAAAAGTTTGATAAATCCGTGCTATAATAATAATAATAATAAACCCAGAAAAATTAACAAAAGCCCAGAAAAATTAACAACAATCAATACCAATATATATATATATATATATATATATATATATATATATATATATATATATATATATATATATATTCAAACCTTTAATAACAATAAACCCAGAAAAATTAACAACAATCAATACCCAAAAAAATTAGTAACTTGAACAACAAAATACTTGATATTTATCGCTTAAAACTTCCAGACCTCAAAATAGAAACCCTACCCGAAATTAAACCTTCAAAATTTCAATATCTGATAAATAATTCCATTTAAACAGGCTTGTAACCTTCAATTCATTCGCTAGATACGATTCTGGACATGAATTTTAGCACAACTTACCTTAAAATTTTTGGGAAATGAGTGACGAATGCCAAATTTGTTCGCTCTACAAAGCGTAAAACAACGTCCCAACTTTATTTGAATTGGTAACGGAAAAGCATGTGATTTGGACGTCCCAGAGAGAAATATATAGAGATAGAAAGAGAACATGCTGAGAAATCGCAGATATAACTCTTGATGTTTCGGATCTGGTTTATTTCTATTGTTAGATTCTGTTGCTAATTTCTAATCTCATTTATGTGCTTCCTCATCTCTAACTTCCGACACCCTCCCATCACTGCTTGGCCCACCCATTTTTGGATTTGATCCGTGATGCCTTTGAGAGTGTTGGTGGGTTTGAAGGTTGAAGAGAGAATAAGAGGAAAAAAGAGGAAGAAGAAGGGGGTATTTTAGACATTTACTAGGTTTTTTTTAACTCTTACAGCCCTTTTTCATGTGCTTTTGGCGTTTGACATATACGCATGGTTAAGTTGGATGGAAAAGGTGACGTTTTCACTTCAACGCAAAAAATCGGGAGTTTAAATGTAGCTTTACTGACTAAAGGTGGTTAAGTGGGAAAGCGCCCAAACCCCAGGTGGTGATCTGAACTTAACCCAATAATAAATACTTTATTGAGTGTAAAGGATTGTGGATGGTTGTATTTTGCCCTTTTTTTAGTCTTTTACTCTTTTGTCCTTCGCTTCATCCAAATATCATCATCGTGTCGTGTTTATTTGTGATTTGCTATGTGCTCTAATTAAATTTCTTTTTAGGGGTAGTTCTCTCTGTAAATATAATTATTGTATATCAACTAAATGTACTACTCCTTCTCTCAAAATTATTTTCGTTTTTTTTTTATATTTGTAAGAATATATAGCATACTTGCAGCGGATATAAATCAAAAAAAATTATTTTTCTAGTTACCTCTTGAAGCGTATGTCCACAAATAATGAACGGCTAGAATCACGAACTCAACGAATAATTATCTCAACGATAATTTGGACTACGTTAGAACAAGTACCAAATATGTTTTCACAGTTAGTGTAGCTACCAAACTTTCAAGCACACATGAAACCTCTAATGGCTTACAATATTATGCTAATGTTCTTCTTTGTTGTTTTGCTAACTTCAGCAGTATCTCTATATATATACATGAGGAAAAAGTGTAACCTATATATATATATTAAGCACAAGTATTAATATATATATATATATGTGTGTGTGTGTGTGTGTGTGTGTGTGTGTGTAACCCCCATATAAATATTGTGCAACTCCTACACATAAATATATTTAACTCCCATATATAATTATATATTTAACTCCCACATTAATATTGATATAATAACACATGTTCATTGTATCTAGACAATGAACCATGTAGTTATATCCACCGGGTCGACCGCTCCATGGGCGCACCAGTTTGGATCCAATAACCAACATCTCCTACTCGCCCATGGCGAGGGCGATGTTGTTATCATATAAGCCAAATAAAGTCTAAATGTGTAAGCTGAAAATTTTGTTTAGTTACCGAACCGTGCGACCGTTGAGTTTACCTGCAATGCAGGAGCTCTAAATCAAACTCGTTCGGGCCAAAATAGAGACATCTACCCTTTTAACAAACATGCAATGTGAGAGCTTTCATGCTAAAATGTTTAAGGTTTTCATTAAAGCTATAACCTCTCAAACTCGGTGCGACGCCCCCAAAATAGGTATACATCACCCATTCTGAGTTGCCAAATATATGGTACATAAATCAAATACAAACTTCTTTTATACAATACGAGAACAGTGTAGCTTAGAGTTTTACACGAATATCGTCTCATAGACAGTATTCAAACTCAAATGAAGTCCTCATTACATTTATTATCACACTATTTTATAAAATAGTGAGGACTACTATAGCCACCATCTCGGACCGTCACTCTGTTCCCCGACTAGTACCGGCTACGTTTCCATTTCCTGAAGAGAACAATGAAAGCAAAAAGGTGAGCTCAACTAGCCCAGTAAGAAATATTATGACTAAGCTAATGCAGAATAAATTATCGTTAGCCTTCAACAATATTAAACTGATAAAAATACAATAAACATCAAGTTTAACTGCAGCGGAATAAGCAATCCATTAGAAGAGTCAAGTAGAGAATGATATCTACTATCTTCTATGATTTAAAAAGTTTTTCATCAACTTTATCATTTGAGACTCAAACAATAAATAAACCACATCATCGAATCATCCGTGCACTACGGGCCAAGGATATTCATGTAATCATTAATGGTCATGATCATACCAACAACTGTCCATCAATGCACTATGAGCCCATGAGGACTTTTACCACATCATTTATAACATTGTGGTCATGATTATACCGAATAATCTCTGGTCATAATCATACCAATCAATAGTACATTTATGCACATAAGCCACAGATGACTTTTATCACAATATAAGCATGAGGATGATGACAATGATATAAGAATTGAATTAAAAGAAAGCAAATGATAAATTTTTAAAGATTTATAATTTAATTTATCCAGAATTCAATAATGTCCAAATTGTCAACATGATACTACTTTGGAGTAAAATTCAAGAATAATATTAGATCAAAAATGATTTGACAATGAAAAAAATCAATTTTTGTCATTAATAATTCCCTGGGTAAATAGTACCCGAAGTGAATAGTACCTTTAATAGTACTTTCGTGAATGGTACTTAGAGAATAAAAGTAAAGATAAATGAATACTACTCATGGACAATTATCTCGGCATGAAAAGCTTAAAATTTAACAAGAATGCGAAAATATCCTCAGTAAAACGATACTAGATGAAGCGTAAATTTCAAGGATATTCTACTAATTTTACGGAGTATAGAAGCAATACTTTAACAAAATGAGGGTATAATCAGGAATACGAGACAAAATAATATTACTCACATACTACAGAGTATGGAAGAAAATATTATTCCTTATGAATACTGAAAAAAATAATATCTCTTACCTCAGAAGAAGACTGGATACTGGAATAGTGAAATAGCAAACTTCTCTTCTTCTTTCTCTCTATAGCTTCTCTCTCTATAATTGCTCTTATGAGTCTTAGTGAATTGGTGAGAATGAAAGAAGAATGAACTTCTATTTATAGATAAATATAATTTCGATAATTGCACATTTTGGGGCTCGAAATATTACAGTATAATACCTTCATCTTTTTTTTCATTTTTAATTAAGTCATGCAAGTATTATCAAACTTGCACCACCTCCCCTAATAGTACATGAATGTGAATCAATAGTTCTATACATGTGAAAAAATAGTTACGGTATAGTACCTTCATCTATACCTCTATTTTTAATTTAGTCATGCAAGTATTATCAATCTTGCACCACTTCCCCTAATAGTACATGTATGTGAATCAATAGTACATACATGTGAACAAATAGTTATAAGCATGTGAATTAATAGCAATTAATTGCTCATTTATCCGATTAGTTACCCGATTGGTCAATATAACCTCCAGAAATCAATTATTATCGAAATAAATGTCGATTTCCACTAACACTAATAATCCCAACACAATGGAAATATCAATTTCATCTTTAATAAACACGAACTTATTCATTATTAATATTATAACTCATAATATTTAGCAACCAGGTCATTCCCAAGAAAGAGGGGGCTTTCCGATAAGGATTTCTCCCTATTGACGCGCAATTAGACGACCAAACATCTCCTCGACAGAACTTTCTAGACATTGTCAATATTGTAAATAATAATATTAATAACTTTGTCGTCTCAATTATTGATTTAATAATAATAATAAATATTATGTAGATGATACTGTGACAATAATTGAATCAATAATATGAGAGATATTATGCAATAATTATTGTAGTAATAATTGAGTATAACTGAGTGACTTCTCACGTAAGCATCAATAATCAATACCGTGTGCTACTATGCAACCACGCGTATTAATATTCTTTTACCACCGGGTATTTCAACAGTTTAACGGTAAAACTTTCGCCGTTATTTTTATAAAAAGATAATTCTGTCGTTTTCTAACTCAGACACTAATTCCGTTTGTGGGGTCCACCAATGATTGTGTCATCGTATGAATATTCCCTATTAAAACGAATATTCCCCGACCAATCTAATATTTTATAACCACTTGCTTATTTTGCAAAATTTGTAAATATTTCCCATAATTATAACATTATATCAAATCCATACCATAATATTCAAAAATATAATTCGAGAAAAAATAATCTTTATTCTTAAAAGTTGGGGTATTACACTTTTACCTTTTTCAGTACACTATGGAATAGAATAGGAATAATCAATAAAAATTGCAAAGATATGAAAATGGGTATATATATATATATATATATATATATATATATATATATATATATATATATATATAAAAATAAAACTTCCAACATTTTCAGTAGGTGGATTCACTTGTTTTTTTGCTCTTATATTTTGCCTAGGGAACTGGAGTTTATGGGCATACAGGTAATGTCCATGCAGAGTTTGGTGCTTTGGACACCTAAGTCAATTGTGACCCTCTTTCTTGCATAAGCTGCAGTGCATCTTCCTCCATTTCCTTGACACCCTACCCACCTTCCCACTGTTATTTACTCCATCCTCCCACTCATCTTTTCTTCTTAACATTTTTGGCCTTCCCTTAAACATCTTTTTCATAGGTGGAGGTAACAAGATATCACAATTAGTAAAGTCCCAAAAATCTTCCCCATTCAACACTTCTAAAGTATGAGAATAAGTCTTAATGTAAGTGTCCCTAGTGTACCAGTGAGCCACATAATCTATTGGGTTTCCATATATAGAATGAATTGCCCTAATAGCATGACAACAAGGGATACTTGTCAAATCCCACACCCTACATGCACAACTTTTCTCCACAAGGTTAACAGTGTATCCTCCTCTCCATCTCTCCTTCACTTGGAAATTTGACTATCCATCCCATAAAGCTTCACAATGTGTAGATTCTAAGATAGCAGCAACCAATATCTTCTTAATCCATGGGCATATTAATTCTCCAGTCTTCAATATTTCATCTCTTTTTTGGTGCAACCTCACCATAATTTGATCATGTATCTCAGCTAGCATGTGTAACACTGGCATATATCTTGCCTTTATGATCCATGCATTGAAGCACTCATACATGTTATTATCCACACTGTCAGTCTTTGAGTGAGTCTCAAAGAATGCCTTGGACCAAACCTTGGGATCTTGCTCTGCAAGTTTATCATGCACAGGAATTGATACTCTTTTAACCTCTGCCATTGTCATTTTGTGTGCTACAATATGAGTTGCCATGGCTGCCTCCCAAAAAGATGTTTTAAGAGCGTGGGAAGGATACTTCTTCCTCCAATTTACATAGATGTGCCTTGCACAGTTTCTATGCTCTGCATGAGGAAGAAGATCTTGAATACCTCCTTTCAACCCCTGAAAATATCAATTATTAGATAAATGTACATGGCCACAATTTCAAAAATAAATAATGATGTGAATTATAATTATTACCAAATATTAACAAAGATGCTAACCTTTTGTTGGTCGGATATTAAAGTCAGCCCATAGCCATCTCCCAACGTAAGATCAGACACCAATAACTGCATGAACCAAGTCCAACTGTCATAATTCTCACTCTCCACCACCCCCATAGCTATAGGAAACATCTGATTATTTCCATCCCTGTTAACTGCAGATAAAAGCTGTCCACCATATACTGTTTTCAAAAAATAGTCATCCAAGCCAATAACAGGCCTACACGAAATTCGAGAAAATCCTTCCACGAATCTTCGATAATAATCAACTAAACATAGAAAACTACGTATTTCGATCACCGACTTCAGTTGCTCCATCCGTTTCAAATTATAGGATCAATATTATCTTTTGTAAAGTCAATTTCAAATATTTTCAAACTCAAAATTGAGATGAATTCTTTAGTTTATGTCAATACAATTATGAATATCACAAAATATTGAAAAAGTATCGCTAGTTATATGTTTTATTATTTTTAAATCTTAAATAAATTATATTCATTTTGAATTTTAAAAATGTCTCAATTTGAGTTTTAGAAAGCTAAAGTGATCTTATAATTCGGAATAGAGAGTATATGAATTCTACCATTTAATTAAAAAATTGATATTTCTACATGAGAAAATAATATTTTTACATGATCTCTCTTGCATAAATTATGAGTGAGTTTCACAAGTATGTGAGAGAGACTCAAGTAGAAATATTATTTTTCCATGATATCAATGCCTTTTAACTACATTAATACATAATTGTTTGTGCACTATTTGTGCACATAAAATTTACTCAATATAGTAATTAATAATATTAGTTCTTAATTATTTAATTATTATACGATAACTATAAATATTTATACTAAAATTAAATAGATTTGTATCAAGTTTAAATTTAAGAATTGTGGAAATTGACTTATAAAACGAAGGGAGTGTATTCTTAGAGAATCTCTAACAGTAGTTAGCAAACAAAAAAACTCTTTAAATTGGAGTTTATTAACCTATGTGTCAATTTGAAGAATATTATTTGCTACTTTAATGTTTTGTGCCTCATCAGTTTCTTCAATTCAATTAATGCAGCATTTGACTTAAATAAATAAAAAAGAATGATATTAAATTTTAAAATAATTTGTACATTAAACCCATCGAGCAAAATAAATATTTTTAGCCTTTTTCATATGATTTTGATTCTCCCAAAATAAAATAAATGTTTTGAAGAGAAAGTCAACTTACCAGTTCTTAAAAAAGAGAACGAGATTGCATATTTGATGAATAAGGTTGGAGAGGCTGTTGAAGATAATTTTTTTTGATATGACTCACCTATTTGAATATTCCAAATTGGTTAAAAAGATTGTTGGAGATACTCTTTTGCATCAGCTTCATATATACTTTACTTATTATTACAAATAAAAAAAACTACATCTTCAAGAAATAGAAAATAATAATGCTAGGTACACATGAATGTAGGGAGTGTTTGTTTAGAGCTGAATAGAGCTAAATCTGAATGGTTTTAATTAGTCAAGGCCATGCTTTGTTTTTTGATGCGAATGGTTTGAATCGGTAAGATGAACGCAATTTGAATAGCTAAGTCAATTTTTTAAATTGAATGAAATGACTAAATGAAGTAAAAAAAAATTAAAAAAATAAAGAAATAAAGAAATAATAAAATTTATTAACTATTATATTAAGTAATATTAAATAAATTTACAACAATTTTGAATTTTTCAGAGGGGTAAAATAATAAAGTTTTGTCATTCAGATGTTTCAGACATATCAATTACCAAACAACTTTTTTCATTCATATTCAACTCATTCAGATTCAGATTCAGCTCATTCAGATTCAGATTCATTTAGTTTTTATCAAACACCCCGTACTCCCTAAAATCATTAACCACTCTTTAATTGTTTACATAAATGTAACTTATATACACAATAGACAAAAAATACCAGAAGCCTAATATGCTTTGTATCAATCAACAACTACTCTAATATATATTCTGAATATCATATTGAGCAAAAAAGAGTTTTAAGCAAGAAAAGTTAGAAAATGGATAGGAAGCCAGTTCAAACAAGATGTCAAGAAAGAAGCTGCGGTCGAGGCAATTGCAACTGCTGTTGAGGTGGAAGGTGCCGGTTAAAGTTCATGTGGCTGCGGTGGTGGTATTGGTAATTTGGTATTGGTATTGGTGGTGGGGGTTGTGCTTAATGGTCTTTATTGAACTCTTAGGTGTTGTTTGTGAAGAGGTCTTAATAGACCACCTCTCATTCGCTAAGAGGATAGATGTTGTTTGTTTGTTTTTGTTACTTCTGAATGACTCTAAATGGTTAAGATATAAAATCAAATCTAAATTATTCAGACATGCCTCTTAATGAACTTTGCTATTTTTTAGACACAAATACCCTCTTCAATATTATCAATTTTCTTGTGTATCCATGCCAACCACTACCACCCACCGGCGCCACCAGACCACGAGATCTGCGGAGGGAAGAGGGAGGGAGGCGGGGGGGTGGGTGGGGCAAGTGAGAAAGCGAGGAGGAGGTGGGACGGGGATGGGGAGGAGGTGGGTATGGCAGGCGGGGAGGGAGGGGGGGGGCAATGGAGTAGGGAGGAGAGAGGGAGGAGGGTGGGGTGGGGATGGGGAGGAGGTGGGGCCAGGCGGGGGTAGGGGAGGCGGGGAAAGAGGGAGGAGAGAGGAGGGAGAAGGGAGGAGGTGGGACGGGACCGGGAGGGGAGGGGAGGGGGTGGATGGGGTGGGGTGGGGATAGGGGAGGAGGGAGAAAAAGAAGGCTGTGTTTTTTTTTTCAAGGGTTAAAATAGTAAAAACATGTTATTATGACATTTTGAAAAAAATAATTATCAAACAACATTTTTTTATTAGATACAATTCTATTTAGATACTTTATATTATTCAGATGTCTGAACGATTCAGATCTTAACAACTAATTTTATCAAACACAACCTTACGAGGCTAGGAAGGGTCTGGGTATTTATGTTTGGATATTATGTTAGTTTAAATCCCAAAATTAGGTATCGTCACCCATCTTGGGTAATTTCGCCACTTACATGGTACATAAATTCAAATACAACTTAATAATACTTAATAATACAAGCTTATAGTATACAATCGACAAAACATAAAAGCTATGAGTTTGAATACAAATATTGTCTACTAGAGATTATACAAACTCAAAAGGAGTCCTTATTACAATTATTATTACACTATTTCACAAAATAGTGAGGACTACTAATCTTTATCATCAGTTCGTCACTCCGTTTCCCATTAGTCCACTGCTTCGTTCTCATTTCACGAAGAACAATAAAAGTAAAAGGTGAGCTCAACTAGCCCGATGGAAATATTATGACTAAGATAATGCGAGAATATATTATCGTTAGCCTTGAATGATGTTAAGCGATACAATATAACAACCATCAAGTTTAAGCTGCGGTGAGAACAAGCAATCCATTAAAAGAGTCAGTAGAGAATAAAATCTACTATCTTTTATGATTTAAAAGGTTTTCATCACTTTTATCGGCGGGACTCGACAATAAATAATCCACATCATCGAATCACCCACACTTTTGGCGAGGATATTCTTTAGTATCACGACCACAATTATCCATGCCTTCTGGGCGAAGAATATTTGTGTATTCAATAATGGTCATGATCATACCAACAACATCCATCATACCTTTCTACGGGCCATGAGGACTTTTACCACATCATTTGTAACATTACGGTCATGATTACACTTAAATAATCCACAGTCATAATCATACCAAGTCCATCATGCACTATATAGGCCACGAGATGACTTTCAACAAAATATAAACATGAGGATGATGACAATGATATAAAATTCAATAAAACAAGTTCAAAATTATTTTATCCGAGGAACTAATAACGTCCAAATTATCGACATGATCTTTGCTTTGTAGAGTAAAATTCAAGAATGCTCGGAAGAATATTTTCATGAAAGATCTTTGGATGAAGCGCAAATATCGAGGATATTCCACTAATTTCATGGAGTATAGAAGTCAAAACTTTAACCATTTGAGTATAATAAGGAATGGAATAACAAAAGAAATCACCGGGCATCGATAGATAGGCCATTTGCAGGCGAGTTATTCAACGAATAATAAATAACGGAATCGGTCGTCGTAAAATGCCTGACGAGGATATTCAACGAGAATAATAAAAAAAAGCGAATCGGTCGGCGTAAAAAGCCTGAGACGAGATATTCAAGCGAGAATAATAAAAGGCGGAATCGGTCGGTAAAAAATGCGAACGAGGATAT
Organism: Panax ginseng; assembly: GCA_020205605.1. Lineage (NCBI taxonomy): Eukaryota > Viridiplantae > Streptophyta > Magnoliopsida > Apiales > Araliaceae > Panax > Panax ginseng. The sequence continues at coordinate 91,741,370 of CM035141.1, read as the reverse complement.
TCAACGAGAATAATAAAAAGCGGAATCGGTCCGGCGTAAAATGCTGAACGGGATATTCAACGAGAATAATAAAAAGCGGAACCGGTCCGTGTAGAAACCTTGAAGACGAGGATGTGTTCAATGAATGATAAAGAATGGAACAACGAAAGAATTTCACCAAGTATAGGGTAGCCAGCGTATCTGAGTTATTCAACGAGAATAATAAAGAATGGAATAACGAAGTTCTCTTCATGTAGATAAGAAAAAATAATACTCCTACTACGAGTCTGACAAATAATATTCCTACCTTGGAAAAAAAGCTGGATCTTTGGAATAGTGAGTGTAGTGAGATTTCTCTTCTTCTTTCTCTCTATAATTTCTCTCTATAATAATCGCTCTAAAGCTTTTGTGAATTGGTGAGAAATGAAGGAAGAATGAGCTTCTATTTATAGGAAAATATAGTTTCGATAATTGCACGTTTTGGGGCTCGAAAATTACGATATAATACCTCGACTTTTCTTTCATTTATAATTTAGTCCTGCAAGTATTATCAATCTTGCACCAACTCCCCTAATAGTAAATAATGTGAATCAATAGTTCAATCATGTGAATCAATAGTATAATCATGTGAAAAATACGAATTTCAGTATAGTACCTCCATACATACCTCCATTTTTAACTTAGTCATTACAGTATTATCAATCTTGCACCAACTCCCCTAATAGTAAATAATGTGATTCAATAGTACACATATGTGAACAAATAGTTATATAAGCATGTGAATTAGTAGCAATTAATTGCTCATTTATCAGATAAATTACAGGTTATCAATATAACCCCCTGAGACATCAATTATCATCGGAATAAATGTCGATTTTCACTAACACAAAACAATTCCAACATAATGAAACTATTTTTATCAAAAATATAAATTTTGAAATTTTGAAGTTTGACTTTTCACAAAAAAAGTCAAGCTGTTGACTTTTTGACGAAATAGTGAATCCGGAAAAATTTTGTGTTTATAGACTATTTTTACTAATTTAAATCGTTTTCGGACTCAAATATCACGTCCGTCTCTCAAATTCAACTCAGAACAACATTCATTATTAATATTATAACTCACAATATTTATCGACGAATTCGTTCCCGGAAAGAGGGGGCTTTCGATAAGGATTTCTCCTGATTGGCGCCTTGATTAGGTGACCAAACCTCTCCTTGTGAAACTTCTAGACATTGTAAATATTGCAATTTATAATATGAATAACTTTGTCGTCTCAAGTATTGATTTAATAAAAAAACATTTTATCACGAGATGATCTTTGTGACATAATTGAATCGATAATATGATAGATATGATCGTGGCAAATTCTTTGTAGCAATAATTGAGTATAAGCGGTGACTTCTCACGTAAGCATCAATAATCAATCTGGTGTGTTTCTTATATGACCCCAGCGTATTCTTTGTACTTTTAACTGCAAGGGTGTTTCAGCGGTTAACGGTAAAAAACTTAGTAGTTATTTTCATAAAAAGTATTTTTGTCGTTTTCGATCAAATGATAATTACATTGTGAGGGTCCACCATGATTGTCTTGGTTATGCGAATATTCCTGTTAAAAAATAATATTCCCAGACCAATCGAATATTATATAACAACTTGCGTACTTTGCAAAATTTGTAAATATTACCCACAACTATAACATTATATCAAATCCACACCATAATATTCAAAAATATATTTGAGAAAATTTAATCTTTATTCAAAAAATCTGGGGTCTCACAATCTCCCCTCCTTGAAATTTTAGCCCTCGAAATTTACGTCGCGTACTGGTATATTTAGAAACGGTGAGGATACCTTGACCTCACTTCAAATTCTAACCCTTGAGGTATAACCTTTGAGTGTCGAATATAATCCTTCTTATCCAAGATTTTAACACGTATCTCTCTCATACGTTAAATCATCCATTATCTCGTCCGGTTCTAAATTAATAATGTGGTTGGTCATCCCCATATTTACGTAACGTCGATCGTTAAAAGCGTTATGAACACATGACATACTTGGCGGTAAAAGCGAGTCTATAAGCCCGCGGTTCTACTTTATCGAGGATTTCAAATGGGCGATTAAATCGAGGGTTGAGATTTCTTCTCTTAAATCGATTCTTGCTTCTAGAATAACATACTCTTGAACCTTCTTAATTCTTCACATTCATCGACTCAAGGTGTGTAGCTTGGCGGCTTTAACTTTATCGATTAAAATCGATTAATTCTACTTCGTATATTAGTTATCTTCACGTGGGTTCTAGAGTCTTTAACTCTATCTTCATCATTTTGTAAGTCGTCGTGCGAAATGGGTCTTTGTGTTAACAACATCGCACTTCGTGCAATATCGATCTTCTTACTTTCAGCGTCGGCTACCACGTTCGCTTTCCCGCGATGGTATTGAATGATACGATCGTAATCTTCAACGACTCGAGCCAGCGTCTTTTTGCGCGTATTACGTTCATTTTAGTTGAAGAAATATTTGAGGGTTTTAGAAATGGGTTTTGTCTTTGAATTCGATACAAAATTCGATTTCACGCTCTGGGGTAGGCTAAAAGTCTTGAGAATACGTGAAATTTATTAACAATAGAAATATCATTCAAAGCGTGACTCTCATCCAGACTTGGGTAACCGTCGTCACATTGATACCTATCAACTTGCCATCGTCATTCACGGTATCGCCTCTGAAAAATGCGGCTTGGTGCATTCCACACAAGAAAGTCGACAACGAAAGGATGGGGCTCTTTTACTTATGGCTTGATATGACCATGATTGACTTTAGTGATTTGGTTGCTTGAATTAGCATAACGAGGTTGGTTAGGAATATGAAAGCTAACAACTTTGACGAAAAAAAGCATGATGAGTAGTTAACGATCGATTCCTAAAATCACATCAAAGGCAAGTATTTTCAAAGAGATCGATCGACGAATAGCGTGAAAAAAGTGTTGATTTGAACAAGATTTATAAATAGTGGAGGTAATGAAGGTTTCTCCCAGCGAGTTTCAACGGATAAATCAAAATCTAACTTCTCAGGAGTTAAATTCAAACATTGAACACAACTAGGTGAAATAAAAGAGTGAGTAGAACCAGTATCTAACACGGTATAGACTTCACAAGAGTTTATGACTAACATACCATGATAATTTTATTGGGTTCCTTGTCACGAAAAAAAATTTCTCTCTTAAACTACTGGCTTTGACTTTTTTAGGGAATGACCTTTGGTGCCTCCATCCTAGTTGAACTTGTCTTGATGAGCGACAAAATCGGGCTAAGTGACCTTCTCTTCCACAATTATAACATGCTTTGGACGGCATCAGCGCGTTTGGGTGATGTTCCCTCCCTCGCATTTGAAGCATATGATAGGTGGTGGTTCTCCTTCCTTAACAACGGGTCTTTGGTCTTGGCGTCTTTCCATCATTGTTGAATCTCCTCTTCTTGAAATGTCCATTCTTATTGTTTTTGACCATGATTACCACCAAAGTGGTTACCATTTACGGCATGTTGATTCCTCTATGCTTATTATCCTTAGCTTTGATGGTTGTTATCATTAGGTATTATCATTTTTTGCCGGTGCTTTCTCTTTTTGTTTGCGTTGACTCGTTATCGCGCTCCACTAGCGAGCCCCCTTTACAATGTCGAATACAAACCACGGTTTATGAGAAATAAGATATTGGCGTATCTCTCGACTTCAACCTCTTAAAAACATTAGCGTCATTCGCTCCTCATTATCGACCAAATGGGATCTGAAAGGGGATAACTCATAAATTTAGCCTCGTATTGCGACACGGTCGTATTGTTTTGTTCGACTTGATAAACTCCACCTCCTTCATGTGTGGCGAATACTTTCGGGAAAGTACTTGTCGTTGAAAGCTCTTGGAACTTCTCCCAAGAAGACATCTTGAGTCGTCGAAAATGGAGTGCGTTTCTGATTCCCACCGGTGATCTGCCTTTCACGCATGACATAAAGGTGGCAAAAGGAACCTTTTGCTCCTCGGAGCATCCCAAGACATCAAATATCTTGGTGATCTGCTTTAACCACGTCTCACTTCTCGCCTTAAGTGGTTACGGCTTTCCCAAAAACTCGGTGGTCCCGGCTCCTTGAATTGCTTAGCGGTGACCAGCAGTGGTTACCATTGTTTCCACTCATTATGGACGAGAATGCTGCCTTAGCGCCGTTGTTGTTGCATGAATTGCTCCTTAAAGCTTCTTAGCGGTGGCCGTCCAAGAGTTATCGATATTTTACTGCATTTTGGAAGGGCTGCCCTTACTTTGTTGTTGCATGAATTGCATAAAGCCTCGACCATCCCATCATTCACCATTTCATCGGTGTTATTGTTTTTTCAGGAGGATTATTGTCCTCTGTTGCACATTATCCACGATTATTGATGCATGGAGACTCAGCGGTCTCTGTGTGCTCCATTGATAATCTCAACATTCTCGGATGCCATTTTCAAACAACGCCACAAAACAAGGGTTAATTAACATATCACATATTATCCATATACTTTGATGAGAGCAATTAAATACCAAATAAACTTAGGTAGGTCATATACTAGCGAAGAATTCCCGTCTCTCCCCTCTAGTTCTTATCTCACATCTTAGCGGGGATCATATCCTAAGCTTTGATACCAAGCTGTGGCGCCCCCAAAATTAGGTATCGTCACCCATCTTGGTGTGCCACTTACATGGTACATAAATTCAAATACAACTTAATAATACTGATATATATATACAATAATCGACAAAACATAAAGCTGTGAGTTTGAATACAAATATTGTCTACTAGAGATTATACAAACTCAAAAGGAGTCCTTATTACAATTATTATTACACTATTTCACGAAATAGTGAGGACTACTAATGCTATCATCTGGGTCCATCACTCCAGTTCCCAGACTAGTCCTGCTACGTTCTCATTTCACGAAGAGAACAATAAAAGTAAAAAAAAGGGTGAGCTCAACTAGCCCGATGAAAATATTATGACTAAGATAATGCGAGAATATATTATCGTTAGCCTTGAACGATGTTAAGCGATACAATATAACAACCATCAAGTTTAAGCTGCGGTGAACAAAAGCGATCCATTAAAAAGTCAGTAGAGAATAAAATCTACTATCTTTTATGATTTAAAGGTTTTCATCACTTTTATCGGCTGGGACTCGACAATAAATAATCCACATCATCGAATCACCCTGCTTTTCTCGGACGAGGATATTCTTTAGTATCCGACCACAATTATCCATACCTTCTACGGGCGAAGAATATTTGTGTATTCATTAATGGTCATGATCATACCAACAATTTGTCCATCAATGCACTACGGGCCAATGAGGACTTTTACCACATCATTTGTAACATTACGGTCATGATTACATAAATAATCCACAGTCATAATCATACCAAGTCCATCATATGCACTATAGGCCACGAGATGACTTTCAACAAAATATAAACATGAGGATGATGACAATGATATAAAATTCAATAAAACAAGTTCAAAATTATTTTATCCGAGGAACTAATAACGTCAAATTATCGACATGAATCTTTGCTTTGTAGAGTAAAATTCAAGAATGCTCGGAAGAATATTTCCATGAAAAGATCTTTGGATGAAGCGCAAATATCGAGGATATTCCACTAATTTCATGGAGTATAGAAGTCAAAACTTTAACTTATTTGAGTATAATAAGGAATGGAATAACAAAAGAAATCACCGGGCATGCGATAGACCGCACAGGCGAGTTATTCAACGAATAATAATAAATAACGGAATCGGTCGGCGTAAAAGCGCGCCGAGACGGGATATTCAACGAAATAATAAAAATAAAAGGCGGAATCGGTCGGGCGTAAAAGCCTTGCGAGCAGAGGATATTCAGCGAAAAAATAAAAAGGCGGAATCGGTCGGCGTAAAACGCGCCTGAGCGGGATATTCAACGAGAATAATAAAAGCGGAATCGAATTCCGGCGTAAAAGCCTTGACGACGGGATATTCAACGAGAATAATAAAAATGCGGAACCGGTCCGGCGTAGAAACGCCTGAAGACAGGATGTTCAACGAGAATGATAAAGAATGGAACAACGAAGAATTTCACCAAGTATAGGGTAGCCAGCGTATCTGAGTTATTCAACGAATAATAATAAGAATGGAATAACGAAGTTCTCTTCATAGATAAGAAAAAATAATACTCCTACAAGTCTGACAAATAATATTCCTACCTTGGAAAAAAAGCTGGATCTTTGGAATAGTGAGGTAGCAGATTTCTCTTCTTCTTTTTCTCTATATTTCTCTATATAATAATCGCTCTAAAGCTTTTTGTGAATTGGTGAGAAATGAAGGAAGAATGAGCTTATTTATAGGAAAATATAGTTTAGATAATTGCACGTTTTGGGGCTCGAAAAATTACGATCTAATACCTCGACTTTTCTTTCATTTTTAATTTAGTCCTGCAAGTATTATCAATCTTGCACCAACTCCCCTAATAGTAAATAATGTGAATCAATAGTTCAATCATGTGAATCGATAGTATAATCATGTGAAAAATACGAATTTCGGTATAGTACCTCCATCATACCTCCATTTTTAAACTTAGTCATGCAAGTATTATCAATCTTGCACCACTCCCCTAATAGTAAATAATGTGATTCAATAGTACACATATGTGAACAAATAGTTATATAAGCATGTGAATTAGTAGCAATTAATTGCTCATTTATCCAGATAAATTACGGATTATCAATATAACCCTGAGACATCAATTATCATCGGAATAAATGTGGATTTTCACTAACACAAACAATTCCAACATAATGAAACTATTTTTATCAAAAATATAAATTTTGAAATTTTGAAGTTTGACTTTTCCCAAAAAAAGTCAATGTTGACTTTGACGAAATAGTGAATCCGAAAAAATTTTGTGTTTATAGACTATTTTACTAATTTAAATAGTTTTGGACTCAAATATCACGTCAGCGTCTCCAAATTCAACTCAAACAACATTCATTATTAATATTATAACTCACAATATTTATCATATTTATCGACGAATTCGTTCCCGGAAAGAGGGGCTTTCGATAAGGATTTCTCCTGATGGTAGCGCGATTAGGTGACCAAACCTCTCCTTGTGAACTTACAGACATTGTAAATATTGCAATTTATAATATGAATAACTTTATAAATCTCAAGTATTGATTTAATAAAAAAACATTTTATGCGGATGATCTTGTGACAATATAATTGAATCGATAATATGATAGATATGATCACGTGAATTCTTTGTAGCAATAATTGAGTATAAGCGAGTGACTTCTCACGTAAGCATCAATAATCAATCTGGTGTGCTTCTTATGCGACCACAGCGTATTCTTTACTTTTAACTTAAGGTGTTTCAGCGGGTTAACGGTAAAACTTTCGCGTAGTTATTTTCATAAAAAATATTTTTGTCGTTTTCTCGATCAAATCATAATGAATAATTCCATTGTTGTGAGGTCCACCAATGATTGTCTTGTTATATATTCTTCCTGTTAAAATTTGAATATTCCCAGAGCCAATCGAATATTATATAACAACTTGCGTACTTTGCAAAATTTGTAAATATTACCTTATATAACATTATATTATATCCAATCCACATATAATATTCAAAAATATATATTTGAGAAAATTTAATCTTTATTCAAAAAAACATCAAATTATATAAATGATTATACATTTGTAATATTTAGTTTAATTCTTAAATTTATATTTAGTTTCTTAAATTTTAATATTGAATTGAATTCTTGAAATTTTAAAATTTTATTATTTAATAACAATCTTATTTATGAATAAAATAATAATACGTTAAAGATATGTTTGAACTTTCAACAATTGCATGTTTGTATTTGAACTTTGACATTGACAATATGGATATGTGTTTGAACTTTAAGAAAAAGTCTTTATTATCTTTATTATAGATTGTTTAGCTTTATATTATTGTTTTGTTTAGATAAATGTAAGATAAAATATTAAAATTGATTTTAAATAAAAAAATCCCGCCTAAACCCTTGAGCCCCCCTAGGCGCTAGGCCCTCTTGGCGCCTCCCTCCCTAGCGCTTTAGAACATTGCATATTGGAATGAAAAAATCATATCACTAGTAAGATGTTGAAGTGATACATGCCTTAGTTGAGGTGAATAGGTAATGATACTTATAGTAATTGAGACCCTATTTCAAGGGCACCATGTAAGCAACAAGGCAAAGTTTCGTACAAGCAAGCTTTGTGAAAGGCATGGTTCAGTGGCTCAAGGGTGAAGTGCTAGCTAAATAGTAATGCCACCACAAGGTATTCCCCAAAGCCGCTGGTAGCAGTGTGCCTCATGGAACCTCATCGGAAATGTTCTTATTTTTTCCCTGCTAAGCATACTGCACGCATAATCCACTGTGTTCGGCAGCATGCCTCACTGATCCGCATTGAGAATGACTCGAGGAGTGCAACATTCCATCTCAGTTTCCTTTGGGCTCAAAATCCTTGATTTAGCCCAATCATGCTGTCATATTGAGCCCGAAAACACACCTCTAGGCCCAATGGGTTATCAAGCCAATGCAGCCTGCCTAGTTAACCACTCAGGCCTTCTACCAAAAAATAATTATTATTATCTGGCCGTGCTCACCTTGAACTCAAGCCTTGGGAGACTTTGGCGCTTAATGTGCCTTTATTTCTATTAACTCAGCTCAAAACATGATCCACTCATTCAATAACTTGAACAAAAATTCTATCAATTTAAATTATCAGGCGGAACTAAAACCCGATTTTGGGAAATACAATCTAACGAGTTTCTAAAAAGTACTAACCGTTATGAATTAACTAGAACCTAAGCACCTAATGATATTTTAAGAACATGCAATCCACGTTGTGAGACAAAAACTAATACTTACTCTAGTTCTTGTCGAAGAGCATCAAACAGCTCTCTTTTGGGTTGTTTCTCTGCCCCAGGAGCATTAAGAACCTTACTCTGCTCCACCATTTTTATGGTGTTGTTCTTCAGCTCTTCCTGCAACAAGAACACATGCTAATAGACCAATTTTGTAGTAAACAAAGTATGTGATTCTCAGGGATCAATTAATCAAAATACACTTGTATTATGTGCGAATATACATTCAATCTTCATTCTCTCTTAAGATAGGAAAATAACTTTTATTGACAGAAGGGAGAGAATACAAGCAGAGGGGAACAAGAAGTCCAACCACCCTGTAATAAGTGGAAATAAAATTGAACAATCAATAAATTGCAGCTCTCCAATCTCTCCAAAGATCAAACACATATATGGCCTAATGGCACCAATGTCAGAAGCAATAAAAAAAAGTCCTACCTTACAGCAGAAAGGGATAATTAAATCATCTATTCCTAGTTGTTGCTTTCTTTTGAATTAATCAATCTATATGTAATTACTTTGAAAAAAAAATGATTCTCAGCATCGAATCTGTGGATATATATCCCACTCTATTTGTATTAATGGAAGAAACCATAAAAAATGGAAGCACTCAATGTTATTTCTACTCAGCTCAAAGCGCTTGTAGACATGTAAAATATAAGCTTTCTCTTTGGTTTCCCTCCCATTTATCCTTTTCAACATGTTCACTTCGTCCACAAACCAGAGGCTTTGTGAAATATGTGGAAAAGATAACAAAATAATTACAGAGTAACATAAACCTAAAAAGGAAAAAGGGAGGAAAGAAGGATAACGCCTCAACATAATGAGGAAAGTCACACTTATCAATAGAAAGAAGATAAAGGATATAAAAGCCTGAGCCTCCACAACTAAAGACAGAAAATGAATCCCACATACTAACTCTCTTATAAGATAATTAAACAATATATCCAAGTTCTACTCTCTTTTTCACATGATATAAAAGCCCAACATGGCGATGTACTTCGACACCCTAACATAAAAATTAATTAAAGCAGAATCAATTCATACTTAACTCAACTCAACGTCTGTATCCCAAACTAAATGGAGTAGGCTGAAAATGAGTCCTATATGAAAGCGTAAAAGTAGAGCCCAAATAAATTGATAATACGTCATGAAACATAGAAGTAGCTAACATATTAAAATTGTGCATTTATGCAACTTAATATTGGAGTGGCCTATAAGTTCGACCAAGTTCCCAAATTCCTTTTTCCTTCCTTTCAATGAGCCTGCCATCGTCTGTTTTCAAAGTATCAATTTGCAAAACTAATATCACTATAACTAGAACCCTAATAATTACCCAATGGAGGCGATACATTTATATATATACATATCTAATGAATATTATAAAGGGGTGAGAATAGAGGAATTTTACATTGGCTTTGAGCTGAGTGATAATCTTTAATCTCATTGCATCAATTGTACCGTCATTCATCAACGACTCCAATACATCTTCTGGAGTTACCACTGGAGATCCTTCCATTTCCAATTCAACCACTAAACTCTTTATGAAAAATGAATTTTTTTGTTTTGATTTTTTGAGCTCAACCTGCAATAACAAATTTTCCTTGAATACCACAATCAACTTCATGTTTCTCCCAAAAAAAAGTTTCCGCGATTTAAAATAAAAAACCTAAAAATAGTTAGGGTTTCTACACCAAATAAGTTTACGTATACGTATATGTATAATCATGAAACTAAGAGAGAGGGAAAGAAATAAACGTAGTTAGATTGTTGAATGCTTCTTTGGCTTACCGGTAATGGAGGTCGCCGGTGATTCTCTGCAACAACAAACGGTGTAGCTGCTATATTGCGCCAGATTACGTTGTGTTCCCTCCAGCCCACCGTGTTCTCCTGAGCTAAAAACGGTGATTAATGAGGAGTGAAACGACATCGTTATATTTAGCGGAAGAACATAAATTTTTCTAACCAATAATTTTATATCTATAAATGGATAAATTTTATCCATATATAAATAAAGGAATGGTTGGGTCTGTCATATATATATATATATATACGGGAGGATTTCAACAGATAATCGGTTTATATATTAAACGACGACGTTTTTTTGCCTTGATGTGTCGTTAAAATATATATATACCTCTTTTAAAAACGAAATTAAATATAAAATGATTAAAGTTTAGATTTCTATTTTTTCACAAATTCATAGACATGGTGATTCTTTTCATTTATGCAAAAGTATATACTAGAAATAAATTAGAGAATATATTTTTACACACGCAAATAAGTCCTCATTACAATTATTCAAACACTATTTTATAAAAATAGTGAGGGATCGCTAAAACATCTTCCTAGAACCATCACTCCATACCCCAGACTCGATCCTGCTATGTTCTCACCTCCGAGAAGAAAAATGGAACAAAAAGGAAAGGGTGAGCTCAACTAGCCCAAGAAAGAATATTATGACTAAGATGATATACAATAAATTATCGTTAGTCTTCACGGGGAAAAGTCCGATAAAATATAATAGACAACAAGTTTTAGATCAACACATGCAATGAAGCTTGACAATCCATTAGAAGAGTCACGCGTAGAAAGAATTCTCTTTGTCTTCTAAGGTTTAAAAGTCCATCATCAATATTTTATCCCTATAACAACAATCAATATTCATCTTTAATCATCTTTGCACTACAGGCCAAAGATATTCATTTGATATTACCAAATTAATTCATGTTCATCTCAACACTTGTTCATCTTTGCACTACGGCCCAAAGAGATTCATCGCTTTAATCATTCATCTTACACTACTACAGCCAAAGATATTCATCAAGTATCACCATTAAGGACCGAGGATGATGAAAAACATTTTAGAGAACAAATCCAAAAGAAGATGTAAGGACAAATATTAGGGATTCAGTATTTCGTTTATCCAAATTCAATAATACTCCATAATAACCAAGTGTGAAGTAGAATTCACAAATAAAGATCAAAACATGGATACAATCAAAGATAGTAACTATAAAAGACATCCGGAAGAAAAGAAAAATTTCATTTTTTCTAGTGAATAAGACCATATTATGAATAATTAATGATATCGTGAATAAGAACTCCAGACACAAAAAGATAGAAATTTCACAAAAAATATCTTCACGCTTCGTGAATAAGTACTCGTGAATAAGAACTCGTGAATAAGAATCTTCATGAATAAGAACTCGTGAATAGTAACTCATGAATAGTAACTCAGACATGAAAAAGTTTCAAATTGATAAAAGTTCGAGAACAATATTTCGGCATAATGATATTGAAGAAGATAATATCATTTAAGAAAAAACAACATCCACCCTCAAAATAACCGTATTTACGATTGAATTTCGGTATAGTCTTTGTGAAACTTCGCACCGTATAAATAACACTCAAAGTATACTCACAAGAATACGCTTCGATAATATAGAGAGAAAAGAGAAAAACTTTATTTCTGATGTGATTTTCAATTCTAACTTAGCCTTCTATTTATAGAAAAATGCTAGAACGCCAAAGGAGACTAGATTAATAAAATATTAATATTTACCAAATATTCAAGCCCACCCCCAAGGAATCTAATTTTAGCCACCAAGCACATGTTAAAGATGCTCACCAACCTTTGAAAAACGTTTTTCTTGAAAATAATAATTAAAACTTCCAAAAATCAATTATTTCGGAACTCCGAAACTTCAATAATTCACAATAAATAGCCCTTTTATTAGAAAATTCAAATCTTGCGACTTTTTATAGGAATTTCAATTCTCTACAACTTTACAGAAGAAATTTTTTCCAAATTCCAAACAAAAATTATCCGAAATCCACAACCAAGGCGATTTTACGATACATAATCAATTTTCGGTCAAGAATTGTGTCTACCGACACACAAAACATGTGTTAAACATTTAATGCCACAAAAATACTCTTCCTCCTCATATACTCATATATCCCACATTCATTGTAAAAATATCATCGTTAATATATTATTAAAATAATATATTTAAATGAATTATTTTATCGTAAAAAGATAAAATATTAATTTTCAACAATTGTCACATTAAAAATTTTCTCCATCTATATCCACATAAAATGAATATTTTCTTTATCATAATAATCAATAATTAATTATTCAAAATAATATTACAGAATCACAAGATCGACAACCAAAAGTAGTTTCCGTAATAGAGGGGCTTTCAATAAGGATTTCTCCTTATCTGCGCATAATTAGGTGACCAAACCTCTCCTTAGATGTAACTTTCTAGACATTGCCAATAATGTTATCGATAATATTATTCAAATAATATGAATTATTGATCCGATAATGGAAAATAATGTGCAATGACAATTATTGAAACAATAATAACATAAATATCAACGCAAAGAATTATTGAATCAATAAAATAAAATAATGAACAATAATTCATCAGTAATAATTATTGAGTAGTGTCTTCTTTACGTTTAATCAATAATTCAACAACATCATCAATACTGCGTAATACTTACGCAACCACGCGTATTCTTCAGTATTTTAACCACCGGGTAACCCAACAAAGGTTAATTCGGTAACAATTTATCAGATTATTTATAAAACTCAATCTTTGTCGTTTTTCTTCATCCAACCATTTTTCATTATGGGGCCCACAAATGATCGGCAATAAATGCGGAGATTCCCGATGAAAAGAATATTCCACGACCAAACGAATATTCCCCATGATAATAATGAATATTTTATAACCACTTGCTTATTTTGTAAACTTTGCACATTTCACCCATAACCAAAGCATAATATCAAATTACCACCTTATTAATCAAGAATAATAATTAGAGGAAATTCGATTTTATTTATAAAAATTTGGGTTCTTACAACAAATGCCCAACAAACAATAGAAACAAAGTGAAAAATAAGACAATCTTGAATCAACACTTCCGGTATGAGGATATAGAATTGTAGAATCGAAGTTTTACCCATCGGACGATCTCACCTCTAGACGCGTAAAGACAGAGGGATAACCTACTACATAACCAGATTTCACCGGCAAGGAACTGAGACTTTTAGTAATGAATTTAACTCGTGACCTCTAGTTTAGTGGTTTTATTCGTTGCATTATACCCAGGGGCAGATTCAAGATCTGATTCCAGCAGGGGCGAATTTTTTTGGACTGAATTTTTTGGACTGATCATACCATACCTGATCCAGAAAGATATTGAAAAATTACATTAAAAAACTATTCCGACCGTTAAGCTCACTGAACCATTTTTTTTCTTCTACTCACATAAGTTTCAAACGTATATAGTCATAGTATTATATATATATATACTAGATGTCTACCGTGCCTCCGACACTATATGGACGGCTCAAATAATTTATTAGGATGAGTGGAAAATTCCAAATCAATTATATTTTGTTAGATAGATATTACACAAATATATGTGTGACACTAATAAGAATGAGCATCACAACTCTTGTGAAGTACACAGACATTACAGAATCCGAAATCAATCAAATTAAAAAGAAACCAACTCAACCGACGAAATCATCACCATTAATTAACTATATCTTGCGATTTGTTAAGCTCAAGCTGAAATCCCACAGTTTGTTAGCCAATTTTGCATCTTTAGCCATAGCGCTGGTTGCTTTGGCTTCAGTTTTGTTGCTGTCCATAAAATATTCGCCGCTAACCCCTTTAACTTGAGGATGCAATGCGACATAGCATGTAGTTGCTGCTCCCTATATATAAAAATCAACATGCACTGGTTAATCATCAACTTAACAATTCGTCCCACATTTTTTCTTTTTAGTCCGACCAGATACATTTTTATTTTTCCTAACATGTCATTACTTATATTCGGGTACTAACTTAATGTTAAGGATATGCGGAAAGTAATATATATATACCTGCGCGACATTTTTAAGAAGATACTTTCCAAAGGTATTAAGCACCCCTGCAAGGTTGACTAAATTAATATCAAACCATTAGGTATTAGATAAACTAAGTTTACAAGATTTAAGCATATATAGATGGTGCATAAGGGAGTTAAATGGCGCAAATACTTACAACCCACAAGGCCGAGGTTATTGGTTATATTGGTGGCGATAACTCCAGGATGCACTGAATTTGCAGTTATATTCACTCCTTCTTGCTGATCAATTGTAGAAAATTAAACCAAAACTGCATGCAGTACTATTTGATTCCAACTAGCACGATAAATGTCATTTATTGAACTATGAATTACCAGAACAGATGATTTCTATAAATGGTTATACACAACTCATAGACTTTGATCTCCTTTTGTTTTTAGGTAACAACATAAACATATCAAAAAAATATAAATGAAAAAAAGCTCGATCTATCGGACTACCATCCCAGGCAATCCTTCCTTTTCAAACCAAAAAAGGGATATTAGGTAACTAGGTCCTTTTAGTAAGTGGTTACCCTAAACACTAACACTAATAAGGGGCTTTTAACGAGCGTTAAAAGACCATAGAAAGGTAAACACATTTTAGAGGCTAGGAAGGGGTCTTAAAGGTCTATATCTTGGCCATACAATGAGGTTACCAACGTAATTCTAACTCAGTAACTCAGAGCTCATATGAGAAGATAAGAAGGGCATATTGATTAGAGCAAAAGATTACCTTGAATCGCCTTGCTAGCTCGTTAGTGTGCAGTAGGTTACAAAGCTTAGATTGTCCATAAGCTGCATTGGCATTGTAACTGAAAATTATGATAAGAAATCAGATACAGTTATATGGATTATGGTAAGACTTGCAAATAGTTTTCTCTTAATAAGAAAAGAAAGAATTATGATCATCTATTCTAAAATACATATCTAGCTTAGAAGGCATAGCATTTAGGTATCTACATATATAGTACCTTGCTTCGTCGTTGATTTTGTCAAAACGAATTCCTTCTTTGTACCCGTTGTGATGGAGGGCTGATGATACGTTAACTATTCTTCCTTCTTTTTGGGTTTTACGCGCTGTGTTTTTCATGGTCTCCAACAAAAGATTTGTCAAAAGAAATGGACCTGAGAAAATGTACAGATCAATCTTAAATATAATAAAATTATCGATTAGAGATCGAAAAGATTTTCTCGGACACTTGTAAGAAAAATAATTCGATCCAAGGCTGCATAAAAATTACAAATTCTCAGGCGAACCAGCAGGGAAAAAACAATAGGTAGGTAGCTTTAGTTGGAAAATAGATAAGATTATATTTCATAACATTAGTTAGTTTAGTAGTTGGGCATGATATATATATATATATATATATATATAGTACGTAAATCTTGTGCTCGTCTTTTATTTCCTTTGTTAATTTCTGTGTTTGTCATAGTTGGTGGCAACATAGACCAAAGAGATAAATTTAATGTAAATGTAGCATACCTAAATGGTTAACTGCAAATTGCTGTTCAATGTTGTCTTTGGAAAGTGTGAATGGAGGTGCCATAATCCCTGCATTGTTACTTTCAACACCAAGCAAAGATAATAAGTTCATTTTCTTGTAATTAATATTTCGACATTAACTTAATGTTTGTAGATTAAAGTTAAAGGTTTATGAATCAATCTACAATATATTAAGGAAAAAGAAAACTATGTCACATATTTCTTACATGAGGATGTTCAGGGAAAGACCAGACGAAATATATTCCTTGGCAAATTTCCTTACGGATGCCAATGAATTGAGATCGATTTCCATGACATCAAGTCTAGCGCGGGGGATTTTCTCAAGTAATTCTTCTTTAACTTTTCGACCAGCATTAACATTTCTCACTGCCATTACTACATGTACACCGCGTAAAGCAAGGACTCGCGTCGTTTCTGTCCCAATGCCATTTGATGCTCCTGCAAAAAAAATTCCTTGGTGTTAAGCACTTTTCTGTCAAGTTATAGAGCAAGTACTGAGGCATGTAATAGGCCCAGTTTTTACTTAGTGTTAAGCACTTTTCTGTTAAGTTATAGAGCAAGTACTTAACTGAGGCATGTAATAGCCTGATTAAGTTGCAAAGAGCCCCAAACCAGCCTATTTTCACAATAGTGTTCTCAATCTTATACAATAAACTGATGCCATTGAATAACCGATGTAAATAAGTTACAGCAGCCTAAACTCCATATTTAGTTATAACAGAGAGTCATCAAGCTTGTTCATTATATCCTAGCTTTGAGTCATTTTTATACACATGGTGGATTTTAAAACTCCTAAAAATAAATAAAAATCCATACGTTGAAGGTATACAAAAGATTTTCATAATCAACATCCATTATTAAAGTTGTAAATCAAACCAAATAGTTTGGACTCGATTCAAAAAAGTACGAGCAAGACTCGGATTCATTATTAATATGATCCAAATCTGAACATAAAAAATAGTTCAAATAAAAATACGAGTAGAATTTGAGTATGGTTATACTCAACTCATTTAAAATTCAAACTGCTCGAATTCTCGATTGTGATTCGATACATACTCGATTGATACATATAATTATTATTATATATTTATAAAGTGTAATAGTAAATATATTTTCTCATTTACAAGTAAAATAATAAATTCATTATATAATTATATTTATTATAAAGCTAGTTATTATGTGAAGACTTGAATTAAACTTGAATTCAAAGTTTACGAGTAGTTTGAATATAATTCGATCCGAGTCGGATATGATTCGAGTAATGAATATTCGAGTTGAGTCGAATTTGAGTAGAGTTTTTCAAATACAATTCGAATCCGAGTCGAATTCGAGTATGAACTTTACTTTTCGAATCGAATTCGAACATCCCTCTATTCGGTTAACTTCGACTCGTTTACACCCTTATTGATTATAATATTTGTAAAACTCACACTATAGTAAGATTACAAGCCTCATAATAAGAAGGAAAGAAAGCCTCACGATAAAGAAGAAATACAAACTCACACAACCGGTTAGAATCAAATGATCTCATTGTAACACCTTAGTATTCCATCGAAAAATATGAAAAAAATGTCTATATAATAAATTAAGTTATTAACAATAGTATGACTTTTTGAGTGAGCCTAAGAAGATATTATTGGATTAGTGGTTTAAGACCTTGTTTGGATAGATTTAATTCGCTTCGGATTTAGAATTTGACCCAAAATATATTCTAGAGTACTCGGAATTCGATACAAGTTGTTTCACTCATGATCAGTCTTAATCGACTAAGACCTCATTGGCTGTGAATTTTAAGACAAGTGAAAACATATTAAACATCAAAATTTTATATATTTTCAAAACAATTGTAACATATAATATATATATATATATATAAGTTGATTAAAATATAAAGTAGAAATTAAATATGTTTTTGACATGGATTAATTATATATATCCAACTCTGATGAAGAGTATGACAGAACACAACAACAACTAAATGAATCAAACTCTTTCTTGGTTGTTGATATTAAAACAAACCCATCAAAGAAAAATGAAAACACACACACACACACACACACACACACACATATATATATATATATATATATATATATATATATATGAAAAAATGAGAGAAAATCAAAAGGGAAATAATTAAGCCAGTCCATAACCCATTTGAGATGAGAATAAGACTAGACCTGTAACAATGGCAGTGAGACTAGTTCCATCAATTCCTTGAGTAACTTCCTCAGCTGTGGAGCGAGCAGAAAACCCAGAATTCCCTTTGCATCCAAATATCCACATATTATTTAATTTTCCG
Source organism: Panax ginseng (assembly GCA_020205605.1). NCBI lineage: Eukaryota > Viridiplantae > Streptophyta > Magnoliopsida > Apiales > Araliaceae > Panax > Panax ginseng. The sequence goes on along the minus strand of CM035141.1, from coordinate 91,722,728 downwards.
GGATTTTTATCAGAACAAGAAATGGCTTAAAACTATTGTATATTAATTATTGCAAATAATGTTGAACTCTGCATCAAATGTAGAAGACACTCCATATATATTTATAGATGCATGTAAAGATGTAATAATGTAAAGTTTACTTCATTTATTATGATGTTCTTTTACTTTTTGTATAATGCAAGAATCAATTTGTTATGATTTAGTCGATGGGGCTTGAGAACAATTAAAGAATAAAGATGGTTCAGCAATGGGTCAGCCATGGCCATGGAAGAAAAATATTATTCCTCACAATATATAAATAGCAGAATATGTTAAATATAAGGCAAGAAAGGAGGTGAGGACACGGCATATATATAATTGTTTAAGCAATTATATGAAAATAACTTAATTTTATGTAATTGACTAAAGTTTGATAATCGGTGCAAAGCACGGATAAACTTAGAAATGATTTATTTTGTTTTTTTTTTTGTGCAAAATATTACGTACATATCATTTTTTGCTAGTTTTTCGTGAATTGCTTTTTTGATTAGGTTTTAGAGTAAAAAGCATTTGTGAATATTTTTAATACATGAGTTCTATTGGCATTTGAAAAAAAAAATTATAGCTTGACAAATTGATTAATAGATTGAAAAAACATGCATAGGTTCATCCAATATGATAGAGTTGGTGTTGATAATCTTATTTATTTTTGTATTTATTTTATTTCAAACGCAAGTGACTCTCAGTTTGATAGTAAAATTATTTTTTTTTGAAATATAATTGATTCAAAGTTGAATGAGATATGTTCTACTAATTAGATTTATGAATAATGAAATATCAAGAGTTATCATATTTATATCAATCATTAATTGAGTACATTGTATCTTTAGTCGAAAATATGTGCTACAATTTGTGTTAAAAAAAACTTTTGGGCTGCGAGTCATCAAAGTTGGATTGTCCAGTTGAGTCGGGACCAATCAAAATAACTCGGTAACTTGCCTTTAGTGGAGAAGCCAAAAATAATATCTAGTGGGGTCAAAATTATTACTATGCTATAAATAATTTGGTGGGGGTTTGGGGGCAGTGCTCCCGAACTAATTTTTTTAATACTTTTGTATTTTTGGGTCACACACACATATATATTAAAATGACAATATAATAAGTAATAATATATGGTATATATACACTATATTGACTCATAATAGACTTTTTTAATCACAATTGTTCATAATTAATTAATTATTTATTTATTTTTAAAAATAATATAAATTAGATTATTATTTAGTTTAAAATATTATAGAGAGATATACATATATTGAGAGGATATAAGTCACTAAAATTTAATTGATAAAGTTATAAATTTTCAATTTGATCATGTATAATAGAAAATTTATAAAATTTTAGTGAGATCAATTTATATATAATAATTAAAAATTTTAAAATTTACCTTATATTATAAAACAATTATTTTTTTCAGTGGAATTAATTGACTTGACAGTGCAACACTTAGCTTCGCCACTGCTTGCCTTGTTATACTTTGATATTGATTGTACAAAAGAGTTTTATAATTTTTCAAAATACTATTATTATAAGGGGGCATCTCATACTATTTTATAAAGTAACGTTGCATACTTCAATCTTCATCACATACACATCAATCCATGCATTACATCATTTAACTTGCTAAATTTTTTTGTAAGTCTCAAAATGATGCAATTTTGAAATTTTAGTTAATAAAAAACAAAAGGTTAAAAGAGAGGTGAATGATATAACATATAACCCTCATTATAACATATAACCTTCAGGCACGTTTTATGTAATTGAATACACATCCTCCCATGTTATACTTAAAAAAATATTTTATAATTTTGTAAAACATTATTATTATAAGAGACACCTCAGGCAAGAACGTGAGATATCCCTCATTTCTCTGCCCTCAAAACAAAATTATTTTTTTATATTTTCATCTTAATTAGAATAGATAAAATGGAATCATTTCTTTCTCCTCCTATTAGTCATTGAAAAGAAAAAGAAAGGGAGAATAAAATCTTCTTCTTCTTTTTTTTCATTTTTTTCTTTTTTCTGTCATAATGGAATCATTTTGATGCCTTATTGGACGTGTATATATATATATATATATATATATATATATATATATCAGAATCAATAAAAAAAGGTTTATAATGGTAAATTATATTAATTGTAGTGGAGCGGAGTATTGATACTTTTACTCACGATTTATATATGTTAGTTGTATTTGATCAAATCATTTTCTTTTTACTATAATCTAGAAAAATAATTCTTGTTGTTATAAAGATGGAAGATAATTTTAATTATTCAATAAATATAATAAAGAATTATATTATTTTAGAGATGATCAAAAGTTACACTAATCCCATTTAAAGCTGTGATAAACTTCAACCCTGCTACGTGCAGCTTTATCTTTGGTATGAGACTAAAATTTAATTATTATTAAAATATTTTTTAAAATTTTCTGATTTTATTTTATTAATTACTACTAAAACATTTTTTAAATCTAGAATTTAACTACAAGTAATACATTAATTATGATCCTGAAAAACTTTAGATTAATTTATTATTTTATAACAATTTTATTTCTTATAGAAATCCTAAATTATCTGCAATTAGTAAGTTAAGTTGTGAAATTATTAACTATTAAAATAATTAATAGTTAATGTTAGAGAATCAAATTCTTTTTATGGTCCTACAAACTTTAATGATAATTTATTATTCTACAATAATTTTATTCTATAATTCTGTAATTAATTAGTTATACAATAAATTTTAACTTAAAAAATGTTTAGAATTTTATTTACTCAACTTTAGACTCTTAATAACTAAATATTAAAAATGTAGGAAAAATATTATGAATTACATCAAAATTAAAATATATAGGAGGCATTTAGTTAATTAATATTAAAAATAATTATGACTAATATATTGTGATTAAAAGTTAGTTAATTTTTAAAAGTAAAAGTCATAATGGTAACTTATTATTTTATAACTTTACTCCTAAATAACTATATTTTAAAAATATAGAAAAAATATTATGAGAAAATAATAATTAATATTAAAAAGTGTAATTAATATATATTACAAAATGTATTAAGGATTAAACTTTAATTACTATTTTATTTTAGCGCTCAGGAGCCAAAACGAATACGTCTGCTACCTATCGTACTGGTCCCTTGACCAGACATTCTACTTTTGTGGAATCGGAACCAATACCATTGCTCTATATAAGAGATCTTTAGTTAATCAATGTTAGGGAAAAAAATTCAGCTATATATAATTATTAAAATTTAAGTTACTATTAAAAACAAAAAATTATAAATTATGATGGTAACTTATTAGTTTACAACAATTTTATGTTATATAGAATTCCTTAAATACCAAGTTTAGGCTTTTAGGTTTCACTCATTTTTTAACTTCTAAATAACCATGTATAAATTGAAATATTGAAAATAAAAACTAAATATTAAATCTAAAAACTATATAAACTGAATATTAGATTAAAAAAAAAAAAAAAAAAATATATATATATATATATATATATATATATATATATATATATATATATATATAATACTAACATTCAATTGCAAGTTTTTGATAATTATTTGTTTGAGCAAAGTTTATTGTCATTCTATAATAAGTTAAATTAAAATTCAAAAAAATATTTTATAACCATTATATATACAAAATAAATAAGGAAATAATATTTCCACACGTAATTTTGATATTTTTACATGAGCTCCTCCTACATAAAGTTGGGACCCACCCTACTCTTTTGTGAGAGAAAACCATGTAAAAATATCAAAATTATATATGAAAATAGTGCTCCCAATAAATAAGAAATTAAAAATAAACTCGTAATTCGCATAAATTTTGTCAATTCTTTTGTTTGATTTGCGTTTTTGGATATGATTCGCTTCGATATTCAATGTTTGTATTGGAATTTATTTTTGAATAAAGTAGGCTTTATTTTCAACTTCTTACCATTCTATTTATGGCTATTTTATTAAGTATATAATATTATAACAATGTTGGTAAAGAAAAACTAGGAGAGTGCCCCAAAAGAAAAGAATATGTCCTCAACCCTTTTTGCCAAGAATCTCCCCATCAGTGTTTTGTTTTCTTCGAAAACACACTTTATGTGTAATATCCGAAAACAAATTTTAAAGTAATAATAATAAGATAAATAAAATAAAAATAATAATCAAATAAATTAGGTCAAACTAATATTTGTGTACTAATATTGAAGTTTTAAAAATTATTATAAGATTATAAAAATTTACAATTTAGTAATTTAATTAATGGTCTTGTACTATTAATTTGGTAATTATATAGATCGGATTGAGAAGGTCTAGCGGAATGATATTTGACTTCGTTGAATTATTTTGGTACAATATTAAGGTACAAATTTTGTACTTCATTTATTGATTATGGTTCTATTCCCTATATCAGTTATGTAATATTTCGTTATTTAAAAAGCTATGTTTTTGAGACTTTATTCGTTTGTATCTTTCTTCGTATATTTTCATTTACATTCGGGACCATCACTCTGTTTCCCAACTAGTCCCAGCTACGTTCTCACTTCCTGAAGAGAACAGTGAAAGAAAGGTTGAGCTCAACTAGCCCAGTAAGAAATATTATGACTAAGATAATGCGAATAAATTATCATTAGCCTTGAATAATGTTAAACCGATAGAATATAATAGATAACAAGTTTAATCTGCAATGGATCAAGCAATCCATTAGAAGAGTCAAGTAAGGTATAAAATCTACTATCTTCTATGATTTAAAAGTTTTTCATCAACTTTATCGCTTGAGACTCAGCTTAATAAATAAAATCGAATCATCCATGCTCCACGGCCAAGGATATTCATGTAATCATCAATGGTCATGACTATACCAAATAATCCCTGGTAATAATCATACCAACAACTATCCACCAATGAACTACAGACCAATGAGGACTTTTACCACATCATTCGTCACATTACGGTCATGATTATACCGAAAAATCCCTGGTCATAATCATACCAAGTCCATCTATACACATAAGCCAAAGATGACTTTCAACATAATATAAGCATGAAGATGATGACAATTCAATAAAACAATTCAAGAATAAATTTTAAAAATTTATAAGTTAATTTATCCTGAACTCAATAACGTCCAAATTGTCAACATGATACTGCTTTGTGTAGTAAAATTCAAGAATGCTCAGAAGAATATTTCCATGAAAAAATACTGGATGAAGCGCAAATACCAAGGATATTCCACTAATTTCATGGAGTATAGAAGCCAAAGCTTTAACCAACTGAGTATAATAGAATATATGAAACTATGAATGGATTTTTCGCCGCCAATGCGGTAATCCACGTGAGCGAGATCATTTCCACAATTTAATAAGGAATGAATACGAAGGATCATTCACCATACATGGGTAATCCACATGTACAAGTTATTCCAATGTAATAATAAAGAATGGAATAATGAAGGATTCACCATGCGTGCGATAGATCGCAGATGCATGTGTTATTCCCAATGTAATAATAAATAATGGAACCAGTCCTGCGTAAAACGCACGCATGTGATATTCCGGCAGCATTTTATGAACGCACGCATGTGATATTTCGACAAAATAATAAATAATGGAACCAGTCCGCCAGTAACGCATGTAGACATGATATTAAACGTAATAATAAAGAATGTAATATTAGAAGAATTTCACCATGTATGCGGTATTCGCGATAAACAAAGTTATTCTAATGTAATAATAAGAATGGAATAATGAAAGAATTTCACCAAGTATAGGGTAGCTTGACATATCTGAGTTATTCCAATGAATAATAATAAAGAATGGAATAACGTAAGTTCTCTTCATGAATACGAAAATAATAATACCTTTATGAGTACAACAAATAATATCCCCTATCTTAGAAGAAACTGGATATTTGAGTAGTGAAGTAGCAGAATACTTTTTTTCTTTCTCTCTATAGTTTCTCTCTCTAAAGTTTCAGTGAATTCGTAAGAAATAATGAAGGAATGAGCTTTTATTTATAGGAGAATGGACTGAATAGTAACTAATTCATGAACGGTCCAGATTGATTTACTTTTAAACGGACGGTCCATATTGGTTTACTATTAAAACTTAAAGCAACAGTCCATACTAATTTACTATTAAAATTTTAAACCCGGTGGGTCCATATTGATTTACTATTATAACTTTCCACCAATGGTCCATATTGATTTACTATTATATCTTCAACCAACTATTCGAAAAATTAAAGACATCTCCTCATGGAATAATATTGTACCCAAAAATGATTTGGACCGAAAAGAAATATATCTTACGAGTGAATAGTACCCCGTGAATAGTAACTCGTGAATAGTAACTCATAAATAGTAACTCATGAATAGTAACTCGTGAATAGTAATTCGTGAATAGTAACTCATGAATAGTAATTCGTGAATAGTAACTCATGAATAGTAACTCGTGAATAGTACTCCAACACAAAAAGTGCCCCGAATACCCGATTGAACAATATAACCTCCAGACATCAATTATTATCAAAACAAATGTCAATTTCCACTAACACAAATAATTCCAACACAATGGAACTATAAAATTCATCTTTAATCAACACGAACATATTCATCATTAATATTATAATTCACAATATTTAACAATCGTGTCGCTCCTCGTGAAAGAGGGGGCTTTCAGATAAGGATTTCTCCTTATTAGCGCGCAAATTAGGTGACCAAACCTCTCCTCGATGAACTTCTGCACATTGTCAATATTGCAAATAATAATATGAATAACATTGCTGCTCACTTATTGATTTAATAATATATCATATTATGCAGATGATAATCATAACAATAATTGAATCAATAATATGAGAGATATGATGCGACAATTATTGTAGCAATAATTGAGTATAACCGAGTGACTTCTCGTAAAGCATCAATAATCAATACCGTAGTGCTACTACGCAACCACGCGCGACATCTTTGTACTTTTACTACTAATAGGGTAGTTCAACAGTTTTAACGGTAACACCTCTGCCGTTATTTTTATAGAAAGATAATTTTATCGTTTTCTAATTACGACAATACTAACGTTGTGGGGTCCACCAATGATTATGCTGTCGTACGAATATTCCCTGTTAAAACGAATATTCCCCGACCAATCGAATATTATATAACCACTTGCTTACTTTGTAAAATTTATAAATATTACCCACAACTATAACATTATATCAAATCCACACCATAATATTAAAAAAGTATTTCGAGAAATTTAAATCTTTATTTATAAAATTTTGGGTCTCACAATCTCCCCTCCTTATGAAATTTTACCCTCAAAATTTACGTTCGTCAGACTGGTATCTTAGAGAGAGATGAGGATACCTTGACTTCATTTCAGATTCTAACTCTTGAGGTATAACCTTTGAGTGTTGAATACGATCCTTTTTATCCAAGATTTTAACACGTATCTCTTCATACGTTAAATCTTCTGCTATCTTGTCTAGTTTTAATTCAATAATGTGGTTCGGGTCGTCCACCTATTTACGTAACATCGATACGTGAGAAACATTATTAACACGCGACATACTTGGCGGTAAAACGAGTCTATAGGCCACAGTTCCTACTTCATCAAGGATTTCAAATGGGCCAATTAAATCAAGGGTTGAGATTTCCTCTCTTCGTCGATTCTTGCTTCTAAAATAACGCCCTCTTGAACCTTCTTCTTCACATTCATCGCCTTGACTTGTGTAGCTTGAAATCTTTTAAACTTTATCGATTAAAATTGATTCTACTTGTATATTCGTTATCTTCACGGGGGTTCGTATATTCACACTTGTAAACGTATACGATCTTCTACTCAACACATCAGCTACCACGTTCGCTTTTCCACGATGGTATTGAATGATATGATCATAATCTTCAACAGCTCGAGCCAACGTCTTTGGCACATTACACATTCATTTTAGTTGAAGAAATATTTGAGGGTTTTAGAAATGGGTTTTGTACTGGGGTCAATACAAAATTCGATTTCACGCTCTAAGGGTAGGCTAAGAAGTCTTCAAGAATACGTCAGGAAATTTATTAACTATAGAAATATCATTCAAAACTGTGACTCTCATCCAAGACTTGGATAGCATGTCACATTGATACCTATCAACTTGCCACCATTATTCACAATGTCCCCTACGGAAAGTTCGGCTTCGGTGCATTCCACACAAGGAAGTCACCAGCGAAAGGCTCAGGGCTCTTTACTTATGACTTTATGTGACAATGATTGACTTTAGTGGTTTGGTTACTTGAATTCGCATAACAGGTTGGTTAGGAATATGAAAGCTAACAACCTTACGAAAAATATGATGAGTAGTTAACCAATCGATTCCTAAAATTACATCAAATGCAAGTATATATTTTTAAAGAGATAAGATCGGGAGGTAACGTGAAAGTGTCGATTTGAATCAACAAGATCTATAAACAGTGGAGGTAACGGAGGTTTCTACTATCGAAGTTTCAACTAATAAGTCAAAGTCTAATTTCTCCAAAGTCAAATTTAAACGTTGAGCGCAAGCAAGAGAGATAAAAAAATGGGTAGAACCGGTATCTAATAAGGTATAGACTTCGCAAGAATTTATAATTAACTAACCCGTGCTAACTTTGTGACGCCCCCAAAATAAGTATACATTACCTATTCTGAGTCGCCAAATACGTACAGTGAAAGTAAAGGTGAGCTCAACTAGCCCAGTAAGAAATATTATGACTAAGATAATGCAGAATAAATTATCATTAGTCTTCAACAATGTTAAACTGATAAAATACAATAGACATCAAGTTTAATCACAATGAACAAGAAATCCATTAAAAGAGTTAAGTAGAGAATAAAATCTACTATCTTTTATGATTTAAAAGGTTTTCATCACTTTTATCATTTGGGACTCGACAATAAATAATCCACATCATCGAATCACCCCGCACTACTATTAAGGATATTCTTTAATATCACGACCACAAATTATCCATGCACTATGGGCCAAGGACATTCGTGTATTCATCAATGGTCATGATCATGCCAACAACTCATCCATCAATGCACTACTGGCCAATGAGGACTTTTACCACATCATTTGTAACATTATGGTCATGATTATACCGAATAATCCTCGGTCATAATCATACCAAGTCCATCTATGCACTACAGACACAAATGACTTTCAACATAATATAAACATGAGGATGATGACAATGATATAAGAATTCAATAAAACAAGTTCAAGAATTAATTTGTCCGTAAACCAATAACGCTTCAAATTGTCAACATGATACTTCTTTGTAGAGTAAAATTTAAGAATGCTCGGAAAGAATATTTCCATGAAAAGATATCGGATGAAGTGCAAATATCAAGGATATTCCACTAATTTCATGGAGTATAGTAGTCAAAACTTTAACCAACCGAGTATAATAAAGAATGGAATAACAAAAGAAATCACCATGCATGCGGTACTTGGATGATAGGCAGTTATTCCAATAGAATAATAATAATCGAACCGTGTCAAAGTAAATTGCACCGACGGGATGTTCCAATGTAATAATAAAGAATGGAATAACAACACAAATCACCACGCATGCAGATTGCCATTATAGACAAAGTTATTTTCAACAGAATGCTAAATAACGGAACCAGTCAAAGTGTAATACGCATGCGACAAAGATATTTCTAACGTAATAATAAAGATTTAAACCCAGTCCCAAGATAAAACGCATGCATGTGATATTCCAATGTAATAATAAAGAATGGAATAATGTAAGAATTTTACCCAAGTATAGGGTAGCTCATCTGAGTTATTCCAATGTAATAATAAAGAATGGAATAATGTAAGTTCTCTTCATGAATACAAAAGAAATAATACCCCATACCTTAAGAAGAAGAAATCTTTGGATATATGAGTAGTGAAGTAGCGAATACTTTTTCTTTCTCTCTATAGTTTATCCCTCTAGAGTTTTAGTGAATTCGTAAGAAATAATGAAAGAATGAGCTTCTATTTATAGAAAAATGGACTGCATAGTAACTAACTCATGAACGGTCCAGATTAATTTGCTTTAATCTGACGGTCCATATTTAAAGCAAAATCTTTTAAATAAAATATAATATATTTTATTTATAATCTAATAAAATGAATAACTTTATAAAAGATTTTACTATGCAAACACTATGCATAATAAAATATAATATATTCTAATTATTGTCTAATAAAACAGATAACTTTATAAAAGTATTCTGTTTTATATAAAAAAAATTTACTATTATCCAAATAAAACGAATAACTTTATAAAGGTATTCTGTTTTATATAAAAAGTTTTTCTGTTTTATTACATTAATAATACCAATAAAACAAAATTGAGTAACTTATCACATAAGCATCAATAATCAATATCGTGTGCTACTATGCAACCACGCGTATTACTGTACTTTTATTAACGAGTAGTTCAACAGTATTAATGGTAAAACTTCTGCCGTTATTTTCAATAAAATATTTTTGTCATTTTCTCAATCTGACAATAATTCTGTTGTGGGGTCCACCAATGATTGTGCCGTCATCGAATATTTCCTGTTAAAACGAATATTACCCGATCAATCGAATATTATATAACAACTTACGTACTTTGCAAAATTTATAAATATTACCCACAACTATAACATTATATCAATTTCACTCCATAATATTTAAAAATAATATTTATAGAAAATTCATCTTTATTTATAAAAGTTGGGGTCTTACAACCTCCCCTTCTTATGAAATTTTGCCCTCGAAATTAAGGTACGTACCTGGTATGTCGAAGAGGTAAGGATACCTTGATTTCATTTCAGATTCTAACTCCCAAGTCATTTCCTCAACATCGTTGTTTCTCCACAAAACATTGACTTGAGGTATAACCTTGGAGCGTAGAATATGTTCCTTCTTATCCAAGATTTGAACAGGAACCTCTTTATACGTCAAATCTTCCGCTATTTCGTCCGGTTCTAACTCAATAATGTGGTTCGGGTCTTTCACATATTTACGTAACATGGATATGAAAAAGCGTTATGAACACGAGACATATTTAATTCAGAAAAGCGAGTCTATAGGCCACGTTCCTACTCGATCGAGGATTAAAAATGGGCTGATGAATTGAGGATTGAGCTTTCCTCTCTTTCTAAATCTCGTAACTCCTTTCCACGGAGCAACTCGTAATAACACATGATCTCCTATATCGAATTCCACGTCCTTTCGATGAAGATCAGCATAACTCTTTTGTCGATCTTGTGAGGTTTTTATACGTTGTCGGATCGTTTGAATCTTTTCCGTAGTCATACGTACCAACTCCGGTCCCAACAACTTTGCTTCACCCACCTCATCTCAGCATACTGGAGAATGGCACTTTCTTCCATACAACGCTTCGAATGGAGCCATGCTAATACTTGCTTGATAGCTGTTGTTTTAGGAAAACTCCACCAATGGTAAGAACTTGTCCCAACTTCCCTTGAAGTCAAGGAAACAGAGTCTTAATAGATCTTCAAGAGTTTAAATCGTCCTCTCTGACTGCCCGTCCGTCTGAGGATGATATGCCGAGCTAAATCGTAAATCCGTGCCCATAGCTTTTTGCAAACTAACCCAAAATCTTGAAGTGAATCTTGGGTCTCGATCAGAAACTATGGATACTGGCATACCATGCAATCTTACAATCTCATTTATGTACATACGAGCAAGACGTTCAAGTGTATAAGTTTCTCGTATCGGTAAGAAATGAGCAGACTTGGTTAATCTATCAACAATGACCCAAATCGCATCTATGCCTTGAGAAACCTTGGGAAGACCAGTAACAAATTCCATGGTAATGTGCTCCCACTTCCATTCTGGAATTTCAAGTGGTTACAATGGACCTTTTGGTACTTGATGCTCCGTCTTGACTCGTTGACAAGTTAAACATCTTGAGATAAAAAGCACTATCTTTTTCTTCATATTGCTCCACCAAAATGTATGACGAAGATCACGATACATTTTAGTACTCCCAGGATGGATTGCAAACAGTGTGTTGTGCGCCTCCATCATGATTTTATACTTTCAATCGTGGTCGTTAGGAACACAAAGTCCGGAGTTGACTCAAGTATTCCTTCTTTATCAATTCTTGCTTCCTATATAGCACCTTCTTGCACTTTCTTCCTCATACGCATCGACCCGGATCTCAGAATTTGGCAACTTTAATTTTATCAATTAAAGTCTGTTCTACTCGTATATTCGTCATCATCACGTGGGTCCCTGGAGTCTTTATCTCTATCTCCATCCTTTGCAAGTCATACAAAATAGGCCTTTGCGTTGACAATATTGCACTCGTACCCGCATATGATCTTCTACTCAATGCGTTAGCTACCACGTTCGTTTTTCCAGGATGGTATTGGATGGTATGATCATAATCTTTCAACAGTTCAAGCCAACGTCGCTGTCGCATATTGAGTTCCTTTTGAGTGAAGAAATATTTGAGGCTTTTATGATCCGTAAAGATCTCCACTTTCTCCCCATACAAGTAATGCCTCCAAATCTTTAGTGTAAAAACGACTGCTGCCAACTCTAGATCATGAGTGGGATTATTCATCTCATATTCTTTGAGTTTTCGTGAGGCATAGGCTATGACTTTCCCATATTGCATGAGAACACATTCCAACCCATTGCTCGAAGCTTCACTGTAGATGACAAATCCCTCCGAGCCAGATGGTATTGTCAGAACAGGTGCTGAAATGGGTCTCCTCTTGAGTTCTTAAAAACTCTTCTCACATTCCTCGCTCCAACCGAACTTTGTATCTTTCCGAGTCAGCTGAGTTAGTGGAGTAGCAATTCGAGAAAACCCTTCTACGAATCTCCAATAATAACCAAATGTGGCCGAGAAAAGCTACGACTTCGATCATCGATTTAGGTTGCTCCCGACTTTGAATAGCTTCAATCTTTGCTGGGTCAACAGATATTCTATGACTTGATACCACGTGCCCAAAGAATGCTACTTCCTCAAGCTAGAACTCGCATTTCTTCAACTTGGTATAAAGCTTGTATTCACGAAGCTTTTGGAGTATCAGCCTCAAGTGTTGCTCATAATCTTCACGACTTTTGGAATAAATAAGGTTGTTATCAATAAAAATGACCACAAAGTGATCTAAATATTCCTTGAATACTCGGTTCATCATATCCATGAAGGCAGCAGGAGCATTAGTCAATCCAAAGGACATGACTAGGAATTCATAATGCCCGTCTCGGGGTTCGGAAGCCGTTTTGGAATTTCATCGGTTCTAATCTTTAATTGGTGATATCCTAACGAAGATCAATCTTTGAAAAGAATTTGGCTCCTTACAACCGGGTCAAACAGTCATCAATACGTGGCAATGGGTACCTATTTTTTGATGGTGACATGATTCAACTCCCGATAATTAATACAAAGTAGTATACTCCCATCTTTCTTCTTCACGAATAGAACAGAAGCACCCCAAGGAGAAGTATTAGGATTTAAATAAAGACAATGTCTAACAATTCCTGCAGATTGAGTCTTTAACTCCTCAAGTTCAATAGAGCCATTCGATATGGGGCTTTGGAAATGGGTTTTGTCATGGGGTTCAAGGTCGATACAAAATTCAATTTCACGCTCTAGGGGTAGGCCAGGAAGTTCTTCAGGGAATACGTTAGGAAATTTATTAACAATAGAAATATCATTCAAAACTGACGTGTTTTTCTTTAGATCTGTGACGTGAGCTAAGAAAGCTTGACATCCGTTTTTCAATAAACGAATAGCTTTATGGCTTGAGATGATCGTGATTAATTTTAATGGTTTGGTCGCTTGAATTTGCATAATAGGTTGATTAGGAATATGAAAGCTAACAACCTTATGAAAATAATCAATTTTAGCATGATGAGTAGTTAACCAATCAATCCTAGAATCACATCAAATGCAAGTATTTTTCAAGAAATAAGATCAACAGGGTAATGTGAGGGTATCGATTTGAACCAAACAAGACTTATAAATAGTGGATGTAATGAAGGTTTCCCCAAAGGAGTTTCTACAGATAAGTCAAAGTCTAATTTCTCCGGAGTCAAATTTAATCGTTGAGCGCAAGTAGGAGAAATAAAAGAATGGGTAGAACCCCAGTATCAAATAAGGTATAGACTTCGCTAGAGTTTATGATAAGCTTACCTGTGATGACCTCGTTCGGCTTCCTTACTTTTTTTGGGAGGTAACTACAACGCTCTCCTCAGACCACTTGAAGCTTTTTTGGGACTGACCTTTGGTGCCTCCATCTTAGCTGAACTTGTCTTTGGTGAACGACAAAATCGAGCTAGGTGACCTTCTCTTCCACAATTATAACATGTTTTGGATGGCATCGCGCAGTTTGGACTGATGTGTCCCTCCCTTCCGCATTTGAAGCATATGATAGGTGGTCGTTCTCCTTCCTTAACAATGGGTGCTAGTGCTAACGTCTTTCCATCATTGTTGAATCTCCTCTTCTTGAAATGTCCATTCTTATTGTTTTGGCCCTGATTACCACCGAAATGATTACCATTTCTGGCCTGTTGATTCCCTCCACGCTTGTTGTCACCGCTCATGATCGCTTCTCACCGTATTATCATTTTGTCGGTTGCTCTCTTTTAATTGCGTTGACTCGTTATCGCGCTCCAATAATTGAGCCCTATTTACAACATCTGAATACAAACATAGTTTATGAGAAATAAGATATTGACGTATCTCCGGTTTCAAACCTCTTAAAACATTCGCGTCATTCTCTCCTCATTATCAACCAAATGGGACGCAAGTCGACAACTCGGAAACTTGGCTTCGTCTTCGCGATACGGTCATGTTGTTTTGCTCCAGCTTGATGAATTCTACTTCTTTCTTGTGACGAATACTTTCGAGAAAGTACTTGTCGTTGAACAATTCTTGGAACTTTTCCCAAGTCATCTTCAGTGCAACAAGTTGAGTACGCTTTTACCGATTCCCACCAAGAATCGCCTCCTCTCGCAACATAAAGGTGGCAAAGGAACTTTTGCTCTCTGAGCATCCCAAGACATCAAATATCTTGGTGATCTACTTTATTCATGATTCTCGCCTTAAGTGGTTTTGGCTCTCCAATAAACTCCAAAGTGGTCCCAAATTTACTTGAATCTGCTTTAGCGGTGGCCGTCCGAGAGTTTCAAGTGTTTCCACCTATATTTTTTGACAGAGCCGCCTCTGCTTTGATGTTGCATGAATTGCATAAAGCCTCTGAACATTTCATCATTCATCATTTGGTCAGTGTTGTTGTTTGCATGAGGATTTTCGCCTTCCTGATGCACATTCTCCTGATTATTGATATGTGGAGACTCAACGGTCTCATGTGCTCCATTGCTATTCTCAACATTCTCGGATGTCATTTTCAGATACTGTCACAAAATAAGGGTTAAATAATATATCACATATTATCTCTATACTATGATCGACCAATTAAATACCAAATAAACTTAGGTAGGTCATACTAGCGAAAGAATTCCCCGTCTCTCCCCTCCTAGTTCTTATCTCACATCTCAGCCAGGGATCATATCCCTAAGCTTTGATACCAACTGTGACGCCCCCAAAATAGGTATACATCACCTATTCTGAGTCGCCAAATACGTATAGGCACGTAATACAAATACAATCTTAATTATACAACAAGAGAGTTGTGAGTTTTAATACAAATATCATCTTCTGCATAATATCCACTCTCGTAATAAGTCTTCATTACATTTATTGTCACACTATTTAATGTAATAAAGGAGGACTACTAGCTAATACTATCATCCCACCATCACTCCGCTCCCCGACTCGTCCCCATTCGTACGCTCTCATTTCACAGAGAAAACGGTGAAAGTAAGGGTGAGCTCAACTAGCCCAAAGAAGAAATATTATGACTAAGATAATGCGTAATAAATTATCATTAGTCTTCAACAATGTTAAACCGATAAAATACAATAGACATCAAGTTTAATCACAATGAATAAGAAATCCATTAAAAGAGTCAAGTAGAGAATAAAATCTACTATCTTTTATGGTTTAAAAGGTTTTTCATCACTTTTATCGCAGGGACTCAGCTTAATAAATAATCCACATCATCGAATCACCCCTGCACTACGGCCAAGGATATTCTTTAGTATTACGACCACAAATTATCCATGCACTATGGGCCAAGGACATTCGTGTATTCATCAATAGTCGTGATCATGCCAACAACTGTCCATCAATGCACTACGGGCCAATGAGGACTTTTACCACATCATTTGTAACATTACTACCATGATTACAATCTAATAATCCCTCGTCATAATCATACCAAGTCCATCTATGCACTTACAGGTGCCACGATGACTTTCAACATAATATAAACATGAGGATGATGACAATGATATAAGAATTCAATAAAACAAGTTGAAGAATTAATTTGTCCAGAAACCAATAACGTTCAAATTGTCAACATGATACTTCTTTGTAGAGTAAAATTTAAGAATGCTCAGAAGAATATTTCCATGAAAAGATACTGGATGAAGTGCAAATATCAAGGATATTCCACTAATTTCATGGAGTATAGAAGTCAAAACTTTAACCAACTGAGTATAATAAAGAATGGAATAACAAAAGAAATCACCATACATGCGGTACTTCACATAGACAAGTTATTCCAATAGAATAATAATAACGGAACTAGGTCAGGCGAAATTCGCACTGACGGGATGTTCCAACAGAATAATAAAGAATGGAATAACAACACAAATCACCATGCATGCGATTGCCCAGAGACAGTTATTTCAACAGAATACTAAATAACGGAACCCGAATCCGACGTAATACGCACTTGCAAAGATATGTTCCAACAGAATAATAAAGATTTTAACCGTGTCCCAAGCATAAAATGCATGATGTGGATATTCCAATGTAATAATAAAGAATGGAATAATGAAAAATTTTACCAAGTATAGGGTAGCCACACAGTATCTGAGTTATTCCAATGTAATAATAAAGAATGGAATAATGTAAGTTCTCTTCATGAATACAAAAGAAATAATACCCCTACCTTAAGAAGAAGAAAGATTTGGATATATGAGAAGTGAAGTAGCAGAATACTTTTCTTTCTTCTCTCTATAGTTTATCTCTCTGAGTTTCAAAGAATTAAGTAAAAATAATGAAGGAATGAGCTTCTATTTATAAAAAAAATGGATCAGCATAAGAATTAACTCATGAGCGGTCCAGATTGATTTACTTTAATCGACGGTCCATATTTAAAGCAAAATCTTTTAAATAAAATATAATATATTCTATTTATAATCTAATAAAACGAATAACTTTATAAAATATTTTACTATGCAAACACTATGCAAAGCACTATACAAACACTATGCATAATAAAATATAATATATTCTAATTATTGTCTAATAAAATGATAACTTTATAAAAGTATTCTATTTTATATAAAAAGATTTTACTATTATCCTAATAAAACGAATAACTTTATAAAAGTATTCTGTTTTATATAAAAAGCTTTTCTGTTTTATTAAATTAATAATACCAATAAAACAAAACTGAGTTACTTATCACATAAGCATTAATAATCAATACCGTGTGCTACTATGCAACCACGCGTAGACATTATACTTTTTTACTACCGAGTAGTTCAACAAAAGATTAATGGTAAAACTTCCGTTATTATTTTCAATAAAATATTTTTTATCGCTTTCTCAATCGCATAATAATTACATTGTGGGGTCCACTAATGATTGTCTTTGTCGTCATTTAATATTTTCTCGTTAAATGAATATTCCCCAACCAATCGAATATTATATAACAACTTGCGTACTTTGCAAAATTTATAAATATTACCCACAACTATAACATTAAATCAATTTCACTCCATAATATTCAAAAATAATATTTATAGAAAATTCATCTTTATTTATAAAAGTTGGGGTCTTACAAACTTCGTTCGAGTCACTCGCTTTTTGAGAAGTCACAAAAAACGTTCTTCCTGAAACCACCGACTTTGTTTTATCCGTATCCGCCTTTGGTGCCACCGTTCCAGCTGGACTTGACTTCATTATACGACAAAATTGAGCTAAATGACATTCTCTTCTTGAAATTTCCATTTCTATTATCTTGGCCATGATTACCTCCGAAGTGGTTACCATTCTTGGCATGATAATTTACCCCACGATGGTTTATCATTGTTGCCACCGGTACAATTATTATCGTGTTGTTGGTCGTTACCTTTTGGTTGAGCTAACTTAACGGTCTCATGTGCTTCATTTCTTATCTCAGCATTTTCAGATGCCATTTTCAAACACTGTCACAAAACAAGGGTTAATTAACATGTCACATATTATCCCTATACTCTGACCGACCAATTAAATACCAAATAACTTAGGTAGGTCATACTAGCGAAGGAATTTCCCCATCTCTCCCCTCCTACTTCTTATCTCACATCTCAGCTAGGGATCATATCCCTAAGCTTTGATACCAACTGTGACGCCCCCAAAACAGGTATACATCACCCATCTTGAGTCGCCAGATACAAGGTACTGCATACAAATACAACTTAATTATACAACAGTCGTGTAAAATACGACAAAACATAGGCTGTGAGTTTTAATACAAATATTGTCATCTAGACAATATCAACACTCAATGGAGTCCTCATTACATTTATTATCACACTATTTCACCGAATAGTGAGGACTACTAATGCACCATCTAGGACCACCACTCTGTTTCCCGACTAGTCCCAGCTACGTTCTCATTTTCTGAAGAGAACAGTGAAAGAAATGGTGAACTCAACTAGCCCAGTAAGAAATATTATGACTAAGATAATGCAGAATAAATTATCATTAGCCTTCAATAATGTTAAACTGATAGAATATAATAGACAACAAGTTTAACTGCAGCGGATCAAGCAATCCATTAGAAGAGTCAAGTAAGGTATACAATCTACTATCTTCTATGATTTAAAAAGTTTTTCATCAACTTTATCGCTGAGACTCAGCTTAATAAATAAAATTGAATCATCCATGCTCCACGGCCAAGGATATTCATGTAATCATCAATGGTCATGACTATACCGAATAATCCCTGGTCATAATCATACCAACAACTGTCCATCAATGAACTACAGACCAATGAGGACTTTTACCAAATCATTCGTCACATTACTACCATGATTATACTTAGAAAAATCCCTGGTCATAATCATACCAAGTCCATCTATACACATAAGCCAAAGATGACTTTCAACATAATATAAGCATGAAGATGATGACAATTCAATAAAACAATTCAAGAATAAATTTTAAAAATTTATAAGTTAATTTATCATGAACTCAATAACGTTTAAATTGTCAACACGATAATCTTGCTTTGTGCAAAGAAAATTCAAGAATGCTCAGAAGAATATTTCTATGAAAAGATACTGGATGAAGCGCAAA
Source organism: Panax ginseng (assembly GCA_020205605.1). Taxonomy (NCBI): domain Eukaryota; kingdom Viridiplantae; phylum Streptophyta; class Magnoliopsida; order Apiales; family Araliaceae; genus Panax; species Panax ginseng. The sequence continues at coordinate 91,703,198 of CM035141.1, read as the reverse complement.
TACCAAGGATATTCCACTAATTTCATGGAGTATAGAAGCCAAAGCTTTAACCAACTCGAGTATAATAGAATATATGAAACTACCGCAATGGATTTTCGCCGCCATGCAGAATCCACGTAGACGCATCATTTCCACAATTTAATAAGGAATGAATACGAAGGATCATTCACCATACATGTGGTAATCCACATGAGGCGAGTTATTCCAACATAATAATAAATAATGGAACCAGTCCAAAGATAAACGCACGCATGGATATTCGGCGTAATAATAAATAATGGAACCAGTCCCAAAAGAAACGCATTGCATGTGATATATTCGGCGAATAATAAATAATGGAACTAGGTCCCAGATAAACGCATGCATATGATATTCTCGGCGGTAATAATAAAGAACGGAATATTAGAAGAATTTCACCATGTATGCGGTACTTTGCATAAACAGGTTATTCCAACAGAATATTAAGAATGGAATAACAGAAGAATTTCACCAAGTATAGGGTAGCCCACATATACAGGTTATTCCAACAGAATAATAAAGAATGGAATAACAAAAGTTCTCTTCATGAATACGAAAGAAATAATACCCCTTATGAGTACAACAAATAATATCCCATACCTTAGAAGAAACTGGATATTGGAGTAGTGAAAGTAGCAAAATACTTTTCTTCTTTCTTTCTATATAGTTTCTCTCTCAGAGTTTCAAATTAATTCGTAAGAAATAATGAAGGAATGAGCTTCTATTTATAGGAGAATGGACCTAATAGTAACTAATTCATGAACGGTCCAGATTGATTTATTTTTAAACTGACTATTCTATATTGGTTTACTATTAAAACTTAAAGCAATCCATCTTACCGATTTACTATTAAAACTTTAAACCAACGATCCATATTGATTTACTATTATAACTTTCCACCAAATGCCATCCATGTTGATTTACTATTATATCTTCAAATCATGAAATTCAAAAATTAGCACATCTCCTCATGGAATAATATTGTACCCAAAAATGATTTGACCGAAAAGAAATATATCTTACGGGTGAATAGTACCCCGTGAATAGTAACTCGTGAATAATAACTTGTGAATAGTAACTCGTGAATAGTAATTTGTGAATAGTAACTCGTGAATAGTACTCCGACACGAAAAGTGCCCTGAATACCCAATTGAACAATATAACCTCCAGACATCAATTATTATCAAAACAAATGTCAATTTCCACTAACACAAATAATTCCAACACAATGGAACTATAAAATTCATCTTTAATCAACACGAAATTATTCATCATTACTATTATAATTCACAATATTTAACAACCAGGTCATTCCCAGGAAAGAGGGGGCTTTTCGATAAGGATTTCTCCTTATTGGCGCGCAATTAGGTGACCAAACCTCTCCTTGACAGAACTTCTAGTCATTGTCAATATTGCAAATAATAATATGAATAACTTTGTCGTCTCAATTATTGATTTAATAATATATATATATATATATATATATATATATCATATTATGCAGATGATACTGTAACAATAATTGAATCAATAATATGAGAGATATGATGCAGCAATTACTGTAGCAATAATTGAGTATAACTGAGTGACTTCTCACGTAAGCATCAATAATCAATACCGCGTGCTACTATGCAACTACGCGTATTACTGTACTTTTACTATCGGGTAGTTCAACAGTTTTAACGGTAATACCTCTGCCGTTATTTTTATAGAAAGATAATTTTGTCATTTTTTAACTACGACAATACTAACGTTGTGGGGTCGACCAATGATTGTGTCGTCGTACGAATATTCCCTGTTAAAATGAATATTCCCCGACCAATCAAATATTACATAACCACTTGCTTACTTTGTAAAATTTATAAATATTACCCACAACTATAACATTATATCACACTACAAGAAAGCTGGCTAAATCCGACGGATATATATTCGACGGACACAGTCCCTCGAAAATAACATTTATTCTGACGGAGTATTCAGTCGAAGATACGTCGATCGACAATACTTTAATTTCAATCGATGTTCGTTTAACATTTATGTATCCCATTAGGCGCCAATGTTCCTTGGTATGAATATTAGTTTCGACGGAATATGATGTAGTCCGACGGAAGAGTCAGTCGAAGATACCTTACATACGACGAATGTATGTACGACGGACTTTCCGTCGAAGATAATCCTAAAATCTAATTAATCTCCAGACGCCTTCCCTACCTCCTGCTTTACGTAGACCTTAATATAATCTCATTTTTCTCTTTCTCTCTCTCTCATTTCTCTAGATCTAGCTCTCAACCACCTCTTCACCGAGACTTCACTGCTCTCACGCCACCACCATCGCTGCCACCACCACATACTGCCACCACCACCACCGGTTCCACCACGTACACCACCGGTTCCACCACGTACTGCCACCACCACCTTCAATTCCACCACCACCACCACGTACTGCCACCACCACCACTGTCGATCGGTTCCACCACCCGTAGACGCCACCAACACCGTCGGTTGAACCACCATCACTGACATCACCAGCAACCACCACCGTCGGTTAGTTGCACATTAATTCAATTTCAAAGTTAGTTTTCTGCTAAGTATTAGATTTTTAGGGTTAATTTGTTGCAAATTGTGAAATTTGTGGCTTAATTTGTTTTAGGTTTAGTTTAATTTGAGTTTGAATATGACATTAACCCAATTTGGATAATATGTTGTTGCTGTGAATTTATGGACTGTATATTGCTGAAATTGGAATTTTGATTTTGGGTTTGTGGACTGCCTATTATTTAAGTGCATATTATTTGGAATTTGGAAATTGCAGAATATTGATATCAAATTTTGGTTCCTTATCATAATGTAACTGATTTTAGGACTATTTTTAATCTTGATATATTTGTTATTTACTTAATCTAATTTATGATGTAAATTCCACTTAATTATGAAATTGCAGACTTGTATGTATTGTATTAGTAATTAGTTTCCCAATATTAATAAATCATAAACTAAGTGACATTTACTTAGTTTCTTACTACTAAAATAAAATAAAGTAAATATAATTTAATATATTTTATTAAATAAAATATATTTTAGAAATAAAATAAATAACGTAATATAATACAAAATAGAGTAAAATAAAATAAAAAATAAATTAAATTAATTTGAATAAAATAAAAAAACTTTGATTTAATCTAATAAATAAAATAAAATTCAATAAAAATAAAATTAAATAAAAATAATAAAATAAATAAATTTAATTTAATTTAAATATTCTAAATTCAATTAAATTTAATTTAATTTAATTTAATTTAATTTAATTTAATTTAATTTAATAAAAAAACATTAAAATTATATAATATATATATATATACAAAATAAAATAAAAAGTAATAAAAAATTTAATTTAATTTAGTTTAATAAATAAAATATATAAGTAGTCTCTATAGATTCCAAATAAAATTTTCATAAACTAAGTACCACTTACTTAGTTTATCATCATTAACAAAATAGCGCTTTATAAACTAGAAGTGAATGTCGAACAAAGAGTCTCTATAGATTCCAAATAACAATTCTCATAAACTAAGTACCACTTGCTTAGTTTATCATCATTGGCAAAATAAACTAAGAATAGCTAGAAGTGAATGTCTAACAAAGTAGTCTATATAGATTCCAAATAATTAACAATTCTCATAAACTAAGTACCACTTACTTAGTTTTATCATTGGCAAAAAATAAACTAAGTAGCATTTGCTTAGTTTGCCACAATTTTCAATATATAAATGTAATAATACTCTCCCTACATATATGTACTCTTTCTCAGATGCAGAGGTTTGGACATAGCATTGATAGCCTAATATAGTACTCAAACCTTCCTCTAAGAATAATTAAAAAAAGGGGTCGTAGTTCTATTTGTGTCTATATATCGAATAATAAAGGTAATTGAATTATCGCAGACATTCCTTCTTGTTCCATCATATGAGATGACAACATCCCAAGTAGTGCTGCGTGAAGTTGTTGAACTTTGTTCAATAACAGTAATGGAACTCCTTCTGGATGTTGTCATCTCATATGATGGAACGATGAAATGTTTGCAATAATTGAATTAACTTTATTATTCGAGTATAGACACAACAGAACTACTTCGACCTTTTTTTTGCCCAATCTGTCACTTCAAGTAGAGATTCCACATAAATTCTCATAAACCATGTACTATACTTTAAAACTTAGAAACCCGCTTTGACATACACTCAATAGGGGTGAATGTCGAATAGTCCCATTTGGACCTTTATGTCTCTCACTTAGGCCTAAAAATACAAAAGCGGTACATTTTTGTTATTTTGAGGATTAATCGACTATTATCTCTATATATTCTCCGAGTGCATACTTAGATTAAGTTAACTTAGTCTATTTCGTGTGCTTCAAGACCATGGGGAGGTGCTGCCGAAATTTTCTTGAAACTCATGAAACGTACTCAACGTGTTTGCATTAGTGACAAGACACATCCAACAACAGGATGTGTTTTTACCTCCCCGTCTCCGTAGAGATACTAGGTAAATCTAATTCACGCATTTAATATCCAAATTAACTTAATGCGTACTTCTGTGTAGTTAAAAATGTCAGCCGACCGGAGTTGGATGTATCGTAAGATAACCATTGATGGGAGGGGATTAGTCTCAACTTATCATATTGGGATTTTAGATTTCTTGACCAAAGCACTAGAACATACGGATGATCCGCACGGGAAGATGCGATGCCCGTGTGTCAAGTGTAAAAATCTGATTTGGAAGAAAGTCGACGAGATTAAATTTGACTTATATTTTCGTGGATTTGTAGATGGGTACTTCAGATGGACTCATCACGGGAATCGTAAGTGATTGAAAATATTGTGGAACAACCAATTCCACGGATTCATACGTCGAAAACTATGATCCAAATTGAGATGTTGGTTGATGCTTATAGCCCTACTACTATCGACCGGGTTGAATATGAACCTTCTTCAAGCGGTCTTGAAGCAAGTGCCAAATGCTACAGCTTGTTGCCTTTTACAAGTTCTTATCTCAATCAGGGTCGCGTTGTATCCGGAAATAATACGAACACTAAGCTTTCTGCAGTTGACGAAGCTCTTACACTTCAAGAATGAAACACATCAGTAGTGAGAGAGGTTTCAACGATTTGCTCGCTTATAATTGGACAGCTTCTTACCCAAGGATCATACTCTTCCCGCGAATTATTACAAAGTGAAGAAGATGGTCAAGGGGTTAAATATAGGGTATCGTAAAATCGATGCTCAGGAGCGGATTGCATGTTATAGTATAGGGAGGACAGAGATAAGGGACAGTGTGATAAATGCAGTTTATCACGCTACAAGGTTACAAAACGTGGGGAAGGAGAAACATGTTCCCAGGAAAATCTTACGATATTTTCCATTTATGCGAGAGACTTCAGACGGTAATATTATTCATGTCGCCTTATACTACCAATATATGAGTTGCCATCGAACAAGGGATATCGTGTTTAGTCAAATTTGACTCACCCAGCGGATGGAGATGAATGGAAGAGATTTGATGTAAATTATCCCGAGTTTGCGGAAGAAGTTAGGAATGTTAGGCTTGGCATGGCTACTGATGGCTTTTGCCCTTTTAAAAATTTTAGCCAGCCATACTCAGTTTGTCCAGTCATTATGGTCGCTTATAATCTTCCACCGGCAATGTGCATGAGGGATCCGTATTTGTTTTTGACTTTACTCATTTCGGGGGATAAAAGTCCTACAAAAGATCTTAATGTGTACCTTCGACCGTTAGTGGATGAACTAAAGATGTTGTGGGAGACAGGGGTTCAAACGTATGATAAATTGATATGCGAGAATTTTGTGATGAAAGCAGCCCTGTTATGGACTATCACTGACTTTTCGGCTCTTGGGATGGTTAGTGGTTGGTCAACTCACGGGAAGTCATCCGTCCCAAAGGTGTGTATGGGGATGTGCAAGACAACCAACAAGCAGTGATGTAGGCGAAATGTAGTTTCTTTGGTATCGCTTTCGTAGATTCTTGCCTCTTGATCACAATTATAGAAAGATGTCTACACAGTTCAACAGAAAGATAGAGAAGAAGGGGTCATTGGCCATTATCAAGCGTTGAGGTCTTGGATGGTTGAATCAACTTGATTTTCCTTTGACGGGAAGGAACACAATAAATTGAGAGCGGTAAATGCACGGAAGACTCATAATTGGACACATTTGCCTATATGGTTTGAGTTGCAGATTGGGGCACACTTTCGCTTAACAACCAGATAGATGTCATGCATCTGAAAAGAATGTTTTCAAGAACTTGTTTTACACTGTGTTAGATGCGAGTGGTAAAACTAAAGACAATGACAATGCTCGAAAAGATTTAGAGGCATTGAGCATTAGGCCAGAATTGTGGCTTCGCCCTAACACTACGAAACCTAAAGCTTCATTTAGTCTTACTAAGAAACAAGTCAAGACGCTACAGTAAGTGGGTTAGTGGGTTGAAGCTCCCGGATGGATATCGTCGAACATAACACGTTGTTATAAGGTTGAGCAATTGAAAATTTCGGATTCAAGAGTCACGATTGTCATGTATTCATGCGTAAGTTGATTCCAATTGCATTTCGTGAGATGTTACCCGTAAAAGTTATGGATGCATCAATCGAATCACAAAATTTTTTTGAGATATTTGCTCAACTATAATTAAGCACAGTGATGTCGAGCAGATGGAGAAGAATATTGTGCTTACCATGTGCAAGCTTGAAATGATCTTCCCTCTAGGATTTTTTGACTCGATGGAACATCTGCCTATTCATCTGCCGTATGAACTCAAACTTGGAGGACCGGTGCAATATCGGTGGATGTATCCTTTTGAGAGGTAATATATAAACTACTCTATATTGCTCTATCCTGCTCATATTAATAATACTTCACTAAGTCTGCATATTATTTATCGTAGGTATATGCGCCGATTAAAACAAAAGGTCAAGAACAAAGCTCGTGTAGAGGGTTCTATTGCTGAACGATATACAGAGGAAGAGCTTATCAACTTCGCCTTCATTGTATTTTGACGATGTTGTCTCAACGAAGCACAACCGCTTTAGGAAGGAATAAGGTTGTTGGTCCAATGACTCACTTGATGATGAGTTAATCAGTATTCACATATCCGGCTAAACCATTTGGTCCCGAGACTCAATTACTTAAGCGACAAAGAGTTGAAGATTGTATCTACATACGTGCTTCTAAATATGCCCGAAGTATCATCATACATCACGTAAGTCTAAGCTTATTTTCTCCAGTTAGTACAATTTACAAGTGTAGTCATCTCTATATATGTTAAAGACATTTTACTAATATCGCAGTTCATTCGAAGAGGAAGCGTATGCTTTTAACCCAACTTTGACTGCAGCAGACTTGGAAACATTCACTAATGCTAATTTCCAACAATTGTTTAAGAAAAGGGTTGAAGCGGAGAGTATTTCTGAGCGTTTTATAGATGTCATCCAAGGACCTTACAAAGTTGTTAGTTCTTTTCCTGGTTGCATCGTGAATGGGTATAGATTTAGAGTCGATGACTTGCATGAACTCACATCAGTCAATTCTAGGGTTGTGGTGTTAGGAAGCTGTTATTAAGATTCTGAGTCCAATTACTATGGTCGTTTACAGGATGTAGTTGTGCTCAATTATCACGGTGACAAAAAGGTAGTTACATTTAAGTGTAGCTGGTTTGATACTGAAAAGGGGGTTAAAGTTGATCGTAATAGAATCACAACCGTGGATATCAAGTCGGTGTTAAATTCTGATGACGTGTACGTGTTAGCAAGTCAAGTGACTCAAGTGTATTATGCTCCTAATGTCGTAAATACTGCTCCCCGGTACACGAGAGTCACTACTAAAACACGCTCATTTAATGCTGATAACATGTTTGGTATGGATGAGGCATTGCAAGAAGATGTGAGCAACCCATTGTCCGTAGTGTTCCATGCTAAAGATGTGGTGAGTATTGATGTCATTGACGTACCTAGCGATGAGGATGTCGAGGCCACCATACACATGAATGATTATGTAGTCATTGAGGATGATAACGATAACGAAACTGATCTCGAAACTGAGGATGAGGAAGATACCGAATTCGAGAATGATATATACGTTGATTCTGATGGGTTTGATGACGTGCGTAATTGAAAATGAGCTTTCATATTAGTCCTTACCACATATTGTTAAACCTTACATATTCGTAATCTACCAATTTTGTTATTGCAGTAGGATATTCATGGCTAGACATATTGGAAGAGGTCGCCGAGGTGGTGGGCGATCCGGTACTGGAGACGGTAGCCACGATGGAGGCTCTTCTTCAAGCGCGAGTAAGTTATCTTAACTAGGATTTAAATATATCTCAAGCTGTATTAATTACAATGATTATTGAAGTACTATGTTAAATACAATTATTACAGATACACCTCGTCGACGACACCGAGGGACGAATGTGACGCCCCCAAAATAGGTCCATTCCACCCAACCCATTCTGAGTCGCCAAATACATGGTACAGAAATTACTACAACTTTATTATTACAACAGTAAAACTGTGAGTTTGAATACAAATATTATCTTCTGTATAATATCTATACTCAAATAAATCCTCATCATATTTATTGATACATTATTTTACAAAATGGTGAGGACTACTAAACAACTCTCTCTAGAACCTTCACTCCATACCCCGACTCGATCCTCGCTATGTTCTCACCTCCTGAGAAAAAAAATGGAACAACAAGGAAAAGGGTGAGCTCAACTAGCCCAAGAAAGAATATTATGACTAAGATAATATACAACAAATTATCGTTAGTCTTCAACAGGAAAAATCTAATAGAATACAATAGACAACAAGTTTTAGATCAACAAATGCAATGGAAATAAAGAATCCATTAGAAGAGTCACGTAGAAAAGAATTCTACCGCCTTCTAAGATTTAAAAGTCCATCATCAATATTTCATCCTCAGAATAACAATCAATATTCATCTTTGCACTACAGCCAAAGATATTCATTTATATCACCAAATGGTCATGTTCATCTCAACACTGCTCATCTTTGCACCACGGCCAAAGAGATTCATCGGTTAATCATTCATCTTTGCACTACAGCCAAAGATATTCATCAAGTATCACCATTAAAGATCGAGGATGATGAAAAACATTTTTAAGAACGAATCCAAAGGAGATAGAAGGACAAATATTAGGGATTCGCTTAACGCTTTATCCAAGATCGATAATACTTCATAATAAACGATTTTGAAGCGTAACTCAAAAATAACGATCAAAACATGGATACAATCAAAGATAGTAGCCAAAATAGACATCTTGGACAAAAGAGAAAATTTTCATTTTTCTATGAATAAGGCCGATTCGTGAATAATAGTCAGATATCGTGAATAATGTCGATATCGTGAATAAGAACTCCGACACAAAAAGATAAAAATTTCACAAAAAAACATCTTCACGCTTCGTGAATAATAAGACTCGTGAATAAGAAACTCGTGAATAAGAACTCATGAATAGTAACTCGTGAATAAGTAACTCATGAATAAGAACTCCCCATACATGAAAAAGTTCCAAATTTGATAAAAAGTTCAACCAATATTTTGGCATAATGATATTGAAGAAAATAATATCATTTATGAAAGAAATAACATCCTTTACCTCAAAATAACCATACTTCCGATCAATTTCAGATAAGGTCGATGTAAACTCGCACCAGATAAAGAACACTCAAAATATACTCACAAGAATACGCTCGACAATATAGAGAGAGAAAAGAGAAAAACTTAGTTTCGGTGTGATTTTCAATTCTAACTTAGCCTCTATTTATAGGAAAATGTTAGAACGCCAAAAGAGACTAAATTAATAAAATATATTATTATTTATTCAAAATTCCTATCCACATGTTTTGAAAACTCTATCATGCCTTCTTTGGTCAAAAACATCACCCACCCATGTGCCAACAACCACAAAAACGTTTTTCTTATATAAAATAATTAAAACTTCCAAAAATCAATTATTTCTAACTCCTAACTTCAATAATTCATGATAAATAGCCTTTTGTCGAAAAATTCAATCTCATGACTTTTATAGGAAATTCAATTCTCTACAACTTTGCGTAGGAAGTTTTTCCAAATTCCAAATGTAAATTATCCAAATCCATAAATGAGCGATTTTACGCCTATAATCAATTTTCTATCAAGAATTGTGTCCACCGACACACAAAACATATATGTTAAACATTTAATGCCACAAAAATACTCTTCCTCCTCATATACTCATATATCCAACATTCATTGTAAAATATCACCGTTAATATATTATTAAAATAATATATTTAAATGAATTATTTTATCGTAAAAAGATAAAATATTAATTTTCAACAATTGTCACATTAAAATTTTCTCCATCTATATCCACATAAAATAAATATTTTCTTTATCATAATAATCAATAATTAATTATTTTAAAAATAATATTACGTAATCACAAAGATCGACAACCAGTGCCGCTCCTCAGAGTTATGGGCTTTCCAATAAGGATTTCTCCTTACCTGCGCAAGCAATTAGGTGACCAAACCTCTCCTTAGATGTAACTTTCTAGACATTACCAATAATGTTATCTCGATAATATTATTCAAATAATATGAATTATTGATTTGATAATGGAAAATATTGTGTAATGACAATTATCAAACAACAAATATACAAAATATCAACGCAAAGAATTATTGAATCAATATAATATTGAATAAAGAATTACCGTAATAATTATTGAGTAGTGGCTTCTTCACGTAAGGATCAATAATTCAACAATACTGCAGTAATACCGTAAAGCTTCTTTGGCAACCACGCATATTATCGATTTTTAACTACCGTGTAACCCCACAAAGCTGTTAATTCGGTAATAATTTACGCCATTATTTATAAAAACACATACTTGTCGCTTTCTCCTCATCCGACGCTTATTCTCACATGGGCCCACCAATGACCGCTACCGTCGTCATTTGGATATTCCCAAACAAAAACGAATATTCCACGACCAAACGAATATTCCCCACAACAATGAATATTTTATAACCACTTGCTTATTTTGTAAAATTTATGATTTTACCCATAACTAATTACATTAATCAAATTACCACCTTATTAATCAAGAATAATAATTAGTGGAAATTTGATTTTATTTATAAAAATTTGGGGTCTTACAACGAACCTCGGTATCTTTGGTCGTCCGCTGGTGCTGCTGTTGATGCCTTCCCATCATTGTTGAATCTTCTCTTTCTGAAATTTCCATTTGAGTCACCTTTCCTATTATCATGTCCACGATTACCACCGAGTGGTTACCGCTTTGTCCATATTCTTTCCTCCTCATTTGGTTATCATCGCTTACGATGACTACCCCAGTTGTGGTCCCTCGGTTGAGTATACTCACTATCTCGCCTAATAATCGAGCCCCCATTGACAACATCTCAATACGTAAAACATATGAGAAATGAGGTATTGATTTAATTTCGAGTTTTGAACCCTCGTAAACATACGCCATATACGCTCCTCAATTTCCACCAAATGAGGTGCAAACACGGACAACTCATGAAACTTTGCCTCGTCTTCGAGACACCGCCATGTTACTCGCTTCAGCCTAATAAAGTCCACTTCCTTCATATGACGAATACTTTCTAGAAAGTATTTGTCATTGAAATGATTCAAATCTTTCCTGTAGACATGTTAAGTGCATCCGGTCAGTACGCTTCTACATGATTCCCACCAAAGAATCTGCTTCACCACGAAACATAAAGGTGGCGAATGGAACCTTCATTCCTCCGCATCCCAAGACATCAAATATTTTGGTAATTTGTTTGACCCACGCTTCGCTTTGATCGGATCCGCTTTTTCATGGAAATCTGGTGGTCCCAACTCCTTGAATCGCTTGGGTGTGATGCATGCATCAAGGCCATCATTTCCACCCGTATTTTGTACACGAGTCTCCTCGTCGTCGATTTTGCATGAATCGCAAAAAGCTCCTAAACATTCCATCGCTCATCGTTTGTTCGGTAGTGTTGTTTACGGGAGGAATATTGCCTTCCCCGTCGCACATTCTCTTGGTTTCATGACTAAAGGTTGTTCCACGCCTCATAAACTCCATTGTTAACGCTTCTCAGTGACCATTCTTAAATCTTCGCCATAAAATAAGGGTTAATTAAGGAAATCAATATATCACATAATATCCCTATATACTGACCAACTAACAATAAGCTTAGGTAGGACACACTAGCAAAGGATTTACTCGCCTCCCTCCTAGTTCTATTCCCCGATCTCCGCCAGAGATCATATCCCTAAGCTCGATACCAATCAAGCACGCCCCAAAATAGGTCCATTCCACCAAACCCATTCTGAGTCGCCAAATACATGGTACAGAAATTACTACAACTTTATTATTACAACAGTAAAACTGTGAGTTTGAATACAAATATTATCTTCTAAACAATATCTATACTCAAATAAATCCTCATCATATTTATTGATACATTATTTTACAAAATGGTGAGGACTACTAAACAACTCTCTCTAAACCTTCACTCCATACCCCGACTCGATCCTCGCTATGTTCTCACCTCCCGAGAAAAAAAATGGAACAACAAGGAAAAGGGTGAGCTCAACTAGCCCAAAGAAAGAATATTATGACTAAGATAATATACAACAAATTATCGTTAGTCTTCAACAGGAAAAATCTAATAGAATACAATAGACAACAAGTTTTAGATCAACAAATGCAATGAAACAACAATCCATTGTAAGAGTCACGTAGAAAGAATTCTACCGCCTTCTAAGATTTAAAAGTCTATCATCAATATTTCATCCTCAGAATAACAATCAATATTCATCTTTGCACTACAGTGCCAAAGATATTCATTTATATCACCAAATTGGTCATGTTCATCTCAACACTGCTCATCTTTGCACTACGCGCCAAAGAGATTCATCGCTTTAATCATTCATCTTTGCACTACAGCCAAAGATATTCATTAAGTATCACCATTAAGGATCGAGGATGATGAAAAACATTTTTAAGAACGAATCCAAAGAGATATAAGGACAAATATTAGGGATTCGCTTAACAGCTTTATCCAAGATCGATAATACTTCATAATAAACGATTTTGAAGCGTAACTCAAAATAACGATCAAAACATGGATACAATCAAAGATAGTAGCCAAAATAGACATCTTGGACAAAAAGAAAAATTTTCATTTTTTGGGTGAATAAAGGTCGATATCGTGAATAAAGTGTCAGATATCGTGAATAGTAACCCCGACAAAAAAAAGATAGAAATTTCACAAAAAACATCTTCACGCTTGAAGTGAATAAGACTGTGAATAAGAACTCATGAATAGTAACTCATGAATAATAACTCGTGAATAAGAACTCCCAACATGAAAAAGTTCCAAATTTGATAAAAGTTCAACCAATATTTTGGCATAATGATATTGAAGAAAATAATATCATTTCATGAAAGAAATAACATCCTTTACCTCAAAATAACCGTATTTCATTCGAATTTCTAGATAGTCTCAATGTAAACTCGCACCGTATAACAACACTCAAAATATACTCACAAGAATACGCTCGACAATATAGAGAGAGAAGAGAAAAACTTAGTTTCGTGTGATTTTCAATTCTAACTTAGCCTCTATTTATAGGAAAATGTTAGAACGCTAAAGGAGACTAAATTAATAAAATATATTATTATTTATTCAAAATTCCTATCCACATATTTTGAAAACTCTATCATGCCTTCTTTGGTCAAAAACATCACCACCCATGTGCCAACAACCACAAAAAAACGTTTTTCTTATATAAAATAATTAAAACTTCCAAAATCAATTATTTCTAACTCCTAACATCAATAATTCATGATAAATAGCCCTTTTGTCGAAAATTTGAATCTCGCGACTTTATAGGAAATTCAATTCTCTACAACTTTGCGTAAGGAAGTTTTTCCAAATTCCAAATGAAATTATCCGAAATCCATAAATGAGCGATTTTACGATACTATAATCAATTTTCGTCAAGAATTGTGTCCAATCGACACACAAAACATATGTTAAACATTTAATGCCACAAAAATACTCTTCATCCTCATATACTCATATATCCAACATTCATTGTAAAAATATCACCGTTAATATATTATTAAAATAATATATTTAAATGAATTATTTTATTAAAAAAGATAAAATATTAATTTTCAACAATTGTCATATTAAAATTTTCCCATCTATATCCACATAAAATAAATATTTCCTTTATCATAATAATCAATAATTAATTATTTTAAAAATAATATTACAGAATCACAAGATCGATAAACCGTGCCGCTCCTCAGTGAAGAGGGGCTTTCCAATAAGGATTTCTCCTTACTCTACGCCAAGCAATTAGGTGACCAAACATCTCCTTAGATGTAACTTTCTAGACATTGCCAATAATGTTATCTCGATAATATTATTCAAATAATATGAATTATTGATTTGATAATGGAAAATAATCGTGTAATGACAATTATCAAAACAACAATGATATAAAATATCAACGCAAAGAATTATTGAATCAATATAATATTGAACAATAACTCACGTAATAATTATTGAGTAAAGTGCCTTCTTACGTAAGGATCAATAATTTAACAATAATGTGCAATACCGTGCTACTTTGCGGCAAACCACGCATATTATCAGATTTTAACCACCGTGTAACCCCACAATTGTTAATCTGTAAATAATTTATGCCGTTATTTATAAAAACACATACTTGTCATTTTCCTCATCCGACAGCTTATTCAAGCATGGGGCCCACCAATGATCATACTGGTCAGCATTTGGATATTCCCGACAAAAACAAATATTCCACGACCAAACGAATATTCCCCACAACAATGAATATTTTATAACCACTTGCTTATTTTGTAAAAATTTATGCATTTACCCCATAATTAATTACATTAATCAAATTACCACCTTATTAATCAAGAATAATAATTAGAGGAAATTTGATTTTATTTATAAAAATTTGGGGTCTTACAACGAACCTCAGATCTTTGGTCGTCCATGCAAGCAGCAAGCCACTTTTACATCTTAAGTGGATGTCATTTCCCAAAGATGGTGTGTTAATATTTTGGCACTATTTCTATCGCTTATTGCAAAACACAATTCACATAACACATATTGTTATACTTTTTCTCAGAAGATACTAGACTTCTCGGTGGCTAAGCACACCCTACATGCGATTTGTTTGACGATCTCCCGAGAGGTGCATGCGGTTCACCAAGATACGCCAGACGATGCCACTTTTATGCAAACCGCTCTTGCGGAGTTCCACGTAAGTTAAGCATATTATCACCACATAGTTGTATTGGTCACCAAAAATGTTCTTAATTTTAAATAATCTTCTTGTTTTAGGTTTATTATCGATTTGACCTTAAGATCTCTCTCGACCACCGATGTTTGATTGAGCATCACATCATTGCGAACTACTCGGATGGTCATGATGAGATGCGCGATGGAAGTCCGGGCGATTGTGGACCAAATTTCGACCACCATCGAGATCATCACCAAGATAGTCTCCGATTTAGCCTAGGAGGCTATGTAAAGACTTGGGAGGTCATGACTTCAAGAAAAAGTCCGAAGAGTGCGGGAAGAACCGTGGTTAGCTCTGGATAGTACACACCATCGGGTTCTCGATGCGTCGAGGAGGCGAAAGACGATAAGTGCGTTGATTTAGTTATTTATGTGTCAAGTTCTCACACAAATACTTAAGACCTGCTTTTATGATTGTTTGTATTAGGCATCGGGGAGGACCTTAGGCCGTGATCCTACCATTCTAGAGTTTTGGGATCGAGCCCACACGCCTGAGGACGGCGTGCTTTTATCTCAGCAACTTTATCTATATACTAAAACTCATCTTACTATTTAGCTTTTAATAATATTCAATCGTAACTAAAATGATATAATTAACATACGATATCTGGAATACATTACAGACCGATTTCGAGGCTTGGACGAAAGCGATAAATTTGAGCTAGAGACTATTAGGAGGGGTTCTGAGCCGTTAGATTCCGCCACCCCTCTTCCCGATATTGTATTAGATCGGGATAAGGAGCTGAGACTATGGGTTGCGTCTCAGGATCCCCCTACTAGCAGTACCGGAAGATATCGAGTGTTGGGTCTGCCGAGGATACCCGCATATACAGTTCCTGGAGGTAATATTTTTTAATGTTTCACGAAATTATCCGAATTTATCACATTATATAAATTATTATTAGTAATCGAATTTGTATCTCTTTATAGGCTCAAATTAAATGGCCAACAGACGAGAGAGCACATGTCGGACCATCTCATACGGGCGCCGGCTTGGATGACGATATCTTCCGACTACCGATAGGGTCGCATGATAGGTTCCATACCGATCCTGTCTTTCGCGTCGGCGAGCTTGCCTTCCAATTCTCGCCTTCACCAGATTGCTCGTGATATTATAAATAGGGCCTCTCTGCAGAGAGTACGGATAACCACGGGAGCGATTCGACGCTTGAGCGCCGAGATGTTCGAATGGTGAATACCCTCTTGGAGGAGGCTTTTCGTCCGCCCCCACCTACTCAGGTATTCTTATTGTTTATGTTTTTCAATTAAGGTTAGTTTGTTAATTCTCACATATATATATGGACTAATAATTTATATTTTTGATTCTATCAACGGGTGGCGATGGCGATGTCAAGGATGATGATGAGCGAGGAGCACGAGTCCGACATCCATACACTTGTAGCAAATCGTTCACCTCACCTCCTCCTGATGATGATCATACTTTTACTAGTTTATAGTTCATTTATATATATTCATGTTATTAGTAACCACTTTTGTATATATTGTATTGTCTAATTAAATACTCTAACTATTGTAAATTATATTGTTTAACATTTATGGTCAATTAATTATATTTGTAATTGGTTAGCTTATAATACGTTTTGGTTGATATTTGAATGTGAATGTGAATGTGAATGATAATGAGTTGAAGATTAAGTTTTAGTGCTTACGTTGCATATTTGAATGTGAGATACAAGTTTATATTATCGTAGTATTGGGTTGTGACAGTTACGGTGTACATTAATGGGTTTAAACACACAGAAACCGAACTTTTAAAATCAGATTTAAAAAAAGGCTAGTTAATTCCGAATTTTAATTTCCCTCGAAAATAACAAATAAGTAATTTTAATAAATACCGAAATATCCTAATTTCAATTGAAAGATACGTTATCTTCGACGCAAATTATCCGTCAGAACACACCTATCTCCGATTTGAAGTTCGTCAAGGTAATAATCAGCCAATTTTAATGTTTGATGGGTTATTCTATTTTTCAGTCGGGAATAAGGAATTCCGAGGGAATGTATCCGTCGAACTTAGTTACTCTTATATTCGATTTAACAGTTTAATTCCCCATATATTCTATTCGAAGATAGATAATGTTCGACGACATCCGCTTGAGATATCGCTCGTCGAAGATATGTAATTTTTGACAGAATTCTTGACGGACGGTATTTTCGACGCGAATATTTACGACCAAATATCTGACGGATATTTTCGTCGATAATAACGTAATTTCGACTGAATAAGAGTAATTCCGACGAAAAAATCCATCGGACTTAAGTTTTTTTCTTGTAGTGTCAAATCCACACCATAATATTAAAAAAATATTTCAACAATTTAAATCTTTATTCATAAAATTTGGGATCTCACACTATAAAACCCAGAATTACTTATTTGGACAGGAACACAAACTCAATTTCTAACCCTAGCCGCATCCCACAAGTTCAACAGGTAAAATTGTGGAAAAAGTCAAATTTTGGGCCTTTCATCAACATTTTAACACATTAAACTCTTGGTAAGATTTCTACCATGGCTGAGAATATGTTTAATTTGATTTATGATGTCTTCTTCATTATCTAGTATGCAAATTCAAGATGAAAGTGTTAATGTTCAAGATTCGTTCAATAGTAATAAGATAATTCCTTATGTTGGTAAAAATTTTGCCACACTAGAAGATGTTGAAGATTTTTATAGAAGTTATGCAAAAAATAATTGTTTTGAAATTAAAATTAAGACGACTAGAAAACATGTGGGTTCGAATGATATTTGTTCCAGTTTATATCAATGTCGAAAAGTCGAAAAACTAGAAAATAATATTCATCAAATTGATGATGATGACTGTGACGATAGTAAGGGAAAGAGGCAAAGAGACCATATAGGTTGTACTTTGTGTCAACATAATGTTTGTTGTCCATCGAAAAAAAGAAAATAATTGGGTGATTTCGACCTTGTAGTTGAATCATAATCATTAATTAGTTAGTCTGAATAAGATAAATCACATATATAAATATAACCCATGTTACAAGATAATTAATTGAAACATTAAATAAATATGGGGGTCGATGCAAGTATGATGATGAATGTACTTAGTGAAATTAGTGCATGGGCAATGTAGGTTTAACGAATATCCGAAAATTTGTAAGAAATATATGGCGTGATCCTGAAAATGACAATCTTATTAGGAGTATTATGTGGGCAGATTACCAATCTATTATTGCATATCAAAATTTTGGCGATATAGTTACATTCGACACTAAGTATCGCACAAACAAGTATTCGATGCCATTTGCCCCTTTCACCTGCGTGAATCACAATTATCATTCTATATTGTTTGGGTTTACCTTGTTAATAAAGTACAATGTAAAGCGCCTTATGAATGACATGAAGTTGCTGATTTTCGGCAATCACATGCAATGTTGTATAATCATCTGTGCACACTGTTGCAAAATATGGCCATTAGAGGGGCAAGTTCGATTCTAGTTGTGGATTTGATTGAAAGACAGATACCCCTAAACAGTCTATATTGAGATAGAAATCCTAATTCATACCGTCATAGAGGTTGAGACTGAGAAATGAAATTAGTCTATCCGTTATTGGATTTGATATGTTCATAAACAAAAGGATGTAAAAAAAGCACAACGAATCAAAAACGGGATTGAAGAAGTGGCGACGCAAAAACAATTGACAAAATGTGAGTTATGCAAAGTCATGAATAATCATGACAAGCGTTCAGATTGGAGGAACCATCACAAAAATAATGTATATATATATATATATATATATATTTTAATCAATTGTAAGATTTATTTTTATATGTTGGAGTTGAACAATGTATATATAATATATATGGATTGTTATTTATGAATTCATTTGAACAATTGATTTGAATTGTATTATAAGATGGATGAGAAGTGGAACACGTGTCTTTTAAGTTGATTTGGTTTGTTTATGAATTGATGTGTAAAATAATTGGGATATGAATAAACTTATTTTATATTAATATACTTTGGCCCAAATTTTCTGCATACTATATCCGCAGGAACTTCTTGTAGATAATATGCAGAAACTTTCGTCCAGAGTCTCTGCATATTATCTACAAGAAGTTTGTGCGGATAGTATGCAGAAATTTTCGGCGCCCAAAGTGTCTTATAAAATAAGTTCAGCCAAACCTATATATTTAAACCATACTTTTAGCCACATCCCAAATGAATCGGTTATATTTACCAATACGTGTTGAACTCTAAAAAAACATTTTGTGTTATTTTTTAATAAATGTGTTTAACTCTAAAAAGAAACTTAATATGAATAGGAAGGAGTAAATACGAAGCAAACTATTACAACAAAAATAAGGAATGTCAACCAATACATTAAAACGTATACCATATTACACAATAAATCAAATTTAACATTCTCGATCGAGCACTAAACTTCCTAATCTCATGGAATATTCTATACCGAAAAGTCACCAACACGCTCATCGCTCCAATCCACGATCTTGCAAAGGTCCATTAATTGGAGAAAACAGTCGACGTATTTTGCAACGTACGTAGACACTGCAATCATATGAATTAATTTCTTTGTTTCGACCGTTGCTTGCTTTTAAACATTCGACTTTGATGCTTTCTTTGGCCACTTAATTATTCTCAGGCTTAACAACACGAAGCATGTTCAGGGACAAACTCAGTCTACAAATACAAAAATACGGAGTATAGATTATGAACATGCATACAATAAAATCTAAAGATTTAACTACATAAAAGTATTAGGAAGATGCATACCATAATTTCTACAAAAATGTTTGTACAATCAAAAGGATTTTCTAGGTTTTTATTTGGAATATGAATAATATGAAGTGTCTATTATCCAAGATATATAATGGCGGGGGAAAATGCATAGTCCGTATTGACTATATTTGGACCCCAGCGCCGGCCGCTCTCGCTGAGAAACCCTTATCAACCAATCCGGCACACGATATGACTTTTTTTGTTGAGTTGAAAGTGCTCGATAGTTATCCAGATGTTGGTGTGCCGGCCACGGCCAGTTGCATAAAAAAGCAAGGCATGGAAAAAATTCAGCAAATCTTTGAATACCATTCGCTCTCATCTCTATTCCTCTTACTCGTAGAATTGACTAATAACTATCAAGCACATGATCTTCAGGTTGTAAACATGTCAAATGCTTACGTTGCAAGTAATTCTTCGAATGCTCGATCGAGTCGGAATTATTTGGGATTCCAACTATCTGCATGCCCACCAGTGTTGGTATAAGTTATAACCACTGAACTTTCTGTTGCTTTAATGGCTTATATATTGAACCCTTTGACGTTGCACCATCATTGTGTTTCTACTTTATTTTTCTGCCCTGCTTAAACTTGTAGCATCGTATTTGTGTTTCATTGGGAGTTTATCCCTCAAGCTCATTTTTGGTTCTGAATCCTCGTAATCTTGAGAAAGTGGAGGTTGGGAGCCTTGAAGTGCAAGAACTGTCTGAGAAGATGGATCGGGTTCTGGGTTATTAATTTTCACGCCTTTGAAATCAACCATAAAATTATCTTTTTCGTTTTTTCATGTTTCATGCATGGTTCAAATTCAGGTGGCTGAGCAGCAGTAAAGAACTTCTGAAATATATATGGAGTCGATCGACACTTTCAAGCTGAAATTAAAACCAATATATATATAAATATATATAGTAGTCATCTAATATCATCAATAAAACTCATTAAACTAAATATAAATTTAACAAATTAATCAAACAACAATAAAACTTACAAGATTAATCGGTGTCATTTGTGGATACCAAGCTTGAGGTGCATATCGTTCTACACGATGCAATTGAGGTCTATGAATACACAAACGTGTTATTTTCTTGTACCATTCCATGTACTCTTCAGTATAAATCCTCTCAAGTGCAAAATTTCTTGGCTTCGTAATATATGCCTCTCAATGTCGTCTCATAAGTTTTATCGTCATTTTTTGTCTCTTAGTGGCCCTTTAGAGCCACGTGATTCACGACAGGTTACGGAATTGACTGTAGCAGACGAAACTACTGCATGACTCTATCAAGGCGCACTTGGTACTCGACTATGTCAAAATGTGTCAAAGGAACTCTAGCTGATCTAGCTAATCTTTTCTCAAAAAATCCCAACCCAAACGGATTATCAAACTTATCACAAGGTCTCCATTTGAAACTCCCCTTTTGACATTACTTCAAGCCCCCCTAGATAAAAAATTACATGGAGATGAGGATTATCTTGTCGCTCCTCACATCTATCGTCTACAGAATAAGCCTATCATGTCTCAGCCCTAGAAATAAGAAGACCTGATTTCAGTCACGATAATGGACGACCGAACCTAATCCTCTCGTAAGCCCAACAATGCAAAAGTGTCATATATGGTCTTCAAATTCTTTCAACTTGCCTTATGCAATGCTCTATAGAAATATGCTAACACGACTGCCCCCCAAATATACAGTTAAATATCTTCTGCCCGTTCCAATAACAGTAAGTATTTAGGATGAACATTGTTCTTATTTAAAGCAAAAAACAACAACACCGCGCCACACAAGTATAACACAAACGATTTTGTATGTAACATGAGCTGATCGTATGTATAATCATTAGAATCTTGTCCAAATTTATCCCTCAACCATGTCAAACTAATTCCTCCCTGGTTGGCGTGGACTCCCTCTTCGTTGTCGCCATGTTGGCCATAGTGTTTTCGAAATAAGAATTTGGGATGGGTTAGATATCCACATGTTATTGGCTTTTCAATTACAGGAAGTCCTAAAATCAGAACTACATCTTCTAAAGTGATGGTCATTTCACTGCAATTAAAGTAAATGAATTAGTTTGACTCTTCCACCGCTCAACAAGTGCATATACCAAACATGCGTCACTTGTAAGTGCAACAGAGGGAATTGAGAAAACATGAAAAACGTAGTTCTTAATATTTCTATTTGCCCATCATTTAAATTCCACTAACAATTTACTGCCACTTTCATAAGTAGATAAGGCATTCCTTTCCTATCACTGTAAAAAAAACACAATAAATACAAAACAATATAACAATTTGCATTATGTATCGTCAATATTATTTAATCAATTAATTTTTAATTTATGATAAAAAATAAACCATAATTTCAATACATACTTTATTATTCCATACATCTTTTGAAATGTGATTTTGTTGATTAAAAAGAACACTAAGGATCAAATGGGTCAGGATTAAAATCCATATTATCTTACATTTAACAACAAAATTACATCAAAACAAATAATTGAAAAACTAACACACGTTAACCTACATTAAAAAAATAAGAATTGTTTTTTACAAAACTATCTTATACAATGTAAATATAACAAGATTGTAGTAAAGCAAACACATATTAACCTACATAACCCTCCAAAATTGAAAAATTTATCAAACTTCCTTGTTGCAAGATTATCTAAGTTAAAAATAGCAAGATTATTGCAAAAATAATGTATTTTCAACCTCCAAACTTCCTCAAAACTTATAAGATTCTTCAAGATCGCGAGTTTAGAATGCAAGATTCTTCAATTTATCTCCAACTAGCGCGACTTCGACTTAGGTTAGGGTTGATTTGCAACTAAATTTCCCCAATTCAATTTGTTGGGTTTTATATGGGGAACTAAGTATCATTAAATTTCTTGCGGATAGTTTACAAAAAATTTTGTAAAATATGCGCAAGAAATCCTAGCTAATAGTACAAAAAACCCTAAAAGGTCAATTCAAAATGAAGGGCAAATAAGGAATTTCAAGTCTAATTACTATTCACAAGAATTTCTTGTAGATAGTAAATACAATCCACAGGACACTACAACAAAAGAGCTTATCGTGATCAGTAACGATCATGAAATGGGTATCCTCGATAGAATGCGATTGTTGATATTATTATCGCGGTAATCTGGTCATTTGGATGGACACCACCAGGCAAGTAATAATGACCGCTTTATTAGTTATCGCAATCGGCCGCCGTGTCCGCCGCTTATTACGACTTATCTTTGAGTCGGGTTATCGGGTGTGACGTGACACACGTGGCGTGACCGATAATAATGACCGCGTTGATGCCGCTAGATTCCAAGAAGGTAACGCGGTCGCTGATAAAAAAAATTGATAAGCTTAAGCTACCATCAAACTCGATACGAGTCAACTCGTTTAGACTCGTAACAATACCAAACAAGCCTTACAAATTTACCATAGTATTTTTAGGCCTAGAGATTAGAGAGTAACAAATATACTACAATCCATCGTAGCCCACAAAACTATATAAACCCAAACGAACTCTTCTGAAAACCCTATCTCTTTCCCTGTTCCACCAAACAACCAGCCATGGCAGGAGGCAAAATCAAGAGAGAGAAATCATCGTCGTCGAGAAATCAACCCTACCAGGGCGGCATACAGTTTCACAAATCGAAGGGACAGCATATTCTCAAAAACCCAAGTATCATCGATTCCATTGTCAAAAAATCCGGCATTAAGAGGACCGATATAATCCTCGAAATAGGACCCGGTACCGGTAATCTCACCAAGAAGCTACTTGAAGCTGGAAAATCGGTCATTGCAGTTGAGATTGATCCTCGTATGGTCCTCGAATTACAGCGCCGCTTTCAAGACACCCAGTTCTCTAATCGCCTTTCGGTATATATACTAGTGTCTATATATATATATATATATATATATATATATATATATATATATATATATTTTTCTTTTTTTTTAATGGTGAAATTTGATTAAAGTTTAAATGGTGAAATTTTCTTTTGTGAATGGTTTTGGCACAAATGGGTGTGGAGTAACAATTACTATTGTTAAGGCAATAATATAGCCACACCAAAACACTAGAAACACAATTAAACTTTTCATCCAATTTCCTCGAATAGACATTTAGGTAAACCAAAACACTAGAAACACAATTATTTTGGGATAAATATTATTGGTTCTCTAATTGTAGCATTTTGTTACTAAATGTGTATTTTGGGAATTAGGTAGAAGGTGTAACAGAGGTGAGCCCATTTTATGATACTTAATGGTAGATTTGGGTGTGGTTTAGGATTTGTGAAGAAAATAATGATTTGACTAATTTGGACGTAGCATCCTGAATGCTGTGGGTTGTCTTGTAATTGAATTGTCCTATAGGGTATTTGATTAAATGTTGTGTCTTTTAATCTGTCATACTTGTGTCTTGATTGCACTTTGTGCCATTTGAGCTCAATGCATGGAAGTAGAACTAACATTTTAAAATTACATGTCTAATCTAGCAATTGCACCACATTTTTTGCCACTAGAAAATGTGTACTTATTATATACTACACGCACAGAAAACTATTGCTCATAGATATCGTCACTGCATGGCATGACTGCATTGTCATTGTGCTAATTGTGAAGCAAGTCTATGGCAACGATTATTAACAATAATTGCAACTGAATATCTTTTGCGATGCTGATGCGTGCAGATTATCCCAGGAGATGTGCTCAAGTGTGATCTTCCATTTTTTAATATTTGTGTGGCAAACATTCCTTATCAAATCTCTGCTCCTTTGGTTGACAAGTTATTGAAGCATCGGCCAATGTTTAAGTGCTTGCAGTGATAATGTTTCAGAGGGAGTTTGCCATGAGATTAGTTGCTAAGCCGGAGAGGCGATGCTTACTGCCGCCTCTCTGTGAACACTCAGCTCTTTGCTCGTGTTTACCATTTGCTGAAAGTTGGGAAGAATAACTTTAGGCCCCCACCAAAAGTTGAATCCTCTGTTGTTAGAATCGAGCAAAGAAAGCCAGCGCCTCAAGTGAATTTCAAGGAATGGGATAGTTTAATCCGAATTTGTTTTAATAGAAAGAACAGAATGCTTCGCGCAATTTTTAAGCAGAAGGGTGTGCTATCGATACTGCACAAGAACTACAAGACATTGCGGGCATTACAATCGTCACAAAAAGGATCATTAGATGATACAGAGATGCCAATGGATGTATCCATTTTGGGCGATACTTGCGACGACCTGAGCATGAGGATTGATTATGATGATGACGACGACGACGACGACGACGGAGATGATGATGATGATGATGATGATGATGATGATGATGATGATGATGAGATGGAGGAGGATGAGGACACAAAATTGTTTAATTTTAAAGAAAAGGTTATGGGTGTGTTGGAAAAAGGAGGTTTTAAAAAGAAGAGATCTTCCAAGCTTGCACAAGCAGATTTCATGCATCTCCTCTCTCTGTTTAACAAGGCAGGAATTCATTTTTCTTGATTACAAGGCCAATAAGACATGTTTGCCTCTTCAGTTTTGACTTTGGAGGTGGTGGTTGTAGTTATTAGAATTGTTTATACCCTTTTTTCTTTTTTAGATACATTAGAAGATTAATCAGTATTTATTGGGGTAGAGTTTACTATTTATGCCTATGCAAATCATCGTACATGCTAATAGCTCAACAATAATTTGTATACATATTTCTTTTAACATCAGAATTTGTACGGTTCTTCCCTTCTTTTTAATCCGCCAATTGAGAATACTTTTGAAATCAATATTTTTACACATAATTTTTGATATTTTTTCACATAAGGCTCACATATTAACTTATGTATCTGATTTTTAAATATTTTTACATAATTTTTAATATTTCCACACGCTCACGTATTTGCTGATGTGTTCACTTTTTATTGAAATATTTTTGGAGCAGATCAGCCGACATAACTCCATAGCACTTATTGCCATTTAATTCTACATTTCCTTAACTTCTTCCTTCAATGCTGTTGTTTTTTATGTCTAGAGTGTTCTCAGCCATCTACTATTCCATACAAAATGTTTATGTGCTACATTGAAAAATAAAAGACAAAAACACTTGATATTCTATTTCTTTGACTATTTAAAAAAATATCAGAGATACAATAAATAAAAGTAGTTCCCAGTGAATACAGGAACCATAGTAAAAGTAATTTTGAGGCAAGAATACATTCATCTTCTTCCTGTCAACAAGATATTATTGGTCCCATACATAGTAACAATTATCTTTCCTTTTCATCAAGATTGTGTAGAAGAACCTTTGGCCTAATATACCTTAACCACCTGCAGATTTTTGTGACAGTCAAAAAAATTTTGACTCACAAAGGAAGCATGAGCATCCACCAGGATCACAGTTAAAACTTTGGAAAATATCCAACTTGACTGAAATCTGACTCGGTTTTACAGGTCATCTTCATCTTTATCCATCGAGGTTGACAAGAAGCTGAAGATGAAACCATCTAGATCACCTTGAAGGACAGAATCAGGGTCTGAAACCTCATAGTTAGTCCTAAGATCCTTGACCATGCGGTATGGCTGAAAACAAAAGGGTAATGAGCAATTAGGACACAGCTGAGAATCAATATTACTCGTGCAAAGACATACATGGAGTGCGTGGGACGAATTTGGTTGCCCCAGCTATTGTCATTCAGAGACCGTGTATGTTGTGCATTCGCTAGAGCCTGGACGAGCCATCTCAAGCTGATCTAAGCGAGATTGTAGCACAGACATGGCAGAAGCCTTGTTTGAATGTTGTGACCTATTGGTACACCAAAGCAGTAGCCTAAGGAAAAAAAAAATTGTGGGTCCAAAATGAGCATGACTTAAGTATTGAGGACTGCATACCTTTCATTTTGACAGCAGGCACTGATTCCTGTAGGAATATGAGTTATCCTCACAGCACTCTCGGTTGTGTTTACGTGCTGGCCGCCAGCTCCACTAGATCGCATTAAGCTCAATTCGGAGATCAGATTGATTAATTTGAAAGCGGGTAAAAGATCCATCACCCTGGATTGGAATTACAGCAACAGCAGCAAATGAGGTATGCCGTCGTTTATCTGTATCGAAGGGTGATATACGAACCAAACGGTGCACTCCTACTTCCGCTTTTGCATATCCAAATGCATATTCGCCATCAACTTTGAGTGTTGCCGCTGCAAGAAAAGATTAAATCAAAGTGTTAGAAGATTGTTAGAAGATATGATAGAGATTTACCATAATTATAGCTTTCATAACTGTGTACATATTCATCGTAATTTAGGAATTATCATAATTGTAGTTAGGGATACTTGTGTATATATATCACCACTCTATGTAATAGAGAATTAAGATTCAATGAAATAAAACAATTCTCAATTTTAACATGGTATCAAAGCCAGGTTCATAACAGGCCTGTTCTTATTTTTTCTTTCATGTCTAAACTGCCGATCATAAAATATAGTAGAAATCTTGCAAGATCTGCTTGTTTAGAGAAATTGAGGCCATATTAGGGTTCTCTGATGTCGGTGGCTGCGGACGGAAGTGCGGATCTTCCACCCATAGTCACATGCGCGCCGCCATTGCTGCCTTGCCAGCCGTCCCACTCTCCGGCGCTAGCGCCACGCATGCCTTCTACCAACGCTAGCGTGAGTTGTTTTTTCCATGTGCTTCTTCTTCTGGCGACAATGGTCTTGTAAGGATTGATCCAGGTTTATTAAGGTTTTCTTCCTTTGCCATCTACAATGTTCTGTGGCTACTGTACTGCTTTGCTTCCTTTGGTGCTAGGGCTCTAGTTGTGATACTGCTCTGCTTGTTTTTCCTTTTTGAGCTTTTAAACCATCCTAGTTGATATTTCCTCGGATACATTTGTTGCTCCTACCACATTATTATGGCAGAGTCTAGTTCCATTAATATCAGTGGAGCTACTGACACAAATAAAAGGCAGTTAATTAGGAATCATCATCTTAACTCTGCTTTGGTTCTTAGCCCATTTAAGTTAGATGGAAATAATTATCTAGCTTGGTCTCAAGCATCTTAGTAGTATGTCGATTGAAGCTAACAGTATCTGACACTTCATCAATGGTACAACAACCATGCCTACTTAAGAAGAATGGAAATCTGATAACTCCATGGTCAAAACATGGATTTTTAACTCGATGGAACCGAATATGCGGAGTAGTTACATGTTCATAGACACTGCATATGAACTTTGGGAGACTATCTCTCAAACCTTCTTTGTTTCTGGTGATATGTCTAAGGCATATGATATCCGTAAACAAATACATGAGTTGGGTCAAGGAGAGAAGTCTGTTGCACAGTATTTTGCAGAAATTAATACTCTTTGGCAGGAGCTTGATCATTATCGGGTTTTTTCAGCCAAATGTTTAGAAGATGCAACTTCTTATCAAAAGTTTGTGAATGAAGATAGAGTTGTGGATTTCTTGGCTGGTTTAAATATAGAATTTAATCAAGTTCAGCGCCTGAGTTGATTGGTGGACACTTTTCCATCATTTTCTGCGAGAGGCTCGTGCTAGAATCTGACGGGAGGAAAGTAGGCGTCGAGGCGATGGTTGTAAATTACATTGGCCGATCGGCCATAGTAACCGTATCCTAAGTTTGGCACCACTTATTGATCTCTCTGTTGAGAAGGAATCCATGAATGTGATTCTTATGGGGGAAAGAACCATACGAGGATCGTTGTTTCAAAGCTTCATGAGCGTCTAAAGAGGCGAATGGAGTCGATTTGGTAGTGGTGCGTGGGCCGCGGTTCTCGAGCTTTGTGATGTGACTCTGCGACACCTCCGGTTGATACATCTCCGATTGAGGCGTTACTCTGCTGCTCACCCACGAGGAAATCTCGATTTTGAAGTTCTATTCCAAATCTACTTCCTCTATTATGCTCGGTCGGTATACACCTTTGTGCTTTTAATGTTTAATCGACTTGCCTGGTTGGATCATTGACACGAGGGCTTACGAGCATATAATGGCTCATCCACTCTCTTTACTTCATTACACACTTTTACAGAAAAGACAAGGTTCGCGTGGTGATGGTTCCTCTCTTACTATCTGCGGGAGAGGCTCATGGTTTGTACTTCTTCATTGACATTATCATCATTCTCCATATTCCTTCATTTCTTTGCCAAATTTGTTATATGTTCAACGTCTTTACGAATCCTTAAATTGTTCAGTAACATTTTTCCCATCTCATTATGTTTTTCAGGACTTAGTGATGGGGCAGAAGATTGACCGTGGCAATTGGTGGTCTGTATTATTTAGATGTTCCTTCGTCTAATATGTTCCCTACTCAGGCTCTTCACTCTACTTCTGACTCAAGCCTGATTTCTCTCCATCAGTGGCATCGACGTTTGGGACATCCTTCTTTTTCCATATTAGAGTCTTTGTTTCCATCTTTAGTTAAACAAAGTAATAAAACTCAGATTTTGTGTGAACCATCTGAATTGGGGAAACACAAATGTTCTGTTTGTTCTGCTATTAACAGTCGACATTCTGAATCTTTTGCTATTATACATACTGATGTCTGGGGACCCTCTCGGGTTGTTTCCCGTTCTGGTCATAAATGGTTGGTTAGATTTGGTTGTCATTCTCGTGTCACTTGGATTTATCTTCTTCGTTCCAAAGATGAGGTGTTTGATTGTTTCCAGGAATTTCATAAATTGAACCCAATTTGAAGCTAAAGTAAAGATCCTCCATAGTGATAATGGTCGTGAATATAGTAATAATAATGCTTTTACATCTTATCTCTCTCATAATGACATTATTCTTCAAACCTCCTGTGTCAAAACTCCAGAACAAAATGTAGCGGAAAGAAAAAATCGACACTTGCTAGAGGTAACCCGCACTCTTATGTTCACTATGAACACCCCTAAATTTCTATGGAGAAATGTTGTTACATTCTTTGCATTTACGATAAATCGACTTCCTTCTAGACTTCTAGAATTCTTGGAAACAAAAGTCCAATCTCTTTTCTCCAACACACGACAAGTCCTTCTCCTTCGCCTCGAGTTTTTGATTGTGCACGCTATGTTCATGATCAATCTCTCACTCGGGGAAAATTCGATCCCAAGTCTCTTCGGTGTGTTTTCATTGGTTATTCTCCAACCCAAAAAGGTTATAAATGTTATCATCCTCCTTCACACAAAGTCAGTCACTCGGGATGCAACTTTTTGGGAATTGGAACCTTTTATTCTTCTACACCTTCTCCTCGGGGAGGATGTTATTGATGAGGATAAGCTTCCCCACAGTGGCATTACAAGTTTTATTACACCATCTTCTCATATTCTTGTCCTGTTGTTATTTACGATAATTCTACGAGAGGAGTTATAATTCTGGCGTTAGATCTTTGACATAATGAGCTTTAAGTTGAGAACTTATGTTGAAGAGGCGAGAATAAAGCGACCATACGCACCACTATACCAACCTGCCGAACCTAATCCACGATAATGCTCTTGATGAGACTCCTAATCCTACTTGTTCTTACTAATGATCTTGATATTCCTATTGCTCTTAAAAAGAGTTAGAACTTGTACTCGACATCCTATCTCTAATTTCTTAGCCTATAATAAATTATTTGCATCCTAACACTCCTTTGACTCTTCCTTGTCTTCAATATATGTACCTCAGGGGTGAAGAGAAGCAATTAGTGATGAGAATTGGAAACAGGCTATGATAGAGGAGATGAATGCCCTGAAAAAGAATGATACATGGGAACTAGTTTCTTTTCCTTTCGGGAAAAAACCAGTTGGTTGCAAATAGGTATATACAGTCAAACAGATGTCAGATGGGATAGTTGAGAGACTCAAAGTCAGGCTAGTTGCAAAAGTGTATACTCAAACTCATGGAATTGATTACCAGGAGACATTTGCTCTAGTGGCGAAGATGAACTCTGTTCGTACCATAATCTCGTGTGCAGCAAACTTTGGCTGGGATATTCAGCAATTGGATGTTAAAAATGTGTTTCTTCATGGTGACTTGGAGGAAGAAGTATACATAGAAATTCCCCCTGGTTTTGCTTCATACATCACCAAGGGAAAGGTGTATAAAGCTGCGAAAGGCTACATATGGTTTGAAACAATCTCCCAGAGCCTAGTTTGGTAGATTTCACAAAGCGATAATAAGATTTGGGTACAAGCAAAGTCGGGCAGATCATACTCTATTTGTCAAACAGAGAAAAGGTAAGACTATCATTCTTATCGTTTATGTTGATGACATTGTGGTGACAGGTGATCATAGAGAAGATATAGTTCATCTTAAAATGAATATAGCCAAAGAGTTTGAGATTAAAGATCTTGGTCCTTTGAAATACTTTCTTGGTATTGAAGTTGCAAGATCTCCCAGTGAAATTTTTCTCTCTCAAATGAAGTATGTCCTTGATCTTTTAATAAAACTAACATGTTGGGGTGTAAGCTGCTTGATTCTCTATTGAAGTTAATCATCATCTAGTAAGTGAGATACAGGGACCTCTGATTGATAGAAAGATATCAACGTTTGGTAGAAACGATTGATATACCTCTCTCATCTTAGACCTCATATATCTTATCTTTGTGAGAATAGTAAGTCGATATATCATGATCCTCAACATTGTCACATGGAAACTTTTACGAAATTCTAAGGTGTCTCAAGTGCGCTTTTGGGAAAGGTTTATTATTACTTTCACATGGTCATATGAGAGTTGAAGCTTTTTCCGACTTCAGTTAAATTTGGCTCTATAAAGGATCGTTGTTACACATCAGATTCTTTGTTCATTTGTTGGAGGTAACCTTGTTACTTGGCGTAGTAAAGCGATCAAGTGGTAGCAAGATCTAGTCTTTGAAATTTGAATATCGAGTTATCGCCTTGGGTATATATGAACTAATGTGGCTTCAAACTTTGTTAGAAGATTTGGGTGATCTGACTAAAAGGCTATCTTGATTATTTTGTGATAATAAAGCGGTCGTTAGTATTATGACGACTCGATTACATCACGATAGAAACGAAGCACATTGAGATTAATGAGACACTTTAACAAAGAAAAGTTAAGCGGTGGTCTTATCTAACTTTACCTTTTGTCAAATTCTGATAAAAATTATTTGATAAAATTACAATAAAAATTATTTGATAAAATTAAAATTACAATAAAATTATTTGATAAAATTAAAAATTATTTGATAAAAATTATTTGCATAAAAGTACAAATTTATTTATCTAGTTAAAAAAAAAAATTATCACCAAATTATTTCGATTATAAATTTAATGTTGAATTTGAAAAGATTTTAATTTTATAATTTTTATAATTTATATTATACTTTAAAATATTTTTTCATTTTCTTCAAAAATTTTTCCTACAAATACACATAATCACTTTGCCCGTCACACAGGCACCACATCGACTTTATAGCAGACTGACTCGGCGATTGATGTGTCTTTATTAAGTTTAAAATCAAAGCTTTTGGCGGTTTTTTAACTTTTGTTAGAAAAGTCGAGTAAAGTGAGTTATTTGTGAAAAAAAAAATTGATTATCCATCACGTAAGTCGGCACATAGTACGATGGTGATAAAGCATTTAACTTGAAAGTGACACACTTTTCTATACCACATTGCTTGAAGCTTATTGTCTTATTCTTCTTTACTCTTTTTCTTTGCATTGTAGAATGAGCTTGTATCTAGGGACCAAAATCTTACTCTTCTTACTTGGGTGGAAATTCAAATAAAAGCGTGATGCGTTAAATGCATTGTGGAATTTACCCATGACACTGACTTCTGCATTGTTATATCTGGAGCTTCCTTACAGTGTCATCCTTATGGTGATCTGAGACAATCACTAATAGGTGAAAACTATGGTTTACTCAACACTACTACCTTTGTACCAAATTCAGATTACTACGGGTGATTAAAAAATTTGATCGAATGCTAACGAAAAAAAAAGTCTAAACTTGTGAATTCCTTTTGTGGAATTGAAAAAAGAGTTCTTGACTAGAGAACAATCATTGTAGATATGTTCATTCCGGTAAATCACTTCTCTTCTTCTGTCTTCATTCTTGTTTTAGGCTCTTTGGTTGAACCTCCACTCAACTAGTCACTTTTTGTAAATACACAAAGATTGGATAAATTTATTAAGTATAAATAGCTCTTGTAAATTGGAAATAAAGAGAGGGGATGTGTATGTTAGAGATTGGATAAATGTAATGATGTTACTAGAAATTGTATCATATTATAATTAATATGTAAATTTATCATTGTAATATTTGTAACACATGAATTTTATATATAAATGAAATTGAAGTTTTCTAAGTTTTCATTTTATGTCTCATTTTGATGTGATCCATCTCGGACTCGAGCTCGAGTAGAAAGGCTCATGAGTTACTCGTTGTGAAAGCAATTGAGTAACTTTCGGAGCCAAGTAATATCGAGTAATTTATCGAGTCGAACTTGAGCGATCTTAAAATTATCAATTCGAGTCGAATCTGAACACAAATTTTCTGATCCGAGTCGAGCTTGAGCATTAGGGTGTTCGGATCGACTCGGGCTCATTTTTCACCCCTACTAGAAGACAAGCATCACAAGTGAACACAGGTCATCTTTATTACAGGCCAGAGGGTGCTCGCTCACATACACAGTCAAGCATGTTGATTAAATTGTAAAAGGAGCAAGGATGATAAGAATGTGAACCTTGATTCCTGCCATCTCACCAGGCATTTTATCGACTACCGTGACCCTATATCCTCGACCTTGACCCCACATCTTGTACATCTGCATGACCATTGCTGCCCAGTCATTGCTCTCGGTACCACCAGCGCCAGCATGAATCTACATAATTCACCAAAGATAAAGTTAGCTGGTGCAAAGACTACTATTATCGATTTCCCAGATTATATATATAATTATAAATCAGAAAAATATTTAATCACAACCAGAGTAATCAACTCAACTCCATATTACATGAAGTCAGGATTCAAGAAGTAAGAACATGGAAAACTAAAGTAAGGATAATTATTTATATGCCACAAGGCAGAGGAAACTGCGAATGAAAAGTGACCTCTATGAAACAAGAGCAAGAATCATGCTCCCCAACTAACAAAGCTTCAAGCTCTTTCTCTTTTATACTTCTTCTCATAATCAGTAAAGCTTTCATTGACTCCTGAAATTGAAACAGAGACCCATGAGTTATATATGTAATGCAATTTGCCGAAAATGATTTCTCACTACAATAATCTTGTGTTCAGAAGAGTTAAGAGGAACATAAGTGTACAATTACAGTAAAGATTATAGTCCATCAACTAGAATGCTGATCTCTGCATACACAAGCAGGGAGTGTATACATATATGATGTGTGTGTGTGTGTGTTTGTGTCGGTGTGTTTCCCCTGCAGCAGCATTTACTTGCTCCAATGCAAAACATCACACAAGCACGAATAGGGGTTACGGACACAAAAAGGATATTCCCAGTATACTTAAAAGTATTGTATAAATTTTTCTTCATAAATTGATTGTGCACATACCTATAATGATTGACCTACCCTTGATGAACATATTACTTCAATAAACTTTCTCCTCTATCTTAATTTGATTTGATATGACAATATTTGTTTCTCATAACAAGTAAATTCTTTATATGGAAAAAATTCAAATGTTGACAATAAAGGTTGTCAAACTTGCTCTAACGTGAGTCGAAGAAGTACCATATACATTTCCTAAATGAGGAACTCTGTAATCAAGTTATGAACGCATTGAAGTCGTCAAGTCGCACAAAAGTATTCGGGCATCCTATTTATCTGACATGTAATCAATCGGGATACATTTTAGAAGTATTTGTACTTCCTAGCTATACATGCTCTTATCCACAATTGGATTCTTCATACAATATACTACTGGTCAGTGCACAATAGGTCAAGAAACCTAAACTTGAAGAAGAAGAAAATTATTGGCTTGTTTTCATGGTGGAGCTTACTTGGATCCTTAAATACTTTAGTTTTAGAAATTATCTTCTTTTCATCTTTATTTAGATTAATATCTCATAGGCCAGTTTACCATGTTTTCAGAGTTGAGGGCAGTTTAGCAATTTTGAACATAGGAATACAATAGTTTATTTAGCCCTTATTTGATTTGGATTAGAAATCTTTATTTTTTAAGAAGTCTTTATGTATAGGATTTGGCAATTTTGCACATAGGAATGTGTGTGTGTGGGTGTGTGTGCACATGGACGGCAAGATTAAATAATAATTAGGGGTAGGCTGCCAAAAAATCGCGAATATCCCTTGATTCTAACTGAAATGCTTGTTTACATACCGGAAATGATGTATTTACTCCACTTAAAAGACAAGTATATGAAAGGGGAAATTAAAGAAACAGCCCAGGATATGAAAATCATAAATGATACAATGTACATCACCTTTGCATACGGAGATGTCACTATAGTATATTCTCTTAATTAGTAACCTGTAACTTTCACATTTCGATGATACTAATATTCTTTGGGATGCAATAGAAACAATAAACCCACTTTCCAATTTGAACTACCTAATAATTTTCACTTGTTCTGCATATTCACTTTTGGGAGCATGTGGCTACCCCACTCCTATATCTGCTTCATGTACCATATCAATCGGCATTTTAAGGCAATTGACTTGGATGAAAGATACTTGATAAGGCTGTAAATCGAACTAAATAGTTAGGGCTCAATTCAAACACGATTAAAGGAAAAAAAAAAAGCGAGCGAGACTCGGATTCATTAATAATATGATCTAAATCTAACCACAAAAAATAGTTCGAATAAAAATACGAGTAGAATCTGAGCAAAATTATACTCGACTCGTTTAGGATTCAAACTAATAAAATCTTGTTCATGATTCGATACATAATCTATTGATTAGTAATCGAATAGATACTCGATGCATTCTCTTATAATATATACACAATTTTATAAAATTAGAATAAATAGTTATTATTATTATTTTTAATTGTATTTTTTATTTATAAATTGTAATTGTAAATATATTTTCTAATTTCTAAGCAAAATAATATATTCAATTGGTAATTATATATATTATAAAGCTGCTTACTATGTGGATACTCAAATTCAAGCTTGAATTGAAAGTTCATGAGTAGTTTGAATATAATTCGATCAAGTCGGATCGAATTTGAGTAATAAATATTCAAGTCGAGTCGAATCTAAGTAGAGTTTACATAAATACAATTTAATCAAAATCGAATTTGAGTAAAAATTTACTTTTCGAAAATCGAATCAGAGTAACTATATGATAAACTTCAATTAAACTCATTTACACCCTTACTTTGAAGTTTGACAAATGTGAATTATAATTTAAGGAAAATATCACAATAACATATTTTACAAATAGCATTAAAATGGAACCGCTTCAGAAGAATCGAGCAACTCCTCAACCTAGTTACCATATTATGAAAGATGCATAGGGGGGATGAAAGAAGAATATTATGGAAAATACATTACACTAGACATGAAACAGAATACATGCTAGGAAAAGAAGAATTGGGGCTCACCGATTCCATTTCTGGATCATCCTCTTCACGTGCAAGCTTTATCATATAAATATGCTCAAGCAGTTCTTGCTCAAAGCGCCTTAACCTCCTTCACTTTACCAATGAGTGAACCATGCTCACGGCTTATCTTCCCAGCACGAACAGGATCATCCCACAGGTCTGGCTTATTCAACTGTGCAGATAATATCACCAATCTAACTTCTAATCTCTTCCACTGCAAGAAAATTAAAAGGAAAAAGATACTCTTAAAATACATCACCACCGACTGGCTAAAATGAATCACATGATGTCAAGTACCAGTGCAATAACAAGATAACAAGATATTTATCAAAATAGCAAAAGTATATTTCAAATTGAACTAACAACACTCAACAAAACACACACACAAAAGAAATAAAATTTACATCTTCCTTTGATACTAAACCCAAATTTTCCAATACTTCCATATAAATACTACTGTACATTTAAAAAGTAAACTATAAGGTTGTGCTTAAAAAGTGGTACTTTTCTATAGCATTTAGCAATAACAAATCTAGCTCTGCCAATAACATTTACCAAAATCAGTGCTTGCATATATGCAGCCAATTTGGTCTATCAAACAGATAATTTTCTCGGATAAAGAAAATGAAGAGAGAAATGTCTAATAAATAGACAGTTACGGTCTAAGAAAACCCCAAAAAACACAACTTAGTTTAGCAAAAAATTAAGTTACACCAACATAAAACTAAAAATACTGATATCCATAGACGGGGGTTTACCTTTAAACGTTTCTTAATAAGGTGAATGGATTGAGCAATTGAAGAGGCGTGACTCTTCCAATCACTCTCACTCTCGTCAAATATCGTCCATTGCTTAGCAATAATGCCTTCAACAGTAAGCCCATCGGAGGTGGAGGGCTCAATTGCGGCCTGAGAACCAAACAACCGAACATTGCTTGAATATTTCCAAAAAGAATCACACCCAGACTGGGAATTATGGGTTTTGGATGTAAAGTTGAGAATTGGGAGGAGAAGAGGGATGGAAGAAGGTGGTGTTTAAGGTTACGGTTTTGAAAAAGAATTGATGAAGATCTGCTACATGATCTTCTCAATATGAAAAATGACATTTTAAAAGTACTGGTTAATTTCTATTTGGAGGCTTCAACTACAAATTATCAGTTAAACCGACAGGGTTTATCAATTGGACATTAATTTGAATAAGTTCTGCAATTTTTCTAATATTTCCGCAGGTGGATCCCACTTTTTTATCCCTTTTAGTCTCGGTTAAGATTTTGACTTGCGTAAATTAAGAAAGTCGTTTAATATTATCGTTTAATAATTAAAATCTATACGAAATTTCATCACTATCCATAAAAAGTTGAAAACTATTAATCTGAGGGTGATAATTTATTGGAACAATGAGAGAAAGGTAGGAGTGATATAGGAAAATAAATAATTTATTATCGCAAAAAGTTATAAGCGACAAATAAATTAAAATAAATTTTTCTTCTAAAAACTTCACTTATTTAGGAATCCAAAGAGTAAACTCTAATTTTCTCACGTATTTTACCCAAACACTCTCCACTTCTCTTGACCTCCTCCTCCTCGAACTTTGACTTTACATCCTCCACTGACACCACCAATATTGTAACACCCGAACCCGATATAGGCAGAAGTGCTACATCATGCAAGCCCATGGGCCATGAAATAACAATATCAATAACTTATGACCCAAAAAATAACTTAACAATAATCTTAACTTAAAACCCAACAATAAATATATTTTAAATCAATCCAAATGAAATACTAATAAATACCACATACAAATAATGAGGCGCGACTCCTCGAAACTAAGAGTTTTCTCAAAATTCATCAACAAAAAAAAAAAAATCTAAAACTAAACTCCAAAATTTATTCAGCGTATCGAATAAAGGCTCGACTTTCAGCGATGGGACTTGTAAAAATCTGTAAGGGGGTGGCGATGAAGCCCAACAAGTAGCAATCCTCTCTATCTGGCCAAGAATCAAGTACAATTTATAAAATACTTTTTGAAATAACTTTTTGTTCAATAACGATAGTCTGAAAAGCTTTCAAAAACTAAACAATTCAAAAATAATTTCAATGTATATTATATCTCTTTTAATCCACGACCTTAGCGATTAAGGTTCTGATAGCCACCTGTAACACGGCCCAAAAGTTCGATAACGTTATAATCGCACCCTCTTAAGGTATCTATAAAATACACGGCTCCTCTGAGAACATCCAAAAATTAATGTGCCTTAGTAGGTCTATATTAGCTCAGAACTAAGCGTAATCAATAACGGGTTCTATCATGTCGTCGGTGAGGATTTCAAAACTTTTCTCAATATTATCGATAATATAAGCGATACTTTTCACAGGTTCAAAATCATATAATCTGATTCACGATTCGAAAAAATAAATACTTGATCCGAATTTTGAAATAAAAAAACATAACAATTTAATTTAAATGGAAGCCTTAAATAAAAAATAACGAATTTTGAAGCTGTACATTTAGGCATCCAGAATAATTAATAAGACATACTTAAAAGTAACGATAATCTTAAAAACACTAAATAGTTAGGAAAGCCACTTACTTGATATTGCGAAACACGAAATTAAAAAGTGAACTAATTCTTTAAGTTTTCTTCTTTTCTTCTGCATTACTTGATCTCCAAGTCGAATAGTTTTTATGTTCTTTTCTTTCTTTCTAGTTGTTTAAATATATATAATTCATTTGAAAAATAGGTTATTAAGTAAAGAGTCATTTTAAAATTAAAAGTTTATTCTGATCTAGCGAAACTTATCTAATAGGTTTTAGATATGTATAAATAATTATTAGTTACATTATTATCTAATTATATTATTTTATTATCTTTTATCCTTTTTTTTAACCAGGATATTACATTACCTTACACCTTAAAAGAATTTGGTCCTTGAATTTCAAAATAACATCTAAAGAAAAATACAAATTTGACATAATCAAAAATTCATTATCTAATTACTAAATGCAATTAATAAAAGAGTTTAATACCTTATTCTCTATTTAATTTTAAAATCATTAAATTTAGTCAATACTCTTACCCATTAAACTCCCAAAATCACTCCCGGAAATATGTAGATTTTTCAAACTAACGCATTCACGAGGAGGCCATAGCTTTGATCCATATGAAACAACCCGGTCAAATCCAGAATCCAGAATCGAATCAAATCCATCAAAATAAGGCCTCAAACTATTGGCCCAAAATAGTATCTTCTTGGATCATCTTAGCCCACCACGAGGCTCTCGAAAAGGTCGTGACTTGAAGAGTCTTATTAGCGATAACTTATTTCTTATATCTGAAACAAATTTTCCCAATATCTTTCGATGTGGGACTAGGGTGTTACAAACTCTCCCAATTTACGGCGTCCCGTCGAACTAATCACCTACGGCCCAAAGATCTTTGCCTCTCTAGCCATTGTGGGATAATCTTGGTTTGCCGTGTCCCCACCTCCAGACCTCCATCTCTCCATTGTGGGATAATACCACCGACCTTCCGTGTCCCCACCTCCGTGACCGTCGGATGACCCAGACTCGAGCTTTCGAACCCGATATAGGCGGAAGTCTTACGTCATGACCCAGCCCAGGGCCATGAGCAACAATATCAATAACAGCGACCCAAAAACAATTTAACAATAATCTTAACTTAAAACCCAACAATAAATATATTTTAAATCAATCGAAATGAAATACTAATAAATACCATATACAAATAATGGAACCACGACTCCTCGAAACTAAGAGTTTTATCAAAATTCATCAACAAAAGAAAAAAAACATCTAAAACTAAACTCCAAGCTATTCAGCGTATCAAATAAAGGCTCGACTTTCAGCGATGGGACTGTAAAAATCTGTAAGGGGTGGCGATGAAGCCCGACAAGTAGCAATCCTCTCTGTCTGGCCAAGAATCAAGTACAATTTGGAAAATACTTTTTGAAATAACTTTTTGTTCGATAACGATAATCTGAAAAAGCTTTCAAAAACTAAACAATTCAAAATAATTTCAATGTATATTATATCTCTTTTAATCCACAACATTAGTGACTAAGGTTCTGATAGCCTGTAACCACATTTAAAAGTTCGATAATGTTATGATACACAACCTCTTAAGGTATCTATAAAATACCTGCACGCTCCCAGAAGAATCTACAAAAGGTAATGCTTTAGTAGGTCTATATTAACTCAGGAAATAAACGTAATCAATAACGGGTTCTATCATGTCGGTCGGTGAGGATTTCAAAAACTTTTCTCAATATTATCGATAATATAAGCGATACTTTTTCACGATTCAAAATCATATAATACCATTCACAGGTTCAAAAATAAATACTTGATCCGAATTTTGAAATAAAAGAACATAACAATTTAATTTAAATGGAAGCCTTAAATAAAAAATAACGAATTTTGAAGCCGTACATTTAGACATCCAGAATAATTAATAAGACATACTTAAAAAGTAACGATAATCTTAAAAACACTAAATAGTTAGGAAAGCCACTTTACTTGATATTGCGAAACACGAAATTAAAAGTGAACTAATTCTTTGAGTTTTCTTCTTTTTCTTCTGCACATTACTGCGATCTCCAAGCCAAATAGTTTTTACGTTCTTTTCTTTCTTTCTAGTTGTTTAAATATATGTAATTCATTTGAAAAATAGGTTATTAAGTAAAAGAGTCATTTTAAAATTAAAAGTTTATTCTGATCTAGCGAAACATCCTAATAGGTTTTAGATGTAAGACCCCAAATTTTTATAAATAAAAATCAATTTCCTCTAATTATTATTCTTGATTAATAAGGTGGTAATTTGATATAATGCTTTAGTTATGAGTGAAATGTGCAAATTTTACAAAATAAGCAAAGTGGTTATAAAATATTCATTGTTGTCGGGAATATTAGTTTGGTCGTGGAATATTAAATCTTTGTTGGGGAATATTAAATGCGACCAGTAGCGACCATGTGTGAGCCCCATAACTGGAAGCGATTGGAGGAAAAGAAAGCGACAAATATAAGTTGTTTAAAAATAACGGCGTAGTTATTCTGGTTTACCTTGTTGAATTACACAGTGGTTAAAATCGATAATATCGTTGGTTGCCGCGATGGCACGGTATTACCGCGATATTGTTGAATTATTGATTCTTACGTGAAGGCCTTTTCGATAATTTATTACGATGAATTCTTTATTCAATATTTTATTGATTCGATAATTGTTGCGTTCTTTAGTTTATATTATTCTTTGTTTTGATAATTGTCATTTGCAACGATTTTTTCCATTATCGGATCAATAATTCATATTATTTGAATAATATTATCGAGATAACATTATTGGCAATATCTAGAAAGTTACATCTAAGGAGAGGTTTGGTCACTAATTGCTTGTATTTAGTAAGGAGAAATCCTTATTGGAAGCCCTCTTTCTGAGGAGCTGCACAGTTGTTAGTAATGTGATTCTATAATATTATTTGTGAATAATTAATTATTGATTTATATGATATTGATTTTATGTGGATATAAATGGAGAAAATTTTAATGTGACAATTGTTGAAAATTAATATTTTATCTTTTTACGATAAAATAATTTATTTAAATATATTATTTTAATAATATATTAACGGTGATATTTTATAATGAATGTGGGATATATGAGTATATGAGGAGGTAGAGTATTTTGTGGCATTAAATGTTTAACATATGTTTTGTGTGTCGGTGGACACATTCTTGACAAAAAAATTGATTATAGATAAAATCGCTCATTTATGGATTTGGATAATTTACATTTTGGAATTTGGAAAATCTTCATACATAAAGTTGTAGAAAATTGAATTTCCTATAAAAATTAGCGAGATTGAATTTTACGACAAAAAGCTATTTATCATGAATTATTGAAGTTAGGAGTTAAAATAATTGATTTTTGGAAGTTTTAATTATTTTATATAAGAAAAACGTTTTTGTGGTTGTTGGCACATGGGTGGCTGATGTTTTTGACCAAAGAAGGCATCTTAGAGTTTTCAAAACATGTGGGTAGGAATTTGGAATTAATAATAATATATTTTATTAATTTAGTCTCCTTTTTGTTAACATTTTCCTATAAATAGAGGCTAAGTTAGAATTGAAAATCACACGAAAACTAAGTTTTTCTTTTTCTCTCTCTATATTATCGAGCGTATTCTTGTGAGTATACTTTGAGTGTTCTTTATCTGGTGCGAGTTTACTGTCGACCTTATCTGAAAATATCTGATCGAAATACGATTATTTTGAGGTAAAGGATGTTATTTCTTTTCATGAATGATATTATTTTCTTGATATCATTATGCCAAAATATTGGTTGAACTTTTTATCAAATTTGGAACTTTTTCATGTCGGGGTTCTTATTCAGCGAGTTCTTATTCACGAGTTCTTATTCACGAGTCTTATTCATTCAAGTCTTATTCACGAAGCGTGAAGATGTTTTTTAATGAAATTTCTATCTTTTTGTGTCGGGTTTCTTATTCACGTATCTGCCTTATTCACGTATCTGACCTTTATTCACGAATCTGGCATTATTCATAGAAAAATGAAAACTTTTCTTTTTATCCAAGATGTCTATTTTGGCTATTATCTTTGATTGTATCCATGTTTTGATCGTTATTTTTTTTAGTTACCTTGAAATCGTTTATTATGAAGTATTATCGATCTTGGATAAAGCTGTTATGCGAATCCTAATATTTGTCCTTATCTCACTTTGGATTAGTTCTTAAAAATATTTCCTCGGTCCTTAATGGTGATACTTGA
Source organism: Panax ginseng (assembly GCA_020205605.1). NCBI lineage: Eukaryota > Viridiplantae > Streptophyta > Magnoliopsida > Apiales > Araliaceae > Panax > Panax ginseng. The sequence continues at coordinate 91,659,635 of CM035141.1, read as the reverse complement.
TGAATATCTTTGGCTTTGTAGTGCAAGATGAGCGATTAATGCGATGAATATCTTTGGCTGTAGTGCAAAGATGAGCAGTGTTGAGATGAACATGACCCATTGGTGATTTAAATGAATATCTTTGGCACATGTAGTGCAAAGATGAATATTGATTGTTATTCTGAGGATAAAATATTGATGATGGACTTTTAAACCTTAGAAGGCGGTAGAATTCTTTCTCTACGTGACTCTTACAATGGATTCTTTATTTTATTTGCATTTGTTGATCTAAAACTTGTTGTCTATTGTATTCTATTAGATTTTTCCTGTTGAAGACTAACGATAATTTGTTGTATATTATCTTAGTCATAATATTCTTCTTGGGCTAGTTGAGCTCACCCTTTTCCTTGTTGTTCCATTTTTTTCTCGAGGTGAGAACATAGTAGGATCGAGTCGGGTATGGAATGAAGGTTACAGAGAGTTGTTTAGTAGTCCTCACCATTTTGTAAAATAATGTATCAATAATGATGATGGGAATTTATTTGCGTGTGGATATTGTCTGCAGGCGGCAATATCTCGTATTTAAACTCACGGTATGTATTATTAAGTATTTCACCGACATTTGTATTATTGAAGTTGTAGTTATTTCTGTACCATGTATTGGCGACTCAGAATGGGTTGGGTGGAATGGACCTATTTTGGGGGCGTCACATTAGATATGTATAAATAATTATTAGTTACACTTCTATTATCTAATTATATTATTTTATTATCTTTTATCCACTTTTTTTTAAACCGGATATTACATTCTACCCACCTTAAAAGAATTTGGTCCTCTAAATTTCAAAATAACATCTAAAGAAAAATACAAATTTGACATAATCAAGAAATTAATTATCTAATTACTAAATGCAATTAATAAAAGAGTTTCATACCTTATTCTCTATTTAATTTTAAAATCATTAAATTTAGTCGATACTCTTACCCACACTTAACTCCCAAAATCACTCCCCGAAATATGTAGATTTTTCAACTTAACACATTCTTGAGGGCCACCACTTTGATACCATATGAAACAATCCGGTTGAATCCAGAGTCCGAATCGAATCAAATCCATTAAAATAAGGCCTCGAACTACGGCCCAAAATAGTATCTTCTTGGGTCATCTTAGCCCTACAGGCTCCCAAAAGGTCGTGACATGAAAGGTCTTATTAGTAGAAACTTATTTTCTTATATATAGACAAATTTTTACATAACGACCCCAAAATAGGTCCATTCCATCCAACCCATTCACGAGTCGCCAAATACATGAGTGCGAAAAATAACTACAACTTTGTTATAACAATTGTCATGCAAAATACAACAACACATATCTTGTGAGTTTGGATACAAATATATATCAAGCGTGACTCATGTCCCAACCGTGGAATGACACCTCATAATGACACCTTACATAAAGGTATAGTCGAAAGCTGTTTTAGAAATTAGAATCTTTGGGAAGTGCTCAAGAAACCTTAAATACATGGGAGGCCGTGCGTCTAGGTTATGGTAGATATCATATGGCCCGCGAATTATCCTTGGTTGACCCAATAGACCCCCAAAGAAAAGCGAGAAGATTACTATCGTATTCTTCCCAATGATGAGTCTTCTCTTGACATATCATCATCTTCAACATCTCTAATTGAGGTTATATTTCAAATAGACTCCAAGATCATATAGGTAGTCTTTGGTAGATATACTCGTGAAGTGGATGAAACCTGACCACATCTTATGATGACTCGAGGTTGTATGTCATTAAACATCTTGTATAATAGTGACAAAACACCCTTCCAAAGTTGAATTCACCTCACCCTCAACATCTATAAACCATTGATTCTATTCCCTTGTTATTCCCATTTCGACCCAAGTACACTTTTATTACACAGAAAGGAATTGTGAAGCGAAAGGAGGTAAAACCTGACTAACTTCGATAAAGAATATATCATGACTAAAGATAAATAAATTATCAATTGCCTTCAACGATAATAAATCGAGATTTAGAACATATGGTAGATGATAAAACTTTTCAACCATAGTTCTGCGGTAGACGAGCGATCCATTAGAAGAGTCGAATAGACCATAAAATCTATTATCTTCTCCCGTGTTAAAAGTCCACCAACAATGTTTTATCCACTGTAACATCAATCAACAATTCACATCCCACAATGACATGTATAACTTCATAATCGTAATTGTTGTTCTAAATTCCTTTTCTCATTCGGAATGAAGATAATTTTCATCACTTGTCTTTACGAAATATCAAAGATCATGGTTATACGAAATCACGAGTTCTGTTCATAATCATACTAATAAATTCATCTTTGCACTACGGGCCAAAGATATTCATCAACAGTTCATCTTTTACTACGGGCCAAAGATATTCATCAACAGATTCATCTTTACTTCTGAGGCCAAAGATATTCCTCAACGATTCATATTTGCATTACGGGCCAAATATATTAATATCTCGAAAAATATATAATCATTTGAATTTATATAAACAATAATTATAACCATGTTGATCGATTCACCTTTGCACTTAAGCTAAAGATATTCAATTATAAATTCAATGGTCATGATCATACCGGTCAACAATTCAACTTTGCCTTCTTGGCCAAAGGAACCTATAGTCACGATCATACCAATAATCTATCCATCTTTACACTTAAGTCGAAGAGAAATATCATCATTAGGGTTATAAGAATGTTATATAAAAATAATATAATCAACATATAGATTTAATCTCAAGAAGATTCATAAATCAATGATTTCATAACAACTTAATCAAAATGTTATAAATCACTTAATAATCTCATAATCTAATACTTTCGACTTGGCAGAGACTTGGTGACTATTCATATCGTCTTATCTGACTCAACATATGAGTTGGCATCGAGCAAGGGATATCGTGCCTGGTCGGTGACTCACCCCAATGGATGGAGATGAATGGAAGAGATTTGATGTAAATTATCCAGAGTTTGCGGAAGAAGTTAGGAATGTTAGGCTTGGCATGGCTCTTGATGGCTTTTGCCTTTTAAAAATTTTAGCCGGTAGTACTTTCGGTTTGTCCGGTCATTATGGTAAACATAATCTTCCACCGTGAATGTGCGTGAGGATCCGTGTATTTGTTTTTGACTTTCTTTCATTTCGGGGATAAAAGTCCTACAAAAGATCTTAATGTGTACCTTGATAGTTAGTGGATGAACTAAAGATGTTGTGGGAGAGCGAGGGGTTCAAGCGTATGATAAATTGATATCGAGAAATTTTGTGATGAAAGCGACCTGTTATGGACTATCAACGACTTTTTCGGCTCTTGGGATGGTTAGTGGTTGGTCGACTCACGGAAGTATCTATCCGGTGTGTATGGGAGATGTGCGAAAGCAACCCGATTGCGGCGTAGGGCGGAAATGTAGTTTCTTTGGTACTGCTCGTAGATTCTTGCCTCTTGATCACAATTATAGAAAGATGTCTGCAGTTCAACGGAAAGATAGAAAGAAGGGGTTGTTGGTGGCTTATGATGTAGTCAAAGCGGAAGAGTCGATCGAAGATACCTTACGTACGACGAATGTATGTACGACGGACTTTCCGTCGAAGATAATCCTAAAATCTAATTAATCGATACGTCTTCCCGGCCCCCTCGTTTCTGTAGACCTTAATATAATCTCATTTCTCTCTCTCTCTCTCTCTCCGTTTCTCTAGATCTAGCTCTCGACCACCTCTTGTAGAGACTTCTTTGCTTTCTCGCCCACCACCATCATTTGCCACCACCACCACCGGTTCCTCCACATCGTACCCACCGGTTCCACCACGTCTTACCACCACCTTGATTCCACCACCACCACCACGTCTTCTGCCACCACCACCACTTGTCGATCGGTTCCACCACCGTAGAAGCGCCACCAACAAATCGGTTGGTATAACGCCCCAAAATAGGTATCTGCACACCCGTTACGAGTCGCCAAAATACATGGTATAGAAAGCAAACTACAACTTTGACAATACGGATGTAAGTGTAGAATACGACAATCTGTTTATGAGTTTGAATAAAAATATTGTCTTACAGGCAATATACACACCAAATAAGTCCTCATTAATTATTAAATACACTTTTTTCTGAAAATAGTGAGGGCCAATTAAAACATCTTCTAGAGCCATCACTCCATTACCCAGGCTTCGATCTGCTGTATGTTACTCACCTCACGAGAAGAAAAATGGAACAAAAAGGAAAAGGGTGAGCTCAACTAGCCCGATAAAAAGAATATTATGACTAAGATAATATCTGAACAAATTATCGTTAGTCTTGACGGGGAAAAATCTAACGAGAATCTGATAGACAACAAGTTTTAGATCAACAAATCACGGTGAAGCGACAATCCATTAGAAGAGTCACGTAGAAAAGAATTCTCTTTGTCTTACAAGGTTTAAAATCCATCATCGATAGTTTATCCTGTAATAACAATCAATATACATCTTTAATCATCTTTTTTTTCTGGGCCAAAGATATTCATTTATATCACCCGGTTGGTGTGTTCATCTCAACACATCTTCATTTTGCCTATTCTGAGCCAAAAGATATTCATTTATATCACCATTTAGGGTAGAGGATGATGAAAAACATTTTTAAAAAAGCGAATCGATTGAAACAAAATGACAAGAGGATTAAGGATTAAGGATTAAGTACATTGTTTTACCCATGTCCAAAAATACTTGAAAATAGTCATATTGGTGTAAAATTCAGAATGATCAAAACATGGATCTGATTAAAGCTAGTATCCGAATAGATATTTTGAACAAAAAAGAAAAATTTTATTTTTAATTGAATAGTCGTAAATGATAAATGAATAATTGTAAATATCGTGAATAGTGTAAGTATCGTGAATAGTAACCCAAACACAACAAGTTCCAAATTTGATAAAAAAGTTCACCATACTTGGCATAATGATATTGAAGAAAATATCATTTAAGAAGAAAATAATACCCTTACCTCAAAATAATCGTCTTACATTTGAATTTAGGTATAGTCTTGTGAAACCCTTAGTATAGCAACACTCAAAGTATACTCACAAGAATACGCTCGATAATTTAGAGAGAAAAGAAAAAAACTTTGTTTACGGTGTGATTTTCAATTCTAACTTAGCCTCTATTTATAGGAAAATGTTAGAGCATGAAAGGAGACTAAATTAATAAATTATTATTATTTACCAAATATTCAAGCCCACCACCAAGGAATCTGATTTTAGCCACCAACCACATGTTAAAGATGCTCACCAACCTTTGAAAAACGTTTTTCTTGAAAATAATAATTAAAATTTCCAAAAATCAATTATTTGAACTCAAAACATCAATAATTCACAATAAATATCCCTTTTATCAGAAAATTCAAATCTACGCGACTTTTTATAGGAATTTCAATTCTCTACAACTTTGCGAAGAAAATTTTTCCAAATTCCAAGCAGAAATTATCAAAATTCACAAGCGGGCAATTTTACGATCTATAATAAATTTTGATTCGAGAATCGTGTCCACCGACACACAAAAACATATATTAAACATTTAATGCCACAAAATACTCTACCTCCTCATATACTCATATATCCCACAATTATTATAAAAATATCACCGTTAATATATTATTAAAATAATATATTTAAATGTATTATTTTATCGAGAAAAAGATAAAATATTAATTTTCAACAATTGTCACATTAAAATTTTCTCCATCTATATCCACATAAAATAAATATTTTCTTTATCATAATAATCAATAATTAATTATTCAAAAATAATATTACTGAGAATCACAAAGATCTTGTGACGGTAGTTCCGGGAAGAGAGGCTTTCGATAAGGATTTCTCCTTCTTGGCGGCGCTTGATTAGGTGACGAAACCTCTCCTTGAGCAGAACTTTCTAGACATTACCAATAATGTTATCGATAATATTATTCAAATAATATGAATTATTGATTTGATAATGGAAAATCTTGTGTAATGACAATTATTGAAACAATAATAATATAAATATCAATCGTGATTATTGAATCGATAAGATAAAATAATGAGCGATAATTCTTTGTAACAATTATTGAGTAGTGCCTTCTTACGTGAGGATCAATAATTCAACAATCTTTATGCAATCTGGTGTCTTCTTTGTGTAACCCGCAGCGTATTCTTTGTATTTTAACCACCGAGTAACCCAACGATGTTAGCGGTAATAATTTACGTCGTTATTTATAAAACTCGATCTTTGTCGTTTTCCTTCATCCAACCGTTTTCCGTTATGGGGCCTGATGTGGCTGTGGCAAGTAAATGCGGAGATTCAAACAAAAAAGAATATTCCACGACCAAGCGAATATTTCCAAAGCAATAATGAATATTTTATAACCACTTGCTTATTTTGTAAACTTTGCACATTTCACCCATAACCAAAGAATTATATCACCGTGACCACCACCGTCGGTTGGTTGCGTATTAATTCAATTTCAAGGTTAGTTTTACTGCTAAGTATTAGATTTTTAGGGTTAATTTGTTTGCAAATTGTGAAATTTGTGGCTTAATTTGTTTTAGGTTTAGTTTAATTTGAGTTTGAATATGAGATTAACTTGATTTGGATAATATGTTGTTCTTTGTGAATTTGTTCTTTGTGAATTTGTGGAATTATATTCTTTGAAATTGGAATTTTGATTTTGGGTTTGTGGGATTTTATTATTTAAATGCATATTATTTGGAATTTGGAAATTGCGAATATTGATATCAAATTTGGGTTCCTTATCATAATATAGCGATTTTAGGACTATTTTTAATCTTGATATATTTGTTATTTACTGTTGAATTTATAATGAAATTTTTCGTCGAATTATGAAATTATGGAGACTTGTATGTATTGTATTAGTAATTAGTTTCCCAATATTAATAAATCATAAACTAAGTGACATTTACTTAGTTTCTTACTACTAAAATAAAATAAAGTAAATATAATTTAATTTATTTTATTAAATAAAATAAATTTTAAAATAAAATAAATAACGTAATATAATACAAAATAAAGTAAAATAAAATAAAAAATAAATTAAATTAATTTGAATAAAATAAAAAAAACTTTGATTTAATCTAATAAATAAAATACAATTCAATAAAAATAAAATTAAATAAAAATAATAAAATAAATTTAATTTAATTTAATTTAAATAATCTAAATTAAATTAAATTAAATTTAAATTTTAATTTAATTTAATTTAATTTAATTTAATAAAAAACATTAAAATTATATAATATATATATATACAAAATAAAATAAAAAGTAATAAAAAATTTAATTTAATTTAGTTTAATAAATAAAATATAATAAAAATATATAAGTCTCTATAGATTCCAAATAAAAATTTTCATAAACTAAGTACCACTTACTTAGTTTATCATCATTAACAAAATAGCGGGTTTATAGCTAGAAGTGAATGTCGAGCAGTAGTCTCTATAGATTCCAAATAACAATTCTCATAAACTAAGTACCTTTACTTGGTTTATCATCATTAACAAAATAAACTAAGAATAGCTAGAAGTGAATGTGAGCGATAGTCTCTATAGATTCCAAATAATTAACAATTCTCATAAACTAAGTACCACTTACTTGGTTTTATCATTGGCAAAATAAACTAAGTAGCATTTGCTTGGTTTGCCACAATTTTCAATATATAAATGTAATAATACTCTCCCTACATATATGTACTCTTTCTTGTATGCGAGGTTTGGACATAGCGATTCTTGACTAAATAGTACTCAATAGGTTCCTCGACAATAATAAAAAAAAAAAAGGGTAGTTCTGTTTGTGTCACATACTCGAATAATAAAGGTAATTGAATTCTGCGAGACATTCCTCAACATGTTCCATCATATGAGATGACAACATCAGGAAGTAGTGCGATAAGTTGTTGAACTTTGTTGATAGCGTAATGGAACTCCTTGGGATGTTGTCATCTGATATGATGAAACGATGAAATGTTCTGATAATTAATTAACTTTATTATTGATATAAATTAACGAAACTCTGACCCTTTTTTTTCTTAGGCTCAGTAGAATTCACATAAATTCTCATAAACTATATGCTACTATACTTTGAAACTTAGAAACTTGTTTGACATACACTCAATAGGGGTGAATGTCGAGCAGATCCCAGATTTGGAATTATTATTGGATGTTATATCTCTCTCACTTAAGTAGGTGCAAATCTGAAGCGGTACATTTTTGTTATTTTGAGGATTAATCATTATTATCTCTATATATTCTCAAGTGTGCATACTTAGATTAAGTTATCTTAGTCTATTTTGTGTGCTTGAGACCATGGGGAGAATCTTCTTAGAAATTTTCTTGAAACTCATGAAACATACTCAGCGTGTTTACTTGCTAGTGACGAGACACATCCAATAACGGGATAGAAGCCTTACCCACATCACCATAGAGATCTTAGGTAAATCTAATTCACGCATGAATATCCAAATTAACTTAATCGTTATACGTGTAGTTAAAAATGTCGGTAAATAGGAGTTGGATGTATCGTAGGATACCCATTGATGGGAGGATTAGTCTCGACTTATCGTATTGGGGTTTTAGATTTCTTGACCAAAGCACTAGAGACATCTGGATGATCCTTGCGGGAAGATCGATGCCGTGTGTCGAGTGTAAAAATCGATTTGGAAGAAAGTCGGCGAGATTAAATTCGACTTATTTTTTCGTGGATTTGTAGATGGGTGCCGTATGGACTCATCACGGGGAATCGAAGTGATTGAAAATATTGTGGAACAACCAATTCCACGGGATTCATACGTCGAAAACTATGATCCGATTGAGATGTTGGTTGATCTTTATAGCCCTACTTCTTATTGGTAGGTTGAATATGAACCTTCTTCAAGCGGTCTGAAGCAAGTGCCAAATAATCTGTTGTTGCCTTTTACAAGTTCTTATATCTGAATGCAGGGGTCGCGTTGTATCAGGAAATAATCTGAACACCAAACTTTCTGCGATGTGAAGCTCTTACACTTCAAGAATGAAACACGGTAGTGAGAGAGGTTTCAACGATTTGCTCGCTATAATTGGGCCGATTCTTACCCGAGGATCATACTCTTCTGCGAATTATTACGAAGTGAAGAAGATGGTCGAGGGTTAAATATAGGGTATCGAGAAAATCGATGCTTGTGGCGGCGAGATTGCATGTTATAGTATAGGGAGGGCGGAGATAAGGGGACGATGTGATATATGCGGTTTATCACTTCTGAGGAGGTTACAAAAGCGTGGGGAAAGGAGAAACATGTTCCCGGGAAAATCTTACGATACTTTCCCTTGCTTGCAGAGACTTGGTGGTATTCATATAAAATCTTATCTGGCTCAACATATGAGTTGGCATCGAACAAGGGATATAGTGCTGGTCGGTGACTCACCCGGCGGATGGAGATGAATGGAAGAGATTTGATGTAAATTATCCAGGTTTGGGAAGAAGTTAGGAATGTTAGGCTTGGCATGGCTCTTGATGGCTTTTAAATAATTTTAGCGGTAGTACTCGGTTTGGCGATCATTATGGTTAACATAATCTTCCACCGGCAATGTGCATGAGGGATCCGTATTTGTTTTGACTTTACTCATTTAGGGGATAAAAGTCCTACAAAAGATCTTAATGTGTACCTTGATAGTTAGTGGATGAACTAAAGATGTTGTGGGAGGCGAGGGTTCAAACGTATGATAAATCGATATCACGAGAATTTTGTGATGAAAGCGACCTGTTATGGACTATCAACGACTTTTCGGCTCTTGGGATGGTTAGTGGTTGGTCACTCACGGGAAGATGTCTGTCCGGTGTGTATGGGGGATGTGCAAAAGGCAACGGGTTGCGGCGTGGGTGGAAATGTAGTTTCTTTAGTGCTTGCTTTCGTAGATTCTTGCCTCTTGATCACAATTACGAAAAGATGTCTACGAGTTCAGCGAAAAGATAGAGAAGAAGGGGTTGTTGGTGGTTTGTTAGGCGGTGAGGTCTTGGAGTGGTTGAATCAACTTGATTTTCCTTTGTTGGGGAAGGAACACGATAAATTGAGAGAAGCGGTAGGATGCAGGAAGACTCATAATTGGACACATTTGCCTATATGGTTTGAGTTGCCATATTAGGGCACACTTTTCGATTCGTCATTTGTATAGATGTCATGCATCTGAAAAAGAATGTTTTTTCGAGAACTTGTTTTACTGCAGTGTTAGATCACGAGTGGTAAAACTAAAGACAATGACAATGCTCGAAAAGATTTGGAGGCATTGAGCATTAGGCGAAATTGTGGCTTAAGCCTAACACTCTGAAACCTAAAGCTCCATTTAGTCTTACTAAGCAACAAGTTGAAGGCGTACGTAAGTGGGTTAGTGGGTTGAAGCTCCCAGGATGGATATCGTCGAACATAACACGTTGTTATAAGGTTGAAGCAATTGAAAATTTACGGATTCAAAAGTCACGATTGTCATGTATTCATGCGAAGTTGATTCAATTGCATTTAGTGAGATGTTACCCGGAAAAGTTATGGATGCATTGGCCAAAGGCTGTCAAATTTCTTTCGAGATATTTGCTCAACTATAATTAAACACGATGATGTCGAGCGGATGGAGAAAATATTGTCTTTACCATGTATGCAAGCTTGAAATGATCTTCCCTCCAGGATTTTTTGACTCGATGGAACATCACTTTATTCATCTGCAGTATGAACTCAAACTTGGAGGGCCAGGTGCAATATCGGTGGATGTATCCTTTTGAGAGGTAATATATAAGCTACTATATATTGCTCTATCATCTGCTCGTATTAATAATACTTCACTAAATGCGCATATTATTTATACGTTAGGTATATGTCATGGAATTAAAACAAAAGGTCGAAACAAAGCTCGTGTAGAGGTTACATTCTTTGAGCGATATCTGAGAGGAAGAGCTTGTCAACTTCGCTCATTGTATTTTGGCGATGTTGTCTCAATGAAGCCTGGCCGTTTAGGAAGGAATGAGGTTGTTGGTCCAATGACTCATCTTGATGATGAGTTAGGTTGTATTCACATATCCAATAAACCATTTGGTCTGAGACTACGACTTACTTAAGCGACAAAGAGTTGAAGATTGTATCTACATCGTCTTTAAATATGCCCAAAGTATCATCATACATCACGTAAGTCTAAGCTTATTTTCTCCGATTAGTACAATTTACAAGTGTAGTCATCTCTATATATGTTAAAGACATTTTACTAATATCGCGATTCATTCGAAGAGGCGTATGCTTCTAACTTGACTTTATTTGCGGCGGACTTGAAACATTCACTAATGCTAATTTCCAACAATGGTTTAAGAAAAGGGTTGAAGCGGAGAGTATTTACGGCGTTTTATAGATGTCATCGAGGACCTTACAAAGTTGTTAGTTCTTTTCTGGTTTGCATCGTGAATGGGTATAGATTTAGAGTCGATGACTTGCGTGAACTCACATCGATCGATTACAGGGTTGTGGTGTTAGGAAGGCTGCTATCAAGATTACGAGTCCAATTCTTATAATGCGTTCTGGGATGTGGTTGTGCTCGATTATCACGGTGGCAAAAAGGTAGTTACATTTAAGTGTAGTTGGTTTGATCTTTGAAAAGGGGTTAAAGTTGATCGTAATAGAATCCTGCAATAGTGGATATCAAGTTGGTGTTAAATTACGATGGCGTGTGCGTGTTAGCAAGTCAGTGACTCAAGTGTATTACGCTCTAATGTAAATAAATACTCGAAGCCCACAGGTACCACGATGAGTCACTACTAAAACACGCTCATTTAATCTTGATAACATGTTTGGTATGGATGAGGCGTTGCGAAGAAGATGTGAGCAACCCATTGTCGCGTAGTGTTCCATCTTTGAAGATGTGGTGAGTCTTGATGTCATTGGCGTACCTAGCGATGAGGATGTCGAGGCCACCGTACACATGAATGATTATGTAGTCGTTGAGGATGATAACGATGTGGCCCGATCTCTGGCGAGGATGAGGAAGATCTAGAATCAGGAATGATATATCGTTGATTACGATGGGTTTGATGGCGTGCGTAATTGAAAATGAGCTTTCATATTAGTCCTTACCACATATTGTTAAACCTTACATATTAAGTAATCTACCAATTTTGTTATTGCGATAGGATATTCATGGCTGAGACATATTGGAAGGAATTCGTAGGGGTGGTGGGCGATCCGGTCTTTGGAGGCGGTAGCCACGATGGAGGCTCTTCTTGATGCGTGAGTAAGTTATCTTAACTAGGATTTAAATATATCTCAAAATGCATTAATTACAATGATTATTGAAGTACTATGTTAAATATAATTATTACGGATGCACCTCGTCGGCGACGACAGGGGCGAACCTCGGTATCTTTGGTCGTCCGTGTGGCGATGCCACTTACGATCTGGGTGGATGTCATTTCCCGTGATGGGTGTTAATATTTTTGGCACTATTTCTATCAGTTATTGCAAAACACAATTCACATAACACATATTGTTATACTTTTTACGTAGTATACTAGACTGGTGGCTAAGCACACCTACATGCGATTTGTTTGGCGCATCTCAGGAGAGGTGCGTGCGATTCGATCGATATCTGTGCGATGCGATGCCACTTTTATGCAAACCGTCTTGCGGGAGTTCCACGTAAGTTAAGCATATTATCACCACATAGTTGTATTGGTCGGTTAAATCGAATGTTCTTAATTTTAAATAATCTTTTGTTTTAGGTTTATTATCGATTTGACGAGCATCTCTCGGTCGGTTGGCGATCTTTGTGATTGAGCATCACGTCGCTGCGAATTACTACTGGATGGTATATGAGATCGACGAAAGCTGCAAGGCGATTGTGGACCGACCGGGACCACCATCGAGAGATCATCGACCCGCGTAGTCTCCGATTTAGCTTTGGGAGGCTATGTGTGTGCGCCTTGGGGGTGATGACTTCAAGAAAAAAAAAGTCCGGCGGTGAAGAAGAACGTAATGGTTAGCTCGGATAGTACACTGCTTTGGTTCTCGATCGTTCGAGGAGGCGAAGATGATAAGTCGTTGTATTTAGTTATTTATGTGTCAAGTTCTCACACAAATACTTAAGACCTATTTTATGATTGTTTGTATTAGGCATTGGGGAGGACCTTGGTAGTGATCCTACCATTCTAGAGTTTTGGGATCGAGCCCACGCCTAAGAGACGGCGTGCTTTGTCTCGGCGACTTTATCTATCTGGGTAAAACTCATCTTACTATTTAGCTTTTAATAATATTCAATAAATAACTAAAATGATATAATTAACATCGTTATCTGGAATACATTCTGAGGCCAGATTTGAGGCTTGGAGACGGCGTATATAAGCGGATTTGGAGAGACTATTAGGAGGGTTACGGTAGTTAGATTCTGCCACCCTCTTCCGATATTGTATTAGATCGGGATGAGGAGGCTGAGACTATGGGTGCGTCTCGGGATCCCCTACTTAGCGATCTGCAAGCGAGATGTCGAGTGTTGGAGTCTGCAGGGATACCGCGTATACACTTCACAGGTAATATTTTTTAATGTTTCACGAAATTATCCGAATTTATCACATTATATAAATTATTATTAGTAATCAATTTGTATCTCTTTATAGGCTCCGGCCAGGCCTTGTCGTCAAAAACACATGTCGGACCATCTCATCTGGTATTGGCTTGGATGGCGATATCTTCGGCGGTGATAGGGCCGTGTCGGATAGGTTCCATCTGCGTCCGGTCTTTTCGGCGTCGTGATTGCCTTCAATTCTCGTCTTCACCAGTTACTCGGGATATTATAGCGAGGGCCTCTGCGGAAATGCAGGATTACCACGGGGAGCGATTCGACTCTTGGGCAAGAGATGCTCGGATGGTGATACCCTCTTGGAGGAGGCTTTTAAATCCTTCCCACTACTCGGTATTCTTATTGTTTATGTTTTTCAATTAAAGGCTAGTTTGTTAATTCTCATATATATATATATATGACTAATGATTTATATTTTGATTCTATCATCGAAATTGGCGATGGCGACCCGTGGCGATGATGAAGCGAGAACGAGTCGACATCCATACACCCGGCGGCGTCGTTCACCTCATGATGATGATCATACTTTTACTAGTTTATAGTTCATTTGTATATATTCATGTTATTGGTAGACCACTTTTGTATATATTGTATTGTCTAATTAAATACATCTGACTATTGTAAATTATATTGTTTAACATTTATGGTCAATTAATTATATTTGTAATTGGTTAGCTTATAATACGTTTTGGTGGATATTTGAATGTGAATGTGAATGATAATGAGTTGAAGATTAAGTTTTAGTGCTTTCGTTGCATATTTGAATGTGAGATACAAGTTTATATTCTTGTGTATTGGGTTGTGACGATGATTCTGGTACATTAATGGGTTTAAACACACAGGCTGAACTTTTAAAATCATATTTAAAAAAAGGCTAGTTAATTAAAATGAATAAGATAGTTGTGACGAATTTCCCTCGAAAATAACAAATAAGTAATTTTTAATAAATACGAAAATATCCTAATTTCGATCGAGCATCGTTATCTTGACGCTTAAATTATCCGTCGTAAACACCTATCTCCGAAGCGTAAAGTTAAATCGAAGGTAATAATCGACCAATTTTAATGTTTGATGGGTTATTCTATTTTTCGATCGGGAATAAGGAATTAGAGGAATGTATCCGTCGAACTTAGTTACTCTTATATTAAATGAGCAGTTTAAATCCTATATATTGATCGAAGATAGATAATGTTAACGTACATCCGTCGGAGATCGTTAAATCGAAGATATGTAATTTTAATGAAAATTTTTGATGAGACGTTATTTTAAACCTTGAATATTTACTGACCAAATATCGTGGATATTTAAAATCGATAATAACGTAATTTTATTTGAAATAAGAGTAATTAAACGAAAAATCCATCGGACTTAAGTTTTTTTTGTAGACACTAGAAGATGTTGAAGATTTTTATAGAAGTTATGCAAAAATAATTGTTTTGAAATTAAAATTAAGACGACTAGAAAACATGTGGGTTCGAATGATATTTGTTCCAGTTTATATCAATGTCGAAAAGTCAAAAAACTAGAAAATAATATTCATCAGATTGATGATGATGACTGTGACGATAGTAAGGGAAAGAGGCAAAGAGACCATATAGGTTGTACTTTGTGTCAACATAATGTTTGTTGTCCATCGAAAAAAAGAAAATAATTGGGTGATTTCGACCTTGTAGTTGAATCATAATCATTAATTAGTTAGTCTGAATAAGATAAATCACATATATAAATATAACCCATGTTACAAGATAATTAATTGAAACATTAAATAAATATGGGGGTCGATGCAAGTATGATGATGAATGTACTTAGTGAAATTAGTGCATGGGCAATGTAGGTTTAACGAATATCCGAAAATTTGTAAGAAATATAAGGCGTGATCCTGAAAATGACAATCTTATTAGGAGTATTATGTGGGCAGATTACCAATCTATTATTGCATATCAAAATTTTGGCGATATAGTTACATTCGACACTAAGTATCGCACAAACAAGTATTCGATGCCATTTGCCCCTTTCACCTGCGTGAATCACAATTATCATTCTATATTGTTTGGGTTTACCTTGTTAATAAAGTACAATGTAAAGCGCCTTATGAATGACATGAAGTTGCTGATTTTCGGCAATCACATGCAATGTTGTATAATCATCATGTACACTTTGTTGCAAAATATGGCCATTAGAGGGGCAAGTTCGATTCTAGTTGTGGATTTGATTGAAAGACAGATACCCCTAAACAGTCTATATTGAGATAGAAATCCTAATTCATACCGTCATAGAGGTTGAGACTGAGAAATGAAATTAGTCTATCCGTTATTGGATTTGATATGTTCATAAACAAAAGGATGTAAAAAAAGCACAACGAATCAAAAACGGGATTGAAGAAGTGGCGACGCAAAAACAATTGACAAAGTGTGAGTTATGCAAAGTCATGATTAATCATGACAAGCGTTCAGATTGGAGGAACCATCACAAAAATAATGTATATATATATATATATATATATATATATATTTTAATCAATTGTAAGATTTATTTTTATATGTTGGAGTTGAACAATGTATATATAATATATATGGATTGTTATTTATGAATTCATTTGAACAATTGATTTGAATTGTATTATAAGATGGATGAGAAGTGGAACACGTGTCTTTTAAGTTGATTTGGTTTGTTTATGAATTGATGTGTAAAATAATTGGGATATGAATAAACTTATTTTATATTAATATACTTTGGCCCAAATTTTCTGCATACTATATCCGCAGGAACTTCTTGTAGATAATATGCAGAAACTTTAAATCGAGTCTCTGCGTATTATCTACAAAAGTTTGTGCGAATAGTATGCAGAAACTTTCGGCGCCCAAAGTATCTTATAAAATAAGTTCAGTCAAACCTATATATTTAAACCATACTTTTAGCCACATCCCAAATGAATCGGTTATATTTACCAATACGTGTTGAACTCTAAAAAAACATTTTGTGTTATTTTTTAATAAATGTGTTTTAACTCTAAAAAGACACTTAATATGAATAGGATGGAGTAAATACGAAGCAAACTATTACAACAAAAATAAGGAATGTCAACCAATACATTAAAACGTATACCATATTACACAATAAATCAAATTTAACATTCTCGATCGAGCACTAAACTTCCTAATCTCATGGAATATTCTATACCGAAAAGTCACCAACACGCTCATCGCTCCAATCCACGATCTTGCAAAGGTCCATTAATTGGAGAAAACAGTCAACGTACTTTGCAACGTACGTAGACACTGCAATCATATGAATTAATTTCTTTGTTTCGACCGTTGCTTGCTTTTAAACATTCGACTTTGATTCTTTCTTTGGCCACTTAATTATTCTCAGGCTTAACAACACGAAGCATGTTCGGGACAAACTCGATTCTGAAATACAAAAATACGAATTATAGATTATGAACATCATCTGATAAAATCTAAAGATTTAACTACATAAAAGTATTAGGAAGATCGTACCATAATTTCTACAAAATGTTTGTACAATCAAAAGGATTTTCTAGGTTTTTATTTGGAATATGAATAATATGAAGTGCCTATTATCCAAGATATATAATGGCGGGGGAAAATGCATAGTCCGTATTGACTATATTTGGACCCCGTGGCCGTACTTCTCATTGAAAACCCTTATCAACCAATCCAAGCTGCGATATGACTTTTTTTGTTGAGTTGAAAGTGTTCGATAGTTATCCAGATGTTGGTGTGCCGGCCACGGCGAGTTGCATAAAAAAAAGCAAGGCATGGAAAAAATTCAGCAAATCTTTGAATACCATTCGCTCTCATCTCTATTCCTCTTACTCGTAGAATTGACTAATAACTATCAAGCACATGATCTTCAGGTTGTAAACATGTCAAATGCTTACGTTGCAAGTAGTTCTTCGAATGCTCGATCGAGTCGAATTATTTGGGATTCCAACTATCTGCGTACCCACCGGTGTTGGTATAAGTTATAACCAATTTGAACTTTACTTTGCTTTAATGGTTTATATATTGAACCCTTTGACGTTGCACCATCATTGTGTTTCTACTTTATTTTTACGCCTGCTTAAACTTGTAGCATCGTATTTGTGTTTCATTGGGAGTTTATCCCTCAAGCTCATTTTTGGTTCTGAATCCTCGTAATCTTGAGAAAGTGGAGGTTGGGAGCCTTGAAGTGCAAGAACTGTCTGAGAAGATGGATCGGGTTCTGGGTTATTAATTTTCACGCCTTTGAAATCAACCATAAAATTATCTTTTTCGTTTTTTCATGTTTCATGCATGGTTCAAAATTCAGGTGGCTGAGCAGCAGTAAAGAACTTCTGAAATATATATGGAGTCGATCGACACTTTCAAGCTGAAATTAAAACCAATATATATATGTCGTATATAAGTAGTCATCTAATATCATCAATAAAACTCATTAAACTAAATATAAATTTAACAAATTAATCAAACAACAATAAAACTTACAAGATTAATCGGTGTCATTTGTGGATACCAAGCTTGAGGTGCATATCGTTCTACACGATGCAATTGAGGTCTATGAATACACAAACGTGTTATTTTCTTGTACCATTCCATGTACTCTTCAGTATAAATCCTCTCAAGTGCAAAATTTCTTGGCTTCGTAATATATGCCTCTCAATGTCATCTCATAAGTTTTATCGTCATTTTTGTCTCTTAGTGGCCTTTTAGAGCCACGTGATTCACTGACAGATTCTGGAATTGGTATGCGAGCATTTAAACTCTTGCATGACTCTATCAAGGCGCACTTGGTACTCGACTATGTCAAAATGTGTCAAAGGAACTCTAGCTGATCTAGCTAATCTTTTCTCAAAAAATCCCAACCCAAACGGATTATCAAACTTATCACAAGGTCTCCATTTGAAACTCCCCTTTTGACATTACTTCAAGCCCCCCTAGATAAAAAATTACATGGAGATGAGGATTATCTTGTCGCTCCTCACATCTATCATCTACAGAATAAGCCTATCATGTCTCAGCCCTAGAAATAAGAAGACCTGATTTCAGTCACGATAATGGACGACCGAACCTAATCCTCTCGTAAGCCCAACAATGCAAAAGTGTCATATATGGTCTTCGAATTCTTTCAACTTGCCTTATGCAATGCTCTATAGAAATATTCTAACACGACTGCCCCCCAAATATACAGTTAAATATCTTCTGCCCGTTCCAATAACAGTAAGTATTTAGGATGAACATTGTTCTTATTTAAAGCAAAAAACAACAACACCGCGCCACACAAGTATAACACAAACGATTTTGTATGTAACATGAGCTGATCGTATGTATAATCATTAGGTAACTGTCCAAATTTATCCCTCAACCATGTCAAACTAATTCCTCCCTGGTTGGCGTGGACTCCCTCTTCGTTGTCGCCATGTTGGCCATAGTGTTTTCGAAATAAGAATTTGGGATGGGTTAGATATCCACATGTTATTGGCTTTTCAATTACAGGAAGTCCTAAAATCAGAACTACATCTTCTAAAGTGATGGTCATTTCACTGCAATTAAAGTAAATGAATTAGTTTGACTCTTCCACCGCTCAACAAGTGCATATACCAAACATGCGTCACTTGTAAGTGCAACAGAGGGAATTGAGAAAACATGAAAAACGTAGTTCTTAATATTTCTATTTGCCCATCATTTAAATTCCACTAACAATTTACTGCCACTTTCATAAGTAGATAAGGCATTCCTTTCCTATCACTGTAAAAAAAAACACAATAAATACAAAACAATATAACAATTTGCATTATGTATAAATCAATATTATTTAATCAATTAATTTTTAATTTATGATAAAAATAAACCATAATTTCAATACATACTTTATTATTCCATACATCTTTTGAAATGTGATTTTGTTGATTAAAAAGAACACTAAGGATCAAATGGGTCAGGATTAAAATCCATATTATCTTACATTTAACAACAAAATTACATCAAAACAAATAATTGAAAAACTAACACACGTTAACCTACATTAAAAAAATAAGAATTGTTTTTTACAAAACTATCTTATACAATGTAAATATAACAAGATTGTAGTAAAGCAAACACATATTAACCTACATAACCCTCCAAAAATTGAAAAATTTATCAAACTTCCTTGTTGCAAGATTATACAAGTTAAAAATAGCAAGATTATTGCAAAAATAATGTATTTTCAACCTCCAAACTTCCTCAAAACTTATAAGATTCTTCAAGATCGCGAGTTTAGAATGCAAGATTCTTCAATTTATCTCCAACTAGCGCGACTTCGACTTAGGTTAGGGTTGATTTGCAACTAAATTTCCCCAATTCAATTTGTTGGGTTTTATATGGGGAACTAAGTATCCACTAGAATTTCTTGCGGATAGTTTATAAAAAAAATTTTGTAAAATATGCGCAAGAAATCCTAGCTAATAGTACAAAAAACCCTAAAAGGTCAATTCAAAATGAAGGGCAAATAAGGAATTTCAAGTCTAATTACTATTCACAAGAATTTCTTGTAGATAGTAAATACAATCCACAGGACACTACAACAAAAAGGCTTATCAGCGACCGTAAACGGTCGCAAATGGGTATCCTCGACCGAATCACGATTACCGATATTAATCATGAATAATCTGGTCATTTGGATGGACACCAGGCAAGTAATAATGACCGCTTTATTAGTTATCGCAATCGGCGATGACCCGGTCCATTATTCGACTTATCTTTGAGTCGGTTGTCGGTGTGTGACGTGACACGCGTGGCGACCGACGGTAAGTAATAGCGACCATGACGCGTCATTGCTAGATTCCAAGAAAATAGCAGCGATGATTGATAAAAAAAATTGATAAGCTTAAGCTACCATCAAACTCGATACGAGTCAACTCGTTTAGACTTGTAACAATACCAAACAAGCCTTACAAATTTACCATAGTATTTTTAGGCCTAGAGATTAGAGAGTAACAAATATACTACAATCCATCGTAGCCCACAAAACTATATAAACCCAAACGAACTCTTCTGAAAACCCTATCTCTTTCCCTGTTCCACCAAACAACCAGCCATGGCAGGAGGCAAAATCAAGAGAGAAATCATCGTCGTCGAGAAATCAACCCTACCAGGGCGGCATACAGTTTCACAAATCGAAGGGACAGCATATTCTCAAAAACCCAAGTATCATCGATTCCATTGTCAAAAAATCCGGCATTAAGAGGACCGATATAATCCTCGAAATAGGACCCGGTACCGGTAATCTCACCAAGAAGCTACTTGAAGCTGGAAAATCGGTCATTGCAGTTGAGATTGATCCTCGTATGGTCCTCGAATTACAGCGCCGCTTTCAAGACACCCAGTTCTCTAATCGCCTTTCGGTATATATACTAGTGTCTATATATATATATATATATATATATATATATATATATATATATATATATATATATATAATTTTCTTTTTCTTTTTAAATGGTGAAATTTGATTAAAGTTTAAATGGTGAAATTTTCTTTTGTGAATGGTTTTGGCACAAATGGGTCTGGAGTAACAATTACTATTGTTAAGGCAATAATATAGCCACACCAAAACACTAGAAACACAATTAAACTTTTCATCCAATTTCCTCGAATAGACATTTAGGTAAACCAAAACACTAGAAACACAATTATTTTGGGATAAATATTATTGGTTCTCTAATTGTAGCATTTTGTTACTAAATGTGTATTTTGGGAATTAGGTAGAAGGTGTAACAGAGGTGAGCCCATTTTATGATACTTAATGGTAGATTTGGGTGTGGTTTAGGATTTGTGAAGAAAATAATGATTTGACTAATTTGGACGTAGCATCCTGAATGCTGTGGGTTGTCTTGTAATTGAATTGTCCTATAGGGTATTTGATTAAATGTTGTGTCTTTTAATCTGTCATACTTGTGTCTTGATTGCACTTTGTG
This sequence comes from Panax ginseng, assembly GCA_020205605.1. Lineage (NCBI taxonomy): Eukaryota > Viridiplantae > Streptophyta > Magnoliopsida > Apiales > Araliaceae > Panax > Panax ginseng. The sequence goes on along the minus strand of CM035141.1, from coordinate 91,638,050 downwards.
CCATTTGAGCTCCAATGCATGGAAGTAGAACTAACATTTTTAAAATTACATGTCTAATCTAGCAATTGCACCACATTTTTTGCCACTAGAAAATGTGTACTTATTATATACACGCACAGAAAACTATTGCTCATAGATATCGTCACTGCATGGCATGACTGCATTGTCATTGTGCTAATTGTGAAGCAAGTCTATGGCAACGATTATTAACAATAATTGCAACTGAATATCTTTTGCGATGCTGATGCGTGCAGATTATCCCAGGAGATGTGCTCAAGTGTGATCTTCCATTTTTTAATATTTGTGTGGCAAACATTCCTTATCAAATCTCTGCTCCTTTGGTTGACAAGTTATTGAAGCATCGGCCAATGTTTAAGTGCGCAGTGATAATGTTTCAGAGGGAGTTTGCCATGAGATTAGTTGCTAAGCCCGGAGACGATGCTTACTGCCGCCTCTCTGTGAACACTCAGCTCTTTGCTCGTGTTTACCATTTGCTGAAAGTTGGGAAGAATAACTTTAGGCCCCCACCAAAAGTTGAATCCTCTGTTGTTAGAATCGAGCAAAGAAAGCCAGCGCCTCAAGTGAATTTCAAGGAATGGGATAGTTTAATCCGAATTTGTTTTAATAGAAAGAACAGAATGCTTCGCGCAATTTTTAAGCAGAAGGGTGTGCTATCGATACTGCACAAGAACTACAAGACATTGCGGGCATTACAATCGTCACAAAAAGGATCATTAGATGATACAGAGATGCCAATGGATGTATCCATTTTGGGCGATACTTGCGACGACCTGAGCATGAGGATTGATTATGATGATGATGACGACGACGACGACGACGGAGATGATGATGATGATGATGATGATGATGATGATGATGATGATGAGATGGAGGAGGATGAGGACACAAAATTGTTTAATTTTAAAGAAAAGGTTATGGGTGTGTTGGAAAAAGGAGGTTTTAAAAAGAAGAGATCTTCCAAGCTTGCACAAGCAGATTTCATGCATCTCCTCTCTCTGTTTAACAAGGCAGGAATTCATTTTTCTTGATTACAAGGCCAATAAGACATGTTTGCCTCTTCAGTTTTGACTTTGGAGGTGGTGGTTGTAGTTATTAGAATTGTTTATACCCTTTTTTCTTTTTTAGATACATTAGAAGATTAATCAGTATTTATTGGGGTAGAGTTTACTATTTATGCCTATGCAAATCATCGTACATGCTAATAGCTCAACAATAATTTGTATACATATTTCTTTTAACATCAGAATTTGTACGGTTCTTCCCTTCTTTTTAATCCGCCAATTGAGAATACTTTTGGAAATCAATATTTTTACATAATTTTTTGATATTTTCACACATAAGGCTCACATATTAACTTATGTATCTGATTTTTAAATATTTTTACATAATTTTTTAATATTTCCACACGCTCACGTATTTGCTGATGTGTTCACTTTTTATTGAAATATTTTTGGAGCAGATCAGCCGACATAACTCCATAGCACTTATTGCCATTTAATTCTACATTTCCTTAACTTCTTCCTTCAATGCTGTTGTTTTTATGTCTAGAGTGTTCTCAGCCATCTACTATTCCATACAAAATGTTTATGTGCTACATTGAAAAATAAAAGACAAAAACACTTGATATTCTATTTCTTTGACTATTTAAAAAAAAATATCAGAGATACAATAAATAAAAGTAGTTCCCAGTGAATACAGGAACCATAGTAAGGTAATTTTGAGGCAAGAATACATTCATCTTCTTCCTGTCAACAAGATATTATTGGTCCCATACATAGTAACAATTATCTTTCCTTTTCATCAAGATTGTGTAGAAGAACCTTTGGCCTAATATACCTTAACCACCCTGCAGATTTTTGTGACAGTCAAAAAAAATTTTGACTCACAAAGGAAGCATGAGCATCCACCAGGATCACAGTTAAAACTTTGGAAAATATCCAACTTGACTGAAATCTGACTCGGTTTTTACAGGTCATCTTCATCTTTATCCATCGAGGTTGACAAGAAGCTGAAGATGAAACCATCTAGATCACCTTGAAGGACAGAATCAGGGTCTGAAACCTCATAGTTAGTCCTAAGATCCTTGACCATGCGGTATGGCTGAAAACAAAAAGGGTAATGAGCAATTAGGACACAGCTGAGAATCAATATTACTCGTGCAAAGACATACATGGAGTACGTAGGAACGAATTTGGTTGCCCCAGCTATTGTCATTCAGAGACCGTGTATGTTGTGCATTCGCTAGAGCCTGACGAGCCATCTCAAGCTGATCTAAGCGAGATTGTAGCACAGACATGGCAGAAGCCTTGTTTGAATGTTGTGACCTATTGGTACACCAAAAGCAGTAGCCTAAGGAAAAAAAAAAATTGTGGGTCCAAAATGAGCATGACTTAAGTATTGAGGACTGCATACCTTTCATTTTGACAGCAGGCACTGATTCCTGTAGGAATATGAGTTATCCTCACAGCACTCTCGGTTGTGTTTACGTGCTGGCCGCCAGCTCCACTAGATCGCATTCGCTCAATTCGGAGATCAGATTGATTAATTTGAAAGCGGGTAAAAGATCCATCACCCTGGATTGGAATTACAGCAACAGCAGCAAATGAGGTATGCCGTCGTTTATCTGTATCGAAGGGTGATATACGAACCAAACGGTGCACTCCTACTTCCGCTTTTGCATATCCAAATGCATATTCGCCATCAACTTTGAGTGTTGCCCGCTGCAAGAAAAGATTAAATCAAAGTGTTAGAAGATTGTTAGAAGATATGATAGAGATTTACCATAATTATAGCTTTCATAACCTGTGTACATATTACTGTAATTTAGGAATTATCATAATTGTAGTTAGGGATACTTGTGTATATATATCACCACTCTATGTAATAGAGAATTAAGATTCAATGAAATAAAACAATTCTCAATTTTAACATGGTATCAAAGCCAGGTTCATAACAGGCCTGTTCTTATTTTTTCTTTCATGTCTAAACTGCCGATCATAAAATATAGTAGAAATCTTGCAAGATCTGCTTGTTTAGAGAAATTGAGGCCATATTAGGGTTCTACAGTGTCAGGTGACTGCGACGGAAGTGCCAGATCTTCCACCCATAGTCACATGCGCCGCCACGTTACCGCCACGCCGTCCCACTCTCCCATTAACGCCACGCTACACTTTCTACCAACGCTGAGTCGCTTTTTCCGGCCTGCTGCTTTCTACAATGACAATGGTCTTGTAAGGATTGATCCAGGTTTATTAAGGTTTTCTTCCTTTGCCATCTACAATGTTCTTGTAGCTCTTTGTCTCGCTTTGCTTCCTTTGGTGCTAGGGCTCTAGTTGTGATACTGCTCTGCTTGTTTTTCCTTTTTGAGCTTTTAAACCATCCTAGTTGATATTTCCTCGGATACATTTGTTGCTCCTACCACATTATTATGGCAGAGTCTAGTTCCATTAATATCAGTGGAGCTACTGACACAAATAAAAGGCAGTTAATTAGGAATCATCATCTTAACTCTGCTTTGGTTCTTAGCCCATTTAAGTTAGATGGAAATAATTATCTAGCTTGGTCTCAAGCATGCCGTATGTCAATTGAAGCTAACCGTATGCAACACTTCATCAATGGTACAACAACCATGCCTACTTAAGAAGAATGGAAATCCGATAACTCCATGGTCAAAACATGGATTTTTAACTCGATGGAACCGAATATGCGGAGTAGTTACATGTTCATAGACACTGCATATGAACTTTGGGAGGCTATCTCTCAAACCTTCTTTGTTTCTGGTGATATGTCTAAGGCATATGATATCCGTAAACAAATACATGAGTTGGGTCAAGGAGAGAAGTCTGTTGCACAGTATTTTGCAGAAATTAATACTCATTGGCAGGAGCTTGATCATTATCGGGTTTTTTCAGCCAAATGTTTAGAAGATGCAACTTCTTATCAAAAGTTTGTGAGTGAAGATAGAGTTGTGGATTTCTTGGCTGGTTTAAATATAGAATTTAATCAAGTTCGCGCACAGTTGATTGGTCAGACACTTTTTCCATCACTGCGAGAGGCTCATGCTAGAATACAACAGGAGGAAAGTAGACGTCGGGCAATGGTTGTAAATTCTGTTGACCGATCAGCCATAGTAGCTTCATATCCTAAGTTTGGCACCACTATTCAGTCTCCTGTTGAGAAGGAATCCCGCGAATGTGATTACTGTGGGGGAAAGAACCATACAGGGATCGTTGTTTCAAGCTTCATGAACGTCCTAAAGGGCGAATGGGTCGATTTGGTAGTGGTCGTGGACGCGGTTCTCAGGCCTATGTGACTACTGCGACACCTCCGGTTGATACATCTCCGATTAGCTTTAGACGCATTATCAAGACTCACTCACCCTCGAGGAAATCTCGCCGAAGTTCTATTCCAAATCTACTTCCTCCTATTATGCTCAGTCAGGTATACACCTTTGTGCTTTTAATGTTTCGTCAACTTGCCCTGGTTGGATCATTGACACAGGGGCTTCTGAGCATATGACCGGCTCATCCACTCTCTTTACTTCATACACAACTTGTTCTAGAAAAGACAAGGTTCGCGTAGCTGATGGTTCCCTCTCTTCTATCTCTGGGAGAGGCTCTGTAGTTTGTACTTCTTCATTGACATTATCATCTGTTCTCCATATTCCTTCATTTACTGCAAATTTGTTATATGTTCAACGTCTTTCTGAATCCTTAAATTGTTCAATAACATTTTTCCCATCTCATTATGTTTTTCAGGACTTAGTGACGGGGCAGAAGATTGACAGTGGTAGCGCAATTGGTGGTCTCTATTATTTAGATGTTCCTTCGTCTAATATGTTCCCTACTCAGGCTCTTCACTCTACTTCTGACTCAAGCCTGATTTCTCTCCATCAGTGGCATCGACGTTTGGGACATCCTTCTTTTTCCATATTAGAGTCTTTGTTTCCATCTTTAGTTAAACAAAGTAATAAAACTCAGATTTTGTGTGAACCATCTGAATTGGGGAAACACAAATGTTCTGTTTGTTCTACTATTAACAGTCGACATTCTGAATCTTTTGCTATTATACATATTGATGTCTGGGGACCCTCTCGGGTTGTTTCCCGTTCTGGTCATAAATGGTTGGTTAGATTTGGTTGTCATTCTCGTGTCACTTGGATTTATCTTCTTCGTTCCAAAGATGAGGTGTTTGATTGTTTCCAGGAATTTCATAAATTGAACCCAATTTGAAGCTAAAGTAAAGATCCTCCATAGTGATAATGGTCGTGAATATAGTAATAATAATGCTTTTACATCTTATCTCTCTCATAATGACATTATTCTTCAAACCTCCTGTGTCAAAACTCCAGAACAAAATGTAGCGGAAAGAAAAAATCGACACTTGCTAGAGGTAACCCGCACTCTTATGTTCACTATGAACACCCCTAAATTTCTATGGAGAAATGTTGTTCTGACTGCTGCATTTCTGATAAATCGACTTCCTTCTAGACTTCTAGAATTCTTGGAAACAAAAGTCCAATCTCTTTTCTCCAACACACGACAAGTCCTCCTTCGCCTCGAGTTTTTGGTTGTGCACGCTATGTTCATGATCAATCTCTCACTCGGGGAAAATTCGATCCCAAGTCTCTTCGGTGTGTTTTCATTGGTTATTCTCCAACCCAAAAAGGTTATAAATGTTATCATCCTCCTTCACACAAAGTCTGTCACTCGGGATGCAACTTTTTGGGAATTGGAACCTTTTTATTCTTCTACACCTTCTCCTCAGGGGGAGGATGTTATTGATGAGGATAAGCTTCCCCCTGAAGCTGGCATTACAAGTTTTATTACACCATCTTCTCATATTCTTGTCCCTGTTGTTATTTCTGATAATTCTACACAGAGGGAGTTACAGTTACAAGCGTTAGATGCTAGACATAATGAGCCTAAGTTGAGAACTTATGTTCGAAGAGGCAAGAATAAGGCGACCACTTCTGCACCACTATACCAACCCTGCTCAGAACCTAATCCTGATAATGCTACTGATGAGACTCCTAATCCTACTTGTTCTTCTAATGATACTGATATTCCTATTGCTCTTAGAAAAAGAGTTAGAACTTGTACTCAACATCCTATCTCTAATTTCTTAGCCTATAATAAATTATTTGCATCCTAACACTCCTTTGACTCTTCCTTGTCTTCAATATATGTACCTCAGGGGTGAAGAGAAGCAATTAGTGATGAGAATTGGAAACAGGCTATGATAGAGGAGATGAATGCCCTGAAAAAGAATGATACATGGGAACTAGTTTCTTTTCCTTTCGGGAAAAAACCAGTTGGTTGCAAATAGGTATATACAGTCAAACAGATGTCAGATGGGATAGTTGAGAGACTCAAAGTCAGGCTAGTTGCAAAAGTGTATACTCAAACTCATGGAATTGATTATCAGGAGACATTTGCTCTAGTGGCGAAGATGAACTCTGTTCGTACCATAATCTCATGTGCAGCAAACTTTGGCTGGGATATTCAGCAATTGGATGTTAAAAATGTGTTTCTTCATGGTGACTTGGAGGAAGAAGTATACATAGAAATTCCCCCTGGTTTTGCTTCATCTGTCACCAAGGGAAAGGTGTGTAAACTGCGAAAGGCTCTATATGGTTTGAAACAATCTCCCAGAGCCTAGTTTGGTAGATTTCACAAAGCGATAATAAGATTTGGGTACAAGCAAAGTCGGGCAGATCATACTCTATTTGTCAAACAGAGAAAAGGTAAGACTATCATTCTTATCGTTTATGTTGATGACATTGTGGTGACAGGTGATCATAGAGAAGATATAGTTCATCTTAAAATGAATATAGCCAAAGAGTTTGAGATTAAAGATCTTGGTCCTTTGAAATACTTTCTTGGTATTGAAGTTGCAAGATCTCCCAGTGAAATTTTTCTCTCTCAAATGAAGTATGTCCTTGATCTTTTAATAGAAACTAACATGTTGGGGTGTAAGCCTGCTGATTCTCCTATTGAAGTTAATCATCATCTAGTAAGTGGTACAGGACCTACAATTGATAGAGAAAGATATCAACGTTTGGTAGAACGATTGATATACCTCTCTCATACTAGACCTCATATATCTTATGCTGTGAGAATAGTAAGTCAGTATATACATGATCCTCAACATTGTCACATGGAAACTTTTTACAGAATTCTAAGGTGTCTCAAGTCTGCTTTTGGGAAAGGTTTATTGTTCGCACCACATGGTCATATGAGAGTTGAAGCTTTTTCCGACTCAGATTGGGCTGGCTCTATAAAGGATCGTTGTTCTACATCAGGTTACTGTTCATTTGTTGGAGGTAACCTTGTTACTTGATGTAAAAGTAAACAAATTCAAAAGTGGTAGCAAGATCTAGTCTTTGAGGTCAATATCGAGTTATCGCCTTGGGTATATATGAACTAATGTGGCTTCAAACTTTGTTAGAAGATTTGGGTGATACAACTAAAAGGCCTATGCAGTTATTTTGTGATAATAAGGCAGTCATTAGTATTGCAAACGACTCAGTACATCACGATAGAACGAAGCACATTGAGATTGACAGACACTTTAACAAAGAAAAGTTAACTGGTGGTCTTATCTGCTTACCTTTTGTCAAATTACAATAAAAATTATTTGATAAAATTACAATAAAAATTATTTGATAAAATTAAAATTACAATAAAATTATTTGATAAAATTAAAAATTATTTGATAAAAATTATTTGCACGTAAAAGTACAAATTTATTTATCCTAGTTAAAAAAAAAAAATTATCACCAAATTGACTCAATTATAAATTTAATGTTCGAATTTGAAAAGATTTTAATTTTATAATTTTTATAATTTATATTATACTTTAAAATATTTTTTTCATTTTCTTCATAAAAATTTTCCTACAAATACACATAATCACTGCCACGTCACACAGAGGCACCACATCAGCTTTGTAACGGACAACTCAGCAGTTGATGTGTACTGTTCCGTTTAAAGTCAAAGCTTTTGACGGTTTTTTTAACTTTTTGTTAGAAAAGTCGAGTAAAGTGAGTTGACTGTAAGAAAAAAAAATTCAGTTATCCATCTGTAAGTCGACCTATAGTACAGTGACTGATAAAGCATTTAACCCGAAAGTGACACACTTTTCTATACCACATTGCTTGAAGCTTATTGTGCTATTACTGCTACTCTTTTGCTGCATTGTAGAATGAGCTTGTATCTAAGGACCAAAATCTTACTCTTCTTACTTGGGTGGAAATTCAAATAAAACGTGATGCAGTCGTCTGTTGTGGAATTTACCCATGACACCTGACTCTGCATTGTTATATCTGGAGCTTCCTTCTAGTGTCCTTATGGCTGATGCAGACAATCACTAATAGGTGAAAACTATGGTTTACTCAACACTACTACCTTTGTACCAAATTCAGATTACTACAGGTGATTAAAAAAATTTCAGTCAAATGCCTAACGAAAAAAAGAAGTCTAAACTTGTGAATTCCTTTTGTGGAATTGAAAAAAAGAGTTTGCTGACTAGAGAACAATCATTGTAGATATGTTCATTCCGGTAAATCACTTCTCTTCTTCTGTCTTCATTCTTGTTTTAGGCTCTTTGGTTGAACCTCCACTCAACTAGTCACTTTTTGTAAATACACAAAGATTGGATAAATTTATTAAGTATAAATAGCTCTTGTAAATTGGAAATAAAGAGAGGGGGATGTGTATGTTCGAGATTGGATAAATGTAATGATGTTACTAGAAATTGTATCATATTATAATTAATATGTAAATTTATCATTGTAATATTTGTAACACATGAATTTTTATATATAAATGAAATTGAAGTTTTTCTAAGTTTTCATTTTATGTCTCATTTTGATGTGATCCATCTCAGACTCGAGCTCGAGTAGAAAGGCTCGCGAGTTACTCGTTGTGAAAACGGGTCGAGTAACTCGGAGCCAAGTAGTATCGAGTAATTTATCGAGTCGAACTTGAACAGTCTTAAAAATTATCAATTCGAGTCGAATCTGAACACAAATTTTCTGATCCGAGTCGAGCTTGAGCATTAGGGTGTTCGGATCGACTCGGGCTCATTTTCACCCCTACTAGAAGACAAGCATCACAAGTGAACACAGGTCATCTTTATTACAGGCCAGAGGGTGCTCGCTCACATACACAGTCAAGCATGTTGATTAAATTGTAAAAGGAGCAAAGGATGATAAGAATGTGAACCTTGATTCCTGCCATCTCACCAGGCATTTTATCGACTACCGTGACCCTATATCCTCGACCTTGACCCCACATCTTGTACATCTGCATGACCATTGCTGCCCAGTCATTGCTCTCGGTACCACCAGCGCCAGCATGAATCTACATAATTCACCAAAGATAAAGTTAGCTGGTGCAAAGACTACTATTATCGATTTCCCAGATTATATATATAATTATAAATCAGAAAATATTTAATCACAACCAGAGTAATCAACTCAACTCCATATTCGCAAGTCAGGATTCAAGAAGTAAGAACATGGAAAACTAAAGTAAGGATAATTATTTATATGCCACAAGGCAGAGGAAACTGCATGAATGAAAAGTGACCTCTATGAAACAAGAGCAAGAATCATGCTCCCCAACTAACAAAGCTTCAAGCTCTTTCTTTTTTATACTTCTTCTCATAATCAGTAAAGCTTTCATTGACTCCTGAAATTGAAACAGAGACCCATGAGTTATATATGTAATGCAATTTGTCAAAATGATTTCTCACTACAATAATCTTGTGTTCAGAAGAGTTAAGAGGAACATAAGTGTACAATTACAGTAAAGATTATAGTCCATCAACTAGAATGCTGATCTCTGCATACACAAGCAGGGAGTGTATACATATATGATGTGTGTGTGTGTGTGTTTGTGTCGGTGTGTTTCCCCTGCAGCAGCATTTACTTGCTCCAATGCAAAACATCACACAAGCACGAATAGGGGTTACGGACACAAAAAGGATATTCCCAGTATACTTAAAAGTATTGTATAAATTTTTCTTCATAAATTGATTGTGCACATACCTATAATGATTGACCTACCCTTGATGAACATATTACTTCAATAAACTTTCTCCTCTATCTTAATTTGATTTGATATGACAATATTTGTTTCTCATAACAAGTAAATTCTTTATATGGAAAAAATTCAAATGTTGACAATAAAGGTTGTCAAACTTGCTCTAACGTGAGTCGAAGAAGTACCATATACATTTCCTAAATGAGGAACTCTGTAATCAAGTTATGAACGCATTGAAGTCGTCAAGTCGCACAAAAGTATTCGGGCATCCTATTTATCTGACATGTAATCAATCGGGATACATTTTAGAAGTATTTGTACTTCCTAGCTATACATGCTCTTATCCACAATTCGGATTCTTCATACAATATACTACTGGTCAGTGCACAATAGGTCAAGGAAACCTAAACTTGAAGAAGAAGAAAATTATTGGCTTGTTTTCATGGTGGAGCTTACTTGGATCCTTAAATACTTTAGTTTTAGAAATTATCTTCTTTTCATCTTTATTTAGATTAATATCTCATAGGCCAGTTTACCATGTTTTCAGAGTTGAGGGCAGTTTAGCAATTTTGAACATAGGAATACAATAGTTTATTTAGCCCTTATTTGATTTGGATTAGAAATCTTTATTTTTTAAGAAGTCTTTATGTATAGGATTTGGCAATTTTGCACATAGGAATGTGTGTGTGGGTGTGTGTGCACATGGACGGCAAGATTAAATAATAATTAGGGGTAGGCTCGCCAAAAATCGCGAATATCCCTTGATTCTAACTGAAATGCTTGTTTACATACCGGAAATGATGTATTTACTCCACTTAAAAGACAAGTATATGAAAGGGGAAATTAAAGAAACAGCCCAGGATATGAAAATCATAAATGATACAATGTACATCACCTTTGCATACGGAGATGTCACTATAGTATATTCTCTTAATTAGTAACCTGTAACTTTCACATTTCGATGATACTAATATTCTTTGGGATGCAATAGAAACAATAAACCCACTTTCCAATTTGAACTACCTAATAATTTTCACTTGTTCTGCATATTCACTTTTGGGAGCATGTGGCTACCCCACTCCTATATCTGCTTCATGTACCATATCAATCGGCATTTTAAGGCAATTGACTTGGATGAAAGATACTTCGAAGTAAGGCTGTAAATCGAACTAAATAGTTCGGGCTCAATTCAAGCACGATTCGGGAAAAAAAAAGTGAGCGAGACTCGGATTCATTAATAATATGATCTAAATCTAACCACAAAAAATAGTTCGAATAAAAATACGAGTAGAATCTGAGCAAAATTATACTCGACTCGTTTAGGATTCAAACTAATAAAATCTTGTTCATGATTCGATACATAATCTATTGATTAGTAATCGAATAGATACTCGATGCATTCTCTTATAATATATACACAATTTTATAAAATTAGAATAAATAGTTATTATTATTATTTTTAATTGTATTTTTTTATTTGTAAATTGTAATTGTAAATATATTTTCTAATTTCTAAGCAAAATAATATGTTCAATTGGTAATTATATATATTATAAAACTGCTTACTATGTGGATACTCAAATTCAAGCTTGAATTCGAAGTTCGCGAGTAGTTTGAATATAATTCGATCCGAGTCAGATCGAATTTGAGTAATAAATATTCAAGTCGAGTCGAATCTAAGTAGAGTTTCGCAAATACAATTTAATCCGAGTCGAATTTGAGTAAAAATTTACTTTTCCGAGTCGAATCCGAGTAACTATATGATCGCTTCAATTCGACTCATTTACACCCTTACTTTGAAGTTTGACAAATGTGAATTATAATTTAAGGAAAATATCACAATAACATATTTTACAAATAGCATTAAAATGGAACCGCTTCAGAAGAATCGAGCAACTCCTCAACCTAGTTACCATATTATGAAAGATGCATAGGGGGGATGAAAGAAGAATATTATGGAAAATACATTACACTAGACATGAAACAGAATACATGCTAGGAAAAGAAGAATTGGGGCTCACCGATTCCATTTCTGGATCATCCTCTTCACGTGCAAGCTTTATCATATAAATATGCTCAAGCAGTTCTTGCTCAAACGCCTTAACCTCCTTCACTTTACCAATGAGTGAACCATGCTCACGGCTTATCTTCCCAGCACGAACAGGATCATCCCACAGGTCTGGCTTATTCAACTGTGCAGATAATATCACCAATCTAACTTCTAATCTCTTCCACTGCAAGAAAATTAAAAGGAAAAAGATACTCTTAAAATACATCACCACCGACTGGCTAAAATGAATCACATGATGTCAAGTACCAGTGCAATAACAAGATAACAAGATATTTATCAAAATAGCAAAAGTATATTTCAAATTGAACTAACAACACTCAACAAAACACACACACAAAGAAATAAAATTTACATCTTCCTTTGATACTAAACCCAAATTTTCCAATACTTCCATATAAATACTACTGTACATTTAAAAAGTAAACTATAAGGTTGTGCTTAAAAAGTGGTACTTTTCTATAGCATTTAGCAATAACAAATCTAGCTCTGCCAATAACATTTACCAAAATCAGTGCTTGCATATATGCAGCCAATTTGGTCTATCAAACAGATAATTTTCTCGGATAAAGAAAATGAAGAGAGAAATGTCTAATAAATAGACAGTTACGGTCTAAGAAAACCCCAAAAAACACAACTTAGTTTAGCAAAAAATTAAGTTACACCAACATAAAACTAAAAATACTGATATCCATAGACGGGGGTTTACCTTTAAACGTTTCTTAATAAGGTGAATGGATTGAGCAATTGAAGAGGCGTGACTCTTCCAATCACTCTCACTCTCGTCAAATATCGTCCATTGCTTAGCAATAATGCCTTCAACAGTAAGCCCATCGGAGGTGGAGGGCTCAATTGCGGCCTGAGAACCAAACAACCGAACATTGCTTGAATATTTCCAAAAAGAATCACACCCAGACTGGGAATTATGGGTTTTGGATGTAAAGTTGAGAATTGGGAGGAGAAGAGGGATGGAAGAAGGTGGTGTTTAAGGTTACGGTTTTGAAAAAGAATTGATGAAGATCTGCTACATGATCTTCTCAATATGAAAAATGACATTTTAAAAGTACTGGTTAATTTCTATTTGGAGGCTTCAACTACAAATTATCAGTTAAACCGACAGGGTTTATCAATTGGACATTAATTTGAATAAGTTCTGCAATTTTTCTAATATTTCCGCAGGTGGATCCCACTTTTTTATCCCTTTTAGTCTCGGTTAAGATTTTTGCACATAAATTAAGAAAGTCATTTAATATTATCATTTAATAATTAAAATCTATGCGAAATTTCATCACTATCCATAAAAAGTTGAAAACTATTAATACTAAGGGTGATAATTTATTGGAACAATGAGAGAAGGTAGGAGTGATATAGGAAAATAAATAATTTATTCTCCTAAAAAGTTATAAACGACAAATAAATTAAAATAAATTTTTTCTTCTAAAACTTCACTTATTTAGGAATCCAAAGAGTAAACTCTAATTTTCTCACGTATTTTACCCAAACACTCTCCCTTCCTCTTCAGCCTCCTCCTCCTCGAACTTTGACTTTCTGTCCTCCACCAACACCACCAATATTGTAACACCCCGAACCCGATATAGGTCTGAAAAGTTACATGCCAAGAAGCCCATAGGCTTCGCAAGCAACAACAATATCAATAACGCGCAACCCAAAAAATAACTTAACAATAATCTTAACTTAAAACCCAACAATAAATATATTTTAAATCAATCCAAATGAAATACTAATAAATACCACATACAAATAATGAGACGCAGCTCCTCGAAACTAAGAGTTTTCTCAAAATTCATCAACAAAAGAAAAAAAAAATCTAAAACTAAACTCCAGCTATTCCAAGCGTATCAAATAAAGGCTCAGCTTTCAACGATGGGACTTGTAAAAATCTGTAAGGGGGTGAGCGATGAAGCCCAACAAGTAGCAATCCTCTCTATCTAGCCGAATCAAGTACAATTTATAAAATACTTTTTCGAAATAACTTTTTGTTCAATAACGATAGTACAAAAGCTTTCAAAAACTAAACAATTCAAAAATAATTTCAATGTATATTATATCTCTTTTAATCCACAAATTTTAGCGATTAAGGTTACAATAGCCTCAGAATACTACCAAAAAGTTCGATAACGTTATAATACGCACCCTACTAAGGTATCTATAAAAATACACGCCCCGGAAGGGCATCTAAAAAAAGTACTACTTTAGAGGTCCTATATTAGCTCTTAACTAAACGTAATCAATAACGGGTTCTTCTATACATAGTCGATCGAGGATTTCAAAAACTTTTCTCAATATTATCGATAATATAAACGATACTTTTTCACAGCTCAAAATCATATAATACAATTCACAGCTAAAAAATAAATACTTGATCCGAATTTTGAAATAAAAGAACATAACAATTTAATTTAAATGGAAGCCTTAAATAAAAAATAAACGAATTTTGAAACCGTATATTTAGGCATCCTAATAATTAATAAGACATACTTAAAAGTAACGATAATCTTAAAAACACTAAATAGTTCGGAAAGCCACTTACTTGATATTGCGAAACACGAAATTAAAAGTGAACTAATTCTTTAAGTTTTCTTCTTTTCTTCTCTGTTCTGCAGTACTCCAAGTCAAATAGTTTTTACGTTCTTTTCTTTCTTTCTAGTTGTTTAAATATATGTAATTCATTTGAAAAATAGGTTATTAAGTAAAAGAGTCATTTTAAAATTAAAAGTTTGTTACAAATTAACCTGACTTTATCCTAATAGGTTTTAGATATGTATAAATAATTATTAGTTACACTTCTATTATCTAATTATATTATTTTATTATCTTTTATCCTTTTTTTTTAACCGGATATTACATTCTACCCACCTTAAAAGAATTTGGTCCTTCAAATTTCAAAATAACATCTAAAGAAAAATACAAATTTGACATAATCAAGAAATTCATTATCTAATTACTAAATGCAATTAATAAAAGAGTTTCATACCTTATTCTCTATTTAATTTTAAAATCATTAAATTTAGTCAATACTCTTACCCACAGCTAACTCCCAAAATCACTCCCCAGGAAATATGTAGATTTTTCAAACTAACGCATTGCGAGGGGCCACCGCTTTGATCCATATGAAACAACCCGGGTCAAATCCCGAGTCCGAATCGAATCAAATCCATCAAAATAAGGCCTCAAACTATTGGCCCAAAATAGTATCTTCTTGGATCATCTTAGCCCACCACAGGCTCTCAAAAGGTCATGACTTGAAGGTACTATTAGCAGTAACTTATTTCCTTATATACAAACAAATTTTCCCAATATCTTTCGATGTGGGACTAGGGTGTTACAAACTCTCCCAATTTCTGACGTCCCCGTCAGAACTAATCACACACACGGCCCAAAGATCTTTGCCTCTCTAGCCATCAGGGATAATACCTACGCTTTCGTGTCCCCACCTCCCGACCTCCATCTCTCCATTGTGGGATAATACCACCAGCCTTCGTGTCCCCACCTCCGGCAACCCGATCGGATGACCCGACTCGAGCTTTCGAACCCGATATAGGCCAGAAGTGCTACATGCCGCAAGCCCATAGGCCCGCAAGGCAACAATATCAATAACGCGCAGCCCAAAAAACAATTTAACAATAATCTTAACTTAAAACCCAACAATAAATATATTTTAAATCAATCCAAATGAAATACTAATAAATACCATATACAAATAATGGAGACACAGCTCCTCGAAACTAAGAGTTTTATCAAAATTCATCAACAAAAGAAAAAAAACATCTAAAACTAAACTCCAAATTATTCCAAGCGATCAAATAAAGGCTCAAATTTCAACGATGGGACCAGAAAAATCAGTAAGGGGTGAGCGATGAAGCCCAAAGAAGTAGCAATCCTCTCTATCTAGCCAATCAAGTACAATTTGGAAAATACTTTTTCAAATAACTTTTTGTTCAATAACGATAAAGACAAAAGCTTTCAAAAACTAAACAATTCAAAAATAATTTCAATGTATATTATATCTCTTTAATCCACAACATTAGTGACTAAGGTTACAATAGCCCCGTAAACACTACCCAAAGTTCGATAATGTTACGATACACAACCTACTAAGGTATCTATAAAATGCACGCCCCCTAGAAGGGCATCTAAAAGGTGCATACTTTAAGAGGTCCTATATTAGTCTTAAAATAAACGTAATCAATAACGGTTCTATACATAGTCGATCGAGGATTTCAAAAACTTTTCTCAATATTATCGATAATATAAACGATACTTTTTCACAGTTCAAAATCATATAATACCATTCACAGTTCAAAAATAAATACTTGATCCGAATTTTGAAATAAAAGAACATAACAATTTAATTTAAATGGAAGCCTTAAATAAAAAAATAACGAATTTTGAAACTGTACATTTAGACATCCGAATAATTAATAAGACATACTTAAAAGTAACGATAATCTTAAAAACACTAAATAGTTCGGAAAGCCACTTACTTGATATTGCGAAACACGAAATTAAAAGTGAACTAATTCTTTGAGTTTTCTTCTTTTCTTCTCTCGCTCTGCAAAGACTCAAGCCAAATAGTTTTTACGTTCTTTTCTTTCTTTCTAGTTGTTTAAATATATGTAATTCATTTGAAAAATAGGTTATTAAGTAAAAGAGTCATTTTAAAATTAAAAGTTTGTTACAGTCTAACTGACTTGTCCTAATAGGTTTTAGATGTAAGACCCCAAATTTTTATAAATAAAAATCGAATTTCCTCTAATTATTATTCTTGATTAATAAGGTGGTAATTTGATATAATGCTTTGGTTATGGGTGAAATGTGCAAATTTTACAAAATAAGCAAGTGGTTATAAAATATTCATTGTTGTTTGGGGAATATTCGTTTGGTCGTGGAATATTCGTGATCGTTGGGGAATATTCGCATGACGATTGCCATGCCCATGTGTGGGGCCCCATAACTGAAAGCGATTGGAGGAAGAAAACGACAAATATAAGTTGTTTAAAAATAATCTACAGTAGTTATTACTGCTTTACATCGTTTGAATTACCCGGTGGTTAAAATACGTGAATATGCGTGGTCGCACAAAGAAAGACACCAGTATTGCACGATTGTTGAATTATTGATTCTTACGTAAGCAGAAGGCACTACTCAATAATTATTACGAGAGTTACTGCTCAATATTTTATTGATTCAATAATTGTCATTGCTTTAGTTTATATTATTATCGCTTCAATAATTGTCACCGCACAAGATTTTCCATTATCGCATCAATAATTCATATTATTTGAATAATATTATCGATAACATTATTGGCAATGTCTAGAAAGTTCGCCTCAAGGAGAGGTTTGGTCACCTAATCATGCTGCCAAGAAGTAAGAGAAATCCTTATCGAAAGCCCCTTTTCTCGAACCGCACAGTCATAAGAATGTGATTCTATAATATTATTTGTGAATAATTAATTATTGATTTATATGATATTGATTTTATGTGGATATAAATGGAGAAAATTTTTAATGTGACAATTGTTGAAAATTAATATTTTATCTTTTTCCGATAAAATAATTTATTTAAATATATTATTTTAATAATATATTAATCTGTGATATTTTTATAATGAATGTGGGATATATGAGTATATGAGGAGGTAGAGTATTTTGTGGCATTAAATGTTTAATATATGTTTTGTGTGTGCGGGACACAATTCTCGACCAAAAAATTGATTATGTATCATAAAATCGCTTCATTTATGGATTTCGATAATTTCGCTTGGAATTTGGAAAATCTTCCTTCGTAAAGTTGTAGAAAATTGAATTTCCTATAAAAATTCAGCGAGATTCAATTTTCCGACAAAAAGGCTATTTATCATGAATTATTGAAGTTCTTGAGTTCAAATAATTGATTTTTGGAAGTTTTAATTATTTTATATAAGAAAAACGTTTTTGTGGTTGTTGGCACATGGGTGGTGATGTTTTTGACCAAAGAAGGCATGCTAGAGTTTTCAAAACATGTGGGTAGGAATTTGGAATTAATAATAATATATTTTATTAATTTAGTCTCCTTTCATGCTTCTAACATTTTCCTATAAATAGAGGGCTAAGTTAGAATTGAAAATCACACCGTAAACTAAGTTTTTCTTTTTCTCTATATTATCGAGCGTATTCTTGTGAGTATACTTTGAGTGTTGCTATATCTATATGAAGTTTCACAAGACTATATACTGAAAATACAAATGTAAGTACGATTATTTTGAGGTAAAGGATGTTATTTCTTTCGCAAATGATATTATTTTCTTCAATATCATTATGCCAAAATATTGGTTGAACTTTTTATCAAATTTGGAACTTTTTCATGTCGGGGTTACTATTCATGAGTTACTATTCACGAGTTACTATTCACGAGTACTATTCACGAGTACTATTCACGAAGCGTGAAGATGTTTTTTTGTGAAATTTCTATCTTTTGTGTGTTTGGTTACTATTCACGATACTAAGACTATTCACGATATACTACCACTATTCACGAATACTTGCATTATTCAATCAAAAATGAAAACTTTTCTTTTTATCCAAGATGTCTATTTTGGCTATTATCTTTGATTGTATCCATGTTTTGATCGTTATTTTTAAGTTCGCTTCAAAATCGCTTTATTATGAAGTATTATCGATCTTGGATAAACCGTTGTATTTAATCCCTAATATTTGTCCTTCTATCTCACCGGATTCGCTTCTTAAAATATTTCTCGGTCCTTAATGGTGATATTTGATGAATATCTTTGGCCCAGTAGTGCAAAGATGAACGATTAATCGATGAATATCTTTGGCCCAGTAGTGCAAAGATGAATGTGTGTTGAGATGAACATGACCAACTCGGTGATTTAAATGAATATCTTTGGCCCAGTAGTGCAAAGATGAATATTGATTGTTGTTGCAGGGATAAAATATTGATGATGGACTTTTAAACCTTAGAAGACAATAGAATTCTCTTCTACGTGACTCTTCTAATGGATTGTTCAAGTTACGATAATTTGTGATTTGTTGATCTAAAACTCACCCTTTTCCTTGTTGTTCCATTTTTTTCTCGTGAGGTGAGAACATAGTAGGATCGAGTCGTGGTATGGAAATGAAGGTTCTGTAGAGAGTTGTTTAGTAGTCCTCACCATTTTTGTAAAATAATGTATCAATAATGATGATGGGGATTTATTTATGTGTGGATATTGTCTGACGGCAATATCTCAGATTTAAACTCATTAAGATGTATTGTCGTTATTTCACACGACATTTGTATTATTGAAGTTGTAGTTATTTCGCACCATGTATTGGCGACTCGTAATGGGTCAGGGTGGAATGGACCTATTTTGGGGGCGTCACATTAGATATGTATAAATAATTATTAGTTACACTTCTATTATCTAATTATATTATTTTATTATCTTTTATCCACTTTTTTTTAAACCGGATATTACATTCTACCCACCTTAAAAGAATTTGGTCCTCTAAATTTCAAAATAACATCTAAAGAAAAATACAAATTTGACATAATCAAGAAATTAATTATCTAATTACTAAATGCAATTAATAAAAGAGTTTCATACCTTATTCTCTATTTAATTTTAAAATCATTAAATTTAGTCAATACTCTTACCCACAGCTAACTCCCAAAATCACTCCCCAAGAAATATGTAGATTTTTCAACCTAACACATTGCGAGGGGCCACCACTTTGATACCATATGAAACAATCCGGGTCAAATCCCGAGTCCGAATCGAATCAAATCCATTAAAATAAGGCCTCAAACTACTGGCCCAAAATAGTATCTTCTTGGGTCATCTTAGCCCACCACAGGCTCCCAAAAGGTCATGACATGAAGGTACTATTAGTAGAAACTTATTTTCTTATATATAGACAAATTTTCTGTAACGACCCCAAAATAGGTCCATTCCATCCAACCCATTCTGAGTCGCCAAATACATGGTACAGAAAATAACTACAACTTTGTTATAACAATTGTCATGCAAAATACAACAACACATATGTCATGAGTTTGATACAAATATATATCAATCATGACTCATGTCCCAACCGTGACAAAGACCTCATAATGACACCTTACATAAAGGTATAGTCGAAAACTGCTTTAGAAATTAGAATCTTTGGGAAGTGCTCAAGGAAACCTTCGTATATGGGAGGCCATGCGCTCAGGTTATGGTAGATATCATATATGCCACGTAATTATCCTCGGTCAATCTAATAGACCCCAAAGAAAAACGAGAAGATTACTATCATATTCTTCCCAATGATGAGTCTTCTCTTGACATATCATCATCTTCACCGCCTCTAATTGAGGGTTATATTTCAAATAGACTCCAAGATCATATAGTAGTCTTTGGTAGATATACTCAAAGAAGTGGATGAAAGACAACCTCGTCTTTATGATGACTCGAGGTTGTATGTCATTAAACATCTTGTATAATAGTGACAAAACACCCTTCCAAAGTTGAATTCACCTCACCTCAACATCTATAAACCACCGCTCTATTCCCTTGTTATTCCCATTTCGACCCAAATTTACACTTTTATTACCCGAAAGGAATTGTGAAGCAAAAGGGTAAGCACAACTAGCTCAGTAAAGAATATCATGACTAAAGATAAATAAATTATCAATTGCCTTCAACAGTAATAAATCAGAGATTTAGAACATATGGTAGATGATAAAACTTTTCAACCATAGTTGCAGCTGAAACGAAGCAATCCATTAGAAGAGTCAAATAGACCATAAAGTCTATTATCTTCTCCATGTTAAAAGTCCACCAACAATGTTTTATCCCTGTAACATCAATCAACAATTCCTGTCCACAATGACATGTATAACTCATAATCGTAATTGTTGTTCTAAATTCCTTTTCTCATTCGTGACGAAGATAATTTTCATCACTTGTCTTTACCTCGAAATATCAAAGATCATGGTTATACCAAATCACAGCCCTCGCTCATAATCATACTAATAAATTCATCTTTGCACTACGGGCCAAAGATATTCATCAATAGTTCATCTTTGCACTACGGGCCAAAGATATTCATCAACAGTTCATCTTTGCACTACAGGCCAAAGATATTCCTCAACAGTTCATATTTGCATTACAGGCCAAATATATTAATATCTCAAAGAAATATATAATCATTTCAGAATTTATATAAACAATAATTATAACCATGTTGATCAATTCACCTTTGCACTTAAGCTAAAGATATTCAATTATAAATTCAATGGTCATGATCATACCAGTCAACAATTCAACTTTGCACTACTGGCCAAAGGGAACCTATAGTCACGATCATACCAATAATCTATCCATCTTTACACTTAAGTCAAAGAGAAATATCATCATTAGGGTTATAAGAATGTTATATAAAAATAATATAATCAACATATAGATTTAATCTCAAGAGAAGATTCATAAATCAATGATTTCATAACAACTTAATCAAAATGTTATAAATCACTTAATAATCTCATAATCTAATACTTTCAACTTGCGCCGAGACTTCAGCGGCTATTCATGTCGTCTTATACGGCTCAACATATGAGTTGGCATCGAACAAGGGATATCGTGCCTAGTCAGCTGACTCACCCAGCGGATGGAGATGAATGGAAGAGATTTGATGTAAATTATCCCGAGTTTGCGGAAGAAGTTAGGAATGTTAGGCTTGGCATGGCTACTGATGGCTTTTGCCTTTTTAAAAATTTTAGCCACCAGCATTCGCTTTGTCCAAATCATTATGGTCGCTATAATCTTCCACCCAAGAATGTGCATGAGGATCCGTATTTGTTTTTGACTTTACTCATTTCGGGGATAAAAGTCCTACAAAAAGATCTTAATGTGTACCTTCGACTCGTTAGTGGATGAACTAAAGATGTTGTGGGAGACAGGGTTCAAACGTATGATAAATTGATACGCGAGAATTTTGTGATGAAAGCAATTTCATGGACTATCACCGACTTTTCTACTCTTGGGATGGTTAGTGGTTGGTCAACTCACGGAAGTCATCTATCCAAAGTGTGTATGGGAGATGTGCAAGGCAACCAACAAGCAGAGACAGGCGAAATGTAGTTTCTTTGGTACGCTTCAGAGATTCTTGCCTCTTGATCACAATTATAGAAAGATGTCTACACACTCAATGTAAAGATAGAAAGAAGGGGTTGTTGGTGGCTATGATGTAGTCCGATGTAAGAGTCGATCGAAGATACCTTACGTCGACGATTTAATGTATGTCGACGGACTTTCCGTCAAGATAATCCTAAAATCTAATTAATTCCAGACGCCTTCCTACCCCCAAAATAGGTATACAACACCCATTCTCGAAGTCGCCAAAATACATGGTATGTAAAGCAAACTACAACTTTGATAATACAGTATGTCGTAGAATACTTACAATAATACAACTGTGAGTTTGAATACAAATATTGTCTTCTAGACAATATACACACCCAAATAAGTCCTCATTAATTATTCATACACTATTTTACGTAAATAGTGAGGATAAATAAAAACATCTTCCTAGAGCCATCACTCCATACCCCGACTCGATCCTCGCTATGTTCTCACCTCCCGAGAAGAAAAAATGGAACAAAAAGGAAAAGGGTGAGCTCAACTAGCCCAAGAAGAATATTATGACTAAGATAATATACAACAAATTATCGTTAGTCTTCAACAGGAAAAATCTAATGTAATACAATAGACAACAAGTTTTAGATCAACAAATGCAATGGAATAAAGAATCCATTGTAAGAGTCACGTAGAGAAAGAATTCTACCGCCTTCTAAGGTTTAAAAGTCCATCATCAATAGTTTATCCCCGTAATAACAATCAATATACATCTTTAATCATCTTTGCACTACAGCCAAAGATATTCATTTGATCACCAAATGGTCATGTTCATCTCAACACTGCTCATCTTCGCACTACAGCCAAAGATATTCATCATTAATCGCTCATCTTTGCACTACAAAGCCAAAAGATATTCATTTATATCACCATTTAGGACCGAGGATGATGAAAACATTTTTAAAGAAACGAATCCAAAGGAAACAAAAAGACAAGGATTAAGGATTAAGGATTCGTATTTTGTTTTACCCATGTCCAAAAATACTTCAAAAATAATCATATTGGTGTAAAATTCAAGAATGATCAAAACATGGATACAATCAAAGCTAGTATCCGTATTAGATATTTTGGACAAAAAGAAAAATTTTTATTTTTCTAATGAATAAAGGCCGTATTCGTGAATAAAGGTCGATACGTGAATAAAGGTCGATACGTGAATAAGAACCCCACACAACAAGTTCCAAATTTGATAAAAAGTTCACCAATACTTCTAAGATAATGATATTGAAGAAAAATATCATTTAAGAAGAAAATAATACCCCTTACCTCAAAATAATCGTATTTCGATCGAATTTCTAGATAAAGGTCGATGTAAACCCGACCGATATAGCAACACTCAAAGTATACTCACAAGAATACGCCGATAATTTAGAGAGAGAAAGAAAGAAAACTTTGTTTCGTGTGATTTTCAATTCTAACTTAGCCTCTCTTTTATAGAAAATGTTAAACGCCAAAAGGAGACTAAATTAATAAATTATTATTATTTACCAAATATTCAAGCCCACCACCAAGGAATCTGATTTTAGCCACCAACCACATGTTAAAGATGCTCACCAACCTTTGAAAAACGTTTTTCTTGAAAATAATAATTAAAATTTCCAAAATCAATTATTTTAAATCCAAACATCAATAATTCACAATAAATATCCCTTTATCGAAAAATTCAAATCTCGCGACTTTTTATAGGAATTTCAATTTCTACAACTTTAGAAGAAAATTTTTCCAAATTCCAAATGTAAAATTATCCAAAATCCACAAACGGGCAATTTTACAAATATAATAAATTTTCTACAAGAATCGTGTCCACCGAATACACAAAAAACATATGTTAAACATTTAATGCCACAAAATACTCTACCTCCTCATATACTCATATATCCCACAATTATTATAAAATATCACCGCTAATATATTATTAAAATAATATATTTAAATGTATTATTTTATCGTAAAAGATAAAATATTAATTTTCAACAATTGTCACATTAAAATTTTCTCCATCTATATCCACATAAAATAAATATTTTCTTTATCATAATAATCAATAATTAATTATTCAAAAATAATATTACGTAATCACAAGATCGACAACCAAAGCCGCTCCTCAGAGAGGGGGCTTTCCAATAAGGATTTCTCCTCATCACAAGCAATTAGTGACCAAACCTCTCCTTAGACAGTAACTTTCTAGACATTACCAATAATGTTATCTCGATAATATTATTCAAATAATATGAATTATTGATTTGATAATGGAAAATATCGTAATGACAATTATTGAAACAATAATAATATAAATATCAATGCAAAGAATTATCAATCAATAAGATAAAATAATGAACAAGAATTATCGTAATAATTATCGAGTAAAGGCTTTCACGTAAGGATCAATAATTCAATAATACTCAGGTAATACCGCCGCAGCATCGTCGTAACCACGCCAGACATCAGATTTTAACCACCGTGTAACCCAACAAAGGTTAATTCTGTAATAATTTACGCCGTTATTTATAAAACTCAATCTTTGTCGCTTTCCTTCATCCAACCGCTTTTCATTATGGGCCCACTAATGATCAACCATTGCATTTTAGAGATTCCCGACAAAAAGAATATTCCACGACCAAACGAATATTCCCCGATAATAATGAATATTTTATAACCACTTGCTTATTTTGTAAACTTTGCACATTTCACCCATAACCAAAGAATTATATCAAATTAACCCTTATTAATTTAGAATAATGAATAAAGAAAATTCAATTTTATTTATAATAAGTTGGGGTCTTACAACCTCCCTCCTTATGAAATTTCGCCCTCGAAATCGACATACGCACTGTATATCGAAAAGGTGAGGGTACCTTGCTTTCATCTCCGATTCCAACTCCCATGTCATTTCCTCAATCGCATGGTTTCTCCACAAAACCTTAACTTGTGGTATAACCTTCGTATGTAAGACATGCTCTTTTCCTATCCAAAATCTCAACAGTATCTCCTCGTAGGTTAAATCTTCTCGCTATCTCGTCCGGTTCTAATGCAATAATGTGGTTCGGTCTTTCACATATTTACGAAGCATAGATATGTGGAATACATTGTGAACACGAGACATACTTGAGGTAACGCGAGTCTATAGGCTACGCTCCCTATTCTTCACCAAGAATCTCAAATGGACCAACAAACCTTGATCGAGCTTTCTCTTTTCCCAAATCTTGTAACTCCCTTCCATGGAGCAATACGTAATAATACATGATCTCCGATATTAAACTCCACGCCCTTTCTATGAAGATCAAGATAACTCTTTTGTCGATCTTGTGAAGTTTGAATACGCTGTCAATCATTTGGATCTTTTCTCGTAGTCATGCGATTTATTTCGTCCCAACAATATTGCTTTCTCCCACCTCGCCCCAAAGATATCGAGAACGACATTTTCGGCCCATACAACGCCTCAAATGGAGCCATGCCTATACTTGCTTGATAACCGTTGTTGTAGGAGAATTCCACCAAAGGTAGGTACTTATCCCAACTTCCTTTGAAATCTAGGACACAGAGTCTTAATAGATCTTCAAGGGTTTGAATAGTCCTCTCCGATTGTCCGTCTGCTTGAGGATGGTATGTCAATCAATCAGAACTGCGCTCATAGCTTTCTCGCAAGCTAACCCAAAATCTTGAAGTGAATCTCTCTGTCACGATCCAAACTATGGATACCGCATGCCATGCAATCGCATAATCTCATTCACGCATATACGAGCAAGACGCTCAAGGAATAAGTCTCGCGATTTGTAAGAAATGGGCGACTTGGTTAATCTATCAACAATAACCCAAATCAGCATCTACGCCTTTGAGAAACTTTGGGAAGACCTCAGAATAAAATCCATAGTAATGTGTTCCCATTTCCATTCCTAATCTCAAGTGGTTGCAATGGACCTTTTGCACTTGATGCTCGCCTTTACACGCCGACAAAGTTAAACATCTTGAGATAAACTCCGCAATCTCTCTCTCATATTGTTCCACCAAAATGTATGTCAATATCATGATACATTTTGGTACTTCCAGATGGATTGCAAACGGGTGTCAGGTGCCTCCATCATGATTTTATGCTTCAGTCGTAATCGTTAGAACGCAAAGTCTAGAATTGACTCAAGTATTCCTTCCTCATCAATTCTTGCTTCCTAATAGCTCCTTCTTGCACTTTCTTCTTCATATACGATCGCCCCTGTGTCCGTAGCTTTGAAAGCAAATTTTAACTTTATCGATTAAAGCTCTGCTTCTACTCAGATATTCGCCATCATCATGTGGGACCCCGAGTCTTTAATTCTATCTTCATCCTTTGTAAGTCGATAAAATGGGCCTTTATGCTGACAATATTGCACTCAGATTTGCATATGATCTTCTACTCAATGCGCCACCACCACGCTCGCTTTTCCAGATGATATCAATAGTGTGATCATAATCTTTAATAGCCCAACCAACGTCACGCCGCATGTTGAGTTCTTTTTGGGTGAAGAAATATTTGAGGCTTTTATGGTCCGTATAAATCTCCACTTTCTCTCCATACAAGTAGTGTTCCATATCTTCAACGCGAATACGATCGCCGCTAATTCTAGATCATGAGTAGGATAATTCCTCTCATATTCTTTGAGTTGTCGTGAGGCATAGGCTATGACTTTCCCATGTTGCATGAGAACACATCCTAACCCCTTTCCGTAAGCATCATCAGAGATAACAAATCCATCCGAACCGTATGGTATTGTCGTAACAAAATAAAATGAGTCTCCTCTCGAGCTCTTGGAAGCTCTTCTCGCATTCCTCGCCCATAAGAATTTTGCATCCTTCCGAGTCACCGAGTTAATCTGAGTAGCGATTCGAGAAAATCCTTCCACAAATCTCCGATAATAACCAAATAAGCCTGTAAAGTCACAGATTTCTGGCCACCGACTTCGCTGCTGTTCTAACTTTGTATTGCTTCAATCTTCACGTCAACAGATACTCCTTGTTTTGACACCACGCGCTCAAGGAATGCTACTTCCTCAAGCCGTAACTCGATTTCTTCAAATTTTGGCATAAAGCTTGTGTTCACGAAGTCTTTGTAGTACCAAATTTCAAATGGTGCTCATGATCTTCACTATTTTGAATAGATGAGGATGTCATCAATAAAGACAACAACGAATCGATCCAAATATTCCTTAAATACACTACTCATCATATCCATGAAAGCAAGAGGAGCATTAGTCAATCCAAAAGACATGACCAAGAATTCATAATGCCCGACGAGTCCTCGAATGCCGCCTTTGAATATCCTCGCTTTTAATCTTCAAATTGATGATATCCGTAATCTAAGATCGATCTTTGAAAAGAATCAAGCCCTTGTAAATCGGGTCGAACAGTCATCAATGCGAGGTAATGGATACCTATTCTTGATGGTGACATGGTTCAATTCTCGATAGTCAATATAAAGTCGATACTCCCGCTTCTTTTCTTCTTTACTTAATAAAACAGAGCACCCCAAGGAGACGATTAGACGAATGAAACCGATGTCTAATAACTCCTCAGAGTTGGACTTTTAACTCCTCAAGTTCAATAGAGCCATTCGATATGGGGTTTTAGAAATGGGCTTTGTACCTTGCTCAAGGTCAATAAAGAATTCAACATCACGCTCGGGGTAGACCGAAGCTCTTCAGAAATACATCGTGAATTCTTTAACCACGTAAATATTATTCAAATCGATTTGTCTTTATTCAAATCCATAACATGGGCTAAGAAAGCTTGACATCCGCTTTTCAATAAACGAATAGCTTTGTGGCTTGATATGACAAAGGATCGATTTTAGTGGTTTAGTGGTTTGAATTGTATGACAAAGTTGGTTAGGAATATGAAAACTAACAACCTTACGAAAACAATCAATTTTGGTATGATGAGTGGTTAACCAATCAATTCCTAAAATCACATCAAAAGCAAGTATCTTTAAAGAGATAAGATCAACAGTAATGTGATAGTGCCAACTTGGATCATGCAAGATTTATAAACCGTAGATGTAACGGTTTCACCCAACTGAGTTTCAACAGATAAATCAAAATCTAATTTCTCCTGAGTCAAGTTTAAACGCTGAGCACAAGCAGAGAGATAAAAGAATGGGTAGAACCCAGATTCAGTAAGGTATAAACTTCGCAAGAATTCAAGATTAGCTTACCCGTGATCACCTCGCTTGGGTTCCTCACGCTTTGTCCAAATACGACAAACGCCTTCCAGAACCGATTTCGACTTATCCGGATGTTTCTTGAATCACCACTCCTCGCCGAACTTGGTTTCGCGATAGTACAATCTCGAGCGATGTGGCCTTCCTTTCCACAAATTGTAACATACCTTGATTGTTGTGGATAGCTTAATGATATGTCCCTCCTTCCCGCATTTGTAACATCTAACCAAGGCCGCTTCTCCTCCCCTAGCATTTGTTGTTGGTGCCGGTGCCGCCGCTGATATCTTCCCCGCCATTGTTGAATCTTCTTTCCTCAAATTTCCACCGAGTCACCTCTCCTATTATCATGTCCACGATTACCACCGAGTGGTTACCGCTTTTGTCCGTATTCTTTCCTCCTCGCCGGTTATCATCGCTCGATGACTACCCCGATCAGGGTCCCTATTGAGTATACTCACTATCTCGCTCTAATAATCGAGCCCCGCTGACAACATCCTCAATACGTAGAAAATTTATGAGAGATAAGGTATCGACGAATCTCCGGTTTTAGACCTCTCGTAAACATACGCCATTCGCTCTCATTCTCCACCAAATGAGGTGCAAACCGATAACTCGCGAACTTTGCCTCGCATCGAGACACCGCTATGTTGTTCGCTCGAGTCTAATAAACTCTACCTCCTTCATATATACGACGTATACTTTCTCGGAAAGTACTTGTCATCAACAGCTTCAAATCTTTCCCAAGACATGTTAAGTGCATCCGGTCAGGTACGCTTCACGATTCCCACCAAGAATCGCTTCACCACGAAACATAAAGGTGGCGAATGGAACCTTCGTTCTCCGCACCCCCAAGACATCGAATATCTTGGTAATTTGCTTGACCCACGCTTCGCTTTTGATCGATCCGCTTTCCATGGAAATCTGTGGTCCCAACTCCTTAAACCGCTTGGGTCGTGATGCAATCGCATCGCCATCATTTCCACCCGTATTTTGTACACGAAGTCTCCTCGTCTGATTTTTGCATGAACCGCAAAAAGCTTCTAAACATCCCGCTGCTCATCATTTGCTCAAGGGCGCTGTTCACAGAGGAACATTGCCACTGCTGCACGCTTCTCCTCGCAGGTGAGTACCTGCTGCCTCCACTGGCCTCATAAACTCCATTGTTAACGCTCTCAGCAAGCCCATTCTTAAATATCGCCATAAAACAAGGGTTAATTAAACAAATTAACATATCACATAATATCCTATATTACGACCGACCAACAAATAAGCTTAGTAGACACACTAATAAGGATTTACTCTGCCTCCCCCTCCTAGTTCTATTCCCCGATCTCCGCCAGAGATCATATCCCTAAGCTCGATATTAACCGTGACGCCCCCAAAATAGGTATACAACACCCATTCTCGAAGTCGCCAAAATACATGGTATAGAAAGCAAACTACAACTTTGATAATACAGATGTCGTAGTAAGAATACGACAATACAACTCGTGAGTTTGAATACAAATATTGTCTTCTGTATAATATACACACCCAAATAAGTCCTCATTAATTATTCATACACTATTTTACGTAAATAGTGAGGATAAATAAAACATCTTCCTAGAGCCATCACTCCATACCCCGACTCGATCCTCGCTATGTTCTCACCTCCCGAGAAGAAAAATGGAACAAAAAGGAAAAAAAGGGTGAGCTCAACTAGCCCAAGAAGAATATTATGACTAAGATAATATACAACAAATTATCGTTAGTCTTCAACAGGAAAAATCTAATGTAATACAATAGACAACAAGTTTTAGATCAACAAATGCAATGGAAATAAAGAATCCATTGTAAGAGTCACGTAGAGAAAGAATTCTACCGCCTTCTAAGGTTTAAAAGTCCATCATCAATAGTTTATCCTCGTAATAACAATCAATATACATCTTTAATCATCTTTGCACTACAGTGCCAAAGATATTCATTTGTATCACCAAATGTCATGTTCATCTCAACACTGCTCATCTTCGCACTACACAGCCAAAGATATTCATCGCTTAATCGCTCATCTTTGCACTACAAAAGCCAAAGATATTCATTTATATCACCATTTAGGACCGAGGATGATGAAAAAAACATTTTTAAAGAAACGAATCCAAAGGAAACAAAATGACAAGGATTAAGGATTAAGGATTCGTATTTGTTTTACCCATGTCCAAAAAAATACTTCAAAATATCATATTGGTGTAAAATTCAAGAATGATCAAAACATGGATACAATCAAAGCTAGTATCCGTATTAGATATTTTGGACAAAAAGAAAAATTTTTATTTTTCTAATAAAGGCCAGATTCGTGAATAAAGGTCGATACGTGAATAAAGGCCGTGATACGTGAATAAGAACCCCCCGACACAACAAGTTCCAAATTTGATAAAAAAGTTCACTAATACTTCTAATAATGATATTGAAGAAAAATATCATTTAAGAAGAAAATAATACCCTTACCTCAAAATAATCGTATTTCCGATCGAATTTCTAGATAAAGGTCGATGTAAACCCGCACCAGATAAAGAACACTCAAAGTATACTCACAAGAATACGCCGATAATTTAGAGAGAGAAAGAAAGAAAACTTTGTTTCGTGTGATTTTCAATTCTAACTTAGCCTCTATTTATAGGAAAATGTTAACGCCAAAGAGACTAAATTAATAAATTATT
The DNA here is from genome assembly GCA_020205605.1 of Panax ginseng. Classification (NCBI taxonomy): domain Eukaryota; kingdom Viridiplantae; phylum Streptophyta; class Magnoliopsida; order Apiales; family Araliaceae; genus Panax; species Panax ginseng. The sequence goes on along the minus strand of CM035141.1, from coordinate 91,606,849 downwards.
ATTATTTACCAAATATTCAAGCCCACCACCAAGGAATCTGATTTTAGCCACCAACCACATGTTAAAGATGCTCACCAACCTTTGAAAACGTTTTTCTTGAAAATAATAATTAAAATTTCCAAAATCAATTATTTTAACTCCAAAACATCAATAATTCACAATAAATATCCCTTTATCGTAAAAATTCAAATCTCGCTTTTTTATAGGAATTTCAATTTCTACAACTTTGCGTAAGAAAATTTTTCCAAATTCCAAATGTAAATTATCCAAAATCCACAAACCAGCAATTTTACAAATACCTATAATAAATTTTCTATTAAGAATCGTGTCCACCGACACACAAAAAATATGTTAAACATTTAATGCCACAAAATACTCTACCTCCTCATATACTCATATATCCCACAATTATTATAAAATATCACCGCTAATATATTATTAAAATAATATATTTAAATGTATTATTTTATCGTAAAAGATAAAATATTAATTTTCAACAATTGTCACATTAAAAATTTTTCCATCTATATCCACATAAAATAAATATTTTCTTTATCATAATAATCAATAATTAATTATTCAAAAATAATATTACGTAATCACAAGATCGACAACCGTGCCGCTCCTGTGAGAAAGAGGGGGGCTTTCCAATAAGGATTTCTCCTCATCTACAAGCAAGCAATTAGTGACCAAACCTCTCCTTAGATGTAACTTTCTAGACATTACCAATAATGTTATCTCGATAATATTATTCAAATAATATGAATTATTGATTTGATAATGGAAAATATCGTAATGACAATTATTGAAACAATAATAATATAAATATCAATGCAAAGAATTATCAATCAATAAGATAAAATAATGAACAAGAATTATCGTAATAATTATCGAGTAGTGCCTTCACGTAAGGATCAATAATTCAATAATATCGCGGTAATACCGCAAAGCACCGTAACCACGCCAGACATCAGATTTTAACCACCGTGTAACCCAACAAAGGTTAATTCGTAATAATTTACGCCGTTATTTATAAAACTCAATCTTTGTCGCTTTCCTTCATCCAACCGCTTTTCCGTTATGGGGCCCACTAATGATCAAGGCTGTCGCATTTGAGATTCCCGACAAAAAGAATATTCCACGACCAAACTAATATTCCCTAATAATAATGAATATTTTATAACCACTTGCTTATTTTGTAAACTTTGCACATTTCACCCATAACCAAAGAATTATATCAAATTAACCCTTATTAATTTAGAATAATGAATAAAGAAAATTCAATTTTATTTATAATAAGTTGGGGTCTGAATTTGTTGTTTGTGAATTTGTGGACCGTGTATATCATTTCAAATTGGAATTTTGATTTTGGGTTTGTGGACTGCCTATTATTTAAATGCATATTATTTGGAATTTGGAAATTGCAGAATATTGATATCAAATTTTGGTTCCTTATCATAATGTAACTGATTTTAGGACTATTTTTAATCTTGATATATTTGTTATTTACGACTGAATTTATGACAGAAATTTTGTCAGAATTATGAAATTGCAGACTTGTATGTATTATATTAGTAATTAGTTTCCCAATATTAATAAATCATAAACTAAGTGACATTTACTTAGTTTCTTACTACTAAAATAAAATAAAGTAAATATAATTTAATATATTTTATTAAATAAAATAAATTTTAGAAATAAAATAAATAACGTAATATAATACAAAATAAAGTAAAATAAAATAAAAATAAATTAAATTAATTTGAATAAAATAAAAAAACTTTGATTTAATCTAATAAATAAAATACAATTCAATAAAAAATAAAATTAAATAAAAATAATAAAATAAATAAATTTAATTTAATTTAAATATTCTAAATTCAATTAAATTAAATTTAAATTTAATTTAATTTAATTTAATTTAATTTAATAAAAAACATTAAAAATTATATAATATATATATAATACAAAATAAAATAAAAAGTAATAAAAAATTTAATTTAATTTAGTTTAATAAATAAAATATATAAGTAGTCTCTATAGATTCCAAATAAAAATTTTCATAAACTAAGTACCACTTACTTAGTTTATCATCATTGGCAAAATAGCAGTTTATAGCTAGAAGTGAATGTCGAACAGTAGTCTCTATAGATTCCAAATAACAATTCTCATAAACTAAGTACCACTTGCTTAGTTTATCATCATTGGCAAAATAAACTAAGAATAAATAGAAGTGAATGCCTAACAAAGAGTCTCTATAGATTCCAAATAATTAACAATTCTCATAAACTAAGTACCACTTACTTAGTTTTATCATTGGCAAAATAAACTAAGTAGCATTTGCTTAGTTTGCCACAATTTTCAATATATAAATGTAATAATACTCTCCTACATATATGTACTCTTTCTCAGATGCGCAGTTCGACATAAGAAGCTGCCGCTAAATAAGACTCCAACCTGCCTCTCTAATAATAATTAAAAAAAGAATCGTAGTTCTGTTTGTGTCTTTATACTCGAATAATAAAGGTAATTGAATTATCAGACATTCATCGTTTCATTCATATCAGATGACAACATCCCAAGTAGTGCCAAGAAGTTGTGAACTTTGTTCAATAACAGAATGGAACTCCTTCTTCTGATGTTGTCATCTCATATGATGGAACAAAGAGGAATGTTTGCAATAAATTGAATTAACTTTATTATTCGAGTATAGACACAACAGAACTACGACCCTTTTTTTTTTTGCCAACAAATTTCACTCAAGTAGAGATTCCACATAAATTCTCATAAACCATGTACTATACTTTGAAACTTAGAAACCCGCTTCGACATACACTCAATAGGGGAATGTCGAATGTATCCCCATTGGGACCTCATATGTCTGTCTCTCTTTAGCCGTGCAAATACTTAAACGGTACATTTTTTGTTATTTTGAGGATTAATCGACTATTATCTCTATATATTCTCCGAGTGCATACTTAGATTAAGTTATCTTAGTCTATTTTGTGTGCTTCGAGACCATGGGGAGGTGCTGCCGAAATTTTCTTGAAACTCATGAAACATACTCAACGTGTTTGCACTAGTGACAAGACACATCCAACAATGGATGTAAGCCTTACCCCATCTCCCCAGAGATACTAGGTAAATCTAATTCACGCATGAATATCCAAATTAACTTAATGCGTACTTCTGTGTAGTTAAAAATGTCAGCCGACCGGAGTTGAATGTATCGTAAGATACCCATTGATGGGAGGGGATTAGTCTCAACTTATCGTATTGGGGTTTTAGATTTCTTGACCAAAGCACTAGAACATACGGATGATCCACACGGGAAGATGCGATGCCCGTGTGTCAAGTGTAAAAATCTGATTTGGAAGAAAGTCGACGAGATTAAATTTGACTTATATTTTCGTGGATTTGTAGATGGGTACTTCGTATGGACTCATCACGGGGAATCAGAAGTGATTGAAAATATTGTGGAACAACTAATTCCACGGGATTCATACGTCGAAAACTATGATCCAGTTGAGATGTTGGTTGATGCTTATGGCCCTACTACTATTGACTAGGTTGAATATGAACCTTCTTCAAGCAGTGCGAAGCAAGTGCCAAATGCTACAGCTGTTGCCTTTTACAAGTTGCTATCTGAATCTGGGGTCGCGTTGTATCCGGAAATGATACTTAACACTAAGCTTTCTCAGCAGTTGACGAAGCTCTTACACTTCAAGAATGAGCACGATCAGTAGTGAGAGAGGTTTCAACGATTTGCTCGCTATAATTGGACAGCTTCTACCAAGGATCATACTCTTCCCGCGAATTATTACAAAGTGAAGAAGATGGTCAAGGGGTTAAATATGGGTATCGTAAAATCGATGTCAGTGAGCAGGATCGCATGTTATAAAGATAGGAGGATGTAGATAAGGGGACAAGGAGGATATATGCGCTTTATCACGCTACAAGGTTACAAAACGTGGGGAAAGGAGAAACATGTTCCTGTGAAAATCTTACGATATTTTCCACTCACCGAGACTTCAAATGGCTATTCATGTCGCCTTATACTACCAACATACGAGTTGGCATCGAACAAGGGATATCGTGCCTAGTCAGCTGACTCACCCAGCGGATGGAGATGAATGGAAGAGATTAGGCTTGGCATGGCTACTGATGGCTTTTGCCCTTTTAAAAATTTTAGCCAGCCGTACTCAGTTTGTCCAGTCATTATGGTCGCTTATAATCTTCCACCGGCAATGTGCATGAGGGATCCGTATTTGTTTTTGACTTTACTCATTTCGGGGGATAAAAGTCCTACAAAAGATCTTAATGTGTACCTTCGACCGTTAGTGGATGAACTAAAGATGTTGTGGGAGACAGGGGTTCAAACGTATGATAAATTGATATGCGAGAATTTTGTGATGAAAGCAGCCCTGTTATGGACTATCACTGACTTTTCTACTGGGATGGTTAGTGGTCGGTCAACTCACGGAAGATGTCCTCATCCAAAGTGTATGGGGGATGTAAGGCAAGGCAACCAAATAAAGCGACGTATGAAATGTAGTTTCTTTGGTACTGCTCGTAGATTCTTCCCTCTTGATCACAATTATAGAAAGATGTCTACACAGTTCAACAGAAAGATAGAGAAGAAGGGGGTCATTGGCCCATTTATCAAGGCGTTGAGGTCTTGGACTGGTTGAATCAACTTGATTTTCCTTTGACGGGGAAAGAACACAATAAATTGAGAGCAGCCGGGTACGGGAAGACTCATAATTGGACACATTTGCCTATATGGTTTGAGTTGCCATATTAGGGCACACTTTCACCAATCCACACGAGATAGATGTCATGACACCGAAAAGAATGTTTTCAAGAACTTGTTTTACATCGTGTTAGATGCGAGTGGTAAAACTAAAGACAATGACAATGCTCGAAAAGATTTAGAGGCATCGAGCATTAGGCCGTAATTCAGGGCTTCACGCCTAACACTACGTAAACCTAAAGCTTCATTTAGTCTTACTAAGAAACAAGTCAAGACGCTCTGTAAAGTGGGTTAGTGGGTCAAGCTCCCAGATGGATATAATGCTATTTAACATAACACGTTGTTATAAGGTCGAGCAATTGAAAATTTCTCGGATTCAAGAGTCACGATTGTCATGTATTCATGCGTAGTTGATTCTAATTGCATTTCGTGAGATGTTACCCGTAAAAGTTATGGATGCATCAATTTAATCACAAATTTTTTTTGAGATATTTGTTCAACTATAATTAAGCACAAAGTGATGTCGGCGCAGATGGAGAAGAATATTGTGCTTACCATGCAAAGCTTGAAATGATCTTCCTCTAGATTTTTTGACTCGATGGAACATCCGCCATTCATCCGCCGTATGAACTCAAACTTGAGGACCGGCAATATTATGGATGTATCCTTTTGAGAGGTAATATATAAACTACTATATATTGCTCTATCCTCGCCATATTAATAATACTTCACTAAGTCTCGCATATTATTTATCGTAGGTATATGCTACCATTAAAACAAAAGGTCAAGAACAAAGCTCGTAGTAGAGGGTTCTATTGTCGAACGATATACGTAGGAAGAGCTTGTCAACTTCGCTTCATTGTATTTTGACGATGTTGTCTCAACGAAGCACAACCGCTAGGAAGGAATAAGGTTGTTGGTCCAATGACTCATGCCGATGATGAGTTAGTCAGATTCACATATCCCATTAAACCATTTGGTCCTAAGACTCGACTTACTTAAGCGACAAAGAGTTGAAGATCAGATCTACATACGCGTTTCTAAATATGCCCAAAGTATCATCATACATCACGTAAGTCTAAGCTTATTTTCTCCGCTAGTACAATTTACAAGTGTAGTCATCTCTATATATGTTAAAGACATTTTACTAATATCGCAGCTCATTCAAGAGAAGCGATGCTTCTAACCCAACTTTGATCGCAGCAGACTTGGAAACATTCACAAATGCTAATTTCCAACAATGGTTTAAGAAAAGGGTCAAGCGAGAGTATTTCTCGAGCGCTTTATAGATGTCATCCAAGGACCTTACAAAGTTGTTAGTTCTTTTCCGGTCAGATCGTGAATGGGTATAGATTTAGAGTCGATGACTTGCATGAACTCACATCACCAATTCTAGGGTCAGTGTGTTAGAAGTCGCTATCAAGATTCTCGAGTCCAATTACTATGGTCGCTTATGTGATGTAGTTGTGCTCAATTATCACGGTGACAAAAAGGTAGTTACATTTAAGTGTAAATTGGTTTGATAATCGGTGCGGGGTTAAAGTCGATCGTAATAGAATCACAACCGTGGATATCAAGTTGGTGTTAAATTCGATGACGCAGTACGTGTTAAGAAGTCAAGTGACTCAAGTGTATTACGCCCCTAATGTCGTAAATACCGAAGCCCTCGCACACGTGAGTCACTACTAAAACACGCCATTTAATGCCGATAACATGTTTGGTATGGATGAGGCATTGCAAGAAGATGCGAAAGCAACCCATTGTCCGTAGTGTTCCATGCTAAAGATGTGGTGAGTATTGATGTCATCGACGCATTTCCAGCGATGAGGATGTCGAGGCCACCGTGACACATGAATGATTATGTAGTCGCTGAGATGATGATAACGATAACGAAACCGATCTCAAAACCGAGGATGAGGAAGATACCGAATCCGAGAATGATATATACGCTGATTCCGATGGGTTTGATGACGCATGAATTGAAAATGAGCTTTCATATTAGTCCTTACCACATATTGTTAAACCTTACATATTCGTAATCTACCAATTTTGTTATCATAGTAGGATATTCATGGCTAGACATATCGAAGAGAGGTCGCCGAGGTGGTGGGCGATCCGGAGATCGAGACTTTCAGAGCTAACGATGGAGGCTCTTCTTCAAGCGCCAGTAAGTTATCTTAACTAGGATTTAAATATATCTCAAGTCAGATTAATTATAATGATTATTGAAGTACTATGTTAAATATAATTATTACAGATGCACTCGTCGACGACACCGAGGGATCTAACCTCAGATTTCGGTCGTCCGCCAAAGAAGGCTACTTACAAAGACTGCATGGATGTCATTTCCCAAAGAGAGGTGTTAATATTTTGGCACTATTTCTATCGCTTATTGCAAAACACAATTCACATAACACATATTGTTATACTTTTTCAGAGAAGATACTAGACTCGCCATAAAGACACCCTACATGCGATTTGTTTGACACATCTCCCGAGAGGGTGCATGCGGTTCACCAAGATACGCGCAGATACGATGCCACTTTTTACGCAAACCGCCTCATGGAGTTCCACGTAAGTTAAGCATATTATCACCACATAGTTGTATTGGTCATTCACAAATGTTCTTAATTTTAAATAATCTTCTTGTTTTAGGTTTATTATCGATTTGACCCGAAAGATCTCTCACCACCGGGCGATGTCAAGTATCGAGCATCACATCGCCGCGAATTACTCTGATGGTCAGATGAGATGCGATGTAAGGAAGTCCGGCAATAGTGACCAAATTTCGACCACCATCGAGATCATCACCAAGATAGTTCCCGATTTAGCCTAGGAGGCTATGTAAAAAGACTGGAGGTCAATGACTTCAAGAAAAAGTCCGAAGAAGAAGAACCGTGTGGTTAGCTCGATAAGACACACCACCGGGTTCTCACTGCTCGAGGAGGCGAAGAAGACGATAAATAAGTTACGTTGTATTTAAGTTATTTATGTGTCAAGTTCTCACACAAATACTTAAGACCTGCTTTTATGATTGTTTGTATTAGGCATCGGGGAGGACCTTAGGCCGTGATCCTACCATTCTAGAGTTTTTGGGATCGAGCCCACACGCCTAAGATGATTTAGCGTGTTTTATCTCAAAAAACTTTTATCTATACTGTAAAACTCATCTTACTATTTAACTTTTAATAATATTCAATCGTAATTAAAATGATATAATTAACATACGATACTAATACATTACAGACCGATTTCAGAGGCTTCGGACGAGCGAGCGATAAATGAAATGAGACTATTAGAGGGTTCTCGAGTCGTTAGATTCTCGCCACCCCTCTTCCCGATATTGTATTAGATCGATATAAGGAGTCGAGACTATGGGTCATACCCTCAGATCCCCTACTAAAGCAGCACTTCGCAGATATCGAGTGTCATCCGCCGAGGATACCCGCATATACACTTCCCGAGGTAATATTTTTAATGTTTCATGAAATTATCCGAATTTATCACATTATATAAATTATTATTAGTAATCGAATTTGTATCTCTTTATAGGCTCCAACAAATAGCCAAATACCGGTCGAGAAGACATGTTTGCTCTGACCATCTCATACACGGGCACCGGCTTGATGACAATATCTTTCGACTACCGATAGGGGCCATGGTTTGATAGTTCCATACCGATCCGGCTTTTTTCTTGCGCACAAGAGCTTGCCTTCCAATTCTCGTTCTTCACCAGATTGCTCAGATATTATAAGCAGGGCCTCTCGCAGAGAGTACGGATAACCACGGAGTTAGCTTCGACGCTGAGCACCGAGATGTCTCGGATGGTGAATACCTCTCGAGGAGGCTTTTCGTCCGCCCCACCTACTCGTGTATTCTTATTGTTTATGTTTTTCAATTAAGGCTAGTTTGTTAATTCTCATATATATATATGGACTAATGATTTATATTTTTGATTCTATCAACAGGGTGGCGATGGCGACCAGGCTGGCGATGATGAGCAGGAGCACGAGTCTGACATCCATACACTCGTAGCAAATATTGCTCACCTCCTCCTCAATGATGATGATCATACTTTTTACTAGTTTATAGTTCATTTGTATATTCATGCTATCGGTAGACCTTTTTGTATATATCAGATTGTCTAATCAAGGTCTCGCATAACCATCAGAAATTATATTGTTTAACATTTATGGTCAATTAATTATATTTGTAATCGTTAGCTTATAATACGCTTTTGTTGATATTTGAATGTGAATGTGAATGATAATGAGTCAAGATTAAGTTTTAGTGCTACGTTGCATATTTGAATGTGAGATACAAGTTTATATTATCGTAGATTGGTCAGTGATAAAGTTACAGTACATTAATGGGTTTAAACACCGAAACCGAACTTTTAAAATCAGATTTAAAAAAAGGCTAGTTAATTCCGACTTTTAATAAGATAGTTGTGACTAATTTCCTCGAAAATAACAAATAAGTAATTTTTAATAAATACCAAATATCCTAATTTCAATGAAAGATACGCTATCTTCGACGCAAATTATCCGTCAGAACACCCTATCTCCGACGAAAGTTCGTCAAGGTAATAATCACCAATTTTAATGTTCGATGGGTTATTCTATTTTTCACGGAATAAGGAATTCGAGGGAATGTATCCGTTTAACTTAGTTACTCTAATATTCGACGAACAGTTTCATTCCCATATATTCTATCAAGATAGATAATGTTCGACGACATCCGCTTGGAGATACGCTCGTCAAGATATGTAATTTTTGATGTAATTCTCGACTTTACCAGTTATTTTCGACGCTAATATTTACGATCAATATCCGACGGATATTTCCGCCGATAATAACGTAATTTCGATCGAATAAGAGTAATTCCACTTTAAAAAATCCATCTGACTTAAGTTTTTTCAGAAGTCAAATCCACACCATAATATTAAAAAAATATTTCAAACAATTTAAATCTTTATTCATAAAATTTGGGATCTCACACTATAAAACCTGTAATTACTTATTCGGACAGAACACAAACTCAATTTCTAACCCTAGCCGCATCCCACAAGTTCAACAGTAAAATTGAGGAAAAGTCAAATTTTGGGCCTTTCATCAACATTTTAACACATTAAACTCTTGGTAAGATTTCTACCATGGTTAGAATATGTTTAATTTGATTTATGATGTCTTCTTCATTATCTAGTATGCAAATTCAAGATGAAAGTGTTAATGTTCAAGATTCGCTCAATAAGAATAAGATAATTCCTTATGTTGGTAAAAATTTTGCCACACTAAAGATGTCAAGATTTTATAGGTTATGCAAAAATAATTGTTTTGAAATTAAAATTAAGACGACTAGAAAACATGTGGGTTCGAATGATATTTGTTCCAGTTTATATCAATGTCGAAAAGTCAAAAAACTAGAAAATAATATTCATTAGATTGATGATGATGACTGTGACGATAGTAAGGGAAAGAGGCAAAGAGACCATATAGGTTGTACTTTGTGTCAACATAATGTTTGTTGTCCATCGAAAAAAGAAAATAATTGGGTGATTTCGACCAGAATTGAATCATAATCATTAATTAGTTAGTCTGAATAAGATAAATCACATATATAAATATAACCCATGTTACAAGATAATTAATTGAAACATTAAATAAATATGGGGGTCGATGCAAGTATGATGATGAATGTACTTAGTGAAATTAGTGCATGGGCAATGTAGTTTAACGAATATCCTAAAATTTGTAAGAAATATAAAGGCGTGATCCCGAAAATGACAATCTTATTAGGAGTATTATGTGGGCAGATTACCAATCTATTATCAGATATCAAAATTTTGGCGATATAGTTACATTCGACACTAAGTATCGCACAAACAAGTATTCGATGCCATTTGCCCTTTCACCGCGCAAGTGAATCACAATTATCATTCTATATTGTTTGGGTTTACTCATTAATAAAGTACAATGTAAAGCGCCTTATATGAATGACATGAAGTTGTTGATTTTCTAAAATCACATGCAATGTCAGATAATCATCTCGCAATAACACGCTGCAAAATATGGCCATTAGAGGGCAAGTTCGATTCTAGTCAGGATTCGATTGAAAGATGATACCCTAAAATGATTTATATTGAGATAGAAATCCTAATTCATACCATTATGTAGGTTGAGACCGAGAAATGAAATTAGTCTATCCGTTATTGGATTTGATATGTTCATAAACAAAAGGATGTAAAAAAGCACAAATCTAATCAAAAACGGATCAAGAAGTGGCGACGCAAAAACAATCGACAAAGTGTGAGTTATGCAAAGTCATGATTAATCATGACACAAGCGCTCAGATTGGAGGAACCATCACAAAATAATGTATATATATATATATATATATATATATTTTAATCAATTGTAAGATTTATTTTTATATGTTGAGTCGAATAATGTATATATAATATATATGGATTGTTATTTATGAATTCATTCAACAATTGATTTGAATCAGATTATAAGATGGATGAGAAGGGAACACGTGTCTTTTAAGTTGATTTGGTTTGTTTATGAATCGATGTGTAAAATAATTGGGATATGAATAAACTTATTTTATATTAATATACTTTGCCCAAATTTTCTCAGATACTATATCCGCAGAAACTTTTGTAGATAATATGCAAACTTTCGTCCCGTAGTCTCTCGATATTATCTACAAGAAGTTTGTGCGAATAAGATGCAGAAACTTTCTACGCCTAAAGTATCTTATAAAATAAGTTCACCAAACCTATATATTTAAACCATACTTTTAGCCACATCCCAAATGAATCCATTATATTTACCAATACGTGTTGAACTCTAAAAAAACATTTTGTGTTATTTTTTAATAAATGTGTTTTAACTCTAAAAAGACACTTAATATGAATAGGATGGAGTAAATACGAAGCAAACTATTACAACAAAAATAAGGAATGTCAACCAATACATTAAAACGTATACCATATTACACAATAAATCAAATTTAACATTCTCGATCGAGCACTAAACTTCCTAATCTCATGGAATATTCTATACCGAAAAGTCACCAACACGCCATCGCCCAATCCACGATCTTGCAAAGGTCCATTAATTGAGAAAATAAATAACGATTTTGCAACGCACGTATTAATCGCAATCATATGAATTAATTTCTTTGTTTCGACCGCTGCTTTGCTTTTTAAACATTCGACTTTGATTCTTTCTTTGGCCACTTAATTATTCTCAGCTTAACAACACGAAGATGTTCGGACAAACTCACCACAAATACAAAAATACGGAGTATAGATTATGAACATGCATACAATAAAATCTAAAGATTTAACTACATAAAAGTATTAGAAGATGCATACCATAATTTCTACAAAAATGTTTGTACAATCAAAAGGATTTTCTAGGTTTTTATTTGAATATGAATAATATGAAGTGCCTATTATCCAAGATATATAATGGCGGGGAAAATGCATAATCAGATTGACTATATTTGACCCCTACACGGCCGCTTCCACCGAGAAACCCTTATCAACCAATCCGGCACACGATATGACTTTTTTTGTTGAGTTGAAAGTGTTCGATAGTTATCCAGATGTTGGTGTGCTTACCACTACCAACAGCATAAAAAAAGCAAGGCATGGAAAAATTCAAAGAAATCTTTGAATACCATTCGCCTCATCTCTATTCCTCTTACTCGTAGAATCGACTAATAACTATCAAGACACATGATCTTCAAAGTCAGAACATGTCAAATGCTTACGCTGCAAGTAGTTCTTCGAATGCTCGATCGAGTCGGAATTATTTGGGATTCCAACTATCCGCATGCCCACCAAAGGTTGGTATAAGTTATAACCATCGAACTTTCTCGCTGCTTTTAATGGTTTATATATCAACCCTTTGACGCTGCACCATCATCAGTTTCTACTTTATTTTTCCGCCTCGCTTAAACTCAGAAAGATCGTGATTGTGTTTCATCGGGAGTTTATCCTCAAGCTCATTTTTTGGTTCTCGAATCCTCGTAATCTCGGTAAAGTGGAGGTCGGGAGCCTCAAGCAAGAACTCGCCCGAGAAGATGGATCGGGTTCTCGGGTTATTAATTTTCACGCCTTTGAAATCAACCATAAAATTATCTTTTTCGCTTTTTCATGTTTCATGCACGGTTCAAAATTCAAAGGTCGAAAGCAAAGAAAGAAAGAACTTCTGAAATATATATGGAGTCGATCGACACTTTCAAGCTGAAATTAAAACCAATATATATATGTCGATATAAGTAGTCATCTAATATCATCAATAAAACTCATTAAACTAAATATAAATTTAACAAATTAATCAAACAACAATAAAACTTACAAGATTAATCCCAAGGTCATTTCAGGATACCAAGCTTGAGGTGCATATCGCTCTACACGATGCAATCGAGGTCTATGAATACACAAACGCATTATTTTCTTGTACCATTCCATGTACTCTTCAAAGATAAATCCTCTCAAGTGCAAAATTTCGGCTTCAGAATATATGCCTCTCAATGTCGCCTCATAAGTTTTATCGTCATTTTTGTCTCTTAGTGGCCCTTTAGAGCCACGCGATTCACGACAAAGTTACTTGAATCGATCAGAAAGTGCATTTAAACCATCGCATTTACTTTCTATCAAGGCGACTTGGTACTCGACTATGTCAAAATGTGTCAAAGGAACTCTAAATGATCTAGCTAATCTTTTCTCAAAAATCCCAACCCAAACGGATTATCAAACTTATCACAAGGTCTCCATTTGAAACTCCCTTTCGACATTACTTCAAGCCCCCAGATAAAAAATTATACGGAGATGAGGATTATCTTGTCGCCCTCACATCTATCATCTACGTATCAAGCTTATCATGTCTCAAATTTCTAGAAATAAGAAGACCCGATTTCAAATAATATAATGGACGACCGAACCTAATCCTCTCGTAAGCCCAACAATGCAAAAGTGTCATATATGGTCTTCAAATTCTTTCAACTTGCCTTATGCAATGCTCTATAGAAATATTCTAACACGACTGCCCCCCAAATATACAGCTAAATATCTTCCGCCTGCTCCAATAATAAAGAAGTATTTAGATGAACATTGTTCTTATTTAAAGCAAAAACAACAACACCACTACCACACACAAGTATAACACAAACGATTTTGTATGTAATACGAGTCGATCAGATGATAATCATTAGTAATCGTCTAAATTTATCCTCAACCATGTCAAACTAATTCTCCTCGTCATGGGACTCCTCTTCGTTGTCGCCATGTCGGGCCATAGTGTTTTCAAATAAGAATTTGGGATGGGTTAGATATCCACATGTTATCGGCTTTTCAATTACAGAAGTCCTAAAATCGTAACTACATCTTCTAAAGTGATGGTCATTTCACCGCAATTAAAGTAAATGAATTAGTTCGACTCTTCCACCGCCAACAAGTGCATATACTAAATACGCGCCACTCAGAAGTCAATGAGGGAATTGAGAAAACATGAAAAACGAGTTCTTAATATTTCTATTTGCCCATCATTTAAATTCCACTAACAATTTACTGCCACTTTCATAAGTAGATAAGGCATTCCTTTCCTATCACTGTAAAAAAAACACAATAAATACAAAACAATATAACAATTTGCATTATGTATCGTCAATATTATTTAATCAATTAATTTTAATTTATGATAAAAATAAACCATAATTTCAATACATACTTTATTATTCCATACATCTTTTGAAATGTGATTTTGTTGATTAAAAAGAACACTAAGGATCAAATGGGTCAGGATTAAAATCCATATTATCTTACATTTAACAACAAAATTACATCAAAACAAATAATTGAAAAACTAACACACGTTAACCTACATTAAAAAAATAAGAATTGTTTTTTACAAAACTATCTTATACAATGTAAATATAACAAGATCAGTAGTAAAGCAAACACATATTAACCTACATAACCTCCAAAATTGAAAAATTTATCAAACTTCCTTGTCAGAAGATTATACAAGTTAAAAATAAAGAAGATTATCGCAAAAATAATGTATTTTCAACCTCCAAACTTCCTCAAAACTTATAAGATTCTTCAAGATCGCGAGTTTAGAATGCAAGATTCTTCAATTTATCTCCAACTAGCGCGACTTCGACTTAGGTTAGGGTTGATTTGCAACTAAATTTCCCCAATTCAATTTGTTGGGTTTTATACGGGAACTAAGATCCACTGTAATTCTCATGATAGTTTATAAAAAAATTTTGTAAAATACGCAAAGAAATCCTAGCTAATAAAGACAAAAAACCCTAAAAGGTCAATTCAAAATGAAGGGCAAATAAGGAATTTCAAGTCTAATTACTATTCATAAGAATTTCTCAGAGATAGAAATACAATCCACAGACACTACAACAAAAGAAAGCTTATCAATGATCGTGAACTATCAAGAATGGGTATCCTCGACCGAATGCGGTCGCTGATATTAGTCGCAGGTAATCTGGTCGCTGGATGGACACCACCGACCCGTAATAGCGACCGCTTTATTAGTTATCGCAATCAATCGATCGTGTCCGCCGCTATTCGACTTTATGCCGAGTCATTGTCAAAGTGACGTGACACACGTGGCAAAATGACGGCATAAATACGACCAGCTTGGCCGCTAGATTCCAAGAAGGTAACGCGGTCGCTGATAAAAAAAATTGATAAGCTTAAGCTACCATCAAACTCGATACGAGTCAACTCGTTTAGACTCGTAACAATACCAAACAAGCCTTACAAATTTACCATAGTATTTTTAGGCCTAGAGATTAGAGAGTAACAAATATACTACAATCCATCGTAGCCCACAAAACTATATAAACCCAAACGAACTCTTCTGAAAACCCTATCTCTTTCCCTGTTCCACCAAACAACCAGCCATGGCAGGAGGCAAAATCAAGAGAGAGAAATCATCGTCGTCGAGAAATCAACCCTACCAGGGCGGCATACAGTTTCACAAATCGAAGGGACAGCATATTCTCAAAAACCCAAGTATCATCGATTCCATTGTCAAAAAATCCGGCATTAAGAGGACCGATATAATCCTCGAAATAGGACCCGGTACCGGTAATCTCACCAAGAAGCTACTTGAAGCTGGAAAATCGGTCATTGCAGTTGAGATTGATCCTCGTATGGTCCTCGAATTACAGCGCCGCTTTCAAGACACCCAGTTCTCTAATCGCCTTTCGGTATATATACTAGTGTCTATATATATATATATATATAT
Source organism: Panax ginseng (assembly GCA_020205605.1). Taxonomy (NCBI): domain Eukaryota; kingdom Viridiplantae; phylum Streptophyta; class Magnoliopsida; order Apiales; family Araliaceae; genus Panax; species Panax ginseng. The sequence goes on along the minus strand of CM035141.1, from coordinate 91,590,808 downwards.
ATATATATATATATATATATATATATATATATATATTTTTTTTTTCTTTTTAAATGGTGAAATTTGATTAAAGTTTAAATGGTGAAATTTTCTTTTGTGAATGGTTTTGGCACAAATGGGTCTGGAGTAACAATTACTATTGTTAAGGCAATAATATAGCCACACCAAAACACTAGAAACACAATTAAACTTTTCATCCAATTTCTCGAATAGACATTTAGGTAAACCAAAACACTAGAAACACAATTATTTTGGGATAAATATTATTGGTTCTCTAATTGTAGCATTTTGTTACTAAATGTGTATTTTGGGAATTAGGTAGAAGGTGTAACAGAGGTGAGCCCATTTTATGATACTTAATGGTAGATTTGGGTGTGGTTTAGGATTTGTGAAGAAAATAATGATTTGACTAATTTGGACGTAGCATCCTGAATGCTGTGGGTTGTCTTGTAATTGAATTGTCCTATAGGGTATTTGATTAAATGTTGTGTCTTTTAATCTGTCATACTTGTGTCTTGATTGCACTTTGTGCCATTTGAGCTCCAATGCATGGAAGTAGAACTAACATTTTTAAAATTACATGTCTAATCTAGCAATTGCACCACATTTTTTGCCACTAGAAAATGTGTACTTATTATATACACGCACAGAAAACTATTGCTCATAGATATCGTCACTGCATGGCATGACTGCATTGTCATTGTGCTAATTGTGAAGCAAGTCTATGGCAACGATTATTAACAATAATTGCAACTGAATATCTTTATGGCGTTGATGCGCAGATTATCCCAGGAGATGTGCTCAAGTGTGATCTTCCATTTTTAATATTTGTGTGGCAAACATTCCTTATCAAATCTCTGCTCCTTTGGTTGACAAGTTATTGAAGCATCGCCAATGTTTAAGTGCGAGGATAATGTTTCAGAGGGAGTTTGCCATGAGATTAGTTGCTAAGCCCGGAGACGATGCTTACTGCCGCCTCTCTGAACACTCAGCTCTTTGCTCGTGTTTACCATTTGCTGAAAGTTGGGAAGAATAACTTTAGGCCCCACCAAAAGTTGAATCCTCTGTTGTTAGAATCGAGCAAAGAAAGCCAGCGCCTCAAGTGAATTTCAAGGAATGGGATAGTTTAATCCGAATTTGTTTTAATAGAAAGAACAGAATGCTTCGCGCAATTTTTAAGCAGAAGGGTGTGCTATCGATACTGCACAAGAACTACAAGACATTGCGGGCATTACAATCGTCACAAAAAGGATCATTAGATGATACAGAGATGCCAATGGATGTATCCATTTTGGGCGATACTTGCGACGACCTGAGCATGAGGATTGATTATGATGACGACGACGACGACGACGACGACGACGACGACGGAGATGATGATGATGATGATGATGATGATGATGATGATGAGATGGAGGAGGATGAGGACACAAAATTGTTTAATTTTAAAGAAAAGGTTATGGGTGTGTTGGAAAAAGGAGGTTTTAAAAAGAAGAGATCTTCCAAGCTTGCACAAGCAGATTTCATGCATCTCCTCTCTCTGTTTAACAAGGCAGGAATTCATTTTTCTTGATTACAAGGCCAATAAGACATGTTTGCCTCTTCAGTTTTGACTTTGGAGGTGGTGGTTGTAGTTATTAGAATTGTTTATACCCTTTTTTCTTTTTTAGATACATTAGAAGATTAATCAGTATTTATTGGGGTAGAGTTTACTATTTATGCCTATGCAAATCATCGTACATGCTAATAGCTCAACAATAATTTGTATACATATTTCTTTTAACATCAGAATTTGTACGGTTCTTCCCTTCTTTTTAATCCGCCAATTGAGAATACTTTTGGAAATCAATATTTTTACATAATTTTTTGATATTTTCACACATAAGGCTCACATATTAACTTATGTATCTGATTTTTAAATATTTTTACATAATTTTTTAATATTTCCACACGCTCACGTATTTGCTGATGTGTTCACTTTTTATTGAAATATTTTTGGAGCAGATCAGCCGACATAACTCCATAGCACTTATTGCCATTTAATTCTACATTTCCTTAACTTCTTCCTTCAATGCTGTTGTTTTTTATGTCTAGAGTGTTCTCAGCCATCTACTATTCCATACAAAATGTTTATGTGCTACATTGAAAAATAAAAGACAAAAACACTTGATATTCTATTTCTTTGACTATTTAAAAAAAAATATCAGAGATACAATAAATAAAAGTAGTTCCCAGTGAATACAGGAACCATAGTAAGGTAATTTTGAGGCAAGAATACATTCATCTTCTTCCTGTCAACAAGATATTATTGGTCCCATACATAGTAACAATTATCTTTCCTTTTCATCAAGATTGTGTAGAAGAACCTTTGGCCTAATATACCTTAACCAATTCTGCAGATTTTTGTGACAGTCAAAAAAATTTTGACTCACAAAGGAAGCATGAGCATCCACCAGGATCACAGTTAAAACTTTGGAAAATATCCAACTTGACTGAAATCTGACTCGGTTTTTACAGGTCATCTTCATCTTTATCCATCGAGGTTGACAAGAAGCTGAAGATGAAACCATCTAGATCACCTTGAAGGACAGAATCAGGGTCTGAAACCTCATAGTTAGTCCTAAGATCCTTGACCATGCGGTATGGCTGAAAACAAAAAGGGTAATGAGCAATTAGGACACAGCTGAGAATCAATATTACTCGTGCAAAGACATACATGGAGTACGTAGGAACGAATTTGGTTGCCCCAGCTATTGTCATTCAGAGACCGTGTATGTTGTGCATTCGCTAGAGCCTGACGAGCCATCTCAAGCTGATCTAAGCGAGATTGTAGCACAGACATGGCAGAAGCCTTGTTTGAATGTTGTGACCTATTGGTACACCAAAAGCAGTAGCCTAAGGAAAAAAAAAATTGTGGGTCCAAAATGAGCATGACTTAAGTATTGAGGACTGCATACCTTTCATTTTGACAGCAGGCACTGATTCCTGTAGGAATATGAGTTATCCTCACAGCACTCTCGGTTGTGTTTACGCGGCTGGCCGCTAGCTCCACTAGATCGCATTCGCCAATTCGAGATCAGATTGATTAATTTGAAAGCGGGTAAAAGATCCATCACCCTGATTGGAATTACAGCAACAGCAGCAAATGAGGTATGCCGCCGCTTATCTGTATCAAGGGTGATATACTTAACCAAACGGTGCACTCCTACTTCCGCTTTTGCATATCCAAATGCATATTCGCCATCAACTTTGAGTGTTGCCCGCTGCAAGAAAAAGATTAAATCAAAGTGTTAGAAGATTGTTAGAAGATATGATAGAGATTTACCATAATTATAGCTTTCATAACTCGTGGTACATATTACTGTAATTTAGGAATTATCATAATTGTAGTTAGGGATACTTGTGTATATATATCACCACTCTATGTAATAGAGAATTAAGATTCAATGAAATAAAACAATTCTCAATTTTAACATGGTATCAAAGCCAGGTTCATAACAGGCCTGTTCTTATTTTTCCTTTCCTGTCTAAACTGCCGATCATAAAATATAGTAGAAATCTTGCAAGATCAGCTTGTTTAGAGAAATTGAGGCCATATTAGGGTTCTACAGTGTCAGGTGACTGCGACGGAAGTGCCAGATCTTCCACCCATAGTCACATGCGCCGCCATCGCTACCGCCACGCTACCGCCCCACTCTCCTACCGCTAACGCCACGCCACGCTTCTTCTACCAACGCTGCGAGTCGTTTTCCGCCGCTGCTTCTTCACAAATGACAATGGTCTTGTAAGGATTGATCCAGGTTTATTAAGGTTTTCTTCCTTTGCCATCTACAATGTTCTGTGCTACCGTAACGCTTTTGCTTCCTTTGGTGCTAGGGCTCTAGTTGTGATACTGCTCTGCTTGTTTTTCCTTTTTGAGCTTTTAAACCATCCTAGTTAATATTTCCTGACACATTTGTTGCTCCTACCACATTATTATGGCAGTAGTCTAGTTCCATTAATATCAAATGAGCTATCGACACAAATAAAAGGCGCTTAATTAGGAATCATCATCTTAACTCGCTTTGTTCTCAGCCCATTTAAGTTAGATGGAAATAATTATCTAGCTTGGTCTCAAGCACGCCAGATGTCAATCAAGCTAACCGTATGCAACACTTCATCAATGGTACAACAACCATGCCTACTTAAGAAGAATGGAAATCGATAACTCCACGGTCAAAACATGGATTTTAACTCGATGGAACCGAATACGCGAGTAGTTACATGTTCATGTATTAACGATATGAACTTTGGGAGACTATCTCTCAAACCTTCTTTGTTTCGTGATATGCCTAAGGCATATGATATCCGTAAACAAATACAATGAGTCAATCAAGGAGAGAAGTCTGCTCAGACAAGATTTTTTGCGTAAATTAATACTCTTCAAGCGTGAGCTTGATCATTATCGGGTTTTTTCACCAAATGTTTAGTAAGATGCAACTTCTTATCAAAAGTTTGTGAATGAAGATAGAGTCAGGATTTCGGGTCGGGTTTAAATATAGAATTTAATCAAGTTCGCGCACAGTTGATTGGTCAGACACTTTTTCCATCACTGCGAGAGGCTCATGCTAGAATACAACAAGAGGAAAGTAGACGTCGGGCAATGGTTGTAAATTCTGTTGACCGATCAGCCATAGTAGCTTCATATCCTAAGTTTGGCACCACTATTCAGTCTCCTGTTGAGAAGGAATCCCGCGAATGTGATTATTGTGGGGGAAAGAACCATACAGGGATCGTTGTTTCAAGCTTCATGAACGTCCTAAAGGGCGAATGGGTCGATTTGGTAGTGGTCGTGGACGCGGTTCTCAGGCCTATGTGACTACTGCGACACCTCCGGTTGATACATCTCCAGTGCTTCAGACGTTACTACTGCACTCACCCCTGAGGAAATCTCAGTTTTTCAGAAGTTCTATTCCAAATCTACTTCCTCCTATTATGCTCAGTCAGGTATACACCTTTGTGCTTTTAATGTTTCGTCAACTTGCCTCGGCCGATCATCGACACAGGGCTTCGAGCATACGACCGCTCATCCACTCTCTTTACTTCATACACAACTTGTTCTAGAAAAGACAAGGTTCACAGAATGATGGTTCCTCTCTTCTATCTCTCCGGGAGAGGCTCAGAGTTTGTATTTCTTCATCGACATTATCATCCGCTCTCCATATTCCTTCATTTCATCGCAAATTTGTTATATGTTCAACGCCTTTCCTCAATCCTTAAATTGTTCAAGAACATTTTTCCCATCTCATTATGTTTTTCGTGACTTAGTGATGGGGCGTAAGATCGATAGTGGCAGGCAATTGGTGGTCTCAGATTATTTAGATGTTCCTTCGCCTAATATGTTCCCTACTCAGCTCTTCACTCTACTTCCGACTCAAGCCCCGATTTCTCTCCATCGCTGGCATCGACGTCAGGGACATCCTTCTTTTTCCATATTGTAGTCTTTGTTTCCATCTTTAGTTAAACAAAGTAATAAAACCTCGATTTTGTGTGAACCATCCGAATCGGGGAAACACAAATGTTCTGCTTTGTTCTACTATTAACAATGACATTCTCAATCTTTTGCTATTATACATATCGATGTCCTGGGACCTCTCTCGTTGTTTCCCTTCTCTCGTCATAAATGGTCAAGTTAGATTTGGTCATCATTCTCGTGTCACTGGATTTATCTTCTTCGCTCCAAAGATGAGGTGTTTGATTGTTTCCGTGAATTTCATAAATCAACCCAATTTGAAGCTAAAGTAAAGATCCTCCATAGTGATAATGGTCGTGAATATAGTAATAATAATGCTTTTACATCTTATCTCTCTCATAATGACATTATTCTTCAAACCTCCCGTGTCAAAACTCCGTAACAAAATGTAGCGAAAAGAAAAAATCGACACTTGCTAGAGGTAACCCAAGACTCTTATGTTCACTATGAACACCCCTAAATTTCTATGGAGAAATGTTGTTCGATCACGATTTCGATAAATCGACTTCCTTCTAGACTTCTAGAATTCTTGGGAACAAAAGTCCAATCTCTTTCTCCAACACACGACAAGTCCTTCTCTTCGCTTCGAGTTTTTGATCAGGCACGCTTATGTTCACGATCAATCTCTCACTCGGGGAAAATTCGATCCCAAGTCTCTTCTTGTGTGTTTTCATCAAGTTATTCTCCAACCCAAAAGGTTATAAATGTTATCATCCTCCTTCACACAAAGTCTCACTACCGGATGCAACTTTTGGGAATTGAACCTTTTTATTTTTCTACACCTTCTCCTCGTGGGGAGGATGTTATCGATGAGGATAAGCTTCCCCCAAGTCGGCATTACAAGTTTTATTACACCATCTTCTCATATTCTTGTCCCCGTTGTTATTTCCGATAATTCTACATGGGGGAGTTACAAATATGTTGCTAGATGCTGTATATAATGAGCCTAAGTTGAGAACTCATGTTCAAGAGGCAAGAATAAGGCACCACTTCGCACCACTATACCAACCCCGCCGTAACCTAATCTTGATTATGCTACTGATGAGACTCCTAATCCTACTTGTTCTTCTAATGATACCGATATTCCTATCGCTTCTTTAAAAAGGAGTTAGAACTTGTACTCAACATCCTATCTCTAATTTCTTAGCCTATAATAAATTATTTGCATCCTACCACCCTTCGACTTCTTCCTCGTCTTCAATATACGTACCTCGTGGGTGAAGAGAAGCAATTAGTGATGAGAATTGGAAACAAAGCTATGATAGAGAGATGAATGCCCCGAAAAAGAATGATACATGGAACTAGTTTCTTTTCCTTTCGAAAAAAACCATTATTTGCAAATAGTATATACAACAAACAGATGTCGATGGGATAGTCGAGACTCAAAGTCGCTAGTTGCAAAAGTGTATACTCAAACTCATGGAATTGATTACTGTGAGACATTTGCTTTAGTGGCTAAGATGAACTCGCTCGCACTCATAATCTCGCAAGGCAAAGAAACTTTGGGTCGATATTCAAAGAATCGGATGTTAAAAATGTGTTTCTTCACGGTGACTGGAGGAAGAAGTATACATAGAAATTCCCCGGTTTTGCTTCATCCGTCACCAAGGAAAGGTGTGTAAACCGCGAAAGGCTCAGATGGTTTGAAACAATCTCCCGAGCCTAGTTCGTAGATTTCACAAAGCGATAATAAGATTTGGGTACAAGCAAAGTCTCAAGATCATACTCTATTTGTCAAACAGAGAAAAGGTAAGACTATCATTCTTATCGTTTATGTTGATGACATTGTGGTGACAGGTGATCATAGAGAAGAGATAGTTCATCTTAAAATGAATATAGCCAAAGAGTTTGAGATTAAAGATCTCGGTCCTTTGAAATACTTTCTTGGTATCAAGTCAGCAAGATCTCCCAAAGAAATTTTTCTCTCTCAAATGAAGTATGTCCTCGATCTTTTAATAAAACTAACATGTCAGGGTGTAAGCTTCACCGATTCTCCTATCAAGTTAATCATCATCTAAGTAAGTGGTACAGACTCTACAATCGATAGAGAAAGATATCAACGTCATAGACGATCGATATACCTCTCTCATACTGTAACCTAATATATCTTATGTCGTGAGAATAGTAAGTCAAGATATACATGATCCTCAACATCATGTCACATGGAAACTTTTTACGTAATTCTAAGGTGTCTCAAGTCCGCTGGGAAAGGTTTATTGTTCGCACTACACGGTCATACGAGAGTCAAGCTTTTTCCCTACTCGTTGATCAATGGCTTTCTATAAAGGATCGTTGTTTCACATCAAAGTTATCGCTCATTTGTTGAGGTAACCTTGTTATTGGCGTAGTAAAGTTAAACAAAATTGCGTGGTAGCAAGATCTAGTCTTTGAGGTCAATATCGAGTTATCGCTTGGGTATATATGAACTAATGTGGCTTCAAACTTTGTTAAGATTTGGGTGATACAACTAAAAGGCCTATGCAGCTTATTTTGTGATAATAAGGCGTACTATTAAGATTGCAAAACGACTCAAGACATCACGATGTAACGAAGCACATCGAGATCGATGTACACTTTAACAAAGAAAAAAATTAACTCGGTGGTCTTATCTGCTACCTTTTGTCAAATTACAATAAAAATTATTTGATAAAATTACAATAAAATTATTTGATAAAATTAAAATTACAATAAAATTATTTGATAAAATTAAAATTATTTGATAAAAATTATTTGCACGTAAAAGTACAAATTTATTTATCCTAGTTAAAAAAAAAAAAATTATCACCAAATCGACTCAATTATAAATTTAATGTTCAATTTGAAAAGATTTTAATTTTATAATTTTTATAATTTATATTATACTTTAAAATATTTTTTTCATTTTCTTCATAAAAATTTTCCTACAAATACACATAATCACTGCCACGTCACACAGAGGCGCCACATCACCTTTCAGAATCTTACAACCTCAAAGAAATTGATGTGTATCGTTCGCTTAAAGTCAAAGCTTTTGACGGTTTTTTTAACTTTTTGTTAGAAAAGTCGAGTAAAGTGAGTTGACTGTAAGAAAAAAAAAATCAGTTATCCATCTGTAAGTCGACCTATAGTACAGTGACTGATAAAGCATTTAACCCGAAAGTGACACACTTTTCTATACCACATTGCTTGAAGCTTATCAGGTTATTATCGCTACTCTTTTCAATGCATCAGTAGAATGAGCTTGATCTAAGGACCAAAATCTTACTCTTCTTACTTGGGTGGAAATTCAAATAAAACGTGATGCGTCGTCATGTTGTGGAATTTACCCACCATTACACCGACTCAGCATTGTTATATCCGAGCTTCCTTCTAGTGTCCTTATGGTCGATGCGCATAATCACTAATAGGTGAAAACTATGGTTTACTCAACACTACTACCTTTGTACCAAATTCAGACACTACAGTGATTAAAAAATTTTCACCAAATGCCTAACGAAAAAAAAAGTCTAAACTTGTGAATTCCTTTTGTGGAATTGAAAAAAGAGTTTTTCTTGACTAGAGAACAATCATCAGAGATATGTTCATTCCTAGAAATCACTTCTCTTCTTCTGCCTTCATTCTTGTTTTAGGCTCTTTGGTTGAACCTCCACTCAACTAGTCACTTTTTGTAAATACACAAAGATCGGATAAATTTATTAAGTATAAATAGCTCTTGAAATTGGAAATAAAGAGAGGGGATGTGTATGTTCTAGATTGGATAAATGTAATGATGTTACTAGAAATTGTATCATATTATAATTAATATGTAAATTTATCATTGTAATATTTGTAACACATGAATTTTTATATATAAATGAAATTGAAGTTTTTCTAAGTTTTCATTTTATGTCTCATTTTGATGTGATCCATCTCGCACTCGAGCTCGAGTAGAAAGGCTCATGAGTTACTCGCTTGTGAAAACGGGTTCGAGTAACTCCTGAGCCAAGTAGTATCGAGTAATTTATCGAGTCGAACTTGAACATGCCTTAAAATTATCAATTCGAGTCGAATCTGAACACAAATTTTCTGATCCGAGTCGAGCTTGAGCATTAGGGTGTTCGGATCAACTCGGGCTCATTTTCACCCCTACTAGAAGACAAGCATCACAAGTGAACACAGGTCATCTTTATTACAGGCCAGAGGGTGCTCGCCACATACACAGTCAAGCATGTTGATTAAATTGTAAAAGGAGCAAAGGATGATAAGAATGTGAACCTTGATTCCTGCCATCTCACCAGGCATTTTATCGACTACCGTGACCCTATATCCTCGACCTTGACCCCACATCTTGTACATCTGCATGACCATTGCTGCCCAGTCATTGCTCTCGGTACCACCAGCGCCAGCATGAATCTACATAATTCACCAAAGATAAAGTTAGCTGGTGCAAAGACTACTATTATCGATTTCCCAGATTATATATATAATTATAAATCAGAAAAATATTTAATCACAACCAGAGTAATCAACTCAACTCCATATTCGCAAGTCAGGATTCAAGAAGTAAGAACATGGAAAACTAAAGTAAGGATAATTATTTATATGCCACAAGGCAGAGGAAACTGCGAATGAAAAGTGACCTCTATGAAACAAGAGCAAGAATCATGCTCCCCAACTAACAAAGCTTCAAGCTCTTTCTCTTTTATACTTCTTCTCATAATCAGTAAAGCTTTCATTGACTCCTGAAATTGAAACAGAGACCCATGAGTTATATATGTAATGCAATTTGCCGAAAATGATTTCTCACTACAATAATCTTGTGTTCAGAAGAGTTAAGAGGAACATAAGTGTACAATTACAGTAAAGATTATAGTCCATCAACTAGAATGCTGATCTCTGCATACACAAGCAGGGGAGTGTATACATATATGATGTGTGTGTGTGTGTGTGTTTGTGTCGGTGTGTTTCCCCAGCAGCATTTACTTGCTCCAATGCAAAACATCACACAAGCACCTAATAGGGGATACGGACACAAAAGGATATTCCCAAAGATACTTAAAAGTATTGTATAAATTTTTCTTCATAAATTGATTGTGCACATACCTATAATGATTGACCTACCCTTGATGAACATATTACTTCAATAAACTTTCTCCTCTATCTTAATTTGATTTGATATGACAATATTTGTTTCTCATAACAAGTAAATTCTTTATATGGAAAAAATTCAAATGTTGACAATAAAGGTTGTCAAACTTGCTCTAACGTGAGTCGAAGAAGTACCATATACATTTCCTAAATGAGGAACTCTGTAATCAAGTTATGAACGCATTGAAGTCGTCAAGTCGCACAAAAGTATTCGGGCATCCTATTTATCTGACATGTAATCAATCGGGATACATCACAGACTTTAGAAGTATTTGTACTTCCTAGCTATACATGCTCTTATCCACAATTCGGATTCTTCATACAATATACTACTGGTCAGTGCACAATAGGTCAAGGAAACCTAAACTTGAAGAAGAAGAAAATTATTGGCTTGTTTTCATGGTGGAGCTTACTTGGATCCTTAAATACTTTAGTTTTAGAAATTATCTTCTTTTCATCTTTATTTAGATTAATATCTCATAGGCCAGTTTACCATGTTTTCAGAGTTGAGGGCAGTTTAGCAATTTTGAACATAGGAATACAATAGTTTATTTAGCCCTTATTTGATTTGGATTAGAAATCTTTATTTTTTAAGAAGTCTTTATGTATAGGATTTGGCAATTTTGCACATAGGAATGTGTGTGTGGGTGTGTGTGCACATGGACGGCAAGATTAAATAATAATTAGGGGTAGGCTCGCCAAAAATCGCGAATATCCCTTGATTCTAACTGAAATGCTTGTTTACATACTGGAAATGATGTATTTACTCCACTTAAAAGACAAGTATATGAAAGGGGAAATTAAAGAAACAGCCCAGGATATGAAAATCATAAATGATACAATGTAGATCACCTTTGCATACGGAGATGTCACTATAGTATATTCTCTTAATTAGTAACCTGTAACTTTCACATTTCGATGATACTAATATTCTTTGGGATGCAATAGAAACAATAAACCCACTTTCCAATTTGAACTACCTAATAATTTTCACTTGTTCTGCATATTCACTTTTGGGAGCATGTGGCTACCCCACTCCTATATCTGCTTCATGTACCATATCAATCGGCATTTTAAGGCCATTGACTTGGATGAAAGATACTTCGAAGTAAGGCTGTAAATCGAACTAAATAGTTCGGGCTCAATTCAAGCTCGATTCGGGAAAAAAAAAGTGAGCGAGACTCGGATTCATTAATAATATGATCCAAATCTAACCACAAAAAATAGTTCGAATAAAAATACGAGTAGAATCTGAGCAAAATTATACTCGACTCGTTTAGGATTCAAACTAATAAAATCTTGTTCATGATTCGATACATAATCTATTGATTAGTAATCGAATAGATACTCGATGCATTCTCTTATAATATATACACAATTTTATAAAATTAGAATAAATAGTTATTATTATTATTTTTAATTGTATTTTTTTATTTGTAAATTGTAATTGTAAATATATTTTCTAATTTCTAAGCAAAATAATATGTTCAATTGGTAATTATATATATTATAAAACTGCTTACTATGTGGATACTCAAATTCAAGCTTGAATTCGAAGTTCGCGAGTAGTTTGAATATAATTCGATCCGAGTCAGATCGAATTTGAGTAATAAATATTCAAGTCGAGTCGAATCTAAGTAGAGTTTCGCAAATACAATTTAATCCGAGTCGAATTTGAGTAAAAATTTACTTTTCCGAGTCGAATCCGAGTAACTATATGATCGCTTCAATTCGACTCATTTACACCCTTACTTTGAAGTTTGACAAATGTGAATTATAATTTAAGGAAAATATCACAATAACATATTTTACAAATAGCATTAAAATGGAACCGCTTCAGAAGAATCAAGCAACTCCTCAACCTAGTTACCATATTATGAAAGATGCATAGGGGGGATGAAAGAAGAATATTATGGAAAATACATTACACTAGACATGAAACAGAATACATGCTAGGAAAAGAAGAATTGGGGCTCACCGATTCCATTTCTGGATCATCCTCTTCACGTGCAAGCTTTATCATATAAATATGCTCAAGCAGTTCTTGCTCAAACGCCTTAACCTCCTTCACTTTACCAATGAGTGAACCATGCTCACGGCTTATCTTCCCAGCACGAACAGGATCATCCCACAGGTCTGGCTTATTCAACTGTGCAGATAATATCACCAATCTAACTTCTAATCTCTTCCACTGCAAGAAAATTAAAAGGAAAAAGATACTCTTAAAATACATCACCACCGACTGGCTAAAATGAATCACATGATGTCAAGTACCAGTGCAATAACAAGATAACAAGATATTTATCAAAATAGCAAAAGTATATTTCAAATTGAACTAACAACACTCAACAAAACACACACACAAAGAAATAAAATTTACATCTTCCTTTGATACTAAACCCAAATTTTCCAATACTTCCATATAAATACTACTGTACATTTAAAAAGTAAACTATAAGGTTGTGCTTAAAAAGTGGTACTTTTCTATAGCATTTAGCAATAACAAATCTAGCTCTGCTAATAACATTTACTAAAATCAGTGCTTGCATATATGCAGCCAATTTGGTCTATCAAACAGATAATTTTCTCGGATAAAGAAAATGAAGAGAGAAATGTCTAATAAATAGACAGTTACGGTCTAAGAAAACCCCAAAAAACACAACTTAGTTTAGCAAAAATTAAGTTACACCAACATAAAACTAAAATACTGATATCCATAGACGGGGGTTTACCTTTAAACGTTTCTTAATAAGGTGAATGGATTGAGCAATTGAAGAGGCGTGACTCTTCCAATCACTCTCACTCTCGTCAAATATCGTCCATTGCTTAGCAATAATGCCTTCAACAGTAAGCCCATCGGAGGTGGAGGGCTCAATTGCGGCCTGAGAACCAAACAACCGAACATTGCTTGAATATTTCCAAAAAGAATCACACCCAGACTGGGAATTATGGGTTTTGGATGTAAAGTTGAGAATTGGGAGGAGAAGAGGATGGAAGAAGGTGGTGTTTAAGGTTACGGTTTTGAAAAAGAATTGATGAAGATCTGCTACATGATCTTCTCAATATGAAAAATGACATTTTAAAAGTACTGGTTAATTTCTATTTGGAGGCTTCAACTACAAATTATCAGTTAAACCGACAGGGTTTATCAATTGGACATTAATTTGAATAAGTTCTGCAATTTTTCTAATATTTCCGCAGGTGGATCCCACTTTTTTATCCCTTTTAGTCTCTAAGTAAGATTTTTCTTGCATAATTAAGAAAAGCGTTTAATATTATTATTTAATAATTAAAATCTATGCGAAATTTCATCACTATCCATAAAAAGTTGAAAACTATTAATACTAAGGGTGATAATTTATTGGAACAATGAGAGAAGATAGGAGTGATATAGAAAAATAAATAATTTATTCTCCTAAAAAGTTGTAAACGACAAATAAATTAAAATAAATTTTTTCTTCTAAAACGTCACTTATTTCGGAATCCAAAAAGTAAACTCTAATTTTCCCACGTATTTTACCCAAACACTCTCCCTTCCTCTTCAGCCTCTTCCTCCTCAAACTTTGACTTTCTGTCCTCCACCAACACCACCAATATTGTAACACCCCGAACCCGATATACGCCCGAAGTGCTACACATGTCACGCAGTTCATATAGGCCCATGAGGCAACAATATCAATAACGCAACAATTTCAAAAAAATAACTTAACAATAATCTTAACTTAAAACCCAAAAATAAATATATTTTAAATCAATTCAAATGAAATACTAATAAATACCACATACAAATAATGAGACGTAGCTCCTCGAAACTAAGAGTTTTCTCAAAATTCATCAACAAAAGAAAAAAAAATCTAAAACTAAACTCCAGCTATTTCAAGCGTATCAAATAAAGGCTCAGCTTTCAACGATGGGACTTGTAAAAATCTGTAAGGGAGTGAGCGATGAAGCCCAGCAAGTAGCAATCCTCTCTATCTAGCCGAATCAAGTACAATTTACAAAATACTTTTTCAAAATAACTTTTTGTTCAATAACGATAGTACAAAAGCTTTCAAAAACTAAACAATTCAAAAATAATTTCAATGTATATTATATCTCTTTTAATCCACGACCTTAGCGACTAAGGTTACAATAGCCTCAGAACATGGCCCAAAAGTTCGATAACGTTATAATACGCACCCTACTAAGGTATCTATAAAATGCACGCCCTCAAGGGCATCTAAAATGTGCGCTTTAAGAGGTCCTATATTAGCTCTCTAACTAAACGTAATCAATAACGGGTTCTATACATAGTCGATCGAGGATTTTAAAAACTTTTCTCAATATTATCGATAATATAAACGATATTTTTCACAGCTTCAAAATCATATAATACCATTCACAGGTCAAAATAAATACTTGATCCGAATTTTGAAATAAAAGAACATAACAATTTAATTTAAATGGAAGCCTTAAATAAAAAATAACGAATTTTGAAACTGTATATTTAGGCATCCTAATAATTAATAAGACATATTTAAAAGTAACGATAATCTTAAAAACACTAAATAGTTCTTGAAAGCCACTTACTTGATATTGCGAAACACGAAATTAAAAGTGAACTAATTCTTTGAGTTTTCTTCTTTTCATCTCTCGTTACAAAGCATTTAAAGCCAAATAGTTTTTACGTTCTTTTCTTTCTTTCTAGTTGTTTAAATATATGTAATTCGTTTGAAAAATAGGTTATTAAGTAAAAGAGTCATTTTAAAATTAAAAGTTTGTTACAGTCTAACTGACTTGTCCTAATAGGTTTTAGATATGTATAAATAATTATTAGTTACACTTCTATTATCTAATTATATTATTTTATTATCTTTTATCCTTTTTTTTAACCGGATATTATATTCTACCCACCTTAAAAGAATTTGGTCCTCCAAATTTCAAAATAACATCTAAAGAAAAATACAAATTTGACATAATCAAGAAATTCATTATCTAATTACTAAATGCAATTAATAAAAGAGTTTCATACCTTATTCTCTATTTAATTTTAAAATCATTAAATTTAGTCAATACTCTTACCCACAGCTAACTCCCAAAATCACTCCCCAGGAAATATGTAGATTTTTCAACCTAACGCATTGCGAGGGGCATCCGCTTTGATCCATATGAAACAACCCGGGTCAAATCCCAAGTCCGAATCGAATCAAATCCATCAAAATAAGGCCTCAAACTACTGGCCCAAAATAGTATCTTCTTGGGTCATCTTAGCCCACCACAGGCTCCCAAAAGGTCATAACTTGAAGGTACTATTATTAACAGTAACTTATTTCCTTATATACAGACAAATTTTCCCCATATCTTTCGATGTGGGACTAGGGTGTTACAAACTCTCCCAATTTCTAACGTCCCCGTCAGAACTAATCACACACACGGCCCAAAGATCTTTGCCTCTCTAGCCATTGTGGGATAATACCTACAAGTTTCAAGCCGTGTCCCCACCTCCGGGACCTCCATCTCCCATTGTGGGATAATACCACCACCTTCGTGTCCCCACCTCCCAAGACCCGATCGGATGACCAGGCAGAACTTCGAAGCTGAACCCGATATAGGCTAGAAGTGCTACATGCCAAGCCCCCATAGTGGCAAGGCAACAATATCAATAACTCGCAAATTTCAAAAAAACAACTTAACAATAATCTTAACTTAAAACCCAACAATAAATATATTTTAAATCAATCCAAATGAAATACTAATAAATACCACATACAAATAATGGAGACGCAACTCCTCGAAACTAAGAGTTTTCTCAAAATTCATCAACAAAAGAAAAAAAACATCTAAAACTAAACTCCAAATTTATTCCAAGCGTATCAAATAAAGGCTCGACTTTTCAACGATGGGACCTGTAAAAATCAGGTAAGGGGGTGGCGATGAAGCCCGAAGTAAGTAGCAATCCTCTCTATCTAGCCAATCAAGTACAATTTGCAAAATACTTTTTCGAAATAACTTTTTGTTCAATAACGATAGTACAAAAGCTTTCAAAAACTAAACAATTCAAAAATAATTTCAATGTATATTATATCTTTTTTAATCCACAGCCTTAGTGACTAAGGTTACAATAGCCTTGTAAGACGGCCCAAAAGTTCGATAATGTTATGATACACAACCTACTAAGGTATCTATAAAAATGCACGCTCCCCGAAGGGCATCTAAAAGGTGTGCGCCTTAGTAGGTCCTATATTAGCTCCGGAACTAAACGTAATCAATAACGGGTTCTATACATAATCGATCGAGGATTTCAAAAACTTTCTCAATATTATCGATAATATAAATGATACTTTTTCACATTTCAAAATCATATAATACCATTCACGCTTCAAAATAAATACTTGATCCGAATTTTGAAATAAAAGAACATAACAATTTAATTTAAATGGAAGCCTTAAATAAAAAAATAACGAATTTTGAAACTGTACATTTAGGCATCCGAATAATTAATAAGACATACTTAAAAGTAACGATAATCTTAAAAACACTAAATAGTTCGGAAAGCCACTTACTTGATATTGCGAAACACGAAATTAAAAGTGAACTAATTCTTTGAGTTTTCTTCTTTTCATCTCTGTTCTGCACTACTCCAAGCCAAATAGTTTTTACGTTCTTTTCTTTCTTTCTAGTTGTTTAAATATATGTAATTCATTTGAAAAATAGGTTATTAAGTAAAAGAGTCATTTTAAAATTAAAAGTTTGTTACAGTCTAACTGATTTGTCCTAATAGGTTTTAGATATGTATAAATAATTATTAGTTACACTTCTATTATCTAATTATATTATTTTATTATCTTTTATCCTTTTTTTAAACCGGATATTACATTCTACCCACCTTAAAAGAATTTGGTCCTCTAAATTTCAAAATAACATCTAAAGAAAAATACAAATTTGACATAATCAAGAAATTCATTATCTAATTACTAAATGCAATTAATAAAAGAGTTTCATACCTTATTCTCTATTTAATTTTAAAATCATTAAATTTAGTCAATACTCTTACCCACAGCTAACTCCCAAAATCACTCCCCAAGAAATATGTAGATTTTTCAACCTAACACATTGCGAGGGGCCACCGCTTTGATACCATATGAAACAACCCGGGTCAAATCCCGAGTCCGAATCGAATAAAATCCATTAAAATAAGGCCTCAAACTATTGGCCCAAAATAGTATCTTCTTGGGTCATCTTAGCCCACCACAGGCTCCCAAAAGGTCATGACTTGAAGGTACTATTAGTAGAAACTTATTTCCTTATATACAGACAAATTTTCCCCCTATCTTTCGATGTGGGACTAGGGTGTTACAAAATCTCCCAATTTCAGACGTCCCAGTCAGAACTAATCACACAAACGACCTAAAGATCTTTGCCTCTCTAGCCATTGTGGGATAATACCGGCTGGCTTCGTGTCCCCACCTCCGGACCTCCATCTCTCCATTGTGGGATAATACCACCAGCCTTCGTGTCCCCACCTCCGGCAATCAGATCGGATGACCCGACCCGAGCTTTCGAACCCGATATAGGCCCGAAGTGTTACATGCCGCAAGCCCATAGGCCCGCAAGGTAACAATATCAATAACGTGCAGCCCAAAAAACAACTTAACAATAATCTTAACTTAAAATACAACAATAAATATATTTTAAATTAATCCAAATGAAATACTAATAAATACCACATACAAATAATGGAGACGCAGCTCCTCGAAACTAAGAGTTTTCTCAAAATTCATCAACAAAAGAAAAAAAAACATCTAAAACTAAACTCCAGCTATTCCAAGCGTATCAAATAAAGGCTCAGCTTTCAACGATGGGACCTGTAAAAATCTGTAAGGGGTGAGCGATGAAGCCCAGCAAGTAGCAATCCTCTTTATCTAGCCGAATCAAGTACAATTTATAAAATACTTTTTTGAAATAACTTTTTGTTCAATAACAATAGTACAAAAGCTTTCAAAAACTAAACAATTCAAAAATAATTTCAATGTATATTATATCTCTTTAATCCACGACTTAGCGACTAAGGTTACAATAGCCTGTAACACTACCCCAAAGTTCGATAATGTTATGATCGCAACCTACTAAGGTATCTATAAAATGCACGCCCCCAAAGAACATCTAAAAGGTGTGCGCCTTAGTAGGTCCTATATTAGCTCTTAACTAAACGTAATCAATAACGGGTTCTATACATAGTCGGTGAGGATTTCAAAAATTTTCTCAATAGTATCAATAATATAAACGATATTTTTCACGCGCCAAAATCATATAATACCATTCACGCTTCGAAAATAAATACTTGATCCGAATTTTGAAATAAAAGAACATAACAATTTAATTTAAATGGAAGCCTTAAATAAAAAAATAACGAATTTTGAAACTGTACATTTAGGCATCCGAATAATTAATAAGACATACTTAAAAGTAACGATAATCTTAAAAACACTAAATAGTTCGGAAAGCCATTTACTTGATATTGCGAAACACGAAATTAAAAGTGAACTAATTCTTTGAGTTTTCTTCTTTTCTTCTCTGTTCTGCAGTACTCCAAGCCAAATAGTTTTTACGTTCTTTTCTTTCTTTCTAGTTGTTTAAATATATGTAATTCCTTTGAAAAATAGGTTATTAAGTAAAAGAGTCATTTTAAAATTAAAAGTTTGTTACAGTCTAACTGACTTATCCTAATAGGTTTTAAATATGTATAAATAATTATTAGTTACACTTCTATTATCTAATTATATTATTTTATTATCTTTTATCCTTTTTTTTAAACCGGATATTACAAATATCTCCTTCAACCAATATTAATACATCCTCCCTGCAAACGGTAAAACCTCCTCTAGATCAAATAGCCGATAAACCAAATTCTTCCTCTCTAACATGATAAATACGTCAAAACTCAAACATGATAAAAACGTCAAAAGCAAAAAACAAATCTTTAACAAATAAAAATAAAAAAATCAAAGTTTGGAATCAAAACCAAACGAACCACTCTAATAAGATAACTCAAGTTAAACTCTATTTGTTCTAGCGATTTTTCGGCAGTCGCGCGTGACACGCTAGATCCAATCTCATCTAATCTATGTAATAAAGTTAAATCTGTTAGATAAGGTTAATTGAGTACTCAAAAGTATTAAACAAGGATAACGTAGTCTTTTCATTTTTTATTTTCATTTCCTTCAAATGTTTGTTCAGCTGTACATAGTCACATGGTTAATGCCTTGCTTGATTACCAATCTAGATTCATATGGGTCATTATATATGTACTGAATTCAGCTATTGAGAGCTTATGAATATTTTTTTTTTATTATTTTCTCTCTCAAACTACCTCTGAATCTGTCTAATCTCTCCCCCAAATTCTTCTCCCTTTCTCTAACTCTTCTATTCTCCCATTTTTTTGCATTTGCTTTACTATTAAGCTGCAGTATAGTAAGCTTTGTATCAACTGAATTCATCAGTTCATTACAAATTGGTATCAAAGCCACTATCGATCCCAACCATGGCCAATAATACCCAAATAATCACTAATATGGAAGGCTTCGTCAGTGATCAAGTCAACTCCCTTCAATAGTTACAGACCCAGCTGAATGAATCTGTCAATAGTCTGAAGCTAGATTTCGAGGATAGACTCAATAAGAAGATGGAGCAAATTATTAAGGGTTTTGAAGCACTGCTTGCAACAAGGTTACTAAATCCATCAAATAAAACAGGTAATTTAGAAAATTTAATGGGTTCAATTTTGGGGAATTTTGAGACTTTGAGTTCTGAGGATAAAGTTACTGGAGGAATATTCAAATCCATCAAATTTGAAATCCCCATATTTGATGGAAGTAATCCTAGAAATTGGATTAGAAAATGCAATAAACTTTTTTCTTATCATTCAGTGGCTGATAATCATAAACTTCATTTAGCCACTATTAATTTGGAAGGAGAGGCTGAAGAGTGGTATGCAGGTTTTGTTTATGGTGGATCTGAAGTAACTTGGGATGGGTTCATAGAAGAGGTAGTGGCTAGGTTCAGCCCTGAAACTCATATAAACCCCATAGGTGAACTTAAAAATTTACAGCAGTATGGCTCAGTAGATGACTACAGAAAGAGATTCGAAGAATTAAAGGGTTGGACCTTACTACGAAATCTTTCTTTGAATGAAGCTTTCTTTATGGATTGTTTTCTGGGGGGGGGGATTGAAGGAGGAAATAAGGTTGGGAATTTAGGAGTTAAAAAATTCCACCCTTAAGGAACTCCTTAAAATGGCTAGAGTGGAGGGGGCCAAATTGGAGGCATGGGTAAAGAAAATTTGAATGGGATTAAGACTTGGAATCCCCAGTCAACAGACAAAGGTTGGACCATCATTAAATAGTATAGTTGTAATGACTCGTAATGTTGTGGTTGGCCTCACTGGAACAACAAACTTTGAGAAGGACAAAAAGCTGCCAATCATGAGCTTAACTAGAGAGCAAATTACAGAAAAGAGAAGGAAGAAATCGTGTTATTCCTTTGATGAACCTTACACTGTATGTTATCAGTGCAAGAAGCCTCACTTATTTTTAATGATACCCTCTGATGGAGACTGTGACATTGAAGAAGAGTTGGAAGATTATGTTAAAATGGAGACCTTAGAAGGAGATCAGGACTACAAGATTCACGAGGCTCATATAACCCTTCATGCTCTATCAGGGAACCAAATGAATAACACCATCAGATTTTTGGGACTGGCTAATGGGAAACAACTCAGAATACTCATTGACAGTGGGAGTACCAATAATTTCTTAGACCCTCAAGCTGCTAAGAGGATCGGGGCAATTACATAGAACACCAAACCCTTGTATGTATTAGTGGTTGATGGTTTTAAAGTAACTAGCCTACAAGAATGCATTAACCTTTCTTAGACAGCACAGGGGGAAGAGTTTGCTACTGATTTTAGAGTTCTTCCTCTATGTGGGATATATGTTGTGACTCCCCCAAAATAGGTATACATTACCCATCTTGAGTCGCCAAATACATGGTAAAGAATTTAAATACAAACTTCTTTTATACAGTACGACAAAACGTAACTGAGAGTTTCAAAACGGATAATGTCTCGTAGAGAGTATCCAAACTCAAATAAAGTCATCATTACAATTATTATCATACTATTTCACTGAATAGTGAGGACTACTAATGCAAACATCTGGACCGTCATTCTGTTCTCCGATTAGTCCCAGCTACGTTCTCATTTCCTGAAGAGAACAATGAAAGCAAAAGGGTGAGCTCAACTAGCCCAGTAAGAAATATTATGACTAAGATAATGTAGAATAAATTATCGTTAGCCTTCAACAGTGTTAAACTGATAAAATATAATAAACATCAAGTTTAACTGCAGTGGAACAAGAGAAGAGTCAAGTAGAGCATGATATCTACTATCTTCTATGATTTAAAAAATTTATCATTAATTTTATCGCTGAGACTCAGCTTAATAAATAAACCACATCATCGAATCATCCATGCACTACGGGCCAAGGATATTTATGTAATCATCAATGGTCATGATTATACCGAATAATCTCTGGTCATAATCATACCAACAACTGTTCATCAATGCACTACAGGCCAATGAGGATTTTTACCACATCATTTGTAACATTACGGTCATGATTATACCGAATAAACCCTGGTCATAATCATACCAATCAATAGTACAACTATGCACGTAAGCCACAGATGACTTTTATCATAATATAAGCATGAGGATGATAACAATGATATAAGAATTCAATTAAAAGAAAGCAAAGGATAAATTGTTAAAGATTTATAATTTAATTTATCCAGAA
Source organism: Panax ginseng (assembly GCA_020205605.1). Classification (NCBI taxonomy): domain Eukaryota; kingdom Viridiplantae; phylum Streptophyta; class Magnoliopsida; order Apiales; family Araliaceae; genus Panax; species Panax ginseng. The sequence continues at coordinate 91,568,359 of CM035141.1, read as the reverse complement.
TTCAATAATGCCCAAATTGTCAACATGATACTGCTTTGTGGAGTAAAATTTAAGAATAATATTGTATCAAAAATGATTTGGACAGCAAAGAAATTAATTTTAGTCATGAATAATTCCCCGGGTGAATAGTACCTCGTGAATAGTACTTCGGGAATAGTATCCCGTGAATAGTACTTTATGAATAGTACCCGTGAATAGTACTTTATGAATAGTATCCTGTGAATAGTACCGTAAAAATAAATACTACTCATGGACAGTACTCCGGCATGAAAAGTTTAAAATTTAACAAGAATGTACAAAAAATATCCTTGTGAAACGATACTAGATGAAGCGCAAATTTCAAGGATATTCTACTAATTTCACATAGTATAGAAGCAATACTTTAACAAAATGAGGGTATAATCAGGAATACAAAACGAAATAATATTACTCACATACTACAGATTATGGAAGAAAATATTATTCCTTATGAATACTGAAAAAAAATCCCTTACCTCAGAAGAAGACTGGATACTGGAATAGTGAGGTAGCAGACTTCTCTTCTACTTTCTCTCTAAAGCTTCTCTCTCTATAGCTTCTCTTTCTATAATTGCTCTTGTGAGTCTTAGTAAATTGGTGAGAATTAAAGAAGAATGAGCTTCTATTTATAGGAAAACGTAGTTTCGATAATTGCACGTTTTGGGGCTCGAAATATTATAGTATAATACCTTCATCTTTTCCTTCATTTTTAATTTAGTCCTGCAAGTATTATCAAACTTCCACCACCTCCCCTAATAGTATATTTTGTGAATCAATAGTACAATCATGTGAATCAATAGTACAATCATGTGAAAAAAATAATTACAGTATAGTATCTTCATCTATACCTCCATTTTTAATTTAGTCATGCAAGTATTATCAATCTAATTGCACCACCTCCCCTAATAGTACATGCATGTGAATCAATAGTACACACATGTGAACAAATAATTATAAGCATGTGAATTAATAGCAATTAATTGCTCATTTATCTGATTAATTACTCGATTGGTCAATATAACCTCCAGATATCCATTATTATCGAAATAGATGTCAATTTCGACTAACACTAATAATCCCAACATAATGGAAATATCAATTTCATCTTTAAACAACACGAACTTATTCATCATTAATATTATAACTCAAAATATTTAACAATCAGATCATTCCCAGGAAAGAGGGGGCTTCCGATAAGGATTTCTCCCTATTGGCGCGGAATTAGGTGACCAAACCTCTCCTTGATAGAACTTTCTAGACATTGTCAATATTGCAAATAATAATATGAATAAATTTGTCGTCTCAATTATTGATTTAATAATAATAAATATTATGCAGATGATACTGTGACAATAATTGAATCAATAATATGAAAGATATTATGCAACAATTACTGTAGCAATAATTGAGTATAACTGAATGACTTCTCACGTAAGCATCAATAATCAATACTGTGTGCTACTATGCAACCACACGTATTACTGTACTTTTACCACCGGGTAGTTCAACAGTTTAACGGTAAAACTTTTGCCGTTATTTTTATAAAAAGATAATTATGTTATTTTCTAACTACGATAATACTTTCGTTGTGGGATCCACCAATGATTGTGCCGTCGTACGAATATTCCCTGTTAAAATGAATATTCCCCGACCAATCGAATATTATATAACCACTTGCTTACTTTGCAAAATTTGTAAATAATACCCACAACTATAACATTATATCAAATCCACACCATAATTTTCAAAAATATATTTCGAGAAAAATTAATCTTTATTCATAAAAGTTGGGGTCTTACAACCTCCCCTTCTTATGAAATTTCGTCCTCAAAATTAGGGTGCGTACCTAGTATGTCGAAGAGATGAGAATACATTGACTTCATTTTAGATTCTAACTCCTAGGTCATTTCATCAACATCGTGGTTTCTCCACAAAACTTTGACTTGGGGTATAACCTTGGAGCGTAGAATATGATCCTTCTTATCCAATATTTTAACAGGTACCTCCTCATACGTTAAATCTTCCGCTATCTCGTCCTGTTCTAATTCAATAATGTGGTTCGGGTCTTTCACATATTTACGTAACATAGATATATGAAAAACGTTATGAACACGAGACGTATTTGGCGGTAAGGCGAGTCTATAGGCCACAGTTCCTACTCGATCGAGGATAAAAAATGGGCCAATGAATCAAGAATTGAGCTTTCATCTCTTTCCAAATCTCGTAACTCCTTTCATGGAGCAACACGTAATAACACATGATCTCCAATATTGAATTCCACATTTTCGATGAAGATCAGCATAACTCTTTTGTCGATCTTGTGAGGTTTTTATACGTTGTCGGATCGTTTGAATCTTTTTCGTAGTCATACGTACCAACTCCGGTCCCAACAACGTTGCTTCACCCACCTCATCCCAACATACTAGAGAACGACACTTTCTTCCATACAACACCTCAAATGGAGCCATGCCAATACTTGATTGATAACTGTTGTTGTAGAAAAACTCCACCAATGGTAAGAACTTGTCCCAATTTCCTTTGAAGTCAAGGACAAAGAGTTTTAAATAAATCTTCAAGAGTTTGAATAGTCCTCTCCGACTGCCCGTCCGTTTGAGGATGATATGCCGAATTAAATCGTAAATCTGTACCCATAGCTTTTTGCAAACTAACCTAAAATCGTGAAGTGAATCTTGGGTCTCGATCAGAAACTATGGATACTGGCATACCATGCAATCTTACAATCTCATTTATGTACATACGAGCAAGACGTTCAAGTGTATAAGTTTCTCGCATCAGTAAGAAATGAGTAGACTTGGTCAATCTATCAACAATTACCCAAATCGCATATATGCCTTGAGAAACCTTGGGAAGACCAGTAACAAAATCCATGGTAATGTGTTCCCACTTCCATTCTGGAATTTCAAGTGGTTGCAAGGGACCTTTTGGCACTTGATGCTCCGCCTTGACTCGTTGACAAGTTATACACCTTGAGATAAACCCCGCTATCTCTCTCTTCATATTGCTCAACCAAAATATATGTCGAAGATCACGAAACATTTTGGTACTCCCAAGATGGATTGCAAACGGTGTATTGTGCGCCTCCATCGTGATTTTATACTTCAATTCAGAATCGTTAGGAACACAAAGTCTGGAGTTGACTCGAAGTATTCCTTCTTCATCGATTCTTCGCTCCTAATAGCACCTTCTTGCATTTTCGCCCTCATACGCATCGATTTGTGTCCAGAAGCTTGAGCGACTTTAACTTTATCGATTAAAGTCGGTTCTACTCGTATATTCGTCATCATCACATGGGTCCTTGGAGTTAGGACTGAGCAAAAAATGGATAAAACCAAACAACTGATCACAACCGAATTTTTTTAACCGAATTATTTCGGTTATTCGGTTATTTTCATTAATTCGGTTATAGCTGTTTTAATAATCCGATATTCGGGTATCCATACGGATATTGAAATAATGTTATTCGGGTAACCGAATAACCGAATAGATTTTTAAAATGATAATAATAAATAAAGCCCTACTCTTTTTGACTCTTAAGAGTTAACTTTATTCTCATCATCACAGACTCACGATCACAACTCTACCGACTCTCCTCCTTCTCCATACCAAATTTTCCACTGGCTTCAAGAAAGACTACTCTTTCCTGCCTCCCCAAATTTATCGTCTTTGGTATCATCGATCTAGGTCAGATCGGGATATGACATAATCATCGCCACGCAAATGATGACTAATAAAAAGATGAGTGTGATTAAGAGCTTGGGTAGATGTAGAAGCGCCATGACCACGAAATTAACCCAAAGTAAAGTAATCCAACTAGGAGATCAAGGAAGAAAAGATAGATAGTGAGGGTAAAGGAATTGGGGATGGGGTTTTTGATTAGAGCAATACAACATCTATGAGACCCCGAATTTTATGAAATAAAAGTATTCAATTTTTCTATTTTGGTAAATAGTTAAATTGATAAAAGTTTAAAGTTAAGGGTAATATGTGATTAGTTTTTTTCAAAGTAAGCAAGTTGATATAAAATATTCGTTGTGTCAGGGAATATTCGATTAATCGGGGATTATTTTTTTGTCGGAGAATATCCGTACGAAGGTACAATCATTGGTGGACCCCACAACGGAATTATTGTCGGATTGAGAAAACGACAAAAATATTTTTATGAAAATAACGGCGGAAGTTTTACCGTTAAGCTGTTTGAAACACCCTTGTTAAAAGTACGATACTGGCGTGGTTGCATAGAAGCACTGCGGTATTGATTATTGATGCTTATGTGATAAGTCACTCGGTTTTATTTTATTGGTATTATTAATGTTATAAAATGTAAAAGCTTTTTATATAAAATGTAATACTTTTATAAAGTTATTCGCTTTTATTAGGCTAATAGTAAAATCTTTTATATAAAATGTAATACTTTTATAAAGTTATCTGCTTTTATTAGACAATATTTAGAATATATTTTATTTTATTATGCATAGTGTTTGCATAAGTGCTACATAGTGTTTGCAGATAGTAAAATCTTTTATAAAGTTATTCGCTTTTATTAGATTATAAATAGAATATATTATATTTTATTTAAAAGATTTTGTTTTAAATATGGACCGTCATATTAAAGTAAATCAATATGGACCGCTCATGAATTAGTTACTATATCACGACCCATTCTTCTATAAATAGAAGCTCATTCCTTCATTATTTCTTACGAATTCAATGAAACTCTAGAGAGAAAACTATAGAGAAAAGAAGAAAAGGGTTTCGCTTACTTCACTACTTCTATACCCAAAGACTTTTTCTTTCTAAGGTAGGAAATATTATTTGTTGTACTCGTAGGGTATTATTTCTTTTGTATTCATGAAGAGAACTTCATTATTCCATTCTTTATCATTCTCGTTGGAATAACTCAGATACGCTGCTACCCTACTATACTTGGTGAAATTCTTCCGTTATTCCATTCTTTATTATTCTCATTGAATATCCTCGTCATGCAAGCGCTTTACGCCGGACCAGTTATATTCTTTATTATTCATTGGAATATCCCGCTCAAGGCGTTTTACGTGGGACCGGTTCCGTTATTTATTATTCTGTTGGAATATCCTCGCTTGCATATTACACGACCAGTTCGGTTCTTTATTTAGTATTCTTGGAATAACTCGTATACATGTGAAGTACCGCATGCATGGTGATTTCATTTGTTATTCCATTCTTTATTATTACGTTGAACATCCTCGCTTGCAAGCAATTTCACCGACCGGTTCCGTTATTATTATTCTGCTGGAATAACTCATCTATGTGAAGTACCGCATGCATGGTGATTTCTTTTGTTATTCCATTCTTTATTATACTCAGTTGGTTAAAGTTTTGACTTCTATACTCCATGAAATTAGTGGAATAGCCTTGATATTTGCGCTTCATCCAGTATCTTTTCATGGAAATATTCTTCTGAGCATTCTTAAATTTTACTCTACAAGAAGTATCATGTTGACAATTTGGACGTTATTAGTTCTTGGATAAATTAATTCTTGAACTTGTTTTATTGAATTATTATGTCATTGTCATCATCCTCGTGTTTATATTATGTTGAAAGTCATTTGTGGCCTGTAATGCATAGATGGACTTGGTATGATTATGACCAGGGATTATTCGGTGTAATCATGACCGTAATGTTACAAATGATGTGGAAAAAGTCATCATTGGCCCGTAGTGCATTGATGGACAATTTTTGGTATGATTATGGCTATGGATTCTCTTCGACCAAGGGTGCAAAGTTGAATTGTTTTATAGCATGATCAGGACCGTTGATAAAAACACGATTATCTTTGGCCCGTAGTGCATGGATAATTTGTGGTTGTGATACTAATGAAAAAATACTCATTGGCCCGTAGTGCATTAATGGACAGTTTTTGGTATGATTATGGCTATGGATTCTCTTCGGCCAAGGGTGCAAAGATGAATTATTTTATGGCATGATCAGATCATTGATGAAAAACACGATTATCTTTGGCCCGTAGTGCATGGATAATTTGTGGTCGTTAATACTAATGAATATCCTCGGCCCAGTAGTGCGGGGATGATTCGATGATGTGGATTAATTATTGAAATGAGTCTCGTTGATGAAATATTAATTCATGGATGTGATAATAATGAATATCTTTGGTAGTAGTGCAAAGATGATTTAATGATTACGAAACACGAATTGTGATTTGGTATAACCATGATTTTTGATGTTTCGGTGAAGATATGTGATGAAAATTATCTTCGTTCCAGGTGCGAAAAGGAATTGTAATCACAATTATGATTATGAGTTATTCATATGATTGTGGACAAGAATTGTTGATTGATGTTACAGGATAAAACATTATCATGGACTTTTAACATGGAGAAGATAATCGACCGATGGTCTATTCGACTCTTCTAATGGATTGCTTCGTTCGCCACAACTATGGTTGAAAAGTTTTATCATCTACCATATGTTCTAAATCTCTGATTTATTATTGATGAAAGCTATTGATAATTTCTTTCAGATAATAAGAGTGTTGCCGGGTTGAGCGAGGATAACAGGGGAATAGAACGGTGGTATCTAGCTTTGGAGGTTCTCCCTAAATAGTATAGAAAAGTGTGTTGTATTCTATACATCATTTAGTAGTTATAATTGGTGAATCAAATAGGGTGAGGTGAACCCAACTTTGGAAGGGTGTTTTGCCACTATCATACAAGATGTCTAATGACATACAATCTCGTGTTATCATAAGACGTAGTCAGGTGCGCATCCACTTCTTTGAGTATATCTACTGAGCACTACCTATATGATCTTGGAGTTTATTTGAAATATAATATTCACTTGGAGACAGTGGAGATAGTTATATGTCAAGAGAAGACTCATCATTGGAAAGAAGATGATAGTAATCTTCTCGTTTTTCTTTGGGGTCTATTGGGTCAACCAAGGATAATTCTGTGGCCATATGATATCTATTATGACCTAGACGCATGGCCTCCCATGTACGAAGGTTTCCTCGAGCACTTCCCAAAGATTTTAATTTCTAAAACAATCTTTGACTATACTTTTATATAAAGTACCATTGTAAGGTTGTGGTCGAGGTACCATGAGAGTTACATATATTTGTATTAAAACTCACAGCTAATCGTGGTCGATATTATATACAAATTTCAACAATTATATAAATGAGGTTGTATTTGAATTTTGTACCATGTATCCAAGCACTCGAAATGGGTGATGTATACCTAATTTTGGGGCGCCAAAACATCCATCTGTTTGAGAAAAGATGTAAGCTAGGAACTGTGCAAATTTCTATAATTTAACTTACTAGGAGGAGAGAGAACTTAATTTCGGTTATTAACCGAAATAAACGAATATAAAATTCTTTATTATTCTATTTCTGCTATTTCTCTATTCGGTTAATTATTCGGATAGTAAAATTTGGAATATTTTGGTATTCGGTTATATCCGAATAAGCTATTCGGTTCGGATATAACCGAATTGTTCACCCCTACTTGGAGTCTTTAACTCTATCTACATCCTTTGTAAGTCATACAAAATGGGGCTTTGCATTGACAATATCGCATTCGTACCCGCATATGATCTTCTACTCAATGCATCAGTTACTACGTTCGCTTTTCTAGGATGGTATTGAATGGTATGATCGTAATCTTTCAATAGCTCAAGCCATCGTCGTTGCCGCATGTTGAGTTTTTTTTAGTGAAGAAATATTTGAGGCTTTTATGATCCGTATAGATCTCCACCTTCTCTCCATACAGGTAATGCCTCTAAATCTTAAACGCAAAAATGACAGCTGCCAACTCTAGATCACGAGTAAGATAATTCCTCTTATATTCTTTGAGTTGTCGTGAGGCATAGGCTATGACTTTCCCATGTTGCATGAGAACACATCCTAACTGTGACGCCCCCAAAATAGGTCCATTCCATCCAACCCATTCTGAGTCGCCAAATACATGGTACAGAAATAACTACAACTTTATTATTACAACATATAAACTGTGAGTTTAAATACGATATTGCCATCTGCATAATATCCACATACAAATAAATCCTCATCACAATTATTGATACATTATTTTACAACAATGGTGAGGACTACTAAACAACTCTCCCTAGAACTTTCATTCCATACCCCACTGCATCTTTCGCTATATTCTCGCCTCCCGAGAAGAAAAATGGAACAAAAATGAAAAGGGTGAGCTCGACTAGCCCAGTAAAGAATATTATGACTAAGATAATATACAACAAATTATCGTTAGTCTTCAACAGGGAAAAATATAATAGAATACAATAGACAACAAGTTTTAAATCAATATTCGCAGCGGAAATAATAATTCATTAGAAGAGTTAAATAGAGAATGCAAACTACTATCTTCTATGTATGAATTTTAAAGTTCATCATCAATATTTTTATCCCTGTAACATCAATCAATATATATATTCATCCTTGCACTACAGGCCAAGGACATTCACCAGTTGGTCATGTTCATCTAAACACCTGTTCATCTTTGCACTACGGGCCAAAGATATTCATCAGAAATCATTCATCTTTGCATTACAGGCCAAAGATATTCATCATAACTCATTCATCTTTGCACTACAGGCCAAAGATATTCATCATAACTCATTCATCTTTGCACTACAGGCCAAAGATATTCAATAATATCATCATTTAAGACTGTGGATGATGAAAATATTTTTTAAAGAAACGAATCCAAAGAAACAAAATGACAAGGATTAAGGATTAAGGATTCGTACTTTGTTTTATCCACGCCCAAAAATACCTCAAAAATAATCATAGTGGTGTAAAATTCAAGAATGATCAAAACCCGGATACAATCAAAGCTAGTATCCACAATAGATATTTTGGACAAAAAGAAGAAATTTCATTTTTTCTATTGAATAAAGCGTATTCGTGAATAAGTGTCAGATATCGTGAATAGTCCGTATACGTGAATAAGAACTCTACACCAAAAGATAGAAATTTCACAAAAAAACATCTTCACGCTTACGTGAATAAGACTCGTGAATAAGAACTCGTGAATAAGAACTCATGAATAAGAACTCATGAATAAGAACTCCCGACATGAAAAAGTTCCAAATTTGATAAAAAATTCAACTAATATTTTGGCATAATGATATTGAAGAAAATAATATCATTTATGAAAAGAAATAACATCCCTTACCTCGAAAGACAAGATTTCTAGTTGAAACAGGATATAAAGGCTATGACTTGAACTTTCACCGTATATAAAGAATACTCAAAGTATACTCAAAATACTCACAAGAATACGCTTCGATAATATAGAGAGAGAAAACTTCAGCTTTACGGTGTGATTTTCAATTCTAACCCAAGACCTATTTATAGAAATTGCTTAGAACACCAAAAAAGCAGTAAAATTTAATATAATAATATATATATATATCAAAATTCTCTACGCCATTCTTGAATCTGAAAATCTAGAATTCAACTCATTCAAATCACATGTTAGACCCAAAAAACGTTTTTCTTATTTTAAATATTTTAAACTTCCAAAAATCAATTATTTCGGAGCTTCTGAACTTCAATAATTTATAATAAATAGTCCTTTTATCAGAAAATTCAAATCTCATGAGTTTTTATAGAAAATTCAATTCTCTACAACTTTGCGAAAGAAAGTTTTTCCAAATTCTAAACAGAAATTGACCAAATCCACAAATGGGCAATTTTACAGTTATAATCAAATTTCAAATAATAAATGGGGTCCAATTTAACATGTTTAACATGTTTTAAACATTTATTGCAACAAAATACTCTTCCTCCTCGTATACTCATATATCCCACATTCGTTGTAAAAATATCACCATTATTATATTATTAAAATATAATATTATATATATTTAAATGAATTATTTTATCGTAAAAAGATAAAATTTCAATTTTCAACAATTGTCACATTAAAATTTTCTCCATCTATATCCACATAAAATCAATATTTTTCTCATAATATGAATCAATAATTAATTATTCACAAATAATAAGACAGTAATCACAATATCGACAACCAGCAGCTTCAGGAAAGAGGGCTTTCCAATAAAGATTTCTCCTTCTTGCGCCAAGCAATTAGGTGACCAAACCTCTCCTTAGATGTAACTTTCTAGACATTGCCAATAATGTTATCTAATAATATTATTCAGATAATATGAATTATTGCTTCGATAATGAAAATAATCGTGTAATGACAATTATCAAACAACAAAGAATATAAAATATCAACGCAAAGAATTATTGAATCAATAAAATAAAATAATTTAAGCATTATCAGAACCATTATTGAGTAAAGCCTTCTTACGTAAGAATCAATAATTGGTGCAATACTGCGTGCTTCTTGCGCAATAACGCCAGACATCGTGTTTTTAACCAACGGTATTCCAACAAAGTAAAATCTGTAATAACTCTACGCCTGTTATTTTTAAACAACTTATTTTTGTCGCTTTCTTCCTCCAATCGCTTCACATATGGGCCCATACATGGTCACTACTGTCAGCATTTAATATTCCCCACAATACGAATATTATATCACCACTTGCTTATTTAAAATATTTATGCATTTTACCCATAACTAACCACATTAATCAAATCCACCTTTACTATTTCAAAATAATAAATAAAGGAAATTCCTTTTATTTAAAAAATTTCGGTCTTACAACCTCCCTCCTTATGAAATTTCGTCCTCGAAATTGACGTCACGACGACTGGTGTTTCAAAAGATGAAAATACCTCGCTTTCATTTTCATTTCCAACTCTCGTGTCATTTCCTCAATAAAGATGGTTTCTCCACAAAACTTTAACTTGTGGTATAACCTCTGATACATGGGACATGTTCTTTCCTATCCAAGATCTTGACAGTACCTCCTCGTGACGTTAAGTCTTCTACTATCTCGTCTTGGTTTAACTCAATGACGTGGTTCGGTCGTCCACATATTTACGTAACATCGATACGTGAAAATCGTTATGAACACGCCATACTTGGTAGTAAAGCGAGTCTATAGGCCACAGCTCCTACTCGATCGAGAATTTCAAATGGAATAATAAATCAATGGTTTGAGCTTTCCTCACATCGCCTATTCTCGCTTTTGGATACTGAACTTCTTGCACCTCCTTCTTCATATGCATCGACCGATTGTGTAGCGAGCGACTTTAACTTTATCGATTAAAGTCGATTATACTCGTATATCATCACGCGGGTACCTAGAGTTTTCATCTCCATCTCTATTATTTGTAAATTATACTGAAATTAGTTTTTTGACAATATCGTACTCGTATTTCAGATACGATCTTCTACTCAACACGCCACCTACCACGTTAGCTTTTCCAGATGGCATGGTCGAACATGTCTTTGAAATGAGTCTCCTCTCGAGTTCTTCAAGCTCTTCCCACATTCTTTACTCCATTCGAATTTTGTATCTCTACGAGTCACCGTTAATGGAATAAATGATTCGAGAATATCCTTCAACGAATCTCCGATAATAACCAACTAAGCCTGTAAAGCTACATATTTCGATTACCGACTTTAGGTTGTTCTCAACCGTGACTCACATCCCAATCTTGGATAAGACGTTACAATGACACCTATCGCTTTACTATCGCATCTAATATGGTGTCCCCTACGGAGAAATCGGCTTGCATTCCACAAAGGAAGTCACCGGATAAAGGCTCGTATCAACTTCTACAAATGGGTTTTTAACTCCTCGAAGTTCAATAAGAGCCATTCGATATGAGATTTTAGAAATGGGTTTTGTACCGATTTAAAGTCGATACAAATTCAATATCACGCCCGGGAGTAAGCCAAGAAATTCTTCAGAAATACGCCGGAAAAATCAATAACAACAGAATATTATTCAAATCGACGTGTCTTTATTCAAATCCATAACATGGACTAAGAAAGCTTGACATTCGCTTTTCAATAAACAAATGGCTTTATAATTTAATATGAAAGAGTTTGACTTCAATGGTTTGGTTGTTTGAATTGAATAATAGGTTGCTTAAGAATATGAAAACTAACAACCTTACGAAAAGCAATCAATTTTGGCATGATGAGTAGTTAACCTTAAAATCACATCAAAACAAATATCTTTATAGCAATAAGGTTAACAGGTAATGTGATAGTGCCAACTTGAATCAAGCAAGATTTCTAAACAACGGATGTAATAAAAGTTTCTCTTAATCTGAGTCTCCACAGATAGTCAAAGTCTAATTTCTCCGTAGTCAAATTCAAACGTTGAGCGCAAGCAACGAGAGATAAAAGAATGGGTAGAACCCAGATTCTAGTAAGGTATAAACTTCGCAAGAATTTATAATTAACTAACCTGCGTGCTAAACTCGTTCGGGTTCCTCGCATTTTTGAATTTGGCCACGACAAACGCTCTTCTAGAACCGCTTGACTTTGACTTTTTCTCAGATCCGCCTCTGGTGCCAACGTCCCAACCGGACTTGATTTCGCTTATAGACAAAATCGAAATCAGTGTGACCGCCTTTTCCACAACTAAAACATACCTTGGAAGACTTTGAACAGTTTGACCTTATATGTCCCTCCTCCGCATCCAGTAGCATCTAACCCATGTATTGTTCTCTTCCCTAGAATTTGTTCTTGGTGTCGATGTCGCTTCTTGACGCCTTCCCGTCATCGTTAAATCTTCTTTTTTAGATTGGACATCTCTTTCCATAATATCAACGCTGTCGATGCGGCTTTTTACCCATGCATCACTCATTCTCACTCGCTCGCTTATTTCTTCTTTCACCAGATTCCAAATTTATCATCTTATACTCGCCAAAGAGTGCTTCATTCAAGATCACATATCGGGTAACACAAGCTTGAATCATTGCATCCTTTTGCTCCACGATATTGCCTCGCAATTTTTTCACCGCTTCTTCTAACTCATAAATACGATTTTGCAATTCTACATTTTGATCATAAAATACCTCTAATAAACTCTCCTCGTGTACCTCTTCTTCCTCTTCTTCCTCACTCTCGATGTTACCTCTGCGACTATCTCTAAAAGTAACTATCAATTCTTCACTCACCACACGGATATCTCTAATTCCTTCTTCACCGACATCACATTATCCTCGGTTTGGCGATTAGAGGTGTCTCCACGATCTCATTCACTCCATTGTTAACGCTCTCAATGACATTCTCAACATCACATAAAACAAGGGTTAATTAAGGAAATCAATATATCACATAATATCCCTATATACTAACCAACTAACAAAAATAAGCTTAGGTAGACACACTAGCGAAGGATTTACTCGCCTCTCCCTCCTAGTTCTATTCCCCGATCTCCGCCAGAGATCATATCCCTAAGCTCGATACCAACCGTGACGCCCCCAAAATAGGTCCATTCCATCCAACCCATTCTCGAATTCGCCAAATACATGGCATGCGTAAATAACTACAACTTTATTATTACAACATATAAACGTGAGTTTAAATACGAGATATTGCCATCTGCATAATATCCACATACAAATAAATCCTCATCACAATTATTGATACATTATTTTACAACAATGGTGAGGACTACTAAACAACTCTCCCTAGAACTTTCATTCCATACCCCGACTTGCATCGCTATATTCTCGCCTCCCGAGAAGAAAAATGGAACAAAAAGGAAAAGGGTGAGCTCGACTAGCCCAAAGAAGAATATTATGACTAAGATAATATACAACAAATTATCGTTAGTCTTCAACAGGAAAAATATAATAGAATACAATAGACAACAAGTTTTAAATCAATATTCAGCAATGAAATAATAATTCATTAGAAGAGTTAAATAGAGAATGCAAACTACTATCTTCTATGTATGAATTTTAAAGTTCATCATCAATATTTTTATCCTCGTAACATCAATCAATATATATATTCATCCTTGCACTACATGAAAGCCAAGACATTCACCAAATTAGGTCATGTTCATCTAAACACTGCTCATCTTTTGCACTACGGGCCAAAGATATTCATCGAAAATCATTCATCTTTGCATTACAGAAGCCAAAGATATTCATCATAACTCATTCATCTTTGCACTACGTGCCAAAAGATATTCATCATAACTCATTCATCTTTTGCACTACAAATAAAGATATTCAATAATATCATCATTTAAGACCGTGGATTATGAAAATATTTTTTAAAGAAACGAATCCAAAGAAACAAAATGACAAGGATTAAGGATTAAGGATTCGTACTTTGTTTTATCCACGCCCAAAAATACCTCAAAAATAATCATAGTGGTGTAAAATTCAAGAATGATCAAAACACGGATACAATCAAAGCTAGTATCCACAATAGATATTTTGGACAAAAAGAAGAAATTTCATTTTTCTAGGTGAATAAAGGCCGTATTCGTGAATAGTGTCAGATATCGTGAATAAAGGCCAGATACGTGAATAAGAATCTCGACACCAAAAGATAGAAATTTCACAAAAAACATCTTCACGCTTCGTGAATAAGACTTTTGAATAAGAATCGTGAATAAGAACTCATGAATAAGAACTCATGAATAAGAACCCCGACATGAAAAAGTTCCAAATTTGATAAAAATTCAACCAATATTTTGGCATAATGATATTGAAGAAAATAATATCATTTGCGAAGAAAGAAATAACATCCCTTACCTCGAAAGACAAGATTTTAAATAAAACACCTGGATATAAAGCATGACTTGAACTTTCACCACCGTATAGCAATACTCAAAGTATACTCAAAATACTCACAAGAATACGCTCGATAATATAGAGAGAAAAACTTCGATTTACGGTGTGATTTTCAATTCTAACCTAAGACTATTTATAGAAAATTGCTTAGAACACCAAAGCGTAAAATTTAATATAATAATATATATATATATATCAAAATTCTCTCACGCCATTCTTGAATCTGAAAATCTAGAATTCAACCCATTCAAATCACATGTTAGACCCAAAAAACGTTTTTCTTATTTTAAATATTTTAAACTTCCAAAATCAATTATTTGAACTTGAACTTCAATAATTCATAATAAATAGTCCTTTTATCAGAAAATTCAAATCTCATGAGTTTTTATAGGAAATTCAATTCTCTACAACTTTGCAGAAGAAAGTTTTTCCAAATTCTAAATGTAAATTGACCGAAATCCACAAATGGGCAATTTTACATTTATAATCAAATTTCGATCAATAAATGGGGTCCACCGACATGTTTAACATGTTTTAAACATTTATTGCAACAAAATACTCTTCCTCCTCGTATATATATATCCCACATTCGTTGTAAAAATATCACCATTATTATATTATTAAAATATAATATTATATATATTTAAATGAATTATTTTATCGTAAAAAGATAAAATTTCAATTTTCAACAATTGTCACATTAAAATTTTCTCCATCTATATCCACATAAAATCAATATTTTTCTCATAATATGAATCAATAATTAATTATTCACAAATAATATTACGTAATCACAATATCGACAACTGTGCAGCCTCAGGAAAGAGGGCTTTCCAATAAAGATTTCTCCTTACTGGCCAATTAGGTGACCAAACCTCTCCTTATGTAACTTTCTAGACATTGCCAATAATGTTATCTAATAATATTATTCGGATAATATGAATTATTGCTTCGATAATGAAAAATACCGTGTAATGACAATTATCAAACAACAATGAATATAAAATATCAACGCAAAGAATTATTGAATCAATAAAATAAAATATCTAATAAGAATTATCAGTAACCATTATTGAGTAAAGCCTTCTTACGTAAGAAGAATCAATAATTGGTGCAATACTGCGCCATCGCTTGTGCGATAACGCCAGATTATCGTGTTTTAACCACCGGGTATTCCAACAATTAAACCAGAATAACTCACGCCAGTTATTTTTAAACAACTTATTTTTGTCGCTTTCTTCCTCCAATCGCTTTCACATGGGGCCCATACATGGTCATACTGTCCGCATTTAATATTCCCCGACAATACGAATATTATATCACCACTTGCTTATTTAAAATATTTGTGCATTTTACCCATAACTAACCACATTAATCAAATCCACCCTTACTATTTCAAAATAATAAATAAAGGAAATTCCTTTTTATTTAAAAAAAATTTCGGGGTCTTACACTAACCCTTCACCTGAAGCATCACTGTAGATGACAAATCCCTCCGAGTCAGATGGTATTGTCAGAACAGGTGCTGAAATGAGTCTCCTCTTAAGTTCTTGAAAACTCTTCTCACATTCCTCACTCCAACCGAATTTTATATCTTTCCGAGTCAGCTGAGTTAATGGAGTAGTGATTCGAGAAAACCCTTCTACGAATCTCCGATAATAACCGCTTGTTTTAAGAGAAAGCTACGATTTTCGGTCTCTAACTTAGGTTTCTCCCAGCTTTGAATTGCTTCAATCTTTGTCGGGTCAATAGATATTCCATGATTTGATATCACATGCCCAAGGAATGCTACTTCCTCAAGCCATAACTCGCATTTCTTCAACTTGGCATATAACTTGTTTTCACGAAGCTTTTGGAGTATCAGCCTCAAGTGTTGCTCATGATATTCACGGCTTTTGGAGTAAATGAGGATGTCATCAATAAAGATAACCACAATGTAAGACCCCAAATTTTATGAAATAAAAGTATTCAATTTTTCTTATAATTACAATTCAGTAAATGGTTAAATTGATAAAAAGTTAATGTTAAGGGTGATATATGAATTTTTTTTTTCAAAAATACGCAAGTGGTTATAAAATATTCATTTTTGTTGGAGAATATTCGTTTGGTCGTGGAATATTCAGATCGCTTCGGGAATATTAATATTCGCACGACCAGCAGCCTTTTCAGGGGCCCCATAATGGAAAGCGATTGAGGATGAAAACGATGAATAAGTTGTTTATAAATAATCTACGTAGTTGTTATCGCAATAATATCGTTGGAATACCCGGGTAAAGTAAAGTAATACGCGTTGTTGCACAAGAGATACGGTATTGCACCAATTATTGATTCTTACGTAGCAAGCACTACTCAATAATTGTTACAATAATTATCGCTCAATATTTTATTTTTGATTCAATAATTGTCATATTGATATTTTATAATCATCCTACTACACAATTTTTCATTAATTATCAAATCAATAATTTATATTATTTGAATAATATTATTAGATAGCATTATTGGCAATGTCTAGAAAGTTCTCGTCTAAGGAGAGGTTTGGTCACCTAATCATACCAGAAGAGAGAGAAATTCTTATTGAAAGCCCTCTTCCCTGGAACCGCCAGTTGTCAATAATGTGTTTCGTAATATTATTTGTGAATAATTAATTATTGATTTATATGATGAGGAAAATATTGATTTTATGAGGATATAGATGGAGAAAATTTTTAATGTGACAATTGTTGAAAATTAATATTTTATCTTTTTTTGATAAAATAATTCAATTAAATATATTATTTTAATAATATATTAATGATGATATTTTTACGATTAATGTGGGATATATGAGTATATGTGGAGGAGGAGTATTTTGTTACCAAAAATATTTAAAGCATGTTTTATGTGTCTGCGGACCCCATTTCTCGATTTGAAATTTGATTATACACAGAAAATCGTCTGCTTATGGATTTTGATCAATTTTTGTTTGGAATTTGGAAAACCTTTCTTCTGCAAAGTTGCATAAAATTGAATTTCCTATAAAAACTCGCGTGATTTGAATTTTCTGGCAAAATGGCTATTTATTATGAATTATTGAAGTTCCGAAGCTCCGAAATAATTGATTTTTGGAAGTTTAAAATAATTTAAATAACAAAAACGTTTTTTACATTTTGTTTCCCTCATTTAACATGTGTTAGGGGCTGAGTTCTGATGTTGAGAGCATACGTATGAAGTCTTGGAAAAAAATATAATATTATTATTTTAATAAATTTTACTCTGCTTTGTGTTCTAAGAATTTCCTATAAATAGGTGTGCTTAGGTTATAATTGAAAATCACACCGTAAACTCAAGTTTTCTCTCTATATTATCGAGCGTATTCTTGTGAGTATTTTGAGTATACTTTGAGTATTGCTATACGGTGCAAGTTCGTTCAACGTTATTCCAGTCAGAAGTATTGCTTTTTTGAGGTAAGGGAAAATAAGGGATTTTAAGGGTTATTATTTCGAAATTCTTCTGAACCTTCAAAAATTCTGGAAAATTTTGAAATGATAATTTGATAAGTTTTGTTGATTGTGTCCAAAAATGGAGATTTTTGGATGCATAGATTAAGAGTTATGAATTTTATGAGGAAAGACTATTTTAAAAGAAAACCCTTATAACTCCTTGTGATTAATTCCAAAATTGATGAAATTTTTATTGGGAGTACATCTATATAATATTAGTATATCGTGTAAATTTCAGAATTTTTGGATAAAAGTACAATTTATGATAAATATTTAAATATTCGGTGGTTTTGGCCATGTGAAAAATAGTAAATGACTTTTAAAAATTCTGAGAAAAATATATGTTCAATATAAGACTATATTCTGCTAAATTCCAAAAAAGAAATATTTTTGGAATTGATTTGTTATTTTTCATGAAAATAGACTAGTTATGAGTAAATGAATTAAATATGTTATGTGAAGTAAGAAAATTAGAAAATAGGATTTTATGGCTTGAGAATCCTACATGAGGTATATGCAGATTTTTGATGAGGATTTTGGTTATTGGTAATGAAATCTTATGAGTTTGGCATTTTAGAATGATTAAATGCATTATTTAGTAAAGTGTAAACAATTAAAATAAATTGTTTATAAGCTTAAAAAAATATTATTCTTTCAATATCATTATACCGAAATATTGGTATGGATTTTATTGTGGAATTTCTACCTTTTTGAGTTGGGTTTACTATTCATAAGATACTATTCACGAGTTACTATTCATGAGTTACTATTCACGAAGTTACTATTCATGAGTTACTATTCATGACAAAATTGTTTGTTTGTTTTTTCTAACCAAATTATAGTTGATTTATGAATATTACTCTGGAGATTAAAACTATATATTGATTATATTGATTTTATTATCATATATAACATTTTTATAACCCTGATGTTGAAATTCTCTTTCACTGGAGTGTAAAGATGGGTAGATTATTGGTATGATCATGACTAGGGTTCTCTTTGGCCAGTAGTGAAAAGTTGAATTGTGGACCGGTATGATCATGACCATTGAATTTATAATTGAATATCTTTAGCTTAAAGTCTAAAAAGGTGAATTGATCAACATGGTTATAATTATTGTTTATATAAATTCGAAATGATTATATATTTCTTTGAGATATTAATATATTTGGCCTGTAATGCAAATATGAATCTGTTGAGGAATATCTTTGGCCCAGAAGTGCAAAGATGAATTGTGGATGAATATCTTTGGGTCGTAGTCAAAGAGATGACTCGTTGTTGAATATCTTTGGCCAGTAGCAGAGTGCAAAGATGAATCTGTTGATGAATATCTTTGGCCCGTGTAGTGGAAAGATAAATTTATTAGTATGATTATGAATGTGAACTGTGATTTGGTATAACCATGATATTTGATGTTTCGTAAAAAGACAAGTGATAAAAATTATCTTCGTCCCGAATGAGAAAAGGAATTTAGAACAACAATTACGATTATGAAGTTATACACGCGATTGTGGGCGTGAAATTGTTGATTGATGTTACAGGGATAAAACATTGTTGGTGGACTTTTAACATGGAGAAGATAATAGACTTTATGGTCTATTTGACTCTTCTAATGGAGTGCTCGTTCACCATTAACTATGGTTGAATTTTTTTATCATCTACCATATGTTCTAAATCTACGATTTATTATCGATGAAGGCTATTGATAATTTAATTATCTTTAGTCATGATATTTTTTTTTTCGAAGTTAGTTGTGCTTCACCCTTTTGCTTCACAATTCATTTCGTAATAAAAGTGTAAATTTGGGTCGAAAGGGGGAATAACAAGGAATAGAATGGTGGTCTATAGATGTTGAGGGTGAGGTGAATTTAACTTGGAAGGGTGTTTTGCCACTATCATACAAGATGTCTAATGACATACAACCTCGTGTCATCATAAGACAGGTCAGGCTCATCCACTTGCTTTGAGTATATCTACCGTAACTACCTATATGATCTTGGAGTCTATTTAAAATTTAACTCTCAATTAGAGATAGTAGAGATAATGATATGTCAAGAGAAAACTCACCATCGGGAAGAATATGATAGTAATCTTCTCATTTTTCTTTAAATCTATCAGGTCAACTAAGGATAATTCTGCGGCCATATGATATCTATCATAACCTGTAAGCACGGCCTCCCATGTACGACGAAGGTTTTCTTGAGCACTTCCCAAAGATTCTAATTTCTAAAACAGGCTTTCATTTGTACCTTTATGTAAGGTGTCATTATGAGGTGTTGTCCACTATTGGGACATGAGTCACAATTGATATATATTTGTATCCAAATTCACAAAGATACGTGTTTGTTGTATTTTGCACGACAATTGTTGTAATAAAGTTGTAGTTGTTTTCTCAGTACCATGTATTTGGCGACTCGAATGGGTCTGATGGAATGGACCTATTTTGGGGTCGTTACATTTGGTATCGAGCTTAGGGATATGATCTCCAAGGAGATCGAGATTAGAACTAAGAGGGGAGAGATGAGTAAATCCTTCATTAAAGTGTCCTACCTAAGCTTAATTGTTGGCCTGGTATAATATACTGGATATTATGTGATATGTTAATTTGCTTAATTAACCCTTGTTTTATGGCGCGATTTGAGAATGGCAAATGAGAATGTTAACAATGAAGTGAATGAGACTCGTGTGGGATACCTCTAATCGCCAACCGTGATAATGTGATGTCAAAGTAAAGAAGGAATTAGAGATATCCATGGGTGAGTGAAGAATTGATAATTGCAAATTTTAGATAGTCGCAGAGGTAATAGTGAGTGAGGAAGAAGAGGAAGAAGAGGTAAAACCGAGGAGAATTTATTAGAGGTATTTTATGATCAAAATGTAGAATTGCAAAATCGTATTCATGAGTTAGAAAAAGTCAAGAATCATAGGCGGTCGTGAGCAAAAAGGATGCAACAATTCAAGCTCAGGTTACCCGATATGTGATGCTTGAATGTAAGTATTCTTTGGCGTAGTATAAGATGATAAAGATGGAATCTGAAATTTGAAAGAAGAAAAAACCGAACGAGTGAGAATAAGTGATGCATGGGTAAAAGCCACACGACACGTGGATATTGTGGAAAGAGATGTTCGATCTAAGAAGGCTAAAATAGATTATATGAATTTCTTTTTTGAAAGCAATTGGGAGAACTCAACATCGAAGTTTTGAATTACCTGTCTGAAGCTGGTCAACTCCGAATTTGATATGGATCAAGATTGATGATTCGGATCATGAATCGAGAATCTGAAGAGGCGATTGAGGAGGAATATGCCCTATAGAAAAGTATGTTCCAACTGGTAGTGATGACGCCAAATGTCATTCCCGCATAAGTCAAACCGGTAGTTCGAGGATACGGTTGTCATGACTTCCCAACAAGTGAGAACCCAAATAAAGTTATCACGGAGATGGGCAATGGAGAAATCATGATGACCCGGGAGATAAAATCTGAAATGAAAGCAAGGTATTCTCAACTTTTCAAAATACCAAGTACGTAAATTTCGGGGACAAAATTTCATAAGGAGGGGAGATTGTAAGACCCCAAATTTTATGAAATAAAAGTATTCAATTTTTCTTATAATTACAATTCAGTAAATGGTTAAATTGATAAAAAGTTAATGTTAAGGGTGATATATGAATTTTTTTTTCAAAAATACGCAAGTGGTTATAAAATATTCATTGTTGTTGGAGAATATTCGTTTGGTCGTGGAATATTCAGATCGCTTCGGGAATATTCGTATTTACCAGCCTTGATCTTTTGTGGGCCCCATAATGGAAAGCGATTGGAGGATGAAAACGATGAGAATAAGTTGTTTATAAATAACTACGTAGTTGTTATCGTCAATCATCATTGGAATACCCGGTGGGTAAAGTAAAGTAATAATGCGTTGTTGCACGCGAAGAGACACGATTGCACCACCAATTATTGATTCTTACGTAGTAAGGCACTACTCAATAATTGTTACGAGAATTATGCTCAATATTTTATTTTTGATTCAATAATTCACATGCGTTGATATTTTATAATTGTCACTACACAAAGATTTTTCATTAATTATCGATCAAGAATTTATATTATTTGAATAATATTATTAGATAGCATTATTGGCAATGTCTAGAAAGTTCTCGCCTAAGGAGAGGTTTGGTCACCTAATCATACTACCAAGAAGGGAGAAATTCTTATTGGAAAGCCCCTTTTCCGGAACCGCCCTGTCATCAATAATGTGTTTCTATAATATTATTTGTGAATAATTAATTATTGATTTATATGATGAGGAAAATATTGATTTTATGAGGATATAGATGGAGAAAATTTTTAATGTGACAATTGTTGAAAATTAATATTTTATCTTTTTTTTGATAAAATAATTCAATTAAATATATTATTTTAATAATATATTAATGTTGATATTTTTACGATTAATGTGGGATATATGAGTATATGTGGAGGAGGAGTATTTTGTTACCAAAATATTTAAAGCATGTTTTATGTGTTCTGCGGACCCCATTTCTTGATCGAAATTTGATTATAAATTTTGTAAAATCGTCTGCTTATGGATTTCTACCAATTTTGTTTGGAATTTGGAAAACTTTTCTTCTCGCAAAGTTGCATAAAATTGAATTTCCTATAAAAACTCTCGTGATTCAATTTTTCGCAAAAGGGCTATTTATTATGAATTATTGAAGTTTCAAGTTCAAAAATAATTGATTTTTGAAGTTTAAAATAATTTAAATAACAAAAACGTTTTTTACATTTTGTTTCCCTCATTTAACATGTGTTAGGGTGAGTTCGATGTTGAGAGCATACGTATGAAGTCTTGGAAAAAAAAATATAATATTATTATTTTAATAAATTTTCTGCTTTGGTGTTCTAAGCAATTTCCTATAAATAGAAGTCTTAGGTTATAATTGAAAATCACACCGTAAATCAAGTTTTCTCTCTATATTATCGAGCGTATTCTTGTGAGTATTTTGAGTATACTTTGAGTATTGCTATACTCTGCAAGTTCGCTCAACGTTATTTCAAATCAAGTATTGCTTTTTTCGAGGTAAGGGAAAATAAGGGATTTTAAGGGTTATTATTTCGAAATTCTTCTAAACCTTCAAAAATTCTGGAAAAATTTGAAATGATAATTTGATGAGTTTTGTTGATTGTGTCCAAAAATGGCAATTTTTGGATGTATAGATTAAGAGTTATGAATTTTATGAGGAAAGACTATTTTAAAAGAAAACCCTTATAACTCCTTGTGGTTAATTCCAAAATTATGAATTGTTGACATGATTCAACTTCCGATAATCAATATAAAATCCCATACTCTCATCTTTCTTCTTCACGAATAGAACAGAAACACCCCAAGGAGACGTACTAGGTCGAATGAAACCGATGTCTAACAATTCCTGCAGTTCGGTTTTTAACTCCTGAAGTTCAATAGGAGCTATTCGATATGGGGCTTTGAAAATGGGTTTTGTACCGGGTTCAAGGTCGATACCAAACTCGATTTCACACTCCGGGGGTAGGTCAGGAAGTTCTTCGGGGAATACGTCAGAAAATTTATTAACAATATAAATATCATTCAAATCTGACGTATTTTTGTTTAAATCTGTGACATGAGATAAGAAAGTTTGACATCCATTTTTCAATAAACGAATAGCTTTATGGCTTGAGATGACCGTGATTGATTTGAATGGTTTGGTCGCTTGAATTCGCATAATAGGTTGATTAGGAATATGAAAGCTAACAACCTTACGAAAACAATCAATTTTAGCATGATGAGTAGTTAACCAATCAATCCCTAGAATCATATCAAATGGAAGTATTTTTAAGGAGATAAGACCGACAGGTAACGTGCGGTTCCCACCTTCGCTTGGGGTCTATGATTTAGTGTTGATTTAGGTAAATTTCACCTTGTCTGATAGATATCATATGTACTTTGTTCACTTTTTGAGATGTTTGTTGTATATGCATGCCACTGACTTTTGTCCCCCTTTCTTTATTACTATTATTGTCCTCCCGTGTCTGCCACTGACTTTGGTCCCCTACATTGTGATTGTTGTTATAATGTTTTGTATATTATTCAAACATTTCTCCTTCATTTGTTTAATACAGAATGTCTGTCAGAATTGTTTTTTATTATGGTGGAAAGTTTGTTCAAGATCCAGTAAATAAATATATTGGGGGTAGTGAAGAAATAATAGAGAATGTTGGGTTGGATTACCTTTCTTTGCTTAGTATACATGAATACTACTCTACTTTATGTCCAGTCTCAAATGTGAATATTTATTATCTTGTACCAGGATATAAAATTTGGGAGGGGGGCATTATATATGTTAAATGACAAAGATGTCATTGATATGATTGATTTCTTAGTTAATGCAGAGAGTGATGAGGTGCATATATATGGTCAAGAAATGGGGGGTCCCATAAAAGTTGTTAGGCCAAAAGTTGTTGAAAATGACAACATTAGCTAAACTGTTAGGCATATTTGTGGTTTGACAACTGATAACATGAACCAAAATGAAAATGAAAAAGACTAATTTGGTGTTCAAAGTGAAACAACTAATAACATTAACCAAAGTGGTACTAGTAATAAAGGGAAGCAAAAAAAACAGATAAAGGGCAGCAGAAAGAAACAGACAAAGGAAAAAGGAAACAAACTGGAAAGCCTAAAAAACAAACAAAATATACAAAGGAAAAAAATTAAAAAACAAGCTGATAATGATATTAGGGAAGAAGCAGAGCATCCACCATGAATGGATGATGATTTAGAGGGGCCTGAGGATGATGATATATTCGAAGATAGCAAAAAAAATAGATGAACCAAAGGTGAACATGAATGATGTCTTTGTAAAGGATTGGTGGAGTTATGGTGATGATGGAGAAGGGAAAGATGCATTAAGGAGGAAGTTTATTCTGTCAGATGATGAGGACAATTTAGATGGGGATGGATGTATGGAGTTTAATGAGGCAACTGATATGGGTAAGATAGAATTTGAGATTGGAATGGAATTTTCAAATCATAAAATTTTTAGACAAGCATTAGTTGAATTTTCTGTTAAAGGGGGGTTTGACATAAAGTATATTCAAAACGACGTAAAAAAGAATAATCATAAGTGTAAAGTCAAAAAGCGTAAATGGAGGATTCATGATCACCAAACAGTAGTGAACAAACTTTTAAGATGAAATCTTTGGGGGGGGGGACCATACATGTGCTGGATAGGATAAAAATCATCTTGTTGATAGTAGATACTTGGCCAAAAAATATATGCATGACTTGAGAGATAATCATAAGTGGGATCTGCAGGCATGGAAGAAGAAGGCATAAAAAAAATGTAACTCTAGTCTAAGTAAATCATCCCTATATAGAGATAAAAGAAAGGCTTTACAACATATGCAAGGTGATATAGGAGAGCAGTATAACAGGCTGATGGATTATGTGGAGACAGTCAAACAGTTTAACCCTGAAACAGTCTTCAAATTTTGTAGTGAGGGTCTAGATGAAAGACCTGGTTCACTACCTATTTTTCAGAGGCTTTATATGAGACTTGCTGCTTCCAAACATGGTTTCCTAGTTAGGTGTAGACCTATTATAGGATTAGATGGGTGTTTTTTTAAGGGGTTTTTTGGAGGGCAGCTACTGAGTATTATAGGAAGAGATGCTAACTGTGACAACCCCAAAATAGGTCCATTCCATCCAACCCATTCTGAGTCGCCAAATACATGGTACAAAAACAAATACAACTTCAGTAATACAATCATCGTGCAAAATACGACAACACATATACTGTGAGTTTGAATACAACTATTGTCTAATAGACAGTATAAAAACTCAAAAGGGGTCCTCATTACAATTATTGATACACTATTTCATAGAATAGTGAGGACTACTAATGCAACCATCTGGACCATCAATCCATTCCCCTACTAGTCCCAACTATATTCTCATTTCCTGAAGAGAACAGTGAAAGAAAGGGTGAGCTCAACTAGCCCAGTAAGAAATATTATGACTAAGATAATATACAACAAATTATCATTAGTCTTTAACAGGGAAAAATCTGATAAAATATAATAGACAACAAGTTTTAGATCAACAACTGCAGCGGAATAAGCAATTCATTAGAAGAGTCAAGTAGAGAAAGAATTCTACTATCTTCTAAGATTTAAAAGTTCATCATCAATATTTTATCCCTGTAACATCAATCAATATACATCTTTAATCAAATATTCATCTTTGCACAGCAGGCCAAAGATATTCATTTCTATCACCAGTTGGCCATGTTCATCTCAACACCTGTTCATCTTTGCACTATGGGCCAAAGATATTCATTAGGTAATCATTCATCTTTGCACTACAGGCCAAAGATATTCATCATTTAATCATTCATCTTTGCACTACAGGCCAAAGATATTCAGTAATATCATCATTTAGGACTGAGGATGATGAAAAATATTTTAAAGGAACGAATCCAGTGAAACAAAATAACAAATATTAGAGATTCAGACATACGGTTTATCCAAGATCAATAATACTTCATAATAACCAATTTTAAAGCAAAATTGAAGAATAAAGATCAAAACATGGATACAATCAAAGATAGTAACCATAATAGAGACCTTGGATAAAAAGAAGAAAATTTCATTTTTTGATAAATAGTGTCATATTCATGAATAATGTCGATACGTGAATAATCTCAGATATCGTGAATAAGAATCAAACACACCAAAAGATAGAAATTCCATAAGAAAAATCATCACGCTTCGTGAATAGTACTCGTGAATAGTAACTCGTGAATAGTAACCCTGACATAAAAAGTTCCAAATTTGATAAAAAGTTCCAACCAATATTTCGGCATAATGATATTGAAGAAATAATATCACTTACGAAGAAAATAACATCCCTTACTTGCAAAAAGACAAGATTGACTAGAATCTTTGGATATAGTCTTTAGTAGAAACTTGCAGACCTAAATTAGAAACTCACAAAGTATCTAACTCACAAAATACACTCGATAATATAGAGAGAGAAAGAGAGAAAACTTGTTTCTGGTGTGATTTTCAATTCTACCTTAGCCCTCTATTTATAGGAAAATGTTAGCAGACTTGACCTGCAACCTGATGGCTTTACCTGCTACTATTCCCACCCACCACATTTAAAATAAAATTCAGCACATTTCTTCACCAACCACAAGTGGGGCCCACTCAATTCTAGAATTTTCCACCAAAATGCTAAATTCGGATAATTCAACAATTTCTGAACCAGTCACCTCTTAAAATTCATAACAAATCATACGTTCATTTTTAACGGTTCAAAATTTGTGGACATATACTCAACTTATATATGTATAACATATCCAAAAATTACAACGATCCAACGGTCGGATTAAAAATTATAACTCACGCAATATATCTCAAAAACAATGGTTTAATTTTTTAATACCTTCATTCCGACAAAAATACTGATAAAACACCTCAACATTAACTCTTTCATTTTTAACCACAATAAATATATCCAACACTTATATCCACATAAAATAAATATTTTCTTATCATATGAATCAATAATTAATTATTCACAAATAATATTACGTAATCACATTTATGACAACCAGTCATTCCCGGGAAAGGGGCTTTTCCGATAAGGATTTCTCCTTCTTGGCCAAGCAATTAGGTGACCAAACCTCTCCTCGATGAACTTTCTAGACATTGCCAATAATGCTATCTAATAATATTATTCAAATAATATGAATTATAGATCCGATAATGGAGATATTTGTCAAATGACAATTATTGAACAACAATAATATAAAATATCAACGCAAAGAATTATTGAATCAATAAAATAAAATATTGAATAAGAATTCATCGTGACAATTATCGAGTAGTGCCTTATTCTTACGTAAGGATCAA
Source organism: Panax ginseng (assembly GCA_020205605.1). Taxonomy (NCBI): domain Eukaryota; kingdom Viridiplantae; phylum Streptophyta; class Magnoliopsida; order Apiales; family Araliaceae; genus Panax; species Panax ginseng. Next base: position 91,540,189 of record CM035141.1, on the reverse strand, counting down.
TAATTCAACAATCTTGTGCAATACCGGTGCTATTGTTCATGCAATCACGCCAGACATCAGATTTTAACCAATTCGGTATTCCAATGTCTTAATTGTAACAACTACGCCGTTATTTATAACAACCCAAACTTTATCGCTTTTTTTCATCCGATGAGCTTATTCGTTATGGGCCCCACAAATGGTTGTGTCGCCGTATTTAATATTCCCTACGTAAAAGAATATTCCCCGACCAAACGAATATTCCCCGATAATTTAATATTTTATAACCACTTGCTTATTTTGCAAAATTTTCACATTTCACCCATAACCAAAGTATTATATCAAATTAATATCTTATTATTCACAATAAAAAATAAAGGAAATTTGATTTTATTCATTAAAAAGTTGGGGTCTTACACTAATGACAACATATTTCTCATTGCATTTGTTGTTGTTGAAATTGAATGTAAAGATAGTTGGCATTGGTTTCTTACTCAGCTTCTAGATAACATAGGTGAAAATGAAACAAGAAGGTATGTTTTCATTTCTGATAGGCAGAAGGGGCTAGTAGAGGAGTTCAATACAATGTTACCCAACAATGAACATAGATTTTGTTTAAATCATTTGTACAACAACTTCAAAATTAAGTTTAGGGGGAAGCTACTTAGGGATTTGTTCTGAAATACAGCTAGTTGTGGTGACATGCTCTCATTTGAAGCAGCCATGAAGGAGGTGTACAAAGCTGATGCAGAAGCAACTAAGTAGTTAATGGCTGTTGGGCCAAAATTTTGGGCCAGGTCTCATTTTCACCCCATTGTAAGTGTGATGTAGTAGTGAACAACTTGAATGAGTCATGGAATAATTACATCCTGGAGACAAGGGATAAATGTATAATAAACATGTTAGAGTGGATAAGAAAGAAATTAATGGTTAGGTTTCAGGTAAAAAGGGAAGGCATGGACAAGTATGTAGGGTCACTTGGGCCCAGAATTCAAAAAAAATTGGAGATGATTAAGAAAGCTTGTAGGGATGCACTGCTTTGAAGTCTGGGTGTGGAGAATTTGAAGTAGAAGTTGATGACAGAACATAGGTTGTGCACTTGGTTGTAAAATATGGCAGCTTAGTGGGATTCCTTACAGACATGTTGTGTCTGCAATATGGGCAAATAGGGAGCAGCCAGAGGCTTATTGCCATCAGTGCTATATCAAGGATGTATACTTGAACACATATAACTTTATCATAAAGCTTGTGCCAAGTCACCATGAATGGGTTCATTCCAATTTTGCACAGATTCAGCCTCCACTCTATCATAAGCCCACTGGCAGACCAAGGAAACTCAAAAAAAAGGCTGCAGAAGAACCAAAAACCCAACATAAAGCAACAAGAAAAGGTGGCACTGTCACATGTGCAAGGTGTTTAACACTAGTGCATGTACATTGCTTTTTCATCCAAAATCAAGAATGAACAAGGTATATGCTTTATGTTTTTCATACTATCAATTGTATTTTTAACATTTATTTATAACAGTTTGACATGTTTTGATTTTCAGACAAATAACAAACAACATTAGTCAACTGCCCAAAGTGCAACATAGTCAGACATTTCTACCATACCACATCAGTCCACTGAAGGGACTGCAACTAATGTGCAACAGATTCCTGTTAAGGTGCATTTTAATAGTGTTTTGCTTCTGTTTTAGTTAGCAGTTGGCTTCTGTTTTAGTTAGTTTTTAGCTTCTGTTTTAGTTAGCAGTTGATGAGTGAGTTTTATACCCATAAATTGAGTGCATTTGATCTTAATCTTTTGGAAGTTTTTAAGTGTTTGTGTCTATTCATGCATATTTTATGTTGTTTTGTAGGAATTGGGACAAAAGTTACGTGGATCGACGTTTGGGGTGGCTAGATGCGCGTTTTTGGCTTATCATTTACATAGCAGCTACTTCAAAGCCAATTTCAGCATTGTTATAGACCTTATTTCGAAAAACTCAAAGAATGAAAGTTGTAGACGTCTCCTCTTTCTGGAACATCTTGAATCATCAAAATCGGAGTTCGGAAGAAGAAGTTATGGCCATTTTCCCAAAGGACGTCGGAGTAGAAAATTTCCAGAAGTGAGGCCAGCGTCGGGGCGCCCAAACAAGGCCTATGCCCAGCTTTGGGGCGCTAGGAGGAAGTGTGTCAGCGCTTTGCCCAGCGTCGGGGCATTAGGGAAGAGTTTGGTCAAGCTTGGACGCGTTTTGGGACGAATTTTGACACTTTTTTGACTCCAAATAGGATTGGGTTTGTTCCTAAGCTAAAAATTGGACTTGTAACCTATAAATACATGATGTAAGGCATAAAATAAAGAGAGATTACATAGATTAGATTAGAGATACACTTCATTAGATTAGAACATAAACCCTAGTTCTTATTAGTTTTGGAGATTGAAGCAACTTGGAGACCATTGAAGATCAAAAGCAGGAGCTTGAGAAAGATGGAGATTTACTGACAACAGATTTATTCTTCACTCTACTCTTTCTTTTAATGTCTATTCAATTGTGGAGTCTTGGTTTTAATTCATTAATCATGAACTAAATCTTTTATTAAGACTACAAATTGAACCTTTTATGTATATAAATTAATTATTTAATTTATTCCAATTATTTATGTCCAAGTGAATTGTTTATTATGTTTTGTGCGTACTGATTAATTATTTGGCCAATAATTACTGTGTTATTCTAGAAGGATTCGGAAGATGAAATCTAGGGTTGGAACTGGACATGATAACATGTATGCTTAATTATTTGCATGAGATGAATAATTAGGGTCGTGAATTGAATAGGAATATCTGTTCACTGCATTCAACAAATTTGGAATTGGAATTGGCAAAACTATGTTTTTCACAACTATACTTGGCAAGTTTTACTTAATACACTATTGAACTTTTAATTTTTTTAATTACATCATTAAACTAATTAAAATTGTAAAATTGGATCATTCTGTTAAATTGAGTTAACGGCTGTTAAATATTTTCCTACGTGGGTCACGGCTGACAAGTATATTTTCCTTCGTGGGTCATAGTTGGAAGCACAGGAACGACTCTTTGAGCAAGGATATTGTCAAGTGTGTCATGCAAAAGCCCTGCAGTAACTACTGTCGAATTGGCACCTATCATTGCAAGCAAAACTGTTGTTTCCACACAATGTTGTAAATAAGAATCCCCAGTTGCTCGCATCTACAAATTTAGAATGAGATAGTAATATTTCAATACACTTGGACCCCCAAATTCAAAATTCTTTATGAAATATGAAAGAAATAGATCAATAACATTAACGTAATGTACCTGCCCTCTATGAGCTTTCTCAACTTCATTAAAAGCTTTAATTACAACATCATTACGGAATATGTTGTGTTTCAACTGTGCATTCAAGAGTAAATCTTTGGCATAATTCGATTCCCCAAAATTATCCTCCATATTAAACGTAAGTTCATCGACTTCAAGAAAATTACCATGCACTTCGAAACAGGGTGAATCATAATCTATACAAGAACCCAACACGCGTAGAATAAATCCATTGAACAATTTGTTCACGGGATAGAAACAAGACGGCATACCTGGGTGGAGAATCAAACCGGACTCGAATCTCGTTAGATACTTAATTGAGAGAGAGATAAGGTGCGTAATTGAAGGAACCGATTAAATCCTCAACTTTTTCATGCCAGTAAATCATCGGTGGCTCGAATAGCTTTTTACGGAGGGGGTCGATAATAAGCAAGAGAGACCCGATAATCGATAATCGCTTCTGAGACGAGGAAGTGGTGGTGGAAGAAGAAGATCGGCAATTAATATCTAAATCGCAAGATACATGCGAATTAATTGAACATGGGTAGGGGTGTGGTGTAAGCGGTAGTCGGTGGGCTCATACGGTCAGCAATGGTTGGAACCGCCATCAAATCTCAAACCCTAACCCTAAACTAAATTCTTGATCAATACAATATATTCCTACAGTATTATATGCACAGATCCGGACAAACACAAAAAGTCCCATCCAACAGCCGACGCCATATCCAAGAACAGATCGGTGATCTATCTTCCAAATCACCTCAGATCTGAGATCCCATCCAATAGCCGACGCCATAGCCACCACCTCTGATCATAGCTTCCACTACTAGCAGAGAGGAAGAATGGTGGGCCGAAGATCAGTGGAGGGAGGGAGGGAGGGAGGCCAGACGAGGATTTAAGGGAGGTGAGTTTTGATCGAAGGATTTGATTGCGAGAGAGGAGGGTAGTTTAGAGATGTGGTTCCAAGTATGATAGAACCTTTAAACTACGTTATTTTCCTTTTCTTTTATAAATCCACATAGGAAAATATTTAACAGTCGTCAAATCAATTTTAACGGAATGACCCAATTTTACAATTTTAATTAGTTTAATGATGTAATTAAAAAAATTAAAAGTTCAATGATTTATTAAGTAAAACTTGCCAAGTATAGTGGTGAAAAACATAGTTTTGCCAATTGGAATTTAACGAGTTTGGTTTAATTATTGTGCATAGGAATATCGCAGGATTAATTGAATTGAATAAAAGTTATATGTTCACTTGGGAAAGGGCTTTTAACAACTAGAATTCCTGTTAATAATTCAGGTGGCATAATAATTGGGTTAATTGGATAATTGGTTTATAGTTCATAATTGGGAATATTGTAGTCTTAATCTTTATTTATTTGAATTCACTTATAAAGTAATCCAGTTTAATTAGTTAATTTAGTTTGCTTAAGTTTAAAAATCATAAATTGCGATTGTTTAAATAAAATTAGTTTGGTTAAGAACTAGTACTTGGTGATTTCTATTAAATAATTCCTCGTGGGAACGATACTTTACTTTCACTTTATTACTTGTTGACCGAGTATACTTTCACGTATGTTTTGATTGTGAAATCGATCAACATCAGTTATATATTTTTAGTTAGTTAGCAATGACACATCAGTCCCAATTCAGTGATATATTTTTAGTTAGTTTTTGGCTTCTGTTTTAGTTAGCAGTTGGCTTCTGTTTCGATCAGTGATCAGTGATATATTTTATTGGAATGCATTTTACTGGGTTAGTGGTTGGCTTCTATTTTTGACATTGTAAAGGTTAACTTATGTGTAGATCTTGGATTTTTCATTTGGGTAGATTATGTGGGTGGGGATTGCTTGTGCATTAACAATGTTTGAAACCTTTATTTGGGATAACAAACAGGCTAATAATGTTTTGTGCATTACTTTTCAGCCAAATCCCAGACCACAAAAGTTGCAGACTAGAGGACAGTCAAGTAAAGGGACTGCTACTAGTACAACAACTTCAGAAATACCTAATCAACCCAAATCAATATCTCAACCTAATTCCACACCAACTTTATCTACTATGTGGAGTAATCAGCTATTTTAACTATTTTTTGTCACCAAAATATTATTGAGGTATGGTATATAAGAGTATCATTTTGGAAGAGTTAATAAGTTATAAAGCCCAAAGCACGTTTGGTCTAACCAGCGTAACTCATATTAGTAGGGCTGATCAAGGACAACCGAAACCGCACCAAAAATAACATAAACCACACCAATTAAAATCGCAATAATGGTTCCGGCGTATGTGGCGATTTTAGGTAGGTTGAAAAACCAAATTTACGATTTCGATTTGGTTACTAGCCAAAACCGCACTCATAAAACCGAAATCACACCATGTGTGTATGTATGTATGTAGGTGTGGATGGAATACAAGGGCAGAAAGCATGCGAGGACTAGAAGTCAATAACTCATTGTCTTTCGCTACTCTTTCATAGTTGTTTCTTACAAGTTGTATTACTCAGTTTGTAGTATGAATGTTCTGCATCTATTAATGGCCTCTTTCATATAATTCCCTTCAAAGAAACTGTTATTAATATTGTCTAATAATTATACCAAAAACAATTTACTTCATGATTTTCGGAACTAATTAGCATCAACATAATTAGTGTTCCCTGATTAACCAGTAAGATTATCCATTAGTTTGATTTGTTTATTATTATCTTTGGCAATGATATTAGTAGTAATTGAGCATGATCAAAAGTTGATGAGATTAGTCTTTGTTATTACGCATTTCTCATTGTTTTCCATCATTGTTTGTGTAATAAATTGCATAAAATTTTGTTGTTTCAATTAGTTTTGGAACCGAAACGCACCAAATGAAACCGCACCGCACAATTTAAAACTGCATCACACCAATCATAAGCGGTTTCATGTGCACTTTTGAATTTGTCAACAACACCTAAATGGTTTTGGGTGTGGTTTGAACTTCAAACCGCACCAAATTGCACCATGATCACCCCTACATATTAACATGTTAACGCCAAGATCTTTTCACGCGCGTCAATCACGTAACATGCGTCTATATCCTGCACAATAAACACGACAAACACCAAAAGCTTGATGGCTTCAACCGTCGGGGGATAGTTCCGGCGTGAGAGTCAGTACAGGCAATCACAAGGTTAACAATGGAGGAAAATAATATCTAGTGCTTGAGAGAGAAAATGAATCAGTTACCTTTAGATTGTGTGTGATCCTTGCCTTATATACTCCAAGCCCGGTTTCTTATGCCCCCCACTACTATCTGACACAGTCCCCCACTCCTAGTGATCTCAGCCGAACCTATCTTTATAGGTTTATCCTTCTTGCCAGGAATCAGCTTGAATTCCTCTGTCTCCCCAGCAGGCATGACTAATGGTTCCGAACTACTTTCGGTTAAGGGCTCGATCTCTATCGCCATCGTCTGTTTCTGCTTCGACACCCCTACCCCCGAAGCAATCACTGCATTCCTGTAGCATCGTCTAGCCAAGTCTAAATCTCCAGCCACCTCCCCAACTCCATGAGCCATTGGAAATTTGATTTTAAAATGAGGAATGGAGGTCACAGCTTGTAGAGAATTTAAAGTGGGCCTCCCTAGAATAACATTGTAGGCAGAATCTACATGCACGATATAAAATTTACAAGTAATTTCTACCTGTTGGGGAGCCGTCTCAAGATAACCGGCAATTTCAATAGTCCCAAATGACCTTATTTGGATCGTTCTTTGAAGCCGTATAAGGGAGCCTCCTGCCCGATCTCCATCTTCCGCCCATCTAGATGCATCCTCTGATAAGCATGGGCATACAAAATATCCACAGAAGACCCATTGTCGATCATCATCCTCTTCATGTCAACCGAACCCACCTGTGTTGTTACCACCAGTGCTCCTTCATGGGGTTCGATTGGTTCTGAAGGGTAATCCTCGTCAGTAAAGGAGATTACCGTACCCGGATAAGGTTTTTCAGTCTTCGGGAGGGTACCCGCCACCGAGATAACCGAATCTAGGTAACTTTGACGCTTCTTCCCAACAATTTTGCCTGAATTTCCCCCAGTAATGACATCGACCACATGCCTTGTTGGCTGTTTAGGAGATGTCAATGCATGTTGAACTGGATGAGCTGCCTGAATCGGTTCTCTATCCCTCTGCTGGGCTTGTTGAGTCGTTCTTGCTGCAACATATTGAACCAAGGCACCCCCTTAAACCTTCCTCTCAATAAAGTCTTTCAGACTGGCACAGTCATTTGTATCATGACCCGAAGCTTGATGATAGTCACAGTACTTGCGAGAATTGCCGGCTCCGGGTTTAAGGTTATCCCGAGGTGGTTCATAGATGGGTTGATTTTTGATTTGATCAAGGATAACAACCCTATCAGTATTCATCTGGGTGTACGTCCTATTCACTTTCTAGGCCGGAGCGGACGAACGACCTCCTCCCTGTCTCCAATTGTTGTTGTACTTCTTAGACCCTCCATCGTAGCTGTCCTTATTCCCATCATTCTTCTTCTGACCCCCGTCAGTTTTGTCTCGATCAGTCTCCTTCAGCCTGTCCGAAGAAGGACGCTTCAGGCTATTCATAGCCTCCTCTATTCATAGCCTCCTCTACTACTATATAGCCTTCCGCCTTATCGAAAGCTTCTGCAAGACTTTTCGGGTGGTGAAACATCAACTTCTTCACCAACTTTTTAGACTTCACCAAGTCCAAACCATTCTGAAATAAGCCTACTGCCTGAAGATCATTAAGGTCGGTCACTTGGCCAACTGCTTCTCGAAATCTCTTGACATACTGGCTCAAAGACTCATTCAAAAATTGTCGAACTTGAGCCAATGAACATGTTGGTTTTCCCCTTCTCTTATTACTTCCGAAGAGAGCATGAAACTTGCTATATAAATCTGTCCAGGACGATACTGAATCCAAAGGTAAAGTCCCCATCCACTGTCTGGCGTCTTTCCGGAGCGTTGTAACGAAGGTATGACACTTAGCAGCATCGCTAAAGTCATAGTAGTCCATCAGTCTGTCGAACGCCTGACTGTGGTCATAAGGATCTCAAGACCCATCATAGCTCTCCATATGGGGCAACTATTTTGTAGGATCAGCTTTTTCTTAGAGAATATCCGCGAAAAAAGGAGATGCCTTCTTTCCCGAAATTTCCTTCACTTGCTGGACTTCGGCAAGCTGTTTTCGAAGCTCCTTCAATTCTTTGACCAGAAACTCTACTCCTTCTGGCTGAGACGAGACTTCTTTTTTCGGCGACTCTCTTTTCTTCTGAGTAGACCGACCTTTATCAGTAGAACCCCCAACCTTTGAGAGACTTTTCTGACGACGAGCGTCCACATGGTGGTGTACCCTCAGTGGACTCTCAGGAGTGCGACCTCTGGATCTGCTTCGATGTGGGGCTCTGTCGCTGTGGTGAGAATACTCAAGGCGGGGTGCCTTCTTTGTATTCTCTGGCGTGTACTCTCTGGACCTGCCTCTTTGTCCGCTTCGACAATGCTCCCTAGAACCGATAGGGTGGAGTGCCCTCTTTGATCTCGGAGGAGTAAGGCTTCTTGATCTTTTTCGTCCAGAGGTTGGCCTTGAGATTCGCGACCTGAATGGGCAGGTTCCTTTCCTCTCCTGTGCCCATGCACTTCGGACTGAACATAACTAGATGCTTTGTCCCTTAACTCCGCCATCCGAAGCATCTGTTCGGCTATATCTTGTCTTTGTTTCAAAAGCACCTCCAAAGCCTTATCTGCTTCGTCTGTCATCTTGGCTAACTTGGAGGTCTTGTCGACCTGACCATCTCGGTGTCGGGTTCTAGACGGTGTGCCTTCTACCCATTTCTGACCATAATCAGGTTCTTTTTCGGCGGTGAAAACCAGTCTTCTCTTAATACCAATGGCTCTCGAACGAGAACCCTCAGATGCATGCTTGGAAGCCGTAGTAGCATGAGCACTGTTCGCAGGACCCAAACGATCTTTGACAGATACTCGCGGCGTAGACGAACTTAGAACATCGACTGACCTTCAGGTGTAACTGTTCTACTCTTCACCATGGATTCTGACATAGAACAACTAAGGTTTGTGATTGAAAATATCAAGGACACTAGAACACAAACCTCCTTCTAGCGCCAATGTTAACGCCAAGATCTTTCCACGTGCCTCAATCATGTAACACACGTCTATATCCTGCACAATAAACACGAAAACACCAAAATTTTAACGGCTTCGACCGTCGGGGGATAGCTCCAGCGTGAGAGTCAGTACAGGCGATCACAAGGTTAACAATGGAGTAAAATAATATCTAGTGCTTGAGAGAGAAAATGAATCAGTTACCTTAAGATTGTGTGTGATCCTTGCCTCATATACTCCAAGCCCGGTTTCTTGTGCCACCCACTACTATCTGACACAGTCCCCCACTCCTAGTGATCTCAGTTGAATACCAGCAGCTCACCTGCTCCATCCCATCACTATTCTCCACAGTCGGCCGACTAGATCCCGTCCACATTAATGCATGGCAGAGATAACAATCAACTGTTATCTTTGTGATCATTACCGGTCAAAGCCCAAAATGTAGATATTAATAATCTAATGGGTCAGCCCAACAATTCGGCCCAACACATTCAAGACTTAATAAATATAATCAAATGGAGGAGCTCAACCAGTTCGGCCTAATACATAAAGTATCATGGCCCAACGCTTCATTTCCAAAATCCTTTTATGATAAATGAACACTGAAGTGTAACAAAATATAATTATTAAAAGGACTACTATTTGAGACACAACGATAACAACTATAGAAAACTAAAGGTTGAAAAATAACACTTTCTCTATTCCATATAATAAATTAGTAAGATCAATATTGACTTTTGATAAATCAATTTTAAATATTTTTAAACTCAAAATTAAGATAAATTTATTTAGTTTATGTCAATACGATTATAAATATCATAAATTATTTAAAAATACTACTAATTATAAAATTGATTATTTTAAAATTTTAAATAAATTATGTCAATTTTAAATTTAAAAATATCTCGAATTGATTTTTAAAAAATTAACAATAATCTTATAATATCATTTAATTCATGAACTATTTTAATGCATTAATAGAAAAAAATTATAAATATTATAGAAATTCAAATTCAAATTCAAAAAATAACCGTATCTTTAAACCTCTTACATAAATGCCTAATATAAATAGAAATACAAACTTAAATGAGTGGATTTGAACCTGTATAGTTATTAACTTACCAATTACTCTCAGTTTTTGAAATTTAAGATTAATTTAACCTTTTATAATTAGGTTTATACTATCTGTAAGACCCCAACTTTTATAAATAAAGATGAATTTTCTATAAATATCATTTTTAAATATTATGAAATGAATTTGATATAATGTTATAGTTGTGGGTAATATTTATAAATTTTGCAAAGTACACAAGTTGTTTTATAATATTCAATTGGTCGGAGAATATTCGTTTTAACAGGGAATATTTGTAGAACTAAGACAATCATTGGTGGACCCCACAACGGAATTATTGTCGGATTAAGACGACAAAAATACTTTATGAAAATAACGGCGAAAGTTTTACCGTTAACTGTTGAAACACCAAGTGTTAAAAGTACAGTAATACGCGTAGTTGCACATTAGCACACTGTATTAATTATTGATGCTTACGTGTGAAGTCACTCAGTTTTGTTCAATTATTGCTACAGTAATTGCTGCATAATATCTCACGTTATTTGATTTAATTATTGTCAATATTTTATATATTATTAAATCAATAATTGAGACGACAAAGTTATAAATATTATTATTTGCAATATTAACGATGTCTAGAAGTTCTGACAAGGAGAGGTTTGGTCACCTAATTGCGCGCCAATAAGGAGAAATCCTTATTGGAAAGCCCTCTTTCCGAGGAACGACACAGTCGATTAATATTGTGAATTATAATAAAAGTGATAAATGTTGTTAAAATTATTAAGGTGATTTTTATGAAGTTTTGCTTATTTTATGGACCTCCATTTACCCATTTTTTAAAATAATCAGTAGAAATTTTTTTAGTGTAATAAAGGTGGGGGCCCACGAGTGGGGCCCATGTGTGTTACAAAGTCTTGGGAGGAAGAAAATTTTGTTACGGAATTGGGGTACAATTATTACATATATAATATATATATATATATATATATATATGTTTATAACATATGTTTATATATATATATTTATATTATAAATTTGTTTTACTTGAAAAAAAGGACTTACACTGGGAAGGGGCATAATTTGTCATGGGAGGAGTATTATGGTTTATATATATATATATATATATATATATATATATATATATATATATATATATATATATATATATTATATATAAATTTTATTTTATTATATAATTATAAATAGAATATATTATATTTTATTTAAAAGATTTTGCTTTAAATATGGACCGTCCGATTAAAAAGTAAATCAATCTGGACCGCTCATGAATTAGTTACTATCGCAGTCCATTCTTCTATAAATAAAGCTCATTCCTTCATTATTTCTTACGAATTCACTTTGAAACTCTGTAGAAAGAAGAAAAAAGTATTCTCTACTACTTCCTACTTTATATCCAAATTTCTTTTACTGTGAGGGGTATTATTTCTTTTGTGTTCATGAAGAGAACTTCATTTATTCCATTATTTATTATTCTGTTGGAATAACATGTATATGCCGTAGCTACCCTATACTTGGAGAAATTCTTCATTATTCCATTCGTTAGTATTACATTTGGAATATCCTCGTGCATGCTTTTACGCAGGACTTGATTCCGCCTTTATTATACATTGGAATGAATATCCCATTCATGCGTTTTACGCCGGGACCGATTCCGCCTTTATTATTCTCATTGGAATATCACATGCATGCGCTTTCTGGCGGGACCGGGTTCCGATTAATTATTATTCTGTTAGAATAACCTTCCTGTGCGGTCTATCGCATGTCTGGTGATTTCTTTTGTTATTCTATTCCTTATTATACTTAGTTGGTTAAAGTTTTAACTTCTATACTCCATGAAATTAGTGGAATATTCTTGACATTTGTGCTTCATCCAGTATCTTTTCATGAAAATATTCTTCTGAGCATTCTTTAATTTTACTCTCTACAAAAAGTATCATGTTGACAATTTGGGCGTTATTAGTTCCCTAATAAATTAATTCTTGAACTTGTTTTATTGAATTCTTATATCATTGTCATCATCCTCATGTTTATATTTTTTGAAATTCATCTGTGGCTCAGTAAGGCATAGATGGACTTGGTATGATTATGACTGAGGGATTATTCGATGTAATCATGGTAGTAATGTTATAAATGATGTGGTAAAAGTCCTCATTGGCCCGTAGTGCATTGATGGACCGTTGTTGGCATGATCATGACCATTGATGAATACACGAATGTCCTTGGCCCGTAGTGCATGGATAATTTGTGGTCGTGATACTAAAGAATATCCTCGGTAGTAGTCTGGGGTGATTCGATGATGTGGATTATTTATTGTTTGAGTCTCAAATGATAAAAGTCTGAAAAACCTTTTAAATCAAAGAAGATAGTAGATTTTATTCTCTACTTGACTCTTCTAATGGATTGCTTGTTCATTGCAGATTAAACTTAATGTTTGTTATATTGTATCGGTTTAACATTTCGCTTTAAGACTAATGATAATTTATTCGCATTATCTTAGTCATAATATTTCTTCTTGGGCTAGTTGAGCTCACCCTTTCTTTCACTTTTTCTCTTGAAATAAGAACGTGGTGAGGCGAGTCGGGGAACGGAGTGATGGTCCGGATGATAGTATTAGCTAATAGTCCTCACTATTCATTAAATAGTGTGACAATAAATGTAATGAGGACTCATTACGAGAGTAGATATTGTCTAAAAAACAGTATTTGTATTTAAACTCACATAATTTCTCTTGTTGTATAATTAAGATTGTATTTATGTTTCTATACCATGTATTTGGCGACTCGAAATAGGTGATGTATACCTATTTTTGGGCGTCATAGTTGGTATCAAAGCTTAGGATATGATCCTCGGCTAAGATGTGAGACTAGAACTAGGAAGGAGAGACGGAAATTCTTTTTGCTAGTATGACCTCTTTTTAAATTTATTTGGTATTTAATTGGTTGGTCATAGTTTAGAGATAATATGTTACATGTCAACTAACCCTTGTTTTGTGGCGAAGATCTGAAAATGACATCCGAGAATGTTGAGAATAGCAATGGAGCACGTGAGACCGTTGAGTCTCCACATATCAATAATCGAGGAGAATATGCATCGTGAAGGCGACAATCCTCATCTACAAACAACAACACCGACCAAATGATGAATGATGGAATGTTCGGAGGCTTTATGCAATTCATGCAACATCGGTGAGAAGCAGCTCCTCATCCAAAATGTAGGTGGAAACATCGAAAACTCTCGACGGTCACCGCTAAATGAGCTTCAAGGAGCTGGGACCACCGAGTTTATTGGAGAGCCAAAACCACTAAAGGCGGAAGCATGGATAAAGCGAGATCACCAAGATATTTGATGTCTTGGGATGCTCCAGAGAGCAAAAGGTTCCCTTTGCCACCTTTATGTTGCGAGGAGAGACAGACACTAGTGGGAATCGGTAAAGCGTACTCAACTCGCCGCACTAAAGATGACTTGGGAGAAGTTCCAAGAATTATTCAACGACAAGTACTTTCCGAAAGTATTCACACAAAAAAAAGTAGACTTCATCAAGTTCTGAGCAAAATAACATGGCCGTATCGCGAAGATGAAGCCAAGTTTGCTTAGTTATCCCTTGTTTACGTCCCATTTGGTTGATAATGAGGAGAGAATGACGCTAATGTTTTTAAGAGGTTTAAAACCGGAGATACTGGCAATATCTTATTTCTCATAAACCGTGTTTGTATTCGGATGTTGTAAATAGGGCTCGATTATTGGAGCGCGATAACGAAGTCAACGCAATTAAAAAGAGAGCGATCGGCAAATGATGAATAATACCGGTGAGAGCGATCATCGAAGCGGTGGACAACAAGCGTGGAGGAATCAACAGGCGAAAATGATAATCACTTCGGTGGTAATCGGGGCCAAAACAATAAGAATGGACATTTCAAAAGAGGAGATTCAACAATGATGGAAAGACGCGTCGACCAAAGACCCATTGTTAAGGAATGAGAACGACCACCTATCATATGCTTCAAATGCGGAGGAGAGGGACACATCGATCAAACTGCGCGATGTCAGTCCAAAGCATGTTATAATTGTGGAAGAGAAGGTCACCTGGCAGATTTTTGTCATTCACCAAGACAAGATCACCAGGATGGAGGCACCAAAGGCCGTCCCCGAAAAAGTCAAAGCCGGTAGTAAACGAAAGAGCGTTTATAGTGACCTCCTGTAGAAAGCAAGGAACCCGAATGAGGTCATCACGGGTAAGCTTATCATAAACTCTGGCGAAGTCTATACCTTATTTGATCTGGGTTCTACCCATTCTTTTATTTCTCCTACTTGCGCTCAACGTTTAAATTTGACTCAGGAGAAATTAGACTTTGACTTATCTCTGTTGATACTCTATTGGGAGAAACCTTCATTACATCCACGGTTTATAAGTCTTGTTTGGTTCAAGTTGGTACCCACATTTACACCGTCGATCTTATTTCATTGAAAATACTTGTATTTGATGTAATTCTAGGATTGATTGGTTAACTACTCATCATGCAAAAATTGATTGTTTTCGTAAGGTTGTTAGCTTTCATATTCCTAACCAACCTATTATGCGAATTCAAGCAACCAAACCATTAAAATCAATCATCGTCATCTCAAGCCATAAAGCTATTCGTTTATTGAAAAAAGCGGATGTCGAGCTTTCTTAGCTCATGTCACGGATCTAAACAAAAATACGTCAGTTTTGAATGATATTTTTATTGTTAATGAATTTCCTGACGTATTTCCTGGCCTACCCCCAGAGCGTGAATTTGAATTTTGTATCGACCTTGAACCCGGTACAAAACCCATTTCCAAAGTCCCATATCGAATGGCTCCTATTGAACTTCAGGAGTTAAAGACCCAATTGCAAGAATTGTTAGATATTAGTTTCATTCGTCCTAATACGTCTCCTTGGGATGCTCCTGTTCTATTCATGAAGAAGAAAGATGGGAGTATGCGACTTTGTATTGATTATCGGGAGTTGAATCATGTCACCATAAAAAATAGGTACCCATTCCACGTATTCATGACCTGTTTGACCAGTTGCAAGGAGCCAAATTCTTTTCAAAGATTGATCTTCGTTCCGGATATCACCAATTGAAGATTAAAACCGATGACATTCCAAAGACGGCTTTTCGGAACTTCAGACGGCATTATGAATTCTAGTCATGTCCTTTGGATTGACTAATGCTCCTCGCCGCCTTCATGGATATGATGAACCAGAGTATTCAAGGAATATTTGGATCACTTTGTGGTCGCTCTTTATTGATGACATCCTTATTTATTCCAAAAGCCGTGAAGATCATGAAACGCAACACTTGAGGTCGATACTCCAAAAGCTTCGTGAATACAAGCTTTATGCCAAGTTGAAGAAATGAGAGTTCGGGCGAGGAAGTAGCATTCCTTGGGCACGTGGTATCAAGTCATGGAATATCCGTTGACCCAAAGAACGATTGAAGCTATTCAAAGTTTGGGAGCAACCTAAATCGATGACAAAGACGTAGCTTTCTCGCTTATTTGGTTATTATCGGAGATTCAGATAAAGGTTTTCTCGAATCGCTACTCCACTAATTCAGCTGACTCAGAAAGATACAAAGTTCGGTTGGAGCGAAGAATGTGAGAAGAGTTTTCAAGAACTCAAGATGAGACTCATTTCAGCACCTGTTCTCATAATACCATCTGGTTCGGAGGGATTTGTCATCTACAGTGATGCTTCGGGCAAAGGGTTAGGATGTGTTCTCATGCAACATGGGAAAGTCATAGCCTATGCCTCATGACAACTCAAAGAATATGAGAGGAATTATCCTACTCATGATCTAGAGTTGGCAGTTGTTGTCTTCGCACTAAAGATTTGGAGGCATTTCTTGCATGGGGAGAAAGTGGAGATCTTTATGGATCAGAAAAGCCTCAAATATTTCTTCACTCAAAAGGAACTCAATATGCGACAAACAACGTTGGCTTGAACTGTTGAAAGATTATGATCATACCATCCAATACCATCCTGGAAAGGCAAACGTGGTAGCTGACTCATTGAGTAGAAGATCATATGCAAGTACGAGTGCGATATTGTCAACGTAAAGGCCCATTTTGTGTGACTTGCAAAGGATGGAGATAGAGTTAAAGACTCCAGGGACCCATGTGATGATGGCGAATATACGAGTAGAACCGACTTTAATTGATAAAGTTAAAGTTGCTTTCAAGCCGACACTGGAGGTGATGCGTATGAGGAAGAAAGTACTGAAGAAGGTGCTATCTTAGGAAGCAAGAATCGATGAAGAAGGAATACTTGAGTCAACTCCGGACTTTGTGTTCCTAACGACCACGATTTAAAGTATAAAAATCATGATGGAGGCGCATGACACACCGCAGTTTGCAATCCATCTCGGGAGTACCAAAATGTATCGTGATCTTCGCCATACATTTTGGTGGAGCAATATGAAGATAGAGATAGCGTTGTTTATCTCAAGGTGTCTAACTTGTCAACGAGTCAAGGCGGAGCATCAAGTACCAAAAGGTCCATTACAACCACTTGAAATTTCAGAATGAAAGTGGGAGCATATTACCATGGATTTCGTTACTGGTCTTCCTAAGGTTTCTCAAGGCATAGATGCAATTTGGGTCATTGTTGATAGATTGACCAAGTCTGCTCATTTCTTACCAATTCGAGAAACTTATTCACTTGAACGTCTTGCTCGTATGTACATAAATGAGATTGTAAGATCAAGCATGGTATGCCAAGATCCATAGTTTTCTCGATCGAGACCCAAGATTCACTTCATGATTTTGGGTTAGTTTACGAAAAGCTATGGGCACAGATTTACGATTTAGTTCAAAGATATCACCCTCGGGACAGACGGACAATCGAAAGGACTATTCAAACTCTTGAAGATTTATTAAGACTCTATGTCCTTGACTTCAGGAAGTTGGGACAAGTTCTTACCATTGGTGGAGTTTTCCTACAACAACAATGTCTATCAAGCAAGTATTGGCATAGCTCCATTCGAAGCGTTGTATGGAAGAAAGTGTCGCTTCTCCGGTGTCTTTGGGATGAGGTGGGTGAAGCAACGTTGTTGGGGCTGAGTTGATACGTATGACTACTAAAAAAGATTCAAACAATCCGATAACGTATAAAAACCTCACAAGATCGACAAAAGAGTTATGTTGATCTTCATCGAAAGGACGTGGAATTCGATATAGGAGATCATGTGTTGTTACGTGTTGCTCCATGGAAAGGAGTTACAAGATTTGGAAAGAGAGGAAAGTTCAATCCTCGATTCATCGGCCCATTTTTAATTCTCGATCGAGTAGGAACTGTGGCCTATAGACTCACTTTACCGCCAAGTATGTCTCATGTTCATAACGTTTTTCACATATCCATGTTACATAAATATGTGGAAGACCTGAACCACATTATTGAGTTAGAACCGGACGAAATAACGGAAGATTTGACGTATGAAGAGGTTCCTGTTCAAATCTTGGATAAGAAAGAACATATTCTACGCACCAAGGTTATACCTCGAGTCAAAGTTTTGTGGAGAAACCACGATGTTGAGGAAATGACTTGGGAGTTAGAATCAAATGAAATCAAGGTATCCTTACCTCTTCGACATACCAGTATCGCACCTAATTTCGAGGGCTTAAATTTCATAAGAAGGGAGATTGTAAAACCCAACTTTTGAATAAAGATGAATTTTCTATAAGTATTATTTTGAATATTATGGAGTGAAATTGATATAATGTTATAGTTGTGGGTAATATTTATAAATTTTGCAAAAATCGCAAGTTGTTATATAATATTCGATTGGTTCTGGGAATATTCGTTTTAACAGGAATATTCGTATAACCTGACAATCATTGGTGGACCCCACAACGGAATTATTGTCGAATTAAGAAAATGACAAGAATACTTTATAAAAATAACTATGAAAGTTTTATCAGTTAACTGTGAAACACCGTGTGTTTAAAGTACGATGTCTGGCGCCAGTAGTTGCACAAAGATGACACCTGTATTGATTATTGATGCTTACGTATGAAGTCACTCAATTTTGTTCAATTATTGCTACAGTAATTGCTGCATAATATCTCACGTTATTTGATTCAATATTTTATATATTATTAAATCAATAATTGAGACGACAAAGTTATAAATATTATTATTTGCAATATTAACGATGTCTAGAAGTTCTGACAAGGAGAGGTTTGGTCACCTAATTGTGCGCCAATAGGGAGAAATCCTTATTGGAAAGCCCCCTCTTTCCTAGGAACGACCTGGTCGATTAATATTGTGAATTATAATAAAAGTGATAAATGTTGTTAAAATTATTAAGGTGATTTTTATGAAGTTTTTCTTATTTTATGGACCTCCATTTACCTATTTTTTAAAATAATCAGTAGAAAATTTTTTAGTGTAATAAAGGTGGGGGCCCACGAGTGGGGCCCATGTGTGTTACAAAGTCTTGGGAGGAAGAAAATTTGGTTACGGGAATTGGGGGGGAGTACAATTATTACATATATATATATATATATATATATGTTTATAACATATGTTTATATATATATATATATATATATATATATATATATATTTATATTATAAATTTGTTTTACTTGAAAAAAAAGGACTTTACACAGGGGAAGGGCATAATTTGTCACAAGAGAGTATTATGGTTTATATATATATATATATATATATATATATATATATATATATATATATATATATATAAATTTTATTTTATTATATAATTATAAATAGAATATATTATATTTAATTTAAAAGATTTTTCTTTAAATATGGATGAGTCCGATTAAAAAGTAAATCAATCCTGGACCGTTCATGAATTAGTTTCTTATCGCAATCCATTCTTCTATAAATAAAACTCATTCCTTCATTATTTCTTACGAATTCAATTAAACTCTAGAGAGAAAATTATAGAGAGAAAGAAAAAAGTATTCTGCTACTTCCCTACTCTTATATCCAACTTCATTTACATGAAGGGGTATTATTTCTTTTGTGTTCATGAAGAGAACTTCATTTATTCCATTATTTATTATTCATTGGAATAACTTTTGTATCGCATGAGCTACCCTATACTTAGTGAAATTCTTCATTATTCCATTCGTTATTATTTTGTTGGAATATCCTATCTACATGCGTTTCTGTGGGACTGATCTGTCTTTATTATTACATTGGAATATCCTATCTCATGCGTTTTTGTGGACTTGATTCCATCTTTATTATTCATTTGAATATCCCATCCATGCGTTTCTGTACGGGACTGATTCGTCTTTATTATTACATTGGAATATCACATGCATGCGCTTTTACGCGGACTGGATTCTGTTAATTATTATTACGTTGGGATAACTTTGCCATCGATTTATCGCGTGTCTGGTGATTTCTTTTGTTATTTTATTCCTTATTATACTCGGTTGGTTAAAGTTTTAACTTCTATACTCCATGAAATTAGTGGAATATTCTTGACATTTATGCTTCATCCAAAGATCTTTTCATGAAAATATTCTTCCGAGCATTCTTAAATTTTACTCTACTGAAAAAGTATCATGTTGACAATTTGGGCGTTATTAGTTCCCTAATAAATTAATTCTTGAACTTGTTTTATTGAATTCTTATATCATTGTCATCATCCTCATGTTTATATTTTTTTGAAATTCATCATGGCTTGTAGTGCATAGATGAACTTGGTATGATTATGACCGGGGATTATTATTTGTAATCATGGCCGTAATGTTACAAATGATGTGGTAAAAGTCCTCATTGGCCCGTAGTGCGTTGATGGACCGTTGTTAGCGTGATCATGACCATTGATGAATACACGAATGTCCTTGGCCGTAGTGCATGGATAATTTGTGGTCGTGATACTTAAAGAATATCCTTGGCCGTAGTGCGAGGGTGATTCGATGATGTGGATTATTTATTAAAAAATCGAGTCTCGGTAAAAAAGTCATGAAAAACCTTTTAAATCATAGAATATAGTAGATTTTATTCTCTACTTGACTCTTTTAATGGATTGCTTGTTCCGTTGCAGTTAAACTTGATGTTTGTTATATTGTATCAGTTTAACACTGTTTAAGGCTAATGATAATTTATTCTGCATTATCTTAGTCATAATATTTCTTACTGGGCTAGTTGATCTCACCTTTTTCTTTCACCGTTTCTTGTGAAAATGAGAACGTGGTTTGAGACGAGCCTGGAACGGAGTGATGGTCCGGATGATAGTATTAGCTAGTAGTCCTCACTAATCTGTTAAATAGTGTGACAATAAATGTAATGAGGACTCATTCTGAGAGTGAATAGTCTAGAAAACAGTATTTGTATTTAAACTCACAACTCTCTTGTTGTATAATTAAGATTGTATTTATGTTCTGTACCATGTATTTGGCGACTCAGAATAGGTGATGTATACCTATTTTGGGGGCGTCACACTATCTTTGTTCCGAAATATAAAATTATTATTGATTTTTTAAAGTTAAATTAAAATATTTTTAAACTCAAAATTGATATGAATTTAATTAGTTTTACTTAATATAACGATGAATATTATAAATTATAAAAAAAAATACAATTTAGTGTTTTTTCTCTTCATAAATCTAAATTAATCATCTCATAGTTAAGTTTGAAAATATCTCGAATTAACTTTCAGAAGTTAACAATAATCTTATAATTTGTAGAAAAATGATATACATGTCTGACCAAGTTGAATTACGATCAACGTGAAAATGTATACGATAAGATATAATAAATTAAAATTAGATTTTTCTTAATTACTACTTATCTAATATATGCACATACGTCGTAATCATAATTCAGTTAAAAACTTTCGCAATGTATAACATAACTCTAATTTGTAAGTGTGAGAGTATATTGTACTTTTTGTTAATGGTCATTTGAGTTTTTATTGAAAGTATGTCGTGGATTACTTCTTTTTAAACTTTAAATTGGTGTGATTTACATCATAAAATAAATAAATAATTTAATTCTTTTATTGTTATTTTAAAACGCTTTTAAATTTAAAAGTATCATAAATGAATTTAATTTTAAAAATTATAATTATAAAATTATAAATTATTTTAAAATCTATTGTCATCAAAAATCAAATAATTCCGAAAGTATAAATTATTCTAAAAACGTTTTGCTTAAAATTCAAGGCTCTCTCCCACACGCAAACTGATGCAATCCACTCAGGGCTATTAATGTAAATAAAGAGCTCCACCAATCAACATCCGTATAACGGTAGCACAATTACTATTCAGTGCCACCTTGTGTAGTTCCAATCCGTGTCATCCATGTGGCAGCAGTGACGGCCAAGTCTGACTTGTCCTTTTATGATTAGCCCACGTCATGTGTATCCTCCAGCTAGGATGTTCAGCTCGAGTTAAATACCAGAGTTGACTCAAAGCTTTAAACCCAAAGAAACAGATCGCCTATATAACCGTACTTGTAGCTCTCACCTCATAGCTTATACAGTCTCTCTCTTACTTCTTCTCTCTCTAGACATGGCGACACTGAGACGAAACCCTAGTTTTCTCTCTTTCATTTTACTCTCACTCCTAGCGATCGCCTCTGCTAAAGTCATCTTCGAGGAACGTTTTGAAGGTATATTTATACGTACATGTGTATTTATATGTATATTTACTAATCTCTTTCTATCTGTAAAGGATTGTGATCGCATTTTCGATGTAGTTTGAGTTTACTTTTATTGCATTTTCGAATCAATGTGTTGATCTTGATCTGATTTGTGAAGTATAAGAGCTTAATTTTGTTTTTCTGTGTCGATCTAATTGTTATGAGTGATACGTATGATATGTTGCAGATCTGTGAACTAAGTCCTACTGTGCGGTTGAAATTTTGGAATTCACTCTTTTGTATGCTTCTGTTTCTTTGTCAGACTCTGGAAATTGATAGCATTGATCTTGATTATGGTTAGATAAGTTTATGATGATTGGAGTGATTATTCTATAGTGTTGATCTGTTTTATTAGAGATGAAAACAATGGAATTAGTTGTTGGACGATCATTTGAAGCCTGTTTTGACAGAGTTTTCAGTTTCTCGGTCAAAAAACTTTCTGCATGACATTAGAAATTTCAGATTTGAATAAGAAATATAAAATGACCACTAGAAATGTTCAAAATATACACTAGAGATGTAAAAGAGTTGAATCATTCTGTCTCTGCATTTTGCTTGAAAAAGTAACTTTTGAAATGAAACCAAATGTTTACTCTTTTTTCAGAACATTTAGTTGACAAAAACTGAAAATAAAGATGAAAAAGGAATATAGAAATGGAAAAGAAGTATGGTAAATTGGTAACCAGTGTTTGGTGCAAGTGGTTCTGTTGTATACCATAACTAGTGTTAGGTGCAATTGTATATACATGAGGTAGTGCTCTCTGTGTATTGAAACCTTGTTGCCTATATAGAAAGCGTGTTTGTTTGTTGTATAGCTCGTTAGATCTTATTGTCATATATGCTTATTTGCTTCTATATATGCTAATTTGCTTCTAATTTGTATTGAGATTGATAGATTGTGGATGCATCATATGATGAATGGATAACTTATTATTATGTAATTTAGTATGCTTAACATTACTGTCGTATTTCAAATCTAAGTTAGTATTGACAACAGTGTCATACTGATATAGGAAGATTGTGATTGATTACGTAATTTGAGAGTCTTAATTTGTTTCCTTTTTAAAAATCTAATCTGTCTTAAAATGTCTTCTGCCAACTAAAATTTTCTGTTTAAGAAACCAACATTATTGTAATTGTATCTACTGATTTCAACAGTAGAATTATTTTGTTTTGTTTAGAGATGTTTGTTATGCTTGTTAAAATGAGAATGCTTTCTTTGTATAGTTTATGTTTCTTCTATTGTAATATGTTTGACTTGATGAATTCTTTAGATGGCTGGGAGAATCGGTGGGTTAAATCTGACTGGAAGAAAGATGAGAACGTGGCTGGGGAGTGGAATTTCACTTCTGGTAAATGGAATGGAGACCCTAATGACAAAGGTACCCCTCTGACCATATTCTTTACACCTAGGATTTATTAAGAAATTTTTTTAAGGCAATGCTTAAGGCTTTATATCTCAGGCGTCATTACGCGACTTCAAACTTTACTTTTGTTATTCTATCAGGCATCCAGACAAGTGAAGATTACCGGTTTTATGCTATATCTGCTGAGTTTCCTGAATTCAGCAACAAAGATAAAACTTTAGTTTTCCAATTTTCTGTTAAGCATGAACAGAAGCTTGACTGTGGTGGTGGCTATATGAAGTTGCTCAGCGGTGAAGTTGATCAAAAGAAATTTGGGGGTGATACACCATACAGGTGATACTATTGCTCTCTTTTATTCGACTCTATTTTTGTTCCCACCTGCATAGTGTCTATTAACACCATTAAATTTGCTGATTAGTTGTGTTATTTTTTTTTTGATGCAGTATCATGTTTGGACCTGATATCTGTGGCTATAGCACCAAGAAAGTACATGCTATTCTTACATATAACGACACAAATCACTTGATTAAGAAGGATGTTCCCTGTGAGACTGACCAGCTGTCTCATGTTTATACTTTTATTCTCCGTCCTGATGCTACCTACAGCATCCTTATTGACAATGTTGAAAAGCAGACAGGCAGTTTGTACTCTGACTGGGATCTTCTCCCACCAAAGACAATTAAAGATCCTGAGGCCAAAAAGGTAAGCTTATGCATAACTTCATTTTGCTTTTACAAGAATTGTTTTGCTGTACTTTGGATTATGATGTTGACCCACATCTCAAACTCTTGGCAGCCTGAAGATTGGGATGACAAAGAATACATTCCTGATCCCGAAGACAAGAAACCAGAGGTAAAGGCCCTTAATTCTAATTCCACATACTTGATATTATTCCTCAGTTATGACTTTCAAATATCTAAATCAGAGTATAACTAAAAACTTTCTAATCAAACAGGGTTATGATGACATACCCAAGGAGATACCTGATGTTGATGCTAAAAAGGTAGTCTTTCTTGATTTAGTGCATGTAGATTATAATTACCTGTACCAGAAGACTCTAGAAGTATTGTGGTCATCAATTAAAATGGTTTGCAATTCCAGCCTGATGACTGGGATGACGAGGAAGATGGTGAGTGGACCGCCCCAACTGTTCCAAATCCCGAGTACAAGGGTCCATGGAAGGCAAAGGTTTGTAAATTATAATCCAAGTATAGATAACTTTTGATGCGCATCCTGTGTTTAACAGCTTCCTTCTATTTTCCTCTGCAGAAAATTAAGAATCCTGCCTACAAAGGAAAGTGGAAGGCCCCATTGATCGACAACCCAGGTTTTTCTCATTTCATCTGTCATGTTTTTGCATGAATATAAGCCTTCAAGATCTACAATTTACTAATACAATAAGTTGTTCTTGTATGTAGATTTCAAGGATGACCCTGAAATCTATGTTTTCCCAAAGTTGAGTTATGTGGGCATTGAATTGTGGCAGGTAATTCTTATTTTTTTTCCAGATATTGGTGTAAACATCATTTTGCATGACTATCCTTCCTATGTCATTTGTAAAACTTGAATATGAAGTACAGAAGTTAATGATATATCTTTCAGGTGAAATCTGGAACCCTGTTTGACAATGTCTTGATTACTGATGACCCGGAATATGCCTTGAAGTTTGCTGAAGAAACATGGGCCAAGAACAAAGATGTATGCTTCTTTTTTCTCTACTAATATACTTGGTGTTTTTTTTATCTGCCACTGCGGAATATTTTTGAGTTTTTTGTTGAATTTGCAGGCTGAGAAGGCAGCATTTGATGAGGAGGAAAAGAAGAGAGACGCAGAGGTACATACGTACTTTGCCCATAAAAACTTGAAAGCATGTCTTTCTTATTTGTCTCGTATCTATATATATATATATGTATGTCATGTATTATATGTTGGTATCATGCTTTCTGTTTGTTATCTGGCTTAGCTTCGGACGTCTTCTGTTGAATGTTGTATCTTACTCTGTTTTGGTTCTGTATACAGGAATCAAAGGAAGATCCAGTTGATTCTGATGTAATAAGCTTGCCAACTTCTCATTAAAGAAACCTGATACGTCTTTAACTGAAATCTAAAATTACTTTTTCTTTTATCCAGGCCGAGGATGAAGGAGATGATGCCGATGATGCAGAAGATGGTGCAGATAGCGACAAGGAAGATCATATAGATGATCCTGTTGCTGAAGTGGATTCTGATGTAAAGGTAAGGATATTTTTTCAACCAATTTTTTTGAATCAATCAACTTTTTGCCTGTCTTCCGCCTCTCATGTTGTCTTTCTTATTTGTTATTTCTGCAGGATGAACTATAAGAAGGGTATGTGCACTGTCGTGTTCTTGTCACTATTTGAGATAAGTTCTAGCCAATTAGGTGTCTGGAAAGAGTTTCCTCTACTTTTTTTATTTCTTTTCTTTTTCCCTAGCAGTTGATTTTTATGTAGGAAAAGAAACAGTTGGGAAGCCGAGGTAGTAGAACTAAAGGAATGGTTTAATCTTAAATTAGCCGAGGTTGTGGAACTAAAGGATTCATGTTCCCGTTTATCAAATAGTTGAGTACTGAAATTTTCTGCTCATCAAGCAATGCTTGTTATCCTGATGTTAAATTTTCATTCGAGTCATTCCTATTCAAATGTTTCCTGATAAATCAAAATCATATTTCTATCAACTTATTTACTTAATCCACCCCCTTTAGATGGTGATAAGTTACTTCTGAACCCCCTTTTTGTCAGTAACAGACCTGTATAGCTTGGGAATGAAAAGTAATGACTTGGAAGTACTTCTGTTTTTTGGGTTACTACTACACACATTCACACAGCTTATTTAACATGTCTTGGTCTTTTTGGACAAAACTTATTTTAGCATATTATATGAATATTTATATCTTTATTATTATATTTTGATCATATAAATTTTCAAATAGGTTACTGGTACCAATACAAATTCATTTTAATTTACAATATGAAAACTGTAAATTATATAATAAAAAAAATCCTATAAAGTTTTTAAACATTCAAAAGGCTTATCAGTTTAAATTTAATGATTTACTAATTCACATTGTAAGGTTAAAATGTGATACTTAACCTGGAACTCAGGAAGGATTCTTTCCATTACACCGATATACATTTAGCGTTGCGGTGATTATGTCATTGGTGTCAAATGATCAGCCTTGTCGAGGGTTCAAGTCCCTCCTTCCGCTCATGGTTCCGAGTTGTAAACATAAATGTTGAATAAGAGATGATATGGTCTGTTGTGCGATTTTGTGCCTGTTTGGTTACTCCTACTCCCAAAAGAAAAACAAAAGTCTAGTAAGCATCCAACTACTACTGCTCTTACTCCGGAAAACAGAAAACTTCTTCTCAACAAAATATTTATAACACCTTGTGTGAAACTTTTTCGAAGTTCTAATACACTTATTCCTAGTAAACTTATTCCCAATAAACAAAACCAGTTCCAAGTACATATGAATAGTAAAAAGTTATGGCTATGAATTTCATTCGTTCTAATCTAAAAAGCCGGAAAATTGGAGTTGCTCATGAATGTGTTTCCTTTGAACTTTCAATATCTCTGATGGCATCCAAAAGCTTATCTACTTGTAATGGTTTTGTCAAATGAAAATCCATTCCGGCATCTTTAGTCTTTCTTATTGCTTCTTCAGTCGACGCAGTCAGAGCAATAATAGGAATGTAGACACCATACTTTTTCTCCTCCGCCCTTATCCGTCTTGTTGCTTCATATCCATCCACTACTGGCATCTGGTGGTTAAGCATGCAAAAAAAATAATCATACCATGCCCACATATATTTATATATAGGAAAAAACAATCCATAACACAGTGGCTATAAGACCTTATATGGTCACCACATCTTAAACCCTTCATTTCAAGATCTGGCGACTACGATTCAAACAAGTCTCCTACCGTAACAACAACACAACGTCACGGAAGGCTCCATATGTTTTTAAATCATGGACATCAGATCATGCAATGAATGGTGCAAGATGTGGTGGGAATACAAGCTCCTACAACCACCATTTGTTATGGATCATATATATATATATATAGAATGAGGATTAGGAAGGAATTTGAAAGTACCTCGCAATCCATAATTATGTAATCATAGGGGAGAGATTTTGAAGATCCTTCTTCTTCCATTCTCTGTTTACTTAAAACTTGACAAACCTGATGAAAAGCTTCTTGCCCATTCTCAGACGTATCAACATGTGCTCCAAGTTTAGAAATTTTTGTAGTAGCCACCATGCGCAAAACCTCACCATCTTCAACAACCAATATTATTTTCCCACTCAGAGGCTTTTCAGCACTGCTTTGTTCATCACATTCATGTATCACTATCTTCTCAAGGTGGTGATTCTCTTGAGGAGACGAGGTTATCAAATCATTTGTTGTATTCGGGACTTTGGAATGTAACACTCCATGAGTCGTCGTCTCACTTCCTATTTTCGGAGAACTGTTGTGATACGTGACCTTAAATTCAGGTAAAAGTCCTAGGACATCATATAGACGCAATCCATGAAATGGTTTTGACAGAACCATATCAGAACAAGTAGGATTATCCTCATCTGCCTCTAATTTTAATTTAGCATCTCGTGTTATGGGGATATCTAACCAAACAACCTTACAACAACTGGAGTAGGGAATTTTCCTCCGAAAGTTGGCAATAACAGAACATAGTTCCAAGATAGGTACCGTTATTGCATCACCATCAATCACGATTAGTATGAAACTCGATGAGCCTCTAGAAATGGAGCTTTTGTAGTTGCTTAATGGATGATCACCAGCATCATTTGATCCCGAGGAGTCATCATGTGGGCCCGAATTGGAATTGTGCGATGCAGAATTGTTCAAATACTCTGAAATCATCTCGGTTCCATCCAAAGAACTTACACCGTTAAGCTTGAGAATTGTCTTGTCGAGAACATGAGAAAACTCTGCCGACTGCTTGACATTTGACACTTTTACACCCTGGCTTTCGATAAATTTCTTCAAGATTTTTCCCCGTTCCTCGCCTGAAACATGAAGCACGACATGGGATCCGTCTGGTCTAGAGGCCGGGAAGGGAATATGTAGTCCGAAATGTGGATGAAAATCATGTGATTGAGCATCATTGTGCACATAAGTTTCCTGTCCCTCAATTCCAGTACAGGAGACAGGATCACGTACCATCAAAATAATACTGAATCTGAAACAAGTCCCGGCATGAGGCTCTTTATCTACAATCTTTATTTCTCCTCCCATTAATCGCACCTGTCACATTGCCAACTTTTGTTCAGAAAAAAAGTAAAAACAAAATTAATTCTATAAATTTTTTTGCTAGAATACACAATTCAATGCTTTAGAGTTTCCTTCTAGATAGCACTGTGGAGCAGTGGAGGCATACCAGCATATGTGATTTTTAGAGCAGAACTGGCTACTGATATTGTTTGTCTTGCTGAAGAAACAAATAATCTAACTGCCTGCCAGTACTCTTCTTTTTAAAGATTGAAAGATACGGGAGTGGTTAACATGAAGTTAACTTTGGTCAATTGACCAATATAGTGTTGACACGTAGGCGGGAGTTGATCTCTCTCTGCGTGTCAGCAATGTATTTGAATGCCAAGCAAGTAATACTAAAGAAAAATTAGGTAAAATTGCTTACCAAAGATTGAACAATACCAAGTCCCAAGCCACTTCCTCCTCCTTGTCCAAGAGCTGTTTCCTTAACTTGCACGTAGTACAGAAACACATCCTTTCTCCTATCCTTTGCAATCCCTTCGCCCGTATCATCCACATCAAATTCAAACTCCATATAATTGGGATTTCCTTGAACCGTGCCAAGGTCATCCAGATCGTTGAAACCCTCGTTGTTCTTGAAACACTTGAACAAACACTTGAGCAAACGACTTGTATTAGAAGAACATTTAGTCGTCTTCTTTACTAGGCCACGAACTGTCACATGACCTTTCGGTGTAAACTTGACAGCATTAGAGAGTAAGTTGCCAAGGATCTGTTTAAGTTTTCCTCGATCGCCCTTAACAAGGCGTGACTTAAAGATTGAGCCATCGCAAGGATCAAGAATCACGTCTACGCCCTTTTTCTTGCCTATTGGGTAGTACATATCGATAACATCCTCAAGGAGCTGCTGCAAGTCGAATTCTTTATTTTCAAGCTGTACTTTACCGGCTTCAATTTTTCTTGTATCCAGAACAGTATCCAGTAGTTCTAAACAAGGTTTACAGTTGAACAATTAAGCACAAGCTCGTGAACAACTCGTTTATTAAACAAGTCGAGCTCGAATTCCACATCTGGGCTTATTTAGGAACTCGATTCGACTGTTTAACTTTCTTATCAATCTCGAGCCCATCAAATCAAAACTGGAATTATAATAAAAAAATATATATTAAAAACACAAGGAATATATATTTATAGTAAACTGACCTATAAGATCCTTTGTACAAGTCTTAATTTGTGTG
This sequence comes from Panax ginseng, assembly GCA_020205605.1. NCBI lineage: Eukaryota > Viridiplantae > Streptophyta > Magnoliopsida > Apiales > Araliaceae > Panax > Panax ginseng. The sequence goes on along the minus strand of CM035141.1, from coordinate 91,510,153 downwards.
ATTTTTGGTGCCAACTCAGAATTGGGAGCGACGTCTTTCTGACAGATATCAATCAAACCAGCAATGGCTGTCAAAGAATTGCGAATGTCATGAGTTGCTTTAGCAAAGGCCAGACTCTTGTTCATGCTCTTGCACTCTGCTTGTTGAGTACATTCCAATTGCTTTACGCGTGCAGCCCATAAAATCATCTCTCTTTTCGCGGCTCTCAGTATCAATACAACATAAATGCAAAGAGCGATAACTACTATAACAAACATAAGAATAAGAAGTGTGAGGGACAGCTTGCTATTTTCATAAATTAAGTTATCCCATTCCTTTCTAGGGAAAGCCATTGTATATACCTGAAAACAACCAAACATGACGACATGCAGTTAAAAAATCATACATACATACATACATACTCTCATATATCGCGTAAAACTCATTTTCACATGTATTTTTTATATTTTTCTCACATGAAGGTAGGACCCACTCCACGTTCTATTAAAGAAGACCACGTGAAAATATCAAAAATACATGTCCAATACTACGGTAGTTATCAGACCAGCATAGGAAAGAAATGTATAAAAGTACTTGGGCAAAGTGTAGAAAATGCATCACCTTACTGATTAACATTATGTACATACCGAATGAAGTCCAGCAATTTGAAGAGTTGAGCAATAAACCGTATGCCTGATTCCCCTAATAGTCACACGGAATCTTCTGGAATCACCATTCTCTGGCCTGCACGAATGAAAACCAGTATCCCATCCATTAGGTTTCATCGACCTCATTGTAACCGACCCATTTCTCACTACTATTTGAGTGTCCGGGAGCTTTGTATGCACAAGAACTTTCCCATCGTCGCTAGCCAAATGAAAATCCCCGTCTTGAAATTCTAAATTCAAAAACTGGTCACCCACTACTCGAGCTGGAAAACCGACTTCAATCACCCCCCTCCCATCCATTCTAACCATGTTTTTGAAAAGAAGAGTCTGAGCCTTGTCAAATCCAACTCCTTTTTTTTATTCAAGGCTTCTTGCGTCCAACTTTCCTGAGCTGAAGGCTTAGCACGTATAGCTTCCCAGTGTCGCGATTCACTGGCTGAATGTACCATTTTGAAGATACTGATGTGTGAATAAATTGCTCGGGTTTGATCCCCCTCATAATAATACGCAAAAAATAAACCATCTGATCCGAGGAATGAAACCTGAGACACTTGTGGAATTGTGGAAAGGGCTAAAAAGAGCGTAGGCGCAACCTAAGGAAATTCAAGAGCATTTGTTGTTAGTAAATCTTCTGGTATAAATGTCACGAGAATCAATTCTATACGGACTGCCTGTGCCGAGTTTATGACCTTTGTTTGTATAGCTCTGAATGGTAATTGAGGTCCTATTAGACTAGAACTGAGAGCTCTAGCTAAACTCAACGCCGACGAATTCAAGGGATATAACTATTTTGCAGAGGATTCAATTTCAAAAAGTGTTTTGTTTCGCAATTGATGACAATGTGCTGCCACAGTATGGTTGATTTGTTGAGTCATCGAACACAATTTGAAGATTATGTAAGTTGATGAACCCTGAATTTATATTATTAATCAGTAAACTAAGCAAAATTCAACTAAAGGGGAAACTAACAAATGCAACAACTAGTATTTACTTTACCAGAAGGATGAGAAAACAAAAGGGCCGGATTAAACTTGAGCAGCAACATATTTGATTCGACATTATATCTATCTATCTGCATAATTTACAAATGGCAAAATGATATATACATATATATATATATATATACAGTCCGCTTCTCCAACGAACTGGAAGGAGCGAACTAATAACGAACGGTTTTTCCGTCGCTATATCATACAAAGCCGGTTTTTATGCTATACAGACGGAAAAAATCGTCGCTATACTATAGCCGATTCGCTCTTAGTTCGCTCCTTCTAGTTCGCTGGAGAGAGCCGAGCTATATATATATATATATATAAGACCTATATTTACTTGTATAATAATAATAATCATAAAGACTGAATATAAAAAACTTACAAAATATAGATGGCAAATGAAGCATCTCAGTCACGAGAAGGCATAATGATCATTCCAACAACTCCCATGGGAAGAGAAGTAGAAAAAGAGTATAGAAAGTTGAAATTAAAGTGAAGAGTTTGAAATTGTGATATAAACAAAAATCTTCTACTCAACAGAATTCTAGATTTTGATCAACTTTTGGACTCTATCCTATGGGAGGGAAACATCTCACTTTTGGAATAATTATCCTTTAAATCAAATTTTACCTAATTTTGTTTCTTAATTTCTATTGATTTATGCCCGTCCCACAAAAAAATCTCGATCAAAAAAATTTAAAATTGATACTTTTGTTAATAAACTCGGGGATCGTGTTATTTTATACTACTATCAAAAGCTATTAGAGCATGGATGACTTATTTTAAAATGACTTATAAATTAAAATTTAAAATGATTTATAAATTATTTTAAATGATGACTTATAAACAAAACTATTTGGCACCCTTTTAATTTATAAGCCAAAAATTAAGTTAAAATAAAATATAAATATATTATTTGACTAAAATGACAAAACAGTCTTTACATTTGGTTAAACTTACTTATTTTAAAATGACTAATAATAAGTCATTTTAAAATGACTTATAAATCAAAAAGTAAGTCATCCCAAACACTTCAACAGAACAAAACCGAATATGGTCCAAATGTTTTTTAGATAAAAATATATTTAATAATGAGAGTTTTCTAGGAATGAAAATGAGACTCTTTTGTAAACGAATTAACTTGCATTTTTTTTATTTTTTTTAGTTAGAGGTTTGTTTATACCCCAAATCTGTTTTTTGCTGGCTAAAATAAAGTATAAATAATAGGATTAAAGGGGGTAAATTAAAAGGAAAATAAACGTAACTTGTTCTTAACTTAGTTGGTAATCAATATTTTGTTAGTGTTGCAAGTATAAGGTGTTAAGTTCAAATATTGAGATAATAGATATTTTTAGCTCAAATGTGTTAAATTGACATGTTAATATGTCATATGTACAAGTCAACGCCGCCAAATGGCATAATAGGGTTCACAATTCAAATTTTTAGATAGTAAAGATTTCATTTTGCATTGACTAAAAAAAAGGGACGCAATATCCAAATATCCTTATAGCATATGGGTTACTTTTGCATTTTATTCCAGTTTGTAATATCGATAGATAAATAAACTCTAAATCTTTATAAGTTTACTATTAAAAATCTTTATAAATTTACCATTAAGAATAAAAAAACATACATATTTTTATTTAATATTGGCATATGAGCAACATATGGAACCAAGGTTTTCAGACCCGGACCGGTTATCGAACCGAAAAAAAATATGTGAACCTGTGGGTGAACCGTTATTAACCTAATGACGTCATTAATATATAAAAATCTATATTATTAGTAATTAATAAAATTTTAAAAAATCTCGTTTGTTATATACTAAAATATAATCAAATTAAGTTATAATATTACTAAAAATAGTTAATTTTAATATTAAAAAAAATTGTACCAAAAAAAATAAAAAATCAATTTACCAAGTCAACTAACCAATGAACCACCTATTTTTACCGATTGAACCACCGATATAATTTGTTGGTTCAAACCAACCGGTTCCAGTTTTAACCGGCGCGGTTAGGGGTTTAAAACCATGTATGGAACTATATTTACACGGTTTATATTGTAATTCCTTGAATAAAAATTTAATCTCAATTCACATATTATGGTATCGAAAATTGGCAATAAATAATAAATCCATCAAAAGAAATTGTCATTATATACACACATACAAGTCCTTAAACAAAACCCAGAAACAACATTTAACATTACCCAGGAAAGTGGGACAAGAAAATAAATTAATAAGACAGAAAGAAAGACAAAAGAAGAATACAACAATGGCCACAGACAAGCTTATGCATTCTCAGCAGAAGCAGAAGCAGAAGCAGAAGCAGAAGCAGAAGAGGTAGGTTTGGGCTTCTTGACTATTAAAACGGGACACTTGATGTTTTGTGCACAGTGATTGCTCACACTCCCAAGAAATGCCCTGCATACCCCTCATAAACCAACAAATAAATATAATATAATATAAGCTGATTACCAAATATATCACAACCATAATTTAATAAACTAAAATATTGTGTTGCCAAATTATAATTGTGAAACATATCGATATATAAAATTAGATATAATTATAAGCGAGTCCCGCTTATTACACATCACTCCGAAAAAATTATTACTCATACTTATCCATATAATCAAAAAGTCGACATAAACATTCATTTTCTATTTAAGTTCTTGCATTTTATTAAGTAAATAACAAAGCAAAGAGTGTAATTTTGGTAGTTAATCACAAAAGAAATGATATTTCCACATGTGTTTTTGATATTTCACATGGTTCTCTTTCACACGAGTAAGGGTATAAATGAACCGAATCGAGTATTGAGTAATTCAGAATTAGTTTAAAAAATTTAGCGACTATAAAATAAGGTTTGATTGAGGCTCATCTAGTTACCGAATCGAGCACGATATCGAATAGAGCCCGAACAGTTTGAACTTTTCGAATGAATATAATCCGAGTATCAATAAAAATTACAATTTGAGGAGGTTGATTAATTTATCGAACTTTAAAGTTTGTTCATATTTGAATCATTTATATTTCGAGTCGAGTTCGAATCAAACTTTTAGTCAAGTTTAGTATTTAATCGAGGTTCCTAACCTGCTTTGCTTCATTTTACGATCTTTAAACACTAGTATAAAGTGAGTCTCACCTTCATGTGAGAGAAAATCACGTGAAAATATCAAAAACACATAAACACATGTGAAAATAGTGTTCCCCTAATCATAATTTCCTCCCAAAAACCTATAATTTTGAGTGATTAATCATAATTACTTTCCCACTTGGAAATTCTTTATTATTAATATCTCTTCTGAAGTAAATAACTAAAAGTGACAGTTAATTAGAGACACAGAGGGATGGTTAAGGAAAGCAGTACCTCTTGATAGCACCATAGCCGTGACTGCCCAAAACCACCATATCAACATTCAATTTCTCCGCCACCTCGCAAATCACGTCCCTTGCATCTCCATTCTCTACTCGAGTCTCCACCTTAACCTAACCCACCCCACCCCACAATAAAATAAATAATTATAAATTGAATAAATACCGTCAAAAATACCGTCAAAAATATATTCTAAAAGTCTCATCTATTTCGATACAACATTATAAAATGACATAATATTATTTAAAATTACAACCATACTTTCATTATTATATCTATCCCGCACTACTAAACTAATGAATCTTTATAGGTATGCATGGAAAACAATAATCTTTATAGTACCGCACTACCAAACTAATGTATCTTTAATTAATTGACCATTTTATCCTTCACCACCCCCTGAACTTACAAGAATTAACCTCATTCATGCCTGCCTTTATAAAGCCTTTTAGCCAAGGGAGGGATTAAAATAAAAAAAATTATAAAATTTAAAAGACTAAATAAAAAGATTAAAAAAATAATATAAAAAAGAAAAAATATTAATATAATTAAAAATTGTATTGGCAAAAAAAAAAAAAGCATCACGCAAATTCACCTAGCGACCCGAGCCACTTGATAATAAAAGGGAGTAGTTAGCATGAAATTAACTTTGGTCAATTAACTAATATAATGTCGACACGCAGACCGGAAGATGATCCCTCTGCGTGTCAGTACTGTATTGGTCAATTAATAAACTTACCATGAAAGTAACACAATCCATAATAAGATATGTGTAGATCTCCCATTACACATTTTCTCTAATTCCAGATCTAATGATCAAACTATGTTAATAGATAGTTGATGATATTAAAATTAATTTTACAAAAAATTAGAATCATAAAAAATGTTTTCACCGTTAAAAGTTTAAAAGAATTATCATTCATTGAAATTTTGATTAAAAAAAATCACCATGTTCATGAAATGGTAATAAAAAAATGTCAGATTACTTTCACTTTTAAAACAATTATGCTATTCAATATAATAAATTAGTATCGACTTCAATTATACAATTCACAACTATAAAAATATAGTGTACTGAATGAAATTGGAGATAAATTATAAGGAGGGGATCCAAATCCGTAGTTTCCATTTATAGTTAGTTCTTATATACACTATAGTAGTAGTATAAAATGACATAATTTCTCGATTTTGTTGGCTTAATTTCATCATCAGTAAACTAACAACTTATAAATTTTTTAAAAGGATACACCTGCAGGCTGCAACAACATTATTTTGCAGATCAGGTTTTTTTTTGTTGGACGGAATAAAAAAGTAAGGAAAACTAAATGACCATTTTACCCTTCATCACTTATTAAATTTACAAGAACTAACCTCGTTGTCGTTGAGGCCTTTGCAAAGCCTTTTAGCTTTCTGCATCACGGACTCCGCCACCTCGTTACCGTACCTCTCCATGGTGGCTATCAAATCCGTCGAAAACAAATACCCTGAAAACCCAATCAAATTTACATTAAAAACCAACCCAGCACTCATAATCCCCCCTTATTTTTGTTCCCGAATATACCCTCAAAGTGAGGCTAAATTTACCTTCATAGTTTTTGTCTGGCCTACCTGTTCCGTCGACGGAAGGATAGATGGGTCTGGGTGGCTTGGCGTAGAGGAGGATGAGGGTATCTTTGGAATTAACAATATTCTTCAGGCACCATGAGAGAGCGTAGCTGCTCTCTTCTCCTTCATCAACTGCAACTAGTATCTTTCGCCCCATGGAAATCGATCACCAATTGATGGATATTTGAATTCGAAATTGATTAATAGGAAATGGGTGCTTTGTGTAGTATATATATATATATATATATATATATATATATATAGAAGAGAGAGGGAGCAAGGAATATTACTCATTACAGTGGGTTGGTTGACGGTGGCGGTGGGCTAAAATAGAACCTGTTGGCGGAGCTCTGGTTTTTGGGGATAGTGGGGCCTTAAATATTACTCCCTTTCTGTCATTATTATTATTTTGAGTAGTCTCATATTAAATATTTATTTTCTTTTAATAATTAAACTTTTACACATATTTTTTTTATTATACTTGTAGCATTAAATATCTCATATTTTTCTTATTCTAATTATCTTTCTATATTTAATGATATTAATAGACTGTAAACGAGTCAACACAGTTCGGACTCGATTCGGGCTCAACTCGAAAAAATACGAACGAGACTCGGATTCGTTAATAATATGATCCAAATCTGAATATTAAAAATAGTTCGAATAAAAATATGAGTAAAGAAAAACAACCGAATTGATCCAGAATTCCTAACAAATCTCGGGTCAAATTTCAAGTCCGAATCGAATCAATTCATCAAAATAAGGCCTCCGAACTACTAGCCCGATAGTATATTCTTGGGTCATCTTAGCCCACCACAGGCTCCCAAAAGGTCATGACTTAAAGGTCTTATTGGTAGTTCTTAATTCCTTATACGCAGATAAATTTTTCCCTGTATCTTTCGATGTGGACCAAAGGGTATTACAAACTCCCCACTTAAATTTTGACGTCCCCATCGAATCGGATCACACACACGGACCCAAATATCTTTGCCTCTCTAGCCATTGTGGGATAATCTGGTTTGTGTCCCCACCCTCCCGGACCTCCATCTCCCATCAGGATAATACCACCACTTTCGTCCCCACCTCCCAAGAACCCGTCGGATGACCCACCAGAGCTTTCGAGAGTCTGCTCGATACCATATGAAATAACCCGGGTCAAATCCAGAGTCCGAAACAAATCTCGGGTCAAATCCCAAGTCCGAATCGAATCAAATTCATCAAAATAAAGCCTCAAACTACTAGCCCAATAGTATCTTCTTGGGTCATCTTAGCCCACCACAGGCTCCCAAAAGGTCATGACTTGAAGGTACTATTGGTAGTTACTTAATTCCTTATATGTAGACAAATTTTTTCACCTATCTTTCGATGTGAAATTGGGGTGTTACAAGTAGAATCTGAGCAAGGTTATACTCGACTCGTTTAAGATTCAAACTACTAGAATTTTTTATTGTGATTCGATACATACTCGGTTAATACATATTCGATTAAATGTTCGATACATTCTCTTATAATATATATACAAATTTAAATCAAATTAGGATAATTAGTTATTGTTTTGTTTTGTTTTTTTTTTAATTTTAATTGTGATTTTATATTTGTAAAGTGTAATAATAAATATATTTTCTCAATTTTAAGTAAAATAATAAATTCAATTTATAATTATATTTATTGTAAAACGTGGAGACTCGAATTCGAGCTTGAATTTGAAGCTCGCGAGTAGTTTGAATAAATATTCGAGTCGAGTCGGATCGAATTCGAATAATAAATATTCGAGTCGAATCTGAGTAGGATTTTTCAAATATAATTCGAATTCGAGCTGAATTCGAGTACGAATTTATTTTTTCGAGTCGAATTCGAGTAGCTTTCTGTTCGCTTAGGTTCGACTCGTTTACACCCTTAGACATTATTATGGGCAATTTTGTCATTTTATCCATCTTCTTAATATGCGTGAAAAATCCACCAGGATTTTTATCCTGGAACGGAAGGAGTATAAGTTTTTTAAAAAGAAAATATAAGATATGATGAATCATCAGTATAATCTTATCTAATTTGTATATGAATTTCAATTGTAATTGAATTTAAAATTTTCGGTATACATATTAATTATTATGACTCTTTTTTCTATAAATATTTTAAATATTTTTATTAAAAAATATAATAAGTTATATAATTAATTTCAACAATCTTTCAAATTAATATTAAATAATTTTTAATATTATGATACTACAATTCTCATACATAAAAATATAGGTTTTATATTATTATTTTTCACGATTATTTTATTAAAATTAAACAATATACAATATTTTTATTACTAATAACACTTTGTATTATAAATATATTGAATTTTTAGTTAAATAACTTAAATGGTTATATATATAAACGACTAATTTCATAAATGAAATGATTTTAATTGAATAACTTAATAGTTATATATATATAAGCGACTAGTTCTCGCTATGTTCTCTCACCTCTTGAGAAAAATGGAACAAAAAGGAAAAGGGTGAGCTCAACTAGCCCAAGAAAGAATATTATGACTAAGATAATATACAACAAATTATCGTTAGTCTTCAACGAGGAAAATCGATAAAATATAATAGCCAACAAGTTTTAGATCAACAATCTGCGGTGAAAGCAAAATCCATTAGAAGAGTCAAGTAGAGAAATGAGTTCTACTATCTTCTAAGATTTAAAAGTCCATCATTAATATTTTATCCTCAGTAATAACAATCAATATACATCTTTAATCAAATATTCATCTCTACACTACAGTGCCAAAAGATATTCATTTGTATCACCACCAATTATGTTCATATTCATCTCACACTATTCATCTTTGCACGACTACTACCAAAGATATTCATCATTTAATCATTTATCTTTTGCACTACTGGTAGAAGATATTTAGTAATATCAACATTTAGGACTGAGGATGATGAAAAATATTTTAAAGAAAACGAATCCAGTGAAACGGAAGGACAAATAGTAGGGATTCGTATAGCAGTTTATCCAAGATCAATAATACTTCATAAATACCAATTTTGAAGCAGAATTCAAAAATAAAGATCAAAACATGGATACAATCAAAGATAGTAACCATAATAGACATCTTGGATAAAAAGAAAAAAATTTCATTTTTCTATGAATAATGTAGATATCGTGAATATAGTCCGTATACGTGAATAAGAACTCCCCAACACAAAAAGTTCCAAATTTGATAAAAAGTTCATACCAACATTTTGGTATAATGATATTGAAGAAAATATCATTTTAAGAAGAGTATAACACCCCTTACCTCAAAATATCAGTACTTCTGATCGAAATACCGGTATAAGGCTGAAGGAAACTTGCACTAATGAATAGAAACTCACAAAATACACTCAATAATCTAGAGAGAGAAAGAGAGAAAACTTGTTTCTGGTGTGATTTTCAATTCTAACTTAGCCTTCTATTTATAGGAAAATGTTAGCAGACTTGACCTGCAACCTGATGGCTTTACCTGCTACTATTCCCACCCACCACATTTGCAATAAATTCAGCACATTTCTTCATCAACCACAAGTGGGGCCCACTCAATTCTAGAATTTTCCACCAAAATCATTTATAAACCTAATTTACGAATCACCACCTCTTAAAATTCATAACAAATCATACGTTCATTTTTAACGGTTCAAAATTTGTGGACATATACTCAACTTATATATGTATAACATATCCAAAAATTACAACGATCCAACGGTCAGCTTAAAAATTATAACTCATACAATATATCAAAACACTGGTTTAATTTTTAATACCTTCATTCCGACAAAAATACTGATAAAACACCTCAACATTAACTCCTTCATTTTTAACCACAATAAATATATTCAACATTTATATCCACATAAAATACATATTTCCTTATCATATGAATCAATAATTAATTATTCATAAATAATATTACAGAATCACATTTATGACAACCACCAGCCGTTCCTCAGAAGAGGGGCTTTCAATAAGAATTTCTCCTTATTATGCCGCAATTAGGTGACCAAACCTCTCCTTGATGTAACTTTCTAAACATTGCCAATAATGCTATCTAATAATATTATTCAAATAATATGAATTATTGATCCGATAATGGGAAATCTCAGTCAATGAAAATTATTGAAACAACAATAATATAAAATATCAACGCAAAGAATTATTGAATCAATAAAAAAAATATTGAACGATAGAATTCATCGTAACAATTATTGAGTAAGTGCCTTCTTACGTAAGGATCAATAATTCATCAATACGCGCATCCACGCAGTATTCTTTATTTTAACCACCGGGTATTCCAACAAAGGTTAATTACTTAATAACTACGCCAAGTTATTTATAAAAACTCAAACTTGTCGTTTTCTTCATCCGACGCTTATTCTCATTATGGGGCCCACAAATGATCTGCTACTGCCGTCGTGCATTTAATATTTCCCACAACAAGAATATTCCACGACCAAACGAATATTCCCTGCAAATAATGATTATTTTATAACCACTTGCATATTTTGCAAAATTTGCACATTTCACTCATAACCAGAGAATTATATCAAATTAATACCTTATTATTCACAAATATAATTAGAGGAAATTCGATTTTATTTATAATAAGTTGGGGTCTTACATAAGACTAATTTTGAGAAAAAAATTATATACGGATAATGATTTATAACATGTTCCTCCGTCTCAGGATAAAAGTCTTGATAGACTTTTCACGCATATTAAGAAAATAAATAAAATGACAAAATTATTCATAATAATGTCATTAAATATGGAGAGAGAATTCTCCGGCCTCCAGCTTGACTGACCCAAATCTTATAAACATGTACTGGTTTAGGCTTGGGTAAACTATATATAACAAATACATAACCTAAATATTTTAGATTAAGAAGTTGTTTGAAATTGTTATAAACAATTAAGGAAATTGATATTTCCACATGTATTTTTTAATATTTTTACATAATATTTTTTTATTTGAAAAGAAAGAGGATCCCACCTTTTTGTGAGAGAAAACATATGGAAATATAAAAAATTCATATGGAAATAGTGCTTCCCACAATCAAACCGACTTATAATTAGGTTTAAGAAATAAAATGTATTTGGAAAATTAATTTTAAAACTACTTATAATCAGTTTTTATGAAAATAATCAAAAACTTCATATTAGAGCTTCTAATTTTTTGCCAAATCTACTAATCTATCCCTATTAATTTTAGTAATTTCTTCAATTACACATATATAATTTTCAAAACATTCATTTTTAGTAATTTACACTTGAAAATAAGTGATTAACAAATTTTTTATACCAAATATTTTTCACTTATTACTTGTTTAAGTGTTTTTTATTACCAAATACAAACTACTTTTTTAAAATTGACTATAAGCTAAAGCAGTAATTAGAATTACTAATTACATTTTTTTAACAAATTCCAAAAATACCCTAATGCTTTGTTTGTGAGTTTGGAGAGATGAGATAGAAAGGGAAAATATAATGTTGTGTTTGTGAGTTTAGAGGAATGTGATGGAAAGGAAAAATATAAGAAGGGAAAGGATGAGAATGAATTATAATTTTTCCTTGTCATGTTTGTGAGTTTTAGAAAAGAATGGAATATATGAGATTTTAATTATAGTGTTCCTTTTTTATGAGTTTAGGAAGAGAGGGAAGGGAAAGGAAAATATTATTTATTTTGAAAGGTTACTTTAAGTAATATAAAATATCTAATTTTCCTCCGTTTTTCATCCCTCCAAATTCTCCCACTTTTTTTGAGGAAGATTTTGAGCAATAAATAAATAAACTTTACCTCCAAATCTATCCCTTCCGCAGTAAAAAAAAAACTCACAAACACAGTAATAATGATGTTGGAGGTATCAAAACTTCACCAAAATAGAATACCAAATGATTTTTTTTTTTATAATATGTGAAATAATTGATGATATTGTTAGAAAGCGTGTGATTCCCTCCTCAGGAGGGAACCTTCCTTTACTAGCTCCGTGACTCCCTTCTCTTTCTTCTCCTGCTCTCCCCGTGACCTCCTGCTTTCCTATATAAATGAAATCATGCTGAATGAAAGAGATAAGAATTCTCTCTGAAGAATTTCTCTCTTTTCTCTTACTTATTCTCTCTAAATTTATGCAGCAATTATAAGAGTATATTTATATATTTCACTAAAGTTTTATAACACGTTATCAGCACGAAGCTCTAACCAACTGAGACGGTAAAATTAAATTCTTGCAATTTATTATTATACTACAGGTTGGGCTATGCCACCAATAATATAATTTTATTCTTATAATTGTATTTAAATTCTGTTATTTACAATTGTACCATCTATCCTTGTTGATCTTACAAGACTTGGTGGGAACCTGTTTACCGCTTATTAAATTATGGGAATAACTTGTATATATGAAATATCATATACCTGGTGAATAATCCTTTGTATTCATTTCTTATTAAATTGTTGGAATAACCTTTGTACGCGACTACCGTATACATGGTGAAATTCTTCTCATTATTCCATTCTTTATTATTCATTTGGAACATCCATTGGCATGCGTGCAATTTACTTTGAATCGTTCCGTTATTTATTATTCTGCTGAAATATCCTATCTCATGCGTTCTACGCATGACATGGTTCCATTCTTTATTATTACATTGGAATAATCACATACATCTGAACTACTGCATGTATCGGGTGAAGATTCATTTGCATTATACTAATAACATAAATATAAGAATATTTATATTTGCATTTTATCACCACTTGAGGTCGTGACTTAGTTTATTTTTCTATATCATACATGCAATTATTTATTATTTTAATAAATAATAATTGTGTTTTAACACAATAGATGGCAAACTTGGCAAAAATAGTTCTTTTATTTTGAAAATCTCTGGAGACAACTATTTGGCTTGGGCACTTGATGCAGAATTGCACCTTAGTGCAAATGAGTTAGAAAAGACCATTGAATCAGGAAATACAGCTATTTCGGCACAAAATGCAAAAGCCATAATTTTTCTTCGTCACCATATTGATGAAGGATTAAAGACTAAGTATTTAACAGTCAAAGATCCTTTGTCTTTATGGACACAACTGAAGGAAAGATTTGACCACCAAAAATTGGTTGTTCTGCCTAATGCCAAATTTGAGTGGCTTAATTTAAGGCTACAAGATTACAAATCAACTACGGAATATAGTTCCAATGTTTATAGAATAACCTCTACTTTGGCTTTGTGCGGAGATCCAATTTTTGAAACTCAAATGTTAGAGAAAACACTCTCAACTTTTCATCCCACCAACATGATTCTGTCACAACAATATAGACAGAGTAAGTTCACAAAATCCAGTGACTTTTTGTCTATCCTCCTTGTTGCAGAAAAGAATAATGAATTGTTGTTGAAAAACCATCAAGTACTTCTGACAACAAAAAGCTACCCCATTGTCGATATTAATAGACGTCATTCCAAAGTTAGAATAAACGTGACAATAGATGGTCATATAAAAAAGAAGCCTTGGGGACGAAAGAATAAACGAGGCCATCGTAACAACAAATTTCAGAACCGCGACAATTCAGGCCACTAGAAGTGGCAAGTGTCTGAGTCGGGTAAAATAAAGAAAATGCAAAGATCGATAAAAAACAAACCGGATGTTTGTTTTAGGTGTGGGATGAAAGGCATTGGTCGCGTGCACGTAAATGACGCCGAGGCATCTGGTTAATTTATTCCGAGAGTCTCAAAGGAACAAAGTAATGGAGACAGAAACAAACTTTGTTAAATCATCAATTGAATATTGTTGATGTTCCACCAATGACCAACATTGAGGAAAAGGTTGTTGATATTACTGAACCTTCTGAAAGTATCTTTTGGGATATCGTTTAATTTCTTGTTTTAATTAAACACCCTGCATGTATAATATTATTAGTTTTCATTCTATATGTGGTATGTGTTTCTCATGAATAAAATTATATTTGAAATGTAACTTTTCTTATTTATGTTTTTATATGTGTCGAGACCATTTTAATGGATATGGAGGATATATGTTTAGCGAGACAATACAACAACTCATACAATCCTTCAAGTGAGAAATATTTTTCTGTTGATCGATCAAAGCTAATGGAAATGTAGGAACTATCTCCGCACATCAAATTTAATCGAGGGATTTGGAAAAGCTAGTTTCTTGCTACCAAATGAGACACAAGTTTTTATCAAAGATGCTCTATATTCTAGTAAATCAAGAAGAAATTTGCTTAGTTTTAAAGATATTCAATGAATGGTTTTCACATTGAAACAACTTATGAAAATGATAATGAATATCTTCTCATCACTTCTACTTTTTTGGAAAAAGAATATCCTAGAAAAACTTCATTCAAATTCTTCTGGATTATATACTATGAAAATTAGAGCAATTGAGTCTCATAATGTTATGATTCCAAAAATCATAGATCCCAAATCCTTTATGCTTTGGCATGAAAGACTCGGTCATCCAAGTACTTCTATGATGCGTCGTATTATTGAAAATTCTACTGGTCATCCTCTCAAAGATCAAAAGGTTTTTCCTAGTAGTGAATTTTCTTGTGATGCGTGTTCTCGAGGAAAATTAATTGTTCGACCATCACCAGTAAAAGTTTATAAAGAAGCCCCAAAATTTCTAGAGAGAATTCAAGGAGACATTTGTGGACCTATTCACCCATTGTCTGTCCCATTTCGATATTTCATGGTTTTAATAGATGCTTCAACTAGATGGTCTCATGTTTGTCTTCTCGCTTCTCGAAATTTTGCCTTCTCAAAACTTCTTGCTCAAATAATCAAGTTACTGAGCTCGGTTCTCGATCATCCAATCAAGTCAATTCGACTTGATAACGCAACTGAATTTTCATCAATGACTTTTAATGATTTTTGTATGACTATTGGAATCTCTATTGAGCATTATGTTCCTCATATTCATACACAAATGGTTTAGCTGAATCTTTAATAAAAAGACTTCAACTAATTGCACGACCATTAATGTTAAGGGCTAACTTACCTACCTCAGTTTGGGGTCATGCAATTCTTCATGCTGCAGCTATCATTCGAGTAAGACCAACGGCTCTTCATAAATTCTCTCATCTACAGTTAGTTCTTGGAGAGATACCCAACATATCACACTTTCGAGTTTTTGGAAGTGCAATATATGTTCCAATTGCATCTCCACAAAGAACTAAAATGGGAGCCCAATGAAGAATAGGTATTTATGTTGGTTTTGATTCTCCTTTTATTATCAGATATCTTGAACCTTTAACTGGAGATATTTTTACTGCACGTTATATAGATTGTCATTTTGATGAAACTGTATTTCCTCCATTAGGAGGAGATAAAGTTTTAAACAAAAAACCCTCTGAAATATCATGGAATACATCAAATTTAAATTCACTTGATCCTCGTACAGGACAATGTGAAATTAAAGTTCAAAGAATTATTCATTTACAAAATATTGTAAATCAAATGCCGGATGCATTTAATGATGCTAGAAAAGTGATAAAGTCACATACACCTGCAGTGAATACTCCAGCAAGGATAGAAATACCTATTGAAAAATCAATTCCTGGAGAATTGACGAATAAGGTAATAGAAGAATCAAAACCATGCCAGAAGCGTGGAAGACCGGTTGGTGCAAAAGACACTGTACCACGAAAATCAAAAGCAAATAAGGGAATCCCAAAAGGAATACCTGTGAGACCCCAGATTTTTTTGAATAAAGATTAAATTTTCTCGAAATATATTTTTGAATATTATGGTGTTGATTTGATATAATGTTATAGTTGTGGGTAATATTTACAAATTTTGCAAAGTACTCAAGTTGTTATATAATATTCGATTGGTCGGGGAATATTCGTTTTAACAGAAATATTCGTATAACTAAGACAATCATTGGTGGACCCCATTAATGTAATTATTGTTTGGATTGAGAAAACGATAAAAATATACTTTATATGAAAATAACGGCGGAAGTTTTACTGTTAATTGTTGAAACACCGGTGTTAAAAGTACGATGTCTGGCGTGGTTTGCATAGTAGCACACGGTATTGATTATTGATGCTTACGTGAGAAGTCACTCGGTTATACTCAATTATTACTACAAATAATTGCTGCATCATATCTATCATATTATGGATTCAATTATGGTCAGTATCATCTGCATAAAATGTTTTTTTATTAAATTAATACTTGAGACGACAAAGTTATTCATATTATAAACTGCAATATTTACAATGTCTAGAAGTTCTGTCAAGGAGAGTTTTGGTCACCTAATTGCGAGCCAATAGGGAGAAATCCTTATTGGAAAGCCCCCTCTTTCCTGGGAACGACCTGGTTGATAAATATTGTGAGTTATAATATTAATGATGAATGTTGTTCGGAGTTAAATTTGGAGACGCGGACGTGATATTTGAGTCCGGAACGACGAAATTAGTAAGAATAGTCTATAAACAAAATTTTTCGGGATTCACTATTTGGTCAAAAAGTCAACAGTTGACTTTTTCGGGAAAAGTCAAACTTCAAAATTTCAAAATTTATATTTTTGTAAAAATAGTTTCATTATGTTGGAATTTTTTGTGTTAGTGAAAATCGACATTTATTCCGATGATAATTGATGTCTAGGGGTTATATTGATAAATCGGGTAATTTATCGGATAAATGAGCAATTAATTGCTACTAATTCAAATGCTTATATAACTATTTGTTCACATATGTGTACTATTAAATCACATTATTTACTATTAGGAGAGTTGGTGCAAGATTGATAATACTTGCATGACTAAGTTAAAAATTGAGGTATAGATGGAGGTACTATACTGTAATTCGTATTTTTTCACATGATTATACTATTGATTCACATGATTGAACTATTGATTCACATTATTTACTATTAGGGGAGTTGGTGCAAGATTGATAATACTTGCGGGACTAAATTAAAATGAAAGAAAAGTTGGAGGTATTGTCTTTGTAATTTTCGAGCCCCAAAACGTCTGATTATCGAAACTATATTTTCCTATAAATAAAGCTCATTCTTCCTTCATTTCTCACCAATTCACAAAAAGCTTTAGAAGCGATTATTATAGAGAGAAATTATAGAGAGAAAGAAGAAGAAAAATCTGCTACTCACTATTCCAAAGATCCAGTTTTTCCAAGGTAGGGAATATTATTTGTTGTACTCTATGTAGAGTATTATTTCTTTCTTATCTATGAAGAGAACTTCATTATTCCATTCTTTATTATTCATTGGAATAACTTGCATCACACGCTGCTACCCTATACTTGGTGAAATTCTTCCATTGTTCCATTCTTTATCATTCATTTGGAACATCCTCATCATATGCGTTTCACGCCGACCGGTTCCGCTCTTTATTATTACATTGGAATATCTCGTCTGCATGCGCTTTACACCGGACTGATTCCGCCTTTTATTATTCTCGTTGGAATATCACATGCATGCGCGCTTTTACGCCGGACTGATTCGATTATTTATTATTCATTTGGAATAACTTTGCATGTATGGATCTATCGCATGCCTAGTGATTTCTTTTTTGTTATTCCATTCCTTATTATACTCGGTTGGTTAAAGTTTTGACTTCTATACTCCATGAAATTAGTGGAATATCCTTGATATTTGCGTTTCATCCAAAGATCTTTTCATGGAAATATTCTTCCGAGCATTCTTGAATTTTACTCTACAAAACAGTATCATGTTGACAATTTGGACGTTATTAGATCCTGGATAAAATAATTCTTGAACTTGTTTTATTGAATTCTTATATCATTGCCATCATCCTCATGTTTATATTTTGTTGAAAGTCATCTGTGGCCTATAATGCATAGATGGACTTGGTATTATTATGACCAAATGATTATTCGGTGTAATCATGACCGTAATGTTACAAATGATGTGGTAAAAAGTCCTCATTGGCCCGTAGTGCATTGATGGACGATTGTTGGCATGATCATGACCCTTATTGAATACACAAATATTCTTGGCCTTTGTAGTGCATGGATAATTGTGGTCGTGATACTAAAGAATATCCTCGTCAGTAGTGCGGGGGTGATTCGATGATGTGGATTATTTATTGTTTGAGTCCCAATGATAAAAGTGATGAAAAACATTCTAAATCATAAAAGATAGTAGATTTTATTCTCTACTTGTCTCTTTTAATGGATTGTTTGTTCACCGCAGCTTAAACTTGATGGTTGTTATATTGTATCGGTTTAACATCTGTTGAAGGCTAACGATAATATATTCGCATTATCTTAGTCATAATATTTCCTACTTGGGCTAGTTGAGCTCACCTTTTACTTTCATTGTTCTCTTGAAAAATGAGAACGTAGCGAGGGGACTAGTCGGGGAACGAGTGATGGGCGATGATAATAGCATTAGTAGTCCTCACTATTCATGAAATAGTGTGATAATAATTGTTATGAGGACTCCTTTTGAGTTTGTATAATCTCTAGTAGACAATATTTGTATTCAAACTCACAGCTTATGTGTTGTTGTATTGTACACGACAGTTGTATTATTAAGTTGTAGTTGAATTTTGTACCATGTAAGTGGCGACCCAAGATGGGTGACGTATACCTAATTTTGGGGGCGTCACAATACCCACTCCAGAAGTAGCACTTATTCCAAGAGTGGGAATAGCCCCAGAAGAGGTTCAAAATCTCAGTGAAGGGATAAGAGATGAACACCAAGAGATCTCAATAAATTATGTACATGATGAGAAAATATGGGATCGAAGCAAAGTCATGATTGATGATATATTTGCCTTCTCTATAGCATCAGATATTACTTTAATTCCTGACACGGATCCTGAGCCACAAAACGTGGAAGAATGTCGGAAAAGAAAAGATTGGCCAAAATGGAAAGATGTTATTCAAACTGAGCTACAATCTCTATTGAAGAGAGAAGTATTTGGACCAGTAGTCCAAACACCGTTGGGTGTAATCCCGGTTGGAAATAAATGGGTATTTGTATGAAAGCGAAATGAGAAAAATGAAATTGTGAGATACAAAGCCCAACTTGTAGCTCAAGGGTTTTCACAAAAACCTAGTATTGATTATCAGGATACATACTCTCCAGTAATGGATGGAGTCACTTTTCGTTTTCTGATAGGTATGGTAACCATGGAAGGTTTGGAAACACGTCTGATGGATGTTGTAACAGCATACCTATATGGCTCACTTGACCGTGAGATTTACATAAGAATCCCTGAAGGATTGAAAATGGCTGAATCACAAAGGCCCCGTCACATATATTCAATCAAGTTACAACGCTCATTGTATGGATTGAAACAGTCTGGTCGTATGTGGTATAATCGACTTAGTGATTATTTAATAAAAGATGGATATATAAATGATCAAGTATGTCCATGTGTTTTTATTAAGAAATCACAAAGTGGATTTTCCATCATTGTTGTATATGTGAATGATTTGAATCTTGTAGGTACTTCTGAAGAACTCACAAGAACTGCTACTTATTTAAAAGATGAATTTGAAATGAAAGATCTTGGAAAGACAAAATTCTATTTGGGAATACAAGTGGAGCATTTAGCATCTGGAATTTTTGTTCATCAATCCACATATGCTGAAAAGATTCTCAGTCATTTTCATATGGATAAAGCTCATCCTTTGACTACCCCGATGGTTGTTCGATCTTTAAAAGTTGATAAAGATCCATTTCGGCCTCTAGAAAGTGGGGAAGAAGTTCTTGGACCTGAAGTTCCATACCTAAGTGCAATAGGTGCTCTTATGTATCTTGCAAATAGTACACGACCGGATATTACTTTTGCTGTCAACTTGTTAGCAAGATACAGTTCTTCTCCGACTAAGAGACATTGGGATGAGATTAAACACATTTTGAGATACCTCCGTGAAAGTATAGATCTTGGGTTATTTTATCCAAGAAATTCAACATCGCAATTAGTTGGATATGCCGATGCAGGATATTTATCAGATCCACATAATGGAAGATCACAAACAGGTTATGTATTTACATATTGTGACACGGCTATATCTTGGAAATCCACAAAGAAAACCATGACATCTACATCTTCAAATCACTCAGAGATTCTCGCTATACATGAAGCAAGCAGAGAGTGTGTTTGGTTGAGATCAATTATTCAGCATATTTAAAATTCATGTGGATTATCATCAATCAAAGACACCTACAATTCTGTATGAGGATAACGCTGCATGCATTGCTCAAATTAGAGGAGAGTACATCAAGGGAGATAGAACAAAGCACATTTCACCCAAATTCTTCTTCTCACATGAGCTACAAAAGAAGGGTGATATAGATGTGCATCAAATTCGATCATGTGATAATCTAAATTGAACTTATTCACAAAGTCGCTGCCATATGCAACGTTTGCAAAACTTCGAAAAAGGATCGGAATGTGTCGACTGAAAGACTTATGACAACATTTCATCAAGGAGTAATGAATTCCTTTTGAGGGAAAGACTGTACTCTTTTTTCTTAGTCAAGGTTTTTATCCCAATGGGTTTTTCCTGACAAGGTTTTAACGAGGCAATCAATTAAGATATTTATGTAAAAGATATGTACACTTTTTCCCTTAGTTAAGTTTTTTCCACTGGGTTTTCTTAACAAGGTTTTTAATGAGACATAATCTTCTATCGTAGGGATCAGGGGAAGTGTTAGAAAGCGTGTGATTCCCTCCTCAGGAGGGAACCTTCATTTACTAGCTCCGTGACTCCCTTCTCTTTCTTCTCCTGCTCTCCCCGTGACCTCCTGCTTTTCTATATAGATGAAATCATGCTGAATGAAAGAGATAAGAATTCTCTCTGAAGAATTTCTCTCTTTTCTCTTACTTATTCTCTCTAAATTTATGCAACAATTATAAGAGTATATTTATATATTTCGCTAAAGTTTTATAACAGATATCAATTTTTTATTCCTTTTTTATCTCCTTATTTTTTGGGTTATTGTATGATTTTTTTTCTCACTCATCCCTGTTTGATTGACGGCAAATATTGTCAAATTAGTTATTAGCAAGACAAATCAAATGCATATATCATTTTGATTTTGCGGTCATAAGACTTGAAAATATTTTGAATGTTACTTATATTTTTAAATTTATAATTGATTTGACTTATTTAACTTTTGAAAACAATAAATAATATATTTAGTATTGCTATATATAGTTTATGGAAATTAATATTTCCACGTGAAAAATGTCGCTATAGATTCTACAACGACGATTTTTATATGAAAATATCAAAAAATAATATAAAAATATCAGTTTCCATACTTTATATATCATCTCATCCCAAGTTAAAATATGAGAGGACTGAGTACTACTCCCTCCGTCCCTAATTATTTGACGTTTTAGAAGTGGACACAAGAATTAAGATAATGATTAGAAATCATTAAATATAGTACTCAATTATCTATAATACCATTAAATCTTTTGTTGGGATAAGTAGAGTTTTGTTGGATAAAGAGAGAGAAAGAGTTTAAAGTATCAAAAAAATAGGTAGAATAATGAGGGGTAATTTTAGAAAAATTGTTATTAATTCTTCTAGATTTGAATAAACGTCAAATAATTAGGGACAAATAAAAAATACTAAAACGTCAAATAATTAGAGACGGAGGGAGTACATTTTAACAAATCCATCCAGGCATTTGTGCGTCATTCAGGAGTCAGGAGAAGCAGGACCAAAGAAACTCAGGCCCTAACCTTTCTTTGTATTCTTACGTCTTTGCCCATTGCGTGCCTTACACCTCATCTTTTGTCTGGGCATAAATGTCGGATCAGGATCCTCTATGCTGATTTATCTGTGAGGATCTTGTGAAAATTTTGTTGTAGGGCTGACAACTAGGCCTGACAAAATATGATTATGGGTTGGTTTTGGTTTTCAAAATATGGTTATGCTTTCATTTAAGAACTAAAATCATATTAACTATTTTTAATATGGGTTATATGGGTTAATTGGGGGAGGTGCTGTACCGGTCATTAACCAGTACATTGTTATTTTTTTTTTACCATAATTATAAGAATAATAAATAAAAAATAATAGAACAAGTTTGAACAAAAAATTGTAAAAGAAAGTATATTTTTAATTGCAAAAATACTGTAAATTTACAGTGTTTTTGCAATTAAAAAAAATAAAAAAAATAACACATGTACCGGTCGTTGGTCCGATACAATGTGTACCGGACGCACCCCCAACCCTATATGGGTTGGAACCATATGGTTATGGTTAAAAACCATATTAACCATTTTAAGATGTTTTGACTTTTAAACAAAATTTTTTAAAAATGAAATTAATATATACTATAGATAAAGAGGTGGATATAAGGGGTGGGTAGGTGAGGTGGGGTGGGTGGGGGTGGAGATGACAACACATCAAAAAGGAGATCCAATGACTCACAATTCTTTTTTTTGTCTGTGCATCAAAACGACGTCGTTTTGATATGAATTTTTTTTTATAAATTGACA
Organism: Panax ginseng; assembly: GCA_020205605.1. Taxonomy (NCBI): domain Eukaryota; kingdom Viridiplantae; phylum Streptophyta; class Magnoliopsida; order Apiales; family Araliaceae; genus Panax; species Panax ginseng. The sequence continues at coordinate 91,487,021 of CM035141.1, read as the reverse complement.
AAAAATTAGAAGCCACCAAATGCCGTTTATTTTTACATATAATTATTTTAAATTTCTTGATTATTATATATATGATTTTTTTATATATATTTAATAACTTAGCTTGCTATTAATATTAAGATAACTACAAATTTGGCTAAAATAAATAAATAAATATATCGGTTATAATTATCGTTAATGTATTCAATGTGGCTTTAGTTATTTTTCTTTTATTATTGTTTTTGTTTGTTTATTTATATTATTACTTATTATTATTATTATTTGTATTTATCTGTTTCATAAAAAGAGTTTATTCTAAATCTTTATTATTTATATATTCCTTTATATTTTTTTATTATTAATAATTATTTTACTTTACCTCTCGTAATCCACTACTCAACGGAGACAATCACCATCACAACTCAAATACTATTTTAAATGTATTCTTTTTTACTTTACTTCGTTTGTTTGGTAAAAGTAAACTGCGTTTGGTGGCATTCTATTTCTGTCAACTTGTAAACAAAAATTTCTATCAAAACGACGTCGTTTTGATATACAGACAAAAAAAAAAGTTGTGAGTCATTAGATCTCTTTTATAATATGTTGTCAATCCCATAGCAAAACCCTTATAATAATAATCTATTAAACGAATCAGAATTAGAATGAAAATGTACTGGCGGTGTCATTCATACTTAATGGACGGACTAGACATACTTCCTGGCTGGCCCACTGGAAGTGGAAGGATATGAGTTTTAAGTAGGTTGACTTGGAGACTGTCGGCCGCATATTTTTGTTTCAACTTTTATCTCCACCTTTTTTGAATATCTGTTCAAACTAAACCTTTTTAAGTTTATAAATGCTTTCTTCTCCTTTTTATTATTGTTAACTATACAATTATAGATGCTTTCTTCTCCTTTTTCTTTATGCTTTATTCTCCTTGTCCTGAAATGTACTAAAAAGACGTATAGATAGATTTTGTTCATTTAATCAGCATTTATATGGTTGTCCCCTTCTATAACAAATGCATCGTGGTTAAGGGTGTAAATGAATCGAGTCCATCCGAATATTGAGTTGCTCAGATTTAGTTTACAAAATTTATCGAGTATAAAATAAGGTTTGACTGAAATTCATTTAGCTACCGAGTCGAGCACGATTCTGAATCGAGCCCAAACAGTTTGGACTTTTCCAACGAATATGATCCGAGTATCAATAGAAAATTATAAATTTAAGGAAGTTCGAGTAATTTATCGAATTTTAAAATATGCTCATACTTGAATCATTTATATTTCGAGTTGAGCTCGAATCGAACTTTTAGTCGAGCAAGTATGAATTGAACCCGAATTGTTTGCTTTCATTTTACAACCTTAATCGTGGTGGCCCCAGCCTTTGGTAGTAGCATCAACTATAAATAGGAAAAACAAGTATATATATATAATCAAGTTACATCACATGGATATGGATATGAGATACATGATCCCACTCCTAATAAATTTTCTAAAATCCAAAGTAGCCTTGCCTTGGATTTGGGATCCCTACAACATTGCCCTGCTAAATGAGCCTTTTGTTTTGCTCAACTTTTGGATTTTATGTTTTCTCCTCCTTGTCATGCCCTTCACTTCCATTAAGCTCCCCCTAAGTACCACTACCACTACCACTACCAGCAGCAGTTGCTCGTGGGGTGCTAACCGGCACATAAATTTTAGTGTTGGGGATTTCTCCATCGCAGTTTTTGTGTCAACGGTGGCTGCACTCATTTTCCCGCAAGCGCTATTTTGGTATGCCTACCCTCTCGTAAGCATTTTCTTCTCCCCTCTCAATGCTTGCCTTTTTAACCGCTTCAAGTTGTGGTGGCGAGCCACCTTCCACGCCGTCGTTCCGATGCCTGACCCCACTGATCACATACAGCTACAAATCCTACAACAAGACCCAAGTCTAGAAGATGGAGTACTTCAAAATCAAACAGGACAGGTTTAATTGGTGTTCACAATTTTACTACTGTTACTAGTTAAGTTGATATATATATATATATATATATATATATATATATATATATATATATATATATATATATGAAAACTCTGATAAAACAGATCACAGCAACAATGAAATGTGGCGACAGAAAATTCTTCTCATTTTCATCAGAAAGTTATTACAAAAACAGTAGTAGAAAACATACACACCAAAACTATTTATACTAAAAACATTGCTTGAAAGATAAGCTAACCTCACCACTAACTTTAGTTAATTCTAATCTAACTATAGTATATAAGTTAGCTTGCTGTCACTATCAAGTGATCAGCACTATTCCAAAGTCTTCTCTAACTCCATCATAAGGATTTGGATGTGTTCACACTACTATTATCTGTCCTGTCATGCTTTGTAGTTGTAGTCACAATGCTAAGGCATTTTATCATGAAAGCTTCAGGCCTTTAGTGTCATGTGGACGTGGTGCTGCTTTACATGATACTAATGTTGGTGCTATAGTTGTTGTAATTTGTTGTCAGCAGCTTGTTGTAGTATCCTTAATATTCCCCCCACAAGTTGAAGGTGTGCAATGATTGCATAGGTTCAACTTGGAAAGGATATTCCAGTGAGAATAGCGAGCCAAAGGTTTGGTGAAAATATCTCAACCGAAATTTGTTGTAGAAATATAAACAGGGAGAATGATACCTTCAAGAACCTTACCACGCACAAAGTGACAGTCTAGCTCAATATGTTTGGTACGAGCATGTTGAACTGGATTAGATGCAATGTTGATAGCAGCACTATTGTCAACATGAATAACTGTAGGCTTAGAAACTAGAACCTATAAATCAGTTAACAATCCATGAAGCCACAATAGTTCACAAGTGGTCATAGCTAAAGCACGATATTCTGCTTTAGCAGAGGAACGAGAGACCACTGTTTGCTTCTTAGCTTGCCAAGAAATAAGAGAAGAACCAAGAAGAAAATAATATCCAGTAATGGATCGTCTGGACTGCTTACAAGTACCCCAATCACTATCACTATAGCCAACTAAGTTAAAAGAATTTGCAGCAGAAAACCATAAACTTTGGCCAATAGTAAACTTAACATATCGAAGAACTCTGAGAAGAGCTTTGAAATGAGGTTCTCGTGGTGCAGAAACAAACTGACTAAGATGGTGAGCAGTAAAGGAGAGATCAGGCCTGGTGATGGTCAAATACATAAGTTTGCCTATCAAACGTCTGTATAAAGAAGCATCATTAGCAGATAATAAAAGACCCTCATCAGCTTGGAGTCGTTTGTTAGTATCCATGGGAATACTCAAAGGCTTACTAGCCAAAAGACCAGCATCTGTGACTAGATCCAGAGCATACTTCTTCTGACTAAGAGACATACCGTCAGAAGTTTGAAATACTTCAATACCTAGATAATAGGATATCAAACCAAGATCCTTTATACTAAATTGATTGTCAAGAAAAACTTTCAATTGAGTAATATGATCCTCATTGTTTCCACAAACCAAGATGTCATCAATATATACTAAAACAACAGTAAAAGAATCTGTAGTAGTAATGGGAAACAATGAATAATCCGCATGTGATTGTGTATATCCCAATTGTAGTAGTGCTGCAGTCAGTTTCTCAAACCATTTTCTAGAAGCCTACTTAAGTCCATACAAGGATTTGAGCAATCTACAAACAGGTCTAGAAGTTGTTGTAGAAGGAAAATTAGGGGTATAACCCTGTGGTAAGTCCATATAGACTTCTTCATCTAAATCACCATGTAAAAATGCATTGTTAACATCAAGTTGATGCACATGCCATTTTCTAGCTGTGGCTAAAGCCAAAAGGGTTCGGACAGTAACCATTTTTGCGACTGGTGCAAAAGTCTCATGATAATCAACTCCTTCAGACTGTGTAAAACCTTTAGCAACTAACCGTGTTTTGTATCTTTCAATTGTGCCATCTGCATTATGTTTAATTTTATATACCCATTTACAGCCAATGGATTTCTTTTCAGGAGGTAAAGATTGAACTATCCAAGTGTTATTATCTTCAAGAGCCTTTAACTCTTTATGCATAGCCTCAATCCACTTGGGATTATGCATAGCTTGATGATAAAACATTGGTTCTGAATGGGCAGAGATAGATGCCATAAGAGATTGATGATGGGATGGCAACTTATCATAGGTAAGATATTGAGATAAGGCATATATACTTGTCAGATACAGTAGAAACAGTGATGGTATTCACACTTGGAATTCCAAAAACATGATAATCTTGCATCCATAAAGGAGTAGTTTCCTGTCGCAATGATGTTCTTAGTGGAATAAGGGGGGCATTGTGTTGGAGAGGAGAATCATCATGTGAAGTAATATGCGGTTCAAAAGATATAGGTGAGTTTGAAGAACTGATAATGGGGGAGGAAGAATTGATATAGGGATTGACAGTAGAATGTCAATAAGGATCATTCACAGAAGTAGAAATAAGGGTGAAATCTGGATTGAATTTAGATTTGAAAGGAAAAATGTGTTCATGAAACAAAACATGTCTTGTAACAAATATAGTCTTGTCTTTCAAAGAATACAGTTTGTATCCTTTGTGATTATGTGGATAGCCAATGAAAACTGCAGGTGTAATACCCGAAAAATAATAATAATATTAAATAATAAAAAAATTACCTTGTTTTAAAACATATTTATTGGATGTCATTTAATTGGGTCAAATAATCATTTAATTTTTATGGGCTGATGTAATAATAAGTGATGGGTAAATCAAATTGATAATATTGGGCTTTAAATTAAGTGGGTCAAATTTAGAATTGAGTATTTTTATTATCTTATTAAAATTAGGAGAGTTAATAAGACACGTTAATAAATAAATATTAAAACCTAATCTTCCTTGTATACGCCTAATACATATTGAGGGAAAAGAAGAAGAAGAAGCGGTAGCATACATTGTATCGTGTTTGTTGTTGTTGTTTTTCCTTTCTTTTCTTTGCTTTTCGGCTATATAATTTTTGTGGGGTTTGCTTTGTAGACATGAATAGTGATGGCAGTCAAAGTTTCTGATGTTTTATATATGTTTTTACTATTTCAGGCGTTATATATATATAGATATGTATATATATAAGTTTGGTTCTTGAGCGTTATTCTCTTTACATATATATAATATATGTATATTTATCAAGTTATTCTTGGGATAAGTTTTATATAGGAATAACTCTTGAGTAAAGAAAAGTAATGTCTTCCGTGAATGCTAATAGACTTGGATGATTTGTTATGTCGAGTTTTTTTGGTACCATGCGAATAAAAACAAAGATAGGTTTTTAATAAAGTATTGTATGGTTTTATTAATTGTTGTAGTATTATTTTTTCTTTTCAAATGAATTGATTTATGGAATGAACTTGGATAAATTTTTATGTCCTACATAAGTAATCTGCATGTTTTTTTTTAAAAATAAATTATGTATATTACGGACAATAAAAATTTGATGATTAACATGTTATACTAACAGAGGTATAAGATATGAACTATTGAATTTAATAAGTATTATTAATTTTATATGTTATTTATTTATTTATTTATTTATTTTAGTTTGGAAGGGGAGAATTTAACGTGACAAATTTGGAATTTAAATTTTGGGTATTACATTGCTTAATCCGGTACGAATTCCGTACTTTTTTCAGCGAGACTCTTTTGTTTTTAATTTGTTCGTTTTGTTATTCGTTCCAAAATTAGTATTGCATCTCATAATTATTCCTTGTCAATTTATTTTGATAGTTCGTTTTGGTGTTCATAGTTGGAACTCATATTTGTACTCTTTAGACTAGTACTACATGTCTAAATTTATTTTGATAGTTCCGTCTTGGTATTGATACTTAAAACTCATGTTTGTACTCTTGATCTAATGTATCATCTTTGGTATTTATTTTGATTATCGTAGAAAGTATATGTTAATATTTTTGGAGACTTTGAGTTGATGATTCATTTCAGTTTAACATGTACATATTAGAAACCCTTTTGTTGATATTATGTCGCATGTGTTGTGACATGGTATCCTTGTTAGAATACCGTAGGGTATACCTGAGCTATAACCACCTGTGGGGGTACCACATGCATGTCCTCTCGCACCGAGGCAGGGGCATGACACCTTCCGTGGCAGCGTGATCATCCACCTGCGTCTCTGCTTTGTGCTCCGGTGGGAGTTGGCCATTTGGTGTTTTGTTGTGGGAGGCGTATGGGTCGACCCTAGTTTTCTGCTACGCTACGCTACTCATGGAGTGGTGATGTTTGTGCCAAACACGCTTACGATTTTACTGACGATCCGGATTATGTAACTTTGATGTGTGATTGCACAGGTGACATTATTTTGATTGCCTGTGTGGCATTATGTGACTTGCCTGTGTGGCAAGGTATATTACTATTTGTTTTGAGCTCGGTATGAAATAACACCCAGCCATTTGATTGACTACTATTTTTCAGTTGTGTTAGTTTAGTTCGTTTCGTTTCGTTTCAGTTCATTTCGCTTCATATCATTTAATTGAATTAGTTATTTCGGTTCATTATTTGTATTCTATATCCGTACTGGGCATTTGGCTCATGCTGTATGAGAGCTCCATTCATTCCAATGGTTTAGAGTTATTATGGTTAGGATTGATATGTCAGTTTATTTGAAATTGTAATAATTACCTTCGGCTATGGTTTGAGCTGGTGGGATATTTACTATAGTTTATCTTGTGATATTTAATTATTATGAGACCATCCTTTTATGACATAAAGCTTTCATTTCAGTTTTGTTGTGTTTTAAGTAACCTCTCTTTCTATTTTGGAAAGGGGGTGTTACAGCAGGAATAGCTCTAGGATCTAATTTATCAGGATGATGTACTGAAGCAAAACACAAACATCCAAATACTTTCAGATGGTGATACTCTGGAGGCTTGTTAAACAACAACTCATAAGGTGTTTGAAATTGTAAAATAGATGATGGTAACCTGTTGATAATGTATGTTGCAGTCAATAGGCAATATCCCCAAAAATGTTTAGGAGTAGAACTTTGAAATCGTAAGGCTCTTGAAATTTCAAGTAAATGCCTATGCTTCCTTTCAACCCTTCCATTTTGTTGAGAAGTATGAGTACAAGAATTTTGATGATCAATACCAAAACGAGAAAGTAATAGTTTAACTTCTTTCCACATAAATTCGGTACCATTATCAGATCTCAAAGTTTTAACTGTTGTACCAAAATGATTTTGAGTATACAAAATAAAATCTTGAAGAGTAGAGCAAACATGTTGTTTGGTAGTCAAAAGAAAAGTCCAAGTTGCTCTAGAATAATCATCAACAAGTGTAAGAAAATACTTGCATCCATTAACAGTAGGTAGCCTATAAGGCCCCCATAGATCACAATGCACAAGTTTAAATGGACTACCAGCTCTAGAATTGCTAACAGGAAATGGAACTTTTGTTTGTTTGGCTAAAGGACATATAAAACAAGGAGTGTTACATTTGTTAGACAACTTGTCTGATATAATAGGTATTTTGCTTAGAACTTTATATGAAGTGTGACCTAATCGCTGATGGCAAAGGGAAGTATCAGTAGTACCAACAGCAGTGCAAACAGCCTTGCTTTTATTAGAAGGGATGTCTAAGTAATATAAGCCATTCTTGCACTCACCAGTAGCAAGGATGCTCATCTGGTACAGGTCCTGAAACTCACAGCCATGTATAGAAAATTTGACACAACAATTAGTATCATGTGTGAGCTTGCTGATAGACAAAAGATTATAATGGAAAGTAGGAATGTATAGGACATTGTGTAAGGATATCTTAGGATTAATCCAGACTGAACCATATTGTGTAACTGAGATACATGATCCAGTAGGAAGCACCACTTGAATAAGTGCAATAGGTATGATGGAGGTAAAAAGAGTAATATCACAACACATATGATCTGTTGCTCCACTGTCAATGATCCACTGAATACCAGGTTTAACTGAATGAGTATGTAATGAAAGAATAATACTTGCTAAATGATCATCAGGTATAGAAAAATCTTTGAATTTTCCTTTGTCAATGATGCTCAGTATATGATCAAACTTTTCTTCAAGTTGCTCAAATCTGCCATAATCCGCAGAAGGACTTTGAGTTTTTTCAGACTGAGCTTGCATTGCCTTTGGTCCAGTATAAACATAACTCTTTTGAGAAAAATTACCAGTTCCTTGAGTAAAATTTCCTTTCTTAGTCATTCCAGATGTGTTACCAGATCCAGGTAATTGATTCTTAGGTTTATTGTATAAAGGATGTCCTTTAGGATAGCCATTAAGTTTGAAGCAAGTCTCTCTAATGTGATTCTTGTCATGACAATAACTACATTCCATGCCTTCCTTAGAAACTTGAGGTTTATGCTGAGTATTAACAAATCTGTTTCTGTTTTGAAAACCAGAAGTAGAACTGGTTTGAAAACCAGTATTAGAAGCAAAATCCATGACATTAGGATTTGTATTTCCAGTCCGATAGCCTTGCCTCTGTTTTTCATCTTGTTTGATCAAAGAGTATGCATGAGTCACTGTAGGTAAAGGACTCATCATGAGGATTTGACCCCTTGCAGTTGCAAAACTATCATGTAGTCCCATTAAGAACTGCATTAGTTTCCTCCTTTGCTCCTGTTCATCTTGTGCTTTAGATGCACCACATGTACATTTAGAAACTACTTCAAGAGTAGCATGTTCATCCCACAGTCCTTTTAATTTGTGATAATACATATCATCTGATAGATTTTCTTGCCATAAAGTGCTTATGTCCTTTTGAAGTTCATAAATCCTATGTCCATCAATGCTTGAAAATCTTTCATTCAATTCATTCCATACATAGAAGGCATTTTCAACAAATTTCATACTATCACTGATTTCATCACTAACAGTATTCATTATCCAGTTTATTATCATATCATTCATACGCATCCATTGATTATACAAGGTTGAACTCTCAATAGATGTAGGATATGTTCCATCAGTAACTGTCATCTTATTCTTAGCAGATAAAGCAATTTTGATTGATCTTTTCCATGTAGCAAAATTCTCAGCTCCATTGAGTTTCTTTGAGATTAAAATCATACCTGGATGATCATTATTGTGTAGAAATAATGGATGTGAGTTAGATTCAAATGCACGAAAATCTTCCATGCTCTGCTCTGATTCTTTATGTGTGTTTGATGCAGAAGTCATGATTAAATTCTTCAAGCAAAAAAAAATTCGAATAGAAACAGATTGAAACAATCGAATGAGTTGAACGTTATGATAGAAATCCAAGGATCTTTAAAATGATCTAGATTTGTAGAGTGGATGAGCAAGAACTGATAAAGGAAAGGAGAAAAAAAAAAGATGCTCTACACGAGCATAGGCTCTGATACCATGAAAACTCTGATAAAATAGATCACAACAACAATGAAATGTGGCGAGAGAAAATTCTTCTCATTTTCATCAGAAAGTTATTACAAAAAAAAAAATAGTAGTAGAAAACATACACACCAAAACTATTTATACTAAAAACATTGCTTGAAAGACAAGCTAACCTCACCACTAACTCTAGTTAATTCTAATCTAACTATAGTATATAAGTTAGCTTGCTGTCACTATCAAGTGATCAGCACTATTCCAGTGCTTCTCTGCTCCATCATAAGGACTGGATGTGTTCACACTACTATTATCTGTCCTGACATGCTTTGTTGTAGTCACAATGCTAAGGCATTTTATCATGGAAAGCTTCAGGCCTTTAGTGTCATGTGGACGTGGTGTCATTGCATACATGATACTAATCTTTGGTGCTTTATAATTCTTTGTGGTTGGTCTTGCAGCCGCGATTCTTTGTAGTATCCTTAATAATATATATATATATATATATATTGTATATATTGTACGAATTAAAATAACGGTTTGAATTGTTAGATTTTTGTATTGTTATCATTATTATTATATAATTCAGTTATACTTTTTTTTATAAGAGTACTTTGAGTAAATTAATATTACGTAATTTAGTAGGATTCATTAATATAAGAAAATAAAATCACTAATCATTTTATAAATTTTGTGAGACTATTAAAAATAAATTTAAAAATTTACTTGCTCTATTTCTTGTATTTTTACTTCGGTGGAATGGAAGGAATATTAAAAAATTAGACAAAAATGTTCCTAATAAAATTGTTAATTATTATACAAAAAAAGAGAGTAATACTATCACTATGTGAGAAATTAATTAGTATTTAATAATGCAACAAAATTAGAAACTTAAAAAACCCGCACGCAACTGCCAATAGCAAAAGTAGTTAATACGAAAAAACACAACACAATTAACACGCGGGAACTGTTAAATCCACGCTCTTTTTTGTTATTTCCGCACTGTGGTCCCCACATATTTATCTAACTTATTTTGTAAGACCAATTTACCCTGGTTGAATTAATCCAGTTGCCCAACTCATCTCTTCCTCTCCCTTCCCTTTCCCTTTGCTCAACTCAGTCTCCAAATATTGTTCAATCAATCAAATTCCTTTAATCAAACAAATTAATCTAAATCCAAAACAAACAAACCAAAACCATATCTAAATCCAAAACAATACCTTTTGTGTTTATCTGCATAAAGGATCAGGATAGCTCAGGAGGAAAAAGCTTTGAAATTAGGCTAACAAATGGCTGAAATTAGCTCAGGATTTGCTGGTTTGTTTTGCCCATACCTATTTGGGCTTCTCTTTACTTTTTTTGTAGTTTCGTTACATATTAATGGTGTCGGGGCCTTTTAGTGCTTGTGCGTATATAGTATCAGGAACTGGAGGGTGTGGGTTTGGAGCATAAGCAAAAATTAGAGCTTAGGCTTGATTTAATGAATTTAATGTTGGGTCCTTTACACTAATATACAACATTTAGAAAGTAATTACAAAAATAAAACATACACAACATAATTACAAAAATAAAACATAAGCAATATAACGCCCCTAAAATCACGTGTCATTATCCAGTCAGTCATCCAATTTCATATTTGAAATTAACCGTCCCTAAAATCATGCAACTTTGAAATCGGAACAACAGATCAACGACGGAGAAGACAAAATACGAAACCGAAGCCTCCTGTCGCGACTAAACTCGTAATCTCTAAGATCAACGACGCATCTCTAAGATCAACGCAGCGGAGAAGATGAAGCTAAATCTGCGCAGATCAACGACGGAGAAAAAGAAGGCGGTTTGCGGTTGTCGCGACGCATCTCTAAGATCAAAAATAGCATACAAAATTAACAACGCATTCAAGATCAGAAACCAAATACTGCAGTGATTGTTGAATACAAATCAACATCAATTTCGATCAAAAAATATCTTTGAGGTATGTGAGTTTAAAATTTATAATCATATAGTTACCTATTATTACTACTTAATTACTATATTGGTTACCTTTAAGTAAGTTTTTTGCACTTAAAATGGTTACACCAGTAAGAATAATGAATGTTTTGATTGCAATATGAATGTTTTGATTGCAATTGCATGTAAAAATGCACTTGGTTACTGCTTAACATTACATTGGTTACTATCTAACTATGTCATGTTCTGTGTTTTAATGCTGGATTGGTTAATGCATAATGGTACTAACTAATGTTGCATTGGTTCTTTATTAATACCGATTTGGTTACTGTGTCCATTATATTGGTTACTGACTAATAATGAATTGGAAATTGTGTACCGTTGCTTTGGTTACTGACTAATAATGACTTTGTTACTGTGTAACATTATAATGGTTACTGATTATTACTTGATTCTTGACTAATCTTGACTTGGTTATTACTTAACATTACATTGGTTACCGCTTAACGTTACATTAGTTCTTTCTCGACTATGTTTATATTCTTCGCTTAATCTTTGGATTGGTTAATGCATAATGGTACTAACTAATGTTGCATTGGTTCTTGACTAATAATGATTTGGTTCTTCGTGTACCATTACATTGATTATTGACTAATAATGATTTGGTTCTTGACTAATAATGACTTTGTTAATGTGTAACATTATAATGGTTACTAATGAAGACTTGGTTACTTGATTAATCTTTGACTTAATTCTTGCTTTAACATTACATTGCTTAATGTCCGACTATGTCATATTCTTGATTAATCTTGATTTGGTTCTTGTGTACCAACGCATTGTTTCTTGACTAATAATGACTTTATTCTTTGTGTAACATTATAATGTTCTTGATGAAGACTTGTTCTTGACTAATGATGACTTGGTTCTTGTTTAACATTATATTGGTTACAAAGCAACATAGGTTATTGACTAATAATTAATTGGCTACTCGTGTACCATTGCATTGGTTCTTGACTAATAATGACTTTATTCTTGTATAACATTATAATGGTTACTAATGAAGACTTGGTTATTGACTAATCTTTGACTTAATTCTTCGCTTAACATTACATTGGTTCTTTGTCGACTATGTATATATTCTTGTGTTCCATTGCATTGGTTACTAACTAAAAATTACTTTATTCTTGTGTAACATTATAATGGTTCTTGATGAAGACTTGGTTCTTGACTAATCTTGACTTGGTTCTTTGTTTAACATTATATTGGTTCTGGGATAACATTGATTTTGTTACTTACCATTACTTATTACATTGACGAGATGATGGAGATGATTCGGTTGTACTTTATTTCAACGGCACATGGGTCGATAAGAACCAATTACACCAAATTTGAAGTTCTTGGCATATTAGTTCCATCAACAATTTCGTTCAAAGAAATGCTAACCAAAATATGCAAAGTGCATTACTGACTGAACACAAACGCAACAACATTGTCAATCAAATTTCGATTAAACGACATTCCACCGATCGAAGATATCGGATGAAGCAACCTTACAATTCTTTCTAGAAATGAGTAGAAAATCGATGAAACAAGGTAAATTCCAATCGATTGTGGATATTGAACCTGACGTAATGGGACGCTTGACGATCTTGCATAACTTGACAAATGTAGAAGAATCTACAATTCACGATGTAATGCCAATCGAGATCAACACAAGGAATTGACAGACTAGTTCCTACTAGAAGCCAATCATGCCAATTTGGAGCGCAATATGTTGATCGACTTGCAATGGAAATTATTGAACAACAACGAGGCGAACAACATGACAAATTATCACGCAGAAGAACGATATGATGATGTAATATCGGATCCGAATGAATGTGAAGTAAAATTACATCAAACCTACATGACAAAAAAAATCCTCTCCAGCTATGAGGTTGCATTCAATCAAAAAAAATAACACAAAAGTCCAACGAACAAGTTATAGAGACTTTGTGCTTTATTGTGTGTATGCGATGAAGATTGCAAATGGAAGATGAGAGCATCAAGTTTCGAGAAAACCAAAGATGTTCAAGGTTAGAGAATTCAATGATATCCACACCGTGTTCGGTGAATGTATTGTTGGGAGACCACAGACGAGCAAATAGTGAGTTAATCGATGAATGCATAATGCAAAAAATAACAAATTTAAAGAAAATGTACACACCAACCGATATTGTGGAAAACATGATGTCGAAATATAATGTAATATCTCTTACCAAAAAGCATGGAGATCAAGGAGAAAGCGTTGGAAAACGTGAGAGAAAATCCACACGACTACTCACTCATCCCATCATGGTTACACATCTTTGAAGAAAACAAATCCGAGTAACACCTTAAAAACATTTATTGCTTTTATATCATTATCGCAAGAACTAATATGATGTTCCACAAGAACCAAGATATGATTACACAATAGATTGTTTACCAATGTAAATTGTTTACCGATTAATATTGTATTGGTTACCTTACCTTCATGCATCTTTGATTCTTATATAATGCATTGGTTACCAAACATGAGGTTACCAAGCATTAGTCGATAATATTATTCAAGAACCAAAATATCATTAGTCAAGAAACCAATTAAGCATTATACGATAAACAATAAACTATTACACAAAGAACTAATACACCTTTAGGCAATATGCATGTTTAGTTATTATTAGTATTAGACCATTTGTATGCGGTTATTATATATGTTTGGTTACCTTAATACGCATGTTTAGTTACTAAATGTAATATACAATTTGTATACCATTAACCACATGAATCTTCTGGATTACTAGTGATTTGGATACGATTACACTACTTGTAATTCTAATGATAGTCTTGATGTTTTATATCGTTTAAAATCACGACCCTTGAGTTGAAACAAATGGTCGTTTCAAGTATCTATTCTTTGCCATTGGAGCATCCATTCAAGTATGGCACCATTGTTTTCCAATCATTGTAATCGATGGCACATTCATACAATCAACTTACGGGGGATATTATCGATAAGCAAGAAGCACAAGATGCAAATCGAAACATTATTCCGATTGCTTTTTTCAGTTGTTGACAAATGAAAATGAATTGTCTTGGAAATGGTTTTTCAGAATTTTGAAAATGCTTGTGGAGTTAGGGAAGGTCAATGTATTGTTTCGGATAGACATGAAGCCATTATACAAGGAATTTGAATTGTGTGTTTCCTGGATAACATGCATGGTTCTGTGCATATCATATCTTGAAAAATATAAAAACAGATTCAAAAAGAAAGGAGAAGAAGTTAAATAGGCTTACAACGGGGTTTGTAGAGCTTACAATCATTGAACAATTCAACAAACACATGGTTTGAACTTGATGTCATTGATCCTCGAATAAGGACATATCCGGAGGAAGAGGTCAAGTTGGATAGGTGCACCAGTGCTCCATGGACCGTAAATGGCGGTACTCAACAATGACTTCAAACACCATGAATCTATTAACAATGCAATCAAGTTTATCGGGGATCTTCCAATTCAGCGACAATGATTGAATGCCTCGTTATGCGGTTCAAAGATGGTATTTCAAAAACAAACAAGCAATGACCATATCAACATTCACAACACTTTCCACAACAAATTTGAGAGAAGTTGCAATCTAATATCTTTAAATCAAAGATACTTAAGGTAATTAATACTCGATTTAAATTATTGCATCCTAATTTGCATTCGCAATCTCTTGACTATTACTAACTTGGTTACTTACTAATGCTAACTTAGTTCTTGTCTGACATTAAATTGAGTTCTTGACTATTCTTTGAGTTAGTTCTTGTGTAACCATATAATGGTTGTTGGCTATTCTTTGAGTTGGTTCTTTAGCGTATTAACATTATCTTGACTAACAAGATAACTTGGTTCTTGGATAAAATTATAATCTTTATTAGTTACTGAGTAATGCTAACTTACTTAATGTGCAACATTATATTGATTCTTGATTACTACTTGAATTGCTTCTTTGTGTACTTATATACCGTTACTATATAATGCTTATTTGGTTCTTGTGTAACATTATATTGATTCTTGATCAATACCGACTTAGTTACTATATAACATTATAATGTTCTTGAGATTTATAATTGTTTCTTTTATATTGGTGATTACTTATTGACTAATATTGTGTACTAGTTAATTGGTTCTTTGTATATTTGGGATCTGTTTCGTTAATCGATTGTATACATTGGGTATTGTAGGTTGAGACATCAAACTTAGTGATTTTCACTTTATTTACGATGTCTCTAAACAAAGATATTGTGGACATCGAACAAAAGACATGCACATCTAGTAAATTTCAAGACCATGAGATGCCTTGCATTGCAAGACGCCATCTTAAGTTATGAGCAAGAGAAATTTGAGTCATTATGATTTTTGCTCAAGAAATTACACTAAAGCAACTTTGGTCAAGACATATTCAAACTTCCATCATGCCATTAGATGACAAAAGAAAAGCGGGATGTATCGGAAGAAGTAAAAAACATATGTATAAAACCACCCAACACAAGAAGGCCAAAGAGGAAGACCAAAAAAAGAGAGAGGTACAAACACGGATCTCGAAATCAAAATTCAAAACAAATGCAAAGAAAGCAAGAAAAAGGACACAACGAGAAAAACATGCAGAATCCCAGATTTTAAGACCACTAAAAAGGGTCTGATATAGTGCAGTTAAATTAAGAGTGTAGATACATGAATGTATTATTGTTTACTTTGAGTAACCATTAAACGATTGGTTTGTAAAATTTTTGATTGTGTATAGTAAACAAAATTGTTATTCATTTATATATTGATTTCTGATTTCAATGAAACATTGACAATAACAGTAATCAAATAAATACATAACAAGATAACCATAACGAGCTTTTAATGGTAACAACATATTTACATAACAGTAACCATAACAGTTACCAGCTTTAATAACATAACAGTAACCATACCAGTTTTTAACAAAATAATTACATAACAGTAACCATAACAATGTTTAATGATTTCCAAATAATTACATAACAGTAACCATCACAGTAACCACCTAATTCTATAACAGTAACAATACCATTTTATAATGGTAACCACAACATAAACAACCTGTATATCCAGCAACATATAATTAAAAGGGTATTGAAGTTTATGAAACCTATGTATACTCACACATGTCCACTTAACATATGACATATGTCCTGAAACAATATTGTAACTCTCTGGTTACTATCAAATCATTATCTGGTTACCTATTTATACATGATTGGTTACCAACTTTATATTATAAAATTATAATTGGTTACCATTTTATACATAATGATAACCATATAATGATAACCATGCCAGTTTTTAATGTAAACCAAATAATTACATAACAGTAACCATAACAATGTTTAATGGTACCCAAATAATCTCTCTGGTTACTATCAAATCATTATCTGGTTACCTATTTATACCTGATTGGTTACCAACTGTATATTACAAAATTATAATTGGTTACCATTTTATACATAGACGATAACCATAATAAAGAATTATGCCGCTTTTAATGTAAACCAAATAATTACATAACAATGTTTAATGGTACCCAAATAATTACATAACAAAGATAACCATCACAATAACCACCTAATTTCATAATAGTAACCAAACCAGTTTATAATGGTAACCACAACATAAACAACCTGTATATTCAGCAACCTGTAATTAAAAGGGTATTGAAGTTTATGAAACCCATGTATACATAACACATGTACACTTAACATATGATATATGTCCTGATACAATCTTGTAACTCTGGTTACTATCAAATCATTATCTGATTACCCCTTTATACATGATTGGTTACCAACTGTATATTTCAAAAAATTCAACAAACACAACTTAAAAAGAAACAAAATACCAACCAACAAACAATATCTCTTTCATTAATGCTAATATAATCAAATATATAATCCCATCTACATAAGATCCAGTGAACATCAAAAAATCATAAACCATACACAAATGTTGTGTATAACACCAAAACTTAAAAAAAAATACACAAAAAAATTAATAAAAACAAAACAATAAAATCCGAACTAATCAAAATCTGGAACAAATCTTCCTGGAAATTCTCTATCAGTATCATAGCCCTCCAACTGCTTGTTCCTAGCATGCATAAATAGGTTTGTGCATAACTTTTTCCGATACTTTGAATGGGGAAAAGGAATAGGAATCGATCAAACTTCGATGAATGACATGCTCAAAAAACAAATTGTGAACATCCCACAATCAACGTGAATAACAAAAACAACATATAACAAAAATCAAAATAAAATCAACCTATATGTAATAATTAAAAAATGTACACAATTTAACCCTTACCCCTCTACTTGTTCAGAACCATCTCAAAGAAATTCCAACTCAATTATATCGTCTTCGTCCTTTGTTGCGTGACATCGGTCCTTTCTTGAAGTCGATGTCGGACCTATCCTTCCAAAAACCAGGACTTGCGCGCATTAGTATGGGAAGAATGAAGATGTACTGACTCCACAAACATCGAGATATTTTAGTTTGCATGATGAATTTTTTTTTGGTTGTAGAAATTGTAAATGAGTTAGACACCTACGATGCACATCAAAAGACAACAACAACCAATGGTCCTGTGATGACATATGAATTGGGAACAACACATAGTCAACGTTCCTCCATGGTGTGTTGACATCCATAAACTTGACCCATGTATGTATTCAAAGAACATCACCTCCCGAGACGAAACAATTTTGTCACAATTTTTTTGTATACTCCTCGAAAAGAGCGGTGATCTTGTTTGTGAAACCAACAATCCGTGGTCGTTACCCTTATAGGAACACTTTCTAATGTCTTGCCAATTTACTGGAAATAATACAAGGCAATATTGATGTCTTTGCGCGCCAAAAAAAATTAATAGGATATTAAAAGTTGTTGGAAAATGCAAGTATGTGATTAATGTAACTAAATAATGTAAACATAACTATAAAAACATAATTTTAAAACAAATACTCACATCGTCGTCTAACCACTGCCCAGGCGTCTTTAATTTATAGAACCACATCTTCGATGATATTGCAATGGATCCAAATACAAAAGAAGGCATGATAATATCGTTCTTTCCAGGAAATTTATCCGTCCTTCAATATAAAAACATAATATTAGTATACACACTAACATTAACAATTACCGTATTAATATACACACTACTACAAATCAAACTTGCACGTTCTATAATTAACATACTAATTAACCAACTTAATTTTAAACAGTACCCTGTTAACCAACAAATATTAAAATCATAACCATAATCAAATAGTAACTAATACATAACTAATAGGTAACCAAAACATAAACTAATATTAACCAGAATATAAAGTAATAGTAACCATAACATTTATTTAATAGTAACCACACCATTTATTTAATATTAACATTTATTAAATATTTAATATTATCACGATAAACAAAAAACAAAGCAGATTAATCAAGAACTAATTAAGTATTATACAAGAACTAATGTAATGTTACACATTAACCAATACAACATTCGACAAAGAACCAATAAATCATTAGACAATAATAAAAACAAAGATACAAAAATCGAGAAACTAATCAACAACTTAATTTTAAACATTAATCTGGTAACCAAACCATAATCACGTATAAGATGGCAAAACATAACTACTAGGTAACCAAAACATGATCTAATAGTAACGAATATAAAATAATAGTAACCATAACATTTATTTAATATTAACCATATATTACTACAATAATACAAACTTATTTATTTCATAAAAACTATAGCATTGTTAACAACAAAAAACAAACCTTTTTCTCATTGTTTATTCCAATTTTGAACCATTCTTCAAACAATGCCTCTTCAAAATTTGAGGCATCTCCATGCATGATTTGGGGAATGCACTTAAACGTGCAAAGTGTTTGACTAAGAAGCGGCACCTACAAGAGATGATGAACGCTACCGATCCGAAAAGTCAGTATATGGAGACCGTAAAATGGCACTCTTTGCGGGTTCACGTATAGAGTCTACCACCGCTTTGTGGACACTCTTCTCCAAATCATCACACTTAGCTATGTCACATGTGGTGAGAACCATAAAATCAAGAGCATACCGCTTGTCACCTTTCACCTTTCTTTCCTTTTTTCATTGACATAAAAAGGTAATATATACGATTAAGAACTGAATAAAATAAACTAATAACCAACCGAATCGCACAATGACCAACAAACTAAAATGAACATGTTATATTAGTAATCAATAACATAAACTAGTAACCAAATCATAATATAATAGTAGCTAAACACAATATTATGGTAACCAAAACACAATATCATAAGAACCAATTCACTATATAATGGTAACCAAAACATAAATAACATTTAAATAAATGATGGCCCATAATTATAACACTAACCTTATCAGCATCATACACAACAATCTCTTTCCCAGTACATTGGCTTAATATGTCAAAAGACGGCATGTCATTATTATTGTCAATCTACACAAAATAAAGAACCATTTAATAATTAAAACAAAAGACATATATCACATAACAAAATAAACAAATATGTCTAACCTTGACATCTTCTTCATCATCATTATTTTTTTTTTCATCGGGTTCTTCAACCATAAAAGCACGTTCAACTTCATTAGCAATCTCAATTACATTCACATCATTCTTTTCCACGAATATTGACACATCATCACCAACTTCATTAACCAATTCAATTTCATTCTCACCCTTCTTCTCAACTTCATACAACACATCATCACCATCATTATTCTTATTCACTTTTGAACCATGATCAACATCCTCATCAACATGGACCTCCTCCACCATGACATCAAAGATTCTCATCAAAGAACGTCATCAAAGTGACATCACCATCACCTTCACCACCTTCATCACCTTCACCACCTTCACCGCCTTCATAACCTTCATCACCTTCATCTTCATCATCATCATCATCATCATCACCAGCATTGTCAGAATCGTCATCATCAGAATCACCATCAAGCTTTTTGCCCCCACGTCTTTGATAAAGACGTAACTCATCTCTAATAATGGACCTAAGGTCCTGCGTATAAATCGGACATGTAAAAACGCGATTTCATCTTTAATATCGATTCATGAACTTTCCAAATTCTTTCTTCATTCGAAACTTCTTTCTTCAATTCGGACACTTTCTTCTCTCCACTGAACTTAGGCCAGTATATCAATTGCTTCTTTCACAACAGATACATCAACACCAATGTTGTTTACCTTCACTTTTTTGTCTACTTTCTTGTCACCATCCTTCCCATTAAAAAGTGAAAACCGCCAAATCAATAGATCCTTCTCCTACCGTGGTAGAATCAAACTGCTTATCCTCAAATTGAAAAATAATAAGTATACTTTAGTATATCATCTAACAAACAATGTACAATTACATTGAAATAAATGCAAAAATAAGGAATCATAAAACATAATCGGTGAACTCAAATACATATATACAGTAACCAAATGTATAATAAGTAGTAACCAACTAAATGTATAAATGTAACCAAATGTGTATATGATTGGTAACCAACAACAATGTCATTAGTAACTTTGAATGTAATCTAATCAATGAATCAGATTTGAATATTCAAGTAACCAAAAACATTGTTATTATTAACATGCATATAAAATAATCAAGAATCAAACGTGTATATAAAGGTAACTAACTACTTTGTTGATAGTAAACTTCACATAATATTTTCATTTATCAAGTATAAAACTAAAGGTAAAACAACATACCTATCCTAACAAAAACTAATTCATTCAACTTGTCATTAGAAAGCGGCTTCATTAACTCCTTCCATCTCGAATAAATCGGACATCCGACTTGGATGCTCGTCATTCACATATACCAAACTTTTGAATGCTCTGGAATAGTTTCAAACATAAAAACTTGGAATACATACTTGAAGCCCATTCAACTTATGCAGGTTTGGTGTAATGATCCATGTAAAAATTGTATGTTGAAACACCATTATTTCCTTTCCTATAACGCCCTTCAAAGCATTAGACAAAGAGTACTTTGTCATCTCAAAAGCAACTTTCCCCAAGGAAAACTACTAACATCGCCGTAACATAAAAAATTAACCATTGCACCATCAACGTAATTTTCGTAAAATGTGCACATAATGAAATTAAAGACCAAAAATATCATAGACATCTTAATAGCCTCGTCATCATCATCAAAAATCGCCTTCTATATATCCTACCTATACTACTACGTGTCACAAATTTTCACGTCAAAAAAAACTTACTAATAAGCATATTCTCCATACCTTTATATGGAGTTATATCATCCTCACCTTTCCATCTCAACCCGGATATCATACAAAAACTCGTGCAAACCGAACTCACCTTTTTTCTCTCCGAACAAAAACCACATTTCACCATCATCCCTCCGGTGAACCTCCCTCACAAGAGCGTGGTGAATAATCTGGGAATACATTTGGTGCTCACCAAACTCAAGAAAATTCCCAAAACATGTTGCCTTAAATTTATCCAGCTGACTATTATTCAATTTTTTTGCAATGATACTAGGGACTTCCATGTCGCACCAATATATCACTTTTCCGGTGAATTTTCTGTTCCATTCCTCGTAATAAAGATCCCATAACTGCAAGTAAACAAAATCGATTTACAAAGTTAACCAACCAATCATATGATAAGAACTAAAACAAAATAGACAAGTAACCAATATAGCTTTAGTCATTAAACAAAACATCGTTAATCAATAACCAATCCAAAGATTAGACAAGAACTAAAAACAAAGATTACACAATATAATAGTTAGACAAAGAACGAATAAATCATTGAGGCGAAAGAACGAAGACAAAGATTATACGAAGAAACAACATGTTTGCGAAGGTAACCATGTGAATGGGTTCTCGACTAATGTTATTCTTGATTGCCTTCATGCAACATCTTTGATTCTTTATCTAATACATTGGTTACCAACCATGTGCTTACCAATCATTAGTCGAAAATATTATGCAAGAACTAAAACAAAGATTAGTCAAGAACCCATTCAAAGATTATACAATAACCAATACAATGTTGCAGACAAAGAACTAATATAGCTTTAGACAATATATTGGTTGAAGCGATAACTAAGGCATCATTAGACTAAGAATCAAGACACACATAATACAAAAGAACCAAGACAAAGATTACACAATATAATAGTTAGACAACAACCAATAAATCATTAGACAAGAACTAAGACAACATTATACAACAACATGTTGCGAAGAAGGTAACCAATGTAAATACAATAACGAAGACATCATTAGACAAGAACCAAGACACACATAATACAAAGAACGAAGACATCATTAGACAAAGAACTAAAATATCATAAGACAATAGAACAAGACATCATAAGACAAAGAACCAAGACATCATTAGACAAAGAGCAAGACATCCATAAGACAATAACTAAAACATCATAAAACAAAGAACTAAGACATAATTAGAGCGAGAACCAAGACACTCATAAGACAAAGACCCAAGTCGGTTTTGGTTACCTTCGTACGCAACATACGGTGGTTATTGTCTAATGCATTGTTACCAATCATGTGGTTACCAAGCATTAATCATTAATATTATGCAATAACCAATTAATCATTATCGATAACTAATTAAGCATTATACAATGTGATGACAATATTTAAATTAACACACCTTTAAAATTCGTTGAGTTGGAATTATCTTACGGATAAGCACTTGAACTTCATTCTTGACAGGGGACATCAAAATCGTAATCTAATTGCACTTCTAATGTTTGATATCACTATGTATCACCAAACCGCTTCCTCATTCTTACTCGAATTATTACCTACATCCTTCCCCTTCCCTTCCCTTCCCTCGCTTCTCCACAACAAACTTCTTCAAGTTCTTAATGTAATCACCCTCCACGATCCTTTTCCTCTTCCATCCTTCTTCCTCAGATCAACCATTCTATACAAAACATAAAAACAACACAAACCAAAACAATGAATACTTCATTCTATTAGTAAACTACTTTAATATATAATACATTAAACTATTAAGAAAATACTCACTGAAGCAATAATAAACACCGGTCAATCAATGGAGAAGAAAACCATACCGCAATAAAGAACAGGGTTAAATCACTAATCGAACCCAGATCGCGATAATGCGAAGAATAAACGCATAATGACGAACAACTAACAAATATGGCGAATAACTAACGAAGACGATAACGAGATCACGAACGAACAAATGAGATGAAGAATCGGACAAATTAAATCACCGAAACAATCGATAGAGATGAAGAAACGAACAAACAGAGAGAGAGAAACAATGGTTTCGATTATGCAGAAATGGTTTAGTAAATCAAGAGTCCGTCTAAAATGATAGGCGGTTATCACGCATAATTCAAAAAAAAAGTTTTTGCCATGTCAGCCAAATAATATTAACTCCTTAAATTAAGGACTCCTAATATAATTAGTATTGTAAATATATATGGTAAATTGTCATATTTTTGTAATTATTTTATAACTGTATGATTTTTGTAATTACTTTTATAAATGTACTATAATATGTAATTGTTCCTTTAATGTTTACCGGGTCTTTTGGATGATATATACATATGGGGTTTGAACAACCGGATTTAGATTTAGATATGTTTTTGGTTTGTTTGTTTTGGATTTGGATTGCTTTGTTTGATTGAAGGAATTTGGATAGATTGGTTATACAAAATAAGTTTGATAAATATGTGGGGACTGCGGAAATAACAAAAAAGGGTGTGGATTTAACCGTTCCCTTAACGACTATCACTCCAACTCACTTGGTATACTCCGCCCACCTCCTTCACCTCCGGCGGACGGACCTCTCAGAGTCCTGAACAGCCTTAAACCTTCCCCGTCTTTCCAATTTCTCTCTCTAAAACCCTAACTCCCTTCCACTTTCTCTCTCTAAAAATGCAGTATTCAATCTCTCTATCCCTCTCTTCACATTCCCCATTCACCAGATCCGACCGCACAAATTCAGTCTCCGACCTCTCCTCCGGCAGCTCAATTACTTTGCGATCACTCCGATTCTGCGGTCTTAAGAGGGAAGCCTCCTTTGGACTCAAATCTTCCAATTCGTCGAATTTTAACCGATTAATCTCCAAGCAATGTCGTTCGAGGATTATGGTGTCGGCATCTTTATCGCAGAATGGGAATCCGTCTAGTGGTTTTGATTATGATCTCGTCATCGTCGGAGCTGGCGTGGGCGGTCACGGTGCTGCTCTTCATGCCGTTGAGAATGTAACCTTTTTTCCCAATTTAATCGTCCATTTCTTTTTATTTTATGAGTTGTTAATTTATTATTATACATTTGAGGTTCTTAGTTTAAGATTTTGGCTAGAATGATGTCCCTAGCTCTAATTGAGCTCGAGCTTAGCTGGTTAATGTCGCGAGCTGATCACTAGCTGAGCTTGGGTAGCGTGATTCCACAAGTGGTCTATAGACTGATTATTGGTTTGTCATCAGTAAGTTATCATGTTTACTGTTTCAAAAATATGACCCTCCAAGAGTCTCATTTGAATTTTTGCCTTTTTTTTACTCATAATAAGTTTTGCCTATTTTGGGACAAAAGGCAGTTTTTGTGTGGAATTGAGAATTTTTTTTACCTATAGTCCTATACTCTGCTTAATATTTTTCAATTAGTTTTTTTTCTTAAAAAATATTTGAGTATGGGTAAAAAAAAGTATTTGAAAGTATGTATATGAAAGTGTGTTGTAGGAAACAGGAAAAGAAGTCAAAAGTAAAGTATTGCACTCTCTTCTAGAAGAAGGGAGTCTGACTGCAACAAGCTTCAAGAGCTCTGCAACACTATTTTTCCAGTAGAGTTGATTATCAGAATTTACTTAATTAAAACATATATTTCTGAATTTTCTAGTATTTACTGTATAGACATTAGTTACCAGCACCTGTACAATTACATATGATGTCAAATTAGATGATAAACTTGAAACATCGTAATAATTTATACCCTACTATGTAAGGGGAATATTTACTTCTAAAATTGATAGAGGGAGTTCGCACTCACTTGACTAGGTATCATTGGGCTAACTTTGATGAAGAGACTACCAAAACTTTGATGAAGAGGTTAAACTTATAACTCAAGAGGACTGATTTTATTTGAAATTCTTACTGTAAAAAATACTTTTACTTCATTGATATATTTAGAACCTTAGTTTGTTGGAATTTCTGTCATGATAATATTAGTTAGTCTTAATTAGTGTGAAATGTAGTAGTACTAGTGATTCAGCAAAAGAGTAACAATACTGCAGTAGAGTTCCAAGTTACTTAAAGTTAGCTGGCCTTAGGAAAAGGTTTATAAAGTGTCTGGTGCCTGCATAAATTGGATATGGATGATTGTGTTTTGTATGTTCTCGTGTTCTGTTAAATATGCAGGGATCGTAAACAATAATTTAGTCTATCCTTTGCAGGGATTGAAAACTGCCATCATCGAGGGTGATGTGGTTGGGGGAACCTGTGTAAATCGGGGATGTGTCCCTTCCAAAGCACTTCTTGCTGTAAGCGGCTGTATGCGAGAGCTTCAGAATGAACACCATATGAAGGCTTTTGGTTTACAGGTACCTTCCCATTATTGGGTGCCAAAACTTGTAATAATTCTCAAAACCACATTCATTTTGTGGGTTTGTTATTATCTTTTGCTGCAATTTTTGGGTGTACAAAAACCTCGTGAGGAATATAGGAGGAATCATACATATCTTTTGTACCTGTCAAATTATCAGGCTTCTTTAAATTTTAGTTTCTGAATTAAATTCTCTACCATAATCGCTTTAGCTATTACTCTATTTAGTGAGTTGTATTTTTATATTTCCTAATTCGATTTTTTTGAGCCGTGCATACGTATAAAGAAGACCTTTTGCATTTTGAGCCTAGAGATGCAATGCAGCTCTTGCTATTTAGTTTTCTGTTAGCTTGTCATTCATAATACACAGCTTCAAAATCGTGTGCACAAAAGGTACAAATGAAGGCTTAGTAGTTACTAAGCAATATTCAATTTTAACTACTACATTGTTTATTTTCTATATAAACGGGTAATTGGCTGCATATTGTAGCCTCAAACACGTGAACATAAAAAATTAACTTGTTGAATTTGTTTAAGATAATAATAATTCTCATATATTGCGAATACCTGCAGAACATATTATGTTTCTCTTTATTTATTTTATTTATATATTACATCACTTCCTTTCTGCAATGGAAGGTTGACATCTTAAAAATATTCTGTTCATGTGGAAGTCCTCTACTACAAGTTTCTATAAGGACTACTGAAAATATTACATTACTTTCCAACTGATACTAGGGTGTACCAATGCGTCATACATAGTCTTGTTCTTTTTACCACACATTCAGAAAAAAATCCAAGTCGTGCAGTCTCTGCCAGTGATTCAAAAACCTTATTAGATCAAACCATATGCACTTCTCATAGATGGAGATGCTTTGATCAGGTTGGCAAGTTGTGGCAGACAAGAAAATTTGAATTATTGTTGCTTATTACTTGCAAAACATTATACAATATCCATACTCCCTTCTTTTCTTCCCTTGTTTGATTCCTTATATTCTAATCATATTGTGGTTGAAGAGTAAGCACATAATATTGTTCTTTACATTTTATAATTCATCACAGGTTGCAGCTGCTGGGTATGACAGACAGGCAGTTGCTGATCATGCAAATAATCTTGCTTCCAAAATTCGAAATAACTTGACCAATTCCATGAAAGCTCTTGGTGTGGATATATTGACAGGTGTTGGTACAGTTGTGGTACGTTGCACATGCTGACCTTTTGTTCCTCTGAATTCAGATCAATAAATATATGAAATTGATTTGACATATTACAGTTCATTTTTTGCATATGGTTCGTACTGATTGTAACTAATCAGAAATGACTGTCTGTATGCATTCAGGGTCCACAAAAGGTGAAATATGGAAAAGCTGAAATATTTAGTACTCTTTCATATTATTTAATACTTATTCATATTACAAGTTCAGGTCTATGCATGTGTAAAGTTCGTAAAAATTAATTAAAGATAAACACCACCCACTGTCCAAAACAACATATTTTAATCAAAGATAAACAATACTCAACTTCACTGTTCACATAATCAGACAAAGGGGCTGGCCTGAGTAAGAGAGCTATTTAAGTGCAATAACTACCGACTAAACATCAAAACCCAAACAAGAATATTCATAAAGTATATTCATCCAAATGCCAAACAGAGGATGAGAGGAAGAAAAGTAGCAAGAAAAAAGAAACAAACATAGAGAGGGAAGAAGTTTGCCAATGATGAATAAAGAAGAAGTCGCCTGCGATGAGTAAAGAAGAAGTGGCATGCGATGGGGCTACTATGGGCTGCAATGGTCGAAGGAGTCGAACTCCAAAGAAGTTGCAAAGGAGGTAGTAACTCGATCTATCTTTTTGTTTTAGGTTTTTTGATTTTCCCCCTTTAGTCCCTTTGTTTTAATTGATGGGTCAATGGGTCATGCCCATGGGTTATGGGTAAATGGTTTAAAACTTAACTTGGGCCAGAGCTGCTAAGGCGTGCGCCTTGGAAACTCGGCGTCTCAAGGCGTCGCCTAGGCGAGCACATGCGACGCCGAGCTGCCAAGGTATGCCTTAACAACTATTCCTCATGTAAACCCTCACCGTGCCCTTCTCTCCATCGCCTGGACGCCGTGAAAATTATTCCAGGATATAGGAACCATTTTTAAATTGGGAGTTGGAGGCGGTGGACAGCGGTTTTCTTTTTAGACTTGCTTTATGGAGTGCAATTGCATCAAGGACAAGGGGGCTCAATGAAATGTGAAGGAAATGAAAGTGGTAAAGTTTCAGTCAAAAATTCTCTAAGATTTTATCAGGCATCTAGCAGAATGATTTTTCCATGGAAGGTAATTTGGAAATCTTTAGTCCCAGTTATGGAAGCATTTTTTGGGTGGATTGTATCTAAGGGTGCTATTCTTATTGTTGATAACTGGAAAAAGAGAGGGTAGATTTTGTTAGGGTGGCAGGAGATTACTTTGATCCTTTGCTTATTTAGTGTTCTTTTTTGAGTAAGCTATGGAAATACTAGTCATCGCTTTTTGGAATTTCATGGGTTTAGAGTGGAGAGGCATTTAAGGAGGAGGTGCGAGATGGTGTCTCACTGCATTATGTGCTCCCTATGGACTTATTGAGGGAGAGAAATCAGATATGTTTTGTGCGGAGGAAAGATGCAGTTTGTAAACTTAGATCCCTGATGCTTTGTATGCTCTTCTTATGGTTGAATGGTGTTTGGCCATAGAGTTCTATTCTTTTTATTGAGGAGTATGTGGTAGGGTAATTTTTAAGAAAAGAAGTATTACACCAGCAGGTTTGAAATATACTTCTAATAAAAACTCCTACACTTCGTCCAATGATACTCAACTTAGGAGTTAGGACCTAACTTAGGAGTTAGGACCTTGAAATAGCATTAATATTTCTCATTTTAGTTTTTTGACAATAGGATACTAGACTGCTGTTGCTCCATTTTCCCTACTCTCATCTTTAGTAAGGTTTTTAATTTGAGCAAATGAAATTTAGTCTTTCTATGTTCCAGACTTCCACTATTGAGCAGAAAAGTTATCAGGTTACTACTTATTACTATCAGGAGTGGTGGAGTGCTCAAAGAAGCCACTAAACAGTATTTAGTAATTTAAAATAAGATAATCAAAGATTATTATATCCTAGAGTAGAATCTCTTATCTTACCCTGAACCAAACTCAACAAGAAAAATGATGTGTGACAGCAATGATCACAACAATATTAACTGCCAAAATTAAACTCAACAAACACATTAATTTTAAGTCTACGGAAAGAGAGCTACCACTGCTGTTGATGACATAGACACCGACAAATATTCCCTCAGACACTTGCCCTCCGAATAACTGCAAAAAGCACGTGTTAAAGTGATCAACAGTTGGCTGTTTAAGTCTTTAACAGCTGACTATAAACAGCCAACTATCTCCATAGCTCTTCTATATTGATTATTGATGTAATATCTGGTTCATACCTCTCAGCTTATTATTTGAAGTCTGGTTACAATTTAATTGTAGTGGGACATTCAATTGTTGACTAATCTCTTAGTGGTATAATGACTGAAGCTAGTGACTCTCATTCTACTGTAACAATTAGTAGTAATGTTAGAGGAAGCCAGTCAAGCCACCATGGGCTTAATTCTTCCTTACAACTTAGTCCCATTAAATTGGATGGTACAAATCATTTGACTTGGTCTGAAGCATCTTTATTATCAATTAAGGGTAACAAAATGCAGAGTTTTATTAATGGTAAGTCTACAAAACCTGCTGAAACGGATCTGACATGATGATTGGGATTCCGATATCTCCATGGTTAAGACTTGGTTATATAACCCTATGGAACCTCATATCCGTAAGAGTTATTTGTTCTTGCCAATAGCTTTTCACATTTGGACCATAGTTGCTCAAACTTATGCTCATTCTTTCTAGTAATGTGTCAAAAAAGTTTAAACTTCGCACAAGTGTGCGGTAGACATTACAAAAAGAGAAAACAGTTGCTCAGTATTACTATGAGATTACAACATTATGGAAAGAGTTAGATCATTATACAATTTACCCTACTCACTGTACCATAGATGTAGAGGCTTATCAAAAGCTTATGGAAGAGGATCGCGTTATTGATTTTCTTGTTGGCCTCACTATGGATTATGATCAAATCCGGGCACATCTAATAGGGCAAGACCCTTTCCCTTCGCTTCAGGATGCTCATGCTTGTGTTTAGCGTGAGGAGAGTCGCCGACATGCTATGGTCCAAACTTCAACCGATCACTCTGCCTTAGTTGTGGTTAAACCTTCCAATTGTGTCTCTAAGGATTGGAAGGATAGTCTTTTTTGCGACTATTGTGAAACACCAATGCACACTAAGGAGACTTGTTTCAAACTTCATGGAACTCATGGTCGTGGTCGTGGTCATCCTCCTCGAAGTCATGGAGGTGGTCGTGGTTCTAGTGTTTATATGGTTGAGTCTTCATCATCTGCAGTGCCACATATCCCTACTACTCCTAGCACAGACCCAACAACAAGCCCACTTTCTCTCCAAGAAATTGCTATCCTTCGACAGATAATGAACCGCATAGATGCTAGTTCAGCCTCATCTAACTCCTCCCATTTTGCATATCCAGGTATATCACCTTCCATTGTTATATCTTGTTCTTGGATCATTGTCTCCAGAGCATCTGAACACATGCTTGGTTCGATTTATTTGTTTAACACTTACCAGCCTAGTTTAAGTAAGGCCACTGTTCGAGTTGCTTATGGCTCTCTTGCCCCTTTCCATGGGCATGCACCCTCTTTTATTGCTAATTTGTTATTTGTCCAGCGTCTCACTGAGTCTCTCCAGTGTTTCGTAATATTTTTTCCTTCTCATTGTATTTTTCAGGACCTGGCTACCGGACAGATGATTGGTAGTGGTAAGGCTTGAGATGACATCTATATTTTTGGAGAATGAACCTTTCTCTCCTAGTCAGGCTCTTCATGTTTCTATTATTTCTCCTCTTGAAACATTGCATCAATGGCACAAACGTTTAGGTCATCCCTCTTTTGGTGTTGTAGAACACTTGTTTCCTAGTCTAGCAAAGAAATGTAGCAGGGACAAGTTCTTTTGTGAACCATGTGAATTGGCCAAGCACAAACGGTCAACCTATCTTGCTAGTAACAATAATCGCAGCGATGTTCCTTTTTCTTGTCATTCATTCTGATGTCTGGGGACCCCCGTGTTAGTTCTCGTTCAAGCTATCATTGGTTTGTCACCTTTATTGATTGTTTTTCTCTCTATTTTTATTTATTTCTTATGTGTGTGTGTGTATATATAAATAGGGACCTATTCCACAATCAACGTTGCATCCTTAACTAAGAAATGAAATAATGAAATATATATGATGAAAAGGTTCGCACTTCCGAGTTAACTCTTCTCCACACCACCCACCACCAACAAAACACACCCACAGCAAACACAGTGGCCTAAAAAGAAGAAATTGAAAAAAACAAAGAAAAGTATAAAAAAGAATCCCATTAACATTCCCAACCATTGCACATTTTACTGCCTATCTAATTTTTTCCCCTCTTTCAGCATGTATTAAGCAAACCCTATGCCAGAAGCTAACGGTTGACCAAGAATCTCCTCCCCATTACTATCAAACTCTTTTAACCTCCATCTCCTCATCCGACACACGCATTATGAAAGCCCTCGGACTTTTTTCAAAGCCCTTAACGGCTGCCATGAAATATCAAATACAGAAAACAGTTAAGTGCAATAACTAATACTTTATGATACTAAACTGAAAATTAAGTGCATGTTTTAGAAAACAAGTTAACCTCACACTATACAGTGCATATGGTTTGACATAAGGTATAGGAGATGCATTAAACATCTTTTCTATTGAATTCAGCTCCAACAAGATACTGTCAAAACTCCAATCTGGCTCTGGGTCAACGACAATCCCATCAACATTCAGAGGGCAAGTTCCAATATAACAGGTCCCCTAGTTAAACAAAATCCACAAAATTAGCACTACAAGGAAATTCAGAAACCTAAGCTAAATAATTTCAACCACATTTGGTCACTTGCAACAGTACTAAATTTATAAAAGAAAAAAATTAAAAAACAAAAAGACTTGGAAATTACAATCTGAAGACATGGAGATACAATTTTGTATATTATTCCCAAAATTTAGCATAAAACTAAATCACAAGCAAATTCCATAAAACAAATAAATAAATAAAAGGTTAAAGAATTTAAATGGAGAATCACAACTTACATTGCCACACATTGAAAAATGTTTCCAAAATATATGTTTTATATTTCGTGTTGCCATCAGACTGTTAAACATAGATACGAATCTGAGTATATATGCCAATCTGTAATTTGAACTCTATTTGGTTAGAAATTAGAATCAAACAACATTAGACAGTTTATGCACATGTAACAATTTAACAGTTCTCTAAGTTTTCTAGTACTTTTCACCCTCCCCACATGTTCAGTCAAATTCATGTACTCAAGTGAGCAGTATAGCAATTAACGCAAATGACACCTTAATGCACAATTGGTGCCTTCCATTAAGACTCAAGCAAGAGTCATTGGCTTAATAAATGGGACATAGCTTAGGGATTGGACTGAAAGTTGTAGGCCACTTCTGTGTATTTTCGTTGTTCTAATAATATATACTTGTTCTGAGTTGCTTATTATTTTCATAAAATAAGTTGTATCGTAAATAAAATATTGTTCTTCTAGTTCATTTATTATTGAGTAGAGGTTGTCTATAATTTGTGTTTTATAGTCTCGTCTGAATATGAGTTGCACCTCTACTTGCAGTGCTTACAAATTGAACTTATTTTAATATAATACAATAGATAATGACTAATTTTTAATTAAGCTAATCATTAAAATCTAATATAATACAACATATAACATTGACCAAAATTCACTTGACGACCAACGACCTAAAATTTTAGTACTCTTTCATGCAAGCTTCGCTATTAAATCCAAGGCTTTATTCTAGAATTTAATCTTAATGACAAGGTTCAAATAAACGGCCGCATTGCTGAAAATCAGAGTATCGATTTGGTTATCTGTGTCATTGCTTCGATAAAATTTGAAATATTATAACTATAAATGTGTGTAAAGTCAAAATTTCGTTATAACGTAGAGAAAAAACGACATAACATAGAAATAAAGACAAAATAACAATTTAACATAGGAAGTAATAATAATAATAGCAATAATATGAAAACTTGGGAGTCCTTTCGTGGCTCAGAATGTGTAATAGTAATAATAAAATATGAATATCTACATATGAGCTTATCAAATAAAAATAATAATAAAAAAATATTTTTCAATATAATATTAGACAAGTTTACGAGATGTCAATAATATCATTTGGACAATGTTGTACATATTAGATGCTAAGTGTTTATCTAATTGATTTACTTGTTCTCTTGATTTTTTTTCATAATTCTTTAAAAATTTTGAAGCTCCTAACTATCATATGGGTTCGTATTGTGGGATACCAAAACCAATATCGTTACCAAGTCCTTGGATGCATCTTCTTCTAATCAAATAAATTATGTCTAGGTCTTTTTTTGGGTTGGTTTGTTAAAGATGCCACTACAATAATTCAAAACATTTACAAGCCTCAGGTTCATAACGAAGAATTGTCAAACAGAGTTTGGAGAGGTTACCTAAATTATAGTTGAATCCTTGCATTCATGTTTTACATCTACCTGAGCATTTCCTTCCTCAAAATAGTGGGCTCCACCTGAATGAATACTAGAGAAAGCATAATCATAAGTTTTGGTCCAAATGAGTCGAAAAGAGAGTCAACATAAAATGTAAAAGTATACTATTTATATACAAAATCCTTGGTGATACATTTCAATAGTTATCTACCTTGACTCGACCTCTTATTTCCACAATTTTCAAGTCATATTTAAACTTGATCTATTGTACGCCAACTTCCATTACTGCAACATAAGCCACAAAATATCAACGATAAGTGAACAATTAATAAGTAGAACTTTGTACATTTTCTTCAAAAACAAAATGAGATACAAAGTAGTTGCAAATTAACATAGGTAATTGGAAAATGTTTGAGGAAAGGTGAAAATATGTCATTTTAGTTGTTGAACATATCACTTTAGTTAAGACAACTTCATAAATTATTCCAATCATCATTTTCTTAAAGCACATCAAATTTTGAAAGAAAAATTTTAATCTACTACTGAGGAGTACTATATTAGCCATTAGTAGCGGTGGAAAAAACAAATGTTGGACAAGGATTGGACTCATATTGGACGCGAATTGGACACATTTTGGACGCGGATTGGACGCGTTTTGAATGCGGATTGGACGCCGAATCGACGCGTATTGGACGCGTTTTGCATGCGGATTGTACGCGGATTAGACGAGGATTGGACGCGTTTTGGATGCAGATTGAAGGGACGTGCGTTTTGGATGCAGATTGAAGTCCAAAATGAGTCCAAAATGCGTCCAAAAAGAGTACAAAACGCGTTCAATATGCGACCAATTCGCGTCCAATCCAATGCCAAGCGGATTGAAGTCCAAAACACGTCCAAAACGCGTCCAAAACGCATCCAAAACTAGTTCAAAACGCGTCCAATCCGCGTACAATCCGCGTCCAATCCAACGCCGAGCTGCCAAGGCGCGCCCTTCTCTCTATCGCCTGGACATCTAGGCGACGCCGTGAGAACTATGGGCACTTCACCTTCAACTGAAAAGTCCATGTAGCACCGTCTTTACCCATTCAGCGACAAAATTTATGTTGCCACTTGCTATGTATACTGAATTAGCACAAATTGAAAATTGGAATTTGACCTAGAGAGACTTAGCCAACAAATTGGAATTTATTTCTAGTTAAAGTAGAGAAATGGGCTTTTGCATATGAATAGTTTCTAAAATTTTGGTTTTATTGTATAATTTCAACTTTTTCAGCCGCAAGCAAGAGAAAGAGTTGAAAAGGATGGATTTGAAATTAGTGTTGCCAAGACTAGCTTCAAGGCTAATACAAAAGCCCTTGCTGAAAATGAAGGGGATGGAATTGCTAAGGTAATATATACCTTCTTGGACTGGAATTTATGACCTGGCGTGCTGAATAATCTTTTCTCTGTTTTGTACTTTGTGTACTAGAGTTACTTCTAACTTGGTTTGAAATTTGGTTCTGTTCTTGCCGAAACATATTGTTTTATGCTGTTGATTTACAGGCCAGACAATGGTGAGATCCTTGGAGTTCATATCTTTGGGTTGCATGCTGCCGACCTCATACACGAAGCATCTAACGCAATAGCTTTGGGAACACGTATACAGGTTTAATTTTGTTTTTTAACAAGCACTTTTAGCACACGAGTTTCTTTGATTTCCTACAGAGGTATTCACTTAAATTTGGTTAACTCAAGCTCATCGTGTCAATTAGACATACCTAGGACTATAGTGCCAGTTGTAATTTCCTAGGTAAAAAAATCGTTCTAAATTTGGAATTAAATTAATCTCAAGTTTTAACTCCACGTCTATTGTTTGATAAAACGGGGGGAGCTCAGCAGTTCCTAACAAAAAACAGTCAACAGTCTTTTACTTCGTGCATATATACTATAGTTTTGTACAGAATATAAAAGAGTATCAATTGTGTATTCATAAAGTCAACCAGCAAAGCAGGATTGTTGGGCTCTTGCAGACCCATATGTTTCTTTATTTGAGAAAGAAAGCAAAAAGTGAGTCTGTAAACAGAATTTCAAGTCATGACAATCAATACTCCTATACCAAATATAGGAGTTGTGACTCCCCCAAAATCGGTTTACATCACCCATCTTGAGTCGCCAAATACATGGTACAGAATTCAAATACAAACTTAATTATACAACAGTCATGTAAAATACGACTAAACATATGCTGTGAGTTTTAATACAAATATTGTCATCTAGACATTATACAAACTCAATGGGGTCCTCATTACATTTATTATTACACTATTTCATAGGTGAGGACTACTAATGCACCATCTAGGACCATCACTCTGTTTCCCAACTAGTCCCTGCTACGTTCTCATTTCCTGAAGAGAACAATGAAATCAAAAGGGTGAGCTCAACTAGCCCAATAAGAAATATTATAACTAAGATAATGCATAATAATTTATCGTTAGCCTTCAACAGTGTTAAACTGATAAAATATAATAAATATCAAGTTTAACTGCAGCGGAACAAACAATCTATTAGAAGAGTCAAGTAGAGAATAAAATTTACTATCTTCTATGATTTAAAAGGTTTTTTATCACTTCTATTGTTGGGACTCAGCTTAATAAATAATTCACATCATTGAATCACCCCTGCACTACGGCCAAGGACATTCTTTAGTATCACGATCACATATTATCCATGCACTACTACGGACCAAGGACATTCGTGTATTCATTAATGGTCATGATCATGCCAACAATCGTCCATCAATGCACTACGGGCGATGAGGGACTTTTACCACATCATTTGTAACATTACGGTCCATGATTACACCGAATAATCCTCGTCATAAGCATACCAAGTCCATCTATGCATACTACAAAAGCCACAAATGACTTTCAATGAAAATATAAACATGAGGATGATGACAATGATATAAGAATTCAATAAAACAAGTTCAAAAATTAATTTATCCGAGGAACTAATAACGTCCAAATTGTCAACATGATACTTCTTTGCGAGAAAAAATTCAAGAATGCTCGGAAGAATATTTTCATGAAAAGATCTTTGGATGAAGCGCAAATATCGAGGATATTACACTAATTTCATGGAGTATAAAAGTCAAAGTTTTAACCAACCGAGTATAATAAAGAATGGAATAACAAAAGAAATCACCGAGCATGCGATAGGCCTTGCCGAGTTTATTCCAATGAAATAATAAATAACGGAACCAGTCCGGTGTGAAACGCCTGATTTTGGATATTTCAACGAATAATAAACATTTGGAACCCGGTCCGCCAGAAAACGCATGCAGACGGGATATTCAAATGAGAATAATAAAGAATGGAACCGGTCCGGCGTAAAGCATGCATGACGAGGATATTCAATGAGAATCATAAAGAATGGAATAACGAAGAATTTCACCAAGTATAGGGTAGCAGCGTGATCTGAGTTATTCCAACAGAATAATAAATAATGGAATAACAGAAGTTCTCTTTATGAATACAAAAGAAATAATACCCCTTACCGTAAAAGAAACTGGATATAAGAGTAGGGAAGTAGCAGAATATTTTTCTATAGTTTTTCTATAATTTCTCTCTCTAGAGTTTCAGTGAATTCGTAAGAAATAATGAAGGAATGAACTTCTATTTATAGAAGAATGGAAATGCACTATGCAAGGATTTTTCTCACGGATGCAACAATTATGCAATCGGATGAAAATGTTTTTGTAACCCACAGACACCATTTGTCAACCAACCAACCAATAAGAATAAAGCAAAATTATAATACATATATATATATAAACCACACATGTTATAAACATATATATACATATAATACTAATTACCTTTTGTAAAGCAACATCATTTTCCCCACCATTTCCCACCCACATATATAAATACTTATTATTCACACACCACAACCCACTCACCCACATTTAATATATATAAATACACCCATCACTCCACCAATCCACCCCATGCACGGTTGAAAATCCCTCCACCAAAATCATTCATCCCACTAGTGGCCCCAACCAAATATATATATATATATATATATATATATATATATATATAAATATATACCGAAAACTTTCTACCGATTACTTTGAAAAATGGGTAAATGGGGGTCCATAAAATAATCAAAACTTCATAAAAATCACCTTAATAATTTTAACAACATATTCATTATAATTCACAATATTAATCAACCAGGTCGTTCCCAGGAAATAGGGGGCTTTCCAATAAGAATTTCCCCTATTATGCGCATGATTAGGTGACCAAACCTCTCATTGTGAGTAACTTACAGACATCGTTAATATTGCAAATAATAATATTAATAACTTTGTCGTCTCAATTATTGATTTAATAATATATAAAATATTGACAATAATTGAATCAAATAACGTGAGATATTATGCGGCAATTCTTTGTAGCAATAATTGAACAAAGCGAGTGACTTCTCACGTAAGCATCAATAATCAATACTGGTATTAACTCTTTGTGCAACTACACGTATTCTTCGTACTTTTAACACCGGGTGTTTCAACAGTTAACGGTAAAACTTTCGCCGTTATTTTCATAAAGTATTTTTGTCGTTTTCTCAATCCGACTAATTCCGTTGTGGGGTCCACCAATGATTGTGTTGTTGTACGAATATTCCCTGTTAAAACGAATATTCCCCGACCAATCGAATATTATATAACAACTTATGCTTTTGCAAAATTTATAAATATTACCCACAACTATAACATTATATCAAATTCATTCCATAATATTCAAAAATGATATTTATAGAAAATTCATCTTTATTTATAAAAGTTGGGGTCTTACAGGAGTGATGGATGAAGATCAGCATACACGAATTATAAAGCCTTCTTGGTATTTTAAAAAGTGTCCTCGGTAGTTTAGGAAATTATTACTAGTTACATATGAATTAGTTCATTTAGTTATTATGTTTATTTCCGTATTTTAATTTGTAATCCTTAGTAGGATTCCTAGTTTTATATATAGAGTTGTAATCTTTACATTTGGATTTAGATGAATAATACTGAGTACTAGAGACAGCTTGGTGCTTTTCTGTGTTTCAACTGATTCTTGTGTGGATATAGGTTCTTTTTCTTCTCCTACTCTCTTGATCTTCTCATTGTTTCTTCTTAAGCAGCTACTGACATAAGAAAAATAATAAAGACAACACCATCACCATACGGGAGTTAATGTGATCATAAATGGTGACCAATACTAGCTCCATCCTGAAAAGATGGATATTGTTTTTTTTTTAAATGTTTGCACATATTTTAAACTGTATCAGAAATATATTTACTATATATTTAATATAGTCGACAATATGACATACTAATATATTCAGAATTTAAATATCTTTAGAGTGTAATGTACATATATGTTTTTGGCGCATCTTGAAATTCATTCCATGAATACCTATACTTAACCAATTATCTTTTCTCTACAGAGGGTAAAACGACACGAACTAATGATAGCTCCACAATAAAAGCATCTCATATTCTCTAAGAAGACTATCTGTTATGAGAAACTGCTCTTACTTTTTCCCTTTCATATTACCTAGTTATCACATTTATGGAAGGTTTAGCATATCATTTGTTTCCTGCTTCATTATGCTCTCTGCAACATTAAGAGAACCATAGAGTCTATTCTCATAACTGGAAATTCTCAGGACATTAAGTTTGCTGTCCATGCACATCCAACCTTATCTGAAGTGCTTGACGAACTTTTCAAATCAGCAAAGGTAATTTCTCCTTCCTTACTATAAGCAACTGGTTAAGTTCCAATTGTGCCAAGAGAAACATAGGAGCAGAACTAGTCTAGGTCCCTTATCAGTTATTAAGGTTCTTCTAGCCTAGCGTGCCTACTACGGGACATGGGTTGACTAGTCTAACACTATAACAATTAACACAACATAATAGGCTTTTCTGTACTGTCTATAAAACAAACGATCAGATGATTTAGTATCAGATGACCACCTTTTAGTTTGGAGATTTTATGCAAGACCAACAAATGCTTTAAAGAACCCACTCTTTACATATTGCAGGTAGTATTCTTCAAGACTTAGTTTCGCTTCATTTTATGTATTGTTTTTTGCATCCGAAATGGAAAACATCAGCGCACGCCAAGGATCTCAGTTCCTTTTCGGCGTTCCTTCCTTATGCAGGTTAAAGTTGCTGTTTCTAGTCCAGTTGGTGAGCATGTGGCGGCGTAAGTTTCCCAGATTGGTATAGAGAGAAATACATGATTTTTGCTCGAAGTATAAAAGCAGCGCAGAAGTACATTCGAAGCAGTAGCAACTTCCTTAGTTGTGTCCTACACTTAGAAGAAGAGGTCCCCTAAGTTATCTATAAGTTATTTGCAACCAAGAATTCATTTTTGTCTTTCATAGTGTTTGAACTGTTTTTAAGGATGCCATGGAAAAGTATAGGATTTGAGAATAATTAAAACAACAATTTATACATGTATTTTGTAAAAAATATATTTTCAATCAAAAAGATACAAAAGAGAAGAAAATATGAATTGAGAAAAATGTTAATGAAAATCCTTAGTAAGACTGTGTTTGATTGTATTTTAATGCATCTTAACAGTCTACATTAAACAACTCATATGTTTGTATTAAGAGGTATCTGAATAGTTAAGATACATTAAGAGTTGGGTTATTAAGATGTAATCAAACATCAAAACATTAAAGAATCTTAATGAAGATAGGGGCAAAAAGAGACGGCAATTGCAACTCAGAACTCAAATTCAAGCTGTGATTCTTTCCCTAAATTTTCAGAATGTGATTTACTATTTGACCATATTTATTGTGACAAGTCAAACACCAACAATTTTACAAGAAAAAAACAAATGCAAAAATAATTTTCTTATGTTAACGAAAAGAAAATTAGGAAAAGGAAAATGTATAAATTACTGTAGCATGACTATGAAAAGTCGGTATTATCCTCTAGTCTTGATTTCACTATTTTAAAGTGTTGAATAGACTAATGTTTACCTGGAGTATTTGAATGTGGCAAGTGGTACCTTGTTACGTATAGGGTTAATTGATATTTTAATTATTGTACTAGGAAACAATTTTCATTTTAGTTACTGAATATATTTTTTTTGTTACAAAGATATTACAATACTCAAAAAAGGATCCGGTTAGCATGAAGTTTAATTTTTGGTAAATTGGTCAATTGACCAATAGAATACTGACACATATAGAACCTCGTCTGCATGTCAACACTCTATTGAACAATTGACCAAATTACTCAAAAATAAACTTCATGCTAACCACTTCCCTCAAAAAATATTACAAACTAATTATTAGTTAATATTTTGTCTAAAAAATGGACGAAAAAGCTAAGTAGTGAATATCACGTGAGCAAAAAAAAAAGTTCATGTATTATTAGTGACTAGCTGGGTCCTATGCCTCTGTTACTGTATGGATATTGGGATTTATCTCAAACTTTGAACGACTCAAATGATTTATTGAGTGAGTGAAAAATTCAAAATCATTTGTATTTTATTAGATAGACTAGATGTGTCCCGTGCCTCCGGCACTGTATGGACGGTGAGATTTATCTCAAACTTTAGACAGCCCAGATGATTTATTGAGTGAGCAGGAAATTCAAAATTATTTGTATTTTATTAGATAGATGGATGGTGGGATTTATCCCAAACTTTGGACGGCCCAGATGATGTGACGCCCCCAAATTCGAGTACTTGAAACCCTTATTCAGTGCTTCACGATATCAAACATCAAACTAAAACTTAGTAAAGTTATTATATCAAAGTGCTACTAATCCCAGGTACGTAGACCTTTAAATGTTCATTACATGATAATTTAATATCTACAAACATGTAAACTAGCTATTACATCAACCTTCAGCTATTCTACTATTTTTTTCTTTTCCCTTGTCTTTTTCAGACCCTTCCGCCCAAGTCTGCTCAGCTGAAAATATTTATAAATAAACAAGTATGAGCATTTAATTACTCAGCAAGTAGTAGCATTCTTTAAGGTTTAACAAGAATAAATGTTTTCTTTGAAGCATGCTTTGACAGTGAATCAAAACTGTAAAGTAATAAATCTTGAATCATTCGCATTTCTGGAATATCATAACAACATTGAATAACTGAGAGGTTTTAAGACCATGAACATATTTTCTTTTATTAAAAAGGTTCAATCAGAAATTTTATCAGATGAACCGTCTTATCTTACGAGCATGTAGGGTGATCAGCCATTTATGCCCTATATTGATCAATACTATCTTTTCCAGAACAATTTTCATGTTCTACATCACCACTCCCAGAGTGCAATAAAAATATCCCATTTAAGGGTATGTTCATTCTCAGTTTAGAATGCAAACTACAACAATATAGCTGGATAACTTAAATCATCGCACAATAATATTTCAAGAATTATTATAAAGAAATTGAAATATTTTACATCTGTGTCTGGCCAGAAGGAATGGCTCAGACTTCTTTGCAACCTGCTCATACATATTGAATTGCATTTGATATACATGATAATACATTATCCAATCTTTTGAAGTTGATTGGAATAAAAAGATTATTCAATCTTGTAATATTCATAAATAAGGAAAGACAGTTCAAAAATTAAAGAACCTGTCAGCATATGAATAATCTCATAATACTTGCTCAATAAAGAGTAAGATTTAGATACTTGCTTTGTTTGTAGTCTATTTGTACAATTTCAGCTTAACTTGTGTATTCTCATAGATCCTACACAATTATTTGCATTTACAATCATGTTAGCCAAGTAGACAAGTCATCTAGCTTGTATGTTCACATATCACATAAGTACAGTGATCATGTTTTTAGTTTATATTCTATATTTGAAATATTTATTTACATTTTTCAAATATCTTATTCATGTTCTTACAATAGCCTTTTCTTTCTTTTATAGGGTCTGACATAAGTTCTATTCATTTGGTTTAGTTCAAATTTCTTTTACTTCATCTGTCATTATTATACTTTGCAATTTTCCTTATGATTAGGTATTCAAGGTGAACACCTAAGGTATTTCATGTTTCACAAAATAACTTGATAGCATATCTTATACATCAAAGATAATTTCCACTTGTATGGTTATTCTAGCTGTTAGTGTTCATTCTCTTTGTTATGGTTACTGGTATTAGCTATATGTTACCACCATTAAGCAGCAGGTCCCTCCTTTGTTGCCCATCTTATTTAAGTTATGGATT
The DNA here is from genome assembly GCA_020205605.1 of Panax ginseng. Lineage (NCBI taxonomy): Eukaryota > Viridiplantae > Streptophyta > Magnoliopsida > Apiales > Araliaceae > Panax > Panax ginseng. The sequence goes on along the minus strand of CM035141.1, from coordinate 91,444,122 downwards.
TACTATAAATTATGTATACATCCCTCTTTGAAATTCAAAAGTTAAGAGTTACAAGTAAACTCTCAAATTACAACACATAGCCAAAAATGGCTTACCAACGCAGCAATAACAGCTGCTCACTGTTGCACATTGCTGATATTACACAGTAGTTCCTTTTTCCCCAATCCCTTGCTTTAAGAGATCAAATTGGTGGTGTACTCACCCCTTTAAGAAAGTATTAGCCAACAGATATGGGTTACTACTATTAACATTCACAAGAGTAAGAGAGAACTCCATGGGTGTCGCCCAAAACAGTTAACTACTGCTGTCGTTAGGCAGCAGTCCTCCTAGTGTTGTGCCCAGCTTTAATCCCTACATCAATGACCCATTTTCACTAAGTTTTGGACATTTCACAACTCGTATTTACGCTTATTTCAGAGCAATGTCTGCTGGGCTATCCTAGAAATTTTATCTACACTAAATGAAAGTCCAAGGAAGTCTCCATCTGAAGTCATAGCATGTACATGGTCACTACTGCAAGTGAAATGAAATTGACGCTCTTATATAATGCCATTTTTGGCAACCTTTTGGTAAGCTTTTTACAACCTTTATTAGAAAGGTAAAATGGTGCACCCACCTTCTAGCATAACTTGTAAATTACAGCCATTACATAAGGTATGCCCACCAAATTGGTGCCAAATCGGGTTGACCGGTTCTGAAGACAACTGTTGTTGACTATTGGCTATTTTCTTTTGCTAAAGCCCGACCAACCCAAACCTCCCCAGCCCCTTCTTTTGTTTGCTACAATTTCTTTGTTACACATGTTGTTTCTTTTCTTTTTATTGCACCCAAATCTCAGTAGGTTTTAGATATAATAGCAACCAGATAACAAAGCATACTAAATTCTCAAATCCAACATCCTAAGCTGTCCAAAACAGTTATCAACCTAAGTTGACATACCAAAATCCCCTATTTTTGATTTAGCTTAAAATTTTAGTTTTCATCCCCTTCAACAAGGCACAACACTTTATTTACCTTTATGCATGGTGTATATATATAACCCAAACTTTAATTCTAACGGATAAGCAATTATTAAACAAAACAGTTTATTGAGGATTTTTGTCAAACACATTACAGGCACTGTTTTGCAACACAAGTGCCATAGCTATTTATTTTCTGTAAATCCCCAGTTAAGCTCCCTTATTACTCCACAACCACTTATCTCCTTGTGCCTAAATTGTGCTCACATCAGTCAATTACACAATCACATGCATGTCAAGTAGTTGATAATCTAATTAATTTATTCTCTCCATAACATGCAATACTTTTGATAACACATTCATATCAAATAGAAAAAATCCCACTATGTTTAGCATGTTATCCCCGAATGATTACACTGCTTTATAAAAATCAAATCAGTAGCACCCCTTTCCAATCAACCCGTAGCAATATTCATAACTATCAATTAGTGCCTATTAAACATCTTGAAATAAATATATAGCAAAGATCCCTTACCCTTCCAAGTCTTGATTTCCGAATTAATTGGTTGCAGCCCAAATACTTCTTAGTTTCTCCCACTTGAGAGCGTAACCTTCCGTAATTATCAATTACCAACAAAACCTTCCCAACCTTAATAGAACATAAAGCGTCCAGCAAGTTTTTCTTTTAACAACATAGAGCCTTTTACTAGAAAATGAACTGGAGAAGGACTATAATATATCTAGGTTCGGATATCTCTATCAAAGATTTCCACTTAAAAGGAGTATATACGTGGTTAATATGTTGGTAGGCTAACTGAGGGGGTGTTTGATAAAAATTGAATGAATATGAATCTAAATGAGCTGAATCTGAATCTGAATTTGAATGAGCTGAATCTGAATGAAAAAAACTGTTTGATAATTGACATATCTTAAAGATCTGAATGACATATTTTTAATATTTTACCCCTCTGAAAAAATTCAAAGTTGTTGTAAATTTATTTAATATTACATAATATAATAGTTAATATTTTTATATTATTTTTATTATTATTTTTAATTTTTTTTACTTCATTCAGCCAACCATTCAAATTATTCGGACCAAAAATCGGGACTTAATCATTCACCAACGATCTCGACCGATTCATCGTTCGAGACAATTTTTTTCAAAACAAAAACGACTTAATGATTCAACCCAACTTACCGATTCAAATTATTCGGATCCATTAAGTTCTAAACAAATGTTTTGAGTTGTTAAGGCTAGGCTTCTGATTAAGTGCCAGCTAATAGATCATTTCTTTATCAAAAGACACGTACCCACATTAAGCTGAGTTCTAATTGTTCTACTGTTAGTCATAGATTTAAGGCAGTGTTTGGCAATAACAAGCAATTACCTCCCTTTCTATACATATTGCACCACATATAATGTATTTTAGATATAACAAAATACATTTCGAAATTTTGGATAGAATATCCATAAATCATTTTCATCAAAGTGGAGAGTATTTATTAAATATAAAAATATTAATTATTATACTTGACATATTCCCACATCACATATTACCCTGCACATGATAATATAATAACACATACAGAAATATATATATATATATATATATATATATATAAATATTCCAGTAAAATCTTATTCTATTTACTCAGAAAAAATGTAATTCCCTACAGATGATTTATTGAGTGAGCGGAAAATTCAAAATCATTTATATTTTATTAGATAGATAGATAGATGTATTTTATTAGATAGATGTATGGACGGTGGGATTTATCCCAAACTTTGGACGGCCTAGATGATTTATTGAGTGAGCGAAAAATTCAAAATCATTTGTATTTTATTAGATAGATAGATAGATTAGATGTGGTATTTTTGCCACCTGTAATATCATGTGTATTGTTGTATTCGTAGAATAAACAAACCAGATATTTGTGGTCAAGATAAAACACAGCAAGAATCCCAGTAAAATTGTGCTCTAATTTTTTTTCTTTTCAAATTTTTAGAGCAATATCATGTATAACATTTCCAATAACTAACTCATACGTTAACCAAGTAATGCTAAATAATGACTAATTTGTAATATTTTTTTTAAGTAAGATAATATTTTTATAACAAAAAAAGATTCAATAACTAAAATAAAAATCAATCTCTAATACAGTAATAGGGACCCACCTGTCATGTATGAGACACTTTCGTCAATTTTTTTGAAAAAATATTAAGTAAGGACTAATTTATAATATTTTTTTAAGTATAAAAAAAATTAATTCAATAAAAACAATGAAAATTGACCTACAGTAACCAAAATCATAATTAATTTTATTAAAAATTATATGTGAACATAAAAATTAGACAATATATTTAAATTCTATTTATTTATATTTTAAACCTCAACTGTGAATAAAATATAAGTCAAATATAATGTACGCCCAAAAAAACTCTAATTTTACATTTTACATATAATAATATCCCCGAGTACGGTGGATTCTGATCCGGAAAACCTATTAATAAGTTTTTCAAAAATCGTTACCGAAGCTATTTACGACCTTACCCTTGCGTCGCCGACGGTGGTCCGGGAGTGGTGCCGTCAGGGGCTACCGTCGTTATCTAGATCCTGCTCCTTAATCGTTGCAACAGATGGCAATATAGCAGGTTTGTGGTGTCAGTTCAGTAACTATGAAATTTTGTGGTGTTTAGAATAATTTAAGACACTATTTTCTTCGATAAATATGGGGTTTTGCTTAGAAAAGTGAATATTGTATTTATCTGTTTTTTGTTTCTGAAAAATAAATTAAAATATTCAATTTGCATTCACTGTAATAATCCCCTCTAGGCTAGCATTATTGAGGTTGTTTTGCAAATTTTTTTCTTCCATATATAACAGAAATTTAATAAATTATGGATATGATGTGGAACATCATTGATATTATTCTATTAATACTGATATTGTGTCGTGCTACTGCCTACTACTATTAAACGATGACGAGAAAGTATAGAACTTCTTTCCAAGATAATTTGCTTGGATAAGCGAGTAAAAGCTTCATGAAAGAATCTTAAAGTGTGTAGCAAGGAGAGCTTTAAACCGCTTTTGAAGCTTGAAAACTCTGTATATGTTGTAGTATATATGTATATAAGTGTTTACAAAGAAGAATATCAAAGTTTGAAACACTATAGGAGGGATTAAGAGCTGAAATGGACAAAATTCTCTCTGTTTTTTCTTTTGGCTGATGGGGGTGTCTATTTATAGACCAAAATAGCCGCGGGTTTACCTGCGGCTGCCAGGTGGGCCCGGTCCTCATGGTCCCGTTGTCTCGAAGTACATGCACTCGAATCAACGTGTTGTCCGCTCAAACCTTCATAACTTTCAATCCGGAAATCCGATGGAGGCGTGTTATACCTTTCCGGAAAGCCTTTGACGAGAGCTACACAATGATATGGGATTTGACCTTTTTCTAATACGGGAAGATGGGTCCATGACCAGATCTTCAAGTCTTCGTAGTCCATCCGTTGAGCTGTCTTGTGCTGTTTTCATTCGGGATTGATGTTTTGGTTCTGCATGACCTCTTTTGCAGTGATTTGGGCTGAATTGATGTTGAGTTGACAAAATTACTATTTTGCCCTTTTTGGTAGGAGTGAGCATTCGGTTATTATCCGAACCGAACAAGCATTTCGGTTATAACCGAAAACCGAAAGTACACTGTTTTGGGTATCCGAACAATTATCCGAAATCTATGATAACCGAATTACCGAATAACCGAATAGGTTAATCGGTTATTCGGTTAATAACCAAATTTAGAAGACCTATTTAGCAATTAATAGCAGAAACATCAAAACATATTATCGACTACCGAGAGAGAACAACAACATAAGAGTTCCTACATGATTATTGATTAACACTCACAGCGACTCTTCTTCCTCTTGCCCACCCTGCAACTGTCACTGCCCTCCTCCTATCTCTCTCTCATCAACATTGTTCCTGGTATCCCTTCTCTTTTATGTGATACAACATCTGATTTATATATTTCTGCTATGTTTTCCCTTTGGCGGTCGCTTGAGTTTTATGTGATACAACATCGGATTTATATATTTCTGCTATGTTTTGATCGGCTCCACTTCCGCTGCCGCCGGCAAGCTCACCGTCAAGGAGCAGAACCTCCTCTCCATCGCCTACAAGATCGTATCGTCGATTGAGCAGGAGGAGGGTCGGAGAAGAACAGATCTGAGAGAGATCTGGGTACAAATCTGGGTACAGATCTGAGAAGGAAGTGGGTCGGAGTTTCGGAGAAGAACGAAGAGCACGTTTCTTGTTCTGAGGGAAAGGCAGATCGATGAGGTCACGTGCCACTTGACTAAGGCTGAGCAGATCGATGAGGTCACGTTCTGAGGGAAAGGCAGATCGTCGATTGAGCAGGAGGAGGGAAAGAAGAAGAACGAAGATCTGAAGTAGTAATGGACTTGACTAAGGCTGAGTAAAGTAGTAATCACTAATCACTTGACTTGACTTCGGTTATTCGGTTAAACCGAATAACTCAAAAATAAAACCCGTACAACCGAACCGAAAACCGTAAAACAATTCGGATATAACCGAAATATTAAAAATAACCGAAAATTTAGAATATTTCGGTTAAATTATTTCGGTTCGGTTCGGTAATTCGGTTATATCCGTTTTTTGCTCAGTCCTACTTTTTGGGTTGGTTTCGGGCTTGATGCAGTTGTAGTCGTCTTTTCTCAAGGTTGTCTGCGAGATTGGACTGCTGTTAACTTTTGATAGTCCTCATGGTTGTCTCTAAGGTTGGTTTGATATTTTCCGGGGTTGTCTCTGGGGACGGGGTTGTCTTCGGGGTTTGACTTGATCTCCCAGGGTTGTCATAGGGGTTTGACTTGATCTCCCGAGGTTTGACTTGATCTGTTGGGGTTATCTCCGGGGTGTGACTTGATCTCCTGGGTTGTCACCGGGGTTTGACTTGATCTCCCAGGGTTGTCTCTGGAAGATAAAAGACGATTCTGCCCTCCTACATGTTGAATTTTTGAAAGTTCTTGACTTGTTAAACTTGTAATCTTTGAAAGTTCTAGTCACTGTAACAACTAGAACTTGAAAACCCCATGAGTACTTTCTAAAAGAACAAGGTTAAAGTGAGCATGTTGATCATATGCTTTAAATGGAAGTCTCACATTGAATACTAGACTATTTTACACGCGGGTTTATAAGCATTTATATGGATAGTCAAATTATTTGTGGAACATAAGGAAGGGACATGGGCGGGATTCTTGCGTTGCGGTGAACCATCTGCGCCCAGGCCGGGGCTGGGGTTGCATGAGCGATAGGGTCACAAAGTCAAATTGGTGGTTTAGGCGTAGTCATCCCTTAGCTTCTGCTCTATTTATTTTACTAAACTCCCAAATTTCTTTCAAACTCATGTTGCATGGTGGTTGATTTAGCATTGTACCAAGTTTCCTGTTATTTTTTTTCCTTTCTTCCTTTTTTCTTGAAATTATAGTATTAGAATATTGAAAAAGTGCCAAACCAAGGATGCCCATTCATATCTAAACGTAGTTAAATAAATCATTTAAGCATAGATAATATAACACTAAAAACACAAAATATGTGTTAGAGAACGAGCATGGGCCAATTATTTTATTCAAATGAAAAAGTACTCCCGTCTCTAAGATATTGTCCTCATTTCCATTTTCGAATGTTTGTCAGTCACTTGAAAAGTCAATGGCTACACTTTATGATGATTATCGATTATCTTCTTAATATCTTCATCTTCAACTTTCTTCTCATACCATCTAACAACATTTTGTTTACTTTTAAAAGGAACCAAGCAACAAAGAAATAGACACCAATTGTCCCATGTTGTTTTGAATCATCTATTGTGCCACAGTTGTTTTGGGAGACATGTGTTCATCAAATGGGAACATGAGACTTCGCTGGTAGACATTTTGTTTCTCATTCTCCAACACTTTAAAACATGAGGACGAGTTTTTCTAAATTTAGTAAATTCTTTGTATTACTATTTAGACATAAATCTAGTCTACTTAATGTATATCTTTTAATTTGAGTAGAAGACTCTTTGCTTTCCCTACTAAATTAATTCTAGTTTCTTTAGTCTATGTAAAGTGATGTAATCTATTATTATTATGTAATTATTCGTAATATCATCTTTCCATCTTTATTTCCTATTCTCACGTTCGTTCTCTCTGCGCTAACCATCATTAACATGTAAAGTAACTTAAATTTCTTTGAACATCATGTTTAAAAGAAAAGAAAAGCCTTAAAAAGGCTAATAAGGGAAACTCTTCAATGTTTCTTCTAGTTGAAAAGAATTTTATAAAGGAAAGTGAAGTAAATGAAAACTGCAACAATATATTTTGTATTACCCAACCAACTTATAAAGATTATAGATTGCACAACACCTTATAAGGCCTGCAATAGGATCAGATCTTAAGGCCCATTTTACTTACTAGTATGCGAAAACTATAGAGGGCAAACCTGTAAACTTGTATAAATGCAAATTCTTATAATAAAAACCCTAGAAACCATCGCTTTCATTTCAACTCTCAGCCGCTGAGAGAAACACGTTGTAAGTGAGAGTGAGAGAGTCAATCAATCTGCATTGGCAACAAGGTTTAAGATAGTTAGAAGAGATCACGTGAGCGCCGTATCGGCAAGTACCTAAGCATCTGAAAGGCCGCAAAAACATTTTAAGCAAGGTAGGCACCACCACCACCTCCATCAATTATTGCAACGATTAGGGCCAAATTGAGGCGATGGAGGGTTGATTCCTCCTAGGCGCCCATCTTGGCCGATTTTTAGAACACATGTTTTTTTTATAGTGATAAATGGTTTGCATAGGACATTATTTGCAAAATTGACCGTGTTTTTACTAGGTTACGTTTTCGCCAAACCTAACAAATTAACAACTCAGTTGATTAGCTAGTTTCTTTGATGAGACAAATATGTATATACACTTGTTATTTATATTTTTGGAAGTCTTTTTTCCCTTCTTTTTTTCACTCTAGTTCGATAGATCTATATATGGTTTTATTTTAGATAGATCTATATATGTTGTTATTTTAAATATTCTCTGAAATTTTAGTATGTATGTAAACCATATCTAACTAGTTAGTGAAGAGAGTAATCCTAAAATCTTTTGGTTGATAGAGAACCATTAATGAACAGAGTCTGGATCAGGAATATTTGTATTCACAATCTTTATAATATCATACAACCAAAATGCATTAATATTATACGTACTTAATGGATAATCTTTTTTATTTTGTAATATTTTGTGTTGGTGATAAAAATTATCAAAGAAAAAAGGATATCTTTTTTATATCATACAACAAAAATGCATTCAAAGTTAAATTGTTACTGTGTATGATCTATATTTATGCCATACAGTTGACCTTCCATCAACTTCTAGAAAATTAATTTGTAGTTGTTCTTTCTACAAATTCAACAAATTTGTGTTTAACTGCTAGTAAATATTTATTCAGAAATTTATTTCATGTATGCATTTGCCACAAGTAATTTTTTTTTAAAATTTTAATATCAAAAGTTAATAGTAGAGACTGTTAGTGAATAAACCTCCAGGTATACAACCCAACCTCCACCTTCTAACTTGGGAACACTCTTTTTGTTAAAGAAAATATGATATAATGCTGTTCTAACAACAAAACTACACTTCTAGAATGAATCATCTAATATTTGTATGTGTTTCTGCAGGCACCAGGTGTCCTCACCACCAGTAGGCAGCGATTGGACAGTTCATGATTGTAAATTATGGGCCCGTGGTTGCGAGGCAGTAGCAAGTAATGTAGGCTCACCAGCAAAATAAATTCAGTCCTCATTACTAGCAGGCAGCACTGGGACATTTTATACGTGTAAATTTTGGGGCCATGGTTGCAGAGCAGATGGAACCACTGCCGGATTGGCCCAGCGTTCCTGGAACGTGGTTCGTTTTGATTTGTTGAACAATACGAGCACGCAATATGCTACATAACTAAAACACGGTACGCTATGATGTCTTTATTTTAGTGCTTATATTTAGAAATTTTCTTAAAATCTAAATGTTAATAAACCTATGTTTTTTTAAAAAAAAATTAGTTGTGTCAACAAGTTGGCGGTTTTATAAATAATGTAGTACAAATGTAATGCTTGAGCATCCAATGCTAGGTTAGAATATGGATGTTTGTGCAATTATAGTTAAAACAACAACAAAAAATTGGTATGGTAAATTTAGAGTAGTGGTACATAAGTATCAATATGTGGTCGCTTGGTTAATGAGAGTATCTGGTACCTTTGAATTGGCCTTAAGACATAATTTTGACTTGTCTCCACGAGGCAATGCGAAATTTCACATAATCATATGAAAACACTGCGACTTCACATGCACAAGGTATTTAATATCGGGAGACCCAGCATCCAGAACGTTATAAACACAAGCCAAATGTCCATTAATTTTCTATCATTAACATGTTGTCAAGGTGTACTTTCTTGCTTTTCTAGAACTTATTGTGTTAGCATGTCCATATCATGTCGTATCCGTGTTTATGCTTTCAGAGGCAGTTCATCTTGAGCCACAAGAATTCAAATTGGGTATTATTATGGCCTTGGTCTGAGAGGAATGCCGTGTATGTTTATAGCTGCTGTTTATCTCTCCACAAGTTGTGGGATAAAGTCAATTTTTTTCTTCTTATTCTTTGGATTTTGCAATGGTTGCTTTTGGGGGTTTGCTACTGTCGTCTATTGATTTACATGGGGATGAGATGTTATATTATAGATTGTGATATCTTCTAATGGATTTTCGAACATCAAAGAATTCTTTCAATAATTTTTTTAAACCCGATGATATCTCTAAATAGTGTCTTTTTTGTTTCAGATTTCCCGTTGCTTATTTTTCCGAGACAAGTGTTTTTGAGCTGTTTATTTTGAAAATGGCCAAAATATGAGCATGCTGTTTTAGATCGTTTCCTACTGACTTAGATCGTTTGTAACAGTAAGCAGTAAAAAAGTAGAAGCTAAAACAATCATGATGTAAGGACAAGGATGGAGGAAGGAGGACGGAATAAAAAGGATTAAAAGGAGATAAATATGCCTTAAAGCTACAAGCACAAGACTTAAAATCAAAAGTAATGAATCATTCAATATCATAATAATGAGATTGTAGCAATTTATATCGAAAAGCTAATACTTGGAGGCTAAGTAAAATAATAGGTAATCTAATTTGAAAAGAAAACAAATCTCTAATAATAATCTATTGCTATAAATAAAAAACTCTAGAATTTATACCTATATATATATGTATATTCTAATATTGCCTACTAAATAAGCTAAGTACATTGAAATCATTTAGAAATAATAATATATAACAAAAAACCAATAATATTAAAATTTTATTTTCTTCTACTTCCATCCTTGTCAAATCACGGAACTCGTGTAATAAATCTCTGAATTTTCATGATCTAATTGTCATGATGTAATTAACATGATCTTATAGTGACAATCCACAGATGTCAAAAATGGCACCTATAGCATTGTTGTCAAAGGCGCGAGGCACACCTTTTGGGACCTCACCTGGTTTGAGGCAGACCCTAATTGGGTTTAGGCGGATTTCTTTAAACAAATTAGATTTGATGGTCTTTACAAGTACGCATTCTTTTGAAGTTTTCAATAAAAATTACCTTTAAGGTGCAACAACCAATACAATGTACCCGTTTTTGGGATTAATTGGACCTCTTTTGCGCTTAGACATAAAGCACGAGGAGTTGATAAGGCAAGCCTAACTGAAGTTATACTCTTGACCATCAAATCTAATTTGTAAAAATAATCCTAAGGAGTTGAGTTTACCTCAACAATATAAAAGAGAAGAAACCTACAGGCAAAAACAAAGAGAAAGAGAAAGGGAGAGAGGGAGTATGAAAGAAGCCCTAGTACAGAAACGGAGAAGAAGAAAGTAATTAGTTTCTCAACGATCAAGTTTTCAGTCTCTGGTAATCTCAGGCATCCATCCTCTATCCTCCATGTAATTTTTCCTTCTTTTTCTTTCCCTTTTTCTTTTCTCAATTGATTTTTTCTTCTCTATTTTTTTTCCGTCTTATTAATTCTTCTTCATGATTTCTTTTTCTTTCCTTTTTCCTTTGTTTTTATTTGCATTCTTCATTTTCATTTTAATTTGTATCACAAAGGATAAGAGTTAAAAAATTCAAGAGAAAACAACAATACCTCACTTGAGAATTGAAACTCATTTGCTACACCCTTGAAGAAAACAACAATATGACGAAAAAGAGATAAAAAAAATCAAGAAGAAGAAAAATTATTAAGACGAGAGAAAAAAGTAGAAAAAGAAAAATCAATTAAGAAAAGAAAAGAGGAAGTAGATGGAAAAAGGGAAAAAATTACTTGGAAGTCAGAGGATGGATGTCTGAGAACACCATAGGCTGGAAGCTTGATCGTTGAGGGGCTATTTGCTTTCTTCTCCGTCGTTTATGTTCTACGGCTTATTTCATTCTCTCTCTCTCTTTCTCTTCGATTAAACTTGTATTCTCTTTTATATTGCTTAGGTAAACGCAAGTCTCTAACACTCGGTTACTGTGTTTTAAAATGGACGAAAAAGAAAAGAAATGGGCGGAAAACTTTAGTTTTATGTCCAATTCCTTTGTTACAGAGTTTTTTAATGAAGAAAAAAAATGAAAGGAAAACTTGGCCACATTTATTGCCAAATAACATAAGTTCATCTTTTATAATCTCTATTATACCCTTTAGTTTATAAACATAATTAAACTATTTTAAGGGTAACTTAGTTACTTAAATGAGGAACTTGAGTTATGTTTTCTTTTTTTTTCTTTTATAAACTCAGTAACAACAAGAAAACTTACTAGTTTTCCATTCTTTTCTTTTCTATCCCAAACTCCTCATAAACAGAGTGTAAGATTATTTTTTACAAATTTGATTTGATGGTCTTGATTACAAGTACGCATTATTTTTAAGCCTTCAATTGGGTTTGCCTTATCTGACCCTCGTGCTTTCTGTCTAAACCCAAAAGAGGTCCACCTAATCACAAAACATAAGTTCGTCGTTTATAATCTCTATTAAAACCTTTAATTTATAAACATAATTAAACTAATTTAAGGGTAACTTAGTAACTTAAATGAGGAACTTAAGTTAAGTTTTCTTTTCTTTTCTTTTATAAACTCAGTAACAATATAAAAGAAAACTTACTAATTTTTCATTCTTTTCTTTTCTGTCCCAAACTCCTCATAAACAGTGTTAAGATTATTTTTAACAAAGTAGAATTGATGGTCATGATTACAAGTATGCATTATTTTTAAGCTTTCAATTGGGCTTTCCTTATCTACCTCTCGTGTCTTTTGCCTAAGCCCAAAAGAGATCCACCTAATCACAAAATCACCTCATTGTATGGGCTGCACTTCAGAGGTAATCCTTATTGTAAGTCTTCACAAGAATGCGTACTTGTAGTGACCATTAAATCTAATTTGCACATGTTTCTACTTCTGAGTCAAATAAATTTGATAAGTTTATCTATAAAAATTTGTATCACTAATTGCCCAAATTCAAAATGTTTTGTGATGTGTGAGAACTTTTAAATTTCCGTACACATCCTTGATAATATGAGTAAAGACGACAAACAATTTTGTAGTTTAATCGCGGTCTTCGTCCTTGCACGTGGTTGTGGGTTACCCGCGTAGCAAGTTTTTTTTATGCTAAGGCTACATTTGTTATACCAGGTACAAGGTCAGGACATGATGATATGGGCCGCACAGTATAGGAATAATGTATTCTGACATTATTTTTCCTTGTTGGTAGATTTTATACCCCAATCTAGTGTTTCAATGATAAAATGACCTATCACTTTAAGTTTTGGGGTCAAGATTGAGTTCTAGACGTGTGTTACACCTTCTCATGTGTGTGCAGGTATTGCGGGCTCATGGGTCACCCCTAACACGAGTTTTAGATTTATATTGATTTTATAGTTTGTTGGGCACCTTTATATTTAGAGTCTAGGTGTATTTCGGGATTTTTATTATTACTAGTTAACTGCACACACTACGTGACTGATTTAATGTGAAAGAATAAGAAAGTGGTAGAAAGTGGGAGAATAACAGGGATAAGAGAGTGGGAGAGAAAAAGTAGGAATGAAAAAAATAACTCTATTTAAAAGAATTAATAGGGATGTAAAGGATAGAAAAGGAAACACTAAAAAGCTTTACAAAATTGTTAACACCAAAAAAAGGTTACTTTTTCCTCCCGTTTTACAATATAGATTTGGACATGGTTTATAGACTCGTAGTATTGGTCCATGGGTCATATCTTATTTGTTTATCTTTTATTTGGTATTTATGTGTCTTCTAGCGATTTTTACATTTATAGTTGATTAGTTTCCTATATGATTCTAAATCCTACTGATTTAGTATGAACATAATGTGTATACAACATCTTGTGTTGTGATTTTTTTAACTTCGTCAGTTGTTATACAACATAATGTGCATCTCAACAGTTGTTCTTTGGATTGTGAGATACAATTTTAAACTCTTGGTGGGAGCCCTAAAAATCCTGGATGTGATGCAATTCTAAACCTAGTTTTTGTTTATTTGTTTTTAAATTTTTTTGAACGCAATTACAACCTGTGAGTGGATACGAAATCAATTCTTGGCAGCGTTAAGAACCATAGCTTATGCTCAATCGTTTCCTCAACACTGTCCTTGAAAATTAATGTAAATACCCAAAATATTGTTTTCTGTGTGTTTTAAAAATTTAAAATCAAGTCCTTTCGAAAGTTGTTTTACTGGATACTTGTTAATTAGCATTATTTGTTTTTCTCCATAGATTCTTATTGCAAGACTATGATCGAATATTTTGAAGAGTAATATATATTCTTCACTTGAACTGGTATGGGAGGAAACTAGTTTAAATTTTAACTAGCATTCTCCCAATTTCAGCTATATGGTATGAGGACTGTTTCAAATTTAATAATCTTTTAACTGCATTTATTTTGGTAATGTCTGAAGTGACGAACATTCATGATCTCTTTTTTTTTGAAATTATGAGCGGCACATTCAAGGATGTTGATTTTTCCACAAGGCAAGAAGTGAGGCGTCCTACTACGACCTTGCTGTCAATGGGAGGTTCACCTTCCCAAAGAAAGCAAACAAAGTAATACTCTGATACATAAGGCGGCAGGGCTGTTGTTCACATTAACCCCGCCAAGAAACCGAAGGCAGGTACTACTAGCAAGTAAAGTAGCGGATATAGAAAACAATTGCGCGCTGTTGAGGGAGGAGGTATGAGCAAGTGAAGTAGCAACCATAATTAAATCTGAATGTTGTTTTATGGTTTATTTTAAGCTCGGATGGTGTTGTAAACTAAATTTGGTATCGGCGTCATCTTTATTTTGAAAAGTTTGACAGGATTATATTTTTACATGAATTTTTGATATTTTTACATGGTTCTGTATCACATGAGAAGAAAGTGGGTCCTATCTTTATGTCACTTGGAAATAGTTCCCCTATATTTATTGAGTAGCACAGTATTATACATTGAATGTAGTTGCTTATGTCCGTACCACCAAATGCTGGCTTTGTGACACATTGGGTTCTCAAGTGGGCTAGTTTAATTTTATTTTGTTTGTAGATAAAGAAGCACATATTAAATAATTTTAATTTTTTTTAATGTTGATTATTCAAGTATAATCAGCTCATCATGCAAAAGGCCCAACCGTATATATTTTGCTTGGTACGACACATGCACACATCTAGGCTCTAGCTAGGGGTGGCTTTCCCTTGAAAATCAAAAGATAGTGTTGCTTGAACAATTGCGATACAAACATTCGCAATATATATCATTTTGTGTTATGTATAAATATTAAATTACTCTTGAAATGTATTACGAGAATATTGTGCTGAATTATAATTGCGAAACAAATAAATATATGAGCCCCTTTGGGGTAAAATGCAAAGTCGACCACTGAACTTTAGAGGTTTTTGGGTATTGAGTCCTTTTCTTTTGGTCAACGCAAATTGAGCCCCTTTCTATTAACAAATTTGGACTTCGAGCCCCAGGTGCTACATGTGTGTTGACCTGCATACGTGGCGCCTACGTGGCACACATGGCAGATCTAACATGGATATTTTTTATTTTATTTTACACGTGGACAGGACATGGCAAATATTGAACTTAATCTTAAAAATAATATTGCTGCCAAGATTTGAACACAAGACCTCTAGCTTAAAACTTGAACACAATGACCAATTAAGCTAACAAGCCTAATAGTTATAATTTTGCAAGGATTAATATTTATAACTAAATAAATCATTTCCCCCAATAACAATAACAATAACAATAACAATAACAATAACAATAATAATAATAATAATAATAATAATAATAATAATAATAATAATAATAATAATAATAATAATAATAATCATAATAATAACAATCATAATAATAATAATAATAATAATAATAACAATCATAATAATAATAATAGTACTAATAATAATACTAATAATAATAATAATAATAATAACAATCATAATAATGATAATCATAATAATGACCCAAATCGCATCTATGCCTTGAGAAACCTTGGGAAGACCAGTAACGAAATTCATGGTAATGTGCTCCCACTTCCATTCTGGAATTTCAAGTGGTTCTGATGGACCTTTTGGTACTTGATGCTCGCCTTGACTCGTTGACACGTTAGACACCTTGAGATAAACAAATATTTATCTTTCTCTTCATATTGCCCCACCAAAATGTATGTCAAGATCATGATACATTTTGGTACTCCCGTGATGGATTGCAAACGCGGTGTGTTGTCGCCTCCATCATGATTTTATACTTTAAATCGTGGTCGTTAGAACACAAAGTCCGAGTTGACTCAAAGTATTCCTTCTTCATCGATTCTTGCTTTCGACATCGCACCTTCTTGCACTTTCTTCCTCATACGCGCGTCGGCCCGGATCCATAATTTGAGCGACTTTAATTTTATCAATTAAAGTCGGTTCTACTCATATATTTGCCATCATCACGTGGGTCCCCGGAGTCTTTATCTCTATCTCCATCCTTTGCAAGTCATACAAAATGGACCTTTCGTTGACAAGATTGCACTTTCGTGCCGCGTATGATCTTCTACTCAATCGCGTCGCCTACCACGCTCGCTTTTCCAAGATGGTATTGGATAGTATGATCATAATCTTTCAACATTCAAAGCCAACGTCGTTGTCGCGTGTTGAGTTCCTTTTGAGTGAAGAAATATTTGAGACTTTTATGATCCGTAAAGATCTCCACTTTCTCCCCATACAAGTAATGCCTCCAAATCTTTAGTCTGAAGATAATAATAATGCCAACTCTAGATCGTGAGTAGGATAATTCCTCTCATATTCTTTGAGTTGTCGTGAGGCATAGGCTATGATTTTCCCATGTTGCATGAGAACACATCCTAACCTTTTGCTGAAGCATCACCAAAATGACAAATCCTCCGAACCGGATGGTATTGTCGAATCAGTCTTTGAAATGAGTCTCCTCTTAAGTTCTTGAAAACTCTTCTCACATTCCTCGCTCCAACCGAACTTTGTATCTTTTCGAGTCAGCTGAGTTAGTGGAGTAGCGATTCGAGAAAACCCTTCTACGAATCTCCGATAATAACCAGCTAAGCCGAGAAAGCTACGTACTTCGGTCACTGATTTAGGTTGCTCCCAGCTTTGAATAGCTTCAATCTTTACTAGGTCAACAGATATTCCATGACTTGATACCACGTGCCCAAGGAATGCTACTTCCTCAAGCCAGAACTCGCATTTCTTCAACTTGGCATAAAGCTTATATTCACAAAATTTTTGGAGTATCAGCCTCAAGTGTTCCTCATGATCTTCACGGCTTTTGGAATATATGAGGATGTCATCAATAAAGACAACCACAAAATGATCCAAATATTCCTTGAATACTCGGTTCATCATATCCATGAAGGCAGCAGGAGCATTAGTCAATCCAAAGGACATGACTAGAAATTCATAATGCCCGTACCGAGTTCTGAAAGCCGTCTTTGAAATATCATCGGTTCTAATCTTCAATTGGTGATATCCAGAACGAAGATCAATCTTTGAAAAGAATTTGGCTCCTTGCAACTGGTCAAACAGGTCATCAATATGTGGCAATGGGTACCTATTTTTGATGGTGACATGATTCAACTCCGATAATCAATACAAAGTCGCATACTCCCATCTTTCTTCTTCACGAATAATAGGAGCACCCCAAAGAGAAGTACTAGATTTAATAAAACCAATGTCTAACAATTCCTGCAGTTGAGTTTTTAACTCACGAAGTTCAATAGAGCCATTCGATATGGGGATTTAGAAATGGGTTTTGTCTTAGGGTTCAAGGTCGATACAATATTCAATTTCACGCCTGGGTAGGCCAGAAGTTCTTCGTGGAATACGTCGGAAATTCATTAAGAATAGAAATATTATTCAAAATCGGCGTATTTTTGTTTAGATCGTGATATGAGCTAAGAAAGCTTGACATCCGTTTTTCAATAAACGAATAGCTTTATGGCTTGAGATGACAGTGATTGATTTTAATGGTTTGGTTGCTTGAATTCGCATAATAGGTCGATTAGGAATATGAAAGCTAACAACCTTACGAAAACAATCAATTTTTGCATGATGAGTAGTTAACCAATCAATCCCTAGAATTACATCAAATGCAAGTATTTTTAATGCAATAAGATTGACAGGTAATGTGTGGGTACCAACTTGAACCAAACAAGACTTATAAACCGTGGATGTAATGAAGGTTTCTCCCAACGGAGTTTCCACAGATAAGTCAAAGTCTAATTTCTCCGGAGTCAAATTTAATCGTTGAGCGCAAGTAGGAGAAATAAAAGAATGGGTAGAACCCAGTATCAAATAAAGTGTAGACTTCGCTAGAGTTTATGATAAGTTTACCCGTGATGACCTCATTCGGGTTCCTTGCTTTTTGGGAGGTCACAACAAATGCTCTCCCTTGCACTACCGGCTTTGACTTTTCTGGGACAGCCTTTGGTGCCTCCATCCTAACTGAATTTGTCTTCGGTGAACGACAAAATCGGGCTAAGTGACCTTCTCTTCCACAATTATAACATGCTTTGGACGGCATCACGCAATTTGGACTGATGTGTCCCTCCCCTCTGCATTTGAAGCATATGTTAGGTGGTCTTTCTCCTTCCTTAACAACGGGTGTTGGTGCTAACGTCTTTCCATCATTGTTGAATCTCCTCTTCTTGAAATGTCCATTCTAATTTTTTTGGCCCTGATTACCACCGGCGTGGTTACCATTTCGCCCGTTGATTCCTCCACGCTTGTTGTCACCGCTTCGATGATCGCTTCCACCGGTATTATCATTTTGTTTACCGCTTCTTTTTTGGTTGCGTTGACTCGTTATAGCGCTCCACCAACTGAGCCCTATTTACAACATCTGAATACAAACACAGTTTATGAGAAATAAGATGTTCACGTATCTCCGCTTCAAACCTCTTAAAAACATTCGCCCATTCTCTCTCTTCATTATCCACCAAGTGGGACGAAACCGATAACTCATGCAAATTTTGCCTCAGATTGCGACACGATCATATTGTTTTGCTCCAATTTGATAAACTCCACCTCCTTCATGTGACGAATACTTTCGGGAAAGTATTTGTCGTTGAACAGCTCTTGGAACTTCTCCCAAGACATCTTCAGTACGGCAGGTTGAGTACATTTTACCGATTCCCACCAGTAATGCCTCTCCGCGCAACATAAAGGCGGAAAAAGGAACCTTTTGCTCCTCGGAGCATCCCAAGACATCAAATATCTTGATGATCTGCTTTATCCAAGCTTCCGCCATAAGTGGTTTTGGATCTCCCTTAAACTCCGGTGGTCCCGGCTCCTTGAACTGTTTAGCGGTGACCGCCCGAGAGTTTCCAGTGTTTCCACCTACATTTTGGACAGGAGCCGCTCTCGCCTGCTGTTGCATGAATTGCATAAAGCCTCTGAACAATCCATCATTCATCATTTGGTCAGTGTTGTTGTTTGCATGAGGATTGTCGCCTTCCTAATTCATATTCTCCTGATTATTGATATGTGGATACTCAACGGTCTCTTGTGCTCCATTGTTATTCTCAACATTTTCGGATACTGCCACAAAACAAAGGTTAATTGACATGTAACATAATATCTCTAAACTCTGACCAACCAATTTAAATAAAAAATAAATTTAAGTAGGTCCTACTAGCGAAGGAATTCCCGCCTCCCCCTCCTAGTTCTAGTCTCACATCTTAGCTGTGGATCATATCCTCTAAGCTTTGATACTGTTGTGACGCCCCAAAAATTAGGTATACATCACCCATCTTGGGTCGCCGATACATGGTATGTAATTCAAATACAACTTACTAATACAATTGTCGTATACAATACGCCAAACATAAACCGTGAGTTTGAATACAAATATTATCTACTGTAGATTATACAAACTCAAAAGGAGTCCTCATTACAATTATTATCACACTATTTCACGTAATAGTGAGGACTACTAATGCTATCCTCCGGACCATCACTCCGCTCCCCGACTCGTCCCCAAATATATTCTCATTTCAAAGAGAATAAAGGAAAGAAAGGGTGAGCTCAACTAGCCCAAGAAGAAATATTATGACTAAGATAATGCGTAATAAATTATCATTAGTCTCCAACAATGTTAAACCGAAAAAATATAATAGACATCAAGTTTAATCTGCGGTTGAACAAACAATCCATTAAAAGAGTCAAGTAGAAAATAAAATCTACTATCTTTTATGATTAAAAAGGTTTTTCATCACTGTTATCGCTGAGACTCAGCTTAATAAATATTCCACATCATCGAATCACCCCTGTACTACGGCCAAGGATATTCTTTAGTATCACGACCACAATTATCCATGCACTATGGGCCAAGAATATTTGTGTATTCAATAATGGTCATGATCATGTCAACAACTGTCCATCAATGCACTACGGGCTAATGAGAACTTTTACCGCATCATTTGTAACATTATGGTCATGATTACACCGAATAATCCCTAGTCATAATCATACCAAGTCCATCTATACACTACAGGCCACAAATGACTTTCAACAAAATATAAACATGAGGATGATGACAATGATATAAGAATTCAATAAAACAAGTTCAAAAATTATTTTATCCAGAAATTATTAACGTCCAAATTGTCAACATGATACTGTTTTGTAGAGTAAAATTCAAGAATGATCAGAAGAATATTTTTATGAAAAGATACTAGATGAAGCGCAAATATCAAGGATATTCTACTAATTTCATGGAGTATAGAAGTCAAAACTTTAACCAACTGAGTATAATAAAGAATGGAATAACAAAAGAAATCACCATGCATTCTAAGATTGTGATGTATAAAAGTTATTCCAAATGTAATAATAATAACGGAACCAGTCGAGCAAAATTTACAATCGAAAGGATGTTCCAACAGAATAATAAAGACGGAACTGTGTCCGGTGTAAAACACACGAGACAAGATGTTCCAACGTAATAATAATAATAAGACGGAACCCGTCCTGTAAAACACACAGATAGGATGTTCCAACTAATAATAGAAGAATGTCACCAAGTATAGGGTAGATCACAGATACAAGTTATTCCAATGTAATAATAGGAAATGGAATAACAACAGCTCTCTTCATGAATAAGAAAGAATAACACCCCACTACTAGTAAAAGAAACCAATATAAAAGTAGTTAAGTAGCGAATACTTTTCTTCTATCTCTCAATAGTCTCTCTCTATAGTTTCTCTCTCAGAGTTCAAAGTGAATTAAAAGAAAATAATGAAGGAATGAGCTTCTATTTATAGAAAAATGGAATGTATAAGAATTCAACTCATGAACAGGCCGAGATTGATTTACTTTAATCTGACTATCCATATTTAAAGCAAAATAAAATATAATATATTCTATTTATAATCTAATAAAACGAATAACTTTATAAAAGATTTTACTATGCAAACACTACGCAGTACTACTATGCAAACACTATGCATAATAAAATATAATATATTCTAATTATTGTCTAATAAAATGTATAGCTTTATAAAAGTATTCTGCATTTTATATAAAAAAAATTTATTATGCAAAAAACACTACGCAACACTATGCATAATAGAATATAATATATTCTACTTATAGAATAACTTTATAAAAGTATTTTGTTTTATATAAAAAGATTTTCTGTATTATTACATTAATAATACCAACAAAACTGAGTGACTTATCACTTAAGCATCAATAATTAATACCGTGTGCTACTATGCAACCACGCCAGATTCAGATTTTTTTAACACCGGTGTTTCAACAGCTTAATCGGTAAAACTTCCGTCGTTATTTTCATAAAGTATTTTTTGTCGCTTTTCTCAATCCGATAATAATTCTATTATTGGGGTCCACCAATGATTGTGTCATTGTACTAATATTATCTGTTAAAACGAATATTCTCCGACCAATCGAATATTATATAACAACTTGCGTACTTTGCAAAATTTATAAATATTACCCACAACTATTATATCAATTTCACTCCATAATATTCAAAAACAATATTTATAGAAAATTCATCTTTATTTAAAAAGTTGGGGTATTATTATTATTATTATTATTATGAGTGGTGCTAGAGACATAAACTATTTTATAAATATTTTACAAACAGCTGATGTGGCATACTCCACGTCAGCCTATTGATCAACAAATTATTTAATGTAGTCTTCGGTCCCACACAATATGCTGATGTGGAGTATGCCACATCAGCAGTTTGTAAAATATTTATAAAATAGTTTGTGTCTCTAGCATTATTCTATTATTATTATGATTGTTATTATTATTATTATTATTATTATTATGATTGTTATTATTATTATTAGTATTATTATTATTATTATTATTATTATTATTATTATTATTATTATTATTATTATTATTATTATTATTGTTATTGTTATTGTTATTGTTATTGTTATTGTTATTGTTATAATTATTATTATTGGGGGAAATGATTTATTTAGTTATAAATATTAATCCTTGCAAAATTATAACAATTAGGCTTGTTAAATTAGTTGGTCATTGGGTTTAAGTTTTAAGCTAGAGGTCTTGTGTTCGAATCTTGGCAGCAACATTATTTTTAGGATTAAGTTCAATATTGTCCACGTCAGATCTGCCACATGTGCCACTGTGACGCCCCTAAAATAGGTATACATCACCTATTCTGAGTCGTCAAATACATGGTACAGAATACAAATATAACTTAATTATACAACTGTCGTGTAAAGTACAACAAAACATAAGCTATGAGTTTTAATACAAATTTTGTCGTCTAGACAATATTCAAACTCAAATTCAATATTATTACATTTATTTTTCACTATTTCACTGAATAGTGAGTACTACTAATGCTATCATCTCAGTCTCACACTCCGCTTCCCCGATTAGTCCTCGCTACGCTCTCATTTCACAAGAGAAGAATAATAAAAGTAAAAGGGTGAGCTCAACTAGCCCAAAGAGAAAATATTATGACCAAGATAATACATAATATATTATCGTTAGCCTTCAACACTGTTAAACTGATACAATATAACAACCATCAAGTTTAACTGCAAGAATGAACAAGCAATCCATTAAAAGAGTCAAGTAGAGAATAAAATCTACTATCTTTTATGATTTAAAAGGTTTTTCATCACTTTTATCGCTAGGACTCAGCTTAATAAATAATTCACATCATCGAATCACCCCTGCACTATGGCCAAGGATATTCTTTAGTATCACGACCACAATTATCCATGCACTACGGGCCAAGAATATTTGTGTATTCAATAATGGTCATGATCATGCCAACAACTGTCCATCAATGCACTACGGGCCAATGAGGACTTTTACCACATCATTTATAACATTACTACCATGATTACAATGCAGAATAATCCTCAGTCATAATCATATCAAGTCCATCTATGCACTATAGGCCACAAATGACTTTCAACAAAATATAAACATGAGGATGATGACAATGATATAAGAATTCAATAAAACAAATTCAAGAATTATTTTATCCAGGATCTAATAACATCCAAATTGTCAAAATGATACTGCTTTGTAGAGTAAAATTCAAGAATACTCAGAAGAATATTTCCATGAAAAGATACTGGATGAAACGCAAATATCAAGGATATTCCATTAATTTCATGGAGTATAGAAGTTAAAACTTTAACCAACTAAGTATAATAAGGAATGGAATAACAAAAGAAATCACCAGGCATGCGATAGATCGCATGCTGGCGAGTTATTCCAACAGAATAATAAATAATCGGAATCAAGTCAGCGTAAAACACACGCATGTAATATTCCAATGTAAATAATAAAGATTTAAATCGGTCCGTAAAAAAACGCATGCATGTGATATTATTCCAATGTAATAATAAAGATTTTAATCAGTCCCATAGAACGCATGACGTGATATTCCAACCAATAATAATAAAGATTTTAACCAGTCCCGCGTAGAACGCATGTGCATGTGATGTTCCAACGAGAATGATAAAGAATGGAACAACAGAATAATTTCACCAAGTATAGGGTAGCTTCACAGATATCTGAGTTATTCCAACAGAATAATAAAGAATGGAATAATGTAAGTTCTCTTCATAGATAAGAAAGAAATAATACTCCCTACCTTTAGAAAAAATTGAATCTTTGGAACAAATGAGGTAGTGAGACACTTCTCTTCTTTCTATAATTTCTCTCTATAATAATTGCTCTAAAGCTTTTGTGAATTGGTGAGAAATGAAGGAAGAATGAGCTTCTATTTATAGAAAAATATAGTTTCGATAATTGCACGCTTTGGGGCTCGAAAAATTTCATCTGATAATACTCCAACTTTTCCTTTATTTTAATTTAGTCATGAAGTATTATCAAACTTGCACCACCTCCCCTAATAGTAAATTATGTGATTCAATAGTAAATTATGTGAATCAATAGTAAATTATGTGAATCAATAGTTCTAGACATGTGAAAATACGAATTACAGTATAGTACCTCCATCCATGCCTCCATTTTTAACTTAGTCATGCAAGTATTATCAATCTTGCACCAACTCCCCTAATAGTATAAGAATGTGAAACAATAGTATACACATGTGAATAAATAGTTATAATCATGTGAAATAATATCAATCAATTGCTCATTTATCCGATTAAATACCCGATTGGTCAATATAACCTCCAGACATCAATTATTATCGAAATAATTGTCGATTTTCACTAACACAAATAATTCCAACACAATGAAACCATTTTTATCAAAAATATAAATTTGGAAATTTCAAAGTTTGACTTTTCCCGAAAAAGTCAACTGTTGACTTTTTGACCAAATAGTGAATTTCGAACATTTTTGTATTTATAGACTATTTTTACTAATTTCATCGTTCCGGACTCAAATATCACGTCCGCGTCTCCAAATTCAACTCCGAACACAACTTCAATTTTAATAACATTCATCATTAATATTATAACTCGCAATATTTATCAACCAGGTCGTTCCCAGAAAAGAGGGAGTTTTCCAATAAGGATTTCTCCCTATTAGTATGCCGCAATTAGGTGACCAAACCTCTCCTCGATGTAACTTCTGACATTGTAAATATTGCAATTTAATAATATGAATAATTTTGTCGTCTCAATTATTGATTTAATAAAATAACATATTATGCATGTAATCTTACTATGACAATAATCGAATCAATAATATGAGAGATATGATGCAACAATTCAGAGCAATAATTGAGTATAACTAAGTGACTTCTCACGTAAGCATCAATAATCAATATCGTGTGCTACTACTTAACCACCACGCCATTCATCAGACTTTTACTACCGGGTAGTTCAACTTAATGAGTAAAAACTTCCACCGTTATTTTTCATAAAATATTTTTGTCATTTTCTCAATCCGATAATAATTCCGTTGTGGGGTCCACCAATGATTGTCTTTTGTATGAATATTCCCTGTTAAAACGAATACTCTCCGACCAATCGAATATTATATAACAACTTGCGTACTTTGCAAAATTTATAAATATTACCCACAACTATAACATTATATCAAATCCACACCATAATATTCAAAAATATATTTCGGGAAAATTTAATCTTTATTTAAAAAGTTGGGGTCTTATGTACCCACGTAGAAGCGCCTATGTATGCAGTCAACGCATACGTATACGCCTGGGCTCAAGTCCAAATTTTTTTAATAGAAAAGGGCTCAATTTGCGTTGACCAAAAGAAAGGGGCTCAATACCCCAAAACTCCTAAAGTTCAGTGGTTGACCTTGCATTTTACCCCATCTAGGCTCTAGTTAGGGGTGGCTTTCCCTTGAAAATCAAAAGATAGTGTTGCTTGAACAATTGCGATACAAACATTCACAATATATATCATTTTGTGTTATGTATAAATATTATATTACTCTTGAAATGTATTACGAGAATATTGTGCTGAATTATAATTGCTAAACAAATAAATATATGAAATTGAATAGAAATATAAGATGGTCCTACCTATTACATCTGTCCAGAAAAGTAGAGTTACCATTAATACTTATCCAACAATAATTAATACAAATATTCACAATATATATTATTTTCATTTTATTTATTCTTCGTGTAGCTTGTATATTTTATTTTTAAAATATTTTTGGTGGGAAATTTTGAATATCAACTTTTTATATGAATTTAAGTGTAGGATAATATTCGAATTCCAGCCAGACTCCTGACAAAAATGAATCGGCTATAGCGATAATTTTTTTCGTCGCTATAACATACAAAATCGATGACATAATATGATGACAGCTCAAACTGTAGGTATAGTCGGTTCGTTAGTCGGTTCGTTTTTGATTAAAATGTAGCGGACCCGTGTGATATGATATTTTATTTTTGGGATAAATCAACTTTTGGTACCTGTAATGGGACACGACTTATAATTTGGTATCCGAAGTAAGAAAAGTTACAAGCTGGTGATTGTACAAAAAAATATTACACTCCGTTAAATATTAGGGACACGACTTACAATTTGGTATCCGGAGTTAAAAAAGTTGCAAATTGATGATTGTACTAAAATTTTTTTGTAATATGGTGCTTGTACTTTCCAATTTTTAAATAATCATTAAAATTGATCCAACGGGAGAGACAAACATACAGAGAGAGAAACGAAGTCGATTCGAAGAAGATGCTCGATATTTTGTTCTATCTTTTCTTGCCTCCCACATTCGCACCATTACTCCATAGTGACATCGACTTGGGAACTCTGGTGTAATCCATTCATTTTTGTTGCATGAACTACAATCTTCTTTCCCGATTTCATTTACGATTCCACTCCAAGACGAGCTCATCCTTTCAATTAAACATTGAAAACCCTTTAATAAATATATGGAAACCAGTAATCAATGGAGAATCGAGAGAAGAAGAATAGATGTAAGAAGAAAACCTAATTTTCAAAACAGAATAAAGATGAAACCCTCTTTAATTTAGCAGTGTAATATTTTTCGAGTACAATCACCAGTTTGTAATTTTTTTCACTTCGGGTACCAAATTGTAAGTCGTATCCCTAATGTTTAACGGAGTGTAACATTTTTTGAGTACAATCACCCGTTTATAATTTTTTTTACTTCGGATACTAAATTATAAGTCGTATCTAGTACAGGTACCAAAAGTTGATTTAGCCTTTTTATTTTTTTGAACAATGTAAGAATGTTGGTGTTTTTGTCAAAAATCACATATCTTTGGCTTCAATTAAAAATATTTTAAAATCCAAATATCTTAGAGGTGATTTTAAAGAATTACCAAACACGAAAACACTTCCGTATTTAATTTAAAACTGTTTTTAATCCACTCAGAAACTCCCCAAACGTGCTCTATGTCGATCCAAAGATCCAAAGATCAAATTATCAGTTATCGTTTATTAGATATTCACTGATAATTAGCGAAACTGTTTGCGACCGTAACCTTGCGGCGTCGACGGTGACGTCGCCGGCAGTCGGGGAGTGCTGCCGTCATGGGCTACCGACGTTTTCTAGATCCTCTGCTCGTTAATCGTTGCAACAGATGGCAATACAGCAGGTTTGTGGTCTCAGTTCAGTAACTATGAAATTTTGTGGTGTTTATGAATAATTTGGCAGTCTATTTTCTTCTATAAATCTGGGTTTTTGCTTAGAAAAGTGAATATTGTATGTATCTGTTTTTTTTTTGTGTGAAGAATAATTAAAATATTCAATTTGCAGTCACTGTAAGCTGTGATGAGTTTAATAATCTCTCTTCCTCTAGGTGAAATTAGGGATATTATGTGAACATATGGATATTCTATTAATACTGATAATGCTAAGTGGTGAGAACCCATATATTTATTTATTTTTTATTTTTTGTGGGACTGAGGGATTACTATCAATCAAGATATTCAGCCTCGGGAAAAGCTTAGAACATAAACACATCAATCAGTCCAAAATGTGAACCTGAACTAGTTGTTCTCCTCAAATTCATATTCGAATACCATTATTTGTAAGACTGAAAAAACAACAAAATTAGTTCAAAAAGAACTTATAGAACTGTTGTTGAACAGTGAATATCATACAAGGAGCAGCAAATAATAAAACTTTGATAATTATGCTTATAATGGAGATAAATTCTTGTCAATTTCTCTTAGAAATGTGTTGTGGACTCACCTTATTGGGATACTATTTCCTTGGGAGGACTGAATCGGATTTTAGACAAATAATAAAGCGTACTTTGCAATGGACATTATGGTTTGTAAATTTTTGTCACTAATCTGGTACAGTATCTTCATGTATACATGAAAAATAAATTACGAGAAAATGTTGACATTGGCAAGTGTTAATGGATTTTCCAAATATGCTTTATGAAATGTTCTATCCACTAGGATATCTCAATATTGTAAGTCGTGCAAGTAAGGATGTTATCACCATTCAACAAATATTAGTTCAACTAAAGTTTCCCTGTTTTAATTGTATGTGTTGATTCTATGAGGGAATTGATATTTGCTTGATTGAACTTCCCAATTTTCTTACAAACTCATGTTACATGGGGGTTATTTATGAGTTATACTAAGCCCTGTTCTTTTTTCTTTTTTCTTCCTTTTCCCAAAAATTAGAGAATTAACATATTGAAAACTGCCAAACCAAGTACGCCCTTTTATATATAAACATAGTTACATAAATCATTTGAGCATGGATAATGTTATCACTAAAAACCCAAAAATTGTGTCGAAGAACGACAGATGGGCCAATTCTTTTATTCGAATGAAAGTACTCCTTCCGTCTCTACGATATTGTACTCATTTCCATTTTCAAATGTTTGTAAGTAGAGTCACTTAAAAAGTAAATGGGAAGGTACCACGCTTGCTCTATGATCAACCACTCTACAGTTCTGTTGATTATCAATATGGAGAAAACATAAAATAGTGTATATAGATATATAATTGTTAGGAATTAGAGAAGAGCGTGCTTACTTGTATTATTTTATATAGTAAAGGACATGTTTACTTGAGCTGATAATCTGTTGTACTTGACAGCAGTGTATTTTATATGTATGCATACCTAGATATGAACAAATTGAATACTCCATCCATTACAAAATAGAGGATCAATATTGAGTTTTTGAAGTCAATTTAAGATATTTTAAATTCAAAGTTGATATGAATTAATTTAGTTTTAGACAATACAATTTTGAAATTGTAAACTATCTAAATAGTACTACTAATTACAAGATTTATTTTTTTCAAAAGTTAAATGAATCACATCAATTTTGAATTTGAAATGATCTTGAATTGATTTTAAAAGTCAAATTTGTTCCTATAATTTGGAATGGTGGGAGTACTAAATAAGACCCTGACATGTTTGTTGCTTATTAAGGACATTGTTTTACTTTGAATGCTAAATGAAAAGTACCAAACTTCCCTAACCCGAAAAAGGAAGAAGAAGAATCTTCCAAATGAAAACTATGGAGATAAGTTTGAAAAGTAAATAGGATTTGACTGTAGGATTGATTTTTAGATTTTAGTTCACAGAATATGAAATTTTAGACGGAGAAATACAAATAGAGAGGCAAATAAGATTGAAGGTCCTATATCATAAAATGATTTATTTTGATTTTGACTTGATAATCATTGTGAAGGGAGGATTTCAGGACGATGTCGCCCTTGGGTTCCAGACAATGTGTAATAAATGCTTATAAATAGACATGTATATGAATGTATTTTAAAATTGATTAATATCAAGGGAGTAGTTAACTTACAGGTTTGTTCATTAAAGAGTTATGAAGGTTTTGTTTCTCGCAACACTGTTTTTTTCTATCTCTATATTGTTCACCCACTATATACATATATATCAGTTAAGGATACTCCTGAAAACCTATATCCCATTACAGTTACAGTTATCTGATGAATCAATGGTCAATTGGTGTCTATTTATGATGTTCTCCTCTTGGAATGGAAGAGATTGTATAATTAAAAATCAAGATCTTTAACAAGTCGCCCCCCCTTGTTTGATATTTCTTTGATACCATTGGTTCCTATTAAAAGCAAACAAAATACTGGAGTGAATGAACTTAAGAACTACTTGAAGAGATCATTAGAATCGTTAGATGGTATGAGAGGAGCAAAGAAGATTATAGATTGTTGGAAAGATTCGAAGCCTTTCTTTAATAAGTTTAAGTGCAAGAACTTATCAAGGTGGACATGTTAACTTTCTGTTAGATTTATAAAATGGGCCCATAGTTTAGTATACAAAGATATCAAGTTCTATAACTCAAAACCAATTGGCTATGAGAAGAGTTGACCCAACTTATTATATACTAGACATACTTTGTCAAGGTATTCGGGACAAGATAACACTTTCTTTTTCAAGATGGCACATTTGGGTCACATGTTGCTTTGAAATCCTCTATTGTGTCACAATTGTTTTTTGGAGGCATGTTCATAAAATGGGAACTTGAGACTTCGCTGGTAGACATCTTGTCGATTGTGGTTTCTCATTCTCCAGCACTTTAAAACTTGAGGTCGAGTTTTTCTAAGTTTAGGAGATAATGATATATAGCAAAATATGGGAATAAAGAATTCTTTATAAGTTTGTTATACTACTATTTAGACATAAATCTATTCTACTTGATGTATATCTTTTAACTATAGTAATAGGTTATTTTATATTAGTATTGGGAATTGTTTCCCTATTAAATTAGGTTACTTAATTTATAATAGAATTATAGTCCCTTTAGTCCATGTAAAGTGATGTAATCTATAATATTATTACATAATTATTCGTAATATCATCTTTCCATCTATATCTCTCATTCTCACATTCTCTCCGCGCTAATCTGCCACCGCATCATTAACGTGTAATGTAACTTATATTTCTTTTTCTTCCTTTTTTTTTCTTGTCTCGCTACATATGTTGACAAATTTATGACGATATTCAACATCGACGTATGTGATTAAATAGAATATGACGTAATTAAGAAGGAATCCACCCACACATTATTATTCTATCTTATTACAAGAGTTATATGTTTGTCGCAATCCAACTTTATCATGAGATTTGTCGACATATATATCATTTTCCTTTTTTCTATTCTTTTTCTTTACAAGTGTTGAGCCCTAAACCCCCACTCCTAACACTTGAATCTAATGTGTACTACAAGTGGTGTCGTCTAGATCACTTCAATTGTTCATCAATTAAGCCGTCAAACAATTAATCAAAATCTACTTACTAATGTGATTGTTATTCTCTTGATTTTAGACAATAATTAAAACTCAATCTTATCAACCAATCCGACTTCCAATAGATTGGGTTAGTTTTGTATAGTGTTCTAAAAAATCGGTTAGCTGACCTAGCTGGCTAAGGGGTACCTAGCCCCTTGGCGTTTGTTAGTTTTTATATTTTGTGTAGCTATATAAAACAAATATTAGTTGTAAATATCATAAATTGTATATGAAGAACTACCAAGAAAATAATCTTAAAAAGGCACAACAAAATCATTTCAAGCATTGTTACAAAATGATTTTACTTTTATTCTTTTGAACATCATGTTATATAAAATAAAAAAATAAAAACAAAAAAAGGGCTAATAAGGGGAACTGTTCAATGTTTTTTCTGGCTGCATTTTATGAAAGAAAGTGAAGTAAATAAAAACTGCAACATTATATATTGTATTACCCAACCAACTTATAAAGATTAAAGATTGCACAACACCTTAAAAGGCCTACAATAGGACCAGACCTTAAGGCCCACTGGCCCATTTTACTTTACTATTATAAGCCCCAAGACACTTATCTTTAGTCCACTTTTGTCCTCTTAACCGCCTCAAAATCATCGATGCGAAAACTAAAGAGGGAAAAATTGTAAACTTGTATAAATGCAAATTCTTATAATAAAAACCCTAGAAACCATCGCTTTCATTTCAACTCTCAGCCGCTGAGAGAAACACATAGTAAGTAGAGTGAGACTATCGATCGATCCGCCTTGGCAAGTATCGGCAAGCACCTAATCATTTGGAGGCCACGAAAACACCGTAATCAAGGTATGCACCACGATCAATTATTGCAACAATTAGGGTCAAATCGAGGTGGTGAAGGACCGATTCCTTCTAGGCGCCCATCTTACCCGATTTTTGTTCCTGGTTTTTGGTTATAAAGATAAATGGTTTGCATCGGACATTTTTGCAAATCAACCATGGTTGTACTAGCTTACACTTTCGCCAAACCTAAAAAATTGACAACCTAGCTGATTCACTACCTTCTTTGATTTCAAGTTTGAGGCAAATATGTATGTACACTTGTTATTTGTTTTTATGGAAGTCTTTTTTCCCCCTTTATTAACTCTAGATCGATAGATCTATATATGTGGTTTTATTTTAAATATTCATAGGTCTATATATGGTTTTATTTGAAATTTGAGTATCTATGTAAACCATATCTAACTAGTTACTAACTAGAGTAATCCTAAAATCTTTTGGTTGATAAAAGAACCATTCATGAAATAGGCATGATAGGGTCTGGATTAGGAATATTTGTATTGATAAAGCTTTTTAACCTCATACAATCAAATTGCATTAATATCGTACGTAGTTAATTGATAATCTTTTTCATTTTGTAATATTTTGTGTTATAAATAAAAATTATCAAAGAAAAAAGATATTTTTGATATCATACAACCAAAATGCATTCAAAGTGAAGTTGTTAATTTATTTGAACTATCTATATGCCATATAGTTGAGCTTCCATCAACTTCAAGAAAACTAATTCATAGTTGTTCTTTCAACAAATTCAATTTAAGAAATTATGTATTAACTGCTACTAAATATTTTTTTGAAATTTATTTCATGTATGCCTTTGCCACAAGTAGGGTTGTGCAAAACAAAAGGGACAAACGGTTTTTTACCGAGACCGGCTCAGCCGAACCGATCAATTTGGTATTTTTTTAAAACCGGTTCGGTAACGGTATTATATACCGGTTAATCCGGTCTTGTGACAGTATTGATTTTTTCTTAATTGGGATTACCGGACCTATACCAGTTTACCGGTTGATCAATTGTACATGTATATATATGTATATGTATATAGATAAATTAGTTGTAACATCATCTTTACCCTTCCACATCCATCTAATACTACTGATTAGATCTAGATGTCTCTCTCTTCCACTCATTACCATCACGCTTCCTTCTTTTTTTCTAAATTGTATCACCCTTCCTTCCAACTTTCTTTCCATTCACACATCAAAGTAAGGATTAAGAAAGAAAAATAGAAAGATGATATTTACCGGTAAGTACGCACCCACTGAAATTTACTTCATCTTTTCTCTCTCTCACTTCTCAGATCTGATACCTCTCTCTCTATATAAATATATATTATGACTTTGGTTGGTGTTTAATTGTTGGCATGCGCAAGATTTGAGTCCCTTAAATGTTGTGGGGTTTTTATTTTTGAAGACAAGGAAGTAACCATCTAGGTTTTAGAATGAACTTTGAAGTTGGGCTTGTTTAAGATATGTATTGGGCTGCAAACTTGCAGGATGAAAGGATTGAAAGAAGAAAAAAAAAACCAACAACATTTAGGTTTTAAAATGAAGTTTGGGTTTCTTTTACATGTGGGTTGTATGGTGAAGGTGTTTAAAAAAACAAATAGAAACGGTACTGGTACCGCATCGGTACCGAACCGGCTAACCGGTTCGGGACACCGGTCTAACCGGTACAGGTATCGGTACATAATTTTGGGCACTTTCGGTAACCGGTTCGAGATGGTTCGGTATGGTTATTTACCGATGCACAATCCTAGCCACAAGTGAACTTCTTTATAATTTTAATATCAGAAGTTAATAGTATAAATTGTTAGTGAATAAACCTCCAGGTGAACAACCCAACCTCCACACTATAACCCATGGACATTCTTTGTTAAAGAAAATATGATATATTCCTGTTTTAACAGCAAAACTACACTACTAGAATGAAGCAAACTAACATTTGTGTGAGTGTGTTTCTGCAGGCTCCAGGTTGCCTTCTCACCACTGGTCCACCAGTAGGCAGTGATTAGACAGTTATGGGTGTAAATTCTGGGCCCATGGTTGTAGGGCAGTAGCAAGCAGTGCAGGCTCACCAGCAATATAACTTCAGTCCTCATTACTACCAGTCTATCAGGCAGCACTGGGACATTTTATGTGTAAATTCTGTCCAAGGTTGCAGGGCAGGTGCAAGCACTGTTGGATTGGCCCGGTAACGTTACGTGGGATGTGTTTCGTTTTGGTTCGTGGAACCAATACAGGTACGCGGTATGCTACATAGTTAAAACACAGTGCGCTTTGATAACTTTATATTAGTGCTTAAAGTTAGGAATTTTCTTAGAATCTAAATGTAATATGTAATAAACCTATGTTTTATAAAATATTTTTAGTTGAATCAACAAGTTAGTGGTTTTATAAATAATATAGTACGATTTTTGAGCATCCAACACTAGGTTAGAATATTGATATTTGTGCAATTATAGTTAAAATAACAACAAAAATTGGTACACTAGCTTTAGAGTAGTGGTACGTAAGAGTACCATGTTTGAATACATAAATACCAATACGCGGGTCGCTAGGTTAATGAGAGTATCTAGTAACTTTGAATTGGCCTTAAACTTGATTTTGACTTGTCTTCAGGAGCCAATGCAAATTTTCACATAATTCATATGAAAACATTGCGACTCCACATGCACAAGGCATTCAATGCTGGGAGATCCAGTATACAGAACATTTCATTATAAACACAATCCAGAGGTTCAATCATTCTCTTTGTCATTAACATGTTGTCAAGGTGTACAGTCTTGCTTTTCTAGAACTTAGTGTGTTAGCATGTCCATATCATGTCGTATCCATATTCATGCTTTCAGAGGCAGTTCATCTTAAGCCGTGGGTAGTGGGTAGCGGGTACTTCATAAGAACTCAAATTAGGACTTATTATGACCTTGGTTTGATAGGAATGCCCTGTATGTTGTATAGGCTGCTGTTTATCTATTCACAAGTTGTGGGATAACGTTTTTTTTTATTCTTCTTTGGATTTTGCAATGGGTGCTTTTGGGGGATTTGCTATAATAGACTTACATTGGGATTTGGGTAGCTGCCCTGGTCTAAGTACTTTTATTTATACGAATAAAGCTATGATCATATAGCAACTTAAAATTTGCACAATTCGCAAATTGCTCAGGGATTGAGATGTTATATTATAGATTGTGATATCATTTAATGGATTTTTGAACATCGAAGAATTCTTTCAAGAAATTTTTAAAAGCACTATGATATCCCTAAATAGTGTCTTTTTTGTTTTAGTTTCCCCATTGGTTATTGTTTTTTTCCAAGCAAAAGTGGCTTTGAGAAGTTTATTGTGAATATGACCAAAATATGAGGCTTCTGTTTTAATTGTTTCTTACTATCTTAGATTTTTCTAGCAGTAAGCAGGAAAAAAGAGAAGCTAAAGAAATCAGGATGTAGGACAAGGATGGAGGAAGGTTAATGCCACAAGCGCAAAACTTTAAATCAAGAATAATCAATCATTAAATATCATAATAATGATATTACATCATTTTCTATATAAAACCTAATACTTGGAGGCAAGTAAAATCGGAGTGAATCTAATTTAAAAAGGAAACAAATCTCTAATAATAATATATTGCTATAAATAAAAGCTTTGGAATATTCTACTAATATAATTAAATATATATCCTAATATTGCCTATTAAATAAACTAATTATAATGAAATCATTCATAAGTAATAATTATAATAATAAACTATTAATATTAAATTTCTTTTTATTCCATCCTTATCAAATCACTCACTAGTGCAGTAAATCTCTGAATTATCATAATCTAATAGTCATAATCTCATTGACATGATCTGATTATGACAATCTAAAGCTGCCGAAAACGGCAACTATAGCATTGTTGTCAGAGGGGTAAGTCATCTTTGACACCTCGCTTGGTATGAGGCACAACCCATATAATGAGGTGGGCCCCTTTTGGGGTTAAGCGGACCTTTTTATACAAATAAAATTTGATGGTCATTACAAGTGCGCATTTTTTTGAAGTCTTCAATAAGGATTACCTCTAAGGTGCAGCTTATGCAAGGAGGTGGACCCCTTTTGGGATTAGGTGGACCTCTTTTGGGCGTAGGCAGAAAGCACGAGGGGCTTGAAAGGCCAGTCTTATTGAAGGATTAAAAAGAATGTGTACTTGTAATCTTTACCAATAAAATAGCAGAAACCTATCACCCCCTTGTATGGTAAGGGGAACTTTGGTTGCGTCGCTTTCTCTTATAGGGGTCTATTTCCTCTTATTTGACTTAGCTTGACCTACTTGACTTGGTGATTAGAGTATCGCTTTCATTCGGCGAGAGTCTAGAAACGAAGAGAGAGAGAGAGAGAATGAAAGGAGCCCTGGTAGAGAAGCGAAGAAGAAGAAGAAAGCAACTACTCCCTCAACGATCGAGCTTCCAACCTCTGGCAACCTCAGGCTTCCATCCTCTGACTTCCAAGTATTTTTTCCTTTTTCCTTCCTTTCTTTTTTTCTTTCTCAATTGATTTTTATTTCTTTACTTTTTTCTCCAATCAGAACCACCACCAAATCAACTCGCAAACAACACCACCAGAGTCACCGTCATCCCCTAGATCTGTCATGCCTAACCCATAATCACCATCACTAATCAGTATTCTAAAATCGGCGACCTAGGCGGCGGCGGCGGCGGCGGCGGCAGCGGCAGCCCAACCTCGGGAATTATGGCTAGGCGGATAGGAAAAAAAAGAAAGGAGGAAGAGAAGGAGAAGATATAACTTACCTAAGACTGAACATTAAAGTTGTCGCCGCGGCTAACATTGGAAAATGAGGTGCGAGGAGAAGGAGGCAGCAGCGGCTAGGGTTTCCAACTCCAATAATTACGTTCTAAGCCCTTGTTTTTTAAACAAATCCCAAGCCCTTGTTTTAAAAACAAAGCCCAAACTCATTTTTTTTTTAAAACAAAGTCCAGGCTTTTTTTGTTCTTAAAAAACAAAACCTAATATAATTTTTTAAAACAGCTCCCAAACTCTTTTTATAGAATAAAGCCCAAACTCGGTGAGGAAAAAAATATTGGGCCATTAAACCCGCCAGTTTTCTCATACTAACTTTATGCAATGTTACAAATACTTGCCTCAAAGTTTCTTCCTAAAGTTTGATATGTTTCAAACTTTTCTTTCACTAATAAAATTAACGACACCTCCTAAAGTTTGATATGTCTCAAACTTTTCTTTTACTGATGAAATTAAAATAAAGTAAAATTAACGCCACCTAGAGCACCCTCCTAGGAGATTGCCTAGGCCCCGCCCGCTCACAAATAAAGTAGAGATAACACGGAGAGAAAGGGAGGGAAAGAGAAGGAAAAGAAGGAAGAATGAAGAGAAGCCTTTTTCCCCCAAATACATAGGTCTCCAACCGACATCGTTTTGGGAGGTGTCGCACTTAACAACATGCGGTATCCCGTACCTACATTCCTCTCTCGTTCTCTCTCACACACACGCACGCGTGCATACACACACACACACACACACACACTTATATATATATATATATGCACTTTTGAGGATGTGCACTTCACTTGACTCGGCCTGAGATGACCTTTGCACCTCGCTGCGCTTTTTGGAGTAAATAACAGTGACTTATAGTCAATCATTAATAGTCTAATGGATCCTGGTGTTTATTGATATACTACAGGATGGTTTGGACTGAACAGTCTTCAGAGCATTCGTGCAGTAAATCTCAGTATTCAAGTGAACCTGCCTTAGAAATGTCTGACATCACTCAAAGGAAGGTATGCTCTTGTGACCAACAGTAATTCATTGACTGAGATGTCTAATATTGTGCCTAAATATGTTGACTCTGAGGCATATTGTTACTGCCATTCATTAGTCTCTCTGATTTCATCTTCTGCATCATGAATACTCCCTAGATTGTAGTTCTGATATCACTTGTTTTCTCTTTAAAAAAAAAAAAAGACGAGGTATGAAACTTATAATTTTTTTTGTTTTCATGGGTATTTTTTGGGCCAGTTGTCCATAACTGCGAGTCTTACCTTGAACTTTTAGAAGGATTATTTTTACAGGTCACTGCCACCTGATCAAAGTGTGTTGCTCTCAGATTTTTGTCCTGTAACACATGCATTTATTTCATTTAACAGTAAATGAGGTATGCTTTTCTGGTAAGTGTGGAATGACAATAGGCAAGAACATTTGGCATTAAGCGTTCGAAGTAGTGTGCTCAGATAAGATCCTACATCCTGTTGTTAGCCCGAGATTAATCTCCTACTAACTCCTACATAATCATATTGTCAATTTTTTTGTGCATTCTAAGAAAAACATCTGAATAAAATGTAGTTGTTGTAATTGCTCGTATTGTACCAACATATCTTCATATTTCAGATTGCTTCTAAAATTCCAAAATTTTATGTTGATCCCAGCTTTTGGTCGCCCATCGTTTGATCTTTACGTTCCAAGAAAAGCCAGAAATAATATATGGCAGTAAGGTTGTAAAACTCCCTCTGTTCGTCAAAAAGAGTCCCATTTGTAAAACTTGCAATTAATGATTTTTTTGTTTCATGTTTAGCCTGAAAATAGTACTTATATTGGAAAACTAGATGACACTGTCTCATTTTATGCTACTTCCAATAAAAAGAGGACTCTTTTGTGGGGATCTTTTTTTTGACAAATGGGACTATGTTTATAGGACAGATGGAGTATTAAATGTCATCCACTCATCCTCCTAGAATTATTTGGTCCATGGATTTATCCTCCAGAATCTGCCAACCTCAGAAGATGCATATTTCCTGGACAACCCTTGTTGCGTTGTTTATGTTTTGGTTTGGAGGTATGGGCCCCTTGTGTGCTCCCTGCTGATGGGTGTCTAGCACAAGTACTTCATAGGCGACTTGTCTTATCTATCAAACATAAATAACAAGGAGGAAATGATAGAGAAGATACAAATCGGGCGACATTCTTTAGCCATAAATGATTAAAAAATCTACATTTAGCATTCTGATTAATATGTTTCGATAGAGTAACTCCTC
Organism: Panax ginseng; assembly: GCA_020205605.1. Lineage (NCBI taxonomy): Eukaryota > Viridiplantae > Streptophyta > Magnoliopsida > Apiales > Araliaceae > Panax > Panax ginseng. Next base: position 91,405,465 of record CM035141.1, on the reverse strand, counting down.
TTCAAAAATTGTAAATCAATCATTAGTAAGATTAGGTATGGGCCGTATGGCAACATATGTCACACTGTCATGGCGAAGAACAAAATAAAAAAAATATCAAAGCATTGTTGTCTCTTGCAGTGTAAGAATGTGATCCGCGAGATTGAAAAAAAGTTGGCGAGCGAGGGAAGGAAAATTGCACCCATTCTTGCTGATATTTGGAACAGGGATGAGAAATCTTTCTACGTCGCTGCTTTTAGTGGAATTCGTGTCTTGAACTTTAAAATCATTTCTCAACATCTGGATGAGACCGTCTACGAGACTGTGAATGATTTTGTGAAAGAAGTGCAATCCATGCTAAAGGGTGTAGCAGATCAGTTTGGGTTCTCAAGTGAGGTAATGTTATTTTCTGTTGACTCTTATCCTTTGTGATACTTCAACCTGATTAATTTTCATATGTTCTTACTTCTGAGACAAATACATTTGATAAGTTTATCAATAAAAATTTGTATCATTAGTTGCCCAAATTCATATTTTTTGGTGTGTGAGAACTATAGGATTGCCGTACACATCATTGATAATATGAGTAAAGACAAAAAACAGTTTTGTAGTATAAAATCTTAGATTACATTTGTTATTCCAGGCAAGGTTTTCAGACCTGGACCGTCATCGAAAGATGCCGGGCGAATGGGTCATTGGTCCAACCAGTGGTAGAACCGTTATTGACCCAGTGACGTCGTTAATATATAAAAAAATATATTATTAGTACTTAATAAAATTTTAAAAAATCTATTTTTTTTATGAACTAAAACAATAAAATTGAGTTGTAACATTACTAAAAGTGTTTAATTTTAATATTAAAAAAATTTTGGTACACAAAAAATAAAAAACATGGTCACTGGGTCAATTAACCGGTTTTACCGGTTGTTAGACCGGTGAGTCAATCGGTTTTTAACCAAATCAATAAAATCGGACTTACCGGCGGTCCGGTCTGGGTTTAATAACCATGATACCAAGTACAACGTCGGGACAGGATGATATGGCCACATAGTATGGGCAGGGACGAAACTATGTAAGGGCTGCAGGGGGCCATGGCCCCCCCAAGATCTGAATTTTTTTTTTTTTTGCTAAGTGATATGAACAATTTGTGGTTTTGATGTCATCTTTTTGCGGTTTCTATTTTCAAAACTAGAAGAGTACTAAAATACAAAACTTTTTTGTGACTGTGTGACGTTTTCATTCATGAATTTAATTAATTAACAAATTTCTCCCTTAAACTACAATTATTAATGAAAAATTGTACCTTTTAAAGTATAATTAACCGTAAAAAAAAGGACTTATTTTACACTATTAATTATACCATGAGATATTATTACCTCTGTACTAATCTACTAGGCTTTCTAAGAGTTTAAGAGCTCTAGCACGGTTCATACTAATGAGTGAATATCTTAGCACCACACAGACACACAATAAAAATGTTATGTATATTCTAAAGTTGAATTTTTTTATTTTTTGTTATAGAATCATGGGAAAATCACATACTATGTTCTAAAAGACTTTTTTTGTTATGTTTTGTTGTCTTTTGGTAAAGCAAATCTTTTACTACATTATCTTTGTTTTAGTAAAAATATGTTTTGTAATGGTGGAACTTTACTTTTTAATGATGAATATATATTATGTTGTTAAAAATTTTTTTGGCTCCCCCAAAATCTAATCCTGGTTTCGTCCCTGAGTATGGGAATATTGTATTCTGGCATTATTTTTCCTTGTGGTAGATTTTATACCCCAATTAGTGTTTCCATGGTATAATGACCTCTAACTTCAAGTTTTTTGGTCAAGATTGAGTTCTAGACGTGTGTTACACCTTTTCATGTGTGTGCAAGCATTGCAGGCTCAGGGCTCACCCCTAACACGAGCTTTAGGTTTATATTGTTGTTTCTGTAGATTGTTGGGCACCTTTATATTTAAAGTCTAGGTGATTTGGGTTTTTTCTTATTATTTGGACATGGGTCATAGACTCATATTAGTGGGCCATGGGTTTTATCTTATTTGCTTACCTTTTATTTCGTTTTTGTGCTTCTTCTAGAGATTTTTATATTTAAAGTCAATTAGTTTCCTAATCCGATTCTAAATCCTACCGATTGAAGTGCGACATAATGTGTAACCGTATGCAACATCTTCACTTGTGATGCTTTAACTTCATCAGTGATGAAATAATACGGAATATCTCAACAGTTGTTCTTTGGATTGTGAGATACACTTTTAAACTCTTGGTGGGAGCCCTAAGAATCCTAGATGTGATGCAATTTGGAACCTAGTTTCTTGTTTGTTTGTTTTTAATTTATTTTTTAATGCAATTACAACCTGCTAGTGTATTCGAAATCAATTCTTCGCAACGCTAAGAACCATTGTTTATGCCCAATCGTTCCCTCAACTCTGTCCTAACAAATCAATGCAAATACCAAAATATTGTGTTTTAAAAATTAAAAATCAAAACCTTTCAAAAGTATTTTTACTGGATACTTTTTAATTAACATAATTTGCGCTTTCTTTGTCCATAGATTCTTATTGCAAGACTATGATTGAATATTAGGAAGAGTACTATATATTCTTTGAAAGTTGGTATGGGAGGAAAACTAGTTTAATTTTGAATTTGCATTTTCCCAATTTTAGTTAAAACTCATATACGAGGACTATCTGAGAAATTTAAGAAACTTATTAACTGCATTTTATAGGTCATCTATGAAGTGACAAACATTCATGATCTCTTTTTTGAAATTATGACCCGCACATTCAAGGATGTTGATTTCCGCAAGGCAAGAAGTGAAGTGGAATTCTCCAGTGGACGTCCTACTATAGCCTTTCTGTCAATGGGAGGTTCACCTTCCCAAAGAAAGCGAAGGAGGCAAACAAAGAAATCCTCTGATAAAAAAGGCAGCAGGGCTGTTGGTCGCATTAACCCCGCCAAGAAACCGAGGGCAGGTACTAGCAAGTAAAGTAGTCAATAAAGAAAACAATTATGCTGTCGAGGGCATAGCTAGATGCAAGTGAAGTAGCAATTATAAAAAACAGTTATGCGCTATTGAATTGAATGTTGTTTATGGTTTATCTAAAGCTCGGATGGTGTTGTACTAAAGTTGGTATTGGCATTATCTTTATGATTTAAAGCTTGATACACAGACGAGCAGTGTTAACATCATGACATATCATTAATGAAAGTAGTATTGTTATACTAAATTACCCTGATTTTAATGACATGTTATGATTCTAACACCGCTCGTGTATCCACTGTCAGTTTATCAACTTTATCTTTATTTTGAAAAATTGACTGGAGGAACCATGTAGAAATATCAAAAACACATGCGGAAATAATGTTTCCTATATTTATTGAGTAGCACTGTATTACATATTTATTGTTCTATGTAAACTGGTTGCTTAATTTGTGTGGGTTGTAAATGTGTTGGAAAATTGAAATTACCTTGGCTACTTGAAACATTAGGATTATGTTTGTTTGTGAGGATGGGATTAGACTATAAATCCCAAGCTTGTCTGCTGTTTTTTGAGATAATAAAATGACTTGAAAAAGGGACTATTTTGTTTTACGTCCCGTAACTCTTCCTCAGCCAAGCTGGGCCGGGACAGAATAGCAGAGCAAGTATTATAATTCTTACCACTTGAAACTAAAAATTTGTGTATAAAATTAATCTTTAATTTTATTTAAGAAGACAGATGCATTAAATTTAAAGTTTCATGTATATATTAAAGAAGTGAACATGCTAAAAAAGTAATAATACTATGAGAGAAGTCAGTAGGTCAAAAGCTATTAAGGTCATGATGTTTGGAATTTGATAAACGTAAAGAAAAGAAATTAAAATAAAATGTGGAAAAAAAAAACTCCTATAAGTATTAGTGACAAAGTCTAAATAGTAATACTTTCAAATAATATTATATCAAATAATTTTTAAATATTATGAAATATGAGCTGTTAATAAAACCGAAAGAATTAATATATATATATATATATATATATATAAAAAAATTAATCTTTAATTTTGTTTAAAAAGATTGATGTATCTAATCTTATCTATTTATACTTAAACTAATGAGAATATGATATCTTTGTTATTAACACGTAAGTTTTTATCCAATTTTTTCAATAATTCTAAATAAAATTATTTTAAGTTATCCCGAGAATAATCTTATAAAAAACTATTTAAGCTTATGATTAATAGTTTTGAGATAAAATATAGTGTTAAGATTATAATTATTGTAAGAGCTCGAACTCGTGAAAGAAGTTATACAAGTTTGTTTAATTTAGTTGAGCTCAAGTTTTTTTATTTGTAATAAAAAATAAATACTTTTAATTATTATTTTATAATAAATTTTGAGATACAATAAACATATTAAATTATAATTAATTATTAAATGAGTCGATCAAGTCTAAACAAGTAGAGCTCAAGTCAAATTAGCTATAATTCTAACTTGACTTGTTTATATTCATGAATAACTTGTTCTAATTTGACTCGTTTCAAGTCAAGTTTTGTTTACCCTCATAGTAATAAAGTTGGTTATGGTTTGACTAATTTTGTTTGCTTTCTTTAAGTTTTTAGAAGAATTAAGTCCCTACTTGTATAATGTATTATTCATTTGTTTAGAATTTGTTCCAACTAATATACTAAAAGAGTAAAAACCTTTTAGATTATCTCTTATTAATAAAAAAATGCATGTTTGAAAATTTTATTCACAGTAAAACTTGAGAAATTTACTTTTTGTGGGGAAAAAGTTGGAAATTAGTCAATGCATTGGACTAATTGATTCAAATTTGCAATATAAAGGTGCAATACGTTATGTTTTGAAGATGAGAGATGAAAGTGAAAATGATGTGTAAGTTAGAGTTATCAAAGTGTAATTCAAACAAATTTGAAATTTGTCCTTTACAAGAAAAATATACTACTAATTTTTATTAATTAATTTGCCACCGGATAGTCACCAAATATAATCCAAGACGCAACTTCTTAATCCAACGGTACACATTCACCCCATGACACCATAAATGACTTTCCTGAATTCCTATTGGTTGAAAATCTCAACCCGGGAAATAACCGGTAACAGCAGGTCGGCAGCCCACATCCTCCCGCTAACCAACCGGTCACCGGTTTTCCTCAGCATGACTTAAAAGCCCTCGAATTGATTGAAAAATAGTCGCAATTGTACAGCCTCCATAATAAACCGAATACAAAAACACATTAACAAAAGTTTCTCTCTCTCTAGGGTTTCTATCTCTCTAGAATTGGAGCGATTTGGTCTGTTTGTTGGTTAATTGGCTGGCGTAAATTGAGAGATTGCGAAATTGTTGTTTGCTTTTTCGAATAAATTTTCTAAGTTTTTGGAAGAGTGAAAGAATCATCATGTTTTTGGTGGATTGGTTCTATGGAGTTCTTGCGTCGTTAGGTCTATGGCAGAAGGAGGCTAAGATCTTGTTCTTGGGGCTTGATAACGCTGGCAAAACTACTTTGCTTCATATGTTGAAAGATGAGGTTTGTTCAGTTTAAATATATAAATTTCTTTTTTTGGTATTTGTAAGCTTTTCGGTCAGATATGTGCCTATTTGTAATTATTTAGTGAATGAATTCATACTGTGTTTGATGTTTTATTTGGATTGAAGAAACGTTTCAGTTTTTGGGAAGAAAGAAATGTTGAAACTCTGCTTTTGCGAGAAATAAATAATTCACATGAAAATTGAATTGGGTGCTTGTGAGTTTAAATTTTACTTTTCAACAGGAACTCTCTGCTGTCTATTCCATTGAAATAAGTGAACTGACTGTTGAAATTTTTTCTCCCGCTAGATGAATGATTGGTATTTTAAAATTCTAATTAATATAACAAAATGCACACTTCTATTCTAATTTTTTTTTTTTTTGGAAAATTCATTTAAATAATTCTAGCAATGTTTATTTTAAAGTTAACATTTTGGGTTGGAGTAGGTGCATTGTTATGAGAACATCAACAGGACTGAGCCAATTCATTATTAAATGGGTGGGGATTTTAATGGTGTGTTGGAATTTTGCAGAGATTGGTTCAACACCAGCCAACTCAGTATCCAACATCTGAAGAGCTGAGTATTGGGAAAATCAAGTTCAAGGCTTTTGATTTGGGTGGGCATCAGATTGCTCGCAGAGTTTGGAAAGATTACTATGCCAAGGTATATTGAATTTTTCTTCACTTTGTTTTCCATTGCTTTTGTGAATTCTTCATGTTTACCCTGATGTTGTTGACTGTCAGTTTTTACATGTTAAAGCTAATATTATTATGACTTGTAAAGGTTGATGTTGGTTTAATCTCCTTAGCTACAAAGTCTTCTCTGGTTTCTTCTCGTTGTCACAAATACCTCTGGTTGTGAAGTTGATCTTCTATTTTGACATGTCCTTTTAGCTTCCTTGCTCACCTGAACTACCTACTTGTGTGTATTTTGGATACGTCTTTCAGTCTTCGTATCATATTTGTCGTAGCTTCTTCTTGAATTTTATATTTGGAAATATTCTTTGCTTCTCATAGTAGGGTGGTCTATATATCTACCTAATTGATTAAATGAAAAATCATACATACTTTCACATGGTGCACATGTACACATTTTTATTTTTTATTTTTGTTTTTTCATAAGAAAACAAATTTCACACAGCTTTAAATTGGAGCTGAGTCCGTTCACTTTTTCCTCTTATTTCTTGTATTAAAAAGAAAGACAAATGAATCCAGTTATCAGAGCTATTTTGGTTATGCATTCCTATTTATTTTTTTAACGTATCTTGATATTCGTTGTGCCTTCATAATCCCAATTAACGGCTTGTGTTTCTTTGATTCATGGGAGGCCAACATTGATAATGGGAGTTCGCTGATAACACCTTTGCATTTCAGGAGGTGTTCTAATAGTACCTCACCATACACACCCTTTTAACCATATACTGAATCTATATCGGTATAGACTTGCTGATATAAATATTCATCATCTTGAAACGATGGACATCCATTATGCATATATCCTTTACAGTTTAACTGAAGATAAAATGGAAAAGAAAAATAAAGCATGTTGGCAGTAATGATCAATTTATTTTCTATATGGAAATTGACTGATAGTATGAACCCTTGAAAGTGAAGGAATATTTTATAGCTTTCTTGTGAGTTTTGTTGTGTGTAAACATTCGATTAATTCTGCTCTACTTTGTTAAATTTGGTCACCCTGCGGTTTATATTTATTTATATAATGCTTTTTTTTTCTCCTTAGTTTATTCAAATTCAGTTATAAATTTTCTGCAAGTTTCTTAAAGATGTGCAATTTTTGGGTTAATAGGTGGATGCAGTTATTTACCTGGTTGATGCATATGACAAGGAAAGGTTTGCCGAGTCAAAGAAAGAACTCGATGCTCTTCTGTCGGATGAGTCTTTGGCGAATGTGCCTTTCCTAATCTTGGGCAACAAGATTGACATCCCTTATGCTGCCTCAGAAGATGAACTTCGTTATCATTTGGGCCTAACTAATTTCACTACCGGCAAGGGGAAGGTAAACTTAGCAGACTCAGACGTGCGTCCGCTGGAGGTGTTCATGTGCAGCATTGTCCGAAAAATGGGCTATGGGGAAGGTTTCAAGTGGGTTTCTCAATACATCAAGTAGAGCAGCATGCAGTAGGATGCGACAGTTGGTTTCATGTTTAAAATGTTAAATTACTGGGACTTGAGTTGGAATGTTTTCTGTTTAAAATCACTGTTTTATATATATGCTTCTTGTTCCGGTGTTTCAGGGTGAAGTGATGTTATATTGCTTAATGATCGATCACTTGGCACTTGAATCTAAAACCATAAAACATCCTTGTAGAAATTAACAAAAGAAATTGTTTTCATTTCTAATTATTTATTTCATCACCTTTCTGCAAGAACACTATTATTAGCTGAAGAGTCGAGCCTTTTTGGTGGTAGGGAAAAAAATCTGGGTGTAGTTTTAAAACCTATGTAGCTAAAATAGGAAAGAGTGCCGGAGTAATATGAATTAGACTACTGACAAACATCTCCAAATCATTTTCTGTATTTTGATGCCTTATACATTCATCTCTCTCTATATTTACCAATAAAAGTCTTTATTACTATTTTAAGTAGTCTCGTGTTAAATGTCTATTTTTTTTTTAATAATTAAATTTTTATATATTTTTTCATATTATGTCCGTAGCATTAAATATCTCATATTTTTTTTATTTTAATTCTCTCTGTATATTTAATAAGTATAGAAAGAGAATATTTTGAATTGAATAGCTAGAAAATTTTTTTAATATGCGTGAAAAATCCACCAGCATCATGGAACTTTATGGAAAAAGAAAACGATTTCGGACAAACCCAAAGGAGCTCTCTTCAGCATCATGGAAAATAAATTTAAATATAGTAGCAGAGGAAGCTGCAAGAAGGGGATGTAGCTCAGATGGTAGAGCGCTCGCTTAGCATGCGAGAGGTACGGGGATCGATACCCCGCATCTCCATTTTTAAGTTTTATCCACATGTGCATAAAAATAAAAATTGACAATTAGTATAATAACTCACTCACACCATCCTAGCACAGCTTGAACAGCTACTACTTTCATGAAACGTTTTCCTTCTTTATGCTTCTTCCAAAGGGAAATGTTTAATAAACATGCCTATATAAGATATCATGCTTTCACGATTTGCTGCAAACGATCTCCTACCTAATCTTTGTTCATATGAGTCTCCATATGGAATTGTTTATGCAGCTTGGTTCGCTCCTTTTGCTGCAAATAAGCCATCATTTCAAATATATAGCTTAAACAAGGGGCAGGCCTTTATCAGTTCAACGAGTCCCCATATATGACTATACTCTGTCCCGGTGCTTTCATAAGGCTATTGTCCTTCATCAACATTCTAACATTTTCAACTTCATCCCATTTCCCTTTTTCGGCATAGATATTTGATAACAATACATAACTACCAGAATTCCATGGTTCAACATTAATAAGTTCCTTGAGTGCATGCTCTGCAAGTTCCGTATCATCGTTATTACGGCAAGCACTAAGCAGGGAACCCCATACCGCAGCGTTCGGCTTCATGGGCATAGTCCTTATTAAGTCATAAGCCTCGTTCACACATCCACTACGCCCAAGAAGATCAACCATACATCCATAATGCTCAAGTTTTGGCTTGATATGATGATTTGAAATCATAGAAGCAAACAATTCACCACCTCTTTCAACCAACCCAGCATGTGAGCAACATGCTAAAGCCGCCACAAAAGTTGAATCATTGGGGCACACACTTTCTTTCATCATTTCCTCGAACAAGGCAACCCCACGTTCACCATTCCCATTGAAAGCCAAACCCGAGATCATTGCAGTCCAAGAAACAACATTTTTTCGAGGCATTTCATTAAAGACAACAAAAGCACTTCCCAAGTCCCCGCGTTTGCAATAAAAATCAACAAGTGAATTACCTATAGAGATGAAATCACGATAAAGTCCACTTGATCTGGCGTAAGAATGGATCCATCCCCCAACATCGTCCTCACCTAAATGAGCACAGACTGGCAGCATAGTCACCACTGTTGCCTTATCTGGCTCAAAACCATCATCTCGCATTTCATGGAAGAACTTTAAAGCTTCACTATTACACCCACTTTGCGCCAAGCCAGATATGATCGAATTCTAAGAAACTACACTCCGCTCTCTCATTTGCCTAAAATAACGTAAACCCAGTTCAACATCACCAATTTTACAAAACCCATAAACCATCATATTCCAAACAATCATATCCCTATGAAACATTTCATCAAACACCTTTCGAGCATCCCCCATTCTTTCACACTTTGAGTAAAATTCGACAAATCCAATCCTAATCGAACTAAAGCATTCAAACCCACGAGCAAGAACCTCAGCATGAACTCCTTGACCCAATTTCATCTCACAAAGATTCGAACACGACTTAACCAAAGGCGCAAAAGTAAATTCATCCGGCCAAATTCCACGATTCCTCATAACAGAATACAAAAGAATAGATCTTTCAAATGGCCCAGATAAAGAATAGCCCTTGATCATAGAATTAAAAAGGAAAATATTGGGGTTTTGGGTTGACGAAAGAGGGTATCCGCATACGCCATTTTGTCAAAGGCTCCACAAATGGAGACGAAATGGGCCAGGATTTGGTTGGATTGGTGGAGGTAGTGGCGGAGGAAGTGGGCGTGGATTTCAGTGAGTTGGGTTCGCGTTTTGTGGCCGTGGAGGAGGCTGAGGATCCTCCGTTCAACCTCCCGGGAGGCTCTACTCATTTCTCCTTCTTTTTTTTGTTTCCCTTATGATGGTCCGTAGACTGTACCTGAAATTTAGTACTTTCATGGCGGGAGGTGAGGCAACTGTAATTCAAAATCTAATACTTGAAACACGAAATTTAAATAATGATCGGATTGCCTTTGGGAAAATCGGAGTTTGTTCTAGTGGCATAATTCTTATTTTGGGTGGAAGAGGTCATGAGTTCAATTCTCGCAGCACTCCAATTTTTAATTTAAAATTAGGAAAACATTTTTAATTTATTGATATTGAATTTGTGAAATTTTAAAATGATATTACTATGAATTTTATAAATAACTTTAATTATAGTAAGTTATTTAAAATGTACTAATAATTGTTATGTTTCTTGTTTTTAAATTGTTGTTAACGAATTCATATCAATTTCATATTTTTATATTTCCCAGAGTGATTTTGAAATGCCAAGACATTTTCAAAAGAGTGTTTGTGATCAGTTTCTTTATCCCTAACATATTTCTAAAATAGAAGAAAAAATCTCATTTATAAATAAAAATATATTTTTAATCACAACAGTTGGTTCAGTGATTCAAATGAAATCCGGAACTAGGAGTGAACATTCGGTTATAACCGAACCGAATAAGTTGTTCGGTTATAACCGAAAACCTGAATTATTGGTGATATCACTATCCGAAGTAACAACCGAAATTTGAAAAAAACCGAATTACCAAATACCGAATTACCGAATTGTAATTTCGGTTATTCGGGTAATAACCGAAATATCATCCAACAACATAACCTGTTACCTGTTTAACAAATCCACTGTCCAACAGCAACAAGCCAACATGAAATTTATGACTTAACAAAGCAAAAGCCAAATTAACACTGTCATTTGCCTCTCTCCCATCTCCAATTGGATCAAGGTCATCAAGGTTAGGCTCGTCCGTATCATCCACCATGTGCAAATCATTTTAAAGACTTGACATCATCTACAAATGTCAAACAAAAAAAACCAAAATCAGATGTATAATCACATGATTTCTATCAATCATACATATAAATCATACATTTTGTCTGTCTCATGATTCAACAATACTCCTAGTAAAGCATATAATAAGCCCTAAATGCAATTGGTAAAAAAAAAGGAAAAGATGAATAACACTAGAGTGAGAGAGTCCTCTAGTGTTTTCTGTATTGGGCATCTAAGAGAGACTGTTTAAAGGTCTATCTATGATTCTATCGTCTGTATTTCTTTGTCTTCTTTTGATTAGAAAAAGAGAAAATTAAAGGGGGAATATAAGCTCAAACAAGTTGCAGAAAATGATTGCATCTCAAAAAATTGAACACTGCAGTCGGCAGTTGCCAGTCAGAGTCGAACAACAAAAATTAGATCAAAACCCTAAGTCCTAACTAACAAAATCAGATCAAATACCCGTAAAAGGGTTCAAATCAAACATAGATGTAAGTAAACATACCGAAATCAACTGAAGTCTAAAGGCGTGGACCGCGTGCCGCGTGGTTCAACTGAAGTCGTAAGAGAGTCAAGAGTCTTTTGAAAAGGAGTCTATCGAGTGTCGACTGTCGAGCTCGAGTCGAGAGGCAAGCAACTGAAGTCGTAAGGGAGACAGAGAGTAGTCGACTGTCGAGTGTCGACTGTTGACTGTCGAGAGGCTCAGGCAAAAGTGAAGAATGGCTGAGAGGCAAGGCAAGAGTGAAGACTGAAGAAGAGCTCAGATCTGAAACTTAGGACTTAGCCGACTCGGTCACTTAAGTTAGGACTTAGGAGATAATAATAATATTATAAAATTAATACTTTTAATAATTAAGGTTCGGGTATTCGGATACCCGAATAACCTGTATTTTGAAACCGAAACCGTAACCGAATACTGAAATATAATTCGGATATAACCGAAATTGTAAAAAAAACTGAAAAATCGAAATAATTCGGTTAAAAAATTTCGGTTCGGTTCAGTAGTTCGGTTTTATCCGTTTTTTACTCACTCCTACCCGGAACGAGCAGTAGACTCTGACGTTTTGATTCGAATATCACCAATTCCAATTTGTCAAGCCTGGTCATTGGGCCACGGGGACGCGAGCACAAGCTCGTGTAAAAAGTTTGACCCGGGTGTAGAGATTAGTCGGATGACCACATTATCAAAAAATAAAAAATAAAAATATATATATACTTTTATTTTATATATTTTTTAAAAATAACAAAACACCATTATTTGGTATTAAGTAAATAATTTTCTTATATAAGTATTATATTTATGATTTTGTTACTTCTATAGATTTTTTTTTTAGTTAAAATGATTAATTTTTATTTTTAAAGTTAATAATTAAATTATACGGTCGGTAATCAATATAATAATTATAGAGAATTTTTAAATCGATAACATTTTTTATTATTTTTATAATAAAAATGTCGCTTTAAATGTATAGCGACGGTGAAAACCGTCCCTATAAAAATTATATTATATTGAATAAGAAAATTATATTATATTAATAAGAAAAAAGGTTGGGTTGGAAATATTCAGTTGTTGAGATTGATATGTACACGGTACGACGCTATATAAGAATGACAGTCCACCAAAGCTCACATAAAGTAGGAGGAAGAAGTAGTAGTTGAGGGAGAATTTGACCATTGAAAATGTCGAGTTCAAGGATCTGTTTAGCGATCGGAACCCTAGCTTTCTTCTTAATATTATCGTCCGCCATAGCTGATGTCGTCGTATTGACTGAAGACAATTTTGAGAAGGAGGTCGGGCAAGATCGGGCTGCTCTCGTCGAGTTCTACGCTCCTTGGTATGATTCTTAATTATCTTTTATGTTTTAAATGTTTAAATCTGTGATTGTTTTTGAAATATACGTCGATCGATTGATTTTTATGTGCTTGAAAGGAATGAATTTTATCTGAATCTGTAAAGGCAATATTGACTCCTATAATAAGAGATCCACTTTCATTTTGGAAGGTTTGAAATAGGATTCTACTTTAAAAATTGGGTTGCCAAATATTATAAAATTGAAGTATATGTTGATTTTGATGGATGATTATGTAAAAGTATATTTTAGAGGAAAAAAAATTTGATCTTTAACTTGTACACTTTTGAAAATCATCTTTATAACTATTAGATTTTAACCACTTACTATATTTGCAAATCACAGTGAAACCCAGAAATATTGTTTTTCTGTTCATTTCATGATCAAATAGGCATGGTAGACACATCACACATGAGGAGTGGAAGTTGCGGCATCCTGTCAAAACAGAGATTAAATAAATAAAATTAGGCATCCATCATCAAGGAAAAAATTTGGGAGCAGCTTCCTTGTGAAGTGCTCCTATGCTGAGTCCCTGTGTTTAGTAAATTACAATTCTTGAAAAGAATATAGTTAGTGAAGTAAAAATTATTTTTTTCTGCCGAACCGCAAGTTGTTCCTTTCATATGAATCCAATGTTTGATGAAGTTTTAGGATAGCAATTAGCAAGTTACAAATCTACATCGTTAGGACATGATGTACAGTTTAGACAACTGGATTCAGGCTTGCCTATGTTTGTTTTTCTATTCATAACTCGAATCTGTTCTGGTTCTTAAGAGGTCGTTTCAGGTTCATTTTCTATTAGGTTTTAGAATAAGAATTGTTAGAAAAGTCTCCCAAGTCCTAACCACATTTGGTTCACCAAAAATCTGGCAATATGTCATTATTAGCAGTGTCATATTGCCTCAAATTTTCACTTTTGAATCCTACGGGGTTAGTAATGGCACATGAATTTAGAACACTTACCCAAGCCCTTTTCATCCTGGCCATTTCCCAAGTACCGAACAAATGCAGAATTATCAAGGCTCATTACCATTAATTGCCACATTGATTCCATTGTGAAGTCCACTATATCACCACCAAAACCTCTTATCCCAAACTGAACTGCCCATAGACTCTACAGTCCTTCATCTTGGCCTAGGAATTGTGACTCTCTTTTCATAAAAGCATGCAATAATAGTGACTGTCCTTGGCCCAAAATCTACCTATTTAAACCTTCAACGTTGTTTCAGACTGAGCTTCTTCCGTCTTTACTTGTTTTCCATTTCTGTTTTCCTGTCGAGGAATATGGATCCAAAAGCTATGATGAATACTTTGCAATTAAATAGATTTTATGATACAGTTAGATCATCTCTACCTTTCCACCAACCCAAGACTAATAGTATTACTTCCACACTTATCTTATTGACACAGTTTTTTAAAATGAATTATATCATATCGTCACTAGAAATCTGATTTTGTGTCTTGTTTCAGGTGCGGGCACTGTAAAAAGCTTGCTCCTGAGTATGAAAAGCTTGGTGCTAGTTCCAAGAAGGCAAAAGCCGTTTTGATTGGAAAGGTTAGTTCTTGTTATCCTTGTCCATGACCAACTTTCTGAATAGTATTCTTCACTGCAAATTAGTGAATCTGTTTCTCTCTATTCTGGATCATGAAACTGTCAAGATGTTTTTCATATGATTGGATGATGTTTTGTGCAGGTAGATTGTGATGAACATAAGGGAGTTTGCAGCAAGTTCGGAGTTTCTGGGTACCCCACCATTCAATGGTTTCCAAAGGGGTCTTTGGAGCCTAAAAAGTGAGTGTATGCGTTATTAGATACACAACCCACAATTTGTTAGTGCACTTGCTTTACGTATGATTCCATCCCCTAATACTCTTGTAATTTATCCTTTGCTCCATTTAATTGATTCCTTTACTCAAAAGGTATGAAGGCGCTTTCGCTACCGTCAAGTTGAAGCCTTTAAGTGGAGTTTGTGAATAGTGAAGCAGGTAAGAGTCTTTCTTATTGTTTTTATGTTGCAGATAAGTTTTTTAAACTTATTGTGTGATAAATTTTGTTCACTATTTATAATATTGAAATATTAGGAGTTCCCATTCTCTTGCAGGGTTAGTTAATTGTCAACAATGGAACTAGACTTTTGTGCTTATGTGGGGGTTTGGCTTCTAAACCAGTTTATTGGTTCTTTGAATGCAAGGCCGTCCTTTTCCTAGTTATTATTTCATTGTTTGATTCTTCCTTTATCTTGAAATATCATCAAGAATTATTTGGCTAATATAGTGGTGGTGCTTCAGTGTAGAATTTCATCTCTATTGCGAGTATTGCCATTGATAAATTTTTAGGATATAAATGCGTAAGGGGTTTATGTGTAGTGGATGGTTTGATAATCATAGTTTTGCTTGCATCAATATGACCCACCCTTAGAATTTAGATCATCCCCATCAAAAAGATACTAACAATTTTTTGTTTTTATACAGGGACCACTATTAAGATTGATTCTGTCCCCTCAAGTGTAGTGGTACTGAATTCGGATAACTTTGATGAGATTGTCTTGGATGAGACAAAAGATGTCCTGGTTGAGTTATATGCACCCTGGTAAGAATGCATGATCTTTCATACTGTTCAGACTGTTGAAATGCATGTTCTAGATTCAGAATAGTTTTTGGTTTTTTTCAACAAGAACACGGCTGGGTTTGATTTTAGCTGAATTATCATGCAATGCATTCTGATTAGGCTATGTATGTTGCAGGTGCGGTGCTTGCAAAAACCTTGCTCCTGTAAGTACTTAACTGCTTTTTGATGAAACTGCCAGATGGACCAATTGTTGCCTACTGTGTTGATTCCTGAATCCTGACTTATTATTCTGCTATGCATCTGTTGTGTAGACTTATGAGAAGGTTGCAGCAGCTTTTAACTTGGAGGAAGATGTAGTTATTGCTAATATTGATGCTGACAACCACAAGGATATTGGAGAAAAGTGAGTTCCATTTCATAAATGTAATTAAAGTATTCCTCTGATAAGATTTCAATAATATAAAGCTGAGTAATCAAATGAGTGAAAAAGCTTTTAATTATATAAAGTTTCATATGGCTATTCCTGAATCTTTTTGGATGCCTATGTATCTCTGTCCCAGACGGGTCTCCCCTTTCTCCTTTTAAATTGGCACATGCATTTATCTGCCTATGCAGGTATGGTGTAAGTGGATTTCCGACTTTGAAATTTTTCCCCAAGGGCAACAAAGCTGGTGAAGATTATGATGGTGGCAGAGATTTAGATGACTTTGTTACTTTCATCAATGAGAAGTGTGGTACTAGTCGTGATGGAAAAGGACAACTTACTTCCAAGGTCAGTGGGATACAAGTTCTTACTACTAACTATTAACAACAGGATATTACTATTTTCACTGAGCGTGTTTCATTTAGGCTGGTATAGTTGCAACTTTGGACAACTTGGTGAAGGAGTTTGTAAATGCTAGAAATGATGAAAAGAAAGCAATTTATACCCGTCTGGAGGAGGAAGTTGAGAAGCTTAAGGGTCCCTCTGCAAGGTTATCGTTGTTGTATATATGTATATATATATATAAATATATATGTTGTAAGCATACCTACATTTTGTAGGCATTAGCCAGTGGTTAGTACCACCTCCTTTTAGGAAATTTCAAGATTATCTATGCTCATAAAATCAACTATTTGCTTAATGGTACATGTCTTTTGATACTTGTTCATACTCTCGTTTCTAGATATGGCAAGATATATTTGAAATCTGCCAAGAGCTGTATGGATAAAGGTGCTGATTATGCTAAGAATGAAATTCAGCGGCTGGATCGTATGCTTTCAAAGGTATAATGTAGTTTCTCTCCTTTTATTGTATTTAAGCATGCCTTTAAACCATGGCAAGAACTTATGGGCACCAATACTGAAACTAGAAATTGCTGAAATCTCTTTTCGAGTAAATGAATAAAGGGGGAACACTATTGAAAATTTGAGTTAATAATTAGAGGAGGAAAAGGAAAACGGAAGAGGAGGGGAGGGGGGGAGGGGGAGGGGGGGGGACATGTCATATGCTAATTACGTGATTGCAATATTTACAACATTTTTAGTGGAGTCAGTTATTTATATATTTTAGTTACTAATTGTTGTGGTAATCCCCCTCCCCCCGCCCCGCGTAAAAAAAAAAGAATTGAGAGCTAGAGGTGTTGGCTTTGTTAGATTCTATTGCCAAATTCAAAGTAGTGGGTGATTTCCCTCTGCATATCTTGCCTTGATTTCGAGTCTTTATTTTGTCTGGCTTTCTTCTGGGTTCATGTATTATCCACAGTTTTTAATTATGTTTGTGGACTCTGAGAGAATCACCATAAGACCTTTCATGTAGTTATTTTTGTTGCCTATGCTCAAGTCTTTCTGAGCAAAGGGGTTTTCTCAAGTGAGCACGTGTCCTGTGCCTTTTGATCGCACTCCGTGTATACATTCATTGCCTGTTTTATTTGTGCTGTGAATGATACTCTTCTATTTCTATTTTTACATATAAAGTTGTAATCCTTGTTTCTTGATGCAGTCAATTAGCACGGCAAAGGCTGATCAGTTCACACTTAAGAAGAATATCCTATCTGCCTTTGCATGATAGCTATGAGGAACCACATTTTTGGTGCTGCAGCTTAAGCGTATCTGCTACCAGCGTCTGGGGTTGGTCTCAAAAGTTTCTCCCCAGGCTAGAGTAATTTTCCTCTTAGTTACACCCAGTTCACTGCTATTGCACATTTTTGCACCTTCAGTGTAGTTTTAGCATAGACAAAAGAGAGACATTTCTAGTAGTGTACTTTCACTTGGATCCCAGTTTCCATCAGATGAAATCCCAGTTTCTACCTTGTGGCCAACTGCTTATCATTTTTTATGCTTTTTACTGCATATGAAGATTTCTGTTTGCTAAATTAGTTTCTTCAATACTCGCATAAGCTTCACGTACCAGCTACATCCCAACAGAAAGTGCTAAATGGAAGCATTTAAATTATGTCCTGGCCATTCTGCCGCCTATTTAAAGTTATCTAAGTGATAACCTGCTGTTGAACCATTGAGTAGCGTCTTACAGGCTGTGTTTTTGTTTGTTACCATACCAGATAGCGTCTGCCCCTCCCGGATCCCCTCGTCTTCATCTTCTTCTCAGATAGTGTCTTACAGGCTGTGTTTTTGTTTATTACCAGCTCGCGTCTAGCCCAGATCCCCTCATTCGCAGAATGACTCTTTTTCCAGTGTTCTTGTTTATAGTTCAACTTGGTGTGGTTATTAGTGTTCTTGTTTATAGTTCCAACTTGGTGTGGTTATTATGTGTTCACTTATAATTTCCAGCTGAATGATGTTATATCATGTAACATGGATATGTTGATACCCAACAACGTCTTTGATTTAACTAAATTTTTTGTGACGAAGTTGAATTACGACCCACGTGAAAATTTATACAAAAAGATAGAATAAATTGTGGTGGGGTCATTTTTAATTGAAAAGTGATATATATTGTTATTTTATATGTCAATTTTTTTATTGCGACTTTCGTGGTAACTATAATTGGTAATATTTTTATGATGTATTTGATATAGTGGACTAATTTTATAATTTTATTCAATCTCATGTATTGATATACGTCATCTTTTTGCAATATATAGCAAGATTTGTTATACGTTGTAATTATAATTTCACTAAAAATTTATAATAAAGTTTGTAATACATTGCAAAACTCTAAATATAATAAAATTTTGAATAATACTAGGGGTCTTAAATTTTGTCTCAAAAGTCGATTACAAGTGATTTATCCAACCAATAACATGGTGCCACATTATTTGTGACACTATTTGATATTAAATTTTGAAATCTCTAGCATTATCCTAAAATTTTACTCACTCCATCTCTTAATATAAATCGTTTTAGAGTTGTGCACAAGTATTAAAAAAATGATTGTATAACATTAAATATAATATTAATTGTCTATATTATTTTTGTATTTGAAAAAAGAGTATTATTTATTAAACAAAAAATAGTAAGAGAATCAAAATTATATTTAATACTTGGGGTAATATTAAAAATTAAGTAATTAATACTCCCTCCTATTCAGATTAAATGACGTTTTAGGGAGTTTAATTTTATTCTATATAAGTGTCGTTTTGGAATCTCTATGCAATATTGCACTATTTTTTTCTAATTTACTCATCTATTTAATATGCTTAGTAAATGCAATTGTGGAGAGAGAAATAATTAATTAGGGACAATTGTGGAGAATGAGAAGAGACAATTGTGGAGAGAGAAATAATTAATTAGGGACATGATGTGATAAAATATGTAACTGCAAGTGCACAATGTCGAATTGAAGAACTGACAAGTACAGGTCGAACCCACAGAGACTAGATTAATTCTTTAATATATCCTTAATTAATATTTTAGGCAAATTAGAAATAAAAATGGTGGAGAAGATTTTTTAACTAAATTATGCAAATTATTAATTAATGACGGAAACTATTAATGAGAAAAGATACCTAGGAATTAGAACCCACCAAATATTAACATAATAAATAATTTCTTATTTTCTAAATCAATTCCCAAATTATTTCCCTTCCTTTTAAAAATAATGATTCATATAATTAATATGGGCAAGCATAAGTTATGAAAAATTCACAGATTAACTATAACTTATCAAAACCTACAATCAATATAAAAATCATATGCAATTTATGCGGAGGAAAATATGAAGGTGAGAATAATTAGGCATTAATTTTGGAACGAAAAGAAAATATTATATGAAATACTTAGTTTCATCATAATCCTAGGTATTAGAAATTTAGTTAGCCATGGAATTAAAACAAAAACAAATAATATTAGTACTACTATTCGCATGAAATAAGAACAATAATTAAAAGAGAATTTCTATTATATAAATAAAAGAAAGTGACAAATACTCCCGACAAGTAGTACCTCACAACCCGATTGGAATAAGAAAAAGGACAAACTCTAAATATCTTACTCCTTCCTACACTAAGTGAAAAAAAAGAGAAAAAAAAATAACAAGTGATGCCTTTCTAAAAACAAGAGGCCTATTTATAGGAAAAATAACTTTGAACCCTAATTTAGATTCATTGAACTTGGACACTTTGATTCCCTTTCCATGTAGGATTCAATTTCCTAGTAGCAATCAACTTCTCAAAAAGATCTTCTAGATAGACTTTTCTTTCTCTTGTTGGATTTAAATTGCACACCAAGATTGTTCCACCTCTTTCCTTCTCCTCAGTAGGATTCTTCTTGGACATTCCTTATATGAATAAGAGCATTAAATATTGCTTGATCACCAAGATTTTAACTTTATTGCAATAAATATTAAATCCTACAAAATAAAATAAAACATATTAATTTAATAAACTAATATAATTAAAAGGACAAAATTAGGGATAATTAAATGTATAAATTACGTTTCTATCAAATACCCCCATACCTAGCTTTTGCTCGTCCTCGAGTAAAATAAATAAAAATAAAAATAAAACAAAAATTACAATACCCCATTTTCAGTAGGAAACACGATTGCAGACTTAGCATATGCTGACAAGCCTTTAAACCCCAAGGTTACCCCAAGTGGACGAGTTGTGTCTCGTGAGGGTTTGCAGTGAATATACCCACAAAATTTAAAAATATTTTTGGGTTCAACAAATTATGAAATTGAAAGAAAACTTCTAAATATTTATGGGCATTATACATAAGCAAGATTAAATTCAAAATCACACTTTCACCTTATCAAAAATACTCGATTTTCATTTTAGACACCATCCTTCATTAAATCAATTTCATGTGATGCATGCATGTGTATGTGATGTAACTCTTAGTAGGGATTTTTACCATGAAAATCAAGCAAACTCTTTTTTTCTTTGTCTTTCTTTTTTTCCTTCCTTTTCTCCATTTTTTTTTTCTTGACTTGTGCAATGTCTTATTTTCTTAGGCTTTTCAGAGTTACCCATGTAGAGCGAGCGTTGGACCAATGACTCCCAAACCAGATAGCTTTAGGGCATTAGGTGTAGAGATACCCCTAAGGATTTACTAACTCGAGTAACAAAGGCCACAAAATTAGACTAGTCAAGCTGCTTTTATCCATCATACTTTTCAGCGTGAATATTGATGCTTCCCGAGACTTGGATACCCAATTATTTCGTTTAATAAACATTGAAGCAGTTATTTATTTCTTTTTTTTTTCAACTTTTCTCAACTTCATTTTTTTTCATTCTTTCTTCTTCTTTTTTTCTTTTTTCTTTTTTCTTTTTTTTTTTGAAATTACTCGAATCATGATTTATACCCCACAACTAAGAATTAGTGCAAACGTGAAATGCAAAAATGCTTGTGAAATCAATTTTAAATCCATGGTGTTTTGAACTAAGATTTCGTATCTTATCAAAAATTCAAGAGTTCTAAATCTTTCAATCTCACTCATGCGTTTTGCTCCACCAACACTTATTAGAATTGATTCAATTCATAAAAAAAGTCAAACAATTTTTTTTTAATTTTTTAATTTTTTTGTGTTTTTTTTTCGTAAAAGAAAAAAAATCTAATACAAACAAACTCCCCCCATATCTAAATCATGCATTGTCCTCAATGTATACAAATGAAGAAAAGAGAACAAAGATATGAAAGAATTATACCTTGGACGAAGAGGCAGAAACTGGATGACAATATTTTACAAAAGAAGAATATACGTACAAACTTACAAAAACAAGTGCATTACGATATATCTTGTCAATCGTGGGTCAACAAGGTATACCACCTCCTCCGGTTCGGTCGGCATTTCTAAAAAAAGTTTGAGTCGTTGACCATTCACTTTGAAAATTTCTCCACTCTTTGGATTTTCAATATCTACTGCCCCATGAGAGTAAACAACCTTCACTACAAAAGGTCCATCCCATCTAGAACGCAATTTGCCAGGAAATAAATGTAGCTTAAAATTATACAAGAGAACTTTTTGACCAGGGGAAAATGATTTTCTCAAAATTGATTTATCATGAAACACTTTTGTTCTTTCCTTGTAAATTTTAGCATTTTCATAAGTATCGTTCCTAATCTCATCTAACTCAGCTAATTGCAATTGTCTATGACTCCCACCAGTGGACATATCAAAATTCAACTGTTTTATGGCCCATAAAGCACGATGTTCAAGTTCAACAGGTAAGTGACAAGCTTTTCCAAACACAAGCCTATACGGTGACATTCCTAAATTAGTCTTAAAGCAATACGGTAAGCCCACAATGCATCTGACAATTTTAGAGACCAATCTTTTCTATTAGAACTCACCGTTTTTTCCAAGATTTATTTTATTTGCCTATTTGAGACTTCTACTTGACCACTTGTTTGAGGGTGATATGATGTTGCAAGCTTGTGGGTGATGTAATACTTTTTAGCGAGGATGAAAAAATGATTGCGAAAATGTTTGCCTTGATCATTATTATGGCCCTAGGGGGTACCAAAGCGAGAAAATATTCTCTTTCAAAATTTGACAACAACCTTGTTGTCATTAGTCTTAGTTGGTATAGCTTCACCCACTTAGACATGTAATCCACCGCATGTAAAATGTCTGATTTCCAAAAGAATTTGAAATGGGCCCATGAAATCGATTCCCCACATCAAACAATTCAATGACCGAATAGGTTGCATTGGCATCATATTCCTCCTAGTGATCCTCCCTAATTGTTGACACCTATTGCAATTGGTACAAAATGATGTGGCATCCTTGAATAGACTAGGCGAATAGAAACCACATTGGAGGACTTTGGCGGTAGTCTTTTGCCTCCAAAATGTCCTCCACAAGCTTGGTCATGACAAAATGACGAACACTTCTAAACTCGTGGTGGGGTGCACACACCTCCCAATGATTTGATCAGACAATATTTGAACAAATAGGGTCATCCCAATAAAAGTGTTTGACTTGTGAAAGAAACTTGGATCGGTCTTGTTTGGACCAATGGGAAGGGATCTCACTAGTCACTAGGTAATTCACAATATCAGCAAACCAAGGTGTAGCAGATATAGAGAAAAGCTGCTCATCTGAGAAAGATTCATTTAAGGGCAGGTCAAAGTTGGACTCCACTACTAAACGTGACAAATGATCACCGCTACGCTTTCGGACCCTTTTTGTCTCAGATTCTAGTCAAATTCTTGGAGCAATAAGACCCAACGAATTAAACGAGCTTTTGAATCTTTTTTGGAAAGAAGATGTTTGAGAGCAGCATGGTCAGTGTAAACAATTATTTTAGACCTAATAAGATAAGATCGAAACTTTTCAAGGCAAAAAACTATAGCTAAAGTTCTTTTCAAGAGTTGAATAGTTTAATTGAGCATCATTCAAAGTCCTACTAGCATAGTATATGACATGGGAATCTTATTGATTCTTTTGCCTGAAAAAGACTAATTGCATAGTCGGATGCATCGCACATTAACTCAAATGGTTGTCTCCAATCGGGTGATTTGATGATAGAGTGAAGTTAACTCCTTTTTGAGTTGTTCAAAGGATTGAAGACATTTTCATTAAATTCAAATTTTGCATCTTTACCTGAAGATTGGTCAAAGGTCGTGCTTTCTTACTAAAATCTTTAATGAATCGCTTTATAAAGCTCGCATGCCCCAGGAAAGAACGAATTTCTTTATCGTCCTGGTGGTGGAAGATTGGAAATGAGGTCGATTTTGGCTTTATCTACTTCAATTCCTTTTTCGGATATGATGTGACCAAGAACAATTCCTTTTTTACCATGAAATGACATTTTTCCCAATTTAGGATTAAGTTTGTTTCCTTACATCTCCTTAGAACTAAGTCAAGGTGGTGAAGGCATTCATGAAATGTAGACCCAAATATGGAAAAATCATCTATGAAAATTTCTAGAAATTTCTCTACCATGTCGTAAAAAATGCTCATCACGCATCTTTGAAAGGTGGCGGGCCTACATACCCCAAAAGTGGTGATTTGACGATATCTGAAAGGTTCCATAAGGACAAGTGAATGTGGTCTTTTCCGGTCTTCCCAAGGCTATGGAATTTGAAAGAGTAGCTTTGAGTAACCATCAAGAAAACAATAATAAGCATGACCAACTAATCTTTCTAGAATTTGGTCATGAAGGGTAAAGGAAAATGATCATTTCTTGTGGCAAGATTGAAGTTTTCTATAGTCTATGCAAACCCTCCAACCAGATTGGACACGGGTGGGAACTAACTCATTAGCTTCATTTTGAACCACCGTTAAGCCAGACTTTTTAGGTACCACATTTAATGGACTTACCCACAAGCTATCGAAATGGGATAAATGATCCCGTTATCTAAACACTTGAAATTTCTTTCTTAACAACCTCTTTTAGAATGAGGTTTAACCGCCAGTTGTGGGTCTCTCACAGTTTAACATCATCTATTAAGTGGATCCTATGTTGGACAATTGTTGGACCGATCCCTTAATATCGCTTATACTCCATCCTATGGTTTTCTTGTTTTCTCTCAAGATGGTCAATAACTCTTCCTCCTGTGTGTTTGTTAAATCGGAAGCAATGATTACAGGAAGAGTTTTGGAGGGTCCTAAATAGGCATATTTAAGATTATCGGTGCAGGGCTTGAGTTCTAACTCCGGTGGACTCTTTTCAAGAGGTTCAAGATTGCAAGGTTAATGGCTCACTCGGGTTCCCATTTAGAGTAAGACATTGATCTTGATGACTCTAGCATTTCATTAACCTCATTTACATATACTGCTTCATCCCAATTTCACCAAAATGATTTAGACAAAAATTAAAATTTTCGTCTTCTCCTTAAGTTCATTGTTTGGACATGTCCTCGAATCATGTTCACTTGAACGGGTTGGTCGGAAAAATCACAAGGTTGCTTTCCCACATTAAACACATTTAAATCAATTGTCATGTTCCCAAATATTAATTTCATTAGTCCATTTCTACATTGATTAATGCATTAGAAGTTCTTAAAATGGTCTACCTAAAATTAGAGGAATTTGACCCTTGGGATTGACAACAAATTTGGGTTTCAAGGACAACAAAGTCAACAGGGAAGACAAAATCACCAACCTTAATAAAGTACATCTTCAACTATTCCTTTTGGCACTTTAATGGAATCAGTCGACTAGTTGAGTGTGACACTTGTCTTTTTTCAACTCTCCTAAGCCTAAGGTTTCATACACGTAAAATGGTAACAGGTTCACACTAGCTCCTAAATCAAGCAAAGCCTTTTTAATTAATGTGTCACCTACGATGCATGAAATAGTAGGACAACCGGGGTCCTTATATTTCAGCGAGGTGGACTTGACATGACAAGATAGAACTCATATGTAAGGTCATTAGAAAAGCTTTCTTAGGAACATGAGTGGTTCTTTTATGTGTGCACAAATCTTTTAGACATTTAGCATATGAGGGAACTTGTTGAATAGCATCTAGAAGAGGAATGTTAATTTTCACTTGTTTGAACACTTCTGAATTTTGTCCAACCAAATTTGTTGCTTGTTTGAAATAAGTCTTTGAGGAATGGAGCTTTTGGTTTGAAGACTTTTTAGTTGACTCATAAGGTGTGGTTGAATCGGGTTTTGAAACATGATTAGTGGATGGGCCTCTTGACTTTCGAGTTTGTGGGATTTTCAGTCGGGTTGACTTTGAAGATGGATCGTTAGATTCAACATTTAATTTTTCTCTTCTTCATTATCAATTCCAAAGATTGTTAAAAATAATTTCAGGACCTAAAGAAATTACTGTAATTCACATGATTGACTTGGTTGTTTTCAAGTGAATTAACATGATAAGGTTTTTGAGTAAGGACTGAAAATTTTGGATTGGTCTCGGGTTGACTAGAAGTTTACCATTCTCTTTCACTAACCTGCGTTGGCTAATTGACTCATTTGGATCTCTAAGCGAGAAATGGCTTGGTTAGTGCTTTCTTTGAGATTTTATTAAAGTTTCCACACTCTTCTCTAAGGTGCTCACACTCTTCTAAGGTGTTAAGTCTCCTCTCACTTTCATTAAAAAACTTGGTGGATATTGAGGTCTTTGGATTTGAATTTTGGTACGGACCCGAGATTTGACTTTTGTAAGGTTGAAAAGATTGATTTAGAGACCGATTGACTGATTTGAAGAATTATTTGGGTAGGGTCCTTGGTTCCATGCAAAATTAGGATGATTCCTCCAACCAGATTATAAGTGGGTGCAAATGGGTCATTCCTAGAGTCGTTGAAACATTGCATTGACTTGTTCATATTCTTCAAATTGGGGCACGACTCTAGGACATTCCTCAATCACATGGCTTGGTGAATTACACTTTAGACACAAAGGTGTAGGTGTTGAGACTTGGTTCACGTGTGATCCCCTAGTTTCTAAATCTTCAAGTCTTTTAAGTACACCAGCCAACTTAACTTATGTAGCAATTGAATTGTCAATTGTATATACACCCCTAGATGAACTAGGTTTATCTGTCTCTCGGGTGGTTTCTCATTGCATGGTTTTTTCTGCTAAGTCTTCTAAAAACTCCCAAGCCTTCTCCTCATCATTATTCAGAAAATCCCCTTGACACATTGACTCTAACATTATTTTAGTGGGATAGTCTAAACCTTCATAGGCAATTTGACACAATCTCCATTTCTCAATTCCATGGTGTGGGCACTGGGATAACAAATTTTTAAATCTATCAAAATATTTCCAAAAGGACTCTTTTTCAAGTTGGCAAAATTGATGAATTGCAGTCCTAATTTTAGCAGTTTTATGATTTGGAAAATATTTTTTTAGAAATGTAACGACAAATCCCTCCCAGGTTGATATGGAATTATTTGGTAAGCTATATAACCACTTTTTAGCATTATCTTTTAAAGCAAATGTTATAAATCTTAGCCTAATTGAAATCATCGACAATTGTTGGATTTTCATTAAGGCACAAACTTCCTCAAATTCCTGAATAAATAAATATGCATCTTCTATCCCCGTAAACCTAGGTAACATATTTATAAAATGTGGCTTAAGTTCAAAATTATTACCGATTCTGGGTGGTAGACTAATACATGAAGGTTGGGCGGAAGGGGAAGGATAACATCGATCCCTTCAAGAAAGCAAATTTAGGCGCCCTCCATTTTTGTTAAAGTGAGATCTTTTAAAGTGAAATCCGAAAAATTAAGTTTTCTCACTAATCGTGATGTTTCGTCCCTAATCCACACTTTTTGCATACACTAATTAGCAAATAATCAGATAAGCACAAAAAAAATAATAATAAACAAAAATAAACAAAAAATTACTTCTAAGGTTAACCTAAATAAAATCTAGACAGCTCCTAACTGTTCCAAGTTACACCGCAAGGTCCACCAAATTCGAAATTAATCATATCACTAGTCAGGTAAGTGTAAGAAAGGTGGGAGTCTTCGTAGATACGGTGACTAATTAAATAACCACACAATCTTTAGGCGATACCTTTTGAACCACTTGCTTAGACACCAATGGTTTGATTAATTTAAAATTGAACTCTCTTGGAGTTTCTTGTCCTAATTGAGCTCGAGAGTTCTAGGGCCAACGCTCACTTGATTTTATTAGGTCATGGTCATGCAAAATGCAAATTGGGTTGTTTGTGGGCCAAGGAAGGGTGATGAAATCCCCACCTTATCTTGTTACGAGTTGTGCCCTTAATGTTAGATTAAAGATGAAAATGCACAAATAAAAAAAAACTATAAACAAATAAAATATCCTAAAACTATGTGAATTACGAAAAAAGGAGAAATTTTGACATACCTCAATCCTCCAGCAATCACCACAGTTTATATTTGACAAAAAATAAAAAATAAAAAATAAAATCTAACAGGATGTGCTCTACGTGAGTGAATGCATGAATGCGACAAATAAAAAAAATATATATAAAAAAAAACTAAACTACTATTTTTTTTATTTTTTTTTTCAAAAAAAAAATATGGAGATACGAAGTACCGAAGAAAGCACAACAACAAAATCTTTATCTTTTCGCTTCTCGGATCCGCTTCAATAATCCTGAAAAAAAAATGAGTTAAAACTAATTCGAATAAATAAAAATTAAGGAATAAATAAAATTAATTCTAGTCCTCAACATTCTAAAAAAACTTGATGTGATAAAATATGTAATCGCAAGTGCACAATGTCGAATCAAGAACCCGACAAGTGCAATTCGAACCCACGAGACTAGATTAATTCTTTAATATATCCTTAATTAATATTTTAGGCAAATTAGAAATAAAAATGGTGGAGAAGATTTTTAACTAAATTATGCAAATTATTAATTAATGACTAAACTATTAATGAGAAAAGATACCTAGAATTAGAACCCACCAAATATTAACATAATAAATAATTTCTTATTTTCTAAATCAATTCCCAAATTATTTCCCCTTCCCTTTAAAAATAATGATTCATATAATTAATATGGGCAAGCATAAGTTATGAAAAATTCACAGATTAACTATAACTTATCAAAACCTCGCAATCAATATAAAAATCATATGCAATTTATGCGGAGGAAAATATGAAGGTGAGAATAATTAGGCATTAATTTTGGAACGAAAAGAAAATATTATATGAAATACTTAGTTTCATCAAAATCCTAGGTATTAGAAATTTAATTAGCCATGGAATTAAAAATAAAAATAAATAATATTAGTACTACTATTCGCATGAAATCAGAACAATAATTAAAAAGAGAATTTCTATTATATAAATAAAAGAAAGTGACAAATACTCCTTGACAGTAGTACCACAACTGATTGGAATAAGAGAAAGGACAAACTCTAAATATCTTACTCCTTCCTACACTAGTGAAAAACTAAGAAAAAGAAAATAACAAGTGGTGCCTTTCTCTAAAACAAGAGGCCTATTTATAGGAAAAATAACTTTGAACCCTAATTTAGATTCATTGAACTTGGACACTTTGATTCCCTTTCCATGTAGGATTCAATTTCCTAGTAGCAATCAACTTCTCAAAAAGATCTTCTAAATAGACTTTTCTTTCTCTTGTTGGATTTGAATTGCACACTAAGATTGTTCCACCTCTTTCCTTCTCCGATTCTTTTTGGACATTCCTTATATGAATAAGAATATTAAATATTGCTTGATCACCAAGATTTTGACTTTATTGCAATAAATATTAAATCCTACAAAATAAAATAAAATATATTAATTTAATAAACTAATATAATTAAAAGGACAAAATTAGGGATAATTAAATGTATAAATTATGTTTCTATCAGGACACAAGATATTTTGTATTATTTCTTAATAAGCGTGCTTAACTCTAAAATATCATTTAATTTGAATAGGAGAGAGTATTTACTTGAAATTTTCAAATAACTTATATTAAGAGATAAAATCATTACTCTAAAATAATTTATATTAAGTAACGGAGGGATAACCTTGGACTCTCTCATTGAGATGCTACTACAAGAAAGTTGGACTATTAATATGACAATGTTTCGCCCAAGTAACATTGATCTTCTAGGAATAAACTATACACTCAATGTGTCCACCAGATTTTGTCCTTACATTATTTCCTTAATTATCTTTAAATATTTAATATTCTCTTTAATTTTTTTCTATTTTTTTAAAATTACTTTTTCTTTCTTTTAATATCTCACTTGTATACTCTCTTTTAAGTCATATATTTTCTCTATCTTTTAACAATATATTTATCTCATCTTTATCACCTACAATTTAGCTTTTTATTTATCTATACAAGCAGGGGCGAATTCATAATTTTTTCCAGCAGGGGTGGATTTTAACTATTTTTTTTCTTAAAATTAAATAAAGAAAATTTGAACTAATCATAATATTAATTAATCATAATAATGTTTACAAATTACAAAATATATTCATAATTCAAACTAAAAAAAGAATTTCAAATAAAAAACATTTAGACACAATTTAGAAAAACTCACTTCGATTACTTGTCATAATTCAATTTGAATAATTCCCCAAATGCTCAAAGCCTCAAACCAAATTTATTTTCTATATTCAAACAAAATCATGACAATTAAAAATGAGGGGATCGATGCTAAAAGCTCATAATCACTTTTCATTTTCTATTTCCCATTATAAAATAAAGCAAAATCATTGTAAGCTATCACAATAAAAGATAGAAACTACTCGATCAAAATAATTCTATTTTCAATTGAAGATCAAACAACCCAAAAACAAAAACTCAATCAAACCAAACATACAGTAACCACAGTCAACCAAATCAATAACAGAAATAATTCAAACTTGAATCAAACAATCCCTCACAGTTCACACGCTGATGAACATTCAAAACAAAAAACTATACAAACCCTCCAAATTTAACTCTTTCATTAATTTGCCCCTTTAATTTTTTTAATTTATATATTTATCCTACCCCTATATCTATAAAAAAATTCCAGCAAAGACAACTGTCTATGTTACCCCTTATATATATGCATCCGCCCTTGGAGTATTTTTGGTAATACACAGTAATTTTAATAGAATAATTTGAGAAGTTTTAACTTCCTTAATCTTTATACAAAAACTTTAAAACAACACATATTTAAGAATGGAGTATTAGTTATTGTTCAAATTAATTGATAGCTGAAATGTGAAATTAGTAACTTTTCATAATATGCATCATATTGGGAAAAACAATGGTTGTTGGCTTGCTGCAACCAAATCAATAAGTTGTTACTTTAATTACTGAAAATGATGAAATAATAAAACTACCATTAATAAAATTAGTGAAATGACAAAATTATTATTGATGCAGTGTCTTTGCCTATATTATCCCCATAGCTAAATTATCTCCAAATAACTTGCTTCAGTTTCAAAATATAAAATTTTTATTGAATTTTTAAAAGTCAATTTGAAATATTTTCAAACTTAAAATTTATATAAATTTATTTAATAGTAAACAACACAATGATAAATGTTGGATATTTTTAAATCTAAAAAGTATATAGTAAATATGTTATATGTTGTTCATATAGCCAATAGATGAAATAGTTTAGTTGGTTCAGAAAAAGAAATTGCAACATGTTTTGCAATTTTAATTTTTAAGATGCCAATGGTTAACATTTCAACATATACTTCTTCAGAATGGTTAAAATTGCAACATATACTTTTTGAGAAACCTATAAATAAGTTATAAATCTATCCAAAACAAATATTTTAATTTATTTCAAATTATTCTCAAGTTTTTAGAAAAAAAATATCATTATACTATTTTTTCTTGTTATAATTTTCTTCGCTCTCATTTATAGTTTTGTTCTAGATTTATTTATACACAGTAAGTTCTAACACAAAATAAAATATGGGCATATCTTATTTTGAGAGAATAATTCATAGTAACATTGTATAGCAAAAGTTAAGGGTGAATATAGTCTTAAAGAAAGAGTAATCAACCATTTGATTCAGGAGATAATATATATTTTCAAATTTATAAAGTATATAGTAAATATGTTATATTTTGTCCATATAGTCAATAGATGAAATGGTTAAGTTGGTTTAGAGAAATGAATTGTGATGTTAAGAACTTGAGTTCAAGTCATGGCAACAACGTGACACTTTAGAAACTAAGTAATCGTAGCAACAGTTAGGGGCGAATATAATCTTAATAAAATAGTTATCAACCATTTGATTCAGACAGTAATATTGTTGTTCTACATCAAACTACAAATCGGAAATTACTCCATCCTTTCTATTTTAGGAGGAGAATTTTGTTCTCAATTCAATCAATCAAACAAAATATTAATTACATTTCTTAATCTATGTGCGTAACTTTAAAACGTCAATTAAAAATAAATGAAGGGAGTATTTACCAAGTATAAAATTTATTATTTTGTGACTTTTTAATGAATTTTTATTAAATTTGAATTTAGAAAAATCTTCAATTGACTTTCAAAAATGAATAATAATCTTCTAATTTGGAAAGCAATATTGCATGAGGTTTTAACTGTAGAGATTGAGAGGTGGAAGTATGGGTTAATGAAGGAAGGAGGAGGTGGGTTGTTGGCATTTAACAGGAACTGGTGGTGAAAAACAAGAAGAAAAATTATGTCATCCTTCAATTCAAGAGTATATATTTGATGAAGCCAGATGGAGTACTTAAATACAAGGCTCTGATGTTCTTTTTTCCTAAATTCTGTTTATAAAGCTAGGTTACAAAAATGCTCCATTCGTCTCATAATATACGATGTTTTAGAGTTATACACAAGAATTAAAAAAATAATTATATTACATTAAATATAATATTAATTGTCAATAATACCCTTTACCACTCGTACTTTTCTTTTCCCATCTATAATATTTTTTTATGAGAGGTAATTTTAGAAAGATTATTATGATTAATTCTCCTAAATTATATAAAACATAAAATAATTTAAAAAAAATAAAATCATCTAACACATCATATATTATGGGACGGAAGGAACACAAAGGAAGTGGGTATTTTGGGATTTTACACACAATTTTAATGCAATTTATTGATTTCTACTTGAATAATAAATGTGAGAGAGACAGAGGGATTGATGTCATGAGATGGTGGTTGTTTTAAATAGCTGACGAGGGAGGCTGTTGTGAATTTTAAAAAAGGGGTTGTAGTTCAAAGCATGAGAATTGAGAGAGAGAGAGAGAGAGAGAGAGAGAGTTGATGGCTTTTAAAGTTTTCAGTTCCTTGGGTGACCTAATTGTGGATGTTGGGAGTTATTATATCCCATTAAATACCTATAGCCATGCAACTTTTGTTCAACTGTATCCTCACTTCCCTATTAAATGACAAATTTTTAGATATACATACATACATATATACATCTAATAATATCTATTAATAATGTATATATATATAAATATGTATTATATAATCGAACATAATGCGGAATTTTTTTTTGACTATTATGATGACGGTTCACCCGTCCACAGAAATTTCGAATAACTATGACAACTATATATCTGCTATCGCAACACAATGTGACTGTAAATTTTTACAATAAACGGTGCAAGATTCGATGACCATATAAGTACACATAACTAGGGGTGGGCAAATAAATCGATTTTTTCGATTTTTGGACGAACCGGACCGGCCCGAATCGGCCAGTTTGGTATAAATATAAACCGGTTCGGTATAAAAAACCCGGTATATACTGGTTTTTCGGTACCGATTTCGGTCCGGCACTTTTATGGTTCGGTATAAACCGAACCGGACTGGTATATACTGATTTTCTAATTTATTATTATTAATAATAATAAAATATTGATTATAATAATATTAATAAAAATAATAAAATAATAAAAATAATAATTATATTAATTTTCAGTAAAAACCGGTATCGCCAGTTCGATATACCGGTCCAACCAGTATCGGTACCAAAATTTGAATAATTTCGGTACTGGTTCGGTACCGGTCCGATTCGGACTAGTTTTTACCGATTGCCCACCCCTGCACATAACTACTACATTCTATGAAACATTATCCACACACATGCATATATTTGTCACGCATACACACTCTTCATCCTAAAATGAGATTATTATTTTTTTGAATTGTTTCACGTTATAATAATATATGTCAAAAAGAAATTAGAATAATATTTTTCAACAAATTTCCATTTAATAATATATTCAAGACAAATTTACATTAAAAAGAGGAGTCAAAAATAAAATGAGGCTCTGTTTCTAGAAACGGAAGGCATGGACAGGTCAGGTGTGTCTAATTATTGTTAAGAGCAAAGGGTGCAAGTCTGATGAAATGAAAAGTTGGTTAGAACTTAAACATCCATGCTCTTAAGAGGAGTTAATAGCTACACAACTTTATAATAATTGCAAACCCAACTTTACTTGAATGCCACGTCATGCAGTGATGGCTCCCTATATAACTACCCAAGACATTTTCACCATTGATCACATTCAAAGATTAGAGAAGCTCAAAGACCTATACATATATATTCACACACACACACACACACACACATTATATCATCTTTAGGCTTTGGGATGGTTTCCTTTCATACACCTCTTTCACCTACTAGAATAAAGAAGCTGCCAGAATTCGAAAATTTGACCAAGAAACGAAAATGGGAGGAGTCGCAACCTGGTGAAACTTCTGAGAAGCAATCGATAGCCAAGCCCGTATTTGACACCGAGGAGGAGCCACGGCTCGAGACTCCCTTACCTTTGGAGTGGCAACGCTGCCTCGATATCAAGGTACGTATAATCCAACACTCGGCTACTTGAACGGAAGTAGAATGAAGTATATGATGTTGACTAACAAAACCCTTTTGTACTAATTTTTCTCTAGTCTGGTCAGCTATATTTCTACAACACAAGGACTCATAAGAGGACATCAAGTGATCCAAGGATCGAACAAGAGCCACTAAATCCTGGTTACATGAGCTTAGACCTTCAGCTCAATCTGCCATGTGGATCAGTGGGGAAAAAGCACGAAGATGATCACAATTACACGAATTTAAATTCTAGTAGCAACTCAAAAAAATCCGGGGATTGGTTTATGGGTTCGAGCGGCAAAAATAATACGAGCGGTCTTACGCGCTCTCCATCATGGTTGACAATTGAAGGGGATCAGAGAGAGATGGTAACTGCAGTATGCAAGAAGTGTCACATGTTAGTGATAATGTGCAAGTCTTGTCCTTCATGTCCCAACTGCAAATTTGTGCATCCGCCAAACCAAAGTCCTCCCGGTTTGTTTGACCAAAGGTTAAGCCTCTTATCCTAAGAATTACCTAGTGTTGAGGGTAATACAATGGAAAGTTGAAAGCAGAGCTAAATCTAAAACTGCAGCATAGAAAATCCCTAGTTTACAAACTGCAGCATGAACCTTCTCTAGTGAAAAATAAGAAAGGAAATGATATAGGGGAAGGAGAGAAAGAGAAGCAGAGGAAGTCTACTTTACTATGTAAATATTTCTTTCAGAAAATAAATTTTGTTAGTGTTCCCCCATCATGCATGTGTAAATGTTTAATGCAAAACTCTAAAACTTCATGGTTTTTAGTTTCTCCACCCATAGGGGAAAAAAAAAAAAAAACTCACTAAATTGGTGAAAGTTTTGATGGTACAACCTGGATGGAGTTATGTAAGCATTCAAAACTTTTTTACAATTGTCAGGTACAAGTACAACAACTACAAACCAGTTATTTTACTAGATACTGTATTCCCTCCTATATTCTCTTAGCTCCATTTGAAACTCGAAAACTAAAAGGAACGAAAAGGAGAAGGAATTGAAATCTAAAATTTTATTGGAGCATATGTTCATATTTTACACTACATTTTAACATGTTCCTAATATTAGATTTTTTATATGTATAGATAATTAAATTTATCTTTAATGAGATGGATTTTTCTTTTTACATTTATTTTTGTTTTCTTGTTACTTTCGTTTCCTCCACGTTTTCCAAACTCCAAACGGAGTCTTAGGCAATTTCATTTTCCTTAGTGTTATAACTCATCAACGAAAGTGTTCCAATGCTTTTTATTCTTCCTAATTGTCTTTAGGTTGGAGGGTTCTAAAGAAGGGTTGAGGAGGAAAGTTAACAGGATTCTTCATAGTGATATTGCTCTGTGGTGTGGTTGATCAACCAGCTACTTAAAAACTCCCTCCGTTCAGAAAAAAAGAGTCTTAATTTCTTTGCAACTTAACTTCCATTAATAATGGTATTCTTTTTTCTGGGGAGAGAGTATCAAACAACTGTTCATTGTTTGAAACGCTCAGATGGTCCCAATTGTACAATGAAATGAATAAGGTTTACCTATAGTTGAGTAGTTACATCAAACAAGTTCAGAGACTATCTCATATGTGACTGAACTATACAGTGGTCACATGACCACTTTCAAAACAACCAAGTCATTATTTGGTTTAACCAGTGTTGGTTTGTTTGCTACTTTAGGGGATGATCATTCAATTCTTATATTATGACCATCAATAAGAATCGAAGACTAGCTAATTTTTGTTTTTTCCATGTCCAATTCAGTGAATTCTCTGTTCATTGTAAGATGATAGACAAAAATTGGTCTCAAACTCTTCCATGAACTCTAATCAGCATGTTTCGATCATAAGATGTCATACCAGTGTCTGCATTTGACAATACATGCTCATTGGGTAAAAAAGAATTTTTTTTTGCGTATAAGCTGCAATCCACCTTCCAATTAGCCACATTGCCGTAGCAATGTAATAGGATGCAAACATGAAGGTTCGTTATGTTTTATTATCCTCAATTTTAGTGTTTCTATAATATAATGCCAGTTTTCACTAATTCAAAAAAAAGAGAAGAAGATGTACTTCTGCTTATTGCTTAGAGATGGGATATTGTTCACAATACTCTTGAATCACTTTGAAAATTTTCTTCATTCCTATATATTTTCTCACTATATCTACCTTTTCTATCTCCAAATTTGATGTCTACATATATATATATATATATATATATATATACACACACACACATATACAATGGAAAAAAAAGAAAAAAAAAGTAGGTCCACTACAAAAAGAAATTTTTTATAATACACACAGTTCCAGGTATATATATAGTGTTAGGTATGTGAAGTACCTGATAGTGTTATTATGAATATTCACCATCTTCTTCCATAAGAAGTATTTTCAACCCTGGTGTTTTTCCTTCCCATGGATTTGGAGGAGGTGTCGAAAACTGTTGGCTCCGAAAGCCTTTCTTATAGCTGAAACTTGCCATGAGGGCAATATGGTCTGATGACCATATAGTTGATGGAAGTGCAGTACCCCCAATGCTTTTCTCATCGAGAAGCTCCAAGAGTCCATCAACCACTAAACTATTTTCTGTTTGGATATGATCACATTGTTAAACAAGGAAATTTTCAGGACAGAACAAGATCAGACAGTACGTAATAAGTGAAAAGTATCTTGACAAGTTGAAAATTTTTTATGTGAGCAGTTATTAGGCCATTACGAAAAACAGTTTAAATCACAACATCAAATATTTTAATAAGTATTAAGAAAGTATATATATGGATTCTTATCCCACAAATTAATCTTTGTGAAACAAGGAAAATAAAAGAAACAAAACCTCCACTAGCAATATGATATGTTCCACAAGAAAATTAAATGATCATAATAGACTTGGACCACAAAAGTAAAACATTGGTTTAGATGATAAATACATTTGTTGGAAAGCCTGGTAAGAAAAAGTTTTTAAGTGTTTAAACTTCACGGTATCGTACAGAAAACAGAGGACGGATAAAAGTATCATAACTACTTTAATACGCATGCCAGCGGCATGTGATTCTAAGATAATATTACAGTCTTCTGAAAAAGATAGTGGCATCTGTGTATAAGAAATTGAATATACTATGGGAGAACAATTTATGATGAGTTAAAAGCTTTATTTAATACATACATATGAAATACCTGTGTAGAAAATATAGTCGAGGGTTCGTGAGTGTCCGGAACCAAAGTTGGTGAAATGAGGCTCTCTGGTGTCACGGTCCATCTTTTTCATATGCCGTCTCTTAACACTCTTTGATTGAAAGAAAGAAGAATAAGCACTAGCCTGAACAAGAAGCCACCATGCATCAGATATCAGCTAATAAAACTATGATTATTTTTATAGTAATGATGAAAATAAGGACTATGCTGTGTCACAGTGCTTACTCGAAATTACAGGTGATTAAAATAAGGTCTTCTACAAGCAACACAAATTTAGAAGGTCTTTAATACCGACAAAGAAGAAGGAAAGAGAAAGGTTGACAGAATAACAAACTCATTACAATATTCATGAAAATGGCAAATATAGTAAGTGAATCCATCATAATCCAGAGCATATTAAGCGGAAAATGTCATATTTCTTTCAAGACAAAGAAATCTAGGAAAATTGCCCCAAGTTCTCTCTTCTTAAAATACAAAATCTTCTTACCATAACTTGGTAAATATATACGCACTATGACCCAAATTAAGAGTCCTACTTCTCGTCAAAAATAAAGAAATAAAAAAAATCATTTTTTTAATAAGTAAATAAAGAAATAAAAATTGTTATTCACCCAAACTACCCCTTTGCATTGATTTGGAAATTCTTTTGAGTACATATTATATAATACATAATGATTGCTTCAAAGTTTAAACACTTTGAAGCATGGTTCATATTACATAATACATAATGATTGCTTCAAAGTTTAAATACTTTGAAGTGTGGTTTGGGCAATGGCCTAGGTTTGGTCTGTGGGAGCATAATAATTACATGTTTCCCTAAACAAGTTTCAAAAAAGGGCCTTAATTTTGAATGGATAAAGTAACATGAAGGGCTGATTCTGTCGACTTACCAGGTGCATTGAGTGGAAAAGCTCAAGATGTTTATATATCCCCAACGGATCTCTAAATTTGTTATAAACACGTCTGACTTTTCCATCAACTACAAATTTATGAGGATCACTACAAAATTAAGCAACAGAAACAGATTTCAGTTAATATGATCTTCCATATATATATATATATAGGGAATGATCCATAGCAAAGTTGGATAGGAGAGATTATCTATCCAACTCTGCTATGGATCATTTCCCAAAATATAGAGAGGAAAAAAGTACTGATATTTAAGAAATCAGCATGTGCTAGTAACTTGTCATTTATCTCCTTGGAACAGTGTAAATTATCCAAAAGATATACGCAGATTAAGGAATCTATCTATGGAAGACATGGACAGTAAAGAGTTTTAAGAATGAGATATTATGCAAAAACATGTGAGGATAAGTTGCTCACAGACACAGTGGACATATCTCTGTAAAACTACCTCCAGCTCATAAAACCCTCAACCAGTTCCCAAAATTGTTGAAAGCAAAATAGCCACTGTAGTCCAATATGAAGTAAAAGGGAAAAGGTGCACATAACAATCTCAAAATAACATTTTTTCTTTTCTCCACAAAGTTAAAGGAATCTGTTAGTGTCGATCTACTGAACTGAACCTATTAATTCAGTTTAGCTGAAAGGAAAACAATGTAAAGACTTTTATTTCTTTGGCATGAGCAGGTATTATTTTGTATATGTTATTTACGTAAAAACTTCACAAAATCTGCCAGTAATTCAAATAACCTAACCTTCTAGGAAGCGAGTTCATATCCCCACAAATCAAAAGAGGAATGTGTGAATCGGAAATTTTCTCTAGTCCTTTAATGAAGTTGACAACCTTATGCCACAAGAGGAAAGGAAATCAAAATATGAGAATCTTATATAAGAAACAACAAGAACAAATCTCAAAATTAAAAGCTCACCTGAAACAATTTAGCATCTGGAAAGCTTGAATCTGCATGTATATGAGTATTTGCCTAGGTTTCAAAAGTATGACTGTGTTAATGCTCTATGATGCTAAACTCTAATTAAGGAAAGCAATAGAGACTAGAGAGTACAAACATCCAATACCACACAGATTCTAGACTTCACATCATCATGCACTCTGTCATTTTCAATTGATTCTAATATTAGAACAATGGCAATGTTACCCTACAACATAGTAAAATCAATATTAATAGTATACACTGTTCAGTGGAAAAATTGCCACTACAATATAATTCAGTGTCTGGATAGCATGAGATATTACCTTCATCAGGCGAAAGCAAACTTCATTTCTTTGATATGGTTCCAACATTTCAACCACGGATAATGGTGTTCTATCGAACTCGAGCTACAAGACATACAGCTGAAACATATTAAGAATTTACAGTAATTAGTAAGAAATACACAAACTATAACTTCTTCACCTCATATTTTACAATTTCCTTGAACTTATCATGGCGGAAGAATATTGCACATCCATCAATTATATACTGGTTACCTGTGTACACCTGTAAGAAACCAAAAGATTCTTACCTTGATGTAAAGAGAGAGTAAAGCGAAGCATTTACTTTTTCACAAAATGTTAGTGAATTGGGTAATGGGAAAAAAGGAAGTCACTTAAACCAGCATTCAAACAACGCATTGACATAAGGGTAGTAGAGTACATGTATGCATGTGATACAATTTAGAATTTTAAGTCTCTTGAGATGAGTGATCACAAGGTAAGGTTAAATGCAAAAGAAAACAAACTAAATCTTCAATTTACGAAAAGTTTTTGATTTGTTTGTCAAGGGAAACCTCCTCTTCTGGATGTTTAATGTCTTTATGAACTTAGATGAGTGATAGAAATAATTCTAGATGACCCAGAATTTTTTTAGATCTATTAGATCTCCAATTAGAGGAGACGGGATATTCATTTCTAAATGTTCTTCAATATCCAAGATTTATCTAGGATCACTTTTGGAAGTTAGTGTTTGTGAACATTGAATGAATGTCAGAAGTACTTTCAGGTTTCAAACTGTGTGGCTAAATGAAGCAGAATTCATAAATTCAGTGCACGTATTTGTATATTGATCGCTTCCTAATGTTACACAAAATTGGGGTTTAAAAGGAAAGTGTGCTGAAGACTACTACAAGCTTGGATGA
This sequence comes from Panax ginseng, assembly GCA_020205605.1. Taxonomy (NCBI): domain Eukaryota; kingdom Viridiplantae; phylum Streptophyta; class Magnoliopsida; order Apiales; family Araliaceae; genus Panax; species Panax ginseng. Next base: position 91,364,944 of record CM035141.1, on the reverse strand, counting down.
GAAGGAACACAAGGTGTGGCTTGAAAGAGCAGATATGGTCAAAAGAATGAATACACAAAAGGAAGTTTTGAAGTATTGCAATGTCAAAGGAAATCATGTACACAAAAAATCAATTGTCTAAAAGTGTTAACAAAGACAAAAACAAAATGCTTTAAATGATTGGAAAATGCAGGAAATTTTTACAAGTAACATCGTGATTTCAGAAAGAACTAAGAAATATGAATAATTACTATTCATATTAATGGCAGCAGAAAATCAAATATCATGGATTGAGATAGTAATGAAAGATATTATAGCTAGTCTTTTTTAATATGTGACTAAAGATATTATGGACTTTGATTTAGCAGATGATAAGAGTGTAGAAGAGAATCATGGTAAAACATGATTCATGAACCCTAGCAGTTAGAAGAACATTTAATTGAGTTATGTCAAGTCAATAGTCGTTTATTAGGATTTTTCCAGATGATAAATAGAGGTTATGCGTACTGAAAATTAATTTCTTTGAAGTGATTTAAAGGAATGAAAGACGTTGCCAAGGGATTTTAATATGAAGAGGATGAAACGGATACGAAATAACATAACATTGAGCTGAAAGTAAAAATGTTCTCCATTAAAACTGTGAAGTGATTTTTTAATACAAGAACCTTGCAGTTTCTCTTTATCATTTTGAAATTGCAGCAAAACAAGAGAAACACTGACAATGAATTACATGGTTTTGGAGTTTATTTCCCCTTTTTCCAGTAGGTAATTTTGGCCCAAAGTATGGGGATTGGAACCAGCGGCCTTGAGGTTTTTTCCTAAGGACTCTGCCATTTCTCCCACCCCTTGCGGTTCTATATGGTTTAGACTTTTACAGTCTACACTAAATGATGTTTCAATCTTGGTTTCATGATGCCAGGACTTTAAAATAAGCTGTGCATATTTATAATTTGATATAACCCTTGAACAAGTGGAAGAGGGTTAACATGACCGGAAGTGCTGATTAAACTAACGGTTAACATGTGTTAATTATGTGGCAGATGAGATCCTCTCTTACGTGGATCAGGGGGAAATTTCCCTCTAATATTACATTGCCCCCATCAATTAACCCTCGGTACACAGAACATTTGAGACCAAAAAAAGTTCACTACAAAAACTAAATATATGTTAAAAGAATAAAGAAAGTATTAATATATCACTAAAAATTAAAACAAAAATAAACAACTAAACATATATAATTACAAGAAAGTAAAATTAAAACAAAAATAAACAACTAAACATATATAATTACAAGAAAGTAAAATAAGTAACCTAATCAGTAATCACCATTAGGAAAAAAAAACTAAAAAAAAATAACCCAATTAAAAAGAAAAAAAAAACTTGCAAACCCAAGATACCGTGTTCACCATTGTTGTCCACCATTGTCGTCCACATCTTCTAATGTTACCACTTGGAAGCCTTCTTCCCCACTGACACAACACACCATTACATCACCACTCACCTCACATCAAAAATTAATTGCTCACCACCACTCATAAACTAGTCAATCGTCAAACCATGCTGAGGGACCATCAATTCACCACCTAACACCACCACTCCCAAATAACAGCCTCCAAACACAAATCAATTATTGTATAGAAGGGCATCAAGTATTGTAGCCAAGCCATACTCAGATTCGCAATGGCACTCGATGCAATTATGTAATATATGTCTCTGCAGATTTATAATTGCAGAAGGAAACATTAATCCGATTCAAAACGGATCGTTGAAAATTCAAATAGATATAAGCCAACCCAACCAACCTGACGAGAGCTGGTTCGATTAATAGTTATATTTGAAAGAACAATTTAAACTTTACCTATATCGAGATTTTGACAGAATTTTTGATTCGGGGGCAACTGAAAAAGAAAAGCTAGGAAAGAACATTGATGTGTGGCTGAGATGAGAAGGGGCAGGAATAAGGATGAGAGAGAGACATAAATATGACGAATAATTTGTATTTTGCATTAAATATTTAACTTTTATTTTCACAAACCAGATCCATAGCACAAACCAGCCTCTTATCAAAACAATGGAGACATATTTGGTATTCCTTTCCGGATCTCGACTTCACTACCGTCAAACCAATCAAAAAATTTGTAACAACTAGTATTTTTTCTCCATCATGCCATAATAAAGGAATGGACTACATCATCCAAGTATTATCTCTCTGTGAAAAGAATTCATATATAAGAATTCATCGCCGGAGAAGAATTCGGCGAACAAGTCGCCGGCGCAGATGAAACGGAGCCGTAATTGAGCCAAGTAGAATCACAACAACAGAATCGATCGTAGCCCTAATGTTTTTCCCCAATTTCTGAAGTGTGCAACATTTGGCTATATGTTATCACGTGTCATGTGCTCTGCACATGATACACATGGAAAAACTAACTCACACATCAGCAATTAAGCCTCATGTGATACGCACGGTAACGAATTTATGTCACTTTTTTGGACGGAATGTTAAATAATGACCATTTTGTAATCTTTTTTCGAGTATAGTAATGCGTTTGTAAAAAAAATTCGGTAACTACAATGAAAATCGACCCCTAGTACAGTGACCAAAATATCAATTAACCCAAGTGGAGACATGACTGTTTAGATAGCAACAACAGACAAATTTTGCTGGCTAAATAGCTAGTAGTGAATAAGGTTTCTTCCAAACAATTTAGGCACCTAAGATGCCTTTTAAAAATGATTTGCTTAACTTGTTAGCAGCAGAGGATTGGTGGTTTATGATCAAGCATAAATTATTAAACAGATTATTCCAATGCATTATGTGGATAAAAACAGAAACAGATTCTAAATCATAATTTACTTCAGTTATTTTCATGGTTTTTCAAGTATACCCGATATACTTATTTGTGATGCCAAATGTGTAATTTATACAGAATTGTAATCATGTTTGTCAGATAGATCCATAAGAAATGTTATAAACCATAGTTTTTTTTCCGACAAACCATAGATTTATTTTATAGATTTAGAAAGGTCATATAAAACCCATATCCAATTCATGAAATTACCCACACCCCTCACCCACCACCATCAAATACATTTCTAATATTTAATAGAAATTCTTTTCAGAAATTAAAGGAAAGTTGCAATCTTCATTACTACTAAACATAAGGTAAGATTTGTAGAAGCTTACCTCTTTTGTTTTTTTCTTATAAACAGCTGAGTAGCCACATTTTGCCATCTCAGGTTTTAAAAAAGTGTCAAAATGATCACTTTGTACCTGCCCAGTCAAGTATAAAAAATTAATACAAGTAAAGCACCGGTTATGTCATGAGGCATTGACATGACACGAATGCAAAATTCACGTTCAAGGATCTATATGCACATAATAGAGGACGATAACTGGAGAAAGACTCACCTCCTGAAGGCAAAGGATATCTGCGTTATATCCAATAATTTCATTAAGCAAATTTTGTCGTCGGTATTCCCATGTAAGAGCCCAAGCAGGGGTATACCTGTGTGCATTCCTACTCGCATACAGATCGGCAAGAATGTTATAAGATAGCACAGTAAAAGTTCCACCACTTAAAGACTGGGTTTCAGTACTCAAATTCCCAAAATTCATTGCAGATCCTACTGAAATCATACAACGAGGGCAAGGGGAAGGAGATCTAATTACAGGATCAGTTAATACGACATTCACTGGAGACAAATGAACCCCCGTTGAATTGTCTGTAGGAATGCATTCTAATCTCAAAGTTAATCCTAAATCATCCAAAGATGGTACATAAGTTCTCAAAGAGCATAACTGAATCCATGTTTTCCCTTCACGTTCAACCTCAACCTGATTGTGATCAAGTGACAATCCATTTCCAAATTCAGGCAAATAATTACTAAGCTCTCCCAGTACCAGCCCAAATGCCTGATTGAGAGCTTGATCAGCATGTAATGTACCATGCTCTCGGTACCTGTTTAGACGAGATTTATAACATCAATAATTTAATCGAATGGACAAAATAAAAACACCACTACAATGAATCAGAAACACGATGGAATGGACAAGTATGTACAGTTGTAGAATAGGTCGGGGACCTATTCTACAACTGTACATACCAAGGCAGGTTAACCTCATCCATATAGTAGTGCGACCTTTAGCACCTCAAATCTAAATTTCATAGGTATGAGAACAGTCAGTATTGCAATTGCAATAGGTTCCAGTCAATGTTGTTATACAATAAGTAGCCAAATATTCAGCAAAATATAGCAAATAATCAAATTTTTGTTTTAGTGTAGAAGTCTGAGTATAGTGTGCATCAAAGAAGCTGAAGAATCAATTAGTACCCAAGACCAATATTCAACAATGCCTCCATTTTGCTGATATAATCTTCAATTTCGTTGATGACCAAACAAAAATATCCTCAATATTCTTCATGTCATACGCACATAAACTTGTACAAAGTAAGATGATACAAATTGCAAAACGCAATGTAATTCAAAAATAAAGTATAGGTAAGCCAGGTTGGTTTTTGGGTCAGGAAAAACAATTTCTCTGCATTTGGACATGAGACTGGATTCACTTGACAAACTCCAGCATTAAATTTCAACTAGCAAACATCTAATCCAAATCATAGACTTCATGCAACTAAGCATCAACCTTATTGAAATACCTTCTAAGATGTACACTTCTGCAATTACTTAGAAAAATAATTTATTTGAGATAAAAATAAAAAGCTTTAAAACAAAGAGTTAATAAACTTGGAACAGTTTTGCACTCATAGAAACAAGATACATACTTGCAATAACTATAATCCAAACCTTAAAAAAAACTCCAAGCACAAAAACAAATGAGTAAAACATATCAAAACTTCAAATTCATGAAAAAATCAGTACCAGCAAAGAAGATCATAAGGACAAAATAGAAACGAACCAAGTGAAATTGAGGGTATGCGGAGGAGCTTGACCCGACCCATGACAATTAACATGAACAAAAGGGTTAATTTCACATCCGACGACCGGAGTATTCGACCGGAGACTCACTTTCACCTCAAATTGCATCTCTCTGCCGTTTTCTCCGGTGCCCACTTCAAGAAAAGTACAAAATCACTTTGTGAAAGTAAGAGATGACTGAATTTAGCAAAAAAAAAGATGCACTGGGAACTTGGTGAAAATGGGATCGTTTTTCTTACAATTTTAAATAAAAAGGAATTGAAGTTGACCCAATGCTACTACACCATCTTCATCTTGTCTTGGGGCTTTATTTCTCTTTTCTTTGAATTTCGTACTGTGTAAGTTTTGTCTTTGACTTTTTGACTTATATTTCTATTTATACATTACTACCCTGTTTGTCTTTTGTTTCAGTTTAAATCGAACATATGATTGGTACGAGGTCCACAAAATATTGATGTCTCTCTTTTTTTTTTAATGTCATGGATCTCAATTATAATCACATTTTTTTTTTCACACACATGTATTTTGTTTAGAATTTGAGTATAATGTGGACGTACACAAAATACTTTTAACTTAATTTAAAAGGGTTCATTATGTATTGGGGGCATTTATATATATATTATTTTTTCTATTCAAAAATTAAAGATATAATTTGATTTTTAATGTTAAACCATATTAAAATTTAAATTTATATAAATTTATTTAATTTTAATTATTACAGTTTATTATAACTCATACAAAGATATAACAAAAACTATTAATCATAAAATATATTTTATTTTAAACTTTTATGAGTCATACTAATTTTGAAGTTTAATATTTTGTTTAACTTCAATAGTCAAATTGTATATCAAATTTTGAAACGTAATATTTCTCCAATATGGGACTTTAAACTCGTTTATGATATCTTAACAATCTCTCCCTCATAAGTGAATTCATCACATACAGAGCTTCCCCTCACACGAATTCCATCTCTTCAAACGCCACGAAAATCAAATCCGACTTTCTCTATCGAGAGTTCAACTTCTGTCAAGATTTAAACATCTTTTCTTTAATAATTGTCAACATCATTGCGTGTTTTTTGATTCTCGACCAGGACTTTGATACTAACTGACTAACTGTTGGGGAAGATCAGGGAGTCTGCACGTCGCATGAGCATACACAAGACATTAACACATGTTTGAAACTCAACTTGACTCAAAAATTTAAATCATTAATTTTTGGATTTATTCATGTATATTGGTATTTACTTTTTCATTATTTTTTGGATATGAGACTCTGACTCCCTTTATATATTGATTCTCCCATTCCTCCCTCTCTCCCTCTCCCTCTCCCTCTCCCTCTCCCTCTCCTTCTCCTTTTAGCATTTCAACCATCTTAATTTAGTCTCCTAATTATATTCTCTTAATGTTCAAATGCATAAGTAGAATTATTTTGAACACTCTCTCTTCTCTAATGACTTAACGAGAACTAAATTAAGTAAAACTAATCTAATTTCTTAAAGTTGCTATAAGACTGAAGTTGAAGTAGCACTCGTGAAATCAAATTTATTGAATGAAAATAACTCTCCCACATTTAGGCAAGTAATTCCATCTTTTAAACAATCTTGTACAGTCTACTTTAAATAAATAATAATTGCTTCATATTTATTAAATGAAATAAAACTTTGAAACAAGATACTTTTTACTTTCTGTTGGGGCACGGTTAGGTGGGCCCGGATAATTTGATGGGCCACATGCCACAGTGAAGGTGAAGAATTCTTTCTCACGTAGGAGAATATTTATGGGCTATGGATTAAGGTTTAAGGAATCTGTGATTCCTAGTTACATTTAATTTTTAATTTCTAAGAAAAGAGTCAAGATTAGATTCGACTTTTATCCTAGTATAATAATTACCATGGTTACGAATTATATTTCAATTCGGGGACAGGGCGATAAAAATGGTGTGATCTATTATAAATACAAGGTTATACACTACTTGACAAGTACATCATTATTCATAATTCTTTGAGCGCTGAAACTATAAGACTCCATTTTTAACTTGTTTTCAATGTGTACTTATTATTTTCACACTGAAGTTGTCTGTACTTATTCTCACATTAGAGTTATCTTCTGACAATCGTCAAGTTTCAACGTGTGGACCGATTTTAGCGTTAACACTTTTCATCTAGAGAAAAGGAGTAACATATATTCCCTTCCATAAAATACAAGATTAATATTGATTTTTTAAAATATTTTTAAATATAAATTAGTATAATTTTAGATATATGAATAATATAAATTAACTATGTAGTACTAATAATTATAATATTTATTATTTTAAAAACTAAATAAAAATCAAATTAAATTTAAATTTAACATGACAAACTTACTTTATATTTTTTTTAGAAAGTAATGAATACTTACCTGGCTCCAAGTTTCTCCATTACTCCCTCCGTTCCTAAAAGATTGTCGTTTTAGGAGAAAAAATTTGTTTCAAAAAGTTTGTCGTTTACAACTTTCGAGGAGAATAAATTATTTACTTTCCTATATTACCCCTACCTTCTCTCATTGTCCCAAAAAATTCTCTTCCTTGTATTAATAGTTTTCAATTTCCCATAAAGGGGTAGTTATGAAATTTCAAATAAATTTTACTTGGTAGATGACACTTCCTTAATCCATGTGCCAAAACCTTAAACGACAATTTTTTAGGAACAGAGGGAGTATTTAATTACTCATGAATTACACTAAACTGATACTTCCTCCGTCTTTTAATATAAGACGTTTTAGAGTATTGCACATGAATTAAGATAATGATTGGAAATAATTAAATATAGTATCAATTGTCTATAATACTCTTAAATATTATCTTATCATAGTTATCTCATACTCTCTCACACACATTTCCCCATAATTTTCTCCTAAAAAAACTTATTAGTCTCATTTACTCATTGGTGTCTCTCTTCATCCCCATAAAACAACTTATCCAATTCTTTAGTTTATCAAAAAATTAGGTAGAGTAATGAGGGTTAATTTTGGAAAAATTATGACTAATTTTCTTAGATTTTTATAAACGTCAAATAATTAGAGACAATTGAGAAACTCTAAAATGTCATATATTAAAGGACGGATGGAGTAGATCATTTTGTTAACTTCCAAACATTCCTTTATGCTGAAGTCTATGTATTTACTACTACTCCCTTCGTACCTTAATATAGATTGTTCAAACTTGGCCCAAACGTTGTCATGTGCTTTGAACTTGTTCTCGGGTAAGCTTGACCAAAATATATATATATATATATATATATATATATATATATATATATATACACGGTCCGGATCAAGTGCATATCCCTTATTTTATTCATCCGTGCTCACCCCCCTTTAATGACGGATCCGGCGACGGTTCGATCATACAACCGTCGTCTATACTTTTAGCGATGCTATATATATGTCTGTCCGTCGCTAAAAGTATAGACGGACGGTTGTATAGCGACCAAACCAACGTCCGTCACTAACAAAGGTGAGCACGGTGAATAAAATAAGGGTATGATTGATCCTCGCTATATATATATATATATATAGAGAGAGAGAGAAAGCAAGATCTTAGGCTCACCTCGCTTTTTTTTTTTTTTTATAAAAAATAACTAATAATAAAAAATGTATAATAATTTTTTGAATTAAAGTTTTTTAAAAAAATGTTTTGGGTGTGATTTGATATATATAACAAAAGCGATTGTTACAAATTGCATAACACTGCTTTTGTTATATGTACCCAAATCAAATCACACCAAAACACTTTTTTTAAAAACTTTCAATTCCAAAAATTATTATACATTTTTATTAGTTATGTTTTTTTTATTTAAAAAAAAAGCGAGATGAGTTCAAAGTGAGCTTTCAATAAGGGGTGAGCCTAAGAAATGGACTGTATATATATATTAAGATTTTATATGTCAACTTTTTATTTCAAGCTACGTGGATAATCATAGTTGATAATACTTTAACGATATATTTGATATAGTGAATCAACTTTATATCATATTCAATATCATATATTGATATATGTTACAATTATAATTTGACAAAAAACTTTCAAAAGATATAACAGGACTCAAAAAAATATCAAAGTTTAAAATAAGGGTTCCTAAAAGGTTTAAGAGACTGAGAAGTCTGGTAGAGTGATAAAGAGAGGAATCGAGGAGACTACTAGTAAGTACTCCTTTCATTCGTACTTTTTTTAAATTTCGTTTTACAGAAATATTTTTGTCTCTTAATATTTATCGTTTGAGAATTTCAATTACGTATTAATTGCTTAGTTTTTAATATTATTTCAAAAATTAAATATAATTTTGATTTTCTCACTATTTTTTACTTAATAAATAACAACCTCTTTTTTTCAATATAAAGATTTGAGAAGTTAGAAACTTAGAAAGTCATATCTTTTATATTTTTTCATCACATATTAGAGCTTACAACCTATTTCACAATTTGTTTATACTTCTACGTAATAGTTATACATACATAAAGCTAATGTAAAATAAAAATACTATATCATATACGTGTATTATAACTTTATTTATATATTTTTGAGTCGGACTTACAATTGCAAAAATTGGGAGAAGGACAAAGAAAAAAGTAATGCCTACATTAAATCAATTGATTAGTCATAATTGAGAAGGAAAACGACGATCAATATTGAAAATGAACGGAGAAGTACAGTACAGCCCAAAGTCGCTATTTAGCGAAAAGATTCCCAATTCAGAACATGTTATTGACTCAACCACTTGTTAAATGAAGGTAGCTTGCTGATAGATACATAATTCATACATGTTAATATTCTCATATTTATTATTTATATATTTATTTTATTTAACTAATACATTTTATTTGATTTTGTAGGATTTACCTTATTTATCTTGATTAATAAGTAAAAGATAATTTTTTTTTCTGTTTTTAAAGATAGAAAATGACACTTGGGAGATTGTGATATAGAGATTGAAGTTGAGAAAGAAAGAAGAGGAAAAGAAAGGAACAAAAGAGACCAAATTCAATGAATCTAAATTAGGACACAAATTATTTTTCCTATAAATAGATCTCTCGTTTTAGTGAGAAGGGGCCCCACTTGTTATTTTTTTTTCCATAGTTTTTTGCTGGTGCAGAAGGGAGTGAGATATTTAACAATTGAGAATTTTTGTCTTTCATCTTATTCCAGTCATGTGTGGTGCTAGTGTCGAGAAGTATTTGTAACTTTCTTTTATTGATTTAATAGAAATTCTCTTTTTAATTATTGTTCTTATTTCATGCAATTAGTAGCATTAATTTTTAATTCCATGATTAGCTAAATTTGTAACACATAGGATGATGATAAAACTATGTATTTAATGATAATGTTGAAAATTAACTACTGAAACTAAATATGTTTATAAATATATATATATATATAACTCATGTTGAAACAAAAGAAGAAGAAAGAACATAACGGAAGCGTACTAGATTCCATGATAATGTTTGATCAAACGGGTTGAGATCTTCCAATTGATGCGTATTTTAGAAGTGAATTTCTCTGTTGATGGGGATACAGAGAAAACAATAAAGAGAAAAACCATACGCTCAATTGGGGACCATGATCCCATTATAAAGAAAACTGCCTTGTGAAGAAACTGCTAAATGACAGTTATTATCTTTTAGTATTTTAAAATTGGCCCCTCATCAATTTTAAAATACAAGTCCGATCTCTACATATTAATTTCATGACAAACATACCCTTAAGCCTACTTAAAACTTATTAGATCACTTAAATTTAGGCCTATACATGATAACACACATTAATAATATATATGTGTGGTCCCAATTAAGATTAATAAAAATTAATCCAACAATCTCTCACTGGACCACATATGTATTCTAAGAAATGTGTTTAACTTTAGTGAGCGCCTGAAATTTGTTTTCATGTAATTCTAAAGGGTATCCAAACAATCTCGTCCATTAGCTACATCAATATAGGATCAAAGTGGTCTTCATTACAATAATCATAATTAGACCTATCAATGGTCTCGTATGCCAACATAGCTAAATAACATAGATCAATCATGGATGCATAGCATGAAAATTACATGTAATGTGATTCACACATGCCTATTTCCAACTGGTCCTACTTAATTAACTGTAGTAAGATCAATACTTCAATATACTTAATAGTGTAGTAAACTGAATACTTTAATTCTGCAGAAAATATATAAATGAAATCTGTAGTTTTAACATAAAGCAATAATCCAAATACAAACTCCCACTAAACTAAAGTATCCTCAAATAGAATAACACCCATATGTGCAGTGTGCTCGTAAAAGATATTTGGTGATAATCCTTTTGTGAGTGGATCCGTTATCATGGAGTTTGTCACAATGTGCTCTATAGAAATCTGTCCACTCTGCACTCTTTCTTTTACAACGAGAAACTTGATTTCAATGTGCTAAACTTGTCTCCTTTAGCGACCGGGGTTTTACCTGATTTACAATTTTGCATGTTAAACATATTGAGAACTTTCTCAATATAGTTCCTTTTGTGACAATCCCAATATACGCTGAGAACGTTCTCGGTGTATCTCAATTCCTAATACAAAATAAGTATTACCAAGATCTTTCATTTTAAAGTTCTTTTATAGAAATCTCTTGGTGTCATGCAACATGCCTATGTCATTTGTGGCAAGTAATATGTCGTCAACATATAAAACCAGGAAAATATGTTTACTCACACTGAATTTGTGATACACACAATTATCAACAATATTTGTTTCAAAACCATATGAAACAATAACTTGATGAAATTTGAAGTACCACTGACGAGATGCGTGCTTGAGTCCATAGATGGATTTTGTCAATTTACAAATCATATTCTTTGGGTCTTCAGATACAAAGTTTTTTGGCTGCACCATATAAATTGTTTCTTCAATGTCACCATTGAGAAACCTAGCACACCATTAATATCATGCCTTTGGACAGTGATATTAATTGTAATTGATACTCTTGTTAAAATAAATAATATTGACAATAATTATGTCAAATAATAAATTCATGTTTGCATGAATTCATTATTCATATTAGGTTACCTTGATAAGTATCAAATGTTTATCATCACAAATATGTATGAAATTCAATCAAATATGAACCCATATTTGGATTGGTTAATATTTGCAAGAATTACATATACACTAACATCTATACTCATCACCGTTGCTTTTTGTATTTAAGCACAACAATTTATCAATTACAATATTTTTGGTATTTTGTTATCCTGTGCTTATGGAGTCAGCAGTCAGAAATAGCACTTAGCCACTCACATATATGATTTAGACTTCAAAAATAAAATAAAATATGATTTAGACTTCAAAAGCAAATGGACAACTATCTCTTCCTAATTTTCCAGTCAACCCGCTAATTCAATATATATATATATATATATATATATATATATATATAAATCTATTTTTTTTTGTTTAGCATACCCACTTGAAAATGTCTAGGATTCAATATCAAATCAAGCAGAAAGATGGAGTCTTATTGGAAAGAATTGTGACAGACATTTTAAACGCATAATTTTTTTTTTTATGATTTAGTGAAATTATAAAATTTCAAAGTCATAACTGGACCAAAAATTTATGATTTATGAGTCATAGTCTCCATGCAGTTCTAAATCTCTAAGGATTCTCTCTCATGTGGGGGTAAGTATATCTTTATCCTTTTATCATCAGATTTTGTAAAATCAACAAAATCCCATCTGTTACTATATAAGTCAATAAATAATTAATAATTAATAATTTGTGATATTTGTTATGCGGCAGCACTACAATCCAATGGCGACTAAACTATCAAAATTATTTTATTGGTTTGTTTTGATAACTACTTTGTTGCTATTATGCAAAGCAGATGTAAAAGGAATCGGTATATATGAGTTGAAAAGGGGAGGCTTTTCTCTTAAGGTCACCAACTATGGCGCTACTGTTTTGTCTGTTATTCAATATATATATATATATATATATATATATATATATATATATATATATAAAATCTCCAAAATTCATAAATTCTATATGAATCAAAAATGGGTGGCTCTAATACCAATTGTTGAAAATTAACTACTGAAACTAAATATGTTTATAAATATAACTCATGTTGAAACAAAAGAAGAAGAAAGAACATAACGGAAGCGTACCAGATTCCATGATATTGTCTGATCAAACGGGTTGAGATCTTCCAATTGATGCGTATTTTAGAAGTGAATTTCTCTGTTGATGGGGATACAGAGAAAACAATTAAGAGAAAAATCATGTGCTCAATTGGGGACCATGACCCCATTATAAAAAAAACTGTCTTGTGAAGTTTAAACTGCTAAATGGCAGTTATTATCTTTTAGTATTTTTAAATTGGTCCCTCATCAATTTTAAAATACAAGTCCGATCTCTACAAATTAATTCCATGACAAACATACCCTTAAGCCTACTTAAAACTTAATTAGATCACTTAAATTTAGGCCTATACATGATAACACACATTAATAATATATATGCGTGGTCCCAATTAAGATTAATAAAAATTAATCCAACAGATAATATTTTCTTTCCGTTCCGAAATTAATGCCTAATTATTTTCGCCTTCATATTTTTCTTCGCACAAATTGTATATGATTCTTATATTGATTGCGAGGTTTTCCCAGATTATAGTTAATTTGTGAATTTTTCATAACTTATAATTGTCTATATTAATTATATGAATCATTATTTTTAAAGGGAAGGAAAAATAATTTTGAAATTAATTTGAAAAATAAGAAATTATTTATTATGTCAATAATTAGTGGATTCGGATTCCTAGGTATCTCTTCTCATTAACAGTTTCCGTTATTAATTATTAGTTTGCATAATTTAGTTAATAAATCATCTCCACCATCTTTATTTCTAATTTGTTTGAAATATTAATTAAGAATATATTAAAGAATTGATCTAGTTTTTGTGGTTCGACCTGCACTTGCCAAATTTACAATAGACGATGTGCACTTGTAGTACATAATTTTATCACGTACATCAAGTTTTTGGCACCGTTGCCAGGGACTAGAATTAATTTTTTATTCCTTCATTTTTATTTGTTCGAATTAGTTTTTAATTCTAATAATCTTTTTATTTTTTAGGATTATTGAAGCGCATTGAAGGAGTGAAAAGATAAAAAATTTGTTGTTGCGCTTTTTTTGATACTTCGTATCTCCATATTTTTTTAAAAATAAAAAAATAGTAGTTTAATTTTTTTAATTAATATTTTTTTAATTGTCGCATTCATGCATTCACTCGCGGAGAGTACATCCTGTTTAGGTTTTATTTTATTTATTTTTTGTCAAATATAAACTGAAATGATTGTTAGAGGATTGAGGCACATAAACTTTCTCCTTTTTTCGATATTCACATAGTTTTAAAACACTTTATTTGTTTATGGTTTTTTATTTTATTTGTGCATTCTCATTTGTAATATAACATTTAGGGGTGATCAAAAATTTCGATTTTTTCGGTTTTTTCCCGAACCGTTGGTATCAAACCGCGGTACAGTATTTTTTTTTTTTCGTCTCGATTTTTCGGTTTTTTTTTGCTTTTTCGGTTTGATGCAGGTATCGATATTTTAGAATTCGGTAAGAACCGATATACCCAAAAAAAAACGAATACTTTTAATACTTTACTTTACTGAGTTTACTCTCTTAGTCTCTTTTAATACTTTTAGACTTTTAATACTTTAACAGTTAAACTATCTTTTGTATTTATTAACTTTACTCTTTTACTTCAGTTCTGAGTTCTGAGTTCTTCACGACTTCACTCTCTCTGCTAGAGTCTCATTTCTTCTTCAGTTCCGTCATTTAATCCTTCTCAATTTTCACCTTCTCCTCTATTAAAGGCTAAACCGCTAAAGCTCACCCCCTACGAGCTGCGACGTGTCGACGTGCGACCTACATCCCTTCCGGCCTGCCGGCCCGCCCTCTCTCAACACGCAACACGCAAGACGCCTGCCGTGTCGCCGACGGTAAGTTGAGATTTGAGATTTCTAATTTTTGCACTCTAAGATCTGAGATCTGAGATCTGTATACTAGTAAAAAAAAAATTTGTATATGTAAATTTTTTTGTATGTATCTGATTTTTGATAGGTTTTTTTTTTTTTTGAAATAGGATTATGATTTTTTTTTGATTCAGGTATCTCATATCTGTATGATTTTTGAAATAGGAGTATTTTTTTGATTTATTGAAAAACGAGGTTAGTTCTTCAACTACTAGTTTGAGTGAAAACAAAACAAAATAATAGATCTGTCCTTTTTTCTCAATTTCCTTTAAATCTCAATTACTCCTTAAATGACACATCTGCTCTGTTTTCTCTGAATTTATTTAGTTCATACAAATCTACAACTGCACTCTTCCCCCAAAATTTTCCCTTCAATTTGCAGAGGTGAGCCACTGATATGAGTTTCTGGAATTGGGTTTTTTTATGCTTTTATATCTGATATCAAATTGTGAACTGAATGCAATTAATCCCAATGCTGCTAATTTGTTTTTCAAACTGTTAGTGGTGGGCACATCATGCAATTACAGACTTACAGTACTGTCAAGATGGTTTATCAATTCTTTGTAGTAATTATGGTTGTTTGATATTGTGTAGGTTATAATGGCTGAGTAGCAATCTGGGGCACCCATCAACGTGGAATCGAATGCTGAAAATCCAATTCATATTGATGAAGAGGAGTTGAATGATGGTGAAATTGAGCAACTTGATGCCGGTAAGACTCGTGCTAAAATTTGGGCTCATTATACAAGATTTAAGCAAAATGGTCAAATTAAAGCTAAATACAAATATTGTGGAGCTATTTTAAGTGCTGATCCAAAAAATAATGGGACTAGTGGTCTAAATGCTCACAATAGGAGATGTAAAATTTACCTCCCAAATATGGAGTTAAGAAATCAAGCAATCTTGAACTTTAAATCTGCAACTGCAAGTGCTAATAATGATGATGAGACCGTGGAAGGGGAGTCAACAAATAATTGTCTTTGAAAGTTTGATGTGGAACTAACTCGGGCAGATTTAGCATATATGATTCTAGTCGATGAACTTCTTTTTAAATTTGTCGAAAATGAGGGATTTCGACATTTTGTGTCCATCGCATGTCCTAGGTTCAATGTTCCTTCACGTCACACAATTACAAGATATTGTTTTAAAATATATATGGAAGAGAAAAAGAAGTTAAAATCCATTTTTAACTCATCTTCTCAAAGGATATGTATTACAACTGACACATGGACATCAATGCATAGACTTAATTATATGGTTGTGACAGCTCATTACATTGATGATAAATGGAGATTGAGAAAAAAAATTATAAACTTTGTTCCAATTTTGAGTCACGAGGGTGAAGCCATTGGAATGGAAATTGAGAATTATTTGATAGAATGGGGGATTAAGAGAGTTTTTACTATAACTGTTGATAATGCCAGTTCAAATGATGTTGCGATATCTTATTTAAAAAATCAATTGCAAGTATGGGGACATAGTGTTTGTGAGAATAAATTCATTCATGTTCGATGTGTTGCTCATATTTTAAACTTGGTCGTAGTTGATGGGTTGAAAGATGTTAATATTTCGGTACCTCGTGTTCGAGCATTGATTAGGTGGGTAAGGCAATCTCCATCTAGGATTAGAAAGTTCAAGGAGTGTGTTGACTTTGAAAAAATTGAAAATAAATCTTCATTAATCCTAGATGTTGCTACTAGATAGAACTCCACTTATTCGATGTTGAATGTTGCTCAACATTTTGAACGTGCTTTTAATAGGCTTGGGAGTAGGGATCCTTTGTTTAAACAAGAAATGATCTCAGGTGAAGGGTGGCCAATGGTGGAGGATTGGGGTAATGTGAAAAGAATTGTTTTATTTTTGAAACACTTCTATGAATTAACACTTAGAATCTCTGGCACATTATATGTTACATCCAATGGATTTGTTCATGAGTTTGTGGAAGTTGATGGTCTTTTGAAAGAAATGGAAGATGATGATGATTATCAAATGAGAGAAATGGCTATGAGGATGAGATCAAAGTTAATGAAATATTGGGGGGATGTTGATAAAATGAACAAGTTGTTATACATTGCCGTGGTTCTTGATCCAAGACACAAATTCACTTTCGTTGAGTTTGTATTTAATCACATGTATGGTAAAGAAAGTGATTTGGCAATCAAAATGATTAGGGGGGCTAAAGATGTATTATTTGAGTTGTTCAATTATTATAATCTCAATCATTTATCGTCCCAAGGTCATTCATCTCAAACTCCAAGTGGGAGTGGAAGCGTAACTCGAAGTGGTGGCTCATCATTAGTAGAAAGTATGTCAAGGAAAAAAGAAAAATTGACAGCTTGTTTGAACAACATGTTGAGGATGTTCAAGGTGGGGAAGTTCAAAGTGAGCTAGAAATGTATTTAAAGGATCGAGTTGAAAGAAAAGATGAAAAATTTAACCTTTTAGCTTGGTGGAGATCCAACACTCATAGATTTCCTGTTCTTTCATTAATGGCTAGAGATGTCTTAGCTATTCCCATTTCTACCGTGGCTTCCGAATCGGCATTTAGCACAGGAGGACGCATACTTGATTCCTTTAGGAGCTCTTTAACTCCTAGGATGGTGCAAGGAATTATTTGTGCTCAAGATTGGCTTCGCCGAAGCAATGAACCAATTGATATCGAAGAAAAGTTAGAATCCCTTGAAGAAATTGAAAAAGGTACATCACATTGTATTGTTTATTTATTTTTTTGTAATGTAGTTTAAATTCTTTTTAATAAATTATGATTTGCTCACATTTGTCTTTTAAAAATTGCAGAATTTTCAGCAGGCGATTTAGATGCATCAATCTTGGATATGTAATATGGTTGATTTGTTCGAGAATGGAGACTTGATAGTGAAGAGAATTGTAATATGGTTTACTGCAGTTGATGGCAATGCATTTGTTTCTACTGCATTTAATTTGGATATGTAATATGGATATGTAATATGTAAGTGGTGGGCCTGGTGGCTACTGCCTAATTTCTACTGCAGCATAACTTGTTTCAACTTTGAATCTTTGATCATGTGATATTTAATTTGGATATGTAATATGGTTTACTGCAGTTAATACTTGATGGTAATGCATTTCTTTATCACAGTGAATGAGTGAATATTTATATGCTGCAGAATGTTATGACTTATGAAACTTTAGTTGTTATATTACAGTGTATAACAGGTGAAGTTTTGATTTTAGTAGTGTTATGACTTATGATTGCAAAATACAGGTGTTATGATTGCAGAATACAAGTGTTTTGAGTGTGTTACTTTAGTCTTTAGAATGTTATGAAGTAGGGGTGATTCATAAATATCTCACAGGGACTCATAATACAGTGTTAGACTGTTAGTGTGTAAACTGATTTGCATATGTGATTTGTGAATGTGAATTTGTTGGTTTCATTTCATGGTATATTGTTTAATTTGTTGATTTGCATCTGTGAATGTGAATGTGATTTGTAAGCAATGAAAAGTGTATATTGTTTAATCTTTACATATGTCATTTCATGGTAATACAACAAGCATATAATAATTAATAAACCAACAAGGCAACAAATCGAGAGGCATAAAAATTAAACAATATACTGTCAAGTGTCAAGGACTCAAGAGTCAATAGACTCAATACATTATACATAAGCAACAAGTATACAAACAACTGAACATTGAACAAGCAGGCAGAGGCAGGCGTGAGGCAGCAGCAACCATTAGCCAACTACTAGGCAACTAGATAAGGCATAACATAACCGCATAAGGCTAAATTTATCAAACAACTGCAGTCTGCACACAACACGTTAGCAGATTTCTTAGTTTTAAAAAAAATTGGTAATATATTAAAAAAAAGTATTTAATTATTATTATTTATTAATAATTATAAATATTGTCATGCATGCGGTATAAACCGAAAATCGAACCGAAAAAACTGTACAGCTTATGTATGTATCGAACCGGTACCAAATCGGTAATTGCACAGGTTTGATTCTTGGTTTTTTGGTTTTTTCGGATCGGTACCGGTTCGGTTTTTTCTGTACCGGTTCGATTTTTTACCGATGAGCACCCCTAATAACATTAAAGACAAAAACATGTAACAAGACAAGTTGGAAATTTCATCACCCTTCCTTGACCTACAAATAACCCAACTTATATTTTGCATAACGTTGACATAATAAAATCAACACATGCCGATTGCCCAACAAAGGATTGCCCAACCAATTTTGCAGCTTCCGAATTATTGAAGATTTAGCCCACATGTAAACATAGCTCATTTGATCAAAGCTTATTAATGTATGAATTCTCACATAATAAATCTCAGCACGTGCATGAATGTCTTAAAACTTCTAGCACATGCATGAAAGCCAACTTCCAACTTGAAGGTTGTCTCATTTTAAACTTCCAACTTGGCAATTAATTCTGTCAAACATTAAGGCTAAAAAAGCTTTCATTATTTATTCAATTAATGCTCATATGCCAAGACAATTATATACATTTATTCGTGTGTGTATATATATATATACACACGAACCGTTGCAATAGTCAAGAACGGTCACTATAGCCCGGTTCACACCCTATGGTGATAGATTTAGCGACAATTTTATTCATCGCTAAATGTAGTCTGCATGTGGACCACCCGCATAGGAAGTGCATTATATATATATATATATATATATATATATATATATATATATATGCAACTTTAAAAAATCATTTTACCCTTTTTGTGATAGATAATTTTGAGTGAAATTTGTGTTGAAAAATAATAGGATATCTCCTTGTCTTAGGAAATATTATTATATGAACTAATTTATTTAATACTTGATATTTAAATTATCAAAGGTCAATAAAATCAATTCAATAAAATTTAAAAAATATTTATGTCAAAGTAAAATAAGATAGTTAAAATAATTAAAGTATAAACCTATGAAGAGGATTCTACCCTTTTAATTAAGTTATTTACTAATTATTGTTATCATCAAAATATACTAAAAGTCGGAGACCTATCAATCTCCCCCTTTTTAATGATGAAAATTATATATAAGAAAATTTCTATCTAGGACTTCCCCTTAATTTATGAAGATGTCTCTTACATTATAAATATTTTAAAAAAAATAAATTAATTTTTTGAAAAACTAACATGGAACAATATATAACAGTTCATAGCAGTAGTATATGTGACATAACAGTTCATAGCAATAGTATATGTGACATACTATTTTTATTCTCCCAATAATATATTTCTTCTCCCCCTTTGTCATCATAAAATTTGGGGGACAGAAGAATAGTATAAAGTACTTTTCAGAACCTGCAGAAAAAGATATTGAAATCTGAAAAAAATTCTTTTAAAATTTAGTTGCCTATTTGTCTTTTGATCAAACGGTAGAAAGCTTGTATTGTTTGAATCTGTGTGGTTGCTTCTGATTAGTCCAAATCAGTATACACGAATGAAGGTTATTTACCGTTAGATGTATATAAATTCAAATGAACGTTCCAGATTTAAATCTATTATATATATGTGTGTGTATATATATATATATTTATTAAAGAGAATAAGTTTAAATATAAGTAATAAGAACTTATAAATATTAAAATATATTTATGATAATATTTTTAGAAAAATAATATAAATATACATATTTGTAAAAGTTTACACATTTAAATATTTCTACTATGTTAAAAATCAAATTTAATCAATAATTTTTAAAAACATATATTTTAATGCATAAATAATTAAGAGAAAACTAACATTATCACTTGTACTTTTACGATTATGATCATGATGTCTTACGTAGTCAGAATCTTTTTTACCTTGTATGATTTGCAATTCTAGGAAGATGTTTAATTCTATCATCATACTCATTTTAAATTCATTACTCATGCATGCTTTCAGAAAAATCATTGTTCAAAGTAATATCAATAGACCCAAAAATGATGTTGTCATTCACTTTTATTAGTTACAACACCGGCCCTGGGCTAAAGCCCAAGGTGCCCGGGCTTTAGGCCCAAAAATTTTTAGGGCCCCCTAAATAGCATATTGGTCCGATAGTCTCCTTCTGTCCTTCACAGTTCGTCTCTTTCACAATTGCCGAGCTTTTAGTTCGTCTCCTTCATCTCCTTCGCAGACACAAATAGTTCATCTCCTTCATACAAATCAATTAATTTGAAAAGTAAATAATCAATTGAGCTTCTCCTTCGTCTCCTTCAGTCCTTCATCACTGTTTAATTTCAGGATTTAGGTATTAATTCTATTTTTTAGGGTTTTGAAATTAATTGTTTTGTTTATGAGATTTAGAAGCATTGTTTAATTTAATTGGGCTTGATGACTGATTGAGTAGATTTGTTTATGCTATTATGAATAAATTTGAATTTAGTGTTAGATATTTCATTTGTTAGATGTTCATTTTGTGCGTTATTGACAGAATTTGCTTGGAGAAGGGATTCTACATGTATGTGTTTGTTTGAATAGTACTGCTGTACTGGTTTGCAACGAAAGTATATTGTATTGTGCTTTAACATACTAGTAATCACTAATCAGATTGAGCTTATACCAATTTAGCAAATAAATAAATAAATATTTTGCCTATATCTCACACCACTATCTCACATCACTAATCAGTCTTTTGGGTTTTTTTAATTGTTTGGGAGTAGTGTTAGACTCTTAATAAAGGAGGCCCTATTTGGTAATTAATTTATAAATAATCACGAGATTATGCAGGAGAAAGAAGTTTTTCGAAGTTGAAACTAATTAAGAACTACCTCCGCTCAACTATGTCACAAGAAAGGTTGAATGGATTATCCATCCTATCCATTGAACATGAGATGGCGGATAAGATTGATTGTGCGGATATTATTAATACTTTTGCTGCTAAAACTGCAAGAAGGATCTTTGAACTGATTACTTTTTTGACTTAGTGATAATGTGATATCTAAATGATGCTTTGAAAATATTAAAATAGTCGGTTATTATATTTGGTATTCTTTCGTGTTGATGCTCTTTTGTTCAGGACAAGTTCTTCATTTTTTATGCCTATCTTAATAACAATTAGCAAAAGGTCCATTTTTTTTGTGTCCGCTTTAGGCCCTTCAAAACTCAGGGCCGACCCTGATTAGTTAGCTCCAATCATACCTGCAACATTTATGAATTTCACAAACTGGTACCCTTTAATAAGAAGGGTCTTTTGGGTAAGTTTTTCATTTTGTATAAAGAGTTTTTTCTTTCCCTTTACAAAACTGGGTACAAGATAATCAGTCTTAGTAGACATAAGTATTTTATGAGTAACAAGTCTATAAAATGAATGATTTATTCTTTTTTTATATCCTGAAAAACTTTGATGAAAATTTCTATAATATTTTTGACTTTTATTTTTCTGATAATTATAGAACTATTTCCTTGTATTTTTAATAATTGGTGCAATGTAAGTTCTTTTTGACACCTAAATTATTTTTC
Source organism: Panax ginseng (assembly GCA_020205605.1). NCBI lineage: Eukaryota > Viridiplantae > Streptophyta > Magnoliopsida > Apiales > Araliaceae > Panax > Panax ginseng. The sequence continues at coordinate 91,342,509 of CM035141.1, read as the reverse complement.
CTTTATAATTTCCATTTTGAACATTACACATGTGAAAAAGAATGACCATTTTCGTTACAGTAAGAATATTTAGTAAAGGGAGATGCATGATTTTTTTTTCTTTACTTAACATGATAAAGTCCTATATCATTTCCTTTACTAAGTTCTCCAATATATCCTAATTCTTCTTTTTTAAATTCGCATCTTTTTTGATTAAGCATGACATCAAGGTTTTATTTCCCTTTTGTGAGCTTAAGAACTATAGTATTTAAATTACCACTTTCTTTAGTTGAAATATTAATTTGATCTATTAAAGAAGAATCTTCACCTTTTTTTCTAATTCTATATTTAGAGATGAATTTTTAATATTGAGATTTTTAATATTTTCACTCAACACTTGATTTTGTATTTGAGTATTTTCATTAATTACAACAAGTGTTGAATTTTCAACTTCAGGATTTTTAATAAAAATGATAAGTGTTGAATTTTCCATCTCTAGATCTTTGTTTATTTTTCTTACTTTTTCTAATTCTTCCTTTAGTAATAATTAAACTTACTTTAAAGTCGTTTTCTAATTCTTCTTTTTCTTTATTTAAACTTCATTAGCTATAATTAAATTTAAATTTTCTATTTCAAGATTTTTGTTAATTTTAATTAACTTTTCTAATGAAAATTTTAATTTAATAAAATCTTTTTAATAATTTCATTATCTTCATATAAACAATTATACGCTTCTTGTAGTTCATGGTGTTCTTGTGAGACCCCGAATTTTATGAAATAAAAGTATTCAATTTTTCTATTTTGGTAAATAGTTAAATTGATAAAAGTTTAAAGTTAAGGGTAATATGTGATTTTTTTTTTTTGCAAAGTAAGCAAGTTGATATAAAATATTCGTTGTGTCGGGGAATATTCGATTAGTCGGGGAATATTCTTTTTGTTGGAAAATATTTGTACGATGGTACAATCATTGATGGACCCCACAACGGAATTATTGTCGGATTGAGAAAACGACAAAAATATTTTTATGAAAATAACGGCGGAAGTTTTACTGTTAATCGTTGAAACACACAGTGTTAAAAAATACGATGTCTGGCGTGGTTTCATAGTAGCACACTCAGATTGATTATTGATACTTACGTGAGAAGTCACTCGGTTTTGTTTTATTAGTATTATTAATGTAATAAAACGTAAAAGCTTTTTATATAAAAATGAATACTTTTATAAAGTTATTCGCTTTTATTAGGCTAATAGTAAATTTTTTATATAAAAATGTAATACTTTGATAAAGTTATCTCGCTTTATTAGACAATAATTAGAATATATTATATTTTATTATGCATAGTATTTGCATAGTGCTCAAGATAGTATTTGCATAGTAAAATCTTTTTATATAAAATAAAATACTTTTATAAAATTATTCATTTTATTAGATTATAAATAGAATACATTATATTTTTATTTAAAAGATTTTGCTTTAAATATGGACCGTCCGATTAAAAGTAAATCAATCTGACCTGCTCATGAATTAGTTACTTATCGCAATCCATTCTTATATAAATAAGCTCATTCCTTCATTATTTCTTAGAATTCACCAAAACTCTAGAGAGAGAAAAATATAGAGAGCCTTTTTCTATAATCTTGGCGTATTTCTTTAAAGTTTAAGAAAGCTTTGAAGCGTAGTACAAGTTTTTTCAAGTATATTCCCATACTACCAAATTTAATACTTTTCTTTTTAAGGTAGGGGATATATATAATTGTCGTACTCGTAAAGGATATTATTATTATTATTATTATTATTATTATTATTATTATTATTATTATTATTATTATTATTATTATTATAGTAAGGGATATTATCTGTTGTTCTTGTTAGGGGTATTCCTTCTCTCTTATTGGTGAAATTCTTTTGTTATTCCATTCTTTATTATTCTGTTGAATAACCTGTATACGCGGAATACCCTATACTTGGTGAAATTCTTCTGTTATTTCATTATTTATTATTCTGTTGGAATATCCTGTCGGTGCGTTTACGCATGACCTGGTTCCATTATTTATTATTCTGTTGAAATATCCTGTTGGTGCGTTTACGCATGACCTGGTTCCATTATTTATTATTCTGTTGGAATAACCTATCTGTGCGGTCTATCGCATGCCTGGTGAATTCTTTTGTTATTCCATTATTTATTATTCTATTAGAATATCCTGTCTGTGCATTTACACATGACTTGGTTCTATTCTTTATTATTTTGTTGAAATAACATGTCTATGTAGATTACCGTATGCATGATAAATGATCATTCGTATTCATACGAATAGTATTTTCATTAAAAAGGGGTTTCTGCCAGGGGCAGATTCATAATTTTTCTGACCCTCAAAAATTCTGAAAAAATTTGAAATGATAATTTGATGAGTTTTCTAGATTGTGTCCAAAAATAGCGATTTTTGGATGTATAGATTAAGAGTTATGGATTTTATGGGAAAAGACTATTTTAAAAGTAAACCCTTATAACTCCTTGTGGTTAACTCCAAAATTGGTGAAATTTTTATTGTGAGTACATGTATATAACAGGAGTATACCCTGTAAATTTCGGAATTTTTGGATAAAAGTACAATTTATGATAAATGTCTAAATATTCGGCAGTTTTAGCTATATGAAAAATAGTAAATGAATTTTAAAAATTTTGAAAAAAATATATGTTCAAGATGGGACTATATTCTGCTAAATCCCAGAAAAGAAATATTATTGGGACTGATTTGGTATTTTTCATGAAAATGAACTAGTTATGAGTAAATGAATTAAATATGTTATGTGAAGTAATAAAATTGGAAAATAGGATTTTATGGTTTGAGAATCCTATATAGGGTATATGCAGATTTTTGATGAGGAATTTGATCATTGATGATGAAATCTTATGAGTATGACATTTTTGAATGATTAAATGCATTATTTGATAAAGTGTAAATAATTGAAATAAATTATTTATAATTTTAAGAAATGATTAAAATATTATTATAATATTAATAATATTAGATTATGAGATTATTAAGTGCTGGATAAATTGTATTATAAATATTTAATATTTATCCTTTATCTCATTTGATTGATTTTTATATCATTGTCATCATCCTCATGCTTATATTGTGTTGAAAGTCATCTTTGACCGTAGTGCATAGATGGACTTGGTATGATTATGACCAGGGATTATTCGGTATAATCATGACCGTAATGTTACAAATGATGTGGAAAAAGTCCTCATTGGCCGTAGTGCATTGATGGGCGCTTTTGGTATGATTATGGCTATGGATTCTCTTGACCAAGGGTGCAAAGATGAATTTTTTATGGCATGATCATGATCGTTGATGAAAACACGATTATCTTTAGCCCGTAGTGCATGGATAATTCGTGGTCGTGATATTAACGAATATCCTTAGCCGTAGTGCATGGATAATTCAGTGATATGGATTGATTATCGAGCTGAGTCTAAGCGATGAAATATAAATTCATGGATGTGATATTAACGAATATCCTTGGCCATAGTGCAGGGGTGATTCGATGATGTGGATTATTTATTAAGCTGAGTCTCAACGATAAAATATTTATTGTACACTTTTAATTCGTAGAAGATAGTAGATATCGTGCTCTACTTGACTCTTCTAAAATACAGTTGTATGTCTTTGGCATGTAGTGCAAAGATGAATTGTTAATGAATATCTTTGGCTGTAGTGCAAAGATGAATTTATTAGTATGATTATGAGCAGAAATTCTAATTTGGTATAACCATGATTTTTGATGTTTCAGGTGAAGATAGGTGATGAAAATTATCTTCGTCCTGGTTACGAAGAGGAATTTAGAACCACAATTATGATTATGAGTTATTCATATGATTGTGGACAAGAACTGTTGCTTTATTTTACAGGGATAAAACATTATTGGTGGACTTTTAATATAGAGAAGGTAATAGACCTTATGGTCTATTTGACTCTTGTAATGGATTTCTCGTTCCGCTGCAACTATGGTTGAAAAGTTTTATCATCTACCATATGTTCTAAATCTCTGATTTATTATTGATGAATGCTATTGATAATTTAATTATCTTTAGTCATGATATTCTTTATTGGGCTAGTTGTGCTCACCCTTTTTGCTTCACAATTCCTTTCAGGTAATAAGAGTGTTCTTGAATTCGAGGGGATAACAGGGAATAGAATGATTGGTCTCTAGTCATGGAGGTTCTCCCTAAACAGTATAGAAAAGTGTGTTGTATTCTATACATCATTTAGTAGTTATATTTGGTGAATCAAATAGGGTGAGGCGAACCCAACTTTTGAAGGGTGTTTTGCCACTAACATACAAGATGTCTAATGACATACAACCTCATGTTCTCATAAGACATGGTTGTGCACATCCACTTGCGGAATATATCTACGAGCATTACCTATATGATCTTGGGGTTTATGTGAAATATAATTTTCACTTGGAGACAACGGAGATATTTATATGTCAAGAGAAGACTCACCATTGGAAAGAAGATGATAGTAATCTTCTTATTTTTCTTTGGGGACTTTTGGGTCAACCAAGGATAATTCTGTGGATATATGATATCTATCATAACCTAGACGCATGGTCTCCCATGTACGAAGGTTTCCTTGAGCACTTCTCAAAGATTTTAATTTCTAAAACAGTTTTTGACTATATTTTTATGTAAAGTATCATTGTAAGGTTGTGATCGAGGTACCATGAGAGTTACATACATTTGAATTAAAACTCATAGTTAACTGTGGTCGTATTCTATACTGACGTATACCAACAATTAATATAAATGAAGTCAGATTTAAATTTTGTACCATGTATCTGGCGACTCAGAATGGGTGATGTATACCTAATTTTGGGGGCGTCACAGTTGGTATCAGAGCTTAGGGATATAGTCGTTGGCGGAGATAAGAGTCTAGAACTAGGAGGGGAGAGGCGAGTTATATACTTCGCTAGTGTGTGACTTACCTAAGCTGAAATTGTTTACTTGATAAGTTAACAAATTATGATATGTCAATTAACCTTTGTTTTAAAGCTATATTCTAGAATGATATCTGAAATACAGGAGATAAGAAATGGGAAAATCATGATAGAGAGGAAATTACCGGGAAAGTACAATCTGAAAAGAAAGCAATGTATTCTCATCTCTTCGAATATCAGGTACGTATGTAAATTTCGAGGGCAAAATTTCATAAGGAGGGGTGATTGTGAGACCCCAAATTTTATGAAATAAAAGTATTCAATTTTTCTATTTTGGTAAATAGTTAAATTGATAAAAGTTTAAAGTTAAGGGTAATATGTGAATTTATTTTTTTTTGCAAAGTAAGCAAGTTGATATAAAATATTCGTTGTGTCGAGGAATATTCGATTAGTCGGAGAATATTCTTTTTGTCGGAAAATATTTGTACGATGGTACAATCATTGGTGGACCCCACAATGGAATTAAGGGTTGCTAGAGTTGTCGATTTTGGAAAGAATGTGGACTGATCTAAACCATGTGAGTGAGTGAGTCCGAAGGCTCACTCTACGATCCACCAAGAACACTCAGAGACATGCAAAGAAAGAAGTAGAAGTGAGAGTTCTACAATGTAGAAATGAGAGTTCTACTACTTAAAGAGTGTTCTGAACTGCTGAGAGAAAGAAGAGCATCATGTCATCTTGATGTCTATCATGGGAAGACTCTAAGTACAATAGAGAAGAGCCTATAGTCATCTTAGCAAGTCCATCATGAGAAGGCATCAAGTAGTAAGAAGGGAGATCACAAATGCCATCTTGGTGTCAAGCATGAGAAAGCTTCTAAGTACCTAACAGAAGAGCTTACATTCATCTTAGAAGCCTATCATGTGCAGCCATCAAGTACCACAGAGAAGGATCTTCAAGGCAGTTCATAAAGGGGTCATCCGAAGTGGTTGAGTAACCAAAGAAGCTGAGCATCATGCAACACTCAACTTGACTTCAAGGATGATCAAGCCAAGTCACTAAGGATAGAAGATGTTCGAGCATGAAGACATCTTAGCAGCTCACCACTGACTCCAACAACAACAAACAAATAACTCAACAAAGCCGTGGCACTGAGGGGTCCTTGTCAGAAGGACTAAACAAAGCGAGGCGGAAGGTCCTTGTCCGGAGGGACTAAACGAAGTTCTAAGCTTCTTTGGGCTTGAAGAGTTCCTAGGGAACTAGAGGAGTCCCAAGGTCACGCGGCTTGAAGAGTTCTTAGTGAATCAAGTCCCAAGGTGCTTGGCCTTGAAAGAATCTTAGTGATTCAGTGTACCGCCTTTCCTTAGTGGAAATCTCTGCTGGTTGAAAGCAAAAGAGTGGATTAGGGCTTGAGTCTCCGAACCACTTAAAACCCCTTGTGTCTTTTACATTATATCATTTACATTATGTACTATAACTACTATAACTTCTATGTATGTTTTAACTGCTTACAAACAAACTAACTCTACGAACAATTTATGTTTGATTATGAATATATCAATGAAGGGGATCTTTTACTTATTCCGCTGTGCTTGAAAAGATTCTTATGTTTGTCATCTACTAATGTAATAGCAATACAAAATAAATGAGAAAAGTATTTGAAATAAAAAGGATCTATTCAACCCCCCCCCCCCTTCTAGATCTATTGTGCCTACTGGGAATTAACAATTGGTACCAGAGCAGGTTCTCATGCTATATTCAAAAGATAATCACTTTGAGTCTGATCCCAGGCACTAACATTGTTCTAAACTTAGTTTAGTAGTAAGTAACTTGTTATATGCAGATGAGCTCACATGTTGGAAATATTGTGTATAGGTTAAATGTGTATATACACCTGAAGCTGCTCAGATTAGTCCATGGTCTCGATTGTTACATCAACAAGACCAATCCTTGCCTACAGTCAATCTTGTAGTCTGATTTAGGTTGCTCCTAGCTTTGAATTGCTTCAATCTTTGTCGGGTCAACTGATATTCCATGACTTGATACTACGTGCCCAAGGAATGCTATTTCCTCAAGCCAGAACTCATATTTCTTCAACTTGGCATAAAGTTTGTATTCACGAAGCTTTTGGAGTGTCAGCCTCAAGTGTTGCTCATGATCTTCACGGCTTTTGGAATAAATAAGGATGTCATCAATAAAGACGACCACAAAGTGATCCAAATATTCCTTGAATACTCGGTTCATCATATCTATGAAGGCGGCGAGCATTAGTCAATCCAAAGGATATGACTAGAATTCATAATGCCCGTCTCTGGTTCCGAAAGCCGCCTCTTTGGAATGTCATCGGTTCTAATCTTCAATTGGTGATATCCGGAATGAAGATCAATCTTTGAAAAGAATTTGGCTCCTTGCAATCGTCAAACAGTCATCAATACGTGTGCAAATGGGTACCTATTTTGATGGTGACATGATTCAACTCCGATAATTAATACAAAAAGTCGCATACTCCCATCTTTCTTTTTCACGAATAGAATGAGAGCACCCCAAGGAGAAGTACTAGGGCCGAATAAAGCCAATGTCTAACAATTCCTACGATTGGGTCTTTAACTCACGAAGTTCAATAGGAGCCATTCGATATGGGCTTTGGAAATAGGTTTTGTACCGGAGTTCAAGGTCGATACAAAATTCAATTTCATGTTCGGGGTAGGCGGAAGTTCTTCGTGAATACGTTAGAAATTCATTAACAATAGAAATATCATTCAAAACTGACGTATTTTTGTTTAGATCTGTGACGTGAGCTAAGAAAGCTTGACATCCATTTTTCAATAAACGAATAGCTTTATGGCTTGAGATGATCGTGATTGATTTTAATGGTTTGGTCGTTTGAATTCGCATAATAGGTTGATTAGGAATATGAAAGCTAACAACCTTACGAAAACAATCAAGTTTTACATTATGAGTAGTTAACCAATCAATCCCTAGAATCACGTCAAATGCAAGTATTTTCAATGAAATAAGATCGACAGGTAATGTGAGGGTACCGATTTGAAACAAACAAGACTTATAAACAGTGGATGTAATAAAGGTTTCTCCCAATGGAGTTTCCACAGATAAGTCATAGTCTAATTTCTCCGGAGTCAAATTTAATCGTTGAGCGCAAGTAGGAGAAATAAAAGAATGGGTAGAACCGGTATCAAATAAAGTATATACTTCGCTAGAGTTTATGATAAGCTTACCCGTGATGACCTCATTCGGGTTCCTTGCTTTCTGGGAGGTCACAACAAACGCTCTCCTCAGACTCTTCGGCTTTGACTTTTACGGGACTACCTTTGGTGCCTCCATCCTAGTTAACTTGTCTTCTGGTGAACAACAAAATCAGGCTAAGTGACCTTCTCTTCCACAATTATAACATGCTTTGGACTGCATCGCGTATTTTGGACTGATGTGTCCCTCCCCTCCGCATTTGAAGCATATGATAGGTGGTCGTTCTCCTTCCTTAACAACGGGTGCTGGTGCTGACGTCTTTCCATCATTATTGAATCTCCTCTTCTTAAAATGTCCATTCTTATTGCTTTTGACCCTGATTACCACCGAAGTGGTTACCATTTCTGTCCTATTGATTCCCTCCACGCTTGTTGTCACCCTTCGATGACTGATCTCTTTTGGTTGCGTTGACTCGTTATCGCGCTCCATTAACTGAGCCCTATTTACAACATCTGAATACAAACACAGTTTATGAGAAATAAGATGTTGACGTACCTCCGGCTTCAAACCTCTTAAAAACATCCGCGTCATTCTCTCTTTATTATCCACCAAGTGGTACGCAAACCGGGACAACTCGGCAAACTTTGCTTCGTACTGTGACACGGTCATATTATTCTATTCCAACTTAATGAACTCCACCTCCTTCATGTGATGAATACTTTCGGGAAAATACTTGTCGTTGAATAGTTCTTGGAACTTCTCCCAATACATTTTCATCTGGCGAGGTTGAGTACGCTTTCTGGATTCCCCACCAAAGTCTGCCTCTCCTCCTCAACATAAAGGTGGCAAAGGGAACCTTTTGCTCTCGAGCATCCCAAGACATCAAATATCTTGGTGATCTGCTTTATCCATGCTTTCGCCTTAAGTGGTTTTGGCTCTCCAATAAACTCCGGTGGTCCCAGCTCCTTGAACTATTTAGCGGTGATCATCTGAGAGTTTATAGTGGTTCCACCTACATTTTGGATAGGAGCCGCTCTCGCCTGCTGTTGCATGAATTGCATAAAGCCTCTTAACATTCCATCATTCATCATTTGGTTAGTGTTGTTGTTTGCATGAGGATTGTCGCCTTCCTGATGCACGTTATCCTGATTATTGATATGTGGTGAATCAACGGTCGTCTGTGCTCCATTGCTATTCTCAACATTCTCGAATGTCATTTTTAAATACTGTCACAAAACAAAAGGTTAATTGACATGTAACATATTATCCCTATATTCTGACCGACCAATTAAATACAAAAAAAACTTAGGTAGGTCACACTAGCGAAGGAATTCCCCATCTCTCCCCTCCTAGTTCTATTCTCACATCTTAGCCAGGGATCATATCCCTAAGCTTTGATACCAACTGTGACGCCCCCAAAATAGGTATACATCACCTATTCTGAAGTCGCCAAATACTTAATCTGAATACAAATACAATCTTTAATATACAACAAAAGAGTTGTGAGTTTTAATACAAATCATCGCCTTCTAGACAATATCCACTCTCGAATAAGTCCTCATTACATTTATTGTCACACTATTTAATGTAATAGTGAGGACTACTAATACTATCATCCGGTCCATCACTCCGCTCCCCGACTCGTCCCAAATATATTCTCATTTCACGAAGAGAACGGTGAAAGAAAGGGTGAGCTCAACTAGCCCGATAAGAAATATTATGACTAAGATAATGCGAGAATAAATTATCATTAGCCTTCAACAATGTTAAACGATAAAATATAACAAACATCAAGTTTAATCATGCGGTGAACAAGCAATCCATTAGAAGAGTCAAGTAGAGAATAAAATCTACTATCTTCTATGATTTAAAAGGTTTTCATGACTATTATCATTTGAGACTCGACAATAAATAATCCACATCATCGAATCACCCCCGCACTACTGGCCAAGGATATTCTTTAGTATCACAACCACAATTATCCATGCTCTCTACGGGCCAAGAATATTTGTGTATTCATTAATGGTTATGATCATGCCAACAATCGGTCCATCAATGCACTACGGGCCAATGAGGACTTTTTCCACATCATTTGTAACATTACGGTTAAGATTACACCTGAATAATCCACGGTCATAATCATACCAAGTCCATCTATGCACTTTCAGAGCCACCGATGACTTTCAACATAATATAAACATGAGGATGATGACAATGATATAAGAATTCAATAAAACAAGTTCAAGAATTAATTTATCTAGGAAATAATAACGTCCAAATTGTCAACATAATACTGCTTTGTAAAGTAAAATTCAAGAATGCTTAGAAGAATATTTCCACAAAAAGATATTGGATGAAGCGCAAATATCAAGGATATTCCACTAATTTCATGGAGTATAGAAGTCAAAACTTTAACCAACTGAGTATAATAACGAATGAAATAACAAAAAAATCACCATGCATGCGGTGCCCGCATATGGCGAGTTATTCCAACGAGAATAATAAGTAACGGAACCAGTGTCGGTAAAATTCACAAGCGTGGATGTTCCAATGAATAATACAGACAGAATCCAGTCCCACGAAACGCACGCACAAGATGTTCCAACAGAATAATAATAAAGATGGAACTAGGTCCGGCGTAAACGCATAGACAAGATGTTCCAACAGAATAATAATAAAGATTTTAACCAGTCCCAAGAAAAAGCGCATGCATGTGATGTTCCAAATGTAATAATAATAAAGATAGAATTTTGAATTTTTTCAGAAGGGTAAAATAATAAAATTTTGTCATTCAGATGTTTCGGAAATGTCAATTATCAAATAGCTTTTTTCATTCAGATTCAACTCATTCAGATTCAGCTCATTCAGATTCATTCAATTTTTATCAAACACATCCTAAGGCTAAAAAAACTTTCATTATTTATTCAATTAATGTTCATCTGCCAAGACAATTATATATATATATATATATATATATATATATATATATGCATGCAATTTTTTAGAAATTATTTTGCCCATTTTTGTGAAAGATAATTTTGAGTGAAAATTTGTTTTGAAAAATAATAGGAGATCTTATTGCCTTAAGAAATGTTATTATATGAACTAATTTATTTAACACTTGATATTTAAATTATCAATGTCATTAAAATTAATTTAATAAGATTTAGAAAATATTTTAGGTCAAAGTAAAATAAGATAGTTAAAATAATTAAAGTATAATCCTATGGAGAGGATTCTACCCTTTTAATTAAGCTATGTACTAACTATTGTTATTATTAAAATAAATTAGAAGTTGGAGACCTGTCAAATGTTGAATTTAATAATCCATCTTCAAAGTCAGCTCAGCCTGAAAAGCCTACAAACTCTAAGTCAGTAGGGCCATCCACTAAGCTTGTGTCAAAAATGATCAAACCACATCTTCTGAGTCAAATAAAAAAGTCTTTAAACCAAAATCATCATTCCCTTAAAGACTTATTTCCAACAAACAATTAGCTCAGTTAGAAAAATTTCTAGAAGTGTTCAAATAAGTGAAAATTAATATTCCTCTTCTAGATGCCATTTAAGAAGTTTGTCTGTATTCTAAATGTCTAAAAGATTTGTGCACACATAAAAGAACCACTCATATTCCTACGAAAGCTCTTTTAACAGCCCATGTTAGTTCTATATTGTCATGTCAAGTTCCTGTAAAATATAAGGACCCCAATTGTCCTACTATTTCATGCATCATAGATGACACCTTAATTGAAAAAGTTTTGCTTGATTTAGAAGCTAGTGTGAACCCTTTTACCATTTTTTGTGTACTAAACCTTGGGTTTAAGTGAGTTAAAAAAGACAAGTGTCACACTTCAACTAGCTGACTATTCCGTTAAAGTGCCAAAGGAAATAGTTGAGCACGTTCTCATTAAGTTCAACGATTTTTGTGTTCCTTGTTGAATTTGTTGTCCTTGAAACTCTGTATGTTGCCAATCCCCATGGTCAAATTCATGTCATTTTAATTTAGGTAGACCATTTCTAGCAACCTCTAACGCGTTAATCAATTATATAAATTGACTAATGAAATTGACATTTGAAAACATGAAAATTGATTTAAATATGTTTAATGTGAGAAAACAACCTAGTGATTTTTCTGACCAGTTTGTTTAAGTAAATATAATTAAGAAAATGTTTGAAAATTAACTTATGGGAGAAGATGACATTCTTAATTTTTGTCTAAATCATTTTGGTCAAAATTGGGATGAAACTGGATATTTAAATGAGGTTAATGAGATGTTAGACTCCACAACCCAAAAGTCTTACTCTAGATTGGAACCTATATATAGTTGAACAAAGTATGCTATCTTTTGAGGTTTTTAAAGAGATTCAAACTAAGTTTGAACTTAAAACCTTTTCTAAAAATGTTAAGTTTTCTTTTTGCCCATCCAAAACACTTTCCATAATCACTAAGTCTGACTTAACAACTGAACAACAGTTTATGCAGAATAGGTGCCTTATTTGTCTAGATAACGTAATTTTGGATAGTGAATGAGTCGTTCCACTTGAAGAGGTACCTAAGAATCTTGCAATAACGATTATTCAAAATGATTTAGTGTCCCTTGGTGACGAATATAGATGACAAGTTTGGATAGATTTTATAAAGTTGAAGTTTTTAAAAAGAAAATATCATTTTTCCTTTGTCATTCATTGACCCAATTTTAAAAGCCTCAGTCGGGAATGCTCACAATTGTTCTTCTGATTCAAATTATGACTATTTTCAAAAACTCAGGCCTCCTAAAAAGCATAAAAAATTCACACTAATTTATCTGTTTGAATCACTCATTTATCGCCGTATAGTTTTCAAGATATATAAACTTTGTTGATATGTTCATTTGTTTTCTTTTTCACCACATGTTGTTGCAACTCAATGCCCCACCATATAAGGTAAAATTCTTTCATTTCTTTGTTCTCTTCTTCATTTGCATACATTACGGAAAACACATGATTTAGGTATGGGTTGAGTTTTGCATTTTTATTATTAGATTTTTTTGTATTTTTTTTCTTTTTAGGAAATTAATTCTTTTTGTTTAAAAATTAATGAAAATTGAAAATTTTGTTTGACTTTTTATGGATTGAATTTATTCTAATAAGTATATGTGGAAAAATACTTATGAGTAAATTTAAAAGATTTAGAACTCTCGAACCTTTGATTAGATACAAAACCTTAGTTCGAAATACCATATGGAATAAAATTGATTTCATAAGTATTTTTGCACTTAACATTTGCACTACTTCTTAGTTGTTCAAAAAAGAAAAAAAAATGAAATTGATGCAAAGTTAAAAAAATAAAAATAAATAACAGCTTCAATGTCTATTGAACGAAATAACTGGGTATCCAAGCCTCAGGAAGCATCGATTGTAAGACCCCAACTTTTATATATAAAGATGAATTTTCTATAAATATCATTTTTGAATATTATGGAATGAATTTGATATAATGTTATAGTTGTGGGTAATATTTATAAATTTTGCAAAAGACGCAAGTTGTTATATAATATTATTCGATTGGTGGGGAATATTCGTTTTAACGGGGAATATTCGTACAACGACACAATCATTGGTGGACCTAGCGGAATTATTGCCGGATTGAGAAAACGACAAAAATACTTTATGAAAATAACGGGGAAGTTTTACCGTTAAGCTGTTGAAATACCGGTGTTAAAAAGTGCAAACAATACGCCGTAGTTACACGAAGAAGACACTTCAGTATTGATTATTGATACTTATGTGATAAGTCACTTTCGGTTTTGTTTTATTGGTATTATTAATGTAATAAAATGCAGAAAATCTTTTATATAAAAAAGAATACTTTTATAAAGTTATCTTTTATTAGATAATAATTAGAATATATTATATTTTATTATGCATAGTGTTTGCATAGTACTGCATAGTAAACTCTTTTTATAAAGTTATTCGTTTTATTAGATTATAAATAGAATATATTATATTTTATTTAAAAGATTTTGCTTTAAATATGGATAGTCGATTAAAGTGAATCAATCTGGACCATTCATGAGTTAGTTACTTATGCAATCCATTTTCTATAAATAAAGCTCATTCCTTCATTATTTCTTACGAATTCAATTGAAACTCTAGAGAGAGAAATTATAGAGAAGCTATGAAAAGTATTCTGCTCCTTCCTACTCTTATATTCAGGTTTATTTTACTAGTAAGGAATATTATTTCTTTTGTATTCATGAAGAGAACTTCAGTTATTCCATTCTTTATTATTCTGCTGGAATAACCAGTATACGCGGACTACCCTATACTTGGTGACATTCTTCTATTATTCCGTCTTTATTATTATTATTCTGTTTGAACATCACATGCATGCGCTTTTACGGCGGACTGAATTCCGCTCTTTATTATTATTCTGTTGGAACATCCTGTGCATGCGTTTACGCCGCACAGGGTTCCATCTTTATTATTATTACATTGGAACATCCTGCTCACATGCGTTTACGGCGGGACTGGTTCCGCTCTTTATTATTATTACATTTGGAACATCCATGCATGCGTTTCTGGCTGGACTGGTTCCGCTCTTTCTTTATTATTATTACATTGGAACATCCTCATGCGTATGCGTTTACGTCGGACCTAGTTTCGTCTGTATTATTCTGTTGGAACATCCTGTTGGTGCGAATTTCGCCTAACCTGATTCCGTTACTTATTATTCTCTTGGAATAACCTGTCTATGCGAAGTACCGCATGCATGGTAATTTCTTTTGTTATTCCATTCGTTATTATACTCAGTTGGTTAAAGTTTTGACTTCTATACTCCATGAAATTAGTGGAATATCCTTGATATTTGCGCTTCATCCAAAGATCTTTTTAAGAAAATATTCTTTCTTCCGAGCATTCTTGAATTTTACTCTACAAAGCGAGATCATGTTGACAATTTGGGCGTTATTAGTTCCTAGATAAATTAATTCTTGAACTTGTTTTATTGAATTCTTATATCATTGTCATCATCCTCATTTTTATATTATGTTGAAACTCATCTGTGGCCTGTAGTGCATAGATGGACTTGGTATAATTATGACCAGGGATTATTCGGTGTAATCATGACCGTAATATTACAAATGGTGTGGAAAAAGTCCTCATTGGCCCGTAGTGCATTGATGGACAGTTGTTGGCATGATCATGACCATTAATGAATACACAAATATTCTTGGCCCGTAGAGCATGGACAATTGTGGTTATGATACTAAAGAATATCCTTGGCCGTAGTGCAGGGATGATTCGATGATGTGGATTATTTATTAAGCTGAGTCTCAGTGATAAAAGTCATGAAAAACCTTTTAAATCATAGAAGATAGTAGATTTTATTCTCTACTTGACTCTTCTAATGGATTGCTTGTTCATTGCGCAGCTTAAACTTGATGTTTGTTATATTTTATCGGTTTAACACTTTGTTGAAGGCTAATGATAATTTATTACGCATTATCTTAGTCATAATATTTCTTCTTGGGCTAGTTGAGCTCACCCTTTGTTTCACTTTATTCTCTTGTGAAATGAGAATATAGGTGGGACGAGTCGAGGAACCGGAGTGATGGACCGATGATAGTATTAGTAGTCCTCACTATTATGCATTAAATAGTGTGACAATAAATGTAATGAGGACTTATTCGAGAGTGGATATTGTCTGTAAGACTGACATTTGTATTAAAACTCACAGCTCTTTTGTTGTATATTAAAGATTGTATTTGTATCCTGTACCATGTATTTGGCGACTCAGAAAAGGTGATGTATACCTATTTTGGGGGCGTCACAGTTGGTATCAAAGCTTAGGGATATGATCCCTGGCTAAGATGTGAGAATAGAACTAGGAGGGGAGAGATGGGGAATTCCTTCGCTAGTGTGACCTACCTAATTTTTTTTTGTATTTAATTGGTCGGTCAGAATATAGGGATAATATGTTACATGTCAATTAACCTTTTGTTTTGTGACAGTATTTAAAAATGACATTCGAGAATGTAGGTGGAACCACTGAAAACTCTCGGACGGTCACCGCTAAACAGTTCAAGGAGCTGGGATCACCGTAGTTTGTTGGAGAGCCAAAACCACTTAAGGCGGAAGCATGGATAAAGCAGATCACTGAGATATTTGATGTCTTGGGATGCTCCGAGGAGCAAAAGGTTCCCTTTGCCGCCTTTATGTTACGAGGAGAGCGATTCTTGGTGGGAATCGGTAAAAGCGTACTCAACTCCGCCCAGACCGAAAAATGTCTTGGGAGAAGTTCCAAGAACTATTCAACGACAAGTACTTTCCGAAAGTATTCATCACATGGAGGAGGTGGAGTTCATTAAGTTGGAACAGAATAATATGACCGTGTCGCAGTACGAAGCAAAGTTTGCCGAGTTGACCCGGTTTGCGTCCCACTTGGTGGATATTGAAGAGAGAATGACGCGGATGTTTTTAAGAGGTTTGAAGCCGGAGATACGTCAACATCTTATTTCTCATAAACTGTGTTTGTATTCAGATGTTGTAAATAGGGCTCAGTTAATGGAGTGCGATAACGAGTCAACGTAACCAAAAGAGAGCAGTCATCGAAGCGGTGATAACAAGCGTGTAGGGAATCAACATGCCAGAAATGGTAACCACTTCGGTGGTAATCAGGGCCAAAGTAATAAGAATGGACATTTTAAGAAGAGGAGATTCAATAATGATGGAAAGACGTCAGCACCAGCACCCGTTGTTAAGGAAGAAGAACGACCACCTATCATATGCTTCAAATGCGGAGGGGAGGGACACATCAGTCCAAACTGCGCGATGTCGTCCAAAGAATGTTATAATTGTGGAAGAGAAGGTCACTTAGCCCGATTTTGTTGTTCACCGGAGACAAGTTCAGCTAGGATGGAGGCACCAAAGGTCGTCCCAGAAAACTCAAAGCCGGTAGTGCAAGGGAGAGCATTTGTTGTGACCTCCCAGAAAGCAAGGAACACGAATGAGGTCATCACGGGTAAGCTTATCATAAACTATAGCGAAGTATATACTTTATTTGATACCGGTTCTACCCATTCTTTTATTTCTCCTACTTGCGCTCAACGATTAAATTTGACTCCGGAGAAATTAGACTTTGACTTATCTGTGGAAACTCCGTTAGGAGAAACCTTCATTACATCCACTTTTTATAAGTCTTGTTTGGTGCAAATCGGTACCCTCACATTACCTGTCGATATTTCATTGAAAATACTTGCATTTGACGTGATTCTAGGGATTGATTGGTTAACTAATCATCATGCAAAAATTGATTATTTTCGTAAGGTTGTTAGCATTCATATTCTTAATCAACCTATTATGCGAATTCAAGCGACCAAACCATTCAAATCAATCACGATCATCTCAAGCCATAAAGTTATTCATTTATTCAAAAACGGATGTCAAGTTTTCTTAGCTCACGTCACAGATCTAAACAAAAATACGTCAGTTTTGAATGATATTTCTATTGTTAATGAATTTCCTGATGTATTCCCTGAAGAACTTCCTGGCCTACCCCCAGAACGTGAAATTGAATTTTGTATCGACCTTGAACCTGGTACAAAACCTATTTCCAAAGCCCCATATCGAATGGCTCCTATTGAACTTCAGGAGTTAAAGGCCCAACTGTAGGAATTGTTAGACATTGGCTTTATTCGTCTTAGCACTTCTCCTTGGGGTGCTCCTTTCCTATTCGTGAAAAAGAAAGATGGGAGTATGCGACTTTGTATTGATTATCGGGAGTTGAATCATGTCACCATCAAAAATAGGTACCTATTGTCACGTATTGATGACCTGTTTGACCAGTTGCAAGGAGCCAAATTCTTTTCAAAGATTGATCTTCGTTCCGGATATCACCAATTGAAGATTAGAACCGATGACATTCCAAATACGGCTTTCAGAACTCGATACGGGCATTATGAATTCCTAGTCATGTCCTTTGGATTGACTAATGCTCCTGCTGCCTTTATGGATATGATGAACCGAGTATTCAAGGAATATTTGAATCACTTTGTGGTCGTCTTTATTGATGACATCCTTATTTATTCCAAAAGCCGTGAAGATCATGAGCAACACTTGAGGCTGACACTCCAAAAGCTTCGTGAATACAAATTTTATGCCAAGTTGAAGAAATGTCAGTTCTGGCTTGAGGAAGTAGCATTACTTGGGCACGTAGTATCAAGTCATGGAATATCAGTTGACCCGGCAAAGATTGAAGCAATTCAAAGCTGGGAGCAACCTAAATCAGTGACCGAAGTACGTAGCTTTCTCGGCTTAGCTGGTTATTATCGGAGATTCGTGGAAGGATTTTCTCGAATAGCTACTCCATTAACCCAGCTGACTCGGAAAGATACAAAGTTCTGTTGGAGCGAAGAATGTGAGAAGAGTTTTCAAGAACTCAAAAGGAGACTCATTTCAGCACCTGTTCTAACAATACCATCTGGGTCGAAGGGATTTGTCATCTACAGTGATGCTGCGGGTAAAGGGTTGGGATGTGTTCTCATGCAACATGGGAAAGTCATAGCCTATGCCTCAAGACAACTCAAAGAAAATGAGAGGAATTATCCTTCTCATGACCTAGAGTTAGCAGCTGTTGTCTTCGCACTTAAAATTTGGAGGCATTATTTGTATGGGGAGAAGGTGGAGATCTTTACGGATCATAAAAGCCTCAAATATTTCTTCACTCAAAAGGAACTCAACATGCGACAACGACGTTGGCTTGAACTGCTAAAAGATTATGATCATACCATCCAATACCATCCTGGAAAAACGAACGTGGTAGCTGACGCATTAAGTAGAAGAGCATATGCAAGTACGAGTGTGATATTGTCAACACAAATGCCCATTTTGTGTGACTTGCAAAGGATGGAGATAGAGTTAAAGACTCCAGGGACCCATGTGATGATGGCGAATATACGAGTAGAACCGAATTTAATTGATAAAGTTAAAGCTGCTCAAGCTACTACGGACACAGGAGTGATGCGTATGAGGAAGAAAATGCAAGAAGGTGCTATCTTAAGCAAGAATCGATGAAGAAGGAATACTTGAGTCAACTCCGGACTTTGTGTTCTAACGACCGACGATTTAAAGTATAAAATCATGATGGAGACGCACAACACACCATTTGCAATCCATCTTGGGAGTACCAAAATGTATCATGACCTTCGTCATACATTTTGGTGGAGCAATATGAAGAGAGAGATAGCGTTGTTTATCTCAAGGTGTCTAACTTTTCAACGAGTTAAAGCGGAGCATCAAGTACCAAAAGGTCCATTGCAACCACTTGAAATTCCAGAATGGAAGTGGGAGCACATTACCATGGATTTCGTTACTGGTTTTCCCAAGGTTTCTTAAGGCATAGATGCAATTTGGGTCATTGTTGATAGATTGACAAAGTCTGCTCACTTATTACCTATACGAGAAACTTATACACTTGAACGTCTTGCTCGTATGTACATAAACGAGGTTGTAAAATTGCATGGTATGCCAGTATCCATAGTGTCTGATCGAGACCCAAGATTCACTTCACAATTTTGGGTTAGTTTGCAAAAAGCTATGGGCACAGACTTACGATTTAGCTCGGCTTATCATCCTCAGACGGACGGACAGTTGGAGAGGACTATTCAAACTCTTGAAGATCTATTAAGACTCTGTGTCCTTGATTTCAAGGAAAGTTGGGACAAGTTCTTACCATTGGTGGAGTTTTCCTACAACAACAGTTATCAAGCAAGTATTGGCATGGCTCCATTTGAAGCGTTGTATGGAAGAAAGTGTCGTTCTCCAGTATGCTGGGATGAGGTGGGTGAAGCAACGTTTTTGGGACCAGAGTTGGTACGTATGACTACGGAAAAGATTCAAACGATCCGAAAACGTATAAAAACCTCACAAGATCGACAAAAGGGTTATGTTGATCTACATCGAAAAGATGTGGAATTCGATATAGGAGATCATGTGTTGTTATGTGTTGCTCCATGGAAAGGAGTTACGAGATTTGGAAAGAGAGGAAAGCTCAATCTTCGATTCATTGGCCCATTTTTAATCCTCGATCGAGTAAGAACTATGGCCTATAGACTCGCTTTACCGCCAAGTATGTCTCGTGTTCATAACGTTTTTCACATATGCATGTTATGTAAATATGTAAAAGACCCGAACCACATTATTGAGTTAGAACCAGACGAAATAGCGAAAGATTTGACGTATGAAGAGGTTCCTGTTCAAATCTTGGATAAAAAGGAACATATTCTACGCTCCAAGGTTATACCTCAAGTCAAAGTTTTGTCGAGAAACCACGATGTTGAGGAAATGACTTGGGAGTTAGAATCTGAAATGAAGTCAAGGTATCCTTACCTCTTCGATATACCAGGTACGTACCCTAATTTCGAGGGCGAAATTTCATAAGAAGGGGAGGTTGTAAGACCCCAACTTTTATAAATAAAGATGAATTTTCTATAAATATCATTTTTGAATATTATGGAATGAATTTGATATAATGTTATAGTTGTGGGTAATATTTATAAATTTTGCAAAGTACGCAAGTTGTTATATAATATTTGATTGGTCGGGGAATATTCGTTTTAACAGGGAATATTCGTACAACGGCACAATCATTGGTGGACCCCACAACGGAATTATTGTCGGATTGAGAAAATGACAAAAATATTTTATGAAAATAACTTGGCGAATTTTTACCGTTAATCATCCTGTGTTAAAAGTACAATGAATACGCCAGTATGTTGCACAAAGAAATATACACAAGATTGATTATTGATGCTTATGTGATAAGTCACTCGCTTTTGTTTTATTGGTATTATTAATGTAATAAAAATGTAGAAAATCTTTTATATAAAATGAATACTTTTATAAAGTTATACTTTTATTAGACAATAATTAGAATATATTATATTTTATTATGCATAGTGTTTGCATAGTGCTGCGTAGTGTTTTGCATAGTAAACTCTTTTTATAAAGTTATTCGTTTTATTAGATTATAAATAGAATATATTATATTTTATTTAAAAGATTTTGCTTTAAATATGGACCGTCAGATTAAAGTAAATCAATCTGGACCATTCATGAGTTAGTTACTATGCAATTCATTTTTCTATAAATAGAAGCTCATTCCTTCATTATTTCTTACGAATTCACTGAAACTCTAGAGAGAGAAATTATAGAGAAGCTATAGAAAAGTATCATGCTCCTTCCCTAATCTTATATTCAGTTTATTTTACGGTAAGGAATATTATTTCTTTTGTATTCATGAAGAGAACTTCTGTTATTCCATTCTTTATTATTCTCATTGGAATAACCAATGATACGCGGATTACCCTATACTTGGTGACATTCTTCTATTATTCCGTCTTTTATTATTATTTTGTTGGAACATCCTATCTCATGCGTTTCTGTGGGACTGGTTCCGCCTTTTATTATTATTCTCATTGGAACATCACATGCATGCGCTTACGCCGGGACTGGTTCCATCTTTATTATTATTCATTGGAACATCCTGTTCATGCGTTTTACGCCTGGACTGGTTCCGCTCTTTATTATTATTCTGTTGGAACATCCTGTTCATGCGTATGCGTTTTACCGGACCGTTCCGTCAGATATTCTGTTGGAACATCCTATCGGTGCGAATTTCACTTTGACCGGTTCCGTTATTTATTATTCTCTTGGAATAACTTTTATCTACATGATACCACATGCATGGTGATTTCTTTTGTTATTCCATTCGTTATTATACTCAGTTGGTTAAAGTTTTGACTTCTATACTCCATGAAATTAGTGGAATATCCTTGATATTTGCGCTTCATCCAGTATCTTTTCGTGGAAATATTCTTCTGAGCATTCTTGAATTTTACTCTACAAAGCAGTATCATGTTGACAATTTGGACGTTATTAGTTCCTAGATAAATTAATTCTTGAACTTGTTTTATTGAATTCTTATATCATTGTCATCATCCTCATGTTTATATTATGTTGAAAGTCATCTGTGGCCTGTAGTGCATAGATGGACTTGGTATGATTATGAACAGAGATTATTCGGTGTAATCATGACCGTAATGTTACAAATGATGTGGAAAAAGTCCTCATTGGCCCGTAGTGTATTGATGGACAGTTGTTGGCATGATCATGACCATTAATGAATACACAAATATTCTTGGCCCGTAGAGCATGGATAATTGTGGTTGTGATACTAAAGAATATCCTTGGCCGTAGTGCAGGGGTGATTCGATGATGTGGATTATCTATTAATCTGAGTCTCAGTGATAAAAGTCATGAAAAACCTTTTAAATCATAGAAGATAGTAAATTTTATTCTCTACTTGACTCTTCTAATGGATTGCTTGTTCCGCTGTAGTTAAACTTGATGTTTTTTATATTTTATCCGTTTAACAACGTTGATGGCTAATGATAATTTATTCTTGCATTATCTTAGTCATAATATTTCTTACTAGGCTAGTTGAGCTCACCCTTTCTTTCACGGTTCTCTTAAGAAATGAGAATATAGCTGGGACGAGTCGGGGAACGGAGTGATGGACCGATGATAGTATTAGTAGTCCTCACTATTCATTAAATAGTGTGACAATAAATGTAATGAGGACTTATTCGAGAGTGGATATTGTCTAGAAGACAGTATTTGTATTAAAACTCACAGCTCTTTTGTTGTATATTAAAGATTGTATTTGTATTCTGTACCATGTATTTGGGGACTCAGAATAGGTGATGTTTACCTATTTTGGGGGCGTCACATCGATACTCACGCTGAATAGTGTGATGAATTAAAGTAGTTTGACTAGTCTACTTTTGTGGTCTTTGTTACTCGAGTTAGTAAGTTATTAGGGGTATTTTTACACCTAATGCTCTAAAGTCAACTTGTTTGGGAGTTATTGGTCCAACACTCGCTACATGGGCAACTCTGAAAAGCCTAAGAAAACGAGACATTGCACAATTAGTCAAGAAAAAATATATAGAAAAAGAAAATAAAAAATGAAAAAAATGTGAAAAAAATGAGTTTGGTTGTTTTAATGGTAAAAATCCCTATTAAGAGTTACATCACATACACATGCATGCATCACATGAAAATAATTTTATGAAAGATGGTGACTAGAATAAAGATAAGAATATGTTTAATAAGGTGAAAGTGAGATTTTAAATTTAATCTTACTTATGTATAATGCTCATGTATATTTAGAAGTTTTCTTTCGATTTCATAATTGGTTGAACTTAAAAATATTTATTTTAAATTTTGTGGATATATTCACCACAAACCCTAACGACACAACTCGTCCACATGCTAAGTGAAATCATATTTCCTACGAAAAATGGGGTAATATAGTTTTTGTTTTATTTTATTTTATTTTTTATTTTATCTGAGGACGAGCAAAAGTTAGGTATGAGGGTATTTGATATATACATAATTCATACATTTTAATATTCTCATATTTATTATTTAATTTATATGTTTATTTTATTTAAATAATACATTTTATTTAGTTTTATAGGATTTACCTTATTTATCTTGGTAAGTAAGTAAAAGATAATTGTTCCTGCTTTTAAAGATAGAAGATGACTCTTGAGAGATTACCATATAGAGATTGAAGTCAATAACGAAAGAAGAAGAAAATAAGGGAACAAAAGAGACCAAGTTCAATGAATATAAATTAGGGCACATAATTTTTTTCCCTATAAATATGTCTCTTGTTTTAGAGAGAGGGGGCACCACTTGTTATTTTTTTTCCCTTAGTTTTTTGCTGGTGCAGAAGGGAGTGAGATATTTAGCAATTGAGAGCTTTTGTCTTTTCTCTTATTCCAATCATGTGTGGTACTAGTGTCAGAGAGTATTTGTAACTTTATTTTATTGATTTAATAGAAATTCTCTTTTTAATTATTGTTATTATTTCATGCAATTAGCAGTATTACTTTTTAATTCCATGGGTAGCTAAATTTTTAACACATAGGATGATGATGAAAATAGGTTTATCATGATTTTTCTATTAGGAAATTAATGTCTTCTTGTTTTCGTCTTCATATTTTCCTTCGCATAAATTGCATATGATTCTTATATTGATTGTGAGATTTTGATAAGTTATAGTTAATCTGCGAATTTTTCATAACTTATGCTTACCCATATTAATTATATAAATCGTTATTTTTAAGGGGAATGGAAATTATTTGAGAATTAATTTGGAAAATAAGAAATCATTTGGTATGTTAATAATTAGTTGATTCAAATTCCTAGGTATCTTTTCTCATTAATAGTTTTTGTCATTAATTATTAGTTTGCATAATTTAGTTAATAAATCATCTCCACCATCTTTATTTTTAATTTGCCTGAAATATTAATTAAGGATATATTAAAGAATTGATTTAGTCTTTATGGTTTGACCTGCATTCATACCAAATCTACAATAGACGGTGTGCATTTGCTTACTCTCAACCACTAGTTAGAAGAAAATCTAATGAGTTTGTTTGCAACTCTTGTGACGTCCCCAAAATAGGTATACATAACCCTTTCTGAGCGCCAAATACATAGTATAGAAATCAAATACAAACTTAATTTATACAATACGACAAAACGTGGCTAAGAGTTTTAACACGAATATTGTCTCGTAGATAATATCCAAACTCAAATGGAGTCCTCATTATAATTATTATCACACTATTTTATAAAATAGTGAGGACTACTATAGCCACCATCCCAGACCATCACTCCGTTTTCCGACTAGTTCCAACTATATTCTCATTTCCTGAAGAGAACAATGAAAGCAACGAGTGAGCTCAACTAGCCCAGTAAAGAATATTATGACTAAGATAATGCAGAATAAATTATCGTTAGCCTTCAACAGTGTAAAACTAATATAATATAATTGACAACAAGTCTAACAGCAACGGAATAAATAATTCATCAGAAGAGTCAAGTAGAGCATTATATCTACTATCTTTTATGATTTAAAAGTTCATTATCAATATTTTATCGCTGTAACACAGCTCAACAAATAATCCACATCATCGAATTATCCATGCACTACGGGCCAATGATATTCGTTAGTATCACATCCATGAATTATCCATGCACTACGCGCCAAAGATATTTATTATTATCACATCCACAAATTATCCATGCACTATGGGCCAAGGATGACTTTTACCACATTATTTGTAACATTACAGGTCATAATTATACAGTTACATAGTCATAATCATACCAATCAACAGTCCATCTATGCACTACGGGCCAAAGATGACTTTCATCACAATATAAGCATAAGGATGATGACAATGATATAAAAATTCAATTAAGTAAGATCAAGGATAGATTTTAAAGATTTATAAATCAATTTATCCAGAGTTCAAGACTGTCCAAATTGTCAACATGATAATTGCTTTGTGGAGTAAAATTCAAGAATCATATTCATGTATCAAAATAATTTGGACAGAAAAAAATTCAATTTTTATCATGAATAGTAGTACCCCGTGAATAATACTTCGTGAATAGTACCCCGTGAATATTACCCCGGCATGAAAAGATCAAAATTTAATAAGAATGTTCAGAAAAATATTCTTGTGAAACGATACTAAATGAAGTGCAAATTTCAAGGATATTCTACTAATTTCAAGGAGTATAGAAGCAATACTTAACAAAATGAGTGTAGAATTTGAAATCTGAAATGAAATAATATTATTTACATACTACAGAGTATGAAAGAAAATATTATTTCTTATGAGTATTGAACAAAAATAATATCACTTACAACTGTTGAACGAAAATAATATTCCTATGAATATTGAACGAAGATAATATTCCTTACGAATATTGAACGAAAATAATATTCCTTACGAATATTGAACGAAAATAAAATTCCTTACGAATACGAAAAATAATATCATAAGCGAATATAAAATAAATAACACCCCTTACCTTAAAAAGAGAGCACTTCTGACTGGTATGGCGGGGATATTCTTGAAGAAAATTTGCACTGTTTTCTACACTCAAAGCTTCCTTAAACTCTAAAGAAATACGCTCAATACTATAGAAGAAGAATTCTCTGATTCTGGTGTGATTTTTAATTCTAAACTAAGTATCCTATTTATAGGAGAATGACAAGATACTATTTGAATTTAGAAAATCACGGGTGAACAGTAAGAAAATTCACTAACTTTCTTCTAAAATCTTTAAAAAATTGATTTTAGTATGCAAAGACTATCATTACACTTATACAAAGATTATGCAATACTATGCAAAGATTATGCAAAATAAAATGTAAGACCCCGAATTTTATGAAATAAAAGTATTCAATTTTCTTATAATTACTATTCAGTAAATGGTTAAATTGATAAAAGTTTAAAGTTAAAGGTGATATATTAATATTCGTTTGGTCGTGGAACATTCTTCCTGTCGGGGAATATTCGTACGACGGCGCAGTCTTTTGTGGGCCCCATAATGGAAAGCGATTGGATGAAGAAAACGACAAGTGTAAGTTGTTTATAAATAACGGTAGTAGTTATTCTGAATTATCTTTGTTGGAATACCCAAGTGGTTAAAACACGATGTCTACGCGTTGTTGACAAGAATACACTCAGTATTGCACCAATTATTAATTCTTACGTAAGAAGGCACTACTCAATAATTATTACATTAATTACTGTTCAATATTTTATTTTATTGATTCAATAATTTCTACGTTGATATTTTATATTACTGTTTTTTCAATAATTATCACTACACAGTATTTTCTATTATCGGAGCAATAATTCATATTATTTGAATAATATTATTAGATAACATTATCGGCAATGTCTAGAAAGTTACATCTCAAGGAGAGGTTTGGTCACCTAATTGCACGCCAAGAGGAGAAATCCTTATTGGAAAGCCCCTCTTTCTCGAACGGCACGGTTTGTCGATATTGTGATTCTGTAATATTATTTGTGAATAATTAATTATTGATTTATATGATGAGGAAAATATTGATTTTTTTGTGGATATAGATGGAGAAATTTTTTTAATGTGACAATTGTTGAAAATTAATATTTTATCTTTTTCTGATAAAATAATTTATTTAAATATATTATTATATTTTAATAATATAATAATGGTGATATTTTTATAATGAATGTGGGATATATGAGTATATGAGGAGGAAGAGTATTTTTGTTGCATTAAATGATTAACACATGTTTTGTGTGTCGGTGGACCCCATTTCTTGACTGAAATTTGATTATAGCCAGTAAAATCGCCCGTTTGTGGATTTCGGTCAATTTCTGTTTGGAATTTGGAAAATCTTTCTTCTGCAAAGTTGTAGATAATGAAATTTCCTATTAAAAGGACATGAGGTTCGAATTTTTCTGATAAAATGGCTATTTATTATGAATTATTGAAGTTCTAGAATAATTAATTTTTGGAGTTTAAAATGTTTTATTTAAGAAAAATATTTTTTTTTATTTTTGTTGGGTGAGTGGCTGATGTTTTGGATCAGGGGAGGTGTGCGTAGGAATTTATAATATATATATTAATATTTTATTAAAATTTCTGCTTTGGTGTTCTAAGCATTTTCCTATAAATAGGGTGCTTAGGTTAGAATTGAAAATCACACCAGAAACTGAAGTTTTCTCTCTTTATATTAACGAGCATATTTTGTGAGTATTTAGATATCTTGAATGTTGTTATATGGTGCAAGTTCCTTCAGCACTATATCCAGTATTCCAATCAGAAGTACTGTCTTTTTGAAGTAAGGGATTTTAAGGGATTGTAAGAGATGTTTTTTTCGTAATGATGTTATTATTTCAATATCATTATACCGAAATATTGGTATGAATTTTATTGTGGAAGTTCTACCTTTTCGTGTCGGGGTTACTATTCATGTATACGACACTATTCACGTATACAACATTATTCATGTATATGACATTTTTTACGTATACGGTACTATGTACGAATACGGAGTACTATTCATGAGTTACTATTCATGAGTTACTATTCACGAGTTACTATTCATAAGTTATTATTCACGAGTTACTATTCATGGATACTATTCACGACAAAATTGATTTCTTTTTCTGACCAAATTATCGTTGATTTATGAATATTGCTCTTGAAATTAAATGCAGTTGTTGATCATATTATTTTTATTATCATATATAACATTTTTATAACTCTAATGATGATATTTTTCTTTGACTTGAGTGTAAAGATAGGTAGATTATTGGTATGATCGTGACTATGGGTTCTCTTTGGCCAGTAGTGCTGTTGAATTGTTGACTAGTATGATCATGACCATTGAATTTATAAGTGAATATATTTAACTTAAGTGCAAAGGTGAATTGATCAACATGGTTATAATGATTGTTTATATAAATTCTGAAATGATTATATATTTCTTTGAGATGTTAATATCTTTGGCCTGTAATTCAAAGATGACCTATTGTTGAATATCTTTGGCATGTAGTGCAAAGATGAACTATTGATGAATATCTTTGGCCCGTAGTACAAAGATGAATTTATTAGTATGATTATGAACATGAACTGTGATTTGGTATAACCATGATCTTTGATGTTTCAAGTAAAGACAGGTGATAAAAATTATCTTTGTCTTGGATGAGAAGAGAAATTTAGAACCACAATTATGATTATGAGTTATTCATATGATTGTGGACCAGAACTGTTGATTGATGTTACAGGGATAAAACATTATTGGTGAACTTTTAACATGGAAAAGATAATAGACTTTATGGTCTATTTGACTCTTCTAATGGATTGTTCGTTCCGCTGCAACTATGGTTGAAAAGTTTTATCATCTACCATATGTTCTAAATCTCTGATTTATTATTGATAAAGGTTATTGAAAATTTAATTATCTTTAGTCATGATATTCTTTACTGGGCTATTTGTGCTCACCCTTTTGCTTCACAATTCCTTTCAGGTAATAAGAGTATAGCTGGGTCAAGTGGGGGTAACAGGAGAATAGAACGGTGGTCTCTAGCTGTGGAGGTTCTCCCTAAACAGTATAGAAAAATGTGTTGTATTCTATACATTTAGTAGTTATATTTGGTGAATCAAATAGGGTGAGGCGAACCCAACGTTCATACAAGATGTCTAATGACATACAACCTCGTGTTATCATAAGACATGGTTGTACACATCCACTTGCTGAGTATATCTACAAGCACTACCTATATGATCTTGGAGTTTGGTTGAAGTATAATTCTCAATTAGAGATGGTGGAGATAATGATATGTCAAGAGAAGACTCACCATTGGAAAGAATATGATAGTAATCTTCTCGTTTTTCTTTGGAGTTTATTGGGTCAACCAAGGATAATTCTGTGGGCATATGATATCTATCATAACCTAGATGCATGGCCTCCCATGTACGAAGGTTTTCTTGAGCACTTCCCAAAGATTTTAATTTCTAAAACAGTTATTGACTGTACCTTTATGTAAGGTATCACTGTGAGGTGCGGTCCACGGTTGGGACATGAGTCACATTTGGTATATATTTGTATCAAAGCTCATAACATGTGTTGTTGTATTTTGCACGACAATTGTAGTAATAAAGTTGTAGTTGTTTTCTGTACCATGTATTTGGCGACTCAGAATGGGTTGGGTGGATTGGACCTATTTTGGGGGCGTTACATAAAATATAATATATTCTATTTTACATAAAAAAATAAAACTTATATAATATATATATATATAACACCACGAGCACCACCCGTGATCCCCCCTCTAATATATATATATATATATATATATATATATATATATAATACAAAATTGAGATAACTTTCTGCCGATAATTTTGAAAAATGGATAAGTGGATGTTCATATAATAAGCCAAATTTACAACAAATACTTCATAAAAAACTCTTCTATTTATCTCAATTCACTTGGCTTCTCAAAACACATTTTTAATAATATTTATTCATCATTAATATCATAACTTGTAATATTAACAACCAGATCATTCCAATTTTGAAAAATGGATAAGTGGATGTTCATATAATAAGCCAAATTTACAACAAATACTTCATAAAAACTCTTCTATTTATCTCAATTCACTTGGCTTCTCAAAACACATTTTTAATAACATTTATTCATCATTAATATCATAACTTGTAATATTAACAACCAGATCATTCCTAGGAAAGAGGGGGCTTTCCGATAAGGACTTCTACTTATTGGCGCGCAATTAGGTGACCAAACCCCTTTCCTCGACAGAACTTTCTAGACATCGTCAATAATGCAAATAATAATATGAATAAATTTTTTGTCTCAATTATTGATTTAATAATATAAAATATTGTGACAATAACTGAATCAATAACGTGAAATATTATGCAACAATTACTGTGACAATAATTGAAATAAACTGAATGACTTCTCACGTAAGTATCAATAATCAAAGATATTGTATAATACCGTGTGCTACTATGTAACCACGCATATTACTTGTACTTTTACCACCGGGTATTTCAACAGTTAACGGTAAAACTTTTGCCGTTATTTTTATAAAAAGTTATTTCTGTCGTTTTCTAACTCCGACAGTAATTCTATTATGGGGTCCATCAATGATTGTGTCGTCGTACGAATATTCCCTGATAAAACGAATATATATTCCCTGACCAAACGAATATTTTATGACAACTTGTTTACTTTATAAAATTTATAAATATTACCCACAACTATAACATTATATCAAATTCACACCTTATTGTTCAAAAATAATATTTAGAGAAAATTAAATCTATATTCATAAAAGTTGGGGTCTTACAACTCTGTTGCTCACTTCTATTGGATTGACAAATCCTCGTCTTAGCTAAGAAGCCCTCCTGACTCTAACAACAGTTTCAAGGAATATTAGAATATATTACTATGTAATTCACCTTTTGCGTATAGAAACAAAACGAACCCCTTCTTTTTTCGGAGTTGAGAGAATGGCATTTTGGTCCCTTCTTTTCATGTCGAAGACACAGGTTCAATTCCTATAAGGGAAGCTACCGTTCTAGAATGCAAGCTAGCTTGCTTACTCTCCTAATAGCGTACGTTGGCGGCAAGACGTTGTAGATTCTTATTCAAAACTTGTATCATTTGTATCAATCGGTACATCATAGGTTCATAGGTTGGCCTAGCCCAATTCTCTCGTACTAGGGACGTGAAAATAGGATACTCCAAATTTGAGGGTCAAAAAGCACTTTTCCTCCCGCTCGAAAACAACAAGTAACGGATTAAGCAACTTGAGTAGTTCTTAATAAGTGGCAACAAACAACTATTTAAGTTGCACGACAAAAAAAAAGCTTAGAACTTATAAGAAATATAACCAAATCCTTCGTTTTTTAAATATAGTACTCCCTCCATTCCTAAATAAATGACGTTTTGAAAGAAAAAATTTGTTTCAAATTATCTGTCGTTTATAACTTTCTAGGAGAATAAATTATTTATTTTCCTATATCACCCTTACATTCTCTCATTGTCTCAAGAAATTCTCACTCTTAATATTAATAGTTTTCAACTTCTCATAAAGGGGTAGTGATTGAATTTTACACATATTTTAATTATTAAATGATGATATTAAATGACTTTCTTAATTCATGTATAAAAACCTTAAACGACACTTATTTTAGAATGAAGGGAGTAACTGGCAACAGTTATGTCAAAAACAAACAAACACGGGAGTCATTTTTAAAGTATGCCAAAATAATCCGTCTATTTTAATGAAACCGACAAAATCTTTTCAGTTCCACGAGTCAATTTTAAAGAGTGACACGTGTCCCTAGCCGATTGATGGCTAAAAATTAAATGCCATGAGTCAGCCAGTCAGTTGAGTCGGTTTCAAAAAACAAAAAATTGATGTTAATATATATATAACCTGTTTTATATAAACTACTACAACTAATACTCCTTATGCCCCTATTTAAATGATATTTTAAAGTTTTTTATTTATTCTTAATTAATTGACGTTTATTTAAATCTAGGAGAATTAATAATAATTTTTTTAAAATTACCCTTCATTATTCTACCTATTTTTTTGATACTTTAAACTCTTTTGCTATGATAAATTAATGATTTAAGGATATTATAGACAATTGAGTACTATATTTAATGTTTTCTAATCATTATCTTAATTTTTGTTTTCATCTCTAAAACGTCATTTAAATAGGGACCACAATTAATTAACCTCTTTTAACCCACAACATGTGGCAATAACACCACCCAACATGGCATACTAGGATCCTCTTCGTTTTAAATAAATAGAAATTCTCTATTTTATGGTCTAAATTAAATAATCATTTATCTCTTTTCTGTCAGTATTATCACATTTCAACACATTTTAAATCTAAATCCTGAAATACAGAGTCTCAATTTATTTGAAATGGAGAGAATCATTGTCCCAACATGACGACCAATTAAAATATATATGTTTTCAACATAGAAATTAATTAATATTACAAATGATTTATAGATCATTACTAAAAACTAATGAGATACAAGAGTGTGATACTCTCTCCGTCCCATAATATATGACGGTTTAGATAATTTTATTTTTTTCAAATTATTTGTTGTTTTATATAATTTAAGAGAATTAGTCACAATCTTTCCAAAATTACCCCTCATGAGAAAATATTAGAGATGAGAGAGTATGGGATAAGTGTGATAATAAATAAGAAATTAATGATATTATATTATATTGAATATTATACAATCATTTTTTTAATTCTAATCGGTTTTCACCTGGAGTTATGAATTTATTTGTGGAAAGTGATAATAGTATTGTGATTGATAGATTGGTAAAAGATAATCCATTAATAGATACAGATAACGCCTGAAAATGTGTGTTGCTAAATGTTCGATACCAACATAGAGTAAATGCTACCAAGGGACTAGGGCTTGAATAAATAAAAAAGAGCTCATAATTTTATAATACATTCATATGAATATTCTTATATTAATGGTAAGTTCTATACTCATGAGAAAAAAAAATGAAAATTGTTTAGGTTTGGGAGAGATGGATATGTGCAAAATTATCATCATAACCTCATGCACCAAAGTATTTATATTTTTTGAAATATAAAGAAATGGATATTTAATTGTAATCAATTCTCAATAAATATTTATGTATGTAATGAAATAATTTAAAAGAAGGAAAGAACATAACAAGTGGTAGGAAGTAGGAACAAGAACATCACCACACATACTAACAACAAAGTCTTATGTCCTCATTAAGCCTCATAAATTCCTTCCTATATGTCAATGTCTAAGAGACACAATGACCCAAACAAGTAACAAAGCTTATCAGTGGTGTAATTATTCAAAGAATTATTATAAAGAAAAGGCCAAAATATTAGGTTAAGTTGATCTTTCCCAAATATAATTTTGCAACCATCTCATTACCTCTTGTTTGATTTTTGCATCACAAGGTCTGGCCTAGTAATTTTATACCCACAAACACATCAACAACAATATCTAAATGGGCTTATAATTAAGGAAATTGATATTTTCACATTATTTTTTGATATTCTGACGTGTAAAACCCGCGTATTAGCTGATGTATCGAATTTTTATTGTCTAATATGTGGTTATACGTGTAGAAATATCAAAAAGTAATATCAGTTTCCATAACTAAACACACTGTTTATTAGGAGGCAAGAGACATGGGCAACTGTGGGTCTATGGAGCTCTGTAGTACACCATGCATGTTGGGTCAAATTATTGGCTCAAAAAAAACAAAAAGACCCACCCTTGTGACAATGCATTTTGGTTTACAATAATTAAAGCTAAATATTGATATAAACCTTTTTTTTAATACAAGTCCCAAAATAAAAATGTACCTTTCTCGACCAAAATGTCAAAATAAAAATATTTATATTTAAAAGAATTCTTCACTTGAAATCAATGTAGAGGAGAAGGAATCTATCACCTACTTAATTATATACAATAAAATATATTGAATTTTATGTGTTTTTTTTTAAATCTCACTTTCAAAGAATACAATATAATCTCGTAATCAAATACATTATTTATTATTATAATATCAAAAAATAATCAAATCAGATCTAAAGATCACAATTCATCAGCCTTAACTATTAGGTTAAAATCACATCGAATTATGTTTATTCCCTTCGTTTTTTAATTAAATAGTAAGACTCTTTAAATATAACAAAGGAAATTGATATTTTTATAATATTTTTTTTTATTTTTACATAAAAAATATCGTTATAGATCATATAGTGACGGTTATATTATTTTTTGATGTGAATTTATCAATTTTCTATAACAAAATGTATTCAAAATCATGTCTATATTTTTGAGTTATTTTGGCTATGATCAATAGTTGATGTTATCCTGCTCCCTATGCCACTCATAAGCATAAAATTTATAAAAAGAACTAATTTCTTTAAACCTCAAATTCAAATATATTTAAACCTTCTTATTGTTGAGAAAAAGGAAAGACTAACATTACATATTTACATGCACAAATAAAAGAAATATGCAATAAAAAAAGAAAAATAATATTTTTATAAGTAAATTTAATAACTCAATAAAGTTTCGTATCACATATGGTGGACCTCACTCTATCACTCACATGGAATAAATCTCACTTACTATTCATGTAGGGAGGAACTCGTAAAATTATCAAATTTATTTGTAAAATTATTAATTTTCTAAAAAAATAAAAATATTTTATTACAATCATGAATTTAATATAAGGCTTAATTAGTTTAATTTCATAGCAACAACAACAGAAGAGAAAACTCAAAATATTTACGCTTTGTTTCTGAGTTTTGAACAGAAAAAAAAAAATAGAAAACTTAAATTAAAACAGAAAAGAAAAAAATAGAAAACTTAAAATTTTCCTTTGAGTTTTTAATAGAAAATGATAGAAAATTTAAAATTGAGAACATGAATTGTAATTTAAAATTTACTATATTAAAAATTGAGGATAATATAAGAATTATAAAAATATTATTTATTCTAATTTCTTTTCCGTCCAAATCATGTCAATTTTAGACGGAAAACTTTGACAGAAAAAGTGACCAAATTTTCTATCAATTTCTTTTCTTTTCTGTTTATTAAAAAATTGAGAAACATAAGAATTGGAAAGAAAATTTAAATTTTTCGTCCATTTTTTTTCTGTCTATTTTAAAACTTAGAAATAGAGCGTTAGTATTATAAAGCACAAAATGATTCAACTATTCTTAAAAATTAGTAAACACTAAACTATTTTTTTTTAAGATCTATATATATATTAAATAAGGCAACAAAGAGAATGTCACCAAATATACATGATTAATAACATACAAGAACACTTAATATCCAAAAGTCTTTTACATAATTGAAAAACTTGACAAAAGTCCAAACACTATAGTTTAGTTACCACATTTTAGCTTGAAGAAACAGGGTTTAGAGCTCTAGCAAACCCATTCATGGCCCCATAACCCTTTGAATTAAACCCTAAACACCCCAACAACCCTTGCCGGTACGGCAAGAACGTCTTCCTCCTCATCTCCTCCGCCTGCGCCCTATTCGCCGTGTAGTGCAACTCATGCGCCGACAACCCCAACCTCCTCTTTCCGGAAACCGGCGCCGCCTTGCTCCGCTGCGCTCTCTTCACCACGTTTTCCTCATCTCCGGTCTCCGTTGCCTTCCCTTTCTCCGATGAAACCGCCGGCACCGGAGAAGGTGGCGCCGCCGTCTTTTTATCCTTTTCTTTAACAGGCGAAAATGAAAGAGATGACCAGAAGTACTTGTGGCGCCCATTGTTCCGTCCCTCACTTTTGCTTCTGTACAGAAACTCCTTCAATGAGACCCACCTCTTCGAGTTCCGCCCCACCGAAGACGACCGCGAGGATGAACCAGACGGCGGCGCATTCTCTTCACGCGCCATCGTGTCATCAATTTTCTCCTCGTTTTTTGGAAAGGATTCGGATGTGGTCCTCAACGGCGACATAGATCTGATCCTGCGCAACGATCTATTGCGCGATTTCATCTCTCTTCTTCCCCTAACGATTTTCCCGCCATTATCATCGGAATACTCTTCCTCTTCACTTCTACTCTCTTCCACATCGAGCAACGGAGCCAGCTTCTGCGGCCGGATCTTCCCGTTCAGAAACAACTCGTCGGCGGAACTCATGGGTCGAGTCGTAGAATACCAGCTGGCTGAGAAATCAAACTCTTCCAAATCCTCACGAGGAATAGAAGAAGAAGTTGGGGTTAAACTAGAGGCGGATAAAAGGAAATGCATGGGACTAGTCGGAGCGCTGTAAAAGAACCCGCCAACGCCGGCGGCGATGGGCGGAGCACGGCCGGGACTGGAAGGAGCGCTGACGTAAGGGGTGGAGCAGGCGCTGTCGAAATCCTCAAACGAAATGGTGTGGTCGTAGGAAGTGGTGGGTTCGCCATTGTTGGGGTTTTGAAGGCCTTTTGTCGTAGTTGTTTCGCCATTTTTGGGGGTTTGGAGCTCCTTCATGTTTTTCTGTGCTTGGAGAAAGTGGAAATGGGGAAGAGTGATTTATTAAGGAAGGAGAAGAAGGAGAGTGTTTTTGGTGTGCTAAGGAAGGAAGAGGAGAATATTGCCCTTGGATATGGGAATTTATAACGTTAATGCCACTGTCTTTTCATCATCTGCCATACCTGACATAATAGACATATGATGCATCACCTGCCCCTACTTTATTGTGTACTATTTTTATTTATCTTTTTCATTTCTCTTGTGATTAAATATATAAAAAATAAAATTTAATATATTTATATTAATTATAAAATATTCCATGTTGTACCAACTTGTAACAAATATCTATAAATTTTTTACAGTCAATTCACTATACTTTATTATACTAACAAAAATTTTAAACTTTGTTTTGACTGTTAAATTTTTAAAAGAAGTTTGACGTGGCGCTTACGTGGCTTAATTTTTTCAATATAAATTGATGACTAGGCCTACACATGTTTACGTGTAATTTAAAAAATTATTTTAAATAATTTTTCACAATTATTTATCATTTGAGGGTAAATATGTCAAATCATATTTATCTAACATTAAAATTAACTCAATAAAATAATTTTTTACATCCAACATTTAGATCTGGTTTCTATCATCTTCCTTATCTCTCTTTCTCCACCCTCTGCTCCAGCCGCTCATCGTCAACCGATCATGTTCATGTCTTATTTGAATACAATATAGTTTTCGACATCTGAAAACGCTTATTCCCATCTCGAACAAGGTCAAGTCATTCTCCAATTGCGATAAGGGTTTAGATTCAGATCTAGTCCTAGATTCAGATTCATCACTTGGGCTCCCACCTAATAGCTGAAAATTGAAAGAGATATTTGCTACTAGCATTGTGCTTGGAGGTTACTTGGTATTGTTGACTGTTATATTCTTTTGGTTAATGAAGGATACTGATTTTTTCTCGGTAGAGTAAACTATTTGTTTTTTTCAAAAATTTTGCTGTGAAATTTAGAGGGAAAGAAAATGTTTTTCCCTTTGCATATTTGGTTACACTTGTCGCAATGATTTATATATCTAATTTTATTTTTAATGGTGCAAAACAAATTTGGGGTAAGAGCTATCACGGTGATTTCGATTCCTTCTTATCCTCCATCATAATTGCCAGTTAGATCTGAAATTAATTATTGTTTGATATATTATGGTTTTCTCATGTACCTTTTTACAAATTGGGAGTCAAAAGAAGGATTCTAAAATGGAACTTCCTTCCATTTTGCTCGACAAACGGGGTAAATCTGATTTTTCGTGTTTTACATCAGAGGTGATGAAGTGGAAGTGGAAGGAGTGTGAGCATTCTGCAGTGAAAATGGCATGGCCTTGGTTTGGTTTCATGGTGGTTAAGCATATTAAGCAATTAGTAGATCTAGGCATTTGGAGATGAATGATGAGTTTGAATTAGATGACAAAAAAGGAGATGAACAGTACCAAACATTTAGCTAATTTAAATGTTAAAATAATCATTTTTACTACATTTAATTTATTAATTTTCCAAGTAAAATGCATGCATATACATGTCAAAATAAATTTATAAATATGTATGTATATAAAATCAATAAGAATTGTAAAAACAAATTTATAAATATGTATATATATAAAATCAATAAGATTTGATTTGTAATTTAGTATATTTTAATTTTATAATTTTTAAATAATTATACTTGTTATTAATTATCTAAAACCTAATTTTCTTATAATCACAAAAATAAGAATTGTTTTTTTCTCCTCTTTTTAATAAAATGATTATTTCTTAAATTTGATTAAATTAAATTATAAAATTTAAATTTTGTATAATTTTAAAATAAAGATTATTTGATAAAATTAAAATTATAATACAAATTATTTGATAAAATTAAAATTAAAATTATTTGATAAAATTAAAAATTATTTGATAAAAATTATTTGCATGTCAAAGTACAAATTTATTTATCCTAGTTAGAAAAGAAAAAAATTTATCACCAAATTGACTCAATTATAATTTTAATGTCCGAATTTGATAAGATTTTTAATTTTAAAATATTTTTAATTTATAATTTCCTCAATTATAAAATTATAAAATTCTTGGTGTGTTTAGTGTGTGTTCTTGACATATTTACCCTCAAATGATTAATAATTATTTAAAAATATATTTGAAATAATTTTTTTAATTACACATAAGCATGTAAATTTTTTAATTTATTTTCTTATTTTTTGGCAAAAAAATTTAATTTGTATTATTATATTTGTAAAGAATTAAATAAAATTCATTTGATATTAATTAAAAAATAATTAAATATATTTTTCATTTGGTATTAATTACAAAAATAATTAAATATATTTTTCATTTATTTTCTTATTTTTTTGCTAAATTTTCTAATTTATTTTAACATATGTTGTTTTATTTAGAATAAATCTTTCATTTTCTCCATAAATTATTTCCACAATTTCTATGTAAGAAAGCCACATGGGATGATTTGTGCCACATAAGAATTTTTTTTACACGTATGCAGCTGATGTGGCATTTCCGTTAAAAGTCAACAGACTTAACGGATTTTCTAACGGTTTGTTAGTAAAGTAAGGTATAGTGAGTTGACTGTAAGAAAAATCAATTTAGTGACTCACTTGTAAGTTGACATATAGTACAGTGACTAAATAAGCATTTAACCCATGAAAATTATTGTACAAGATTCAATAACTTGCATTCAATATACAAAATTGAATGGAGTTAGTTGCATAGCATAGGAAACTTGCACAAATATATAAAATTCAAATGTTTTACATATTTAAGTGCACATTCACATACCAATTAGTCACGTAAAGACGAAAATGCAACCAAAATTTATTTTACATTTTTCATTACAGGTGTAAATCAGATAGCATAACCCGTCTACTTTAGGGTGACTTCCTTGGGTGTCTGCTTTAGACCAAAACCTACTGTAAGACCCCAACTTTTATGAATAAAGATTAATTTTTTCTCGAAATATATTTTTGAATATTATGGTGTGGATTTGATATAATGTTATAGTTGTGGGTATTATTTACAAATTTTGCAAGGTAAGCAAGTGGTTATATAATATTCGATTGGTCAGGGAATATTTGTTTTAACAGGAAATATTCGTACGACGACACAATCATTGGTGGACCCCACAATAAAAGTATTGTCATAGTTAGAAAACGACAGAATTATCTTTTTATAAAAATAACGGCGAAAGTTTTACCGTTAAACCCGCTGAACTACCCGGTGGTAAAAATACGAAGAATACGGTGTGGTTGCATAGTAGCACTCAGTATTGATTATTGATGCTTTACGTGAGAAGTCACTCGGTTATACTCAATTATTACTACAATAATTGGCCGCGTGATATCTTTTATATTATTGATTCAATAATTATCACGAAGATTATCATATGCATAATATTTTATATTATTAAATCAATAATTGAGATGACAAAGTTATTCATATTATTATTTGCAATATTGACAATGTCTAGAAAGTTACATCGAGGAGAGGTTTGGTCACCTAATTGCACGCCATAGGAGAAATCCTTATCGAAAAGCCCCTCTTTCTTGGGAATGATCTGGTTGTTAAATATTGTGAGTTATAATATTAATGATGAATAAGTTCGTGTTGATTAAAGATGAAATTGATATTTCCATTATGTTGGGATTATTAGTGTTAGTGGAAATCGACATCTATTTCGATAATAATGGATGTCTGGAGGCTATATTGACCAATCGGGTAATTAATCGGATAAATGAGCAATTAATAGCTATTAATTCACATGCTTTTAACTATTTATTCACATGTGTGTACTATTGATTCACATGCATGTACTATTAGGGGAGGAGGTGCAAGATTGATAATACTTGCATGACTAAATTAAAAATGGAGGTATAAATGATGGTGTAATTATTTTTTTCACATGATTGTACTATTGATTCACATGATTGTACTATTGATTCACAAGATGTACTATGTCAGGAATAAACATGTGAATGTTATTCCTATTTACATATGATTTGGTTATGATATATATGAATGAATATGCAAGTATGTTTGCATTAAGAAAAGCTGTAAAGTCTTTTGATAGATAATAGAAACATGTGTACAAGGACTTAGAATGAATTGATCAAGTATGTTAGGTTGATCCTACATAAGCAAAACAACTTTGTAAAGCCCTTAAAAAGAAATGATGTACAAGGACTGCAATAGATAGGCTTGTCTGATCGTCGAGCACTGCACCAGAAATTGCAGTCTGCCAGAAGAGTCAAGGAAACTCGAGAACTATCAATACAAAATCGTAGTCTGCAAGATAGTAGTCTTGGAGTTTGTAGACTGCCAGGAGAGACGAGGAAGGATCGTAGTGTGTCGAGTAGAACTTCCTCGTGGATCGTAGTCTCTTGAGGAAGTCATGTTCGTAATCGTGAAGGCAAGCACGCCTCTGAATCCGTGGAGTATCTGCCAAAGCCAAGTCAAGTATCGTAAACTACACTCAGAGTCGTAGAGTCTACTGATCATACAAGAGGCAGAGATCGTAGTCGAGTAAGATCAGATGAAGACAACAAGCATAAGGCAGAAATCGTAGAGTGTCAAGATCTCGATCTCGAGTCGTGAGTACTGCAACACCAAAGCTGAATCGTAGAGTGCAGAACTAAGACCTCAACAGATGTACTCACAATGCCAAGGAAGAATCGTAGAGCAAATACGATTCTCAACAAATGAGTACTCCCAGAATATCCAAAGAAATGAAGCCACTGGTTGGCACTGCAAAGATACATCCCATCTGAGGGAAACCAGAGAGTACTTAAAGAATGAC
The DNA here is from genome assembly GCA_020205605.1 of Panax ginseng. Classification (NCBI taxonomy): domain Eukaryota; kingdom Viridiplantae; phylum Streptophyta; class Magnoliopsida; order Apiales; family Araliaceae; genus Panax; species Panax ginseng. The sequence goes on along the minus strand of CM035141.1, from coordinate 91,301,070 downwards.
ATGCAAGCTAACAGAAGATCTAAGCACCAACCTAATCAGCATCAAGATTAAGTTGTGAAGCCATTCGAGATGAAGTCTTCCACAAGGAAATCAGAAGAAGACTTCAGTAACTGACAAAGGAAAGTCAACAAGTGTAGTAGCTGTCAAACAGACAGAAGACAACGATCTCGGAAGCAACCAGGATCGTAGTGTTTACCAAACAAAGAAAGAACTGAAGGTTGAAGCATTGGCAACGGTTCAATCTGAAGGTTGATATTTGTACAAAAGCGTATTGAGAGCATCGATGCAAAAGGACAACCTCTGATCGAGAAATCAGAAAGAGGAAATAAAGTCTTCGACTTGCCCAAGACATTAAAGTGATATATCTGACAAGGTAGGTGAAACAGTAGACTGCAGTATCAGAAAGTCAAAAAAAGTTATCATGTCACATCTGCAGTCTGCACCAAGCAACTCGAGATCTGTGAAGTATTTCAAAGAGCTTCTAACGGCTACTCTCCAATGGAAAGATTGGGAAAGAGTATAAATCTACTAGAGCTTCAAAGATCAAAGGTTGCTGGAGTTTCCGAGTTTGGACTTACGGTGGACTGTTCTAAACCATGTAAGATAGTGAGTCCGAAGGCTCACTCTACGATCCACCAATAACACTTAGAGTCATACAAAGAAAGAAGTAGAAGTGAGAGTTCTACTACATGAAGAGTGTTCTGAACTGCCAAGAGAAAGGAGAGCATTAATGACATCTTGATATCCATCATGGGAAGACTCTAAGTAACATAGAGAAGAGCTCACAGTCCTCTTAGCAAGTCCATCATGAGAAGGCATCAAGTATCAAGAAGGGAGATCATAAACGCTATCATGGTGGCAAGCATGAGAAGGTTTTTAAGTACTTACAGAAGAGTTTACAGTCATCTTAGAAACCAATCATGTGTAGCCATCACGTATCAAGAGGAATGATCTTTAAGGCAGTTCATCAAGGGATCATCAGAGGAAGTTGAGTTACTAGAGAAGCTGAGCATCATGCAACACTCAACTGCACTTCAAGGATGATCATGCGAAGCTACTAAGTACAAAAGATGTTCAAAGCATTAAGACATCTTAGCAGCTCAGCACCAACTCCAACAAACCAACAACAACAACAACAAGCCAGGGCCTGAAAGGTCCTTTTCCGGAGGGACTAAATGAAGTTTCAAGCCTGCTGGGCTTGAAGAGTTCCTAGGGAACTAGAGACGTTCCAAGGTCATTGGCCTTGAAGAGTTCTTAGTGAATCAAGTCCCAAGGTCACCGCCTTGAAGAAATCTTAGTGATTCGTGGTGCCGCCTTCCTTGGTGGAAATCTGCTAGTTGAAAGCGGAAGAGTGGATTAGGAGCTTGAGTCTCCGAACCACTTAAAACCCTCAGTGTGTCATTTACATTATATCTATTAACCGATATAATCGCTATGTATGTTCTAGTCTAGCTATAAACCAAACTAACTCTCTACGAATAATGTATGTATGATTATGAATATATCAATGAAGGGATCTTTTACTTATTCCATTTGTGTTTAAAAAGATTCTTATATTTGCCATATGCTAATTTAATAGCAATACAAAATAAAAGAAAAAAGTATTTGAAATTAAAAGATCTATTCAACCCCCCCTTCTAGATCTATTGTACCTACTGGGAACTAACATACTATTAGGAGAGGTGGTGCAAGTTTGATAATAATTGCAGGACTAAATTGAAAATAAAGAAAAAGATGAAGGTATTATACTGTAATATTTCGAGCCCCAAAACGTGCAATTATCGAAACTATATTTTCCTATAAATAGAAGCTCATTCTTCTTTCAATCTCACCAATTCACGAAGACTCACAAGAGCATTTATAGAGAGAGAAGCTTTAGAGAGAAAATAGAAGAGAAGTCTGCTACCTCACTATTCCAGTATCCAGTATTCTTTTGAGATAAGGGATATTATTTTGTTCAGTATTCATAGGAATAATATTTTCTTCCATACTATGTAGTATGTGAGTAATATTATTTCGTCTCGTATTCCTGATTATACCATCATTCGGTTAAAGTATTGCTTCTATATTCCATGAAATTGGTAGAATATCCTTGAAATTTGCACTTCATCTAGTATCGCTTCACAAAGATATTTTCTGCACATTCTTGTTAAATTTTAAGTTTTTCATGCCGGAGTACTGTCCATGAGTACTATCCATTTATACGGTACTATTCACAAAAGTACTATTATTCACGAGTACTATTCATAAAGTACTATTCACGGAGTACTATTCCCGAAGTACTATTTACGGGGTACTAATCACTCGGGTACTATTCATTCGGAGTACAATTCATAATAAAAATTGATTTCTTTTCGATCCAAATCATTTTTGATACATTATCATTCTTGAATTTTACTCCACAAAGCAGTATCATGTTGACAATTTGGACAATATTAAATTCTGGATAAATTAAATTATAAATCATTAAAAATTTATCCTTGAACTTGTTTTATTGAATTCTTATATCATTGTCATCATCCTCATGTTTATATTATGTTGAAAGTCATCCGTTGTAAGACCCCAACATTTATAAATAAAGATGAATTTTCTATAAATATCATTTTTGAATATTATGGAATGAATTTGATATAATGTTATAGTTGTGGGTAATATTTATAAATTTTGCAAAGTACGCAAGTTGTTATATAATATTCGATTGGTCGGGAATATTCGTTTTAACGAGAGAATATTCGCATAATAAGACAATTATTGGTGGACCCCACAAAAATTATTATCGATTGAAAAAATGACAAAAATACTTTATGAAAATAACGGCGGAAGTTTTACCGTTAATCGTGAAACACTCGGTGTTAAAAGTATGCGATGTCTGCGTAGTTACACAACAAGAGCACATGATATTGATTATTGATACTTACGTGAGAAGTCACTCGGTTTTGTTCAATTATTGTTACGATAATTCTTTGCGTAGTATCTCACGTTATTTGATTCAATTATTGTCAATATTTTATAATCAATAATTGAGATGACAAAGTTATTAATATTATTATTTACAATATTAACGATGTCTGTTCACAAGGAGAGGTTTGGTCACCTAATTACGCGCCAATGGGGAGAAATCCTTATTGGAAAGCCCCCTCTTTCTTGGGAACGACCTGATCGATTAATATTGGGAACGACCGGCTGCTTTCTCTTTGTTGCGTTGACTCGTTATCGCGCTCCAATAACTGAGCCCTATTTACAACATCTGAATACAAACACAGTTTATGAGAAATTAGATATTGACGTATCTCGGGTTTCAAACCTCTTAGAAACATCCGCGTCATTCTCTCCTCATTATCAACCAAGTGAGACGCAAACCGGGATAACTCGACAAATTTAGCTTCGTACTGCGACACGGTCATATTGTTCTGCGCTAACTTGATGAACTCTACCTCTTTTATGTGACGACTACTTTCGGGAAAGTACTTGTCGTTGAATAGTTCTTGGAACTTCTCCTAAGACATCTTCAGTGCGGCAGGTTGAGTACGCTTTACCTATTCCCACCAGTAATCTGCCTCTCCTCGCAACATAAAGGTGGCAAAGGGAACCTTTTGCTCCTTGGAGCATCCCAAGACATAAAATATCTTGGTGATCTGCTTTATCCACGTCTCCACCTTAAGTGGTTTTGGTTCTCCAATAAACTCTGGTGGTCCCAGCTCCTTGAACTGTTTAGTGGTGACCGTCCGAGAGTTTCCAGTGTTTCCACCTGCATTTTGGACAGGAGTCTCTCTTGTCTGATGTTGTACGAATTACAGAAAGCTCCTAAATATTCCGTCGTTCCCCATTTGGTCGATTTTGTTGTTCACCTGAGGATTATTGCCTTCCTAATGCACATTATCCTGGGTGTTGATTTGTGGTGACTCAACGGTCTCCTGTGCTCCATTGATATTCTCAACATTCTCGGATGTCATTTTCAGATACTATCGCAAAACAAGGGTTAATTGACATGTAACATATTATCACTATACTCTGACCGACCAATTAAATACCAAATAAACTTAGATAGGTCATACTAGCGAAGGAATTCCCTGTCTCTCCCCTCCAAGTTCTAGTCTCACATCTTAGCCAGTGATCATATCCCTAATCTTTGATACCAACTGTGACGCCCCCAAAATAGGTATACATCACCCATCTTGAGTCGCCAAATACATGTTACAGAATTCAAATACAAACTTAATTATACAACAGTCGTGTAAAATATGACTAAACATATGCTGTGAGTTTTAATACAAATATTGTCATCTAGACAATATACAAACTCAATGGGGTCCTCATTACATTTATTATCACACTGTTTCACAGAATAGTGAGGACTACTAATGCACCATCTAGGACCATCACTCTGTTCCCGACTAGTCCCTACTACGCTCTCATTTCACAAGAGAATAATAATGAAAGTAAAAGGGTGAGCTCAACTAGCCCAAAAGAAAAATATTATGACTAAGATAATGCAGAATAAATTATCATTAGCCTTCAACAGTGTTAAACTGATAAAATATAACAAACATCAAGTTTAACTGCAGCGGAACAAGCAATCCATTAGAAGAGTCAAGTAGAGAATAAAATCTACTCTCTTCTATGATTTAAAAGGTTTTTCATTACTTTTTGAGACTCGGCTTAATAAATAATCCTTGTAAGACCCCAAATTATTAATAAATAAAATTTAATTCCTCTATTTATTATTTTGAAATAGTAAGGGTTGGTTTGATTAATGTGGTTAGTTATGGATAAAACGCGCAAATAGTTCAAATAAGCAAGTGGTTATAAAATATTCATTTTTATCGGAGAATATTCGTTTGGTCGTGGAATATTCTTGCTGTCGGGGAATATTCGTACGAAGGCGCAGCCTTGTGTGGGCCCCATAACGGAAAGTGATTGGATGAAGAAAACGACAAGTATAAGTTGTTTATAAATAACAGCGCAGTTGTTACCGTTAACACTGTTGGAATACCCGGTGGTTAAAACACAGTAATACGCGTTGTTGCACGACAAGAAGACACGGTATTGCACCAATTATTGATTCTTACGTAAGAAGGCACTACTCAATAATTGTTACAGATGAATTACTGCTCAAAATTTTATTTTATTGATTCAATAATTGTCAAGCGTTGATATTTTATATTATCGTTGTTTCAATAATTGTCACTACACAAAGATTTTCCAAAGATCGAAGCAATAATTCATATTATCCTAATAATATTATTGGCAATGTCTAGAAAAGTTCTGCCTAAGGAGAGGTTTGGTCACCTAATTACGCCACCAAGAAGGAGAAATTCTTATTGAAAGCCTCCTCTTCCTGAACTACCGGTCATCGATGATTGTGATTCTGTAATATTATTTGTGAATAATTAATTATTGATTTATATAATGAGGAAAATATTGATTTTATGTGGATATAGATGGAGAAATTTTTTTTAATGTGACAATTGTTGAAAATTGATATTTTATCTTTTCTGATAAAATAATATTTTATTATTATAATGGTGATATTTTTACAATGAATGTGGGATATATGAGTATATGAGGAGGAAGAGTATTTTTTTTCAATAAATGTTTAACACATGTTTGGTGTTACAAAAAATGTTTAACACATGTTTTGTGTGTTGGTGGACACAATTTTTGACTGAAATTTGATTATAGCCTGTAAAATCACTCGTTTGTGGATTTCGGTAAATTTTTGTTTGGAATTTAGAAAAACTTTCTTATGCAAAGTTGTAGAGAATTAAATTTCCTATGGAAAGGACATGAGGTTCAAATTTTTCTGATAAAAGGGCTATTTATTATGAATTATTGAAGTTTCAGATTATTGAGTCTGAATTGATTTTGTAACAAAAATTGTTTAAAACATGTTTTTCATTTTTGGTGCAATTGTGTGGAAAATGTGTTTTTGATGTGGTGGGCTAAGGAAAATTTGGTTATAAATATATTATTATATTCAATTTTCTGCTTTGGTGTTCTAAGCATTTTTTTATAAATAGGGTGCTTAGGTTAGAATTGAAAATCATTTCGTAAATCAAGTTTTCTCTACTTCTCTCTATATTATCGAGCGTATTCTTGTGAGTATTTTGATACTTTGAGTGTTGTTATACTGGTGCAAGTTCCTTCAAAGACTATATCCGAAGATTCCAAATAAAAGTATCTTGTCTTTCCGAGGTAAGGGATGTTATTTTCTTTGTAAGTGATATTATTTCTTCAATATCATTATACCGAAATATTGGTTAGAACTTTTTATCAAATTTGGAACTTTTTCATGTCGGGGTTACTATTCATGAGTTACTATTCACGAGTACTATTCACGAAGCATGATGATTTTTTTAATGAAATTTTTATCTTTTAGTGTCTGATTCTTACTATTCACGTGATACTGATTCATTTATTCACGAATACGATACTATTCACGTAAAAAATTAAAATTTTCTTTTCTCGTCCAAGATTGTCTGTTATGATTCCTATCTTTGATTGGATCTATGTTTTGGTCTTCATTCTTGAATTTTACTCCACTCGATTATTTATGAAGTATTTTTGAACTTGATTGTCTAAAGTACGAATCCTTAATATTTATTCTTTTGTTTCACGGATTCGCTTTTCTTTAAAATATTTTTCATCATCCTCACCCTAAATGATGATATAACCGAATATCATTGGCTCAGAGTGTATAGATGAATGATTTTCTCGATGAATATCTTTGGCCCGTAGTGCAAAAAAGATGAACAGTGTTGAGATGAACACTGACTAATCGATGAATATATCTTTGGCTGTAGTGCAAAGATGACTATTTGATTCAAGATGTATATTGATTGATGTTACAGGTTAAAATATCGATGATGGACTTTTAAATTCATAGATGATCAGTAGATTTCATTCTCTACTTAACTCTTCTAATGAATTGTTATTTCACGCCGCAATGTTGATCTAAAACTTGTTGTCTATTGTATTCTATCAGATTTTTCCCTGTTAAAGACTAAGGATAATTTGTTGTACATTATCTTGGTCATAATGTTCTTTACTGGGCTAGTTGAGCTCACCATTTTCCTTATTGTTCCATTTTTCTTCTCGTGAGGCGAGAATGTAGCGAGTACTAGTTCAGGTGTGGAATGATGGTTCTAGAAATGGTTCTAGTAGTCCTCACTATTCTCAAAAAATAGTGTATTAATAATTGTAATGAGGACTTATTTGAGTGTCGATATTGTCTATATATGACAATATTTGTATTTAAACTCACGCTTTTTTATGTTGTATTAATAAAGTTGTAGTTGTTTCGTACCATGTATTTTGACGACTTCGTAATGGGTGTTGTATACCTATTTTGGGGGCGCCACAGTTAATGGTATCGAGCTTAGGATATGATCTCCATGAGATCGGGAATAGAACTAGGAGGGGAGAGACGAGTAAATCCTTCGCTAGTGTGTCCTACCTAAGCTTAATTGTTAGTTGGTCAGAGTATAGGGATATTATATGGTATGTTAATTTCTTTAATTAACCCTTGTTTTATAGCAGTATTTGAGAATGACAACTGAGAATGTTAACAGTGGAGTAAATGAGACCGTGGAGACACCTTTATTCATCAATCAGGAAAATGTGCAACAGGAAGACAATGTTCCTCCTGTAAACAACACCACTGATCAGACGATGAACGATGGGATGTTTAGAAGCTTTTTACAGTTTATGCAAAATTAGACGAGGGAGACTCGTGTACAAAATACAGGTGGAAATGATAGCAACGCACGGTTTGTCATAGCCAAACAGTTCAAAGAGTTAGAACCACCGAATTCTGGGGAAAGCCGGATCCGATTAAGGCGAGACGTGGGTCAAAACAAATTACCAAGATATTCGATGTCTTGGGATGCACACGGAGGAATGTAGAAGTTCAATTCGCCACTTTTATGTTCCGTAATGAGGCGACATCATTGGAATTTGTGAAGCGTACCCAACCAAATTGACTCAAAGATGTCTTGGGAAACGTTTCAAAAGCTGTTCAATGACAAGTACTTTCCTGAAAGTATTCGTCATATAAAGGAAGTAAAGTTTATTAGACTGGAGCAAAACAACATGACGGTGTCCCAATACGAGGCGAAATTCACAGAGTTGTCCAGGTTTGCACCTCATTTAGTAAAGAATGAAGAACGTATGACGCGGATGTTTCTGAGAGGTTTGAAACCCGATATACATCAATACCTCATTTCTCATAAATTTTCTCTATATTCAGATGCTCAATTATTAGAGCGAGATAATGATTCTGCTTCAATCTGGTGACCAAAGAACACGATAATAATCATCTTCGGTGGCAAATTCACCATCGGGAAATGATAACCATCGTGGAGGAAATTATCATGCCAGAAATGGTAACCACTTCAGTGGTAATCATGTCCAAGATAATAGAAGAAATAATTCAAGTGGAAATTTCAAGAAGAGAAGATTTAACGATGACGGGAAGACGTCGGCAGCAGCACCAACACCAGCAACAAATTCTAGGGGAGGAGAACGACCGCCAGTTAGATGTTACAGATGCGGAGAGGAGGGACACATAAGTCCAAACTGTTCACAGCCTTCCAAGGTATGTTTTAGTTGTGGAAAAGACAGTCACATAGCTCGATTTTGTCCTGTAGCGAAATCAAGTCCAGTTGGAACGGTGGCACCAAAGGCGAATACGGAAAAGATAAAGTCAACGGTTCCTGGAAGAACGTTTGTCGTGACCACCCGTTTAATCGAGAACTCGAAAGAAGTTAACACGGGTTAGTTAATTATAAATTCTTGCGAAGTTTATACCTTATTAGATACCGGTTCTACCCATTCTTTTATCTCTCTTGGTTGCGTTCAACATTTAAACTTGACTCCGGAGAAATTAGATTTTAACCTATCTGTGGAGACTCCGTTAGGAGAAACTTTCATCACATCTATTGTTTATAAATCTTTCTTGATTCAGGTTGGCACTATCACATTACCTGTTGACCTTATTTCTTTAAAGATACTTGCTTTTGATGTGATTTTAGGGATTGATTGGTTAACTACTCATCATGCCAAATTGATTGCTTTTGTAAGGTTGTTAGTTTTCATATTCCTAAGCAACCTATTATTCGAATTTAAGCAACCAAACCATTGAAGTCAAACTCTTTCATATCAAGCCGTAAAGTCATTCGTTTATTGAAAAATCGGATGTCAAGCTTTTTTAGCCATGTTATGGACTTGAACAAAAATACGCCGATTTGAATGATATTTCATTGTTAGTAAATTTCTGACGCATTTCTTGAAAAAATTTCCGCCTACTCCTGAGCGTGATATTGAATTTTGTATCGACTTTGAACCTGGTACAAAACCCATTTCTAAAATCTCATATCGAATGGCTCCTATTGAACTTCGGGAGTTAAAAACCCAACTATAAAAGTTGATAACCGAGCCTCTATCTGGTGACTTCTTTTGTGGAATGCACCGAAGCCAGACTCTTTGTAGGGGATGCCATATTCGTGCGATAGTAAACTGATAGGTGTCATTGTGACGTGCTATCCAAGGTTGAGATATGAGTCACAGTTGAGAGCAACCTAAGTCGGTAATCGAAATACGTAGCTTTCTAGGCTTAGTTGGTTATTATCGGAGATTCGTTGAAGGATATTCTCGAATCGCTATTCCATTAACGCAGCTGACTCGTAGAGATACAAAATTTGAATGGAGCAAGGAATGTGGGAAGAGCTTCGAAGATCTCAAGAGGAGACTCATTTCGGCACCTTTTTTGACAATACCATCTGGTTCGGATGGATTTGTTATCTACAGCGATGCTTCAGGCAAAGGGTTAGGATGTGTTCTCAAGCAACGTGGGAAAGTCATAGCCTATGACTCGCGACAACTTAAAGAATATGAGAGGAATTATCCTACTCATGATCTAGAGTTGGCAGCAGTTGTTTTCGCGCTAAAGATCTGGAGGCACTATCTATATGGGGAGAAAGTGGAAATATATTCAGACCATAAAATCCTCAAATATTTCTTCACTCAAAAAGAACTCAACATGCGGCAACGACGTTGGCTCGAGCTGTTGAAAGATTACGACCACACTATTCAATACCATCCTGGAAAAGCAAACGTGGTAGCTGATGTGTTGAGTAGAATATCATATGCAGGAATGAGTGCGATGATGTTAAGTATACGCATAGAACCAACTTTAATCGATAAAGTTAAAGTTGCTCAAGCCACGCAATCTTGACCGGATGCGTGCGTATGAAGAAGAAAGTACAAGAAGGTACTATTCCAGAAGCAAGAATCGATGAAGAAGGAATACTTCGAGTCCACTCCAGACTTTGTGTTCCTAATGATTCTGACTTGAAGCATAGAATCATGATGGAGGCACACAACACACCATTTGCAATTCATACTGGAAGTACCAAAATGTATCATGATCTTTGACATACATTTTGGTGGAACAATATGAAGAGAGAGATCGCGAAGTTTATATCGAGGTGTTTAACTTGTCAACGATAAAGGCGGAGCATCAAGTGCCAAAAGGTCCATTGGAACCACTTGAGATTCTAAAATGGAAGTGGGAACACATTACCATGGATTTCGTTACCGGGTCTTCCCACGATTTCTCAAGGCATAAATGCTATTTGAGTTATTGTTGATAGATTAACTAAGTCTGTTCATTTCTTGCCGATACGGGAGACTTATTCCTCGAACGCCTTCTGCTAGTATGTGACGTAAATGAGATTGTGAGGTTGCATGGCATGCCAAGATCTATAGTTTGGATCGTGACCCAAGATTCACTTCAAGATTTTGGGTTAGCTTTGCAAAAAAGCTATGGGCACGGATTTACTGCCTCGATTCGGATACCATCCTCAAACGGACGAGCAATCAGAGAGGACTATTCAAACTCTTGAAGATATATTAAGACTTTGTGTCCTAGATTTCAAAGGGAGTTGGGATAAGTACCTACCATTGGTGGAATTCTCCTACAACAATAGTTATCAGGCAAGTATAGGTGTGGCTCCATTTGAAGCATTGTATGGACGAAAGTGTCGCTCTCCAGTATGTTGGGATGAGGTGGGAGTAGCAACGTTGTTGGGACCAGAGTTAGTGTGAATGACTACAGAGAAGATCCAAACGATTCGACAACGTATACAAACGGCACAGGACCGACAAAAGAGTTATGCGGATCTTCATCGAAAGGACGTGGAATTTAGTATTGGGGATCATGTATTATTGCGTGTGGCTCCATGGAAAGGATTTATAAGATTTGGGAAGAGAGAAAAGCTCAATCCACGATTTATTGGTCCATTTCAGATTCTTGACCGAGTAGAAAATGTGGCCTATAGACTCGCGTTACCTCCAAGTATGTCTCGTGTTCATAATGTTTTTCACGTATCCGTGCTTCGTAAATATGTGAAAGACCCGAACCATGTTATTGAGATAGCCGAAGACTTAACGTATGAAGAGGTACCTGTCAAGATTTTGGATAGGAAGGAGCATGTCCTACGCACGAAGGTCATACCACAAGTTAAAGTTTTGTGGAGAAACCATGCTATTGAGGAAATGACCTGGGAGTTGGAAATGGAAATGAAAGCGAGGTATCCTCATCTTTTCGAAACACCAGGTACGTACGTCAATTTCGAGGACGAAATTTCATAAGGAGGGGAGGTTGTAAGATCTCAAATTATTAATAAATGAAATTTAATTCCTCTATTTATTATTTTGAAATAGTAAGGGTTGGTTTGATTAATGTGCTTAGTTATGGGTAAAACGCGCAAATAGTTCAAATAAGCAAGTGGTTATAAAATATTCATTTTTATTGGAGAATATTCGTTTGGTCGTGGAATATTCTTGCTGTCGGGGAATATTCGTACGACGGCACAACCTTGTGTGGGCCCCATAACGGAAACGATTGGATGAAGAAAACGACAAGTATAAGTTGTTTATAAATAATCTACAAGAGCTTGTTACAAGTAACACCGTTGGAATACCCGGTGGTTAAAACACAAGAAGACGCGTTGTTGCCACAAGAAGAATACACGATTGCACCAATTATTGATTCTTACGTAAGAAGGCACTACTCAATATTTGTTACAGTGAGTTATCGTTCAAAGATTTTATTTATTGAATCAATAATTGTCATTAATATTTTAAATTACCGTTGTTTCAATAATTGTCACTACACGATTTTCCAAAGATCGAAGCAATAATTCATATTATCCTCAATAATATTATTAAAAAATATTATTGGCAATGTCTAGAAAATTCTGTCTAAGGAGAGGTTTGGTCACCTAATTACGCGCCAGTAAGGAGAAATTCTTATTGGAAATCCCCTCTTCCTCGAACTACCGGTTGTCGATGATTGTAATTCAGAATATTATTTGTGAATAATTAATTATTGATTTATATGATGAGGAAAATATTAATTTTATGTGGATATAGATGGGGAAAATTTTTTTAATGTGACAATTGTTGAAAATTGATATTTTATCTTTTCTGATAAAATAATATTTTATTATTATAATGGTGATATTTTTACAATGAATGTGGGATATATGAGTATATGAGGAGGAAGAGTATTTTTGTTCAATAAAGGTTTAACACATGTTTGGTGTTACAAAAAATGTTTAACACATGTTTTGTGTGTTGGTGGACACAATTTTTGACTGAAATTTGATTATAGGCTGTAAAATCACTCGTTTGTGGATTCCGGTAAATTTCTGTTTGGAATTTGGAAAAACTTTCTTCTGCAAAGTTGTAGAGAATTAAATTTCCTATGGAAAGGACATGAGGTTCAAATTTTTCTGATAAAAGGGTTATTTATTAGGAATTATTGAAGTTCTAGATTATTGAGTCTGAATTGATTTTGTAACAAAAATTGTTTAAAACATGTTTTTCATTTTTGGTGCAATTGTGTGGAAAATGTGTTTTTGATGTGGTGGGCTAAGGAAAATTTGGTTATAAATATATTATTATATTCAATTTTCTGCTTTGGTGTTCTAAGCATTTTTTTTATAAATAGGGTGCATAGGTTAGAATTGAAAATCATTCCAGAAACTGAAGTTTTCCCTCTACTTCTCTCTCTATATTATCGAGCGTATTCTTACGAGTATTTTGATACTTTGAGTGTTGTTATACGGTGAAAATTCCCTTCAGCATTATATCCAGTATTCCAGTCAAAAGTACTGTCTTTCCAAGGTAAGGGATGTTATTTTCTTCGTAAGTGATATTATTTCTTCAATATCATTATGCCGAAATATTGGTTGTAACTTTTTATCAAATTTGGAACTTTTTCATGTCGGGGTTACTATTCATGATTTACTATTCATGAGTTACTATTCACGAGTTACTATTCATGAGTTACTATTCACGAGTTACTATTTACGAGTACTATTCACGAAGCATGATGATTTTTTTGAGAAATTTCTATCTTTTAGTGTCGGAGTTACTATTCATGTATACGACACTATTCATTCAAGATATCTGACACTATTCACGAATCATTTACACTTATTCACGTAAAAATTAAAATTTTCTTTTCTGTGTCCAAGATTGTCTGTTATGATTCCTATCTTTGATTGGATCTATGTTTTGGTCTTCATTCTTGAATTTTACTCCACTCTAATTATTTATGAAGTATTTTTGAACTTGGATTGTCTAAAGTACGAATCCTTAATATTTGTTCTTTTGTTTCACGAGATTCGTTTTCTTTAAAATATTTTTCATCATCCTCAGTCCTAAATGATGATATAACTGAATATCATTGGCCTGTAGTGCAAAGATGAATGATTTTCTAATAAATATCTTTGGCCCGTAGTGCAAAGATGAACAGGTGTTGAGATGAACATGACCAACTGATGAATATCTTTGGCCTGTAGTGCAAAGATGACTATTTGATTCAAGATGTATATTGATTGATGTTACAGGGTTAAAATATCGATGATGGACTTTTAAATTCGTAGATGATAGTAGATTTCATTCTCTACTTAACTCTTCTAATGAATTGTTGTTTCACCGCAGATTGTTGATCTAAAACTTGTTGTCTATTGTATTCTATCAGATTTTTCCCTGTTGAAGACTAAGGATAATTTGTTGTACATTATCTTGATCATAATGTTCTTTACTGGTCTAGTTGAGCTCACCCTTTTCCTTGTTGTTCCATTTTTCTTCTCAGGAGACGAGAATGTAGCGAGTACTAGTCGGGGTGTGGAATGATGGTTCTAGAAGTGGTTCTAGTAGTCCTCACTATTCTGTAAAATAGTGTATTAATAATTGTAATGAGGACTTATTTGAGTGTGGATATTGTCTAGATGATAATATTTGTATTTAAACTCACAGTTTTTATGTTGTATTAATAAAGTTGTAGTTGTTTCTGTACCATATATTTTGACGACTCAGAATGGGTGTTGTATACCTATTTTGGGAGCGTCACGATCCATATCATCCCTGCCCTACGACTAAAGATATTCATTAGTATCACGACCACAAATTATCTATGCACTACAGGCCAAGGATATTCGTGTATTCATCAATGGTCATGATCATGCCAACAACTGTCCATCAATGCACTACGGCCAATGAGGATTTTTACCACATCATTTGTAACATTACGGTCATGATTATACCGAATAATCCCTGGTCATAATCATACCAAGTCCATCTATGCATTACAGGCCACAGATGACTTTCAACATATTATAAACATGAGGATGATGACAATTCAATAAAACAAGTTCAAGAATGAATTTTAAAGATTTATAAGTTAATTTATCCTGAACTCAATAACGTCCAAATTGTCAACATTATATTGCTTTGTGGAGTAAAATTCAAGAATGCTCAGAATAATATATCCATGAAAAGGTACTGGATGAAGCACAAATATCAAGGATATTCCACTAATTTCATGGAGTATAGAAGTCAAAACTTTAACCAACTGAGTATAATAAAGAATGGAAAAAGAAATCATCAGGCATGCGATAGACCGCGCATGTGTTATTCCAATGTAATAATAAATAACGGAACCAGTCATACGTAAACGCATTGCATATGATATTCCAATAGAATAATAATTAACGGAACCGGTCATCATGCGTAAAGCACGCATGTGATGTGCCAATGTAATGATAAATAATAGAACCAGTGTCATGCGTAAAAGCATGCATGGGATGTTCCAATGTAATAATAAAAATGGAATAATCAAGAATTTTACCAAGTATAGGGTAGCTTTCACAGATACTGAGTTATTCCAATGTAATAATAAAGAATGGAATAACAAGTTCTCTTCATGAATAAGAAAGAAAGAATACCCACTACGAGTACAACAAATAATATTCCTTACCATAAAAGAATAGTATTACATTTGGTTGGTAGAGGATATTCTTGAAGAAAACTTACACTACGCCAAAGCTTCTTAAAACTCTAAAGAAATACGCCATGATTATGAAGAACTCTCCGAACTTCGTGTGGTTTTTAATTCTAACTAAGCATCCTATTTATAGGAAAATAGAAAGGATACTATATCTTTGCACTATGCAATAAAATATAATATATTCAAAATATATATATATATATATATATATATATTTTGATTTAAAATCTAATAAAACAAATAACTTTATAAAAGTATTACATTTTATATAAAAAGATTTTACTATGCAAAATACTATACTGACACTATATGCAACACTATGCATAATAAAATATAATATATTCTAATTATTGTCTAATAAAACAAATAACTTTATAAAAGTATTCTGCTTTATATAAAAAGATTTTACTATGCAAAATACTATGCATAATAAAATATTATATATTCTATTTATAGTCTAATAAAACGAATAACTTTATAAAAGTATTACATTTTATATAAAAAGCTTTTTCATTTTATTACATTAATAATACTAATAAAACAAAACTCATCATAATTATTATAATTCACAATATTAATCGACCAGGTCGTTCCCAAGAAAGAGGGGGCTTTCCAATAAGGATTTCTCCCCATTGGCGCGCAATTAGGTGACCAAACCTCTCCTCGACAGATGAACTTCTGACATCGTTAATATTGCAAATAGTAATATTAATAACTTTGTCATCTCAATTATTGATTATAAAATATTGACAATAATTGAATCAAATAACGTGAGATATTATGCAACAATTCATCATAATAATAATTGAACAAAATCGAGTGACTTCTCACGTAAGCATCAATAATAAATACCGTGCTATTAATGTAACTACGCCGTATTATTGTACTACTTTTAACATCGGGTGTTTCAACAGCTTAACAAAGAAACTTCCGTCGTTATTTTCATAAAGTATTTTTGTCGCTTTCTCAATCCAAAATAATTACA